>OY987304.1:19160068-21560068 GCA_963920635.1 Pseudeuparius sepicola
ATCTGGCAACCGATTGCACTCAACCATATGGCATATCAACATAATATAATGGTTGCTCACAGTGTCTTTTAAAGAACAATTTACTTTACTTTTGCGACTATTTTAAGTACGTTTGAGTTAGTTTGAGTTGGATATGTCAGAACCGGTTCAATTCCCTTGACAATTCATGTCTCTCCTTTAAATGTATACGCCACTCCACATAAATTATAGAACTTACACATCGGTTCGTGCAATTTGTGTCTCAATATCATGAGCAATTAACAGTTACGAAACGACGTTGGACCTTGTCCTGCCAAGACACATATTTTTGTGCTTTTCAGGTTGTTCTTCATTTCCAAGTTGCCAATCGCAAGGCCCCGAGTCGTCGCCACTGGCCAGGTCCACGGGAAGCGCGACGTACACGCCTCGGGCCGAATCGATAGAGGCTCCTTCCGTTTTTACGGGGCCTGGGGAGGAGGAGGGGGTGGGGGGATGGGATTGCAAGAGCGGGAGCGGCGCGGCGGTTACGCGAGACAGCCGCCGGCGATTTGCTTGCGGCGGCGGCGGGCGGGGTGATTGTTTCCTTGCCGAAGCGCTCCTTTTCAGAGGGGTTTCGCCCGTCGTTTGTTAGACAGAATGTACGGGGCTCCCAAAAAAGGTGGCACTCGCGATGTTCTCACTTATTATCATATCGACTTAGCAAAAAGGCATTAGCACTCCCTCTACGGGGAACATTCACTCAAATCCCGGGTATCCCGGATACCATAAGGATCTGGCTCGGACGGGAACCTTGCCATGTTTTCGGGCCTTAGGTGACATTGATGTTGTTGGATGTTCCTGCATTTTCCATGAATTTCCTGACGGTTCGGGCTGTTATTATTGTTATTAATATTATATTATTGCTGTTACTATTAATAGGTACTTATAGTTAAGACTAATAATTTAAAGATGCGGATGTACGTACGTAGATATATCTGGGACACTTATATTATAATCTCTTTTCACGGCATTACAGATCCCTCCCTCCATCTTGTCAGAGGATCCCGATAATAAATTTCATCTCGACGTTTATTTACGGTCGGGGGTTAACCATGTTATGAAAACATCGAGGCATTTGATTACTACACTGGCACGAAATGGGACGATTCCACCGATCGATCGACTATTAGATCGACGTTGGACGGCGACATGATTAGCGATGTAAATAAACTAGTTGCCCGCAGCTCCGTAGGTCCTTAATTTGCAATCTGTGCCACGTCGATATGGAGATTGGGGATGGGAGAACTTGCAAGAGGCAGTATGGCTTCATCAAGCCACCACGCCTTGAATGCAAACGCTTTACTGTGAAATGGTTTTTGTCCCGTTAAAAACTAGGAAAGGTGAGGAAAATCTTCCTTATGGTGGTTGCCATTAGTCATAACGAATGATTTTAGGCAAATACCTAGAATTCATACCGAATTCTGTGGCAGAATAGGGGATGCTAGAACCGATAGGGTAGAACCTCTGCATAGGGGTGATACCAAAACAGCCGATAATATTATATAATTAAGACCTGTATACAGAACGGGAGGATCCGAACCACCCATCGTCATTAGATTTGCGCTTGACGGTGCGGCAACCAGATTAGCAATCTAAATAAACAAGTAGCCCGCAGTTCCACAAATCCGTAATTTGTAATCTGCTCTACGTGTAGCTATATAGCTACATCCATATGGATACGAAGGATGGGACTCCAATGCCGCTTCGTCATTAGAATATTGGGTGGATTCAGCTACAGCTACAGTTAATCGCTCTAATGGTTATGTGTAAAATGTGTTACTCTACAATCGTGTAGAAAAATCATAACATGGGAGTGGAGGAGTTTTGGGGACAGAAACTAGAAAATAGTGGTAAGTAATGGCCAGATTTTGAACAAGTTTCTGACCCTTGACCCTCATCTTTACAACCAACATTTTCACACAAATGAGTGGATGATGATGTCGAGACTTAGTGGTCTTCTGTTGCTTTTGTGGTCACAAATTCCAGATTTCTTTACTAAGCCGGATTAGTAAGATACACGGCAATATTTCCCTAACTTTTGCAGATAGAAAAAGAGTTTTATATAAAAGTTGCAAGGTAAGTATCGGGCTTTAGAAAAGTAGACCTCCCCAGGTCTCCTGAAAGTGGGACAAAATATATTTTTTGTTTTTAATAATAAATATCATATATTTTTGGATATTTTAAAAGAGCAAATTTTTCTGATTGCAACGATATATAACATGTTGATATTTACTTTTTCCTTTAGCAAGTTGTGTAGACCTAAATTTACAAAAATAAATCATTTAAGAGATCACGGTTAGCCATGGAATTAAGTCGTATTTTTGATAGTTATGCTGGATTATCTCTTATTTACTTTAGTAAATCAAAATAACAACAAAATGGCCTCTTCGAAATAGAGGTTTTATTTAATAAAATTTAATTAGTTGAAAATATATATAACGTCTGGGGTATTTATAATTAGCACTGGAAAGTCGGAAACGACAACCCGCTAACGTGTCGGAAGACCACTGTTAATGGAACGGAATCCCTTTGGAGTTCCGGACGCTAATTTCCCCTTCGCGTTGATTTACTAACGAAGGCGAACGATATTACCGAAACAACCGACAGTTTAATTTAACCGGGAGCATGGAACGGGAGGATTGGAACGACCGATCGTTATTAGATATACGCTCGGTGCCTGAGAGAAGATTAGCTATGTAAAGAAACAATCAACAGAATGCCTACATCTCAGAGATGATTAACTGTTTTATGATTATTCATATCGACTATTATTTGTTAATTGATAATAAAAATAATTTGTTGGTTGTTTATAAATGGCAATAATAATTATTAAAATTTTGCAATCTCCACAACAATCGAATCCACTGGTCACTGATCTTTATTAATCTCGGAAAATGTTTTGTTAACTGTGGTTTGATTCAAAAAGATTATTTCGCAAAAATTCACGATGATGCTCTTGTCCTGTTCTGAAGAAACTCACGGGGCTCCACATTTTGTCTTGGCACCAAGAACACAAAAGTTCGAAAAACGTGTTTTACTTTATGTCAGTTTAGTTTGTGAAAGCATTATAATCAATATACTCTGCAGTGCGATAAAAGCCTTGTTATAATCGCATAGTCCGGCCCTGTCGGACCTCCTAGGTACAAATATAGTCGCCCTTGTTTCTCTGCCAGTTAAAATATGTATGTGTGTATGGGTAAAAAATTAATGTTCGTGCGCCGTAAGAAACGACAGTGGCGCCGCAAAAAATATTTTTTTGTGTGTAAATCAATCTCAAAGATATTTTTGGGTGATGTATAGGAGATGTGGAAGTATATGAAAAACCTGTAGGAGTGCCGTGACAAACCACAGTGATGTCGCAAAAAATCCAAAATATCTATTTTTTATTTTTTTGTGTAAAGTAATCTGAAAGATATTTTTGGGGGAAGCGTAGAGGTAAAACCTGTAGGGGTGCCGTGACAAAATAAAGTGGCGTCGGAAAAAAAAATCAAAAAGTGTGTCATTATCAAAGATATATTTGTGTGAGTACGCGTAGGTAGGGGATGTAGGAGTATAGAAAAAAACCTGTATAGGGGTGTCGTCACAAACGACAGTGGCATGACAAAATATCCGCGTAAGCGCGTATAAGCCTGCCGCGGTTTCAACGCGACAACTTTGGCGCTCCGAAGTCGGCACTTGTTAGGAAGTTGCTTCGATGACATGCGGCGTACCTACTTAAAGACCTCTTTACACTACTAGTCGATTTTAATCGGGGATATGTTTCCATGTCGAATGACAACATTGGCCATGTCAACGTCCGTTATTTTAATAATACTTAATCTTTTGGTGTGAAAAATAAATGATAAATCTCACCACAATCGAAAATGGTCTCCGACAAGTTATTACGGCTGCTAATTGTCGCTCACAGTTTATTTAGCAAGGATGCTGTTAAAACAGGCATTCATTTAATTACGACAGGAGCTTGGAACGAGAGGATTTGATGATCCCGGCCGTTTATTACATCGGCGTTCGGCGGCAAACCGATTAGCGATGTAAATAAACAAGTTGTCTGCTGCCCCGATAGTCCTTAATTTGTAATCTACGCCGCGTCAATATATGAATGTGGGAACGGGGGATAAAAATAAAAAGCAAGAATAATAATAGGAGGCATTTTAAAGATCTGCTATTCGTAATAATTCATAAACAACTTGGACACCTTCATTAAATTCATACTAAATATAGAAACATGTCGTGCCTTTAATCTATATAAATTATTGTTTCCCTTCTCTTTAATTATAGCTTCCCACATAACAATAAATCCGCAACCCACTAGTAAAGGCAATGGGTCTCGGTCAACGAGTTAATATTATAATATCTTAGAGCATAAACGAATGCAACAATCTGATCATTCTGAAGTCAAAATGCTGTTGCTAGCATTCTGCCTAGTTTCGTAAATATAACAATAATTATTTGCCGGATTTGCCTATCAATTCGGAGGGCCGATTGTTTATTTTTGTTTTTTTGTGTCTCATTAACATTTTCAGAAACTGCATAAAATAAAAAGATTACATAAATTTAAAAAAAAATGCGTCCGTACTACATTAGTTCTTATTGGTCAAACAAAAGAAATGTAGTGCACTCCATAAATGTTAAATATCGTATTGTTATTCAGTCATGATGTAAAAAAGTTGACCATTAAAGTGGAGGAGGCCTACCAAAAAGGAAAATGTGGAAAACATTTTGCAAAGTTTAAAACGTGGGACAAATCAATCTTAGCACCCGAGTAACTCGACGCTCCTAGTTGAAATCAAAGACTGGTAGGCTCTGTTGCCACATTTGATTATCCAATGTTATTGTTGGTTGAGGGTTATAAAGAAATAAGAAATACTTATCTCTCATCTGCATTAATGGTATTGTCAGTCTTGATTCTACAAAATTGGCAAGCGATATAACACTTGAAATACCTTGAGAAAATGTCGCATTCACATCACAAGCACCAGCATTTTTATTTGAGAACTTCCACACACACGTATAATTTTTAAATTAACAGATATTATACTTTTGTTTTAAAATGAAAAGATGCACTAAAATGATCGACTTCCAAAACCAAAAAGATAACCTTAAAAAGTTAAGAGTAAAATCACGATCCAAAAATAGCGCAAGTATGTTAGATACGTAGAAAATTATATTTCCAGCTTGATCTACATCCCTAAAAACACAGCAGTGTCAAATTGGGAGATATTGGCATAATTCAATTAAAAATAATAACTACAACGTCCTCTGTATCTCAGTAGGTAACTATTGAGATTTAACCAGTAGTTGTTAAGCTCAATCTTAATATCTTGGCCCAAGGATTAACCTCCCGCATTTTCTACACTTACATAGGAATCAACTTGTAGGTATAATAATTTACTACTACCGAAAATGATAAGAGGAGAAGAGTAAAACTTACAGTCTCAGCTCCACAAAGAGCTGAGACTGTAAGTTTTACCCTTCTCGTCATATTCTCCTACTCCACTTCAAGATATTATGGACTATTTATTACCTCCACTGAAAAATCATAATTTCATTTTGTATCCAAAAATGTCATTTAAACTAATAACAAGATAAGGTAAGGGGAAGTCAATGTCCATGGTCCACGTGCAAGTTTATAATGTGTGCTTATATACCAAATTATAGAGGCATAATGGGTGATGATACGGAGGAAATAAACGTACTCGATGCCTCTGAAAAATACCCAGGATCAGTTTCCATTTGATCGAATAACAATTGAAAGTCCGATATTGATCCTGTGGGCCGTTTCTATGGGGTGCCAGCACGTGCCCAGCGTACGGCCCTTTCATATGCAAAGGGCCCCTCCCTCCGGAGGAGTCCCCCGTGCCGGATTAGAACCTTAATTTTATGCACCGCACCGAATTACACGTAATCCAATCGCCGATTCTTCCCCGGCCCTAACAAGCTCCCGGTGGCGTATGCAGTCAGAGTTGAAATGGATTTCCAACAAACTGAACTGTAATAATGTTCTGCTATAATGTGTAGGTACATACATACATACTTCTGATTCCAAAATCCGCGGCAGTCGCCTCGGTCCTTAAAAGTACCCCCGAGGCGAAAAAAGAGCTTACGCATCGTGCAATGTATTACATTTTTCACGAAAAATTCATATAATAGGTACCTACTTTGAATTAAACTTTAAATACACTTAAAAGTACCCCCGAGGCGAAAAAAGAGCTTACGCATCGTGCAATGTATTACATTTTTCACGAAAAATTCATATAATAGGTACCTACTTTGAATTAAACTTTAAATACACAGTGGAGTAAGTAGATTGTGAGTAATAATCGTCATAACAACCAGTGTTCGATTACTAAAAATGATAATAGCGATAAATATAGAGGCAGAATGCAGCGATAATAAAAAATAAATAAAAAAGTTGGGGTTTGTGTTGGATTTGACCCAGGACCTACGAATTACTAGTCGCTAATAAATGCCTGTCAATTTTGATCTATTAGGCCGCTCCTCGGGCGGCTTTTATTCGGCGCTGGGGAAACATTGATATTAATTTTTCTTCAGCATAATTCGTGTACTTTGCGATCAAAACCGGTTTGTAAAACGATTGTTGTGAAACCTATTAAAATTGACGCAAATTTCGCGTTACTACGCATATTTTATTAATGGTTGCTGCCTAACTTGCCTAAGGGTTGCTAGGCAATACTTTTTGTACCTAGCAACCACTTTCGCGGCTAGCAACCAAAGTAACAGGGCACCTCGAACATTTGACTTAGCTTTCGGGCGTGCTGACGAGTATTTGATGCTTAGTTTCGGAGGAGGAACCATTATGAAAAAAGTATTTATATGGATATGTGTGTACATGATCATTTTTTATCACCGCGATGTTCCCGCTTATTTTGCGACCCAAAAAAAAGACGTAATAAAGGAAAACGTGGTAATTTTGGATAGCTGTACGCTGAAAAAGAAATAGGCATCCATGGCCAACTTGTCGGGCAAGAGAAAGAAGAAAACTTATATATTGAAAATTGACGGCATTAACGGCACTGAGAATCTTCATGCAACCAGGTGCTCAGTTAGTGTCAGGAAGTTACACGGGGTGGGCACGTTTCTCGAGGCTATGCATTTTTTTATTAATTTTTTATTAAAGCGATTTTCTCGCTTATTTTGCTCCTCACAGAAAAAAAAATGTAAATAATAAATATATGGCAATTTTAGACAGCTACGCGACATTAAAAAAGAATTGGGCATACATAGCCAACTTTGTGCGCAATAAAGAATTTTCTGAAACTATCCAAGTACCCGCATGCATAAAACTTCAGCTCAAGACAAAAATTTTCTTTTATCTCTTAAAATAAGCAGAAGATTCCGAAGACCCGTGTTTTTTTCTGAAACTATCATAAAGCATAAAGCTTTTCTTTTCTTTTGTCCCTTAAAATAAATATGTTAGGGAAAAGGGGGTAAAATAATTATTAATAATAGTTTTGCCCAATTTGAGTTTTTTATGATTTCCTTTCCTAGCTATCCAAAAGTGCCACGTTTTGGTTCTTAATTTTTTTGTCGGCCGCAAAATGAGCGAGACAATCGCGGACATCGCGGTGGTATAGTCCTAAAAATCATCCTGTATGTATATATCTCCATCCAATAAAATAACATTCTGCCATTTAATGTCCATATACATATACGAGTAGATTAATGTGGCATTTTCACACATGATATTGAATACATAGTACCAACCCAAATGTCTTTTTGGTGTTTATTTTCAAATTTTTGGAAATTAAGATCATGTTTCTTTTGCAAAATATGTATATTGGAGAAAATACAATTTTTTATAAAAGGTCAACCTTTCGTTCCAATCTTTGACAATTTCATCAGGTCTAGAGTTAATTGCATCTTTAGCCCTGACGAAGTTATAGAAGAACGAAAACTTGAGATTTTATTGACAATAGTGTAGTTTCTCCAATATATTTTGCTAAAAAAAAACACGATCTCTTCATTTCCAAACAATATTGATTAGGTAACTCAGCAGAAAATATTTGCCTTACATTTATTTTTTGAAAACCTAATAATTTTAAAAATAAACACCAAAAACTTACTTGGGTTAGAAATTTTCAAGGTCATGTAGAATATTAAGAATATATTTTTGCAAACCATTAAGTAGTGGCTAAGTCCCAAGGGCAGGGCCTAGCTAGCTCATCATACCAACATACTGTAGTTTCGAATTACCAGCAAATTTCGGTTGGTACTTACGGGCAAGTGTCAAGGACACAACGCCAGCTTGTGGGAATGGCGGAATTACGCCAAAACTTCAATTATTATGGTTGGTTAGTTAGAAGTGTACAACACCATCTTGTTTTGGAATATGTCCTACGCACCGAGGACGCGTAGTACAAATAACTATGGGATAGAAATGAGAGTTGGAGAGTTCCATAGTTTGAATTCGGAGCGGTGCGGTCTGAAAAGTACAATATAGTGCGACTAGTGTGGCGGGCCGGATTGGTGGTCCTCGCAGGCCCGTATTGGCCGCGGGCCGTAGGTAAGAGACCCCTGCTCTACGGTGCATTATTTTCTGTAATAATTAACTAGTAAAGACGTGAAATTAAAAATTGATATGGCTGATCGTGCGCGTCACGCCTCTCGTTGCTCGCACATCCTAGTTGGGACCGTAACCTGCGCAGTAAATTCAACTTGCCTCTGCATGAAACATCAGAAATATTCAGTTTGATTCTTCATTATTTTTCATTTTAAAGGAGGTGGGTATATAATTCGTTAACAATTTATAATATGAGTAATATAAAATGTATTTATTTTGTCAATAAAAAGTTTTATAAGATTGTTCTAGAAAAAGCCACATTAATTTTATGAAAAATTTTAAACCACAAATAATAAATATAGAGTTTAAACTATTTTATTAATTACAATATATAAAATCGGTAAACATTTGGAAGCTCATTGATAAAAAATAAATTTTACAATTTTAAAATAAGTTTAATTTATAAAAATTAATCAAAATTTCTTATTAAATAAAATTGTCTCCATCGTCGTTATATCTGAATTTTCGATAGTTTTTATTTTATTTAAATTAGTAGTCGTGAAAATGAAGAAGACCTTTTTGTTTCTGGTTCAGGAGTTTTATTGTATCAAATGGTACCAGTTGCATCTTGCCACTACTTAATTTTTTACTTCATAGTGACATTGTGCTTAATGTGTGAAAATACCTCCTTATTATAAGACGTCATTGATTTCTCGTCGTGTTGATCCATTTGAACAGGGACCTGCTGTCAGTCCAATTAGACTCACATCATGTTTCCATATACGCAAACCTAAATCTAGGAGCAATAACGCGAGTTCATTATGAGGAGCACAGAGTATAATAGGAAGCGTCTTGAATAGAATTATTTAGAAACCATCGATAAATTATTATGCTTGTACTTAATATGTTTTCAAATAAATCAAAATGCAAGATGGCGGTACTTAGTTATTATTTTCAGAACTGCCTGCCTAAAAAGTTGTTTATGCCAAAAAATATTAGTAAATCTATTAGTAAATCTTGTTCAGGCTGGTTAATTTTCGAGTTGTGTATAAGACTCCGATATTTTTCACGAAGCGAAAAGTTTGTCATAACAATATCTATTCTAAATTTCAATATTTTTCATAAAATATAATATACATAGAGGGTGTTCCATTTAAAAAATATATTATTTTGTCTAAAAACTCGCTTATTTTCAATTCGATCATCTTCCTAATTTGACCGATTTTTATCTTTAATAATAAGTTACCCATGGTGCGCACTAAATTATACACACCACTCGTATTGAAATAGGTTATTTACAGTACAATGACACCAGAGAATAAATTTCGCACTATTTTGAATCTTTTATCTTGCAAACAAATTACGGCTTTCTAGGAACCCACTCTACATAACATTAAAATGGCCGGAGTCACAGATTTATATTCCACACCGCCGCGAGTCACTTTGTTGGCAACACTAGGAACGCGGGAATTCTTGCATCTTGTAAATCTATTTAAGTGGCATGTTTATTATGTCGGGTGGTTAATGGACCAAGTCCCGGCTGCGCGCCCGTCCAAAATACACGCCACCGCACCGGTTGACAAATTAGCCCGGCCAGTTTATAAATATACCTCCGCCGGATAAACGAACCTGACATATTGCAGCATACTGGACGAGTTTCTGTGATGGAGGTGTATAGCTGGATTTGTTGCCGGATCCGGCGCCAACAGGTTAAACTTCCACCGTGCGCCCAAGGCGACCTTTAACAGGATTCCTCTGGTGATCTGACAGTGATTAATGAATTGAAGTTGGGACGCCCTTCGAGAAAAACTGTAATCTGTTTTGTTAAATAAATTAGGTTCGCTGCCGGTTTTGTTTCCGTCAAGGACTACTTAAGCGACCCAGACTCATTTCTCGTTTATTTATTTTGTTCGATACAGCCATGTAAAGTCGTGCATTAAGAAACATGCTTTTACCAAAGTCTACGGAAATGGGTATTTCGTAGACTTTGTTTTTACATTATGATGGCGTGAACATCATAATATGCAATCTGAATGGGATAAGATCCTCGCAATTAGTTGTCCCCACAGACAAAATGTAACTAGACCAATCAATACTAACAAAACACATTTTCTATTGTGTTTCTTGCATATGTTACAAAATACTCTTCCAAAATATAATAACTAGAATTCACGCTTCTTCAACTGATTGAAGAGACCATCCCGTAATTATTCCAAAATTATGTTTATTTTTTTTGTAATTTACGATTCATGTTATCACAAACACTTACTTTCCTATAAAAACTGTGTTAATATGACGAAACTGCTAAATACTGACCGCAAAGACAATTCGTTACTAGAAGAATCTTAATAATGTTTGAATATTTAAAATATAGGATATTTTAAACGTACTTATAACCACAGAATACCCCTTATAACCTGTAATAAGCCATTTTTTCGTACACTATCGCCACTCCAGTTCGCAAACAACAATGGAATCGTGACGTCATGCTCGGGTCTTTAAGACAGTGTTTGTCCAGGTCGTAACAATGCCTTGAGGTCGCGGCATTGCCGGATAGTGCTATTGTCTGGAAAAATCAATATTTTACGAATTTCATTTATTTTGATATTAAAAGATAAAGACGCAAATAGATTTGCACAATAATATATGACGTAGGTAAAAATGTAGGTACATTTATTATCTATATTTTTTATTATTCAAATAAAAATGCCACATAATTTATTGTATAGCTCCCTAATAGTATAATTTAGGTGTACACTTGGCAACCCTATCAAATTTATCAGAGGGAATGGGATGTTCATGTCTTCATCATCCTTCTTCAATGATTTGTCATAAGATCGTGCCGGAAAAAGAAAAATTTGCCCAATTATAATAGTAAAATGTATGTTTGTTACCAAGATCACAGAAAATATAGTTCCACAACAGAAAGCTCCGTAACAATACCTGTCAAATGGACTCCAACTACAGACTCCAAAAACAAGCAGATTGCATTTATTATGAAATGCTATTTTCCCAAAATATAATCTTCCCAATTCGTAGATTAGCCAACATTTAATAGTGTACCTCAATATCAGTGCATTTGGAAAATATTGAGCTTTAAAGTTTGAGTCCATTTGACAGCTGTCATTAAGGAGCTCTCTGTTCTGAATATATTTTCTGTGCCAAGATGTAATCAACTAACTAAGACGTATGGTGCGGGAAGTCTGAAGCCATTTAGGTAGATAAGTTGTGGGAGAGCCGCGACAACCTCGACATGGCTATTTTGATACGGGCGTCGTACCACTCCTTGTCAACACAACATCAGCCTAATTATACAGACGTTTACGGTTTGTCAGACACAATGCACCGTTTACACCACCGCATCGGTCGCACAATGTAAAATGTAACAATGAGGTTTTAATGGGTTTTGTTCGGTCAACCCTACAATAAACATGCCGCCGGGATTTATTGCTAACCTTAATAATAAAACAGTCAATAACTTACTTGGCGTTTTATGCTTTTCATTGTGCCATTTTTTAGATTTAATCACGTATTATTCTTTAACTCCTTTTAAGGCCTTCTTATAAGTTTTAGATTGTGTATTCATTCCATTTATAGCATCTCTTTCATTTTTTATTTTATTTGTACTTGTTTCATTGAAGAAATTTATGATCAGTTTTTACTATAATACAATGGGCACAGTTTAGGGACTGTAACCTTAATCTTGCCATTGCTAGCCAAAAAATGTAGGTAAAAAATGCCAAAATCTTGAATAATCTTGAACAAACCAGAAACAACAACAGCAACAAATGTCAAAGGGTGTAAGCTTGCAGTTTAGCTTATTGTTGATATTTCTATAATGGGAAAACGCATTTCTCTCTCGGATGGACCATCTGGCTTGACAGCCTTTACGGGGGCAACGGAATATGGGCCTGTATTCTCCTCCTTGGTCACGCCTACTCTTCTGCAGTATTTCAGTTCCACACAGCGGTGACACTCGATTGTATCTTGTGCAGGAGGATCTAATAATCCGTGTTCTTTTAGATATAAAGTTGCTGTTTCCTCCTGACATTTATTGTTGTTATATCGTTATCTGGCAGTGAAGTATGAGCACCCATTTACTTCCATGGGTCAAAAAATACCATTAGCACATCAAACGCGAACGTCAATACAATACCTCTTTTTCACCGCTCACTATCGCTGAAAATATATACACTGTTCACTTGAAAACTAAGCCATCGCGATATTTCCGGAATAATAAAAATCGACAAAACACGTCAATTTTCGTTGCAGGAAGGAACTTAACGCTTGTAATTATTGTAATACACTCATCTCCTACCCCCAGTCTCCCATATACGACTTGTTCTATGAATATTTGTACAAAATGTATATGGTTCTAAATAGAATATTGGAATTTTCATTCCAGTCTCGGGAAAACGATGACCTTAGCGCTGCGCACCTCGGTCGATCTAACATGTTACTCTGCTGTACTACTGAAAGGTTTTTCTCCTTCGTCTATAATACACTATTTCGGTATTATTTAAGACCTATCGACTATAACTGTAAAAAATCTAATTGGTTTTAGGATAGGTATCATTAATATGGTTTTTAAGTTGGTTTATCTTCAGCCACTTTGTGTGTAGGTATATTATTATGTAATTAAATAATTTTTACGTGGTTATTGCAAGTAGTAAAGTAATGGAAGATAATATCGTCAACTTCGCGTAACTTTTATTATTTTTAAACGAGACTTTAATCACGCAACGTGTTATTATGCCAAAGATAGTAATCGCAGATCCGCGTTGAAATGTTATTTCTTGAAAGCCAAAACGTCCGAAAACGGTCAAACATCTGTTGGGTAATGTTGGTAATTGTGCGGCGATTAGCATAATAGCGCAGGTGCTGCTGCTTAACAATGCACTTTTACACCTGATACCCACAGGGCATAATGTGTTCCCAAATACGGTGTAGAAAGTCTTTTAAGTGGCGGTGCATCATGTATGATCACATAAAGTCTGGTAGTGCTTTTTCAAGAACTTATTGTATTGCTATCAAGACCAAATAAGTATTACCAAGCTACATTAATGCCCCATCGTTTGGTTATTGTTATTACTTACCTAAAGGTAAATAAAGGGAGCAAGGTGGGCGATTTCCTCATTCATGATGAATGAAGAAGAGTTTGATATTGTATTTTCTGTCCAACCATATCAAGGCAAATGTAATTATTTTATTACTTGCCTCTCTGGGCAATGATTGTATTCTAGTATTTCATATTTTTATAATGTTTATATACGACGCTTTTACGTCAATTTTTTTTCTCCTCTGTCAAATGTCAAACATCAGCATTTTAGGACATAGAGATAAGAAATATATATGATTTTAGGAGGGAAATACATAGTTACTTTAAACTAGTATGTATACAAAAACCATCTAGGAGAGCAAGATGAATTCGTTGATTTCAAGGGTACCCGGTCCTGGATACAGCCATCCTTCTAAGGACGCAATTACTTAGCTTGTAAATGCGATTGCTACCGCACCTTAATGGATCATTAAAATACAATTAAATTGTTAACTCTATGTATTTGTTTGTATGTCCATCTTAAGATGGTGTTCAGTTAGTATAATAACCGAAGTGGGATAAACCTTTTCTGGATCTGGAGTCGCAGTTTGTTGAATTGAACAACAATATGATTGAGAAGTCAGTGGAAACTAGAATCAAAGAACATTTAAATCGCCCATAAACTTCAGCTTTTCATTTCATCATCAATCCTCCCCATCAAAGAATACTCATATTTTATTTCTAAGTTTAGTTTTTTTTTATAAGTATCAGTTTTTTTATTTGGATAATCTATAGACCTTTTTATTTTACGATCTTGTTCCTCCCCTATTTGTTGAATTTTAGCAATTCAGCCGTTCTACCGGACACCCACCTCCTACCTACATTCCTGTTTCATTATCTTGACCTGCTATATGTTGTTTTTATGTGCTGTGGTAATAATTATAATGTCACATTATTTTCAATTTTTGCATGAATATTCTTCTCACAATGCGATATCTTGATAATTGATACCACTTTCATTTCTTAATAACAATTATTAAACTAGACACACTAGCCCTCTTCGTCATCATGAAAACGCTTAATTTACTCCAGCCGATTGATAATTTAATGGTGCCTTATTTACTTTTTGTGACAGTCGTTAAAATACAATTCAATTTATTTTAAACTACAACGGTAATCCCAGACGGATTTACAACCCTTTAACTAAATTACCAGAAAGTTTTATAGCCGCCTTTAACTTCGAATACAATTTCAATTGAATTAAATCTGAATGCGCCCAACTTCTATTCTCCCGAACTCGACGGGGGAAGTATTTGATTTTAATCAAGGGAAAATTCTTCTTGTTTTCGGAATCCAACGGGAGATTAGGGATTTATCAACGTGGATTTGAAGGGTGAAGCCGAATCCATTAAACGTAACGGGATACGGACAATGCAAGGGCTAACCTCGGTAATCCATCAAACATGATGTCAAGAGGATTTAAAAATTTTCACAGTAAATAAAAGCGGATCGCGTTTTATTTGGAAGGGGGAGTGGAAATGGCACCGTATCCGTGCAATTAAAATGCATCGAAATCAATATTGAGTTCCACAAAAATCCAGCTATTCTGCGCTGTAACTGCGTGAAATATGACCCGTGTTATTTTACCGCATAATGCCAGCGAACAGAGGCTCATAAAATCGAAGTGGCTAGAGCAAAAATTGCTTATTCTTTAAAATCAATCAATAGCCACAGTCGGAATGCCGATATAAAATTACTGTGAATTATTGCGTATCAAAATATCGTGGACAATGTGTTGTGGTGGAGCGTTTGGATTTAGTGGTATTTTAAGTGTTGTTTCTACAATGGCTCACTAGGTGGCTCCGAGAGTCCATCCAGTGAAAACATTTTGTTTTAGTTCTAGCACAGACTAACGCGCGAAGTTATTTATACGGCGGTTCAAGTCACAGAAAGTCTTCCTGCGCCTGCCGAGGCGGTAGGTTGAAGCTGACCGACAGCTGAGCGACAAAATGGTGGTGCCACATATCGTTGCTGTTTCCTCTCAATCGGCGGGCGGAGAAAGGCTCCTGGGGCGGTGCAACTATTATAGTTCTTCCCAAACTTGTTAATTTAATAAATAATCTGACAGGACATGGGTAAAGCCACACGGTTCCTGTGAGGTGCAGAAGGGGGACGAGTAACGACGGCGTCGTCCCCTGAACTGGGCTAATGGCCTCGAAGCCGAGCTCAAGAATCAGTGAATTGAACTGGAATCAAGTCACAGAAAGAGAGGGGGGAGAAGGGATATGACAGTTAATGAGGACGCCTTTCGGCGTACCTAATGTTAAATGTCAAGGCAAAGGCATGACATGCGCGTTTCATTCCATTGTGCGAAGTGTGGAGTGCGCATCGTCGTTTCGTCATTTCCGGTGTAAAAAATTACTATTTTGCAAAATGCCAGCCTCATGTATGATTTGAAATTGCCCAAATAAGAAACGTAGACCCGGAGTTCACTATTTGATGTGTATGTAGTCTTTACCTTTTACTTGCCGCATCAGCTGTTGCTTACGATTCCGCCATTTAGCACAGGGACGGACTAAAATGAATATTGTGTAAAATATATGTTTTCATAGCGTTGGACGAAATACTAAAGGTATTTATCCAAAAGCTTTAATAAAAACCCTAAGTAGATACTTATATACGGGGTGGCCCAACGAAAAGTTTCCACCCGGATTATTTAAAAAAGTATTGTTTTTTTTTTCAAAAAACGCAAAAATATGTCAATGTAGTTTGGAAGGGGGACCTTCATTGCAGAGCAAAGCAGTGCTGTATCTGCAACCCTCTGGCTGGGGTAGCTACCACCTCAAAATTCTTAAATGGGAATAGGGGTCGAGTGACACCTCAAATTAAAGAGAATTTAGTCATCTTTACAATGCTGTATTTATTTTTAATTTTGAGACCATTTTAGGTAAAAATAAATGCAATGCATGTCGTGCTTTTATTGAATTCACCACAGTATCCCCACCTACCCAGTATCACCACAGTATATCCAGTGGCTTATTTAGTCCCATCCTTACCGCGAAATCATTTCGAAATTTGAAAATATTCGCTGCAGCTTGTAAATCCGAAGGTTTTTGTAATAAGACTTTAAAACGGCCATGGTAAATTTTGGTTCTTAGGAACATCCTAGAAATCACGCAACGGGGTGTTTACTTTTATGATTTTTTCGACAAACGACTTCGGTTTAGACGAGTTCTTCTGGGAAAGAGGTGTTACTTCAATTTTCTACCTATCTGCCGCATTTCTTTCGCCCCTTTAGATGCCACCATTTGAAGCGACCCTTATAGGTGGGTGGAAACATTTGTACATATTATGTACCATTTTTCCAGCTAATAAACTTCAAGGTATGGACTATTTTCTCCGCTTTCATAACTTGTATTTGAAAACTGAAGGAAGAAATACAGTAATAAGGTCTCTCTATGGAAATTTGAAAAACTACTAATCAAAGAAGATCCTTGAAAACTCAAGGAAATCAGGATAGGCGAATTCGCCACTGTTGGTGACCGTGCGGCGCATGGCGCATCAGAATCCCTCCGCTCCCCGCTTTATTTTAATTTATTTACTTCGCCGGAGGGCCAGCGAGCTCCCACGAGCCAAGAGCTGGCGGCCTAGCGGACGGATAGGCGGGAGAGAGGGCGCAATCTTTATTATTTATATTTATGTTCGGGACTTAGATGTTGATTTAGGTAATGGCGGGAACATTAGTTTAAAAATTAATTAAGGTCTCGCTGCAGGGCCGCAAGCAGCAAGGCCGTGAATGATGGCCGCCAGTTTCTGCATTATTAACAGGGCTGTGTCTACCATTTACGAGTAACTCCCCCACGGACAGACGAAGGTTAGCAACAGCAGCATCTCTTAAAACGGGTGACGGAAATTATCATATATCAAATCAATAGTGTCGGAAATTGTATCCATTCATTTTTTGAAAGCGCTATTTTTCGTGCGAAGCTGGAATGAAAACCTCGACGGACTTGATCTAAAAATAAAAGGCCAATTACTTAGTACTAGGAGCTTACTTCAGGCAAAGTAGCGCTTGAGAATAAATATGTATCGTGGCGTATATTGTGTTTGTTGAGAGTATTTCACGAATACAATGATTTATTTATTAATTTCTTGTAGAACACCTCCAAAACGATTAATTTTGAACAAATTCATGGTTTTGAATAATCGTAAGTTACGACTTTGAGCGTTTGAGGAAACCCAGACGCGATTTTTTTTCCTTTTTATTTTCCAAATAAAGAGACATCTAATATAACCAGTTCAGCAATGTATAAATTACACAAACTCATTTATATACAATGTCTAGTAGTAATACCGCAACATAATTTTCAGCTGCATATTTTATGAGCAGATCCGCGGTTGTTAAGCAACGAAGTGATACACTCCCTTATGATCTTACCACTTTGGTATTTCCCAAGGACTAGCAGAGGCATAGGATTATTGTTTTTTAAGAAAGGTGCTACCTTATTGGATACAAGCAGTTTGAAAGAAATAATCGCTAGGGCATTTGATTGGTTGTGCCTTCAAAAAAAGAGCTGGATGCCAGTAGTATGAATGGCAGGTCCTAGAAAAGGACGTATGTGCAAAATATCGAAAACACGGAAGGTTGAATCAATGCATTAAGTCGAAAAACAAAAGGTGTAATATGCAATGGATTTGTTTCAACAGAAAGTTCTCAATTTCCAAGTCAACCCCGATTCTTACAAATTTTTTATATTAAATATATATACCTTAAATACACTGCAGTAACCCCCATTCTATAGACTTCAATCACACACTATTTAATTGGCCTAGGGTACGCAGATGGGTATGCACTTCATTATCAGAGTTAGTACCCCGACCAGCTCACTCACTTAGGTCGAATTGTTATTGTCTGCCGAATTATAGTGTCTGGCGCCAGATACCACCTTTGGTTAACTCTGGATAACTCAGGGAATGTACAATGCTAACACCACATAACAATCCCTTTCCTTTGTTGCAGGGTTCCGATGCCAGCTCCGTGATCTTCGCGTCGGCGCCGTCGTCGCGGAAGCACGAACTACCCGGCGCCCTGCCCCCCGGCGGCGTGCCGGCCGCCGCCGCCGCCTCTCCCTTACCGGCGCCGACGCCGCCGCACCTGCCGGCGCCGTCCCCGGCACCCGCGCAGCAGCCGCCGCACCACCCGCCGCCGGCGCTGCCCCCGGCCGCGGCGGCAGTGCCGCCCGCTTCCGCAGCCGCGCCGCCGCAGACGCAACACCCCATCGGCCCCGCCGACAATGGGGGGAAGCAGACCGTGGTGCCGCTGGCCGAGCAGCAGGCGCACGCCAAACACGCCGCCGTTCACGGTGAGTGGATAGGTAAGAATAGACTAATAAAATAATGATAATGAAGTAATAAGTAAGAATACAAGTAGGTAGGTACTCTATAATAAGATCTCGTACGATGCGTTCGTCGGAAGGGTACAAGTAAAATATTGTAAAGATGAGGAACATATTACTGGTATAAAAAAGATACTCTACGGACACAGAATCCTAGCGTTCTCCATTCTTCCAAAAGCGGCTGATGGTGCGAGCGCCATTGCCTACTGACAATTCTCTTTCGTCAGCATGCTTCGTCTTCAGTCTTGTAGGTGTTCGAGATAGCGCTCAAATGCGACGATTAATCGGTAGAATGGCCTAGGCCCTACAGTAGCAAAAGATATTTGGGAGAGTTAAGTTGACCGGTTTTGTGAACCGCAATATATGTTCACATCTTCAGACACTCACCAACACTTTTGTTACATTAATGAGATGAGAATAGTTGTCAAACATATTAAAATATTATTAGCCACCAAATTCAGAAATCTGTGTATCCTCCTTTAGATTGCACTAATCTGCAGCTTTATACCACAGCTTACCCTATGGTAAGCTGTGTTTATACCATCCACTTATTTATTGAAGACGTGCAAAACGGAATCGCGGTGCAGACATCGTTTTGGAGTGTTACAGCACCAATTTTAGAATTTAAAGCAGGCCAATTCTACCTGTATACCAAGGTCCAAATAGAGTTGTGCAGCGATCGCCGCGAGGTAATTAGAGGAGCGAGAGAGCACGCCTTGTACCTCAGATGCAGACTTCAACGCCGCCTCGGCTCCAGCCTCCAGCTCGACGGTTACTTTTTAAGGTTAGTGGAGGCATTGGCGGACCTAGGGTTCCAATAATGGAACCCTAGGCGGACCGATGTGTTTGGCGGGACCTGCGCACATACGCAACACGCGTACTACATCCGCACTTTTTAACTACATCCTTCATTTTTATTATTTAACTTAAAGATATGGTGGAACCTGCTACAACTGACACAACAATAATAATTCAGACGACAGAAAAGTATGTTTGTTTCTTCGGTTTAACCTTCAATTATAAGATTGATTAATAAAATGTGGCAATAGTGCTCTCCATAATTCGCCTCTGGTCGTTTGCTTTCAACCAGGTGCGTCGAGTATTGGGATGCTAAGGTTCATTTGCCCCACGTTTTTTAAGCGTCGACAAAAAAATCGCATTTTCCTATTTAGTTGGTTCTCAGTTGCATGGTTACATTTTTTTTATGTTAGATGGTGTCGCTCTGTAAATGTGCTTGAAGTTTTAGGAAAATTCCTGGTGAATTATTTTTTTGGGGAATGCTGGCTGGTATTTAGATAATTATTTAAAAATTCACAAGATGTTTTTAGTACTTTTAGAGGCACCAAATTTACCAGTTGTGTTTTTTCCATGTCTGTCAGTTTTAAGGCAAAATGAAATAAGTATAAATTTTTCCAGTTTTTGCTATAACGTTTTAGTTATAGAGCGTAAAAACATCTTTGTCTGTAGTAATAAAGTAAGCTGTTACCGTGACTGGGTCTTAATTCTTGATAATAATTTCTTAATACATAATAATAATAATTAAGTACACATACCTCCCATAGGTAGGTAGCTACTCTCTGAAAAATATAACGAGCCACCACTGGTGGAGAATTTTTTTATCGAGTATTGAATGTAAATAAAAAGCTGTGCTCATAACTCAAAACATAAAAATATGGAACTGTTGAATTATCGACAACTATTATGATAAACAGTTCATAACAGATTTTATTACCTTATACCTTTTGATTCAAGAAGGAGCAAGTTTAATTGTATTTGTTTTTAATGGTTATTAGCGATATAAAAACAAATAAAAAGGCAATATATTTACATGAAAGAAGGTTTATGTTGGTATATCCTTTGTTTCTTATTCACATATTAATTTTATAGCCATTTATAAAAATTGTAGGATAATAAATAAATATTATGACATTTTATATTATTATATCATTTTTGTGATACTAAAACTTTATGATATGTAAATTATTATTAATGGTATTATACAAGATTTGAAGATTTATTTATGTTTGATATGCAATACTTTAATCAAACTTGTTGGGATTGTAAATAAATAAACATATATTATTATTGATGTGATTTTTATGGGGGATTATAAATGATTGACGATTAACAACTACTAATCTGTAAATAAACAATAAATTGAGGTAATGCAATCATAACATCTTGATAATTGATCTTGCGATTAAAAAACTTTTTGACAATCTTCTTTTTGTTTGGCGAACAAAGATTCGTTCAGTACCATGATACAGAGTGCTTATTACGTTTATGAAGTTAAAAGCCATTTTCTGGTAGCCAAAATACTTAGTTGCCAATTTATTTTTGCGTGAAGTTAGCAGGCAGTTTTTGGCAGCCATTTTGTTAGAAACTCAAAAGCACATAGCGTGTTTAGAAATACCAACACACCCCTTGTGGTACAATATTTAGAAAAAATCATCGAGAAGGCTAAGTAGGATATATGAACGAAATGGCACTCTCCATCTCTGTCTTCTTCTCCGTGAAAAAAATTATTTGGTGCATTTGACCAAGAATAAACTACCCTTCTGACGGGACCGAAAAGGTTGGCGAGGTTGGCGCTTATGGTGGATAGTTGGCTGGCTAAGAAGAGTTTATGGACAAAATGGCCAATCCCCAACTCTGTCTTTTATGCGAGAAAATATTTTGAACAAGAATCTCCCTCTGGCGGAGCCGAAGGGGTTGCTGCTTGGGGTGAATAGTGGCTTGGCTAAGAAGAATTTATGGACGAAATGGCAATCCCCAACTCTGTCTTCTTTTATGCAAAAAAAAATATTTTTAGGATATTTGAACAGAGCTTACTTACGGAGCCCAAGAGGTTGCCGCTTGGTGTGGATAGTGGATTGGCTAAGAAGAGTTTTTGACGAAATGGCATTCCTCTACTCTGTCTTCTTTTATGCAAAAACATGTTTTTAGTGTATTTGAACAAGAATAAACTTTCCCTCTAAAATGGAGCCAAAGAGGTTGCTGCTTGGGGTGGATAGTGGATTGGCTAAGAAAAGTTTTTGGACGAAATGGCATTCCCAACTCTGTCTTCTTTTATACAAAAAAATATTTTTAGGATATTTGAACAAGAATAAGCTCTCCCTCTGGCAGAGCCGAAGGGGTTGCTGCTTGGGGTGAATAGTGTCTTGGCTAAGAAGAATTTATGGACAAAATGGCAATCCACAACTCTGTCTTCTTTATGCAAACAAATATTTTTAAGATATTTGAACAAGAATAAACTCTCCCACTTACGGAGCCGAAGAGGTTGCCGCTTGGTGTGGATAGTGGATTGGCTAAGAAGAGTTTATGGATGAAATGGCATTCCCCAACTCTGCCTTATTTTAAGCGAAAAAATGCTTGGGTTGGTCAATGGGCCAATATGTACAGAGTTGAGGGTATCAACTCTCTTCTTTACGGCGAATTTTTTTTGCTGTATGAAAAGGAACAGTATGATGAAGAGAATACTATTAAACATGGTGTAAGCACGTTGTTGTTGAACCTAAGAAACTGTTTTTTAAATTCCTGGTAGCAGTCTTGCTCAGAATATGTCAATCATTGTCCATCAGCTTTCCGTCTGTTTTTAAAATACAATTATCATATTTTTTGTTGTTGACCAAACACCATCCTAGCGCAGAAGTTTGATTTCTAACAACAGAATACGCACGTATATTTCAGTGAACGCTTTTAAGTTTCTGACTTTTTTATTATTTTTTTTATATACGTTTGAATTTCCAGCGCCAACTTAAAGTTAAATTTAAATGAAAGCTCGATAGTTTGGAAATATCAGAATATGCCGAAAATAAGTTCTTGTTCTTCTTTCAGATGCTCCAATACCACCTCCCCAAAAACCATCTCTGCAGCCACCGCCGCCCATCATTATCGGGCAACAACCACATCCGACACTTGCCGTCACTGCGGTTCCACCAAGTGAAACTGGAATTGCAGCTGTACCAACACCTGTTAGTCATCCAGGGTATGTATGGAAGACATTAGATCTGTTCCCGAGTTTCTGATCTGCATTCAAAAACCTGTAACCATCGCTACCTTCCTTACTACGACATTAAAAAAATCCTCAATTTGATTAGTTTGGTAGTTTCCCGAGACTCAAAATTGGCATTTTTCGGGTGGCTATCTTTGGCTTCAAAAATTTGGAAGTTCCGAAGTTTGGTAGGTACTTTGACTACCGAAAGGTAGGTTTTTGAATGCACCCGACCTAAGCAAGCTTATCAACTCATGCTATGGAGCATAAATTGGATTTAGTGAAATATCACTCACAAACAACAAATACTTTCAATTTTTATTTATAAATGTCAAACAAATAACATCACAATACAACAGAATACAGAAAACTTTTAGAGACAACTTCTAGTTTGGCTAGAGTCGAATTTTTCACTTAAATATATCCATTCTCGTTTTTATTTACTTCATTTATTGACCTAAGAACGTGAGTACATCATGTTCACAAAAATGTACACGGGTATAAAAAATAAGAAGGAGTTAAAGTAAACAATATAAAGTTAGAATTTACTTGCTCTAAATCGATTTACTAATTTCACTAATTAGCAATGCTGCACCCCAAGCATCTTATGTAGGCCACTCTAAGGAAGTGTTTTATTCCATCAAGCATTAATGGTTACACGTGTTTTTACAAAATAAATAAATACCCATTGCCAAATTTTGCTAGAAAATGAAATAACAGCAACAAACAATTAATGGGTGACTAACTCAGGGTTATACTATGTTCTCTCCTTTGATATGATGTATAATCAATTAATTTGTCTTGCAGACATCACCAATCTTCGCTAAGCTCATCCAATGTTGTGCGGACTGAGAGCCTCACGGTGGCAACGACGGCCACCACAGCTCCTGCCCAATACCATCACCCGTACCCACCACTGTATGCGCCTTATGCAACATCTTATCCCAGCAATGCAACGCCCTACAGTACGGCACCGTACAGTTCGTCGGCAACGCAATATGGCAGCGTCATGACGACGGCATCGTCACATCACCCCACGACTGCGGCGACAGTCGCTGAAAGGGAGAAGGCCCGGGTGGCAACACCGCCAACCATCACCAGCCGGACATCTACGCCGAGCAGGGAGAAGGAAAGTTACAGGTGAGGAATATATACCTACACAGGTCTAGCAGGTATAAGTATAGTTATGCAAGTATTCATGATATACTATTTAAGAGCTTGTTTCTGAACAGCGCTATACTTCTGTAAAATAGGAGGGGGAGTTGCGCAGTAGGACTTGGGGTGGCTGGATCACCATCATAGGTACGTGTATGAGTGAATATGTTAATAATAAACAGCTCATTAATAGCACACAGTTTACATTGCCCAATGTCTTAAATGGGAACAAATTTGTAAATCAATTTAGAAATATGTAAATCAATTTACAGCAAGTAAATGGTCCCTGAATATTGGATGAGCCGATTCGCGCCTGTATTAAAGTGATGGGGGAGACCGCAAAGTACTGAACTCTAGGCGAGCATACAGTCACCTGTTTTTACCGAACATCTATCTTTGTTCTCTCATTTTTCTCTTTATACTTATAATTTCATTTTCATTATTTTATTTCTTTAGTTCACATTGCGACGAATCCTTTCTCACAATGGAAGTAAAAAAGTATCAATATCAATCATACCAGCGGCACCCCATAGAAATTATTTTTGCACCTATGCATTTTGGTGAAATTAATGGTTGGCAGCCGTAATAAATAAAAACATTTTTTCTATTGTGAGCATCATTTTGATGTGGCAAGCACTTCCACCGTTTCTTGATGATGTTTGAATTCCCAATTATTCTTAAATTTTAATTTTTTTTGTGAATATTAATAGATATATTTTAACAGCCATCAAATAAACACATTTTAATAAAAACATCTTCCATAACTTGCCGAACATTTCTTTTAAGCCCCCCCCCCACCTTGACTGTCTCTCGGCCACGAAACTTAAATTCTTTTTCCACTGTGATTCCACACACCCAGTTTCACAAAGAAATGTAACAGTTTGACAAAGATAACACTTTTAAACTTATTGTAAACAACATTGTCCTTCCACAGGATATGTCCATGGCCCATCAACTTTCTGTGCGTTTTTAAAATATGGCCATAATAGCATTGCAAGATGCATAAGTGCACTTTTTTCTAGAAGGTTGTTTAAGGACAAGGACCTCCTAGGCAAAAAAGAGCATTTTTCTTGCTACCGACAATTTCATATTGTCATATTGTAACTTTAAATACACTATGGAGTAGATTGTGAGTAATTATCTTCATAGCAACCATTTACTAAAAATGCAAATCAGTGATACATATAAGAAGCAGAATGCAGCGATAAAAATAAATTAAACAAGTTGGGCGTCATGTAGGACTTGAACCCAGCACCTACGGTTTAGTAGCCGGGTGCTCTCTCTTATTTAACACTAGGGAAATATTCATTATTTTTCATTCACGTAATTCGGGTTCCTTCTGATCAAAACCAGTTTATAAAATAGTCGTAGTGAAACATTTAAAAATTGACGCAAGTTTCACGTTTCTACATTATATTTTATTACTGGTTTTAAAGTCCCCAGGTAGAAAACTGACGTCTTGCAGAGGTCACTTTTTGTATGAACACCTTCTGAGGACATCCAAATGTCACGGCCAGAATACGTCTTATGTGGATGTCCACAAGGCGTCTTATATGGATATCAACAAGACGCAGGTGTGGAGCCTGGGAAAATAAAAAAAATTGCCAATGGCAGCGCCAGGGTTCGAACCAACAACCATCGATTTACAAATCCGACGCTCTGACAAACTTGCCATCAATGCATGTGAAAATATTACCTATACCGTTGTATAGCTCCATCCAATTCTAATTTTTTATCTACAAACGTTTTCGTAGATATCTTAGATTTCAATATTACAATTAAAAATGTGAAACCTATAGGTATGTAGAATTTTTTTATTTTTTTATTCATTACGACCTACAAACATTTTTCTAGTCAAGGGGTGATTCTTTGAGTGATTTTAAGACGAAAAGTTTATATAAACATTGGTCCGGTATTGCTTCGTTTTCAAGATACAGGGTGTCAAACTTTAAAAAAATATATTTTTTCAACATCTTAATAATCCTTTAACCGATTTTGTTTAAATCTGGCAGTGTTGTTTACGATAGAGAGGGGTTCATTTAGCCCTAAGTAGATTAAAGTTATTAAGTCCAATGGCGTCCCGGGGGCACCTTGACCAATATTTTTGAAAAAAAAAGTGCGCCACTGACTTTTTAAAACTTCTATATTTTTCTCACATTAAGGAACTAAGAATACAACTTTTTGGCATCTTGAATTTTTTTCGTATCTAGCTTCGTTTTCGAGAGAAAAAAAAATAAAAACCACTTTATTGCATGTCATTGCTTTGTTGTTGCATTGTTGCTTTCTCGAAAATGAAGCAAAATACAAACGAGATTCAAGAGAAAAAAATTCAAGAGACCAAAAAGTTGTATTCTTAGTTGCTTAATGCGAAAAAAATATAAAAGTTTTAAAAAAAGTCAGTGACGCACTTTTACTTTTTCTCAAAAATATTGGTTAAGGGACGCCACTGGACTTGATATTCATTGTAATCTACTTTTATATTTTTTTCACATTAAGCAACTAAGAATACAACTTTTTGGTCTCTTGAATCTTGTTCGTATCTTGCTTCGTTTTCAAGGAGCAGTAATGCAACAACAAAGCAATGACATGCAATAAAGTGGTTTTTATTCTTCTCTCTCTAAAACAAAGCCAGATACGAAAAAAAATTCAAGAGACCAAAAGGTTGTATTCTTAGTTCCTTAATGTGAGAAAAATATAAAAGTTTTAAAAAAGTCAGTGGCGCACATTTTTTTTTTTCAAAAATATTGGTCACGGTGCCCTTGGGTAAAGGATTATTAATATGTTGCTGAAAAAAAAATATTTTTTTAAGTTTGACACCTTGTATCTTGAAAACAAAGCGATACCGGACCTACGTTTATATAAACTTTTCGTCTTAAAATCACTCAAAGAATCACCCCATGAAGTTTGCTACGTACTTAAATAACACCCTGTATACAGGATGATTTTTTTAGGACTACCATCGATTTTCTCGCTTATTTTGCGCCCTACAAAAAAACGTAAGGAACAAAAACGTGGCAATTTTGGACAGCTAAGTGGTGCTGAAAAAGAATCCATGGCCAACTTGTCACGCAATATTTAAAAAAAAACTTAAATTGAGCAAAACTATTAATAGCCGTGTAATATTTATTTTAAGAGACATAGGAAAACTTTTATATTGAAAATTGATGGCACTGACAAGCTTTATCCATCCAGGTGCTCAGATAGTTTCAGCAAATTACACAGGGTCTTCGACTCTCTTGAGGGCATGAAAATTTTTGTCGATTTGAAGTTTTTTAGCACAACGAGAAAATCGCTTAATAAGTAATAAACAAAAAAAATCATAGCCTCAAGAGAGCCGAGGACCCTGTGTAATTTTCTGAAATTATCTGAGTACCCAGTTGCATAAAGCTTCTTAGTGCCATCAATTTTCAATATGAAAGTTTTCCTCTATCTCTTAAAATAAACATGCTACGGCTATTAATTGTTTTGCTCAAAATTTGATTTTTTTATATTGCGCGACAAGTTGGCCACAGATGCCGATTTCTTTTGCAGCACCACTTAGCGTCCGAAATTGCCACCTTTTTGTTTCTTATGTTTTTTTTTTGTAGGTCGCAAAATAAGCAAGAAAATGGCGGTGGTAGTTTAAATATGTAGTTCTGAATATGTCTTGGGAAACTGTCTTAAAGACGTCATATTACGACTAGGTGAAGACGTTACCCCATAAGTCTCCTATGACTCTAGGACGTCTAATAGTGATGTTTTGGGGACGTGTTTATTCATCCAGAAGATTTTGAGACGAACCGAGACCAAAAAATGACATCTTGAAGACCGCAGTCTTCCAGCTGGGCCTTTCTGCGTAAGTGTTGCTAGTCAATACTTTTTGTACCTAGCAGCTAGCAACTAAAATAACAGGTCACCTTGAACATTTGGTTTAAGCTTTGGGGCATGCTAGTGAGTACGTAAAGTGTACTTACGGAGGCGGAGCAGGAAATCGTTTTTTGTTGTTGAGAAACACCATTCTAATGAAGAAGTTTGATTTTGAACAACGGAATATGCACGCGAATTTCAACACTTTTACGTTTATACCTTTCACCTTGATGGTTTTACATTGACAGTTGTCAAAAGATTAGAATTGCAAAAACATATGTCAGAGACATACATTTAAATTTCCAGCTTCAACTTGAGGTTAAATTTAACGGAACGCTAAATATTTTGTTGGTTATTTTATTACAGAAGCACCTGTTATCAAGCTACCCTGGTAAAATCACTTGAGACTGAAGTATTTCAATTTAAATTAGATAAACTGTAACTATATTCTCACTTCCGACTTCCAACTAGATAAAAGATATGGAAAAGGTTGTAACTGTGGAGGGTAGAGGTAAGGAGGACCACTTATATGGGTGTTCGGCTCAAAAACTGTCGTCTAAAAGCATTAAATAAGGGTTCATGAAGTCTCCATAATGGCGCTTGCGGTTGAAGACAAAGTGAAGTTTGCAGATTGGAAAGTAGCATAGTTTGGAGGTATGGAAAAATATCTAATTTATTAACTAACCATCTATCAAACCAATTTTCAGAAATGTATTAATTTTATTATCATTTAAAAATATTATTTACATGGTGCTTTGAAAACGGCACCTTTAGAATGCGGATGTTAGTTAACCTTTCCTTGTCTAATGTCACTACCAACTTTTGGAGCTTTTTTAAAAATTGGTACCTGGTGGCAACAGCAGCGCCATCCTAATTTAATGGTTTTGACGGACAATTTTATAACACAGAGATGGTCCTCCTTACCTCTACCCTCCATAGTTGTAATTAATGAGAAGCATTTATCTTTATTATTCTTTATTCTCACTAGTTATTCATTATATGCATGCTTTACATTTCTGTTCCAGCAATGTGAGCTCGCTAAGTCGGAGCAGCGTCCCGATGGCGGTGCCTGCACATGCATCTGGTGCCCCGTCCGTCGTGTCGGCACCTTCTAGTCTAAACAAACCATGGCCGACACCGGCACCAGTTTCGGCAGCACAGCAGATGAGTCCAGCGCCTGTGCCACGGCCCGCTCCGGCAGCACCATTGCATGCTCCGGCGCCAGCGGCATATGTCCCGGGACCGGCACCACCTCTGTTCCCCGCTCCGGCACCTCCCCCTCCCGTATCAGCGGCGAGTCCGCTTACGGCACCACCACCTCAAGCCAACCCAAACCCATTCTCGGCGGAAAGTCTCTTTCAAACGAGTAAGTATTTTATGATTTGAAATTTTTAAACTAAGGCTACAAAATGAAAAGGTAGATATCTCAATAGTGTTCACCTACAAAATTGGAAATGGAATTTTGTCACATTCTTCAGGCACTCCATGGATCAAACGTCTGGGTGAAGCCTATTCGGGAGTCTATAAAGTTGATCTAGTTAGTAATTTCTGTCTTAATGATAAATTGCTGGAATATTTTTACAAACAAAACGTTTACCGTAAAATCAACCTGACTGTGGCAGAAACCAATAAAATGTTAAAAGAGCACCATGTGGTCAAGTTTAGTAGCAAGAAAGGTGTTTACCGGATAAAAGATTTCAAAAACCTTGTAGTTTATGAGTGTGTTAGAACCCATGAAATGTGAAATGATATGGAACTGTGGGAAGTTTTTCTTCGGGATGGTTTGTATACTGGGTGAATAAAATTGGAAGTCTGTCCAGGGAAAGTAAGTATTACTACTTTTGAAAATAGTTGTCAGGATGAGGATTTTTCTAACATGCCTTTTGAGATACAGAATATTAATTTGTATATTTTCCGAACTACCATGAAAGGCTAAATTCGCTTAGAAATCTTGGAGAATATAAAAAAAGTTTAATGTAAAATTTGTAGACACCAAATTATAGTTTTTTGGTGATACTAAATTTTATACATGGTGTTGCATGACACCTTGACAAACTAAACTTATGTTTTAATGTAACAACCTATATTTGTATCGTTATTTTTCTGGTTTTGAAATATTTCATTTTCAAATTATACAGAGCGAGTTACGTAAGTCGTGATGGTCCTTACCTTCTATACCATACTATTATAGATAGAAAAAAATAAAGACAAAACTTTTAGAGAAACATGAGTACCTACTATATTCGGAAAATATTTTACAGTATACGGTGGTCCAGTAAATAATGAGGGCCCGAAGTTATGCTTTTTTAAATAGAACATCCTGTGTTTTATTACATTTCTGAAAACCTCTCGAAGAGTAGGTGCTTTTTGATATAAGGTATTTAGGATCTGACTTTTAAGGTTAGCGAGTTATTTTAATTTTAAATTAAAAAAAGTGGTCACATTTGGAAATTTACTACTCAAAACCAAATAAAATTTTAGATTATAACTAGGACTGGAGATTGCTTGTTATGCCTAGTTGCCGATTTTTTAGTGATATTGAGATACAATTCTGAAAAACATACCGGGTGATTCACATAGACAAATCCATAGTTTCTATTTATTTTTAAATGGAACACAATGATATTTTTGGATGGCCCTTAAAGAGTGTTGTTGCTTTTTGGTGTGGGGACAAAGGGTCGATCTTTAAAAGTTAGGGACTTATTTCCAATTTATTCTAAAAAAGGGCCGATCACCATATTAGGGTTTCAAAATGCCATTGTTTATGCCGTAAAAAATAAAGACATGTTCTTGTTAATTTCTGTTGTATTGAAAACAGTCGAGAACCTACCTGTAATGCCATCACTAAAAATATTAACATAAGCTGATGTCGCAATTTATTATGTGTAACTTTACTTCTTCATATGCAGTATGATTTTCATCATTGACGAAGCTACAGGTACATTTTCAACTATTTACATCAAAAATTGACAAGATTTTTTTATTTTTTACAGCTTAAACGGTGGCATTTTGACACCCTAATGAGGTAATCAGCCCTTCGGAAATAACTATCTAATCTTTTAAGTTAAACCCCTAAATACCAAAAAGCATAAACTCTTTAAAGGCTTTCCAAAAATATAATAAAATGCAGGGTGTTCAATTTTAAAATAACTAGTAAACTTAGGAGTTGCATAAGTGAGTCGCAGTATGTTCCTCAGAATTTTATTTCAACATCAGTCCAAAGTCCTTCACTAGGTAGCAAGCAATTTCCAGGCCTATTGTATCCCAAGATCTTATTTGGTTTTTGAGTAATAAATTTCCAAAGTTACCAATTTTTTCGTTTAAAAATAGAAATAAATCCCTTTAATAGTAGGTGTAGAAAGTATGGACTACCGCGGCTTACGTAAACTCACCATGTATATTAAATTTAATTAGCTTCAATTTGTGGATCCGAAGATAAAGACATGACAGATAATGTTATAACAAAAAATATGTGCCAAAGACAAAGTATTAGCAGCGGTTTCATGTTTTTACTGATATATGAAATAAAATAATATTCAGGTAAGAATTTCAGAAACATAGCATAAGTCCCTAAATTTCTAGGAATTTAATTACATGATGTGCAGAAGCAATATCAATTTTAAATAGACTGGTCCATTGGAAATTTAACTTTGAAAAGGAGATGAAAGTTCTGCCCTAGCGCTATCCTTTTTGTCAGAGCAGCCAAAGTAATATTTATGTTGGCATTGAGTAATTCACTACTTAGTGTCACCATTTGCTGCTTTCTGGTACTATGGAAAGATGAAGAAGATATTATTATATTACCTCCAAATCTAACTGTTGAAGTTTCTACGATCAGCAGCAGAGTTATTTTCTGATCAATATCCAATTGGGTGTCCTCAGCTTTGGAAAGTAGTTTCGATCTTATGAAGCAGATTGCCACCACCAAACACATAAATATTTTCATATACCGGGCACTAAAATTGAAAAATAATTTTCGATTTTTTGCGTTAGTATCTCAACGGTTGATACAATTTCCTTCAAAATGTCAAAGTTTATGTGGTTTTTTTTGTCCAGTATTGATAAAATTTCAACAGAGGTAAATTACGCCTAATTCTTTTTTACATACAAAATGGTGTGCTGGTTCAAATTCCATAAACATAGCCATTTTTCAGATAAATGCCTTTTTGTCTTCAATGCACATTAAATGTGCAATGAATTTTATTAGAAAAGTTAATTTTTATTAAGTAGGCTCAGAGCTGCCACATGGTTGGTACATTATACTATGGCAAAAATAATTTCTGTCAAGTACGCTGCTGATCAATTGGTTGTGCCAAGTTTAATACTTCTGTTTTCATCCCAACACGTTTAATATTTGGGTTTGTTTTCAAAAAACCTTTGGTATCAACATGATGGGGCGCCTGCCCATTATCCGTTAATTGTAAGAAAATATCTTAATCAACAATTCCCTCATCACTGGATTGGTCGAGGCAGTGGAGTTTCCCTGGCCCACAAGAGGCCCTGACCTCACTTGAAGCCAAGAAGAATAGTGGGCACAAATAGTAAATGCGGTCATTCAATTAGAGCACAAGAAGATATTTTAACTTTGTTAGAGTTTAGCAATAGCATATTCGTAATTTTGGACACATAAGACCCAAACTTATTATATTATTTAATTAGTTTTCAAACGAGCAACATTCACAATGATCACACACAATTTTTTATAACATTTTCGTAGTAAATCGTTGAGAGGGAAAAAGTAAGGCTAATATTGCCATCATTGGTGAGTTTTATGAAATTGGTGACAATAAATAGTGAACTCGCTCAATCCCAATGTAAATATTATTTTGTTTACACTGATAAACGGGGAAAGCCAGCGTCTGTTTACGCATTAAGCGGAGTAAGCGGCCGCTTCAGGGCCCGCACGTCAAGAGGGGCTTGGACCGACTGGGCCTCTTTCGGTCCGAACCCCTTTCGGCGTTCGGGTCATCCTAGAATTGAGCTCAAAGGATGAGAAACTGACAGAGGAAGAGAGAACGTGCTTCGACCTTTGATCTACCACGCATCCAATTTCTTGGCAAATCAAGTGGAAGCCATATTGCATGAACATATTGCTAACCTAAAATTTTTAAATTCGTAACTCAGAATAGGTATATCATTGGAAGGTTTTCTCGCTATATTAAAATCTGATCAATATTAGTGCAATAATATATTCTTATGCTGATAACATCTTGGAATTAGGTCAAATCCAGTAGCGTGGAATAGGGTCATCTCATGATGATGAGATTGTCAAAATCCTGTTTACTTAACAAATAATTAGCCTCATATTTGAAGTTCTTCTTTTTAATTTCAAATTTAACAGTTACCCCTTTTAAATGCGTTATTTTTGTCCTCATACAAACACAAACTGATGCAAAATTCAATTTTAATAGTTCTGCAAAAAATTACATTCCAGACTTTATTGGTCCCACTGTATATTATAACATAAGTGCAAAACAGCAAAATTAAAAATATTCTTCTTCACAACAAAATTGAGTGAAAATTGAAAACTGAGCATGGCAAATAGCTCATAAATTTTTTACTTAATGTTTCCCTAAAAATGTAAAATAAAACAGTGACATTTGATCATCAAAGGAAATACTGAAATACCAATTATTGTTGTAAAGCCTTGACGAGACATGTACAGCCTGTTTTTAGTAATTTATGCCAAATTCAAGTATACCTATACAGAACTCATTTTAGAAATAAATTCATTCATTCATTTATTTCGTGAACATCCTGTATCTTAATATATAATATAAACATAACTCAGACATTAGTACTTACTGGATTTTATTTTTCTCCAAAAACTAGATCAAGCCGATATGTTGAGGCGAGAGCTGGACAACCGATTTCTGGCATCCCAGGATAGAAGCATAGGCGTAGCACCACCTCCATACCTCCGGACTGAAATGCATCAACATCAACACCATCACACCCATGTTCATCAGCACACAACCTCCTTGCTTCCACCGCCCTCTGCTTCCACAATTTTTCCATCACAGTTGGTAAGTTTACAACACATCAGATCTTATTCGCCATTTTTCACCATTCTCCATGGACCTCCAAACCTGGACCCTATATAAAAGACCTAAGCATGGCGCTGTTTCAAGTGATTGGTACTGGCACCACACGCCTTTGAAAATTATAGGGTGGTTTTTGTTTTTAGTGTTAAAAAATACCATAACCAAGTGTTTTATGTGTTTTACAACTAGTTTTCTTAAGTGGCATATTTCCATAAGTTCTCTTAAGGAAAGCCACCTAAGCAATTACAAAAATGTATATTGGGAACCCTTGGTTTTAAATTAAGGCCATTTAGTCATATTATATTATAAGTAAGCATAGAATGTTTTAACTGAAAATGTCAATTACTCGAACTTTTTTGAGGTTATCTTTTTGGTCTTGCGGGTTCATCATTTTAGTGCAACTTTTTATTTGGCAGCAAAAGTGTACTCTTGTTTCATAATGATAAAATCAACCGTTTGCCCAAAAACACCTGTTAACTCCACAACATTTCAAATGTACAATTTTCGCTTACCTCTTTTAAATGTTACAGATCAACTGTGCCATTTAAAGTGAGAAAAAATTCCCTATGAACAATGTACCAAAAATTATTCACTTTCAAAATTCGAAAAAACATGGACACCCTATTTCAGAAAAACCCATGGTGTTTTGACCAATGTCCATTTGGCATTTTTTTCTTAATTTTGAATGTTAAAAGAAACACTAATAAGATAGACTTGTAAGTCCAAAAATATAACCTCAAGAAACTTACGAGTAATTGACATTTTCAGCTTATTCTCCATCTTCAAAATCACAGTAGTGCTACATTACAGTTCAGCAGCTTGATTATTTTGGGAGATATTGCCATAATTCAATTAAAGAAAACTATAAAGCCCTGTATCTCAGTTTGGTCTCAGTAACTATTGACATTTAACCCGTAGCGTTGAGTGAGGAATAATAAGAGGCGCAGGGCCCATATAAAATTGCTTGTCCGGTCGGCACGTGCTTACCCTGAAGCCCCCCCGTTGCCCTCACTTGCTATTATAGTCGCCTAGCGACCACGGATTTTTACAACTTGTTTATGTTTTCGAGAACACCGACCCCTCTACAACGGGCTAACGGTACAATTTTATATATTTTATGTTTCACTGGAAGGATATGTATTTTTTTGTCTCGGACGCTTTTCTATCTCGGATGCTTTTCGGGCCGCGTTTTCGGCCACGCTGCATCCCGTAAGGCTGCATTTCTTATTATTCCTTCATTCAACACCCGTAGTTGTTAAGCTCAATTGAAATATTTTGACGTCCCATACCTGCTCCCGCGAGATTGCCCCATACTTACCTGTATGTTTATTTGAATGTTGAATTACCTTGACCTTTGAAAAACAAAATTCTGTTTTCATTTTTGTATAATATGTATATTGTACAAGGTGACAAAAAAATATTTTGTTGAAATTTGACCATTCTGTGTCCCGCCCTACTTGATTTGAAAGTGACTTCTGTCATATTTTCAGGTTTGAAAAATTACAGTAGGCCTTAGCATGAGGAAGAAAATCATTTTGTGCCTAGCTAAATTGCATTTTATGTGCAAGATACAGAAAAATTTTACTAAGGAAAGTTGTTCAAAATGAAAAATTACCACGTACAAAGTAGGCCGATTAGTCTCAAACTTTATATGAGGGGCTTATTTTTTCTGAACAACTTTTTTTAATAAAATTTTTCCGTATATTTTTTTTAAATTTTTTGCTCATGCTAAGGCCTACAAATGATCAAATTTCAACTTTTTTTTTGTCTTTCACACCTTTTCTTTTTATCTTGGGACAACCTGTATAATAAGTTTAGAAAAACACAACTTAGGATTCTCGTTCCTGTGTTACTAAAGTCTATCCAAGTTACAGATCAGCAGTGGATCAAAACATTGGCCACCACGTGACCTATTCTCTTATTGGTCTGGCCGTCATAAAATGTCAAGTGTTTACGCGGCGAGCAGAATGCAGGGCCGGCTCTTCCCTCAGTCGAGTTTCCTGCATATTTTAGATCGGATCGCGAGCAGTATATTCTGTAAATTTATTTTGCTACTTAATTTAAGGAAAATTATAAAGATCCACGAAAGGTAGAAACACAAATTGTAGAACTTCTAAAAGAATTAGTTCAGAATTACAAGCCACTTGGAATCTCATATTAGTCCGACCCTGGTAATCGATCGCAGGGCGGTCATGTGACTTTGTTTATATCTACTGCCGCTGTAACTTGGATAGACTTTAGTGCCATTCTAGGTGGCAAATAAAGATGAAATTATGACACGTGCTCGGATCTTTTATGTAGTGTTGGTCCAGTCCAAACTTGTATTCTTTAAGCAAGCTATTTAAGGCCAACTAGCCAAATATAAAGTACTTTAGTGGTTTAGGTTAACTTTTTATTGCAATGTAGGGGAATGCCTTTTACAGCAAATTTACTAGCTTAATAACCTTGTAAAATTGCTAGCATTTCCTAATATTCTTTACATGATGTTTAACATAACTTTTCTGTCAAATAGCCTTTATCGCCAATGGAAAGGCTTGCAAGAAGAAATCAGACTAGTGTGAGTATACAAACTTCTTTGTAATACGGTGGATGGTACAGTAGCATATAATGGACTGACTAGATGTTATTTTATTAAAAGCAATTTTGCAAGTGTTTTTTTAAGACTGTTTCTGTAATGAAATTCTTAAAACGTTTGAATCATTTCAGTTCAAAGATATTCCAAAGTTGGGCGGTGTAGAATCTCCATTTTATCGCCAAAACATTGGAATGCCGAATTATCCTGGGTACGCACCAGGACTACTGAGTCACCACAGTCTAACTACGGGACCAACGCCTTTTGTGCCACCGAATCACCTGCCAACTTTTGCTCCAAAGGTTAGTAATTTCATTATGTTCTGCATTGAGGAGACTTAATGCACACATTTACTACTCAGAAAAACGTCTTTTCTACTAGAGGATTTCCTTTCATTCCTACAGCTTTTCATTCCTTCAGTCACCAAACCCAAAACTCATTGTTTCATTTTATTTTTTGCATGCTTATTTTGTCTTGTGTTCTAACTTACATGCATGTGTTTGTTTTTGTTTTTGCTGTAGGCACTTACACATAAAATCGAAGATTGCAAAATTAGCCAGTTTTGCAATCACTCAAGTGTGGCAAAAAATAAAAACCTAATTAGCACACGTATTATTTATTATATTATATTTTATTTACAACCATGTGGTATCTTCAAAAATAACAACATTCAATTATTGTATTTAAAAAATAAATCATTGTCACTTTTTAGAATTTGACATATGGTTTGTACAAAACAAATTCCGATGCACGTCATCGTATACGGCATTGGAAAAGACTCTTCATAGGGACGCAGCGTTGCCGTATCGTAATAAATATAGATATAAACAATAACCGTCACATTCACCATATTTTTAAACCACAAGCATAAAATGTATTTTATATGATAAAAGATTGAACTTTTAGTGGGTTTGCAGAATTGTTTATTCCAATGCATAACACGTGGAAACGTTCACGTGCGCGTCCACGAGGTTATAACTTATAACTCGGGCTCTGGCGGTTGTAAATTCGGCAATGTCGCCCGTAGCGTTAACAGCGGTACCAACATAATACTAGGCAAAATTCAAATATCAACACACAAAATCACATATGTTTTCATATAAAACGTTGGTAACACAATTTTCGTCATTAATTGTTATTGATGACGTGCAACGGAATTTGTGTTGTACGAACCATATATGTTTCTTACTGGCAACAATACCATTAGGAATACATGTCATCAAAATGAGGTCACCTGCCATTGCAACATGGTGTACGGTAATATATTTACCACACCATAGTGTGTGAAACCTTACTTATTGCATGGATGTAGATAAATGTACGTTCTTGTGTAAGTGGCTAAAATTCTTGCATAACCCATAACGCTTGTGTTTTATTTTTTCACAGCCCATCAATCCTCAAGACCCAACAAAGCCCAAAATCATGGTATGTAACATTTTTAACACTCATTTCAGGGATATCATGATTTAACTCACAGCTGTACTAACCAGGTTTGTCATTTTGACAAAAGACAATTGCGAAATGTAATCTAACCGCTAATAACATATCAAAGACACTATTGACTGGCTTTTGGGTGTGACTTCTACATCGCGCAATTATTTCCATTGTTTTTCCAAACTTAATTGCCGTATTTGACACTTTCGACGGTTATTGAAATTTGTGTCATCATAAGACAAGGTGATGAATCTAAAAAAGGCATAATCATAAATTTGCATCAACGCATTTCGCTCAAGTTTTCTTCTATAAAGGTGATTTATGTTTGTTTTGACTTCAATCTAAAGGTTTTTTGACAGAAATTAATTGGTAATAGTTTTGATAACGAGAATTATTTGTGTCATAAAATGCACATACGGTATTTATCAATATTATCAATCAAACTTTTTTCCTGCTAAAACAAAACAAAAACACAGGGAAGAGGCACTTATATGGCGTTTTTTGCTATAATATAGGAAATGACTAATCATTTTTTATGGGACAAACACAAAAAATTGTTTTGTAGTGTATATGGGGTACTACTACTTTGAAACCTGTAATAATCAACTGAAATGCATTTAAGACTTTTTAGGCTTGTAGTACAAGATAACATTAATTTTTACAATGTTACATCATAAGTACATATATCCGGTTTTATTAGTTACATAACTCAGTTAAGCAGAGGAGAATGTGATAACCTCTTTATATAATTTTTAAAATGTCAACATAGAGGTTATATTATATGGTTATTATAACACGAATACAAATATTTGTGTTTATTGATACTTATCCATCCCTATCCCATGGTTTCGCAGAAATCTGGCAAATGGAATGCGATGCACGTACGTGTGGCGTGGGAGATCTACCATCACCAGCAGAAGAGCGGCGAGGCCAAGGGCAGCATAACTGCCACAAAGGCGGCGACGGACCTCTTGCGGCCTCCCACACACCTTTTTTCGCCCAGTGTGCATGCGACGAGGGCCCCACACGATATCTCGCCGTTTCCTTCGATGGCTGGTCACAGACCGCCAGGGTTCGATCAGCCACACCACCCTGGATCCCTCTTCTCTACTCCTGGAGGACATTTAGGTGAGAATAAAAACAACTTACATATTTGTGCATTTTATTGATTTGCCACAAATCAATATATAGTCAAATTATTTTAAGAAGTCCTTACTGGGACTGTCAATTGGTAATTTCGCCATCCTTAGTTGGCATCAATGCAGCAAAAAATGCAACCGGGTCATAAGTCCAGGTCAGTAACGAGCCCATTTGCACAATGAATAACTACTAATAACACGAACAAGAACAACACAGATAATGGTAAAACTCACTAAACATACAAAACCCGCGAATATTTTCACTGCCGAATGTTTGAACCAGTTTGAACGATCCGGAAAATCTTCACTGCCACTTTGACAACACCGAAATAAAATTTGCCTGGGTAAGCACTATAGACGCAGCTGCAAGTAGCTGATTATACCAAAATGAAAGTGTTTCCATGACTTTTGAAATTATTATTAAAATGATTTGTGGTACTAGTTATTTTTATTTGTAGCGGTATAATCAATCATGATTGCACTAGGGTTTTTACTTTATTATGTTATTTTTTTCTTATCACTTGGGTAACTTTTCACATCATAAATCAATGAGTGACGTCATTAACTGGTTGACACTCAACATATGCCAATGTTATACCAGTGACTATAGAAAGGTTAAGACTGTCGACGCTGTATTAAATATCATGTCTAAAAATTTTCTCATCCGCTCGGGGTGCGCCATCTATGAATCGAGAAATCCCGACGGGAAGCCAGAGTAGCTAGAGTTTTGAGAAACCTGTAATCGTCCGGCGTGTTTTCACAGCCGGACGTTCGTTCGGTGCAAGGCGACTTGCGGCCGGAGAGATCGCGACGTTGCCGGATCTCTAAATTGGAATTGGTTTTGTCGGGTGAGAATTGAAAAGATTATACATAGTGTGAAATGGCATCGCGCTCATCGCGGATTTCGCAAGGAATCAAGTTCTTCGACGTGATTCATTTTGACATTAGCCGACACTAACAAGAATATCCAAAGAGACAAACAAACAAATACAGTACGAGTTTAAGGTGTGAGGACAGAAAAACGCTCTCCCTTTTGTTACACTTAATAATTATTTTTCTTTGGAAAATATGTATATTATTGTAATATACATATCGAGATAAATATTTTATTATATGTAATATTAAATCATGTTCCATTTATAAAATAAAATGTGAGACATGCCCAGTTGTTGTTAAGCTACGCCATAATACAGAATATTTCCCAGGAAGGTAGAAAAACTGAAAATAAAATCTACACTTCCCCCAAAAATTAACGCACCACCAAAAAACAGGCTATAATGTGAGACACCCAGTATGTATAAAAAAGAGGTTTCTACCAACGTTCTGGAAGAGACAACCTATCATAAAAAAAAATTCGTCCAAATCGGACTATTGGTTAAGCTTTTTTCTTATAATTTAGCATCTTACACAAAATTTCGGTATTTCCACTATTTTCCAAAGTTTGTTACCACATGTATGAATGGCAAAATTTGACGGAGGCGGGGGGGGCGAATCCTTATCGCCGCCACTAAGGCAAAATAACATTTTTAGAAACAATAAACACAAAACCAAGTCAAAAAATAACAAGCATCGATAATCAAAAATTTGAACATTTGCGCAGAGATGCTCTTCATTGAAAACTGCCGCTGTTTCCCGATATGTTTTGTTTTCTCCACAAGTTAATATTATTTCAATTTTTTTCTTGGAAAATCAACATCGCGCAGTTAATAAGTTCACTGTGTAAATAACAAATATTATTATGCACAACAAATTATTGTCAACTGCTGCTGTTACATCGCAGGCAATAATCATTGTTTCCATAGCCTATTACTCAGTTTTTTTTTTAATTAAATTCAAAATGAACCAAATGTGTTAATTTATCTGGATTCTCTTTACATAACTCCTTTTAAATACTTGTATTTAACGATGTGCAAAATAGACTAAGCTTGTGTTCATCAAACCTTTGAAATTAAATCAACTTTGCACCAAGCTTGACATAATTTTTTAAACCATATAGAGATTTTCTAAGAAAACAACTTGCTAGCATTAGAATTGACGTTAAAAATGAATTAGAGATGTCGATCTGTCAAAAAAGTACAACTTTCAATAAATAAATTTTAGTTAAAATGTTTGGATTTTTTTTTTTAAAACTCGCACAAGACCAATTTTATCGTGGGTCTCTGAAAATATGTATGTAGGCCATAAATTGAAAAAATGACAACTTTTCTAATAACTTTTATCGAAAATGTGTCAATTAAAGCCAATTTTGGATGATTTTCGAAAAAAAATGTTAATTTTGACAGTTACCGAAAGTGACGTGATCGATTCTTGTTACGCCATTTTTCGCCTTGCGACAAGCACAAATCGGTGGCGAAGTCAAATTTTCATTTCATCAAATAAAAAAAAAATCCCATATGGAACGTACCTACTTTATTGGTCAAACTGTATAATAATAAATGTCTTGTATTACGGCTGTGTTAAGTAATTGTAGCAATGAAAATAACGGGTTTGCAGCCAAAAAACATTTAATATACTTCTTTCAAATAACCAAGCTTTCGTTCAATCTTTTATACTTCTTCAGGGCTAAAAAATATGTATTCAATGTAACAATGTATAATAATAATTAAAAAATACATCAGGGTGAGTCTTTGATTCCGACAGAAATTTTAAACACTTGTAAAATTAAACCGCCACAACTACCGGGTCTGTGGCGTGAGCCTTTGCCGATCAAGACCAGCGCCTTTATCCCGCACCTTCGGGTGTGCTATCGTTATAATACGCCATGATCAATTGATTGCTTTGGTAATTAACTGATTCCTTAGTAAATGTTTTAAAGACTTATTACTTTTATGTAGATTAAAATGTGATTAGATAGCCCTTAAAATTTCCTTAGATATAAGTATAACATTAAGGCATAGGATTAAGTGTTATCTCTTAGGTTGTTTCTAATAATTTTGATTTATGACAGGACATATTTTGCACCCTTTAGAATCTACAGTTTGTCACACAACTCCCGTCCTTGTCTTACTTGTGAATATACGATGGATATCGGATATCGGTCGTATATTCACGAGTCAGAATCAACATTATCGCTGAACAAACTGTATGGCACTTGTTATGCAATACATGTCACAAAACCTGATAGCAGTCCTCAAGACTTCAATTTTCCTATGCGATAGACTGTGACATGCTGGTCCTCTTATTTTAAAGAGTCCCGGGACTTAAAAAAACTATTTGCGGTATTATACAATCAAACACTACTAAAATCAATCCGTATATCTTGAAAAGGAAAACGTTTATATGAAAAATTAACCCTTTCGCTACAGCACACACAAAAATCAACGTTGGCCATAACTGCGGTATTTGCTCCACGTGCAGATAAATTATTGTCCATAGCAGTAGCGGCAACAAAAAAAAACATGAATGTATTTAGAAACCAAACTGCTGTTGACGAATATATTCGTCTTATTTTATAAATCAAAAAGTGCACAAAATAAAAAATCTTTCTGTTGTAGACTATTTAATAGAAAGATACACAAAGCATTCTAGAAATTTTTCTTTGCATGGTAAATACCGAAACATGGGGCAACTCAAAGGGGGACAAATAACACTGTTTACACATATAACGTGGCTCGGCGTTTTTTTATTTTGTGTACAGACAACACATCTTTTGGTAGGATTTTTCCTAAATGTAGTTTCTGAAATAATGTCAGGAAAATGTCTTCCAGTTAATCTTAGAGGATTGTTTTCAACATTATGTCTACCTAAAATATTGAAAAATTCGCGTAATCCTAGCCCCTAGCCTTCCCATATTTTTTATACTACAATAGATACCTATATGAAAAATGAATTAACGCAATTTTTTTCGAAAACATGTCAAAAATGCGAGAGTAACAGTAATTAACTATTTTCCAAAGTTTGTTACCACATGTATGAATGGCAAAATTTGACGGAGGGGGGGGGGGGCGAATCCTTATCGCCGCCACTAAGGCAAAATAACATTTTTAGAAACAATAAACACAAAACCAAGTCAAAAAATAACAAGCATCGATAATCAAAAATTTGAACATTTGCGCAGAGATGCTCTTCATTGAAAACTGCCGCTGTTTCCCGATATGTTTTGTTTTCTCCACAAGTTAATATTATTTCAATTTTTTTCTTGGAAAATCAACATCGCGCAGTTAATAAGTTCACTGTGTAAATAACAAATATTATTATGCACAACAAATTATTGTCAACTGCTGCTGTTACATCGCAGGCAATAATCATTGTTTCCATAGCCTATTACTCAGTTTTTTTTTTAATTAAATTCAAAATGAACCAAATGTGTTAATTTATCTGGATTCTCTTTACATAACTCCTTTTAGATACTTGTATTTAACGATGTGCAAAATAGACTAAGCTTGTGTTCATCAAACCTTTGAAATTAAATCAACTTTGCACCAAGCTTGGCATAATTTTTTATAAATGCGAGAGTAACAGTAATTAATGGCAATAAACCACCGTACACTAGTGCTGGGACATCGACATGAAACATCGATGTTGATCATCGATGTTAACATCGATGTTTAGTAAACATCGATGTTGAAATTTGAAACATTCGTAAATTCGTATTAAAAAATTTTTCTCAATTAAAAACTTTGTTTATTATTATCAAAATAAAAAATAAATATCACAACGCATAATAAAAAATATTCTAAAAAAATCTTATGGAACAAAAAATAAAAACAATTACAAAAAATAAACAACAATAAACAAAACATAACATAACAAAAAAATATATACTAAAAACCATCGAAAGGTAAATATCGATGTTGATATTGATGTTTGTGATCTTTGACATCGATGTCAAAACCATCGACATCGCGAACAAAACATCGATGTTTCAAAAACATCGATGAACATCGCCCAGCACTACCGTACACCAACTTGTCCCGCAAAGCGTAGGTAAGTAGTTTTGATAGCGCCGCAGGCGGCGGTATCGCGTGGCCCCGAGCGGTGTATCAAAATTTGATTCCTCAGTGGTCCCGTCGCGTCGGCCTGGCGTCGGCATTTGGTGTCGCAGGCCGCAAATGGAGAATATTGCCACGGTAGGCGTATATTATTACAATCAGTTTTCTTTCTATAGTCACTGTTACAATTATTAATTCTGTTAGTGACTATGTCTTCTTATAAGCAAAATTCAATTTTTAAATTTATTAGCATAATATTATTAATCAGCGACGCTGAATACAATCATGTACCTAGGTACCTACTCAGATTTAACAGAAAAAAATCGCTAACACGATTTCTCGAATTTTCGTAAGAAATTGCAAAGCAGGCGTTGGTTTTTGTAGTATGTATCTGTAAACTTGCTATAAAATTCAGTTTTTCAAGGGATACAATTAACAAAATGTTTGTCAAAATCGATCCAAAAATAACCGCTATGTGTTTTTTTTATAAAAACACAGTATTTACCTGTTTGTGTAAAATAGTATAAAATATTTGTATAGTACCTATTTATAGTATAAAATATTTGTTTTCTGTTTTCATTCTTGTTTCTGAGATACCTTCTACGTATGAAACTTATACCATATTATAATATAATGGTACTTAAACAGAATGTTTACAGGGTTCTAAAGTATTTTTCACAGCCGGTACGTCTGCAGACTGCAGTCATCTCCTTAACTCCTTATTCTTATACAAATCGCCTGATACAACTCCAGCAATAATTATAATATAGTCGGCATTATCTCATTATGTCTCTATACGGAAATCTGGCAACAGCGCCCAGTCCTATAAATGAACCACATCCCGTGAACCGCCAGTTACTACGCGTTGTCCAAAAATGCCAGTAGGGTGCGCCACCTTACGGGTCACTTTCAGCGGCGGTTGGAGGGGGAGACAACTGGGCTGGCGAGCAGTGTCGGCACGCTATGCTAGGCTTCGTCGACCGTCTTATTCCTTCTATAGTCACTGGTTATACCCATGGTTAACAGAAAATTCCTACGGATTTTGTGGAGAATGTCATCTGAGAAAATCAGGACTTCTTACAGTAATCAGGGTATCTTAATGTTGAAACAAAACAAAATCCACTCAATGACATGGAATTATCACATCTACTAATTTTAAATCTTAAAGTTAGAATACTGATCTCCACTTTACCTCAACCAATACCCTGTTTCTTTATGTCAAATCTACCTAAACTCGATTAGAATTTTGAAGTGAAAAAATATGAAAAATTTAGAGGGCGGTCCAAAATCCAAAGTATGTGAATAAATTTTATTGATACTGGTTCATCAAAGTTAATAAGAGTAAATTATGAAACAAGTGGGTAAAATAGTGCTCTTATGTAAATTTCTGAGATTATTATTAAATCAAAATGAATGTTTTTTCAATAAATCCTGGTCCAACTAGTGTTCCAGACAGAATAAATTAAGCGGGAAAGAAAGCAATGTCAGATATTCATATACAAAACCTACTTTTGGCCCACCCTGTATTGTCGCCGCCTTTGTGGCAGTTATGCTGCCTTTGACCTCGCTTTTCTACTGGTGGTGGTCGATAAAGTAAACCTAATAAAATAAAATCTGATAAAACATACAGATGAAACCAAACATGAAAGAATAATATATTCATATTATCATTATTTTAGTTTTAAGGTGGGTTTATGCATTAATATTAACATTAACGCGCATAAAAATCAGCCCACCGTTAAAATTTTTATTTTTACTATATTTTTTTATAGAAATTATTCAAAAGATCAAAAAAGAAATACTGTTTGAAATAGATTAACATTAACCTCGGTCAGTCAAAGTTCGAAAGTTGAAAAAACGTTATACCCTGAGGAGCCTCGAAAAAATTCATCCAGAAATCTCCAAAACCACCCTTGGAAATTGCGTGTTTTGTGGTATATCTCTATGTTTTGGGGGCGCCGAAAGCATCTGAACCTGACTGGGAGACTTGCGAAAGCTTAAATGATGCCGGTCCCAAGCCGAAATAACATCGCTGCAGATTGACAAAAAAACCGCAATTTTTGAGAAAATGCGGTACTGACGGAATAACTTTTGGAATTTGGCATATTTATTGATCTGAAAAAAATTATATGTAGTCAACAGTCAAAAGTTTAACGGTGAGACGATTTCTGTGTATGCCAGTGTACGTTATTTAATGGGAGAATTTATGCAACATAATTTTAACATAATTTAAAGAAAATTTCAGTTGGCGCATGCATCATTTCATTGCCAACAGTAAGAAACTAACTCACATCTAGTGAGAACAAAAATTTCCTAGCACTGGTTGTTTAGTTTTCGTAATTTAGGATAGTTATGGGTTTTGTTTTGTATTTTTGTGCTGACGGGCAAAGTCCTACTTCCCTCTTGGAAAGTTTCCGTTCCCCATTTCTATTTTATTGTAGTATCCTCTTGTTCCACTAAATTGGTTTTATCAGTTTATCTATGATAATTTGATTGATCCAAGTGCAGGGACATTATTTTTCCTGAATTCCAGGAAAGTCTCCATTCACAAATGCCTCATCGATATCACCATTCACGAGATATGGCGGTGCCGCTCTTACATCATCATCCACATCACCGTTTTCGGTATCACCATTTGCAGCAGCGAGAGAAAGCCACTTGGGATTGGGACAGATGCATCACGATCCATGGAGGTCACTGCAAAGGACTATGCCTGGATTCCCGCCTGCCGTGAACCCTTTGCCGCCATCTTTACCTGGTAAGGACTTGTATTTTCAGCCGACCTATTTAAAAAACTTGAAAGTAATGTTACTCTTAAATTTTCCAGGTTTACCACCACCAGGTCCTGCGCCATGGGCCATAAAACCAGATCCCGTTTTGGAACAGAGAGAAAGAGAAGCTCGTGAAAGAGAGGAACGTGAGAGGGAAAGGTTGAGACGAGAGAGGGAGGAACGAGAAAGACGTGAGAGAGAGGAGAAACAGAGACGATTAGAACAACAGGTAAATTGATATTTAATTTAGTAGTACACTTTCATTCGTACTATTAATTTAAAGTTTGACAAAAACCTTGCCAAAAACACATCAAATCATGAAATTTGTTGCTCAGGCCATTGACCAATAAGTATGTAGGTACAGAAAATTTCAGGCAGTACTTGTGTTAAAAGCTTTAATTTGAAATGAAGGTGTGTAGCTCCACAAATTTCTTGAGAGCAGCAAGATGAAATGACACATTTCCCAGGATATGCTTTGTGTGGCATCAGAGATGACTATGCACAAAATTATCCTATTGTTAAAAACTTCTTTTTGTTTCTTATTTTTCGATGAAAAGTGTTTACATCACAGATATCTCAGCAGTAAAACAAACGTCATTTGTAAATTTGTACCTAAATTAAAAATGTCAAATCCAATCTAAAAGTTGCAAATTGCGTGTAGAAATCTATTTTTTTGGGCATTTTTGTCATAAACCATTGAGTAAAGGAATAATTATTCAGCAACAGGAGAGAGAACGAGAAAGGAGAGAGAAAGAACGCCGAGAGATGGAGAGGAGAGAAATGGAGAAGAGGGAAAGGGAGAGGGAGATGATGCTGCATCAGCAGAGGCTGGCGGAGTCTGCCAAGCAATTACCCCCACCTGTGATAAGGGACAGGTCGCCTCTGAGGAACGGTCAAATCGATTTAACCGAGATCAGGGTTAAGGAGGAGCCGAGGACCAAAGAGGAAGATTTACTGTCTCGCACAGACCACAGGTTAGTAATGAATTTATCAAATTACACAAACTCAAATTTTAAACTTTGATGATGAAAGTTGTAAATATACTTTGATGTAAAGTTTGGGTAACATTCCATAGTGTCATTTTTGCTCATGTGTTTAGTTTTCTTAATAATTTTTGGATAATTTCGTCGAGATTAATTGTTTCTCATTTATTTCCGTATTATGTTGTTTGCATTTTGATAGATATTTTTGTTGTTGGATGCTTGTGAAGCCATTGTGCTGTTTTAAAAATAGTACAAATACTTTTTGTGTGTAAAGCAATAAATATACTTCTCTTACATAATTATTATCTACAGTGTCCCACTAAGAGTGAAACAACCTTATATATTCTTTAATTTTTAATCGACCAGAACGAAATTTTTGCCAAAGGTAGATATTGTTGCCTACTTATTTAAAAAAAATTAGTTGTCTACATCAAAGTCAAAGCCACCTGCCATGCCACAATCGAAGCTAAAAATCCGAAAGTCATATTAGGCATTTTTTTTTCAAAAAAATGTACTAAAAAGTTTTTCGGAATCGATCCAGAACCCTAAATCCAAAATGTTGTCAAAATAAAAAAATATTAAATAAAAAAAATTAAGTAAAAATAAAAAAAAATAAAATTTGTTTTGTAGCTTTTAATTTTATTTTGAAATGACTACTTTTCTAAACACAGAAAATTCTTAAATTGCTATTTTTGGACTTGTTTATTTATTTTTTAATATTCTATTTAATATTTAATATTTTTTTATTTTAACAAAATTTTGGATTTAGGGTCCTGAATCGATTCTAAACAATTTTTTTTAGTAATTTAAAAAAAATGCCTATGATTTTCGGATTTTTAGCCTCGATTGTGACATCGCAGGTGGCTTTGACTTTGGAGTAGGCAACTAATTTTTTGGAAATAAGTAGGCCACAATGCCATCTACCTTTGGTAAAAATTTCGTTCTGGTCGGTTAAAAATTAAGGAAGTTATAACTCTTAAGGCTCAATGTACAGCACGTGTGTGGTGATTCAATATTTTGACCCATAAAATGGCTTTTTTCGTTCTGTAGCGAGCAACACGCATAATTTTAAATTTTTGCCAATACAAATTTTAATCTAAGTAATTACTCACATTTTGAGACAAAAATTATTTAGAAATATATATCACAATGGCAGTTACTAGCATTTCCGCAATAAGCCTAATAACTGCCATTGTGATAAATATTTCTAAATAATTTTTGTCTCAAAATGTGAGTAATTACTTAGATTAAAATTTGTATTTACAAAAATTTAAAATTATGCGTGTTGCTCGCTACAGATCGAAAAAAGCCATTTTATGGGTCAAAATGTTGAATCACCACGCACGTGATGTACATTCAGTCTTAAGTGTATAAGATTTGACCAGGCATTGGAACCACAGAGCTATAATGAAGGTACCGAGTTAGTTCTGAATATTTTAAAAATATGGGTTCATTAATTATTGACAACAATATTTGCTGAAAGTAATGGATAAGTAAATTTTATTTATTTACTATTAAAAATGGAGACGTCCCCATGTGATACACCCAATGGAGGATCAATTATTATCACCTGAAGTTTAATCAAGAGATTTACAAAAAGAGGAGAAAGTAGGAAGTTTCGGGGTATTCAATATTTTTCCATAATACTTAGCTTGATTCGATTCTTATTTCTTGACAAAAAAACTTTTCTTTTAAGTTACTTTTCATTTTTGACAGCAAAAATTAAATGCATAGTTAAAAATGGTTTAAAACTTTATAGATACTGTTTAACCATATTCTTAAAAGCGTTTTGATAAGAAAATAAATTCTATAAAGTCGAGGGTTAGGTCGAATATTCAGTATTCAGCCAATGCCATGTTTCCCACATTTGACTATTAATTCGGTGGGTGCACCCCTAATTGAATTGCAATTTGGCAAGGTACCAGTAGTTTTTTTGTATTTTTTTTTAAATTTTTCGATTACTGAATATTTTCTCAACCATCAAATTTCTGTATTAGTATTTATCACTAATTTGTACTGCATAAAGGACATGTATTTTCCTTTTTCAGGTACCACCCGTTCCTAAGGCACCCAGGCAGCCTCCCGCCGCCACCGTCTGTCCTCGACCGCACCCGCGTCTTACAGCATGCACTGCCACCCCACTATGCCCCGGCCGGCCACTGGCCACCACCCCACGCGGCAGACCCCTTCTACCGTTACGGTTACGGCCCACTCATGGACGAGCGGACGGCCGGATTCTTTGGGGCGGCCTACGGCCACCACCCGGCCGCCGCCCAGCTTCGACCAAAGGATCCCTCGCTGCTGCACCTGAGGGGCGGGCCGGGTCCCCCGCCCCCCATGATGGGGCACAAGATGAGCGCCACGCCACCCACGGACATACACAAAAAGGAGGAGCCCCGATAGCGGGAGGACGGGTAGGGCGGGGAATGTAGTAGTTCAAAACGGGTCAAGTCTACAGCGTGAAGCGCGATGATGTTACTCAGTGGTCACGATAGGGGGGAATCGCCTCAGTTGAACTTGAGGAGTTTGGGAAGGACCTCCACAAAAATTACACATTGTTGGTCCTTTATACAAGATTTACATTTCCCTTTTTTTTTTCGATGATAAAATTGTGAAACCCTCATTTACACTACATACGCAAGTACCATGGTCAGGGCCACTGTAAGCGGGGCGGCAAACGTTGGTCCACCCTGTACTTAAAACGTATAGTTTTTTAAATGTTTGTAATTCATACTATCTCTTAAAATGAACAGATAGAGGAAAACTTTCATATTGAAAATTGATGGTAATAAATAAGAAGCTTTATATGCAACTGGGTACTCAGATAGTTTCAGAAAATTACACAGGGTCAAATCGACAAAAATTTTCGTGCCCTCGAGTGAACCGAAGACCCTGTGTGTGTCTCAGTGCCATTAATTTTCAATATAAGAGTTTTCCTATGTCTCTTAAAATAAACGTTCCACGGCTATTAATAGTTTTGCTCAATTTGAGGTTTTTTTATATAGCACAAGTTGGCCATGGATGCCGATTTCTTTTTCAGCACCACTTAGCTGTCCAAAATTTCCACATTTTTGTTCCTTACGTTATTTTTGTAGGGTACAAAATAAGGGAGAAAATCGCGATTGTAGTTTCTATTCGCAGTTTATTTTGCGCGCGGGCGGTCAACTGCCTTGTGGGGGCCCTGACCATTTTTTACTTTAGTTTGGCCAGATTAGGTGGCTTGTTCAATTTGAAAACAATCAAAATCACTTGTGGTGGGCGCAAAACACTACTTCCCAGTCTTGTAAAATAAATTACCTATTTGCTTTGATATAGAAAAATGTCAATATAAAAAATTGTGATTTTTTGCATTTTGTCCACTTCTAATTCCAAACAAGAAAATAATAGCAAAGTGTTGTGATGTCAAATTCTCAGAAAAACCAGTCCATTGTTTTTAATATTAAAATTTTTTAAAAATCACCGATTTTGTTTTTCAAAAAGAGCGAATTGGCCATTTTGATGAGAAAATGAAGAAACACTGTTTTGACATGTGCTACAAGAGCAAATTAGTAAGTGATCCATTTAGGACTTCAAATATCAGTATTGAAATTAAAATCACCAAAAAAAAACTAAAACTAAATAGTTCATTAAAAAGCCCATTCTTCGGTTATTCGCCCTTTCAGTCATTTATTTGGGGTGAATGCTATGAATAAAGAACCCCAGGAAGGAGCAAATTTAGGCTTTACGCTGGATCGGTCCAGTCTCTGCATATGGCGGCATGCCATTTCCGGTTTACAAAAGTACTTACCGATGGAATGTTATCCCCCAAACATTTTGTTCTGGTAGTCACGGAGGCTGAACAGCTAACCATAATAGATCTCCAAAAAGTACTTATCGAAGAACTACACAAATATCTAATAGCACAAACCACCGTGACAACTGTCAAAAAATATTAAAATATTTTGTCAAAATTCAGTCTCCATACAGGGCGATTTCCGTCTCACGTATTTTATAATGCCCATAGAGCTTTGGCTCCTTCCTGGGGTTCTTTATTCATTAGGTGAATGGCTCACATTTATTTATTACGGTGATGTTTTAAAAACAAATAGTAACAAAAAACACTAACCTCTTCATTTTGTTTAACTTGAATTTTAATATTTTTTTTATAACACACACTGCTTATAGCTGTGGGAATCACACTTGACTTGAGCTACAAATAACCTTTCATATCTCTACTAGTGTTAGTATGATGGCCGACAATTTTACATTGCAACACTTATTTTATCATCATCGTGTGCCAAATTTAACATTCGTAATTTTACAGACGTAATTTTAACTCATTTTGGTAGTAACTACTTTGCTAAAATTCCGTTGCTTAAATGAAATAAGTGAGGTTATAATTCATGTAGTATGGAGTATGTTCGCCCAGAGTAAATTTGTTTTTTTGCTACTAATTCCTTATTTTTGTCTTAATACATTCGGCCTTTTGTCAAAATTACCCGCAGAATCAGTACCTATCATTTGTTATACAAAAGTCAAAATCGCAAATTTGGCACATTCACCCTTTTGGGAAAACACCTTCGACATATTTGTGTTAGTTAAAATTCCAAGTACTGTTTATTGCTATATTGCAATGCAATTGTTTTCTGTCTTTTCTTTTTTTTTTTCATAGTTTCTTTTTCTTGAAGAAAAACCCAGAATCAGTATTTTTTTGCATTTTGACTAATTAAAAAGGTCTGACACTTGTTGTTCAATCAAAGCACTTTGAATGTTTGGTAACCTACCTCTTGCTACTTTTCTTTTAAGTGAGAAAACTCAATAGCATTACTATTATTACTTGACTTGGGAAAATACTTTTTTGTGTGAATATCGCCAATAAATTGCTAGTACTAATAATACTACTATGCAAGTAACATCATAATATTTTTGGATTAGGTTACTACATTTTCCAGGTTTTCAAAACTACCTAACTTTCAAGAAAAGTGTAAATCGGTTTTAGTATGTTTTTTTATGAAATACCTAATGATGATTTTGTTTATTTGCTACAAAATAAACAATAGCTATGTTCGGACAACAATTCCAAATTGATTCTGAACTAGTAACCATTAATGACTGTTCTGCCGTGCTAAGCTGAAGCTTCCTAACTGACAAAATTTTTGGTTACCTACCCTACCCCTTTAACTAATTCACTAAGCAAAACCGTCCTATCTCATTTTATTAACCACCAATTATGTGTATTTGTTTTGTCCTATCTAGAAAATCATACTAAATACTAAGATATTTTGTCCTAACTAATATTCCATACCAACTTTCGTCGTAACTGCACACATAGGACATTTATTTGTGTACACATAAGTATTCTTAAATGCGATTACAAAGCAAAAAGGTCCTATCTGACAGATTGGACTAATCAGTTTAGGAATACTTATTTGGTGTGTGAACAGTCCGCGACATAGGACAAAATCGCTTATGTTGGTAACACTAAACGTCCATAAAAAATCACCAGAAAATGTGCTAGGAAATGCACGTAAATTAGAACAAGTTCTAAATCCATGCATTTTGTTGCAGCAACTCAGTTGTATGCATGGAAATGCACAAGTGAGAACCCTACTTTTATGGGAGAAAATATTATTTTTTTAAATAAACATTTGTCCACTGATGCTTTGTCTTTAACATACAGCGTGTTAAAATTAACTTATTAAAATGATTTTTTAAAATTATACTCGGAACTACTAAAGATATAGACTTCAAATTTGGTAGGGATCATAATGTCGTAAAGTGCTATTAAAACAAAGTAATGCAGGAATTTTTAAAGTGCCAGTGGCTTGCGTAAAGGTAATGCGAGTTTCCGTTTTTCAAAATAACGTTTACAGCTATGGATTTTTTAAGTAAACCCGAAATAGTTCTGCAATCCACAATCAATTGTTCTAAACAGAAAATGTCTCAAATTTACTGAAAAGGGACTCCCTCTAAAATTGAAATTTAAACTGAAAAACAAACAATAAGTATATATTTACATTATTTCTTAAAAACACAAAAAATCCAAGAACTATGATCAATTAGTGGCCATGAACAAATGATTTTTTTCAGCTGTCATACAAAGGTGTTAGGTTATTAATCAACTTGTATGATATAATTTATAAAAATCGTTTCAATAAGTTAATTTAAACATGCTGTACCTTATTAAAAACAAAGCATCAGCAGATAAATGTTTACATTTAAAAAAAGTTCTACAAATCGCATTTCCTATCATCTGTCACACGTGCACGGTGTACTTTGCGGACACCCTGCATACAAAAAATCAGTTTTATCTGATATTTTGTGTGTATATGTAGATTTTGAATTTTGAATTTGTTTCAGAATAATGATGGCCGCGGGTAGTTTTTCATCTGAATTTATATACATACTTATTTATATTCGAATAAATAATAATTATTATATAAACATGTAAAGCACCTCTTTGTCTTATCTGTACCTAAAGAAAGTTGTCCTACCTTTCAAAAGTCTAATATCTGCTTAAGTTAATTAGCTAATTAAAATGATGATATAATTGTTTTCCGATTAACATACTCTACCTAAAATTTTGGATAATTTAAACAAAACCTAAGAGGTGGCATATAAAAAAAATAAAACTTAAGTATCTCAAAACTATTTTTATTCAGTTAGGACGCTTCAGCTTAGCACGGCAGTGTTTATCTCTACGTGTTCGATCCAATTAATAAATAGGTTTGAATTCACTGAGCGGACTCAAATGGACAGTGTATACCCTACAGATCGAAATTCAATCTGAGTTTCAAGTCGATTCACTATTTCGAGCGCATGGAATCCACTCCTCAATCGGAACAAATCAATTCATGACGACATAAACAATACTGACGATAACAGTATTGTATTCTGGAATCTACTTCACTAGCTCAATCCGATGAAGTTGCCACAAGATAAACATAGTGTGATTGGGTCAAAGAAATTCTAAAACTCAAACTCTCCAATGATATTGACAGTTACTACTTCAGAACTGGTTTGGAATTGTTCCGCGAAGATAACTAATATAAAGCACACACAATGATCCTGTGTCTCAGCAGAGGCCCGAGTCTCAGTCCAACTTGAGGTTGATCCCCATTTATGGAAACATATTTTTTTGTTATGATCTCATTTAAGAAAAATAAACATAGCATAATCAAAAGGAAAGTATGAATTTTCTAGAAATATTTTTGCAGTCATTTTTGTAATGTGTAGAATTATGCATAATGTATCGCAGAATGTACAGTGGGGAGGCTTTAGCTTGTAGGTCTAAAGAGAGATAAGCAATTACTAATGAATTTAAATCGTGCGTCATTTTTATTTCTTTTGTTCTTGTTTTGAAAGTTTGGTCCTTATCGGTGTTTAATTTTCCACTGTACAAGAAAATATATCCTTAGAAGTTGATGACCTATTTGAAATACGGAGCTATTTGAACTGCAAGTGTACATAATTTTATGAGTTTCATATAAAAGTTTAGTTCCTGTAAGATTTATCATCAATAATTTTGAAGGTTTTTGTTTATAGGAAATCTTTTGATCCTATAAAAAAATAATAAACTGCCTATTTTTCATTTGTAAATAGTGTAAAACAATTTGCTTATGTGAGAGAAATATGTATAATACACAGTAAAAACTGTTGCAAACCTTTAGTATAAGAATTTCATTAATTTATTATGTATATATTTTTTAGATAATTTATTTAAGACTGATGATATATCATCTTTTATATAGCTCATTTTTATATTTTGTTTGATTTTCGGCATATTTAATTCTTAAGAAACTATTTATTTATTCTTGTTTTGTTTCTTTTTAATTTTTTTTGTATAAAGTATGTGCCACTGTATAGAATGTTTTTTGTACAGAACTTTTCATCGTAGGTTATTTTAATATCATAAAATTCATTGTAGTTTTAATTCAAGTGATGAATTAAGCAAAAATGTGATTGTAATTAGATATTAAAAAATTGATTTCAATAAAAAGTGAAAAAAGTATTCCTAACCTAAATTTGTTTATTTTCACCATTTTATTTATCAAAAGGTACCTTACCTGATTCCTCTAGAATAAGCCGACCCCAGAATTAACCGGTAATTTAATTCATACTGTCAATTTGTCACTTGTTAGGGGGTGTCAAGGGCGTATCTCATTTTTTTTTAATTATTAGTTTTTGTTCTGGTTTGTCATTTCTATCAAAGCGAGGGTTTTGATTAAGAAGGAGCCCATACATTTTCTGCCCAGATTAAAAAAAAAATCAAAAAATTTAGGTACAATTATTTTTCCACATGGGCAGGTTCATAGAATTGCCACACTGTTTTTTCATCTTCTAATAGTCTGTATTCAGTGTTTTCAAATAGGCCAAACTTATGTATATATTTGCGAAAACGGCCATGGCTGATGAAGGCCAGTGCAGAGTGAAGTCCAACTATTTTAAATGATTGCCTTGCTGCATGTCGGTGTATTGGATATTGTATCCCACATTATTGAACCATTTCACAGGATTCAATACATATACTTGCAGATTGAACACGATTTCTTTCCAGTGCCCAACTATAATATTACAAATAAGTAGGGGGAACTACGCGGCGTTCAGGGATGGGTGAGTTCCCAACGCGGACACGAGGTTTGGGCATTCCCGCCATCTTGAACAAGTACCCCCCACCAATTTTTTCTTCTTCCATTTTATGCCAAGATTCCAAAAACAGGTGTATCAAAGTGTAGACTGTACTATTTTAAAATACAAATGAGAAAATGTAACATTTTCATTATAAAAGTAATTCTAGTTATCACAGATTTTACGAGGTTTGCTATAACGTTCATGTTTCAAATGGGGTAGTAGTTCAATAAATTTAATCTCAAAAACTATACACCATATAACGCATCATTCTCGAAATGTTAATATTCTCAATTTTGCAGTAGTTTTTGAAATGTAAAATTGTGCTAATGCTTCCTTTGACTATGCTAGATAACTAGTTGGAATAACTCTCAGACAAATAATAAACTTTGTCTGAGGAATAACTAATTGCAGGAGCAGGAAAATTAGCGGCAAAACATATAAGCATTAAGTTACTGCCGGCAGTGAGAAATACATAATAATATAATAATTCTCACCCTCACAATATTCGAAACAAGGACTACCCCAGAAGCAACTGAATGCTTGTGCGAGGGAGGGGTGGTAATTACTATTATTTTGTGTTCGTTGCCATTGGCGGCTAGGGCCGACTTTTTCCAATAGAACTAGGATAGCATTCGCTCAAGTACTACAGAAAACCCTTGTAGGATAATTACTAAATCACACAGGAGCAATACCATGAATCCACATTTTATCCAGGGCTTTTGGCCATCAGCATTGTTTTTCTATAAATATATATATGCATGCATTTTGCCTTGATGCCAAATCGAACCAAGGTCGATCAAAGGCAGAAAAAAGGCAAAAAAACTGGTGGCAGTTCAATTGAATATTTGGAATGCTAATTTATAAAATGATACGAGACGTCCACACCGCCAATATGTGCTCGCGAACAATTCATTTGATCTCAATAATTTACCGCCTATCGAGCGAACTTTACGCAAGCAGTTCGCGAACTTGAAAGGGTTCTCGAACTGCTCGCGAACCCGCGTCTATACCAAGTTTGCGAACCTGTCACGAATTGTTCTAGAACGGTTCTCGAACTCGGTCTGTACGCGGCTTAGAATACGTCCATCAGAGTAAGGTTATATTTTGTTTTTATTTGTCTTTGTAATACACAAAAATAATGAAAACAACAACTAATATTAAATGAAAACTGTTTATTATAATATAAAAAAATAAAACAATAATTATAAAAATAAAAACATTTTTTTACGCAGAATTATTGAAAGCAAAAAAAGCCTACCACCGTCTAATTCTCGACTGTTCTTACCGCGCCGCATACCCACAGACTGATCTGAACTAATCAAATATGGGAGACAGGCATAAATAATCACGGGGAAGTATTGGACAATGTAGGCATGTGTGACACCATAGCCACCATAGGCACCACCCCTCGATACTAAACTGCAGGGGTTTACCATAAGGAAACGCGCCTCTCTGCAGTTAACTCTAGTTGCTTCCCGTACAGCGAGAACGAAAAATTTCGCCACTCCAGTGGCTTCCCATACCAAAAGGGTTAAATTTATAGAACAATTCTGTATAATATACCATTTTCAAAACACCTGCTTCATTTAGGGTTCAAAATGTCCGTCAAATATACCTCCAGTCGGACGTGTCTTTTGTGTGGTAGAGGTTGCTACACGTATATGAATATTACCTGACGCTACTTGTTTGTAAGTCTCCAATTCTATCATATTAAACTTGTAATTGGATTCTGGTATCTCTTTGCACCCTTCATAAATGTATTTTACTAAAAGTTGGAACAAGAATGAAACTATCTTTACTCCTCAGTGAAAAATCTATAAATAAGTGTCAATAAATAGACACACATGCTTATAAAATTACAATCATGGAGCTCAACTTGTCAATCAATTAAATTTGGGTACAGCAAAATATGTATGATTTAAAAATTGTAAATGGATAACAACAAAAGGAATTAAGATATGTGCTTAATTTTTACAACTTTTATTTCTGCTCTTTAAATAGTTTCTACATTTGGTTGGAACATTGAAAAACATCGTAAAATGACAATTATTTCACATGTAACTGTCCAAAAAAAAAAAAACAAATATGTACACATTAGTTAGACTTAATTAACAATAAAATTGCAATACATTTCACTGTATGAAATATGCTTATTGCCTATACCACATCTGCAAAGTGTTGTACCTTTTTACCTTCTTTTGAAGTTGCAAAACTCCATACAATAAAGCTTCTGCTGTTGGTGGACATCCAGGTACATAAATATCTACAGGGACGATTCGATCACAGCCCCTAAAAAAAGTGGCATCAATAATTGACGAGTTCACGTTCAAAAGCAGATATCCACTTTTATAAAATTTTCAAGAAATATAAAAACACTTTCAAATCTTAACCATAAACCAAAGTTGTATTCTATAGAAGCAATTTCACTTAACGGGTATATTTAAACAAGATGGTCTATAATAATGTGAAAAAAAAATACCAATCTGGTGTAATTTGAAAAAAAAAACATTGGATATACCTGGTTTTGAACACAAATAAGACAGCTTTGTCCAAAAAAGTACTATATTTTTAGAAGAAAATATATCAAACTAATTTTGCTCCAAAACCGTTTATATTTATGTTTATATTGGGTTTTGATTCCAAATGAGCATAGGCATCGATAGATCTCACGAAGAAGATTCAAAAATGTGAAATCATGATTTTGTGTAAAAATTGGATATAACTGGTTTTGAACGCAAACTCCTCAATTATGTAGAATTTGCATAGTTTAACAGTAATATGGAAAGGTGCTTATATTTCCGTAAATATTTGATATTTAATAAAAAAATTTGTAACAAATGTCTTTTAGCATATTCTTTGCCATAAACTCGCGATATTCATTTTTTTCTTGATGTAAGCAATTTCGATGCTTTTTTTACATTATATGATTTTCTTCGAATTTTTGGAAATAAGATTGTCTCTTCCTGATTATGATAGTATTAAAATATTGATGTGGTTCCATAAGAAAAAGTTGAGAAAAAATTAACTTCTTTAAAAATCACCTCCTTCGGGTCGGGCCTTATTAATTCAGTTATTATCAAGCTAGCCATGGAAAACAAATGGATTGTCAATGTCTTGAATGTTGTCTACAAAGGGTTTGTTCCAACAGTGGTTCTGAACCGGTTCCCAACAATCTAATTGCTTAAAAACAGTTTTGAAATTACTTTTCTTATTATACTTCTTTGAAAACACCTTATGTTCATCTGTTTTAGCAACAATGAAAGATGGGGTTTTTCGGGCTAGCGCACGGAAACAGCGCATGGAAAAACTTTCCGTGTGCTGAATAAAAATACCGAATATATGGCTTTAAAATAGAAATATACAGCAAAGTAAACTAAATTTAAGAAACTCTATATTATTATGCTCTCTGATATTTAACATATACCTATTTTGTATTTTAATTCGTAAGTGTTTCAATATTTAGATACATTTCTGTAATATTTTTGACGTTTTATTCACCTCATCTGACAATAACTAATTTACAACAAAGCACCTTTGAAATAATTTGAGAGTAACCATGGAATCGCATCATACATACCAAACACTATATTGTCTGCATTGTTTATTTTTTGTCAATTAAATTTATTATAATATGCCGATAAAATGTTTTAAGTTTCCGTTTTCAAAGAAGTATAATAAAAAATATCGTTCATTACACGACTTCCCGTGTGAGGCTGCGCCTCACACGGGAATTTGTCACGTGCGCACGGAAAAATCTTTATTTCCAGACTCGTAATGAATTATACTATTTTCTTCGATTGTAAAGTATGTTCGTTTTTAATTAGGAAATGTACTTCATTGTACACGATTATTGGCAACCAGTGCGGGAATGTTATTGTGCACGGGTTGCCATGGCAAAAAGTGCAGAAATATATAGAGCACAAGTCTAGTCTGCAAATTTGAGTGAAGTAATAGGAGGCCATGGGAAACACACAAGCCGTTGTGTATGTCACAGTTCAGCTTTGTCTATTTTCGTATATTTTGAAAGTAAATAAATTAAATTAGTTACCTAGTTACTTTTAACAAAAGTGGACAGATCCAGCGGCAATAAGATAGAATAATTGACACTATCGCATATTTGGTGACAACATACATTTTTCCAAAGATTTTTTAAAACTGTAAGTACTAATATGTATATTAATACATAATTATGGATAAGCAATATTTTGTTAAAATTTGTGTTAAATTGAATACCTCTTGTTCGTTTTCAGAATAATTAAACTATAAAAAATACCAAAAAGGAAAAAGGAATATTCTCTTCCCACTCATTCAGGGCTAGTTATACAATGTACTATCACAACCTTCTCAAGCTTACAAGCCCTGTGCAAACATGTGGCAATGCCGCAGCGGGACGGTTCAACGTGTCTATGCAGTATAGAGCAGTATGCACTTTGGCTTAGTTTATCTTTTCTAATAAATGTTCAAACCTCTTTTTAATTATAATTAGATACATTTGTGAACTTTGTTTCAATAATTGGGTACCTAAGTAAGTAGGTACGTTTGTTTAACAGACAATAAAACAGTAACAAGTAACAAAATATACACAGAAATATTTATAACAAGTAGGATTCCTGGTGTGGATAGGTACATTTTCGACCAAATAATATGGTAAATTTGGACAAATAGAGGGGACTATATTTTGTTGTAAGTCGAACCGGAAAAAGAACTAAATTCCCAAATTCTTGTATTCAATTCAAATACATTTGGTCAAAACCACATTAATGTAACACTTTTTGTAAAAGAGTTATCGTGGAAGTACTTTTTCAATAGGTATACAAGACCCTTAAGCAGGGACTAGTTTGAAAGTTCTAAAATTGTCCCGAAATTAGTTTGACGAAAACCTAAACACAATATGTGTTTATAGATTTTTCACAAAACAAAGACAGTCCAAAAATGAACTTGAACAACATTTTCTAACTGCACATTCGCCCAATAGTTCTAGGACAGCTCAAAAGGGAACCCAAATAGAGCTAGAACTGGGCAATATTCTCAACAGTTATTAGTATTATATTATTTGTATTTAAGTTTTGTATGCATAGACAAAATTATTTAAAGCTTGATTTAAAGATTACACACCTGACAACTGAGTATGAGTAATGGTAATAACCTCCACCATTGGCACAACTGCCCATGGAAATAACCCATCTAGGTGCCGGCATTTGATCATAAACTTTCCTTAGTGCAGGTGCCATTTTATTCGTTAAGGTTCCTGCCACAATCATCACGTCTGCTTGTCGAGGTGATGCTCGGAACACTACACCATATCTAAAATAAAAACAAAAGCATGAAATGTAATCCGAAAACTATTTTACAAATACGAGTTTTTTATAGCCCGCAGTCCATATTTAGTTATTTTATTTACAATGTTCTGTTTTATTTTAGACTTTTTGAGTCAACCAAATGGTTACCGCCAAGATTTGAGAACCGTTTCTATGAATATCTTTTTAGTTCGTTTGTGCTTATTCATGATAATACATCTGCTCCGACATTTTGTTTACCTCTTATGTATTCTATCTCAAAAGAAAATTCTTCAAGGTCTAAATGCATTCCTGTTTTTCCTAGAAAATAAAAAGTAACAACACCCAATGAAGAAGAATAACACAATTTGGAAATGTGAAATTGGAGTGAATTTTTTTATGGCATTTCCCCCTACGATTGGAAGCTCAGCCCGTTTCCCAAATTTTGATGTCCGTTTTCTGTCTCTTGCCGATTGGTATAAGTTCGGACATATCTTTGGTTTCCTCTGTTATAATAATTATTCTGACCATAATCTCTACTAACTCTATTATCCTTGTTTATGGAAACCCTAGTTAACCGATGTGTTACAGTGTAATAAGGATATTACAGCAATATTGGATGCAAGCAACAGATAGTGACAAAAATTAAAGTGACCAAGTCATTGCCTACTAATTTTTTTATACTAAAATCTACCAAAAAAATAGCTGGACTTTATTTTTGCAAAATCTGTCTACTATATTCCTCTCATATCCTTATTCAGTGTCATACATTGGCTAACTAGAGTATCCATAAATAAGGCTATGATTACATACTTTGCGAGTACTTCTTGGCTTGTTGAAACTGTGCCAGCCTACATCATAAAACGAAGCGTACTCTTTCCGAGCTGGAATTTTTACTTATAGCCCTTACTGCTGTAGCAGTAACAAGACCAGATGCTACCATAGTTGGGACTTCTTCAGCTCTACTCAATGAAGATGTTAGAACTTCTACCTCTCCCATATATTTAGCCTCTTCTTAGGCAATTTGTCAAGCGCTAGTAGTTTTGCTGTGACCAACTTCGAGCTTTCTCTTTTTTACACCGTTTCGTAACTTTGTGAAAATTGTTTCCAAATTACTGGCGAGTTAAGTTTTGCAAACTCTAAATTTGCTGTTAGTGTAATGTTTCTTTATAATTTTTTTCAGAATAAAATATTAAGTAAGTATTCTTTTAAGAATAAAATGGATGGTGCAACAAAAAATATCAATACTTTTTTTGGCAAATGGGTTAAGCTTTGCCTAAGGTATTATTGTACGTAGTATCACCAGTCTAGCTCATACAGGGTGTTTGTAAAAAATAGACGAAAAAAATCTGTATTTAAAAAATATCTAAAGGGATTCCACTGCACTCTGAAGGTCCCCCTTGGACAAATATACTTCATTTTAACATTTCCTTATAATTTGAGACATCAACCTCCATCCTTAATTTATGCTCTATTCATCACGTTGGAACATATCAATCAAATCAGGTGTGCCAAGGAAACAAAAATGACAGCATCAACATATTTTACAGTTACCTAGTGGGCTAATGTAAAAACTATTTTTTCTTGGGATAATTTTGTTATAAATGATTTTTCTTGAAATCGGCAGTGAAGTGTCTCAAAATCGTCATTAAAAGCTCAGAAATCGGCACTGAGGTAGCCCATTATTGTACGATTTTTTCAATAAGTAAGCCTTGGCAAGATGTAAACGTCAAATGTCAGACGCAGAGCCATCGCCTGTCAAAAGTGACCAAATATTCAAAACCCGGCCAATAAATCCCATTTAACTTTTCGTACACATTGCGAAATTGTTTCCTACAGCAGCGCAATCTTTCAGTATAAATATTTTAGTAGGTTTTAATATCAATAGATTTCTTATGGAGGCTGCACAACAAGAGCAGGTTGGTTTTTCTGTTCCAAGGCGTCGTGTCTTGTCATACTTGATCTAGGTAGAGCGATCGTCAAAGTCAAGCAATGCCGCGCGCAGTTGGTTCATGGACGGGTGATCCCGTATGATTATTTTCTTGCCTAATAAAACTTTTTTTTTCCGATTTCAAAAAAATATATAATATGTACCTCGGCACTGAAGTTATTTTTATGACTCATGTGGTTTATTTGCCTCCGCCAGAGGCCTCGGCAACTAAATTCCACATGAGTCATAAAAAGTTGAACTTCAGTGCCTTGGTACATAAATAACTATTTTCGTCAAATTTAATTTTTTTTATGAACATCCTGTATGAACTAGACTAGCTATACTACGTACAATAATGTCTTAGCCAAAGCTTAATCGATTTGCAAAAAAGAATCACAAACCTGTGAACGTATTATACGTATTATAAGTTAAGAGTATTGACATTTTGTACTAAAAGGTTTTGAGCTATGACCAATTCGATGGCACTATCCATTTTATGCTTAAGAGAATGCCTAAAATGATATTCTGAAAATTGGTCATAAAAAAAATCATAGCTAGCCATGGAAGAATCACCCAATCGAAATAGTAGTGTCTGTGAGATATCTTCCCCTTAGGTGAATCTAAAAAAATATATAATGCCGAATTTTACTGGGCCCTTCATAGATTTATACAGGGTGGCCCACCACGAACTGTATCGATCTATACAGGGTGTTAGTAAATAAGTGCGACAAACTTTAAGGGGTGATTCTACATGAAAAAATAATGACAGTTTGCTATATAAACGTAGGTCCGCAAATGCTTCATTTCCGATATACAGGGAGTCAAAGTTTAAAAAAAAAAAGATAATTTATTTATTGTTATAGCTATGCGCACCCAACTAAAAATGTTTTATTCGAGATATTTTTATTTTCATTTTCATTTGTTGTTTTGATTTATTGTGGCTATATAGGATAGGTTTTTGAACCCCCCCTGTGAAAAAAAAGGTAAGAGAGGTTTTTTGTCACTAATTAAACGAGGATTTTAAAAATAATTTTTATTTTAAATTATCTCAGTGCCGTATCATTTATTTTCTTAAAAATATCGAGGCCATTACCCCTATGCACGCCACTGATTAACATAAAATTTTTAATCGGGTGTCAAAAAATGTGCTTTCTAGTCCTCTTAAAACCCACCAAATTTCATTTGAATATCTTAATCCGTTTCAGCGCAATAAATAAATTATGATTTTTTTTTAAACTTTGACTCCCTGTATATTGGAAATAAAGCATTTGCGGACCTACGTTTATATAGCAAACTGTCATTATTTTTTCATGTAGAATCATCCCTTAAAGTTTGTCGCACTTCTTTACTAACACCCTGTATATGGAAAACTAAAAGTAGGAAAATTCTGAAAATTTGGCACCTCACCAATGCCGATGGGCGCTGCTCAACTAAAATATTTTGGTGAATCTGGCATTTCCGGTTATACCGGAAGTCGATATCAACTTTCTTATCTCAAATGGAACACCCTGTATATTATTGAGCTTAGGTGCAAATTGAAGGTGTATTATATTCTGTTAAGCGTTTAATTCTGTAATATATTTATTATTATTATAATATTGCATTTTTGGATTCTAGGCATCATTTTGGAACAAAAACATGCAACATGTCCTATGTCTAAATCCAACCGTTTTTGAGATATTTGCATTTTACTTTACCTAAAAATTTGAAATTTGGTATATGTGCTCCATTGATGGGACTACATTGTACTAATATTTTTTTACTTTCACACTACGCTCCAAAGGGGTTCAAGGCACCGACGTGGGGCTTCTGGAGGAGCTTCTCAACGGAGCTCTGGAGAGGTTCTCTCGCTGCTGCGATATGAACGGATTAAATGTCAACCCTAACAAGGTTGAGTTGGTGACATTCACCAAGAAGAGAAAGGTGGACCCCATTCCTCGCACAGAGTTATGTGGGGTCCACCTTGAGGATAGAAAGAAGGTCAAATACGTCTCAATCTTTGGGTTGCCGAGGCTCGGTTCACGGGCACCGGCAGCTATGGTCAGAGCTGAGGGAGGTGGTGCCAATCCTGGAAATGAGAAGGGATGTGCAGACGCCTTCCATCGGCTTTCATGGCCGGCTCCGCTTTGCCTTTCCAGACAGGGAGGAGTGGGCCGAGGGGAACAGCAACCCCCAAGGCGGGCTCGTCTGGTTCACAGACGGATCCAAGATGGGGAAGGGAACGGGGGCCGGTGCCTTTTGTCAGGAACTGGCTAGGAGGTTGACTACCTCCCTCGGGGAGCACACCACCGTGTTCCAGGCGGAGGTGTTCGCCATCATGATGGGGGCAGAGGAATCGCTCAGGCTCAAAGTTAAGGGCCGGAAGCTGACCTTCTGCTCTGACAGTAAAGCGGCTTTACAGGCACTAAGAGCAAACCCTACCTGGTCCCCATTCGTGGAGGACTGTAGATAGAGTTTGCTCAGGCTGGTGGCCGTAGGGAACAGGGTTGTTCTGTCGTGGGTGCCTGGTCATGAAGGCATAGCGGGGAATGAGACTGCGGACCTACTGGCTAGAGAGGGATCCATGGGAAGACCAGTGGAGCCAGAATCAATATTGGGGATTTCGCCACGGGTCGCAATTGGAGCCCTGGACGAATGGCTGCATGGCAGGTTCGTTGAGGAGTGGCGCCGGGCTCTGGGGATGAGGCAGACTACGCTCATAATTCGTGGGCCGTCAACCGCCCTGTCTAGGGAGCTGCTGCGTCTGCCAAGGTCGGAGTTAAGGAGAGTGGTAAGGGTCCTCACCGGACACTGCTGCCTGGCTCGCCACCTGCACCTTATAGGAGTGGGAGGGAAGCCTGAGTGCAGATGGTGTCTGGAGGATGAGGAGACCCCGTACCACTTGGTCACTGAGTGCCCTGCACTGGACAGGGTCAGATTTGAGACCTTCGGCTCAGCTAAGCTGAGCGCGGAGGATGTATACGGTGTCAGGGTGGGTGAGATAGATAGATAGATAGAAGGGGTTGAAACAATTAACCTGTATTAAATCTTAATTCAGAATTTTTTTCTAGATGGCTGTGGACTATAGACTAAAATGAAAAGTTTCGTTCATTCAGAAAAAAAAATAAAATCAGTTAAAATCATCCTATTTTGCCGAGTATTTTGCATGATTCAACACCTTGTAACTTTTACGTTTTGGAACTTGGAAAGAAATAACCAATAAGAAAGTTGTAGTAGCAATTTCTCTTAAGAACCCGATACACTCGGAAAAACAATTGAATGACATGGTTCTTGATTCCACAGGTGAACTCGAGGTTGAACAAAAAAAACGCGATGTTCAATTGTTTTTCAATCGTTTTTAAGAGAAATTCCTACAGCTTTCTTGTTTGTTATTTTTGAAGTTAGCAACTCGGTTAGCGAAACATTGATTTAAAAAAAGGAGGTAGAGTTCAGCCCCCCTTAGAAGAACACCGGGAAGCCATTATTAGACAGGTGCGCAGTAGAACATATTAGGTTCGTTTATGGAATCCCTAGTTAGCCAATGTGTGACAGAGTCATAAGGATACCAGAGCAATATTGGATACCAACAACAGATGGCGCCAAAAATTAGTGGCCCAGTCAATGCCTACTAATTTTCTACTATTAAAATCTACCAAAAAACAGCTGGCCAACTTTATTATTTGACAAATCTGTCCCTTGTATCTACTTTATTACGAATCAATAAGTTTAATGGGTGAGGATCAAACAAAAAGCTTGAAAAATTTGTTCAAGAAGTTTTACCAGAATTGTTATCCGAAGAAGAAAAGCTCACATTTTATGGAATATTTGTTAAAAGAATATCTTTATTTTCCATTATGGATGGTGATAATATGTTGAAAATATTAATAAAAAGATGCAAAGAATCACAAGAAAAAAAAATAGAAATAGAAGAAGGAACGAGAACTAATTCAAGAAAGAGACATTCTGTTGGACCAAACTCCAAACATCCAGAATCTATTGAGGAATCTATAAAAAAACAAAAGGAGTAAGTAAATACCGAGGTAGGAACAGAGAACACGGAACACTCAACAGATTCTTCTGAGACATACAAAATACAGTCATAATGTATCAAGTAAAATTTTTGAAGAACTTGGAAGACAGAGGTCTCAACAGAGGCAATGTGCAACTCAATTTAACAATATAGATGTAGAATTGAAAGACGACATTGCCTTTGTTAAGTGTTCACTTTGCGTCTTTAGATCGAAAGCATATTACAAGAGAGACATCGCTGGAATTAAGAAAAAATGTTTTTTTTTTTCAAATATAAATAGACATTTTAAAACCTATTTTAAGGAATATTTGAAAAATAGTGCTAAGCAAAAACCTGGAAAAATATACCAATTACTCTATTTTTAAAGCCAATATATGATGTTGAGCAAAATGTTGATGAATCAAGTGACAGCGTAAAAGAAAACACTACACTGAGCACGCCTTCGTAAACCTCCAAACAAGCCTCCAAAAGAAGTTAACCTGAGTAAGACACAATAAGTTAGTAGACCAAACCAAGATGAAAATGTAGTGAATATTACAAGACTGCTTGGATGAAATAGGGGAAGATTTTTCCTCGGATTTTTCAATTGGCAGAGTCACACCTAAGAAGGCCTACGATTCTGCATTAATAACTAGAAAAAAATTAACATCCAGAAGGTTAACCTTTGTTGAAGGGCAAACAAAATTAACAGATTTTTTCGAAATATGTGAAAAAATTAAAACTGCAATACGCGAAAACCCAATATTAAATAAACAAATATCGTCAGCACTAACCGACTCACTATCACCGCCGGGATCACAGCAGAATATTATACAAAATACAGTCCCTTTATCATTTTTTGAAATGGTCAAAAACACAGTGATGACAAATACAAGGAAAAATAATATGGCAGGAAATTCATCGGCTTCAAATCGATTTCCAAAAAAACTGAAGGAAATGTGTTTGTACCTCTTTTAACTTCCGGGCGGTTAGCCTATGAAACTCTTAGGGCTGACGTTAAATGCGGCTTACCATCTATTTCAACCTTATGCAGACAATTATCCGACTGTCAAAAATTTTCCGATGGCGAGCTATGGACGAACAAAAAAAATCTAGTAAAGCGAAAGTACCCATTACACGTTTTTATCTCGGAGGATCAAACAGTGGTAGTAAAAAGGCCAAGATATAACATAACCACAAATCAAATAGTTGAATTTGTTCTTGAAAACTCGCAGCAAACTCAATTCCCAAAATTCAATCAAAATGCTGTTAATAATGTGTCTGATATCAAAAGAACAATGAGTAACGGGGAACTTGCGAAATATGCTTATGTTTTCATGGCACAACGACTTGCTGATGGAGCCTCAGCATTCTGCATAATTATGTTTGGCAGCAATAATTTATTCATTTCATGCTAGTGATGTATTGTGGAGGTGGAATTACATACTGGAAGAAGCCAACAAACATGATATAGTAGAGGGATTTTCATCAGATGGTGATAGTCGCTGTTTAAATGCAATGAAGATTTTGTCGGGGTTACCTACATCTAATAATTCAGACTCACCATACACACAGTTTTTCCAGGTAAGCAACATTGTGTTTTCTTCTTGGTTTTCTTTTTTATATATTTCTGCAGATAAACAGATGTAGGTATGGACTTCGGGGTGGACAGTATCTGCTAAAGAACAGATTTCTCATAGGCAATAAGTGATTATTTTTCGAAGATTTTTTATACTCCCATACATTAATTGAATTATTACGTATTTACAGACTGTACTATAATAAGGGCCATTACGATACAACTTTTTCCATAAGGATGTCAGGTCTAATAAATTATCCGTTTTGACAGTTCACACACAACAATAGTAACGAGGAAATTTGTCTTTTGCGACGAGTTTTGCAAGGAAACATATGCTTTGTTCGCGTTCAATTTTAGGAACCGTCCCAAAACGGTTCTCGTACTGTCATTGGTCTAAAACAGTCCCGGGGATTCTAATTTACTAATGACAGTACGAGAATCGTTTTGAGACAGTTCTCAAAATTGAACGCGAACAGAACTATAGAATATTGTAATAACTGGTCATATAAAAAATTGCCATTAAATTTTAATGGCTATTAAGATATTCGTGTTGATTAGGACACTTTCCTACAGCTACCTAATGCTCGTTGCATACTATTTAGAAATATATTTTTGAGCATATTGCATATTTTCAGGGGTATTTTATTGTGTTTACTGGGCAGTAGGCCCTGCTGATTAGATGGACTATAGCAAAACCGCATATTCGAATAATAGTATGGCAATATTATATAGTATACAGGGTGGTCACTCTTACAGTGCATACCATTGGGATATCCGAAACGGTAAGAGATACAGCGTGGGTTAAATTAGAGAAAAGTTGCGTTTTTGTATGCCTTTCAATAATCTGGAAAGGAATCTAAGATATCTTGGGTAGTTCCAGAAATATTGCTGAAAAACTGAAAATATGCGTTTTCTTCCTTCCTTCATAACTTTTTTATATGTAACGGCAATCTTACATTTCTCTATGTGAGCTTTTCAATGGAAATGTCAAATAATTCCTACGCCAACTAGATTCTGAAATATTCGTTTTGAATATCCCAATGGTATGCACTGTAAGAGTGACCACCCTGTATACTCGTAAATAATGCTAATAAAATATTGTAGTTCCACTAGTTAAACTAAAATTACACATCCAGATGAAAGCAGTAGCTGAAAATTTTATTTTTCGAATATTGTCAACAGGTGTTTTGGGGCACGTTTTGGCAATTTCAACGCAACAGGTTGATTTGACTGTTATGAAACAAGAGTACCTCTTTGTTGCAGATTAAAGAGATGCACTAAAATGATGAACCTGCAACACCAAGAAGATAACCTCAAAAAAGTTAGAAGTAAAAGCGCGATCAAAAAACAGTGCAAGTGGCTCCCTCTGTGGGATACGTAGAAATTGACATTTTCAGCTTATTCTCAATTGACAAAAACATAGCAGTGCCAAATTTCAGTTCAGTAGCTTGATTATTTTGGAAGATGTAGCCATAATTTAATTTCAAAAAATTAACTTTAACACCCTGTTATCTCTTAAACAAACAATATTTCTATAAGGCGTATCTGTCTCAATCGTAATATTTTGGCCCAAAGTATATGCGGTTGCACCATGTGCCATTATTAATGACTCTCCCTGTTATATGTATGTATGTATGTAGTATATTACGTGTTTAACATTATATATAATGCTTACACCTGTCAGATAAAACCTATTCTTAAAAACCTTATATACATTATTCTACACAATGCACACCAATTAAAATAAGACAAATACTCACAAAACTGATAAAATACATTTTCTCTCAGAAAAGTTCTTATTGAAATTTTAAAGCTTTTAAACTCTAGTCGTCTCCATTCTTTGGGAAGCACATTATAAAATTTTGCTGATAAATATCTATAAGATTTCATACACTTAGCCAATCTAAAATAAGGAAGCATTATACCTTCATTCCTGATTCTAAAAACTGTATTTATGTTATTGGATAAATTTTCCTTTGCATAACACAAACATTCGAACATGAACTGATTTGTAAGTGTCATGACTCTCAATTCCTTAAATATCGGTCTGCACGAATCCCGATACTTTTTGTAGGTGATAACCCTTAGAGCCCTTTGCTGCAATAAAAGTATTCTCTTAATTGTGGAGGATTTACCCCACAACAACACTGCATATGACATCACACTATGAAAGAGGGCATAGTAAGCATTCAATAGGTAGTCGCTGGTTAGATGTTCTCTGAGATTACGCAACATGAATATGACCGTCGACAGTCTCCCACTAAGCAGACTCAAGTGTGGGTCCCAACTCAGTCTACAATCGATAGTTAAACCCAGGCATTTGACTGGATCACAATTCAAAGATAATCGGGGGTTAAGCGATATAACCAATGTCTGAGTCTTCTCAGCGTTAAGAACCAATCGCTTGACAGCGAAATAATTTTGCACAACTTCCTGCGTTACTTCCAACACCATCCCAACTTCATGCAAATCACCAACAGCTGACAGTACCGTGGTGTCATCTGCGTACAGAACACCCTCAGACGATGTCTTGATAGAAAAGTCATTTATATACAGTGCCCGCCAAAAAGTCTGCACCATATGGGAAAAATTTTTAGTAAATAACTTACGGGAAATTTGTTTGCGGCATCAGGTTTTGCTTGCTCTAGAACCAAAATTGACATAATCAAATGTTGTGCCTCGGCCAGAGGCCTCGGCAACTAAATTCTACATGAGTCATAAAAAGTGGAACTTCAGTGCCTTGGTACATAAATAACTATTCTTTCGCAATTTTATACCCCTGTGCAAAATTTCAAGAGCTTACTACGATTTTCATATTTTGCCCTTTGTTGCCCTTTTCCATATTTATTAATCCATAAAAGTCGATCCTATGTAATTTAAAACACTCATTGACTGAATACATACTGCACAATACTTAGTTTACGGTCTAAATATCCTTCTTTTCCTTTTTTTTTGCAAACAAAATAAAATGAGGGCTTGTTGAACAAGCACGCTTGGTGCAAAACTGATCTCATTTTTACAGATAAACACATAAATTCAATTTACAAACTTATTTCTATAGTAAATGGTTGTAAAAACACACAAATATTTCTATCATGCTGATCTGATCAGAAATATCTAGAAAATTTAAAATATCATGTCCAATAATATCCAACAAAGGGCAAAATATGAAAATCGTAGTAGACTCTTTAAATTTTGCATAGGGGTATAAAATTGCAAAAGAAACATATTTTTCTTATGACTTTTTTTGAAAATTCGGTTAAATAAGCCCATTTTTCGGTCATTTTTTTTCATTAATGTCAAATTTGACATATAAAAGAGACTACGTCACAACATTTGGTTATGTCAATGTTGGTTCTAGAGCAAGCAAAACCTGATGCCGAAAACAAATTATCCTTAAGTTATTTACTAAAAATTTTTCCCATATGGTGCAGACTTTTTGGCGGGCACTATATATTAAAAATAAGATGGGACCAAGTATTGAGCCCTGTGGAACTCCAAAGCGTAGAGTTTCAGAGGCCGACCTTGACCCATCAGCCCAGACAAACTGTTTACGGTTTCTGATATATTGCTCGATCAGAGACAATGCCGGTCCTCTTATCCCACAGCATTCCAACATGATCAATACCAGGTCATGAGATACACAATCAAACGCCTTTGACAGGTCATATAAAGTTGCAGTTGGGATTCTGCCAGATTCCAATTCATTGGTTACATATGTAATAAATTTGAGAAGGGCTTTCAATGTTGATTTTGTTTTTTGATATCCAAACTGACTCGGAGATAACAAACTAAAAGTCTGCAAGTAATCCATTAATCTTTCCTTCAGAGCAGTTTCGATTATTTTAGAGATGATAGAAACTATGGATATTGGTCTATAGTTTGTGACCACTTCTTCATTTCCCTTTTTAAAAACAGGAGCTACTCATGCCAGTTTCAAATTTTCGGGAAAAGCACCTTGAGTAAAGCACGAATTTACCAAGCAAGTTATTTGACCAACAAGTTCACACTGAGCAAAATTGATAACGTCACTATTTAAACCATGGCAATCCTTACTTGAGGGATCATCTTCATTTTTTTAAATACGGACCTGGATTTTTTATTGCATATTTCGAAATGAATCGTTGTCCTGAGTACAACGATGTATGACACATACATATTTGTTCTTGTTTTAGCTGCTAAAATGCACATTTACTAAGAAAAAAATTAATACGGTCCTGGACTATGCATTTTTCTCTTTTTTTTTTCAAAGCTATTCCGATTATAACAGGTGATCATTATTTTAATACCAACTGGATTAATTATTCTCCATGTTTGTCATATTTTGAAATTCTTTTTTTTATACTTTAGGTAAAATATATCTCACTATTGTTAGTAATTATTGTTGTTATTTACCTAAAGCACACCTATTCTGTACCTAAAGTATAAAAAATTTTTCAAAATATGACAAACATGTAGTATAATTAATCCAGTAGGTATTAAAATAATGATCACCTGTTATAATCGGAATAGCTTTGAAAAAAAAGAGAGAAAAATGCATAGTCCAGGACCGTATTAATTTTTTTCTTAGTAAATGTGCATTTTAGCAGCTAAAACAAGAAAAAATATGTATGTGTCATACATCGTTGTACTCAGGACAACGATTCATTTCGAAATATGCAATAAAAAATCCAGGTCCGTATTTAAAAAAATGAAGATGATCCCTCTATCTCAAAAACGAAACGTCGCCCCGAAAATCTAAAAATACTATGACTAATACTAGTCCAGAAAAAGTTGCAATGAAAAAGTATAATTTATTTTTCAATATTAACGCAAATTGCGCCAGAAAAAAAATAAAATCTAAATTTCAAAAATTGGGTTTTTCTTAAATATCTCATCAACCCATGAAAATATTTTAACTTTCTCGACGGCATATTGTTTGGCGCCCAAAAGCGCAAGTTTGCCTCCATTTGACCGACTTCGTATCTGTTACGGTTTCCGAGATCCCCATGCTGAGCACCGGAACTGAATCACCCTGTATAGTCAATAACATAACGTTAAATATGTGATTTCCAAAAAAGTATAAATTTATTTTTTGAAAATTTTGTCTTCATGGAACACTTGAAAATGAACTAAAGTATTTTTTATAAAGTTTTTGCCCCAAACCTTGTACAAAAAAAAACATTGATTTTGTCAGTGCACTCGGACCGTTAAGATATTTGCAAACTGATTATTCCAAAGTTTGCTACCAACACTGCATGAAAAGGAATAAAATATTGCACAGTACTCCTTTCTTAACTAAAAATATTACAAAAAGATATTGGCATAAAAAATTAAAACAAATGGTATGAAATGTTTAATTCATAGCGCCATTTTTTCCTTTGATTTTGGACAGTGTACTAAGGCTGTTAAAGTATCCTAGTTTCACTAAAAAATGTAGGTAATACCTATTCCTTACAAAAGCAGGTATTATTATTTGTCATAATAGCATAAAACTGGCAGTCTCGAAAATTAAATGCATTCTGCCGCAATTGTCAAAAATCGCTTGCAATCTTTAGAAATCGTTCGCAATCGAGTCCGCAATCTCGGAAATCGTTCGCAATCAGATTTCTAAGAATGACGCATCACTGTAGGTATTCGCAATTAAAAGGGTTTCCATTTGAAATTTTAAAGTTGGGGTTGCTGGGGATTAGGGGGATGAACATATCAAGTTGGCTTGACTGTAAGAAAAGCTCCCTCCAAGAACAAAAATCGACGGGTCTCGGCAAATTTTGAAATATATTTCGGTTTTCCAATTTGGGGGGTCAAGTTTTAGTTGTGAAGCCCTGTATACTTCTCCAGTATATATTGATTTTTAAATAGAACCAAAATTCTAGTAGCTCTCTGTCCTTTATCTAATATATATGCACATAAGTTACCTAATGCATACTAGTAAAAGGATTGGGCTGATCCGCAGACGCGCTGCGGTCGGCACATGGACGTCTACGGTGACGTCACAGCGGCAACGGCTCGCTGCGCGGTGGCCCGTAAGTTTCCGTAGGCCCCGGATTGACTAATGGTATGACAAATTTTAATATTGGAATGTTTCAATGGTTTCTTTATTAATAATTTCGTGTTTTTATAAGATCTAAGCTAAAGTGGAATCTATTTATTGTCCTGAATAACTAAGACCTGGCTAGTGATGTCAATATTGTAAGTACCCGGTATTAAATACGCGATACTCGAAAATGTACCGTTTACTGGGTAAGTGGTAAAAAAAGTAACCGGTACATCGGTATTATTAAATTTGTACCATTGCGGTTGCCGCCGATCTCAGATCTCGGCGGGTCGGCGGCGGGGTATAAATCTCGGCAGGTCGGCGGCGGTTAGATACAATAAACAGATTTGGTTGACACCGATATCAGTATTCATATACACTTTACTTTGAGGAACTGGGCTAGCTTGTATCAGTAGGTATGTGTGAGAGAGAGAAAGAAAGCTGGACGATAGGCGGGCAATACATTTTGCTGTAATGTACCGAAAACAATTTCGCTGTATCGTCAACAGGGACGCAATCCATGCGGTAATCGGTATTTGACTTGGTACTCGTACCGGTAGTGTAGAATATGGATACGATAGAATTTTACCTTTCAAACAACTTACAACCTACCTACCAAATACCGGACTACCGGGTACATAGTACCCGGTATTTGTTTCAGTATTACTCGGTACCAGTAATACCGAAATGTACCTATATTATTTGACATCACTACACCTGGCCTGGCAATGTCGATTCAGGGAAATAATCATAAAACTGAAAGGTACCTGAAAACATGATTCACATAATAGCATAATTTGAAATGCGCTTTTTTCACATACCAGCACAATTTTAAGACTATAATTAGTGTTGCCACCTTTTCAACATGGTTAACTCGGATGTTTCAATTTAGATGGGTAAATGCTGGAGAAGAACGGTCTTGGTCTTAGAAAAGGTGGGGGAAAGGGAGGAGCCGAGGGAAAGTGAAAGAGGAGGAGAGAGTGGGAATTGTAGAATAAGTTGTTTAAAAAAAATTATAAAAATATATACAAGGTGGCCCATTTGAAATGTAAGCACCCCGTAATTTTTTTATTTTTCATCCGTTTTTTTTTATGAAGATAGGTTCCAAAAAACTGTACTTTGGTGCAAAATTTCAGGTTTTAATATCAATTTCCCAGGCCTACTACAAATTTTTTTCTAGTAAAAAATGAAGAAAATTATTTAGCGATTTTTTATTTAAAATCTGATACCAGAGCGTTAATCAGGGCACCCCAAAACCCCCACATACCAAATTCGAACAAAAAATATACAGGGTGTTGTGGAATCCCCTCAAAACAGTTGAATGATCAACAAGACTACTCAAAGTGTTGGTGTGTAAAGATTCAATACAAAAATGTACAGGGTATTTTTCTCTGGGCCATCTCAATATGCTGAATTTTTATGAAATTTTATACGGGTCAAAAATGCTCTGGAATTATTGAAAAAAACATTAATAAACACGAAAGTAAATTATTTCTTTACAAAATGCCAACTAACAAATAAAAAACAATTTAAATTATTAGACCTTTATCACTAAAGTCTCTGTCTAATATGATACATTATCTGTGCATTTCCTGTTGTTGGACTTCAGCAACCTTAACTCATATAGACTTATTGACTGGCAGACTTCTGTATTTTTAGGCTTAGTTCGTTTATAGTGTCTGGGGTGGATTTGATATACCTACCTAATCACTTTTCGACCCGTTTAAAGTTGCAAAAAATGCAGTATTTTAAGATAATAATAATAATAATAATAATAAAATTTATTTAACTATTGCTATTCAATATACATAAAATTATTATAAAGAATTTAAATTTTTGATTTTTGACAAAATATCATTTTTTTCTTAAACTTATTTATATATTTTATGTTCCTTATTTCACTACTAAGTTTATTATACTCCAATAAACCCTTGAAAAAAATCGAATTTTGGGACAATTTAAAATTCTTGTGATCTAACATAAAGTTCTCTTTTTTTCTTGTGTCATAGTTAAGATGGTACAGGGAAAGACAATCTGTATATTTTTGTAAGAGATCTTTGCACACCAACAGTTCGGGTGGTCCTGTTGACAATTCAACTATATTTTTTGACTTTTTACTGATGCATAATGGGTTTTGTTCCGGGTTCCTTATTGCGTTTCGTCCAAATTTACGCAGTTTGACAAGTATTGTCGAAACTGCGCGAATGATATAGACGCCGCAATTAGACAAGGTCAAGAAAATTATATTTATATTTAAACAATAATTAATTCTGATATTGTTTTCTTTGTCCAGGTTGAAGTCTCGACAATTTCGTAAACTCCAGGAAAAGCGTTAAATTTTATTTTTACCTTTACCATAAAAGGTTTAACCTCGATAATATTGAAGCTCATATTACTTACAGTGTACCTACCTATCCATATCATATCTAGGAGCGGCAATGTGCATCATCTCAACAGCACAACATGCCAATCCAAAAGTAAGTGGCCAAAGTGATCCCTTTCTTCCCCAGTTTAACAAGTCGTCCAATCTAGCCAGTGCATATTCAGCTAGATTGCTTGTTTTTTGAAATGGGGAGTAAGGCCTAGGGACTCCAGGTGTATGTGCAGGCTGGGGCTGCGGAGCAGTAACAGTAGATTGTTCTCTTTTCTGGACCTGTATGCTGCTGAAACTTCCAGCATCAAGGTTCCGTAAAAAATTCACTACGTTTACATTTGATAGGGCTTCTATTGTTTTATTTGGTAGAATTGCAGTCCGTAACATTTTTTAAGCTGGAAATTATACAAATATTGTTTATGTCAGAGAACAGATAGGACTACAGAATAGACAAATTTGAAAGCTATTATTAACAATATCACATTATTACTATTCTTGCGACATGTTACCTGTAAAAATTATTTTTTTGACGAAAATGAAAATATATTTACGATTTACGTAAGACCGACCGGCTGACAGACGAAAACGAAAGACAAATATTTTTTTTCTTTTTGACGTTTCGCGCACAGAACAGGTTAGTTTCTACTTCTACTTCTCGTCTTTTTATGACCTTTGCTCTTCCGAACAGATTAGCCATTCGGGGCCTTCGCCACCTCTTTATCGAGACGGATATGTCCAGCCTGGACCAACACTATATTAAAGTCCTGTGCATAGCGCTGTTCAAAGCGATCGCCACTGGCGCCACACGATGAAACAAATTTACACGGTGGTTTTAGTTAAAACACCATTGTTGCAGAATATTTTATAAAATAAAAACATGCAAATATGTCTGTTACAACGAAGTTAATATTCAAAATTGTTCTGGTTTTTATTTTATATTAGGTAGTATACGTTATTTTTAAATGATTGTCTTCTTCTTGTATTATCTTATAGTTTTTATTTTATATCGAATAGCTATTACATTTATATTCTACAAGTTTTTTTATGTAAATATTTAAACTATAGTTTTCGTAACTATGTATTATTTTATCTTAGTTTTTCTTTTATTTTATTTACAAAAACCAGTGGTCACTATTTAATTTAAACAATAATCAATATTATTCTTAACACCTTGTCTTAATATTGATTATTACTTAAATTATTTTACAATAACATTTTTATGTTTGAAAAATTTTATGCTGCACAATGGTTTCGTTAAAATATCTGTTGTCATTTCTTCTGTTGGTAAGTAGGTACTCGATTTGATTAAGCCTTCTTTAACTTTTTCAAGAATAAAATGAAATCTTACATCAAATATGTTTACTTCTGTAAAATTGCCTATTTTTTATAAATTTCATTGCGGTTTGATTGTCCATTTTTAATTTGACTGTTACTTTTTGTTGTATGATTTCTTCCAGTAAAGTTTTCAAATATAAAAGCTCCTTCACACAATCTGCAGCTGCTATATACTATATACTCGACAATAGCCGCGTTCCTTTTGCCCCTACACTGAGAACTTTAGCTCAGTTGTTAGCCGAGCCACTCAGTTTGTTTTCCTGTCAAAGGCTCATTTTGTGAAAGGGTCATTTTCCCCACCACCAAACTGAGCCAATATGCTCGATAGTGAGTGTCCTCGCGAGGATGTGCTTGAAGGGTGAAGGGGGAGGTAAAAAATCTCAATTTAGCTCACATTCTCATTTGTAAAAGGAACTGCCACCAACTGAGATAAAGTAAGAATTCTTAAGAAAAGTGGCAAAAGGAACGCGGCTAAGGCAACTATTTGTTGTTTTCTTGAACTCCAACAAATTAGACCATTATTCAAAAATATTATATCTTATCCTGATGTGCTTTTTCTTGTTTCTATATCACCTGCAAAATCACCATCACAATATCCAATTAATCCCAAATTTTTATTATCTTTCTCATATATAATAATTCCATTATTCTTTGTCGATTTTAAGTATCTCATAACTCTTTTCATGTTGATAATATCCAATTTTGAAAATTTTTCCATTTTACGACTTCCATAACTTACTGCATATGTCATATCTGGTCTAGTTTTGTTTGAAATATATAAAAGACTTCCACCAATTCCAATTACTTCTCTGTATGGATATTGATAACTCGAATTGTCACTTGACTTTAGTACATCTGAAATGACATTTGACTTTTGTACATCTGAAATGTCATTTGACTTTTGTACCAATGGCATCATGGTCGTCGTTGCTTCTTTTGCATTCTCCATTCCAAATTTAATAAAAATATTTTCTACATAATTTTCTTGATCAATTTTCATACAATTTTTACCTCTTGAAATTTTAATACCTAGAAATTTATCTATTTCATTATATTCTCTTACTTCAAATTCTTTTTCCATATTTTTCAGCAAATCATTAATTTCTTCGTTATTTTCTCCAACAATTAATCCATCATCTTATTTTCCTATCAATTTCTTAATTATACAGGGTGATTCAAAACTATGCGGCACCCTTTCAGGGGCGTAATTTACTCGTTAAAATAAGACGAAAAGTTCATATCAACATGGGTCCAAAAACGCTTATTCGTTACGAAGATACAGGGTGATTAAGCTTTCAAAAAAATATCGATTTTTGTTTACACCTTCCAAACCAATAAGAATATTTAAACCAAACTTGGTACACAATAATACCCTCATAGGGTGACATGGAACATGTTAATATCAGGTCTCCAAAGTAACCAGTGGCGGAGGTATAGGTAATCAGTACCATTAATTAAACAAAAAAATTGTACGGCCCTGTACAATACAAAAATTTATTATCTTGTTGAATAAACAATACAATATGGAACAAAAAATGTCTCTTTCATTTTTTTCATACCTCTCTCCCTTTCGCGGAAAATTGGAGTTTTTCCTATTTCTCATCTTTTTTGGACTCTTTACTTTACTTTGAAGTAACTATTATTTTAAGTAAACGAAATGATTTTCAAACGGAATTGTAGTAGGAGTAGGTAATTTTTGATACTAGAAAGGCGCTAAGGCACAAAATAATAATAATAATATTTTTTTGAAAGCTTAATCACCCTGTATCTTCGTAACGAAGCGTTTTTGGACCCATGTTGATATGAACTTTTCGTCTTATTTTAACGAGTCAATTACGCCCCTGAGAGGGTGCCGCATAGTTTTGAATCACCCTGTATGGTCATTTTGTAGACAATGCTAGCAGCAATCTAAGTGAACTCATATTTATAACCGGACTAAAAATTTATTCGTCATAATCTATACCTCTTTCTTGTTGAAATCCTCTAACAACCAGTCTTGCTTTATATCTTCCATTATCTTTTACTTTAAATACCCATTTGCTTCTTAAAATATTCTTGTTATTAACTTCTTTATTTGTATAGAACCAAGTTTCATTTTTCTTCAAAGACTTCTCTTCTTCTATAGCTTCTTTCCGTTTCATACTTTCTTCACCATTTATTGCTTTTGTTCATATGTTAATAAAACATAATCATCATACCTTTTTGGTAGAATTATCTTTCTTCCTTGTCTAACTTCTCTACTACCTTGTCTTAAACTTTGCTTTTCTTCCATATTTTTCTTTTCTTGTTCTTCCATCAATTCATTCTGTTCAACCTTTTCATTTTCTTGTGTTGATTTTATTTTATATTCATTTTCTTTTATTTCTTCTTCACTTTCTTCAACTGATTTTATCTTATTTTTCTTCTCTTCTATTTTTATTTTATTTGGTTTCTTAAAAATCACATCTCTTCTTAACACTATATCATTCTTCTTTTCATCCCAAAGTCTATAACCATTTGGACAGTAACCGACAAATATATATTTCTCACTTCTTTCTTCTAACTTTTTTAATGGACCTAATCTTTTTGCATAAGCTTCACTTCCAAAAATTTGCATTTTTGATATATTTGGTTTTATATTATTCCACATTTCATATGGCGTCTTCTCTACTGTTTCAGTTGGACATCTATTTAACACATATACAGATACTCTTATTGCTTCACCCCAAAACTTCTTTGGCATATTTGAATTAAAAATTAGTGAACGTGCTTTCTCCATAAGTATTCTATTTAGTCTTTCTGATTGATATATTCTCTACCATTATCACATCTTATTTTTGATACATAATAACCTTTGCTTCTTTCCATTTCTTTAATATATTCTTTCAGGTATTCAGCAGTTTCACTTTTATTTTTTAATAAGTATACCACTACGAAGTGTGTGTAGTCATCAAGAATTGTTAAGATATAATTTTTACCATCCCAAGTTTCTGGATCAATTGGGCCACATAAATCTGTATGTATAATTTCCAATGGTTTTGTTGCTCTTGTTCTTTCACTATTAAATGGAAATCTTGTTTGTTTTGCTTTTAAACATACTTCACAGGGTTTTACAAAATGTTCACAGCTTCTTTTTGTTAAAGTTAAACCATTTACCATCTCATTTTCAACCATTTTTTTAAATTTTTAATACTTGTGTGTCCTAACCTTCTATGCCATGTATCAATGTCATTGTGATGACTTTCTTCTGTCAAATAATTTTCTTCTTCTTCCAACAAATAATTTTCTTCTTCTTCATCTGTCAAGTCTTGATCAAAATTTATGACATATAACCCATTTTTATTTTTCCTTCCTTCAAAAACTGTTTCATAATCTTTCATTACATAAGCATCTTCTTTGTCAAATAAAACTTGCCCATTCTTTTCGGTTATTGCTTTAACAGATAACAAATTCTTGTTCAGATCAGGTACATATAAAACATTATTTAATTTACACTTGTTATTTTCAATTTTTCCAACACCTTCATCTACCATTTCTGTGTTTTTCTTTGCGACACCAATTCCTGTCTTCTTTTTGTTAAAATTTTTAAATAAATTTACATTATTTACCATATGCGAGGTCGACCAGAATCAACTACAAAAGTACCTACTCGTTTTCCTATTATTGTTTTCTTCTTTTTGTTCTGTCATAAAAGATACCTTTTTATCATTACCAATTTTATTGTTATTTTGTTTGTTTCTAAAGAAGCAGTTGGTTTAATTGTGATTATATTTTTTACAAATTTTGCATATACTTGTATTTTCAGTTTGATTATTAGGATTTCTTCTACAATCTCTTGTAAGATGGCCAAAATTAATGCATTTATAACATTTAATTCCATCTCTCTTCTGTTTACAAAACTTTGATATGTTTCCTAGTTGATTACATTTAAAACATCTTCTTTCATTACTTGCAAAAGCTCTTTATACATATTTTATACATATTTTCTTCAAAAATTAATCTTGACGTTAAATTTGTCATTGTTCTTTCAGTTTTTGGCGTTGATTCCCATGCAGTTTCTGGCAATGTGCTTAAAATTTTTGACATTAACATTTCTTCATTTATGCCTTGTTCCATTGTATTCAGACGAAAACTTAAATTCTCCAATTTACTAATATGTATTGAAACATCACTTCCACTTTCATACTTCCCTAATAGCACAAGGACATCCGACAGATGTTCGACGGACATCCTCAATCGGATATTTAGACATCCCCTGGACATCCGTAAACATCCTATGGGACATCCCCTGGATTACTGCTTAGGACGTTTTTAGGACATCAATTTTACTTACCTTTTCTTTAACCTCTTTTAATTTACGCCCACGCCCCTTGGGTAAACAAATAAAATTAGTCCGTAAAGTACTTGTGGGAGGATAGATAACCAAATGGCTGTCAAATCACCAAACCTTGGTGACGAAAACAAATTTCATCTAGGTATTTAAATTATTACAACAGCAATTAATATTGGAACTTTCTCACGACATTAAATTAATAGAACCTGACAGTGTGATGCCCCGATGGAAGCCCCAGAAAATTCTTATAAAATTATTAAATTCAGGTCCCAATATTGGGACCCTGGCTTCAGTCGAATGAATAGATTCTTTGTAATATTTTATGGTGTTAAACAAACATTCCCAGGCTCGCAGGTGGCCTGATTTCGTGGAAAGGCGAGCGAGTCCTCGCACTGGAATCACACCACCGAATTCGCGGAAAAGTCCAAATGCCTGACCATATAAGGTAATCCTCTCGAGCTGAGAAATAGCAGGCGCCGAGCATGTGGAGGCCAAATCACCAATTGCGCGCGCAGCGAAATCCCAGCCGAATGATATAAAAGGGGAACCGCAGCCACGACTCTCCAGTAGTAGTAAGTAATCCAGCTACCAGCAAGTGCAAGGGGAACATCTGCCCGACTGAAGAGGGCAGGCGGCAGCCCCTGAGGCTAGCCAGCCGCAGGCCATCACCCAGATGCAGAAAAATACATAACGAAGAAGACCAAGAAAGAAATATTCTCCTAGGCACCGCAGTAAGTTTGGACTGGCCAAAAAGCCAAATATTTGTGTTTTAATTCTTTTGTGTCTGAATAGCCTTTTTATTTTTGAATTTTGAATTATCTTGGAAACTTTTAGAGAAATTGAATTTATTGTGCATTTTTAATTAATTAGAAATAATTTCAGAACGTGTATAAACCGTATTATGATTTGTGGGAATTTATTTTGAACCATATTATTTTACTGTAGATGTCAGAGTTTTAGTTTATTCAAACAGAAATAATCTTGTAACTTTTATTGGGAAATTTAAAAGGGTTTTGGGAAACTATTTAGAGTCAAATATTTTGCCGTTGAAATCAGAATTTTGTTTTTAATTGAACTATTTTATGTCAGAATTTTCGAGTAATTTGAATTACATCCTTATACAAACTTGTGCTGGAAATTAAGCAAAGCTATACAGAGTCAAGTAATTTTATTCTAGTTAGGAAATTAAGTAATTTTATTCTATTTGGAGAATCCTTTGCAATTTTGTATTTTAATCTGAAGGTTTGTTCTTTTATGCCATGTTTTTAAACTTAAAATTTTAATACACATATTAGACGATCTCTGTGTTTCCGTCATACAACCTTAGGCCCACACTAAAAGAAAGTATATTGTGGCTCACCCTGTATATATACCGCTCGCCAACTACCACCATAAAGGGTTGAGATCTCCACAAATGGTGTCAGGTGTGGGGTCCAATAAGGGTTGACGGAGGGGTAGTTTTGAAAATTTTTTCAGAAAAAAAAATTGTCGGAAAATCGGAAGAAAAAATTTTTTTGAGGAAAATTTGTTAGTGTTCATAAAAGTAACACAATAGTGTGCAGTACATAAGGATTAACAGATAGGAATGAGTTGTCAAATTTGACAGGAAAAATTAATTTTTCAGAAAATTCCAGGAAATATTTTTTTATAGCGAATCTGAGGCATAGAAAAAGGTATAACGGTATTATGGTTCAAAAAGGAGTAACGACAGGGGTGAATTTGTCAAAATTGAAAATTGTCAGAAAATTGTCAGGAAAATGTTTTTTATCAGAAAATTATTAAAGGAAAAATTTTAAAGGAAACTAAACGGTGCTTAGAGAAACGATTAGAAAACTTTAGGAAGAACGGAATAAAAAAAACAGGTGCTAGGAAAAATCCAGGGTTAGGTGACTACAGAAAATTCCATCAAGAAAACTAGGAGCAACTAAAAATATTTTTGGGTGAATTAAAGTAATTTATAGAAAATATAGAAAATAAAATAAAAATGCAAAACAGAGAAGAAAATGTAGTAGTAGGGGCAGAAAGAAACGGGAATATAGGTAAAATTTAGAAGTGAGGTCGTGCATCAAAATTAATAATGGAATAGAAACCGTACCAATATTCAACGGGAAAGCTAAAATAGAAATTTTTGAGTATAAAGGAACGGCATTATTGACAACTTGGTCTGAAGGACAGAAAATAGCTATAGTCAGGTTAAAACTAAGAAGCAGCACGAAACTATAAATCAAAGCGGAGCCAGAATTATAAAAAAGACAACGGATTGGCTTAATTTTAAGGCTACTTTACAGAAATACTTCAAAAAGCGAATTATAGCAAGAACAGCAATTTGAATAAAAATATTCATGGAAGTTAGGCAAAATTACGGCAAAAATTGTAGACAAATTTTAACACGACAAAAATTTTAGGAAATAGAACAGAAACTTTCGAAATAGGTCAAGTAAAAAATAGCGTTCTCCAAGAAAACAAAACTAGAACGGGACGTTACTACGCAATTTGTGTTAGGACTTTTATGGCATGTTAAACAACAATCTCTAGAACAGCAACATATAATAGAAGCTTTAAATTATGCGGAAAAGAGCATACGATTAGGCCGCTGCAATACAATAGGGAATGCCGCGAAGTAGGTGATATACAGCCTGATTGTACCGCGGACAGCCGAACGCTTTACGCAATATTGCCAAAGAGAGAACGTCACCGCGAATCGCTTTCAAGTGTTATTATAGCTAATAAAATTAAAATTTGGATATTTTGCTCAAAATTTTGATGACAGCCGCCGCGGAGTATATAATAATCAAGTTTGCTAAAATAGTAGGAATTTAGACCATTTTGTACGGAAATGAACAGAGGGCCGCCTCATAACTAGACGCGAAATTTAGTTATCGAAACCAGCAAAAATAAAATTACAAATAGGTAACATACAGGGAAGTAATATAGCAAATTAGGGGATATTAATGTAAAAAATTATTGAATCATCAGATGTGAGAAAGTAATGCATAAGGCTACAGTATCGAGAAACGAGAAAATTCGAATGCAGAAATTCAGTTGGGATTAAGACTAGAAATTATATAAAAAAAATGAAACGAAAAGCTGATAGAAAAAAAAAAAGGAATTAGCTAAATGGTAAATTAACAAAAGTTAATAGGAAAAAATAAATTATTCACACGGTAGATTGAGGAAAATGGAGAATCAAAAGTGTCATTCAATGCCGGAAGGGGTATGTGCCCTCGGAGTAGTTGTTTCTGTTGGTTCTATGTTTTAAATTACCCACGTGATAGGAGAAAAACTTAGTGAAGTTACTAAAGTAATGAGTTACTGCAGTAGTGAGTTAAAGAAGTAATAAGACAAAAGTGTCGTTAAAAGGATGAAAAATAATGCGCAAATTCTAGTGGTAAAATGATTAGAATAATTAAGAGGATTAAAAAGGAAAGTGCTATAAGTAAAAAGTGACATAATAAAGTCAGAAATTAAAGAAATAAATGAAAGAAATAAAAGTGACTACGTGATGTGCTAAATACCAGTGAAATGTTGTACCAGGTGATATTTTATTAGAAAAGTAAAAGGTTAAGGAGTGTAGTTAAAAAAAATAGGAAATGAAGTTAACTAGCTTGTTAAAAACCGCCATTCATTCTTGGACGGTACCAGAGGCCAGGAATGCGAGTTCAAACGACTGATCACCATTTTGGGAACATTAACAACCAGGTGAAATTAGCAACATTCAGAGAAGCGCGAAATTCTCAGAAAGTAGAAAAGCCAAATAAAAAGGAAGGTAAGATTGAAATAGCAAGAGAAAAATTCAGAAGATCTGGAAAATAAGAAAAGTTTGAAAGCCAGAGGGTACAAATACAAATCCAGGAGTGTTTTCGCCATTTTTTAAGGATATTCGACCAATGTCCATACCTTTTAATTTTCGTAAGAAAAGAAATGGAACACTCAACGCGACAGGAAGGAAGTTGTACCTTAAAAGAGGGAAGATACAAAGGTCCTATGGGTACGAGTACAAGCTCAAAAGTGCGTGTACGCCGTCTTAAGGATAGTCTACCAAACACTACCTGTATTTCTAAGGAAAGAGATGAAAAACAACTCAAAAAGGGATGAAAGTGAACCAAAAAGGACCTAGTAATTCCCAGATATGTCAAGAAGTATGTATAACAGCTGTAAAGAAAAATTAGGACAAGAAAACAGCAAATTTTAGCCGCTGAACAAAACCAGGAGACACGGTATAATAGCTGACAGAAAAATGACATAAGGCAGAAGGGATGGTATCAATTAATAAATATCACAGATCAAAAATTGATGGTACAAAAGAAAAAGAAAGCTCTAGCAAAAAGCTAAATAAAGCAAAGCAAAAAGAGTAGGTATCCAGAAATAGGAAAGTCTACAAGAAAAATGAGCATACAGGACTCAGAAGAGATAGCAAAATTAATGCAGCAAAATAAAGTAGCGAATGGTGCAAAATTAAAAGTGAGAAATTAATAAAATGAAAAGCTAAAAATATGTTTTAAACAAAAGTGACCGGTAAATAAATTAATACGTATAAAAACGCAGAAAGTAATTAAATTAATAATAATAATAATTAAACCACTAACTGTTATTTTACTTAAGGGAGAAACCAAAAATTTGAAAGCGCAAAACAAAAGAGCAAAGAAATACGCGCAGTTCCTTTTATCTAGTCTAAAAAGTACCCGAAGTAAGGCACCCAACTAAAGTAGTCCAAGTTCAATGCTGAAAGTCACCCAGAGGTTACGCACGTGTGAAATAAAATCGAAACGCGAGGTCAGAACGCCGCGTCCGAAATCCCGAAGAAATATAGAACTAAAGTCATATTTGCAAACGCGAAGGGAATTAGAAATTAAAATACAACTAAGGAAAAACGATAACTAAAATTTAGGCCTTAGGAAAGATAGGAAAAGAAAATAAGAAACTAGCGATTGAAAAAGCAACTAGTAAGGAAATTCGAAATTGTAACCATGTATTTAAGAAGAAAATCAATAAACCAATATGCCAATATGTCAAGAATTCAAAAGCGAAAATTAATGGAGTTGAATTATTTATTCATACGTGTCAAAAATTAGTTAGATGTAGGTATGCGTTATAAATTAAGAAAGTAAGATAGGGATATAAAATAAGAAAGTAAAAAGTAATTAACTAGTTAGATATTAGATGTAGAAAAACATAAAGACAATGACCACGTAAATAATCGCCTATAGAAAAATCTTAACAGAAAATAAATTTGGAAAAGAGGTAACTTAATTTACTTAAAGCCGTTTACGCACAATTCGAGATGAGTCACGCAAATAAAGAAACTTTTACGAGTGCTATAGTCTCTAAATATACTTAGTACTGGGAAACTGATAGGTACATCTTATTGAGTCATTTTCATAGTCCAAGAAATAAAATAATCTCTAGTTACAGAAAGAAGTTGACACGCTGTTATGATATTAAAGCAAAATTTTATTAGAAGTCAGTCGCGAAGGCAAAGCTAATCAAAAAGATGGCGCTTATAGAAATAAATACTTTAACACTAAACTGCAATTATTAGGCTAGAAGTGTCACATTTAATAAACCGCTATTATATGAAGTGCACCCTCTTATTCCGAGAATAACGATAGGAAAGTAGTCCCAAGTCAAACAAAATTTAATGAAAACAATTTTAAGAAAAATATGCTGCATGTGCCGCACTTGAGGTCAGAAAATCAATACCCTTTATATTGTAAACAGACCAAACGCTGCATAAGAGATGAGTAACGAGTAGGCACGAAAATAGACTTATGGCCGAAACTAAAACTAATAGGTCCAAAGATTGCATAGTCGAAAATAATCAGACATCACAATAAAATCAAGGTATATTAAGAACAAATTAGGCAATCCAGGTATATAAGGTCTGAAAGCAGAAAGTTTTGCTAGAAAATTTGGTCAGTTTAACCAAAGTAGTGCTGAAGACAAAGGGTATGCGTGAGGTACGCAGTATAGTACTTCACCAGTCGGGCATACGTAGTCAAGTCGAGAATGGGACGTAAAATTTTTTAAATAAAATAAGAAATATTCAAATACTGCAAATTGGTAGGTAATCTTAATTTAATATTCATTTGATATCCGGATATGTTAAACATTGACATATAATAATAGGTAAAAATATAGGAATTTTACACTTTTTCTTTTTAACATGAACATATTACAAAAGGTTTAATTTAACACAAGGATATTCCTCATTTTAGAGATTTCGGTGTGTGGACCAGATGGAACATCCAAAAAATTTAACACATTATTTCTAACTGTGTATACATAGAGTGGTGAAATGGAATGGATGTAAGTTAAGACTATATTTAATATTCCTTTTATTTAGATACATAAATAAATATATCTAACAGTAATGGAAAAGCATAGCACTCAACTCATGAGTTATAGTTATTACTCATTCGTATTACTCTCCGCGCCATGCGGACTATACTAAAATCAAGTAACTCTACTCCTGGCGTAAATAAAAGCACGTGTTCGAAGTCGTTCCGCGAAATAAGGCGATTGGTAAATAGGCCATAAAATATCAGCGCGTCTGGCAACGGGGATGTACTCGATCGCAAAAGCGTATTTATGCGCTTTTATCTTGTCGTTTTCAACTATATAGACACTGCCACAAATAATTTTATCGATATTTTGACTCAATTTAATTAAGCCAATAAATTTGTATGCATGGTCAGGGTCGCCGCCGCGTCACGTTGCGTCACACAACGCAAGCGAGGCCTACGCCGCCGCTGCTCGTCATCTGGAAGTAGCTTCAGTGATGCCAACGGAACTAAGGAGAAATTCCCTAAGTTTAGCTGGCAGGCGCCAGCCGTCGCGCCGCCGAGCCGCAATACAGCCGCCGAGGATATGGATGGTCCGCACCAACGAACAATGGGAGCAGCCACAACAAGTAAATGGTGACGTATGGTAATTGAGCAGCAATCGGCATTGCAATGGGCCGAGACTTCTTGAAAAAGGAGTCGGGAGTCGTCGAACTTCTTGAAAAAGGAGTCGGGAGTAGTCGAGGCTTCTTCAAAAAGGAGTCGGGAAATATCAGGACTTTTTCAGTTGAAAAACAGGTGAAAAGAACTCAGAAATAGTGAGTGTCGGTAAAAGAAAGACGCGTTAGCATAAGAGGTTTAGAGATTTGGATTTGGCACGTATATTAACCAATTAATAAGCTAAAGGTACTAACAAGTAGTAATTAAAAAATATGTAATCATAGAGAAGTAGGAATTGTATCTAAAGGATAAGAAATTGTGTAGTCCAGTTTAGTAGAGATAGGAATTATGTAATCATAGAGAGTAAGGAATGTAGGTAAGTTTTTGTAAGTAGGGAAAAGGAAGTTTAAATTTTTGCAAATTGTAAGGTCAGTCCAAAGGAAGAAAATTGAGAAGAAAACGAATCAAAATTTTAGCATTCCAGAAAATTAAAAATAGTATTTTTAATTTTCTTTTAATAAGAAGGAAGCCGATGGGAGCCCCAGAAAATTCTTATAAAATTATTAAATTCAGGTCGCAATATTGGGACCCTGGCTTCAGTCGAATGAATAGATTCTTTGTAATATTTTATGGTGTTAAACAAACATTCCCAGGCTCGCAGGTGGCCTGATTTCGTGGAAAGGCGAGCGAGTCCTCGCACTGGAATCACACCACCGAATTCGCGAGTTATGTTCTAGAAGTTGCTACCTCATCATAGAAATTACGCCGTAGAAACTACAAACTCAGCAGAGTCTAGATGGACTCTCGAACACCTTGAAATCTTGCGAATTCTGCTTTCCTTAATTTATATAAACTATCGCGCTCCACATTTTTCGACTTTTGACTATCAGACTCTGTACTAGTTGCCAATAAAAAACTTTGCATTTTTTTAAAAAGGTCTTGTTCCGATCCCGTAAGTTAAGTGGCGCAGTCGTGCGGATTGTTTGAGTTGCGTGGCGCCATCGGTCTCGCGCTTCTGGAGTATCGAACTCCCAACAAACAAGAACTTCAAGATCCGATTGAAGCTGCAGAGCCAGGAAGAGACCAAGGTAAGGGCCAATCCGTGTTTCCTTTCCCTTGTCCTTTCTGTGGCAAACAGGTCAGTCTTAGGTCCCTAGAAATCCGGTGTATATGTTTTTCTAGTTGAATCTATTCATAAGATTGCGTCTTGTGAAATATTAGAGCATATAATACTTCAAAAGATATAATTAAGTTAGGTTAAGAAGTTCAATTTCATTTTAAGTTTCAATTTTAAATTTCAAAATTGATTCACTCGAAGATATTTCAAACTCGTTCCGTTCTCTAGATTTAAGTGATAGTGATAGTGATAGTATTGGTACAATTGAAGAAGAAATCATGAATAATCAACCTCAACCTGCACAAATCAATTATAGTCTGCTTAGATTGTATGTCGATACAATTCCAAATTTTAATGGAGACCCACACCCTCTCAAAATTTTTATAGAACATTGTGATTTTCTTATTTCCACATATTCCAATGCAAACGCCGCTGATCCCATAAATACCTTCCTAATACGAGCTGTTATTGGAAAATTAACAGGACACGCTTTAGTTATTGCTGGTAGTAGACCTGACGTAAGAAATTGGGCAAATTTAAAAGAATTATTAAGACTAAGTTTCGGTGACCAAAGAAACCTTGATTGCTTAGTGCAAGAAATGCTTGTTTCGCGACCCTTCAAAAATGAATCTTTTCGTAATTTTGGGCAGAGATTACAAAAGTGCCGTAGTTCCATCGCTTCTAAAATAATTTCAATGGAAATGACTAACGAAGAACGTGCTTTTAAAATTAAAAATTATGATGAACTTTCACTAAAAACCTTTATAAGAGGTCTATCTGGACGTATCCAAGATATGGTTCGTTTAAGAAATCCTGACAGTCTAGAACTCGCAATATCGTATGTTATTGAAGAAGAAAACTTTAATTTATTCCAAAAGTCTCAAACAAGTAATTTCCAAAATTCAACATTACCAAATAAAAATCCTCAACACTTTCCAAAAATGAATTCTTATAATAATCAACAAGCTATAACACCACGACAACAATCAATGTTTCCGCCAAATAATAACAATTTTTCGCAAAATCAAAATTATTCCCAAAATCAAAATTTTCCCGAAAGAGCTCAATTCCCATCTCAACCTATAAACATCCAACCTCGACAGAATATGCCTTCCCCTAAATTTTTTACCAATAAACAAGTATTTGGAGCCCCTAACACTTCCAGAAATGTTTTTAAACCCACCGGTATAACTCCGCAACATAAACCTGAACCGATGTCTACTACATCACGAATTCCTACTATACAAACTCAATTCAGAAATAATTTTCCAAAAAATTACCAAACTCCACAACTCCACAATATTGAAGAGGCAGATTTTAGCTTCGACGAAAGTCTCGAAAACCCGGAAAATCCCGATGAAATTTTTCCCGATTTTTACCATGAAAACTCCGATGAAAATTTCGTACCGAACGAAACTTATGAAAGTTTTGAAAATTTTTCCCAGGCTTCGAATCCACAGAACCCAACGTAATAATTGACTTAAATCATCTACATAAGAGCGATTTAACGTATATAGAAATTCCAGAAATTAATGCCAGATTCCTTATAGATACAGGTAGTTCCCGTAGTATAATTAACCCCGATGTAGCTTATAAGTTTTACAGTAATTGCATTTTTCATGAAGATTTTAGTATTCAGACCTCTCACGATATTACTTTTCACAATGAAATTGCCATAATTCCACTTTTCGACATTTTTAACGTAAATCGATTTTATAAATTTTATATCTATGATTTTTCCCCAAAATATCACGGTCTTATTGGCATGGACTTATTGAAAAGACTACGATCAAATATAGATCTCGACAATAAATTACTAAAGACTCCCAAAGTTCAAATACCTCTACTTTCGGAAAACTCCAATTCAAAACAACAGAAAAATTTCCAAAAATGTTATCACTCTTTAATTATACCACCTCGAACTCAAAAAATAGTTAAAGTTCCAGTATGCTATAAAAATGGCCTCGGTATTTTAGATTACAATAATTTTGATAACAATTTAGAATCCCCTCGTGCTGTAGTTGATATTCAAAATTATTTCGCGACAACAACAATTATAAATCCAAATTTAGAACCCTTTGAAGTCATAATTACTGAACCTTTAGACGTTGAAATTTTAAACCCTAATGAGATTAACTTTATCAACAAAATCGAAGATAATTCGGAACTCTCAGAAATTGAAGATAATCTACTAAAACAAAATTTAAAAAATATTAACTTGATCATTGCAATTATGAAGAAAAGTCCGCTTTACGTAAACTTTGTTATTCATACAGGGACATCTTTTACTGTGAAAAAATACCTCTTAGCTTTACAAATAAAGTCAAACATAAAATTAATCTCACAGACGAAAAACCTATTTTTACTAAATCGTATAGGTTTCCCGAAATCCATCGACAAGAAGTAAAATCCCAAATAGATAAAATGTTACAACAAAAAATTATTGAACCATCCACATCCCCGTGGAGCAGTCCAATCTGGATCGTTCCAAAGAAACTCGACGCTAGTAAAAAAAGGAAATGGCGAGTAGTCATCGACTATCGTAAGTTAAATGACAAAACTATTAGTGACAAATATCCCCTTCCAAACATAACGGACATATTAGACAGACTAGGACGTGCGAATTACTTTACAACACTCGATATGGCCTCCGGTTATCATCAAATTGAAGTTGACGAAAATGATGTACCCAAAACTGCATTTTCTACTGATTCTGGACATTATCAATTCTTACGAATGCCATTCGGTCTTAAAAATGCACCCAGTACATTTCAGAGATTAATAGATAATATTTTACGTGGTTTAACAAACGAAATTTGTCTCGTATATTTAGATGATATAATAGTTTTCAGTACATCTCTCCAAGAACATATAATTAATCTCAAAAAAGTTTTCGGCAGACTACGTGACGCAAATTTTAAAGTACAACTTGACAAATGCGACTTTCTACAAAAAACTGTTGCTTACCTCGGACACATTATTACATCAGAAGGAGTGAAACCCAATCCCGAAAAAATTTCCTGTATTCAAAAATTCCCCATTCCTAAAACTCAAAAAGAAATAAAATCATTCCTTGGATTACTTGGATATTATCGCCGCTTTATTAAAGATTTGGCAAAAATAACTAAACCTTTAACTCTCTGTTTAAAGAAGAACGCTCAAGTTACTCATAGTCAAAAATTCATAGAAGCTTTCAACACATGTAAGAAAATTTTGTGTAATGATCCGATATTACAGTATCCTGACTTTTCCAAAGAATTCATTCTAACTACTGATGCTTCCAACATCGCTATCGGCGCAGTATTATCCCAAGGCACCATTGGACAAGACAAACCTATTGCCTATGCCTCACGCACCCTAAATGACAGTGAACAACATTACAGTACTATTGAGAAAGAGTTACTGAGCATTGTTTGGGCTTGTAAGTACTTTCGTCCCTACCTCTATGGTCGAAAATTTACAATAGTTACCGATCATCGCCCCCTCACGTGGCTTTTTAATTTAAAAGAACCCAATTCGAAATTGGTTCGTTGGCGTCTCAAATTAGAAGAGTATGATTACAAAATTGTTTATAAAAAGGGAAAGTTAAACTCCAATGCCGACGCACTCTCTCGTATAAATTTGAATATTCATGAAACCCAATCTGTTATCAATAATCCAGGAGATATAAATCAAGAAACTTTCGAATTTTTAAGGAACTATGTAGAAAACCCAGAAAATTTTGAACTACCCAGTACAAGCCAAGAAATTTCTAACAGTAATGTAAACAATACCCAAGCAAGTTCATTAACGCCAGACACTCACACAGCTGACCCCGTCCCGCGAACGAAACCTAAGATAATAATCCACTCCGACATACAAATCCGACCTCCTGATAAACCTAGACCGACAATATTAAATGACGCACCTATTGAAATTAGTGATGACGAAACTGCCCATTCCCTCTCAAAAGAAATATGTAATGAAAGTTTACCTATTTTGGACGAAATTATCAATAATAAAACGAATCAAATACATATTTTCAAAAATAACGTCGATAAACTTTCAGTAGAACAAGAAAACTACTTGCACCAAAAAATTATGACAGTCAAAATTCCTTTAATTTCAAATGAGCAATTAATCCTAGATTTTCTAAAACAATATCTAAGACCAAACACTACGTATCACATTTATTTTAATCATTCGCAATTTATAACACAATTTTCAAATATTTACTCAGAGCATTTCAATCGATTAGGTCCCAAACTGATAATATGTACAAAATTAATTAATACCATAAAAGACAAAGAGGAACAGTTATTACTAATAAAAAATCACCATTTAGGAAAAACGAATCATCGCGGAATACAAGAAACACTAAATTATTTAAAGAGAAACTATTTTTGGATAAATATGAAGTCCGATATTACTGCATATATAAATGCATGCGAAATTTGTCAGAGAACCAAATACGGTAGAAACCCTCCATATGTACCTCAAGTATTAACTGAAACTCCTTGTAAACCATTCCAGTTAGTTCATGTCGATGTGTTCTACTATTTAACTTTCGTTGACGCTTTCTCGAAATTCGCGCAAGCTACATTAATTCCCGGAAAATCCGCTACAACCATATGTGACGCTCTTGTAAAATATTTTTGTTCTTTTGGTACTCCTCAACAGATCATTTTAGACAATGGACGTGAATTCAATAATGAAACGGTTAAGGAATTATTAAAATTACATAAAATAGATATTCATTTCACTACACCAGGCCACCACGAGTCAAACAGTATAGTAGAACGTTTCCATTCCACAATAATAGAACACCTGCGAATTTTAAAAGAATCTTTCCCTAACGAAACCGACTTAATAAATTACGCCGTTTTAGGTTATAATTGCTCAATACACAGTTCGACGACATTCACGCCTTTTGAATTAGTATACGGTCATACGGACTTAAGAAACCCCGAAATTTTTACTCCTAAACACTTCTTCTCAAACTATGTCGAAAATCACGCGGAAAAATTAAAACACGTATATGGTGACGTCCAAACGAGGTTAATAAAAAAAAGAAAAGATTGTTAATACGAAAAATGCAAAGGGCAATACAAATCCTTCTTTTAAAATTCATCAAATTGTATTTAAGAAAAATCCCCTTAACAGAAATAAAAAGAGCAACAAATTTATAGGTCCATACGTAATTATCGAAATTTTAGAACATAATAAATTGAAAATAAAAAACAAAAATAATAATAAAGAAGAAATAATTCATATGAAGGAGCTAAAACAACCTCCTTTGTTACAGGAAAATGAAGCTGAGAATCCTTATACTTCTGCTGCAAATAATAGTGACATTTCAGAATAAAATAGAAATATCCAAAATCAACTCTCCCGGAATTCTCCCCTTTGAATTAGGCCAAGCTCGCGTTATAAAAAGTAAACATGTTTTCTTATATGATATAAATTTACTAGACATAAAAACTCAAATTGATGGGATAACAAACATTTTTCAAAACATTAATTCCTCACTTGACTTTGGAAGGAAAACGGAAACGACGAGGTCTTGTAAATTTAGCAGGCACTGTACAAAAATGGCTTTTTGGCACCCTGGATGCTAATGACGGTCAACGCTATGATAATGCTTTAAAATTACTAAAATCTAATCAACAAAAAATTGTCTCAGAAGTTAATTTACAAATGTCTCTTTCTAAACAGTTAATTCAAAAGCAATCTAAAATTATAGAAGACATTAATTCCAATCAAAGGAAAATCGCAAAGTTAGTTAATGAAATCCAAAACAATATCTCCAATATTACCAATGAATTTTACCGATATACGACCTACATGTCGATAGTTGAACAAATTTTTATAAATACTAATATCATTATTACTTTACTAGATAATTTAGAGAATGCTGTCACCTTTTCAAAATTACATGTAGCACACCCCGACATTTTGACAAGGCGAAATCTTGTGGATATTTTGAACGAACTTTCTAATCAATATAAAAAACAAGAAATTCTTAATATAAAATTAGAATCTTGGTATTCAATAATTAAGACTAATTGCCATTTTTCGGAAAATAATATAATATTTGCCATGGAATTCCCTATAATACATCCTAGTACCTTTCAATATTTTCATTTATTTCCAATCCCTACGGATAAAAACCTAATTATTGTACCCCCAAAACCTTACTTGGCCCTAGAAGAAAAGGCTCATCAATACATGGAAGAACCATGCCCGCAACTTGACGAAATATACATCTGTAACCTAGAAAATATTCAAGAAAATAATGACCGCATAACCACCTTAATAAATGGTCATCCAAATCAATGCAACCAAATTCCGATCGTACCACCAAAATTTATCATCAATAAAATTAATAATAAATATTTCATAATAATCAGCGAAGAATAAATTCAAGCCACTTCTACATGTCCAGAAAAGAAGTTTCATACTCTACAAGGCAAAAACTTACTTCAGATACCCTACAACTGTACAGTTCAATACAAATCTTATGAAATTGGTAACAAAGAAACAAAAACCATTGGAAATCCTTTATTAATACCTAAAATTCAAAATCCATCAATAATCAAGATCGAAACAAGAAGAAGCCCCCTGAAAATCGAAAATGTAAACCTTCAAGATATTCACCAATTGGAAAAACAAATTCAAGCGTCAAATCCGATCAGCATAGTCGACATCGATACTTCAACTCCGATAGATTGGATATTATGGATCACCGTAGGAAGCATCGTCATCATCCTGATCACCTATACTATTTGGAAAATGAAAAATAAATTCAAAATTTTGAAGAAAGAAGAGAAGACAACGTCGCCTTCCATCCTGTTTACTCCGGAAGTCTCCACTTAAGGCGGGAGGAGTTATGTTCTAGAAGTTGCTACCTCATCATAGAAATTACGCCGTAGAAACTACAAACTCAGCAGAGTCTAGATGGACTCTCGAACACCTTGAAATCTTGCGAATTCTGCTTTCCTTAATTTATATAAACTATCGCGCTCCACATTTTTCGACTTTTGACTATCAGACTCTGTACTAGTTGCCAATAAAAAACGTTGCATTTTTTTAAAAAGGTCTTGTTCCGATCCCGTAAGTTAAGTCGCGGAAAAGTCCAAATGCCTGACCATATAAGGTAATCCTCTCGAGCTGAGAAATTGCACGCGCCGAGCATGTGGAGGCCAAATAACCACTTGCGCGCGCCCCGAAATCCCAGCCGAATGATATAAAAGGGGAACCGCAGCCACGACTCTCCAGTAGTAGTAATCCAGCTACCAGTAAGGGGAACCCCTGCCCGACTGAAGAGGGCAGGCGGCAGCCCCTGCGGCTAGCCAGCCGCAGGCCAGAAAAATACCTAACGAAGAAGACCAAGAAAGAAATATTCTCATAGGCACCGCAGTAAGTTTGGACTGGCCAAAAAGCCAAATATTTGTGTTTTAATTCCTTTGTGTCTGAATTGCCTTTTTATTTTTGAATTTTGAATTATCTTGGAAACTTTTAGAGAAATTGAATTTATTCTGCATTTTTAATTAATTAGAAATAATTTCAGAACGTTTGTAAACCGTATTATGATTTGTGGGAATTTATTTTGAACCATATTATTTTACTGTAGATGTCAGAGTTTTAGTTTATTCAAACAGAAATAATCTTGTAACTTTTATTGGGAAGTTTGAAAGGGTTTTGGGAAACTATTTAGAGTCAAATATTTTGCCGTTGAAATCAGAATTTTGTTTTTAATTGAACTATTTTATGTCAGAATTTTCGAGTAATTTGAATTACATCCTTATACAAACTTGTGCTGGAAATTAAACAAAGCTATACAGAGTCAAGTAATTTTGTTCTAGTTAGGAAATCAAGTAATTTTATTCTATTTGGGGAATCCTTTGCAATTTTGTATTTTAATCTGAAGGTTTGTTCTTTTATGCCATAGTTTTGTATTTGTGCCATTTTGTCATATTGTTTGGTGTCTTATTTTAAACTCTATTGTTTATTAGTGTATCTTTTGAAACGTTTGGATTTTGTTGCTTAGAAGAGGGTCATATTTCAGATATCTTGAGTGTAGCATTGTGCGAATTTATAGATTTTTAATTTTATTCAATAATATAATATTGCACATGTTTTTAAACTTCCTATTTAACTGTATTTTGTTAGCTCAATGTACGGTATCGTATTTAATTTTAATACACATATTAAACGATCCCTGTGTTTCCGTCATACACCCTTAGGCCCACACTAAAAGAAAGTACCTATATTGTGGCTCACCCTGTATATATACCGCTCGCCAACTACCACCACAAACGGTTGAGATCTCCACAACAGATTTGGCAATCGTTTATCCCCTCTTAAATATTTTACTGAACAGATTAATACTTAAAATAATATATTTTTCATTAATTTATTATACATAAAATAATTTTAGGTATAGGTACCTATCTATTGTTTTCTGCGGCATATAACCATTCTTTTACTCGCCTGAGATTTTTATTGCTTCTTCTACCTCTTTTTTCTGCTGCAATTTTCCTTTTTAGATTTAATTGCTCAGCACCTAAAACAAAAAGAAATACTTTTTATGTAGGTATAAAAAATAGTTTAAGACCTGCAATGTGTTCAAATTAGAGTTGAGAAAGGATAATTGTCTAGAATTTTAAAAATTGAGTTTTGGCATTCCTTTATTTGCATATTGACCTAGGATGTACCTTGGGATGTACAAGTTTTGGACAAGCCGTGTAAAAAATTTCAATCAGAGATTGGTAAACATATGCTCCGATGCTTCCTCTATTCCTTAATTTATTTCAATTCATTAATGTTAACTTTCACATTATTAAATAAGCATTTATATTTAGCTACTAGCTTTAATGCATCTGCTGTTTTCGATCGAAAATTTTAATTAGGTACTTCGAAATCGCGAAATTTCCTGGGGTATGACTATGATACATTCACGAAATCATATAACTACTATAAACACCTCCTAGTAAGTAGGTAGGTAGGTTCATAGGTATTAGATAATAATAATAATAATTCTCACCCTCACAATAATTGACTATGAAAACTTAATAAGTGCAATAAAATGGTATATTATAGGTTAGGATATTCCATTTAAAATAACGAAGACAATTATACACTATACTCTGTCTATAGGTCTTGACACTATACCTAATTAATTGTAAGTTGAAAATCGTTTAGATTTAGATAAATTGAGCATTTTATAGAAAATCCTTATAAAAACACCAGAAGCTACTAAATTTTGCTTACCTTATCCGTTCATGCACGAAAGATGCAACAAAGTAATAAGTAATCTTCCTGTATGGCTGGAATCTGAAATGCAAACCTCCTCGGGAAGTCTATTGGCATTCAGTACAATTATAAAAAAGCACACGGATCATAATGCTTTGGGTACTTGCACAAATTTTGTTTCTTGTTCAATTTATATTTAATGAAAAGTTTTTGTATGCAGGATAACATTCCTCAAATAAAAACTGCAAAATAATTGTTTCCTTTTTGGCAAACTGATTCTGAAAATGGCTTTTTGAATGCGCGTTTAAACAAAGCTATGACGTCACTTATATCTAAACATGGTAAATTTGGCAACATGGGGTTTTGGCTGGAATACCTATTGTGTTTTATGGAATAGCAGCTGTCAGTGTCAGGCGTCAAACTGTAATCATAACCTTATTAGTGGATGCTGATAGATGATTATTTGCATTTGGAAATTCAGTTTTCAATCAAATATCTTATACTAACGCCCGTTATAGGAAGTGTTGTTGTCGTATTTTGAACGTGATTCAACAATGGAAGCAAATTTTGTGAAAGCTTATAATCAAATAATTTGCCAAAGCTAATTGATGTCTTCATTGTGGCATATTATTTTACAAGTAGCAAGCTCTATAACTCAGCAGAAATTCGTGGAGTTAAGACACAGAGGTAAGCTAAAGAACAATATTGTTGATTAATTAAGTACCTAATATATAATATTTCTTTTAGTGCGGCAAGAGATATGATGATTCAGCTGTTGGTTATGTGCACTTAAAGAGACACTCATGAAAGTATACTGTAACAACCAAAATATGCCCAGAACACAAGGTTTGTTCCAAAAATTATGCAGTAGTTTGTGAAATAGTTGAAGTGGCACAGCACAATGTCTAGACTGTGCAGCGTCCCAAGGAGGTTGCAAACATTCCGTGGCATTTTTAACGTGGCTGCATAGGCATAGCCAAAGTGAATAAGACAAGTGTATCCACTATCCACTCCGTGTGGTCGCCGGGCTACGAAAATGAAATGTTATTGACGGCCGGGAGTGGGAGAACTAGGCTGAGCGTTTGAGCGATATTTACGGGCGTGGGCAGTGTAATGATAATAATTGTATAATAATTATAGATTATACCTAGATAACGAAAAGTGCTTAAATTATAAATAAAGGTGGCCAATTCAGGTATTTTACTGTATATTGAAGTAATTTGAACTTACGGCATAGGCATTAGTAAATAGTGCATTTGTTACAAATCAATGTTTATTTTTAACATAATTTACTTAAGACAGTTTTTTCTTTTCTCTGCTCTCTTTCGAGAGGTGTATATCTCGTTGCTTAGAATAAAATCTAGTTCTTAACAATATGTAATTATTATAAAACAAAAATGCCAACACATGATTCGTGACTTTTACATTCAAATTTAAAAGCCCTACAACAGTTAGGTATTTAAGAAGTCTTGTAAAGTTGAATCGTACATATCATTCGTATCAATATGTTATTCAGAGAAACCACTCTAATTTTCCTAATAAATTATCTATTATATATATTTTTCCATGTCTTCTTTTAGCTAAAAAGCATTATAAAACGCAAACCAATAAAATATCACCTGGCTACGACTTACATAAAAATGATCTTCACATACAAATATAAGAGTTTTAGTGGAAAAATTATTTTTACGTTTTATAGCTTGTACCAATTTTGTTCTGTGGCGAGTCTGTAGAACTTGGATAAATATTTAATTTGAATTTAAATTAAAGACGTATTCTCACACGATTTTACCACCAATGCCAATAATAATACAATTCGCAGTCTTTTTTAGGCAAGTAGAACTCCAGTTAAAAGTACACAACACTGAGAAGAAAACACAACTAAATATTTTAACAATCAATATGTTTATAATTATAATCCAACAGGTAGTATAATGAATAATAAGGAGACTATAATAAAAACCTAAAGCCTGGGCTGGGGGAGTTAAAGTTAAAAAAAAATAATTTAGGTATTTTTCTGAGTTTATAGGTTATAACCAGAAAACAACTTTTTAGGTTATAACGTTGATTGAGGATCCTTCCTCCATCGACGGTTATAAGTTCAGCTCTTCTTCTTCATTTTCTGGAAGGAAACCGAGAAGGATTCGGCCAGTCCCATTAAATAAAAGGATTTTAAAATCATAGATATAAAAATAAATTTACAATGTTGCAAAATCTACTCGATATCCATATAAGTGACGTCACCGGTTGTTTTACAGGAATTGAAATTGGAAAATTCATATCTCAGTAACAGTAACTAAAAAAAATTTTTTAATGCGTTTTTCGTATTTCACTATCACTTAGGTATAGTTTAAAAATAGTTTTGAAAAATCGTCAAGTTCCGTATGAACAACAATGCTACAAACAACCACAGATCTTCTCTGCCTCGGCTTGTCCGTACTCGCACGGCATGCCCTACAGTGCGCAGTATCCGCCAAGCAAACTCACCGTTTTTGCCAATGACATTACGCCTTTCTGTCACGTGACAATTTTGGCCAATGCCGTTGCGGCAGAATGGTTGGAGTACCCTAACGGGCGATTCCTCCTGTTGCCAGATTGTTGACCGGTTTTTGACGAGTAGAATAAACATAAATATTGTGGAAAAGGTTAGAAAGTTAATAAATGATTAGATAGGTATTAAACAATATGTAAAATAGTTCTGTCTTATAGCATAATAATAACAGGAGCAGCGTGCGAATGTAAACTAAATATGTATTACTATATGAGATTGTAGAATTTAAAAAATGTCTCAGATCTAAGTTAAAGTGGTGGATCTGGCAACTGCCGTATCTAAATAAGTCTGGAACTTTGAAACTAGGAAACGAGCGCTCTTTTTAAATAATTGTAGGTACCACAGATTACGCGGTAAACATGCCAATACTGAATACTGCCGCTATATATTATTTACTTTTATGTAGGTAGTTACTACATTTTGCAATAAATAAGCAATGTTTCTTATTCCTGCTAATAGTCTATAGGTACCTACTTTTTCTATCAACCAAATTATTACCTAATTAACATCAATGTAGCATAGGTGTATTTTAAAATTTCACCATCGCTACTTTAGGAAATAATTAGTTAGTTCCATAATATGGATATATGGTATAAATAAGTTAATGTGACCTATATTCATTTTACGTCCATATACGGACGTCTCTCGGATGTCTATTTTAAGTACAAACATTTAACGTCCAAATACGGACGTCCCTGGGATGTACATTTTATGTACGAACAATTGACGTCCAAAAACGGACGTCCTTGGGATGTACATTTTATGTCCTGGACGTTTCGACCAAATATGGACAATATATGGACGTCCCTCGGACATTGTGTGCTATTAGGGTTGAAGTTAAAAAACTCTTGTAGCAGATTACATTTTTGTTGGCTATTGTCCTTTGGAAAAATCCCTTTTATTTTAATGTACATTTCATTCACAGTTTTGCAATTTATTACATGTATAGTAACATCTTTTTGTCGATTGTTGATGTTAAAATTCTTTGAGCTTGAGCATCCTTTTTCAACCATTTACTTTTATTTTCTTGAGTCATTGTAGCATTACACTTGTCTTCACCATTTATTTCATGTAAACCACCAGATTTAAGTAAAATTGTTATTTGAAAATTCCATAGTTCATAATTTTCAGTATTCTTCAATTTTTCAATTTGGTTGATTTCTTCACCACTGATATATTCACTTCCCATGTTTTTATTTTATTTTCTTTCATTTTGACTTTGACTTTTTCCTTACTAATGACAGCTTCTATTTTTTATTTTAAAGAAAAGCTGGGATTTTCTGGGCCCGTAACCTGTTCAGGTTTTTATTTTTTATTGGGTAATATACGTTATTTTTAAATGATTGTCTTCTTCTTGTATTATCTTATAGTTTTTATTTTATATCGAATAATTATTACATTTATATTCTAAAAGTTTTTTATGTAACTATTTATATTATATAGTTTTCGTAACTATTGTGACAGGTGGGAGCAAATACCTATTTTCAAATCGAAATACAGTAATTATTTTAATATAAATTTTCCAAGTTACACAACCAACAGCCGGAGACACTTATCATAATTATAGTCATTAAAATATCACCCGGTTATTTATGGCGCGCACCTTTGTTTTTGATGTTAGTTGGTCGAGCGGTATGTTTAAAGGTGGTCCATAAGTTAATTTATTTTTGGTGTGGGCCTAAGGATTAACGGAAACAACAGGGGAATTCTGATACATAATATATTGAAAAAGTAAATGGTACCCCTTTGGCGTATTAATATACAGGTTACGAATTACCACCTTTAAATGGATTGAGGATGCACAGACGTGAACAAAATGAATTATTAAAATATTCCTAAGTAAATATTACAGAAAAGAATTGATAATAAAAGGTTTAGCGCAAAATAATTATCTTTAAATTTTAGTAACTGGTTTCAAACCTAAGTGGCGAACAATACTAGCTTTAAAACAAAAACTGATAACTAAAACCTGCGAAAATAGTACGTGAATGTAGCTCAAATTATTCCAAGAAATAATACCAAAATTATTGGCACACAATTTAGTTAGCCTGATCACACAAATGCCATAATAAAATATGTAAATTAATAAAGATTCAAAATTGATAATAGAGACACAAAATTATTAAAATCACTTGAAATTGGCACAAAAACATATTTGAAAATACCCAAAATTTAGCGTAAAATATTAATATTGAACTTAATGCGGCACTGCTATGCTAACAGCTTTTTAAATACCCAAAATTTAGCGTAAAATATTCAGAACTGTACGACATTGCTTTAAAATATGACAAAATATAACAATCCTTTACGACACCTCAAATAAACACCAATATCATTCAAAATAAAATAAAATCAAATAAATTAATTAAATAGCAATAGAAAGGCAACTCAGTCGACAAAACCCAACAAAACAAAATTCAATCGCTTACTCTGGGTCAGTTCAACGGGCAGCATACTGTACTGAGGCTCTGGTGCTGGATCTATGGCAGGCAAGGCGGCAGACTCTAGATGACTTCTCGGGCAGTACTTCGCCCAACACTTGGTGGTCGGAGACTTCTTCTGGTTCGGCATCGGACACTCGCTGGTCTCTCGGGCAGGACTTAGCCCTACAAGAGGTGTTCGTCGACGACTCTTCTACGGCTGGCACGGCATCGAACTTTCGCTGGGTTGCCGGGCAGGGCTTCGCCCGGAAAGGGATGGTCGGAAACGACTGGCTTCCGTTCTGGGAGTATCCTCTTTTATATCCGCTTGGTTCTTTGTTCCCGCCTCGATTCTAGGAGGTGCAGGTGTTCGCGCGACGCTCGCCGCGGATAGGATATATAAATAAACATGTTTTTCGGGAACATTAATTACCCTGGCCGATCTGCCCAATATAAACAACATGGTTTTTCGATTTAATTTATTACCCGATATTCGGTAGCTTGGTTCCTAACCCGATGAATTTGGAACGAGATATTTTAAGGAAGTAGGTACTTAACATTGTATCGAATTATTTGATAAAATAAAATGAGAATTTTGGTTGGTATATACGGGGCACCTCATTGGTAACTACGGGGCACCACATATTTATCAAATTGGGTGACCAAAAAAGACTCACCTCTAACCTCCCTTCACGAATTACGTACGAATCATGAGACTAACATTCGCGAAATATACACGAAAGGCTTGAGGCCTACGTGACTACCTACAAGCAAGCAGGATCCAACTTTTGGATAAAAACCTAAAGAGCAGCAGACGCTTGGCTAATCCCCAGACTGTGCCCGAGCTGTGCGTATACCGCGTCAAAGTGTCATACGCCGATCCTCGAAACGCCAACCTTGTCGACTGTCAACTAAACATGAGTAAGCTATCATTCTAAAATTATTATTTTATTTTTTTGCTCTGAATTTTTGCTCTATTACCTACCTGTTGTGCTACACCTGTTGCTATTACTAGGGTTCTTATTTTATTGGGTTTTATTTTTATTATTAATTTGCTCTAGTGATCGTTTGCTCTCAGCGCATTATTAATATTAGTGGGAATTTACGGGTTTTTGCTTAGAAGTGTATCAAACTAATATCAAGGATTAATTTTGATCTAAAACAGTAACTTTCTTTCGTTCTACATCCTTTATATAGTTATTGTCTATTCTTGTACCTTGCTTACATTTTTATTGCTAGAATATTACTAGTAAAGTTATAAAATTTCTTTTTAAGTTCCTTAATCAATTACTTGAGCTTTTTGTATTTTCGTTTATTATTGGATTATTTTTATATTTTGCTAGTCATTTAATATAGTATATTTTTATTAAGAAAATTGTCGATTATTATTATTTTTACCTTGGGTCTCACCTGGATTGATATAACAGGTATAGCTGGGGTTGCAAGCGAATCCTCGTACGCCCTTAACAATTAAACATGAACAGAGATCCAAATAACCAAGTATTTTGTTTTTCCTTATTCAAATAAGGTGGTGACAGCGTGCCAACATCAGATTGTTAGTTTTTGTGTGTTTGGTAAAAAAGTCCTTCCGACTCGGACAGCTGGTAAAACTATGTATTATTTTATCTTAGTTTTATATTATTTTATTTACAAAAACCAGTGGTCACTATTCAATTTAAACAATCAATATTATTCTTAACAAAAATAAAATAAAATAAAATATTTGTTTGTTATGTCCCTCTAATTTGACACGTTCACATGGCATATTTCCATACATTTTCTTAAGAAAAGCGAGACAAAAAAGCAAGCAAGAGTATTTGGTACCTTTTGGTCCATGGTCCATGGCTAGTTGTAGTACCTATGTGAAAGCATAAAACGCATTAGATTTTTCAATTTCTTCTTTATATGGAGGACTATTGGTTCGCTTTGAAGCTATTGGTTGATTGGTTCATCAGATCATACCATAATTCCAAAATAGTGTTTATTCTTTTGCAATTCACCTAATGGTCTGTGCATACCACTTTCTTCATGTGCGCGAAAATTTCATGTTATCACAAACAAATCTACCTCGAAAAGCCGTATTAATGGGATAAAACTGCCAAGTACTGGACGCAAAGACAATTCGTTACCGTAAAAAGAAGGTAAATCGTAATAAAGCTGGATATTTAAAATTATGGATTTTTTAAACTTCAGAAACTGACATCCCAATAGCCACCGAATAATACCCCCCTATAACCTATAATAAGTCGCCATTTTTTTCGTCGTGTAGCGCCACCGCCACCCCGATCCGTAAACAACAATGAAATATGACGGCATGCTCGGGTCTTTAATTTATAGTGTTTGTCCAGCCCAAGAACGTTAAACCAGACAGGATAGCTCAATCACGCGAATCTGTCCGCCGAGCCGCCCGACGTGATGACGTCACAGTTAGACGTACTGCGTAAACTCGCACCACGAAACACCCAATCGCGCGCCTTCAGAAAGCGACTTGTGCTTTTTTAAGTTCATAAAAACAAAAAGTGAGCTTTAGATGCTTTTGCTTTATCGGATTTATTTTTTAAGGATTGTAAACAAGAAATCAATAAAGTTCACTCTTGTTTTTTGAACACGAATTTTTTATGACAATTTCTCCAACCAATACGAGAAAAAAGCGCATTATTGCAGCAAATGTGTTTTCAGAAGGTGCGAATTTTGCCTTAAATAGTTTTTATTATGGCACACAGATTATAATATATTTTACAGAATTATTCTGTTAATAATTGTGCGCCTCCTTTGATTACTTTGATTTTGAAGAGCATTTATGCATTATGATATTTATATTATACTTAATGTGTGAATGGTGAGTCAATAATAAAAAATATAACACTGATAAAATGCACCAAGACAAATTAAAACACAGTTGAAAAATAGGTAGTCATTTATTTATTCATAATTCATAAATATTCTAATATATAATTTTGTTTAATTTCCGCTTTTTTTTTCGAAGAGGATCCACAGAACTATTTCTTTGTGAAGTATTATTAAGTATGTCGTGCTTTTAAATTTCGAAAATTGATTCTAATAATAGTTCTTAATTTACAAAAATCTTTTATAACTATAAAAGGCATGTTAACTTCTTTTTTAAAAACTTCATCTGATTCCTGAATAATTGCTTGTTGGGGCATTCCAATTTCAGTAAGTGTCGCTGGGGAAGAACTGCCTTCTAATTTTGCAGTTTCTCCACTTTCTATTGCAGACAAATCAACAAGTAATTTTTCTATTTCTTCCTTTCTTTGTCTTTCGGTAAGTCTATCAGAACGTGATGTATTAGTTGTTGCCGAGGTTGTTGCAGTAATAGTTTTTGTGGAAGGTATTTTTAATGCAGGAACTGCGTTTTTTTAAATGCTTTCTTAAAGGTAAGCCTTAAATTAAAAAAAATATATAAATATTTATATTCTTGCACTTTTTAGATGGCTAGCTAGCAAAGAAAATTTTACTTACCTAATAATTAATTTCGAAGATCTCTTTCGTAGTCATTGTCTACAAAATGTTGTGAACATATAGGCTAGTGTTAGGGTTGAATTTGTCTTTTCTTTTGCACCTTGATATCAACTCATCACTTTGTATAGTTTTAGAGAAAAGGTCCTTTGGTTTTGGAAAAGCATGAAATATGATATTCTGCCCAGTTTGGGCTTTTGTAGCATAAGTGTTATTACACCCATATACGGCATACCTTGTTCCCTCTGGCCTAGTCCCCGGCATATTTTCGTGAATAGGACTATTCTGTAAAGTAGTATATTATCAACATCGTACTGTTATTATTAATAATATATGTCAAGAAATGCTCACCTTCCCTTCTGTAGAAATTCAAGTATCAGGCTCTTAGTGTCTCTGAATAATAATAAACACGGCACAAAAATCAAATAAAAACAACACACAAACATACTTTATAACAGGTAAAACTCAAAAAACTCACAATAATAAAGTAAAACCGAAAGAAATACGATAGAAAACTAGAAAAACAAAGGTAAACAACGGGCGTACCCAAGGATGGTGTAAAATAATAGGATAGTCCGATCCGCCTAAAAGTTCTCCGGCTCTGATCGGCGGAATGACGTCACCGCGGACCTGACGGCTGGGCTCACGCGTTATACTCGTATAAACGAATGTTATTTCTGTGGTTATTTCGTACATATGTACATATAATAATGAACAATAGTTAAGAAGTACCTACTCCTACTATATCATTATTGATAGGAATAGGAAAGATGAGTTATTAGGATTAGTTCTCAGATAGATATAGATATGTAGCCAAACAACGATTATTTCAATTTTTTTTAATGTGCTGAGCTTTCGTAAGCTTTCTTTATACCATCCTTGGGGCGTACCATGTAACCTTCACCTAACGACGTCTAACGGTGACGTCACGCACTCGGTGGGCGCCGCGAACATTACACCATTCAGATTGAGCTATCCTGTCTGGGTTAACGTTCTTGGGTCCAGCCTATATCTAATGTTGTTTAATGTTAATGAGTGTTGTTACGTTGAAGAAAGTATGACAAAGATATGCATGGAAACATTAATCTTGGGAAGGAAAGGATTGAAAAAGGAAAGTAGCAAATTTGCTCAAGTGACCAAGTTGGGCCGACACAGCAAAAACTGGACATTTCTGACTCAACGAAAAGGTGGCTAAGGCGGCTAATCTGCTTGGAAGAGCAGAGGCCATAAAAACTAGAGAAGAAGAAGTACTTTTTGTTGTAGGTTATAATATCATTGAGGTTCCCATACTACCTCAATTTTATAATATGCATAACCTAATATACTTTTTTAACTCACCCATTGAAACTACCTCAATGAACTCACCTCTGAGACCTCAGAAAAATAAAAAACTCTGAGACTAATAATCTATATATTTTATGTTTATAACCATTTATACCCTATTCACCATAAAAAATCGGAATGACTCGTTTTGCCCGAGCTAAAGGTTCAAAAGCTTCTAATGAGAGGATACCAGAGACGGCCACTCCATGGGCAGAAATCAAAGAACAGCTGCTATCAAAGCGGCAGGAACAACAAGAACAATGTCAAAGAAATGAAATAATGAAGCAGCGAAATTCAAATTACAAAGCATTTTTAGATGAAAAGGAGAAAGAGGAATCGCAAAACGTTAAATGGGCAGACTTTCCCGATGGGAATCAAACTAAAATTGAAAGCGACGATGAACCACCTCAAGAAGCAAGCATAAAAATGATACCTCAAGCAATTTTAATAAAAGTGAAGAAATCTAAGAGAACACCTCTGAAAATATCTACCCCTAATGCTAATGGCATTGTTAAAAAGAAAACAAAGAAGCAGAAACTAGCGTCTGCCAAAATTGAAAGGACAGATGTAGCCGAGGTCTTGGCTGATTCGAAATTGCAAAGCACAGAAAATGCAAAAATATTATCCGAAGCTGAGAAAACGAAAATCGAAAAGAAAAAGCAGAGGCGAAGAAAACAACTCGAAAAGAAATTGAACTGTAAAATAGAACAAAAAGAAAAAAGCAAAAGGCTGCAGCAGACTGCCGAAGTTGAAGAGAAAAAAATATCTGAAGATGACTTGAAGAAAATTGGGCATAAAAAACAAAAGAAAATTAAGCAATTGTTAAAGAAGAAACAGTTTAAAGAATTGAAAAATCAGCAAGAAGCAAAATCTGATGAAGCTGGTGAGGTCAATGTTGAGCAAATCTCTCTGGAAAAAGATTCAAATAATTCACCGAGGAGTTTAAAAACAAAATTGTCAAAAGCAAGCTCTGGTGATCTCAAAAAAAAGTTTCAACAAAAGTCTCCTGGCACCAAGAAAAAAAACAAGAGTGCAGAATATGTAAGAAGCAAGGTAAAAACAAAAGAAATAACTGATAAGTGGATCATAAATGGAAAGGAAGTTCTAGTAGAGTATTTTGATGGATTCCCCATAAAAAAAGATGATGCTGAAAGGTTAAAACAATTAAGAAAACAAATGATTAGCAAGGGGCTCCCAAGAAGCGAAATAAATTTTGCAATGAAATTGGAACGAAGGAAGGCAGAGAAAGCATTTGCTCGAGAGAAAAAAAAGGTAATACCTGGTAATATCTGAGCTAATACTTAAGTATCTCCTGGTTAACTAAATATTAAAGGATACCGGATACCTAATAGGTACCGAATCTTGGCAATCATGTAGATAGAACCATGGCTGCGGCAAACAAAAAGTTAGATTTTGTTATTCATACATGCCGCTCCTTTACAGATACTAGTACTATCCAATCACTGTTTAAAACTTTTTACTTGGCTGCCACCTGGCCAGCACGTTTTTGCAACTTATACCGTTACTTTCCAGTCATATGGCGCTTATGTAGCAAAAACGTGGGCGCATAGTGGCAGCCATCTATGAGGCCACCTGTGTGAAACTTGTTCTCTTTATTTTCCATATCACTTGGCTTCTGTCATTCAACTTATTTAGGTTACATACATTATTATAGTCAAAGAGCAGGTGTCAAAAGAGTGCAAGAGTTTTCAGAAGGTTGATATTTTAAATTAAGTTGTATTTTAGTGGTAGAGAGCCACTACTGTAGAGTAAGCACTTCAGCCGTGGGGACATCTGGCGCTGGGACGCTCGGAAAGGTGTAAAATTAAGTACTTAGCATCTCTAAACTGTTTGCTATAATAATACACTAACCTGTACACACACCACACCATTAAAGGTCCACACTGCAGTGCCAAATTTGGCTCTAGCCGTCTGAAAAATTTGGAGATTTCCAGGGGCGGTTCTGACCGTTTAGGCGCCCACGTGCAAAATAAAATTTGGCGCCCCCCCATCCCTTAAAAAAAGTTTGTACTAAAATAGTAATTTTTTATTTTGTAGAAATACAAATTTAAAATGCAAATTATAAAAACAAAAATATATTTCTAAAAAATAATAAAAAAAATTACAAAAAAAAGTAATAAATATAAAAAGAAATTCTGGTATTTCCGCGGCACCGAATCCTTCGTGTGCGTCGTTTGCCAAAGATAAATAAATTATAACGCGGACAATTTAAAAAGTTGCTCACTTCAATCTATTGTGATTTCTAATAAAAAATGAAATGCACAGATAAGTAATTTAAAAATTCGTTGATTTAGCTTTGAAATTTATCGGTAATCAGTATTTTTAATGCAAACTGGTTTAATTATTACAAATATATTTTAAAATATGGAGATACGCGGGTTTCAATGCGAGAGCGCATTGAGAGCAAAACGTACGCGCGGTCATCACCTTATCGGCAATCCGTACTGTTATTCGGCACTGACCAATGAAAACCGTTCATTACAGCGTAGGTGCCCGGGCCATGTACGTTTTGCTTAAATGCGTCCCGGCAACCCTAAAAACGAAAGCGGCATTGGGCAGTAGCCGCCCGCGCCGAGTCGCGCACACACTTGCGCTAATGAAAAATGTGACAACACGACAACACGATTGATTTCGGTTTCACGGGCTGTTCTTTCAGGGTCTGATTTTTCTACTTTGAGCCTGAATATTTAGCGCCCCCTTTTCGGGGCGCCCGCGTGCGGCGCACGCGTTTGCCCCCCGCTAGGACTGCCCCTGGAGATTTCCAAGAGTCAACATCTCGCATATAAACATCCTGGACCCTTCAGTTTTCTCTTGTTGACAAACAAACGGTTACGCATCCAATGCTGGCAAAGTTCAACGACCAGCGGCCTCGGTTTTGTTTCAGTTTTTGCATTTTATTTTCCCCAGCCGATAAACGTGATTGATATCACACTTTTGCACTTCAATACTCAGTTTATTTTTAAAAAATTCTAACAATTGAGGGAATTCGTCAGACTCTTCGCTGATTTCATTCCATGAATAATAAGAGAGTTGCAATTCTTATTTATTTCTTGACGAAGTACTCTGCGACTGACATAATCAACCTCTTCCTTCAACCCTTTCACATCTTCTCTTAACCCATTAATCGACGTGAGTAAGTTATCTTTGAACTTATTTATCTGTTTGGAAATTTCCAATCTTACCACATCGATCGTAGAAAATTGCTCTTTGAATGATACCAATTGACCATTTATAGACAGCTGAAGATTGTCCAATGCGGAGTTAAACTGCTCAGCCACTTTGTCAACTCGACTATTGACCTCCTTGACAGTAGATGGAATCTTTCCAGATGACATTATGATGACTATAATTAAAGATACACTGGTAAAACCACAATTTGCTTAAATGTTTGCATTTTAGTACATTTCACGGTGCCCGGCGAAAACACGTCTACACACGAGCGGACATCAAGGGCGAATGATGGGTTAATTACATGCTGAAAAGTGTACATTTCAATAATCTGACGATTTGAGCGTGACGTATGGGGGCGGGAGGGTCACAAACTTGCAAAAAAAAAAACGTTACCTCGACTTTCTCGAGCGCGGTCGAATATTTTTTTATTTTGAAGGAAATATTTCAAGGATAACTGGAAAAATATAATCTGCCGATTTCCACAAGCCGAAGTAACAAAAATCGTCGATAAAGTTTAGTGCGTGCAACTAGTTGCAGTGAAGCATGTATTCCGCACTCCGCGCCTTTCTCTCCCTTTCACTCTTTCTCTCGCACCGTCCCCACACGCCAGCCATCACAGCTGATCACAGCACTCGTGGTATTATATGTACAGGGTTATTCAAACTCGATGTCCCTGGCCTATTGTGGGCAAACGAAAAGAGAAAAAATATATCTGCTTCCGGCGTCTTAAATGGGACCAAACGAAGACTAAATTAAGATAAAACGACGCTCTGCGTCGCGGCGCCCTTCGAATTTTTTTGTAACTAACGTACATTTTTTATTTGATATTCGGATAGACCTGCTTTTTATCTATAAGTTTTATTTTAGACGTTTTGTCAAATTTTGTTTACTTTAAGAAATATAGATAACACAACATTTGAAAAGTCCACGTTCAACACCCTGTAATAGGGAAAATAAATTATTAAGAGCATATGTTTATAGACAAAAAATTAATTTTTAACAGACTACATTATTTTTCTTAAAAAAAAAAACCGCAAATATTCATTAAAAAAAATCATGAAACTTTTTTTTTCAAACCGTCAGATTAAGAAAATCCCTCCAAATAATCGTCAGATTATGGATCAGCACGACCAGGACATCAAGCTGAACCATCTATATGAAAATCTGACGCGCTCGAGTATTTCAAAAGGGCGTTTTTTTTTTGCATTTTCAAAAAGCCGCCACAAGCTGGCGTCACATCCGAATCGTCAGTCTATTGAATGGGAGCTTCTTTTGGGTTCACTTAACATCGCTTCTGAATATCTGACGTGCTCGAGTAAATTTTTTTTCTTCCCAATTTTAACCCTTCCGTACGGCCGCCCCCAACCATGCAAACCGGCAGATTAACATACCTACGTCATCGGAGACACTATCAATATCTGACGCGCTCGAGTATCTCCATGTGACTATTTTTTTTTTTACGTTTGTGAAAGCCTGTACACCCTCCCCCCACCTGTCGAAGGGTATATATCATATAACCTTTTTTCTTTCTACCATCTAATCTTCAAAATCCAATAGGTCCCCACGACGTTCGAGTAAATCCCCATTTAGCATCGTGGGCTCTCCTACTATGTGGACCAGTGACCGAATTATTCAAACCAACTTCTACCAAACAAAACAAAAGTAAAGATTACAATAACAAATTAATGAGTACGAGGGACAGTCAATAACGTAAATACGAGGATTAAGTAATAAGTTAAACAATAATTAGATCAAAGTCCACCCGCCGACTCGGCAGAATCTGCGGGTATAAGTACAGCTCAGTTTCTAAGCTGGGTATCAGTGGATCCCGCTTTTCAGCAGACACTAGATCGCCAACCACCCCCGAGGGGTCGGATCGGGTACAGGGTGCAGCTTTTCAGTGAACCTGTGTTCTGGCTCGCTGGAGCGTTGGTGATCGCCGGGTTGTTGGAGATCGGTCTCTGCAAGTCGCGAGCCAGAGAACCTTCGCTCTTAGGTTCCTCGCGTGCCGGTCAGTCACGGTCCCGCTGGTCCACAGCTCCGCTACGCGTCTCCCAAACAGTCAAGATGTTGTTACAAACGTTTGTGTGAGTTTGGAACAATACAAGTTGTTTTCGTGTATACCTGTGTCTCATTGGATTACGCTCCGTCAGCGGCAGCGACCCCTCCCAGTGATCCTGGCAAGCCGTGAGGGTCAGTCCAACCCTCCGGCACATACGACTATAGTGACAATATCGTGGACACAGGAGCTGCTTTCCCAAAGTGTTATATTATGTATGCACATCGTCATGTCGTTCATATCGACTTAAACAGTATACTTGCATTTAAATCACACACATCAAATAAATAATTCAATGAATGAACACTAAATCTCACTACACCACGATCACCACCTTGACATCACGTTAGCAGACATATGCACTCATATACAGCGGAACAGCAAGGAAGCCCCCACTTCCCTAGTAGCATTTTTAGTGGGAGCCACGTAACGACCACTATCGTAGAAACTTTAAAGTGTTTATCACTAGTGGCTGACATGTTATAGGAACCGCTCTCTAATGTGGCTGCCAGCAAAATGGGTAGTGGCAGCCCCCTATGAGGCCACCTACGTGAAACTTGACTACTCGCCTCTTTTACATGTCGCTCGGTCTCTCTCGTTCAACTTATTTATTTACATACAGTATTATGTCCTACTGCCTTTCTCCCACCAACTTGAAATTACTGAGATTGACGGTGTCAATCAGGAATATAACTACTATCAGTATTTATTTTATTTTTACGTAAATAGGTGATGGGGATAAAAACGAAATGTTTTCAAGTTTACTATCAAATATAGACGTTTTAGCTCCAAATATGAGCACGCCCTCCCGTGAGAAAACTTTTTAAGCATATGTACCTAGGGTTTAGATTATTAGGATGTTTAAGGATTTTTCTTTGGATGGGATGGGCCGATTTTGATAGGATCTTAGTATCACTAAGCAAAACTTGGTGCTCTGTGTCCAGATAATGTTTGGCAAGTGCAAAATGGCCCGGTTGATGCAACTGTCTACAACTTATGTTCTTTAACACGAGTTAATATAGTACGTCCTGTTTCTCCAATATTGGGATAATTTAGGGAGCATGGAAAATCTTGTTAGTATGTTATGTTGATTTAGAATTTTGGAGATGCGATTGGTTATGTAATGGATATAAGGAAAACCATAGTAGTCAGCGGGTCCTTTACGCGTCTGTTAGTATTGTTGTGGTTAGTAAACTTCTTCATAGATACTATGATTAGAATAATTATTGGCAAGTAGAAAATTAGTAAGATAATTCAGTTCTCTATTAAGATTATCAAGATCGGAGAGGGATATTGCTCGATAAACTAAGGGAGAAACCATTATGGTACCTATCTATATGTGTTGGTTTCCGGTAGATCGAGTGTCCTAGAGAACCAACGATCCTCTGTGAGACCAACGCATCGAGGAAAGGAAGAAAACCGTCCTTTTTAACCTCCATTATAAACTTAACGTTTTTGTGCAGGGACTTAAGGTGATGAAGAAAAAGGGGAAGGGTATCCTCCCCGTGAGGCCAAATTACAGAAGTGTCATCCACATATCTAAACCAACATTTTGGTTTTAGATCTGTGGATTCAAGAGGTTTTTGTTCAAAAGATTCCATAAATATGTTGGCTATCACAGGAGACAAGGGAGAACCCAAAGCAGCACCAGAAGTTTGTTCAAAAAGTGGATTATTAAAAGTAAAATTGCTGGACTTAAGGCAAAATTCAATGAGTTCTAGGATATCTGTGGAAATACTATGAGAAGCAAAAAGATCGTTTAGTATTGTTAAAGTATTCAGAATAGGAACATTCGTAAATAAAGATTCTAAATCAAAACTGACCCGTATACCTGTCGACTCTAGTTTAAAATCTTTTAATTTTTCCACAAAATGAAAATAATTCTTTATGAAGCTGTTGGTATTTAATTTCCTACAAAAGGTTTTAATTGAGTTGCAAGGTATCTGGAGAGTGTATATAGAACTAAAAAAAAACTTGTAGGAAGACCGTAGAAACGAGGGATATGGGATTCGCGGAGATAAGAGATTTTTTGTCGCTGTCGGGAATGGATGAGTTTTTAATTAGTAGTGTTACGCGGTGTTCAAGTGAAGAAGTAGGATTTTTGCTGATTGGTTTGTAGGAGTATTAAGGATAGAATCCACTTTGGTATTGTAATCTTGATGGTTCATAACACCGGTGGCATTACCTTTATCCGCCTTCAAAATTACAATATCAGAGTTAGATTTTGGTGCTTTCAGGGCTGTTAGTTCGTATTTTGGACGATTAGGTTTTAGAATCTTGGAACGTTTTAGGATATGGGCTATTTCGACCTAATTTTGTCAACTATGGTAACCGGTAACTTCGAAATCGACAATTCTACCGATCTAATAATGCTTTCTTTAGGTATTTCTTTCGTAGAGAATACAAAATTATGTTGGTTCTATCTTTCGAATCCATCCACTCCGGATTTTGCCTACGTCCATCTGATGATTCCCAAAGAGGATGAAACCGGTAATGGGCTGGCTGGGATCATTGTGCCTGCAGCATGTCAGGACATGTCCCAACAAAGATAGCAATATCTTTGACGTTACGTTGGTGAAGGAGAAAACTTTGATCTATACGATGTTTATTCCGAACGAAAATCGAGAATCAAATGGTGTAGTTCAATGCCGTAGGGGTATTAGCCCTCGGAGTAGTTGTTTCTGTTGGTTCTATCTTTTTCATTCTGGTAGCTTGTTAAAGATCCTTATTTCAATGTTCTGGAAGCAGGTTCTGCTTTCCCAGAGTGTAATATACTCAACTTAAACACTATACTCGTATTTAAATCATACACATTGAACAATTAATTCAAAGAACGAACACTAAATTTCACTGCACTAAAATCACCACATTGACACCCTGTTGGCAGAAATAGACATGCGCATACAGCAAAACAGCAAGGAAGACCCACTTTATAGTGACAGTCACTACATAGAGAATTTTGATGGTAAAGATAACTTTGTAGTGGCTTTGATGTCATATGGGAACATGAAAATCTCTTCTACAAGTGGCAAAAACTTGGCGACGACCATTATTTATCACCAACAAGTTTCGCCACTTTCAAGGTTCAATACAGGTGACCAAAACGTGTCCGCCACTGTACACGCTAAAGTTGTCGCCACTTCTAAGATATATTTTAGTGATACAGTTTGATCGTGACCACTTCTATTTTCCACTTTGAAAGTATAAGAACAATAAGGTGATTTTCGGTAGTAACCACGACATTCCAAACACCTTAAGCACCACTAAAAAGTTATAAAACTATATAGTGACTACTAGCTGTGAAATTAACATGATTACCACTATTTTTCTAGAAAATAAAGTACATCTTACCGCAGAGTTGTAGATTTAGTGGTGATTATGTAATGGCCACTCGGTAGTAGTGATAATATAAGTTTTCATCACTACAGTGCTAGTTGAGAGTGTGAAAATCACTTCTATATTTTCCATATCCTGTAATTATTGGTCCTCGGACTGTTGGATGTTGTTTAAATAAATAAATAAATAAAATAAATTATTAATGACATATCCTGTATAAAAATATGTTACAAAATGATGGATTCATTGAAATTTATGCCAAGAAATATGTAAAAAATGGCTAATTATTTGTCTGCTAGTTTTATTATAACAAAGCTTATGCTCAAAGAAAAATATCATGAGCCGCCACTGTCAAGACATTACCTAACATAATGTAAACTTGATAATATCAGATTATGCATAACCCCTTTTAGATTGTGAATAAGGTACATTAGACAAATTGGTTACTATAAAAAATGAAAGTCTAAATTGAAGAAATTCCACAAAAAGAGCTTTCTTTTTTGCTTGCTTCTAGGTATGCTTCAATTGCAGAAGATCTGGACACAACCTATCTGAATGCCCAGAATTAGACAAAGGTCAGATCGCTTCAACAGGTACTGGCATTTGCTTTAAATGCGGGTCTACGGAGCACACTCATTTTGAGTGTAAGGTGGTTCGTGGGGAAAACTTCAAATATGCCGAATGTTTTATTTGTAAGGAGCAGGGGCACATTGCTAAACAGTGCCCTGATAATGCTAGGGGTCTGTATCCAAAAGGAGGTGAGTAGCGATATCTATAAGATGTGACTTATATTGTTATCCAAAGTTTGCACAAAATGGGAACAATGTTATAGATTTTACTACTAAAAATCTTATCATTTAGTAGGAGAGCAACCCGTAAATATGTGTCTTAGGTTATTTGCGATTTGAGGATAAATAATTAACAAAAAAGAATATTCTGATATTTTTCTGAAGATTGGCAGAGACAATAATACAAAACGAACACATTTTACTGATATTTCCAAGGCAAACCCGATTTTTCCCGATTTTTAATTTTAAACATCACATTTGACAGTCATGGTCTTTGACCTCACAATCATCTTTAGGCTTATTAGTCTATCCAAGTTACAGAGGCAGTAGATATAAACAAAATCACATGACCGCATTGCGATAGTTTACGAGGGTCGGACTAATATATGAGATTCTGCAACAAGTCTGCACGTGATCCTACCTATGCAGGAAACTCGACTGAGCAAAAAGCCAGCCTTGCATTCCACTCGCCGCCTAAACACTTGAGATTTTGCGACGGCCAGACCAATAAGAGAATAGGTCACATCACGTCCATGTGGTGGCCAATGTTTTGATTCACTGCCTCTGTAACTTGGATATATTGTAGTACAGGTACTAAAAAAACATGCACTGACAGTTCCAAATTACATTTTCAAAAAATTAATAATAAAAATTGTTCCCATTTAGGACGAACTTTATGAGTATGTTTAATATTTATGTTATAATAAAACATGCATGTATAAGCCCTTAATTTTCGAGATACAGAGATGATAGGGTTGCCACCTTTTTGCAAAGTGAAAAAAGGACATTGCCAAAAATTCTTCTAGAAATTTTCTTACAAATTAACTTATAACAAAACATTTAAGAGTTTAAATTTTGTCAAAATTCTAAGTAATTAAATCACTAAAGTGGCCGAAAATTGGGTTACATTTTCATTCCTCTTGTCAAACACATTCTCTGAATATCTAGGTTGGATAGATCTTTGATAATATCAATATAATAAAATGGACTTATAGTAAAATCAAGTAACTGATACCTGGTGTAAACAAGAGCATGTGCGTTGAGATATTCACCAGAGCCACACTGAGGCTCGACCTTTATTTAATATTACTTTTACAATTATTGTTTACGTCAAAATATTTCAGAAAAAAAATATTAGCTTAATAAAATAGTTCCAAACATCGATAAAATTATTTGTGGCAGTGTCTAAATAGCTGAAAACAAGATAAAACCTCATAAATACACTTTTGCGATCGAGTACATCCCTGTTTCCAGGCACGCAGATATTTTATTGCGTATTGACCAATAGCCTTATTTAGCGGAATGTCATCGAACAAGTGCTTTTATTTACGCTAGGCGTCAGGGTTATTTGAGTTTAGTATAGGTACCACCAATCCAGTAGACAACGATGATAAAAACGATAATTGAGGATGTCATGTCACCAGGAGCTAGTAGAGCATATGCCGCTTTACGAACTCGAACTACCGACCCCGTCACCCCTAAGGTTATTAAAAAGGACATTTTAGGGCTAAAAAAGTCACAAGGACAACTTGTTTGAAAAAAGGACTGTCCTTTTCAAAAAAGGACAGGTGGCAACCCTAAGAGATGAATCATTTTGATTGCTGATAAATTCCTAGTTTTTCCTTTGCTACGTTTACAAATAAATGGTTGAAAGAAACAGTATTTATAGAGGGTGGCTTATACAGTGTGGTCATTTAAGTGTGCAACATATAGGACTTACAGAATACAGATATTGCCTAAAGTTGATGCATGTTCAATAATCTATTAGGTGCACTTAGTTGCAAGTTAAACATCATACAGGGTAGGTCAAAAAATATAAAAATTGTACAAGAGTAAAGTACCCTTATTTAAACAAATTCAGCAAAAGGTTATTAAGAAAAGTTGTTTAGAATTAAAAGCTATGCCTAAATACCAAAACATAGCCCCTAAGAAAAAAATTTTTCGTCAATTAATTTCCACACAGTTACACATTATCATTACTGATGTTTTACCTTGCTCAGAAGAATTTTTGTGAAATTTTAAAGTTTTGTTTAATATCGTTGCAACAAACATGAAGTTTGTGATTCCCTAAAAAAATAAAAATCTAAGTTAATTTTACAAATATGCTTGAATTTGAACAAAGTTGTGCGGAATTCATTTAATTTTGATTGATTTATGAAATTGTTTGGGGTGAATATTAAAACAAACTTTTTTTGAGGAAATTATTGTTTTTGAAAAAAATATATTTTTTTCTTAGGAGGCCATGTTTTGGTATTTAATTCTAGACAACTTTTATTAATAACAATTTGCTGAATTTTCTAAAATAAGGGTACTTTACTCTTGTATAATTTTTAAATTTTTTTACCTACCCTGTATGCTGTTTGACTTGCAACCTTTCTAAGTGCGCCTTTAGTTATCAGCAACGAGTTCTGCCACTTTCAAGGTTTAGTAGAAGTGACCAAAATATGGGCCCCACTGTCATGGCCACGCTAAAGTTGTTGCGACTTTTAAGTTCTATTTTAGTGATACAGTTTGGTCACTGCCACTTGCATTCTCCACTTTAAAAGAATAACAACTTTATGGTGGTTTTGAGTAGTAACAACGATGTTCCAAACATCTTAAGCACCACTAAAAAGTTATATACACTATGTTCTTACAAAATAAATTAAATTCTACTGTAAAGTTGTAGATTTAGTGGTGATTACATAATGGCGATTAGAAGTGGCGATATAAGTTTTGATCACTAAGATGCTACTTGGATTTTCCCTAATATGCTTTCTCCGAAAATGAGACCTGCTTATTTATTCAAATCTATGCCACTGGATGGTAAAGTGAATTTTCTCCAAATTTTAAAATGTGTACTGAGAAATTCCTGAGATACAGGGGTTATGAGGTGAAATGTTGGTTATGAGGTGAAATGTGAGTTTTCAATTAAATTCAACTAATTTTTTTCGGTCACCCCCCTGAGGAAATCCTGGATCCGTGCCTGGTTTCTGTACTGGCTGAAGAGAAGTTGTTATACTGTGCACAGTATTCTTTATTATTAAAATAATTACAAAGCACTTCCGGCTTTCAGATTGAAGTAAAAAGATTTCAATATGATCTTTGATGATCAAATATCCATATTGTCGAACTTTGCCAAGATTTTTGAGGTTATACTGTATAACAGGATTTATTCGGTGGTCCATGGTTTAATTTCTCCATACCAGCACGGGTTTCTGTCAAAACGTTCGACCACGACAAATTTAACTGTGTTAACGCAATTCGTGGAGGATGTCGTTGATAAAAATGATCAAGTAGATGTTGTTTATACTGACTTCTCCAAAGCATTTGATAAGCTTGATCACGATATCCTACTGCAAAAATTATCCAGATTTGGTTTTCATTCTTCAGCGATAGAATTTCTTCGGAGCTATTTGTCTCAGAGAAAACAATTTGTCACTTACAATGGTCAGCAATCACATGAATACCTTTCACCTTCTGGTGTACCGCAGGGTTCTAATCTTGGTCCTCTTTTGTTTCTCTTATTTATAAACGACATATCTGACTCGCTTAGTTGCAATAATCTTTTGTATGCGGATGATATGAAAATATTTTCCAAAGTTTCTACCATTGATGAATGCCAGGTATTGCAAAGAGATCTTGATAGAATTGTCGAATGGTGTAATATTAACAGACTTGATTTGAATGTATCTAAGTGTACAGTTTTAAGTTTCACCAGGAAAAAGTCCTTATTATCTTTTGATTATACCATTGGGGGTACTGCATTATCTCGTTCAAACTCAACAAAGGATTTGGGTGTAATTTTTGATTCAAAACTCACATTCAGTAACCATATCTTTGGAAAAATCGCTGAGGCCTCGAGAGCTTACGGATTTATAGTACGAAATTGTAAATCATTTTCTGACCCTAATGCCCTTCTGTCTCTTTATGCGTCCTACGTGAGATCGAAACTTGAGTATGCTTCGCTGGTTTGTAGCCCTTTATATGATTGTTATAAGGAGGCTCTTGAACGGGTGCAAAGAAAATTTCTGAAATTTTTATCTTTTAGATTGGACGGCACGTACCCTCAACAGGGAACGCCTTATGATGAGCTCTTGTCCAGATTTGGTGTTATCTCTCTGGAGATGAGGAGGAAATGTGTGTCTCTTAAGTTTTTACATATTGTATTGTTTAAGTTGTCCTGTAAATGGTTTACACTGTTGGGCAATAAACGCTTATTATCTCGACTTAGCCAAAAGGCATTCGCACTCCCTCTACGGGGAACATTCACTCAGATCCCGGGTATCCCGGATACCAAAAGGATCTGGCTCGGACGAGACCCTTGCCATGTTATCGGGCCTTAGGTGACATTGATGTTGTTGGATGATCCTGCATTGCCCATGAATTTCCTGACGGTTCGGGCTGTCGCAAGTAGTACCGCTTTCTGCATGGACCTGTAAAGACTATCAGTTAGACCCAGCTCCTTGATGTTTCTCAGCAAACTTTTTGGTATAACACCAGTTGTTGACATGATGATTGGAATCGTCTGGACGTTCTCCATTTCCCATTGCCTTCTAATTCGTTCTTCTAAATCTCTGTACTTCGCGATCTTCTCGACTTGCTTCACACGCAGGTTGTTGTTGTTCGGGATGGCCACATCAATCAGAGTTGTCTGCCTAGAAATTTTATCAACTATTATAAGGTCTGGTCTGTTATGGGCAACTCGTTGATCTGTCAGAACTGTACGATCCCAGTACATCTTGTAGTTGCTGTTCTCAAGAACAGGCTCAGGTGTGTAGTTGTAATATGGGACCCTCTCTGCCTGCACAAGCAGCAGCTTTTCCGCCAGTTCCTGGTGCAAGATCTTGGCAACCGAATCGTGTCGTTCCTTATATTCCGTTGATGCAAACATCTGACATCCTCCTGTTATGTGCTGGATTGTTTCTGAAGTTGGGCACCCGTATCTGCATCTGTCATCCACTACCGATGCATCTCCTACAATGAATTTTAGGTAGTTGCGAGTTGGTATAACCTGATCTTGTATGGCCAGTAGGAACTCCGTCTCGGGGAACATTCGTCCCGAGGTCAGCCAATAGTTCGACGCTAACTTGTCGACATGTTCCTGGTTAACCTCATTAGGATGCCTCCCGTGCAGCGGCTTCCCCAACCACCTCTGTAGTTTATCATTGTCGGTTCGGTGGTGATTTTGACACTCGTGTTCCGTCAGACGTAGCGGTGTTGAGACGTCTGCTCCGCATATAGCCCTATGTAGTGTGGAGCTGTTGGCCTGCCTGTAGAAATAATTACGCAGATTTAATATTTGTTGGTCCAATTGCTTGCTGAGATCTGCCAATCCTCTTCCTCCTAGTTGACGTGGCAGAGTTGTTCTTTCTACGGCGCTACGGGGATGATGTTTATGAGCTTTTGTCAGTAGTGTCCTAACTTTTCGTTGCAGGTTGTTGATGTCCGTGTTGGTCCAATTCACTATTCCGAACGAATAGCTGAGTACAGAGCACGCATACGTGTTCAGGGCCTTAAACAAATTCCTGCTGTTAAGATCAGTTCGCACTACTTGTCTTACTCTCTTGATGAATTCATTCGTTAAATCAGTCTTCATTGTTCGATGGTCTATCCTTTGAGCTTGTTTCATCCCGAGATACTTGTATGTATCTCCCTTGCTCATTGCTTCGATCTCCTGGCCGTCCTGCATCTCGTGTGCGCTTTGTTCGGAACGCTTATTATTATCTCGACTTAGCCAAAAGGCATTCGCACTCCCTCTACGGGGAACATTCACTCAGATCCCGGGTATCCCGGATACCAAAAGGATCTGGCTCGGACGAGACCCTTGCCATGTTATCGGGCCTTAGGTGACATTGATGTTGTTGGATGATCCTGCATTCCCCATGAATTTCCTGACGGTTCGGGCTGTCGCAAGTAGTACCGCTTTCTGCATGGACCTGTAAAGACTATCAGTTAGACCCAGCTCCTTGATGTTTCTCAGCAAACTTTTTGGTATATCACCAGTTGTTGACATGATGATTGGAATCGTCTGGACGTTCTCCATTTCCCATTGCCTTCTAATTCGTTCTTCTAAATCTCTGTACTTCGCGATCTCAGTGATGTTCGCGGGGTCATGCCGAGAATGCATTTGGGTGCGGCTCATTATTGCCTGCACCGCCCTCTGGATCCTTCTAGTTCTAACTCCTCTGATATATTCCGTCACTTGTCCTATGTCTTTACGGAGACTCTCGATCTTCCGATTTAGTCGCATTTCCCATTGAGCCATTCGTGGTTCTGGTCTTGCACGATTCAACTCTTGGGCCGTTCGGATCTTGGCACCCATTACAGTGGTGACTGCCGTTGCGGCACAGTAGATTAACATGTGCATACGTTCTAATGTTGGTGTCACTGAAACATAGTTTGGTAAAATTCGTGTGTTCATAAGATCGAGCACGATCGCAAGTTTCCTGGAAGAATTTAATCTTGGTAGCGGTGGCCTGCTCAGTGGGTCTGTGCCTTCGTATCGCAATACTGCCTGTCTCATATGTGTGTTTAAGCCTTCAAAATGTTTTTCGTTAACCGATTCCAGATTCTCGGTTGTTGGTTCTACCGTTTCGGCTTCTAGTTGTTGTCCAGGCGCTTGAAGTTCCCCATTGTTGTTGTTGTCATCTATGTCTATGTGTTCGCCGTGGATCTCTAGCTCAACTTCCCGTTTGATAGCGTTAAGTCGCGTTTCTGGAATTCGCTTATTTCTTAGAATAGTTCGATACTGATCTGACACTCTTTGTTCAGACACTTGCATGTGTGGAAACTCCCTGCAGAACTCGGCATGCAGTTGTTGTCGGTAGCCGATCATCTCTTGTCCTAAGTTTGTCACCCTGTAAAAAATACGCATAATCGATTCATTCATGGACACAGTCCATTTCATGCGTCGTCGTTGTAATCCCGCCTCTGTGAACGCTGGCTGAAGTTCCCGCGCAGCACCTTCGGTGGGTGGAACCCTAGTTCTCGTTTGGCTCCCATGTTGTAGATGTTCGTGTTGTTGTTGGGCTGTAGCTGTTTGTGCAACAGGGGCCCGCCTCATCAGCGCCCTGTCACCGACGTCCCACTCGCTGTCATGTCCAGCGCCGGCTCCAGACATGCCCTGGCGATCCCATTATTATTATTATTAGTATTATGACGTATACTGATGTCTAAAATAATTTCCAATCCAACATTGGTAATGAACCTGCATTTTTTTATATGATTTTGTACCGGAAAATCAGTTAATCTTATTTCAAGAATTTTACAATAATTATTATGATTGTGTTCTTGAGCTTATTTCATACTACGTCTACACTACAGTACATCACCTGACACTTATGGTAGCCTTTAGTGGCACTAGGCCCAGGTTACAGAAACGTACTACTTATAGAGATGACACAGTAGATACCTTGGGAGCTCTGCCTCAAACTTTAAACATTTATATTACCTATATGGAAAATGTTTTTTTTAGGAGGGTCCATCTATCTTTCTGCTCTATTAAGAAAACGTGACACTAGTTAGTCCTTAGGTCACACCTCTCTTCTTAAGGCTTCTCTTGGGTGTTCTTGCTTGATGGTGACCTTAGTGAATTGTTGAATTCAGGATGCTTGGTTGGATTTATTTGTGATAAAGCTTCAGGAAAGTTTTCAACAACATTGTTTTCAGATTGTGAGGCTATGTGGGGTTTTGCTAGATGTTATTATTTTCCACAAGACTTTGCAGGTCTTAAACCCTTATTAGAATTTAATGTTGTGTTTTGGAGATTCAGTACATACAGTAGAACGACTCTCTCAAATGTTTTCAGACTCCCATGCTTTGACTAACTTCGACTCAGCTTATTTTCAGATCGCGAGGGCTTTGTTGGATGCGATTGTTATGATGATAGAGCCGTAGCCGTCCGCATTTTCATAGTACATAATTGCGACATAAACCTTAGGGAACTTCGCACGGCCAAACAGTTACAGTAAAGCTCCGCTAATCCGGATCAATTGTATCTGGCTCAATCCGGATTAGTGGAACATTCGGATTACTGGAGCAATATTAAAATATGTAATTGAGCAACAGTGCAATAAATATTTAGCTGCTAGCGCTTTACCACTGACACCACTGTTCAATTTCACCAATATATCCTGTTTTTCAGTGAGAGTTAACGTTTTGTGTGGCCTTTTTGGTGCTATGTTGATTGGAACTGGCTCGGGGATATCCCGTTTTATGTTCCACACTTTGTCGGGGATTCCCCATGCTATTCAGTTACAGCGAGAAATTTGTAAACCTCCACCTGATGTACTACTGTGATGTACTACTGTGGCGGTGGTATCTTGCATCTATAATGACAGACTTTTTAGTAAGTGACTTTTAAAGATGATAATGTCAGATGAAATCAAACGATGTAAAGCCATTTTCTTGTGACTTTTGGAGTAATAATACCCAAAATCCATTCAACAAACAATGGATTTAAACTCAACTATATTTATTCATTGAACCTAGGGGGTAATATACCTTACACCTCCCTTTTCGAGAAAAATGGCCTTTACTATTGTAAAGGACATTTTTTTTTTGATAAGATAAGTTATACAAAAAGTAGTGGTATATTTATGAAGTTGATTATACTTAATATTGCTTTATGTTCTGGCACTTATAATTACGATTTATGAGCAATGTATTAATACTAGCTAAAACTAAGCATTGTACCTAATGTCGACAGGCCTGTCTACTATTGTCTATATCCTATTACTTAATGTATTTCCTTACGCGGTTTTTATGTATAAGGGACTGCTTTCATTATTCAGGAAGATTCGCTTGTTTTGCAAAAACGAGTTCGAAAGGTGTATAATTGTGATACGTGCTGGGGCTGGGGGTAGTGTTATAACAAAAAACAAAGTATCTCAACCAGTTATCCCAGTCTGAGTGTACTTCGTTAGTGTATATACGTAAAAATTCGTTAAGGACGCGATGGTTCCGCTCGCACCCTCCTATCGTTTGGCTATGATATGGTGTAGACAATTTATGTTTTATATTTAACAATCTCACAAGATTTGTAAAGAGCTCATTCCTGTATTCCGTGCCCATATCAGTTCTTACTTCCTTCATGGGACCATATATGAGAATAAAATTTTCGAAGATTGCTTTAGCCACTGTGGTCGCTTCTTTATTGGGTACTGGAGCAATAACCACGTATTTAGATAGCTCACACTTATAACAATCCTAGGTTTGCTATACTTGGGTCTGTCCAATAAAATCCTGTTACCTTCGTTAAATATACAAGATTTATTTAGCACAAATTTGAGACTCACAATTTTGATTTGACAACTTTTAAAAGACAACTATAAATAATTAAATCAACTTTAGCATGACGTTAAATTTTAGTTACAAATTGCAAGTTAAATTTTTGTTAAAAATTGGTTTGAGAACAAATAAAAAGATTAAATGGCTTTACAATTAAACTGACTGTTCAGCTTCTATTATGATTCACTCTGAATCTTAAGTTTGAACTGCGTCTTCAGTCGCTTACGCTCAAACGAGGCTCGTAGAAGTGTGGGGCGTGGCTAGGGCTTCCTCCGGTCCTTGTCTGCTCAAATAGGCGTTGCAGATGTCGTGGCTAGCAAATTTCTCAGGGGTTGCGCCGAAGTAGAGCTGACCAGGAGTCAACACCTATGCCAACGCAACTCCTCTCGATGTCTACGCAGCTCTCGTTACGTTGTTTGTCGACAGCGGGCTGTGGTTATAGCGTCCTCAACGATGGTGTTGCAAGCGTGAACAGATCAGAAAGAAAGTAGCATTAGACAAGGTCTAAGCCTTTTACAGAAATTTATAAACCAATAGGTTACTAAAGTTGTTAAATATTGACAAATAATGATAAAAATTAAACGTTTAGAACTATACTAAACTAAGGGGAACTATGCATAGTTTTTTAAATTTTATAGATAATATTATTGAACTGACCGGAATAGCAAAGTGCTTAATATTTAATAAGAAGAAAAATTTTGAGAATGCTCCAGCCCCAATTCTTGAAATTTAAGAAATTTTAATACTTATTTAACGCGAAAAGTTTATTTGAGACTTGAACGGTAAAATAGAGAAACTAAGAAAGCTGATAAACTAAAGGCAATACGAATTTATTAGGAAAGTGAAAATATCGGTATCAGATTTATTTGAGTGGCCCGCTACCACAGAATCGAGACCTAACTCGAAAAATAAGAAAGTAACGTGTGACTAATGTGACCAAAACTTTAAAATATTCAACAAGATAACAGCCGCAAGATGGTGGGTATTCAAAAAAGGACAATGCTATGTTTTTGAGTTAAAGATGGCCGGGGCCTTGGACGAAATGAGTCCTTCAAAAAAATAGCACGTCTAAAAAAAACGCCACAGGTGAGTAGTAAAGTTGCTGAACTAAGCAAAAATCAAAAGAAATTACTCACCTGTGGGGTCTTCCAGGAGAAACAGCCACCACCTGCTTGCTGTGTCCCGCGATTCCTCAGCTACGCAGCCAAAAAGGAAACGCCTCGGGCAAGCGTCGCTGCCTCACGACAGGTAATCTGTGCTCATGACGCCGTGGACATAGAAAACAGAAAAACACAAAAATATTAGTCACACGAAGTCAATCCCCGATATTAAGATACAAAATCACTCAAATAAATCACCGATGGCAAAAATTTAACTAGATAAAAGCCGAAAATGCCGAAAATTTGGCGGGAAATGGGCAGATGCCTCCGCGCGACTCGACACCAACCAAGACGGGAGCAAACTCTCCTCAGGTCGGACCCTACCGGCCGATCGCTGGCAGGACCTACGTCATCCGACCAATCAGGTTTTAGCAAGGCACGCATTTAATCAACTAAACAGTATTTATGTTCAAATTATGCATCAACAGAACCGAAAAATCGAGTAATTCATAATACAGATCTTTAACTACATACCTGCTGAAATGTAAACACACACTTGAATTTTCGCATTTTGAATATGCCAGGGTTCGAGGCTAGGCGAAAGTACACGGCCATTTCCGTATATGGCGCGCGAAAATTTGAATTATTTGAAATTTTAAAATTTGAAAAAGTGGTAATAAAATTGAATACAATGTTATAAATGAATTGAAACTGTACGAAGAATAAATTAGTTATTAAGTATGAGATATTATGAGATATGTTCGAAAATAATGACTTTATGTTAATAACAAAATATAAAAAACGAGTAACGGATTTTGGAATGGAAAAATCCGTTACACACTGTATAGTTACCGCATATACGTTCCCTTGATTTGATTTTTGAAATGGTCCTATCATGTCAATGCAAACAATATCGAAAGCGTTTTGAGTGGTGGGCGTCAGAGTCATTGGTTCGATGTGCCTTGCCTGCGCTTTGTTTACTTGACATTTATGACATTTACTAATGTATTTAGCAACATCTCGTGACATTTGCTTCCACCTATAAAATGTCTTTAGCTTTTTGAGCAGTCTTTTTTGACCACAGTGACATCCTAAAGCGGGGTCATCATGAAATTTTTCAATTAGTTTCATTTTATTTTCCTTGTTTGTAACCAATTTTCGTGGGTTACATAGAACAATTGACAACTTGTTAAGAACTTTGTTTCCTACTTGTTTAATCTCGCCAATTTTACACCGAGTAAATATACTGTCATATAAATTTATTCTTACTGTAGTATGCTTTTGATCATCAGCCATTTTTTCGAGCTTAGATAATATTGGCACTAATGCAAAATTACCATTGACGATTGGAAGTGTACTTTGCGCGCTTATTTTTCTTTTATGACAGATTTTTATTTCAATGTATTTTTTTTTATTTCAGTTTTCACAAAGGGTAACTTTATTACCTCATAATTATTTATAGTTTCGTATACTCTAGGTTGTGTAGGTGTGTCTGTGATAGTTTTACCTTTTTCTTGTTGTATTGATTTTGACGCTGATCTAGTAATTGCAAGTATTTGAGAAGCGTCAGCTTCTATATGTTTCAAATTGTCAATACTTATTCTTGACAGAGCATCTGCGCTTACGTTATCTTTACCTTTGATATAGTCTATTTCAAAATTAAATTCTTCTAAATCTAACCGCATTCTTGTTAGTTTAGACGAGGGATCCTTTATTGAAAAAAGATAAACTAAAGGCCTGTGATCTGTTTTTACTAAAAATTGTTGTCCGTATAAATAACAGCGAAAATACTGAATAGCCCAATGAATGGCAGTTAATGGACAAGTATACTTAGGAATGAAAAATAATTTTTTGCCTTGGAATTTGTAAAACATGTCTAGATAATCACGAAACCCAACCAACAGATTTTTTTTCCCATTAGTTTGCTCAAAAATTGAAAAAAACGGTCGCAAAAGTAGGGAATGTGATGTCACGATCCCTAATTTCAATAAGTACCTGCTATTTTCTTAGTACTTATTTCGTCTTTTTTTATATAACCAAGCATTCCCAGGCAAATTATTAGATTCAGTTTGTATGCGCCTGATGAGAAATAATCAAATTTCGTAGCATTTCAATGAAATATTTGGATTTTACTGATCCCATTCTGAACTTATTAGATGCCCCCTATAAAATATGACAGATGACATATTACTCAATGCTTTAAAGAAAATCGTCGGCAACGCCGCACTTTGCATATAACCTCACTTTCGCCCGCGGAACGCCGAAACCAGGGTTAATAACCTTAGTGAAAACTAAATAAATTCTATTCTCAGTTTTAAAAGAATCTTGCTGTGAATACTTTATTTTTTCGGTTTATAATGAAGACAAGATTTGTTAAAGCTTGTCCTGATAACTTGCCTTGCATAGATTTTGATATGGTGTGTCAATTTTATCAATAAAAACGGGGAGCAAAACATGGAGAAATGAAGAGGTATGTTTGTTATTTGATTTGTATATTGTTTTAATATTGCTTAATGATGATGATATAGCTTAAATTCTGGTTTTAGGTAGACTAGAGAATAAATATTATGGTAACAATGTTATTGGAGACACGCAGAGGAAAGAACATAGCAATGAATGCATAATGCCCGGTTACCCCCGAGCACAAAATTAATAAGAAAAATGTTAATGATACTGTGGTTAAAAATGAAGAAATTCAACTGAATAGTTGTGGAAGTAGGTATATTATGTTGTAATTACCCAACATAAGCAGATTAGTCCTAAATTATGCACATACCACGATGTACGAGGATCATACATCGTGGCACATACGTAGATACAGCTTTTTGTGCTTCTAGTTTAGTTGCTAGTACAGTAAAGAAATACTTATTGTGTATATACCTATAGTTAAGATATGGGGGAGGGGGCGTGGGGGTGTCGCACAGCCCAATGTTGAAATCGATTATCAAAACAAGAAATCATGCGTTTGTAAAAACGATCGTTGATATCTACATGTGAAAACCATGATTCAGAACTAATTTAAATAATCTAAAGTCAATGCAAGTTCGACAGCAGAGTTTCATTCGATATCAAGTGCTTGACCGTCAATGACTTTTTGCGGGTATTTTTTTCTTGTATGATCTAATGAAGTATTTAATTAATTAAGTCCGTAGTAGTACACTTTGTCGCATCCATTTTGATGCGGAAAGTTGTACTTTTCTGCACTAGTGACATTAACTTTGTTAACTAATAGAACTAAGCACGCTTGTAAAATTTTTGCACATATTAATGGGAAACTTATTTTAGATGAATGTAAGCTGACTTCCTGGAAATAGCGAAGAATCATGGACAACATCAGTAGATTGTTATATTGGAAAAAGTCAACACAAGTGCAATAAAAAAAATATGAAGGTCTACCTTACAGGATTTAGTTGACAAAGACATACCGACATACCTCAATAATTATTATACATTGGAGTAGTATGACAGAAGATTTTTGGCAAAAATCAAAACATATTACAAGGAGGGACTGTCTGACATGTTAAAAAACGAAAAATGCCCTGTATCTCCAAAACGAATCAAGATTTTGAGATTCAACTGCTTTCCACTGCCCTCAAAAATCGAGCACAGTACACCTACCTACTCTTTGTCTCTCTCTTCGCAGAATAGAAGAAACCCCCCAAAAAAACATCCAGTTTGTTGCACTCTGTGCATGCGACATGAAAACTATTATTTGATTTTGGAATATTTTCACTAAATTTAATAGATAACTTATTTGGGGTTTTGCCATAGAATGCAAAATAATGTTTTTTTTTCTTGCAAATTAAAGAAACCTTAATTTTTGGCCGGCTGCTGCATTATATTTTTTATTTTTAACTTCCATTAACCACAATCACAAAATATGCTTATGAAAATTTATTTTCCAGAAAAAATAGGTATATAATATGTATAGTGAAAAAATCCTAAAGAATTATGTCATTTTTTATGAGGATGCTTCGGCAATCACAATATAATTTACCTAAATGGGTCTAAAATAGTTCAAGCTATGACAATAAAGTTTTTCGACTGAAAACTTGGCTTTATTGCGTTTTACATGTTATGTTTCTAACATCACCAAGAACTGGCACCTTCTCCAATATTCTAACGTTACATTTTTGAACCGATGCACGTCTAACTACTAACTTAATTCTGTAAGTAAGGGCTCATGAAATTAAAGTAATAAATTTTTTATATTCGGACCAGGTATGTGCTTGACGTCTAGAGGATTGACTTTTCTCAGTTTAGTTTATAACCAATCAATGCTGTTGATTAACACTAGCACAGAATAAATAGCTTCACAACAGAAGCGTCCATAGAGACGTGTCAAAAATAAGCGAGCTCCATTTCAATTTACAGGAAAATAACCAATAACTTGTAGATAAATTTGGTCCTAATACAATCTCTTTGCAATGTGGATTAATGTAAAATCAAACAAAATGCACAATGTTTATCCCTTTAGAAGATATTTCGCGTCAAAGCGAGCATCCTTTTGACACATGTCCTTATGGACGCTTCTGTTGTGAAGCTATTTATTCTGTGACACTAGGTATTGAGGCTAAAATATCATCAGTTTCTTCAAACAACTAGCAGTCGCTGGAATATACTTGATAACAAGTAAAAAATCGTTTGGCAGAGCCACTAATCTAAAATCGTCAGCTAAAATGTTACCCCTGGTTGGTTCTTTATTGTCTTTAATATATCAGCAAGTCTAGATATCTAATTTGTGCAAGTTCAGTTAGGTACTTACGAATTCTGTCGTTTTATAGATAAAATCGACTTGTTTAAAATAAAAAAAAAGTTTTGTAAACCAACCAGCATAACGTCCGAATCATCAATACCAATACCTAGTGCTCCCAGCATTTTCCTCAGCAAAATAGAATAGTTCATTTCCGTCATGGATTATTAGAATGAATGGTGAAAATAGTTCAAATCATAAAAAATAAAAGCTTGTAAAACACGCGGGCCGCGGGATCCGATGTTCCGATTTGTGACGCCACAAAATAGGTTATGTTTATGTTCTCGCAGGCTGACAGCTTGGCATTAAGGTGCGGCGTTGCCAAACCTGGTGCCACGGCGGTAAATTTAGGGAAAAATAAAATCCAACAGGTAGTTACGTATATTGAACTTTAAAAATTAATTGCGGCAAAACGGGGGCGAAAAAAAAATTAAAAAAAATACAGCAAGTATATCTCACCCAATACTATCCGATGAGCAAATAAAAAAAAGTGGTGTATTAGTCCATTCCTTAAGAATTGTAGGTTTATGCGATTCTCCTTTTGTAAAAGTACGGGATGCATAGGAAATGGGTAATTCTTGTCCATTGAAGTTTTGTGATAGTACGGCTCCACAAGCATCATTTGACGTATCTGTCGTAAGAATAAATTTTTTCGAAAAATCCGGATATTGTAGAATTCTTGGGCTTTTTAAAGCCTCTTTTAAAATTTCGAAAGACTGTTGACATTCCTTTGACCAAATAAAAACAGAATTTTTCCTGACTAATATATTTAAAGGTTGAGTAACCGAGGCAAAGTGTGGAATGAACCTACGATAGAAATTGCAGAATGCGACAAATCGTCTGACCTCGTCCGATGTTTGTGGTGTCGGGTATCTGTTGATGATATCGTATTTGGAGTCGTCTGGTAAAATGCCTTTGTCTGTTGGGACTTACTGATAGACCGAAAGGTAATCGTTTGAATCGAAATGATCCCGCGTCGACGCTAAAAGATGTTATATTTCGAGAGCATTCGTCCAATTCTATTTGATGAAATCCTGATATTAGATCAATTACAGAAAACCATTTAGCTCTTCCTAGTTGATCTAAGATATCATCTATTCGTGGAAGAGGAAATTTGTGAGCAATAAGCTTCTTATTTAATTGCCTAAAATCGACAACAAGCCTCCAGGCCTTTTGGCCGTTGGTAGACTTTTTTGGCACTAATAACACTGGGCTATTATAGTCCGCGACTGACGGTTCTATAATATCATCAGATAGCAATTTTTTTACTTGATTATTTATTTCTTCCTTTTGAGCCATTGGCGTTCTGTAATTTTTCCTATAAACTGGGTTGTTGTCACATAATTTTAATTTCTGAGTATAAAAATTATTTGCAGTTATTTTGTCAGATTTTAAGGCAAAAATATCAGAGAATTCTTTACACAACTGTAATACATCTCCTTTTACTTGTATCGGAATGTCGCCATTCAGTTGATTTAATAGTTGCGAATTACGATCCTGAGATTCTATTTCAATATTGTAGATATCGAACTGATTAAGTTCAATTGTGTCAAGGTTTGTAATTGTTAGTGTCACATTTTCGAATGTTGTATTGATTATTTTAACTAATGGGTTTTTGCTTGAAACTATTGCTCTACCTAGAAAAACACCTGGTTGTAGTTCTTTATTTAGTACTAAGAAATCTTGTGTGTGTTTCTTTAAGCACTCTATTTGTCTAATTACTTCGCATCTAGGAGGGATACATATGACATTTTCCTCGGGGCTACTAGCAACAGGTATAGTATGATTTTTACCTTCTTCTTATAGTTAACGTCCAAGTTAAGTAATCTATGGTAGCCTTATATTTTACTAAGAAATCTCTCCCTAGAATACCATCTCCGGGTATCGGAAAATCTTCATTAACTACGTGACAAAGTTGATTTATTTTATGTCCATGAATCAAAATATTTGTTTTCGTAGTACCCAGCGAACTAGTAAGTCCCTCAGTGATGCCTTTAATTTTAATAACGTTAGAAATATCTACGGTCAGATTTGGATTTACTTTTGTTCGCTTGAAAATCGAAATATCTGCTCCATTGTCTATCAAAAGAATACTTTTTCTGGTTGTTATTTCTGTTTGAAGAAGTACAAAATTCGAAAGTGCTACATTTAGTGTATAGATTTTTACATTTCCCCCAATCGGGCCGGTTGGGGGCTCGATGAGTTTCCTGACGAGTTTTCAGAAGTTTCGCAAAATCGCACATTTCTTGGATAGCGCATAGAATTATTATTATTGGATTAACTGTTATTGCGATAATTTCCCCGGCGAAAATTTCCTCGGAACTGCTGTCCGCGCCCTCGCCCGCGATTAAAGTGGTTACTGTGATAACCCCTACCGCGAGTATATCCGTGCAGCCCGTTGTTGATACCTCTGTCCTGCCTACAGTAGAATATACTATTAGATGTTGAAGGTTCTGAACTTATATTTACAAATTTTGTAACTATGCTCTGAACTGAACTGAAGGTACCTGCTTCTACTATAATTCGAGCTTTTTCCGAATTTGCGTTGTGGCTTAAGGCTTTTACTGCCGCATTTATTGTATAGTTTTCGGCTACTTCATTTGGGACACCCTCTGATATGTACGCTCTTTTAAGTTTTTCCGCAATAAGTTCAATTTCGGATGCATAAGCCATTGTATCCTTATTAATTTGCTTGCAATTTAGTAGTTTGGCTGACAACGAAAGTGAACTTTCGCCTTTTATACCTCGCCTTAATGTGTTTATTATAGCGGCAATAGAATTCTCATTTGTAATTAGATCCCGAGCTTTCCCCGTTAAGCGTGTTTTTACAAATGCTACAGCGTTTGCTGCGTGATCAGCTGAATTATTTTGTAGCAGTTGTAGAGAGTCTATAAACGATGTTAGATTATCTGGGGTACCATCGAATTGAGTCGTAACCAATTTGCTGGCTAAATTAAAAAAATCTACGACTGACATGGCCATAATGCTTGACTTACTTTCTTTGTCCTCGTATTCGTTAAAGTCCTACTGTAATATTGAGGGATTTATGGCATCTAAACACGAAGTTGTTACTTTATAAGGAACTGATAATACCTCGAATGATCTAACTACCTTATCTCGACTTACAAGAAAGAGCTGTTTACAAATTTGCTTGTCTAGGCTATCTAGAGAATTCCACGATAACACTAAGGTTCCTGTTAATTCATTAAATAATGTAACCAAGTTATCCCTTATCTCATCTCTTATTGAATCAGTTTTAGGCGTATTTTTCTTGATCGCTCTTTTAGATTGGTTAACAATATCTTATTTGATTCGAGCTAACGTTAAATTCAACTTTTCGTTGCCCGTTGGCATAAAAACTTGTAAGGAAATTAAACAAATTAAACCTCATACAATACTATACTTAAGATATACTTATTTCCCCTAATTTTAACCTACTATTTAAAATTCACGTCGCAAGAAGAAAAAAAAAGGAGACAAAGACAAAAAAATATGTGTAGCATTAATACATAAGAAAATCTAACTAATCTTATTACAATTCTTCTCTTTTTATGTGTTCCAAACGCTGTTATTCACAACACTCTACGCTTTCCGCCATACTTCACTCACGAACAGCACTGTACACCATGCCCGTAAAGAAAATCTCTAACTGCAACAGCTGCGTTGCAGGAATCACGCTAGTGCTTATGCTCTAGACGGACTGAACATTGCCCATTGAGACAGCTAACTCCCGGCGCAATTGGTTCCTTATGTTGTTAAGGTAGTTTGAAAGCTCTGATAACCAGATGAACCAACATTATGAAGAGCATTAAATATATATAAGACAATCTTGACATCCTTGGTCACGCTGTACTCTTCTTCCTGGTTTATGTAATTTTGGTTAACCATTCCATTTTCGGTTAGGTCCAAATGTCTTGACTGACTTTTTCCCATTTTGGGGGCACTCGGTTCTTGATTTCTATTGATTAATACTTGATGTGCCCACTTGAAATCTGTAGGATCCTTATACATAAAAACCGCGTAAGGAAATACATTAAGTAATAGGATATAGACAATAGTAGACAGGCCTGTCGACATTAGGTACAATGCTTAGTTTTAGCTAGTATTAATACATTGCTCATAAATCGTAATTATAAGTGCCAGAACATAAAGCAATATTAAGTATAATCAACTTCATAAATATACCACTACTTTTTGTATAACTTATCTTATCAAAAAAAAAGTCCTTTACAAGTGGCCATAGTAAAGGCCATTTTTCTCGAAAAGGGAGGTGTAAGGTATATTACCCCCTAGTTACATTCGATCCACTTAATAGCGCTAGCTCAGTAAGTTGCAACAAATATGTAGTTATTAGCTGATGTAGTATTATTGTGTTATGGGTTACCTATTAGGTGACGGATTGTAAATCAAGGTATTCAATAAATGTAAGTCAAATGGAAAACATGTATCATTGAACCTGAATTGAACCTGCTACATGGCGACCCTGCCAGGATAAGGACCCTGCCACATAAGGACCCTACCAGTTTGGGGAACTACCACCCTGCCCACTACAACACTGCCAACTGCTACATTAGGATCCTGGCAGGATCGCCATGTAGCAGGTTCAATGATACATGTTTTCCATTTGACTTACATTTATTGAATACCTTGACTTACAGTCCGTCACCTAATAGGTACCTAACCCATAACACAATAATACTACATCAGCTAATAACTACATATTTGTTGCAACTTACTGAGCTAGCGCTATTAAGTGGATCGAATGTAACTAGGGGGTAATATAACTTACATCATTCTCTTACTCTGTGGTCTGTCGACCTTGAACTTTATAGAGGTCGGAAATCCACATAATCTTGCATTTTTTATATATAAGTTTTTGCCAGGAGTCTTTAATTGACTCACCCTCTAGAAAATCAGAATTCTGGGATTGGCCATTTTACACAATTATACTTTAAACAGGGAAAATGCTGTGTTTTCGAACTAATTTCGCACTGAGTAGGTATACATTATTGGTCCAAGTGAGAGAAATGTAGTTTTGTTATAATTATAGGAATGACTCAATAAACACTTTGGGTGCTCTTCCTAAATGTCTGATTTTCATTATGTTTTAGGTTCTTGTAATGTGTGCGGAGACGTCACTCACCTAAAAAAAGATTGTCCAAAATACCAGGCTCAGCAACAACAGTTGTCGCAAAGTCTAAATCTGTCAGTCTTCGATGGAGGAAACCCCGACAACTTCGACGATAGCAGAGGCAATTTCAAGGCTCCTACAGTAAACAAGAAACCCAATAAAATTATTAAGTTCAGCTAAAAATATGTTTAGGCGGAGTTCTCAATATTGGGATGCAGTGAGTGTTACTTTTTGCTATCTATGTATAAGAATATGAAGGAGCTTGTATAATAAAATTTGTTTTCCTCGGTTATTTTTGATATATAAATAACTAAAGGTTTGAAGAATTTTCAGCCCTTATATCAGTTTCTGTTCACATTTGCTGTTTCATCAAGTTAGGGTTAGGGTTTTAATAAAGTGTTTTCTGACATAGAACTTTAGGAAGTTGTATCACCTAAAGACAAAATTGTTTATATTATAAATATACATGTCATTGCCCCACCTCGTGGAAAACTACTTTCAGTTCTTGGGCTATAAGTTGGATTGAATGATGGACTAGAGAATTTTCTTAAGAGGGGGCAAGTTAATATATTTCTGATTGTACTTAATATCTACTAGTTATATTTCCAAAATGCTCGACTCAGTCTACCACCTTTGAATGTTTCAGCATGTAACTATGCAATCAGATATAGGATGGTGGTTCGCCCCATCAGATATAAAAAATAGTTCTGTCCCATAATAGGCCAGGGAAATTAAGGTAAAAAAGAACGAAACCTAGACAAAATTCATAACCGCATTTTTATAATGCCATCACAAAATATTGGTAATAAACGAACGCCAGAATTGTTTTTTTATACAAAATAAGCATACGCGTGTGGGCGTTTTTTAGAAAAATACATTTTCTTGTTGTGATAAAGACGGCATAAATATTAACTGCGAATTTTAAGCTGCATTTATTAGTAAGTAAGGTATATGAAGTTGAGATTGATAAATTAAACAGATTACGTTTGCGCAAGTATCCGAATGATGTAAAAATAACATTTTGCGTAATATTTTATTATTTATAATTACCTTAAAAGTCAAGTATTAACAGTTTGTTCTGAAATTAAACATATTGTTTCGCCGGAAATCGCATTTTAAAGAAATTTGAAGCTGTCTTTGAGAGCAAAATTATTAACTGGCTGATTTTTGTTAAACTTTGTTAGTGGATACTAAGTCTTGTTAAATTTTTTGAAATTAAACAAAAATTGGTAACGGAAGTATTTTTTGATGTAGTGAGGTAGTATATGTATATGCACCGTAAATAAATGTTTGATTGTGCCCTATATGATTCAATACAGTTAGGTATATTGTAAAAAGTTTAAAAAATAGTTAAGTAATATTTTTTCTCTACCAATACAAATGACAAATGACAGTTGACCTACATGTGCCTAAATAAATGTTTAATTTCGCTATATGTGATTTAATATAGTTATATTGTAAAAAGTTAAACAAAAAAAAAACAGTTAATATTTTTGCTTTTCCTAAAGAAATGAAAAGTGACACTTGACCTATATGCGCCGTAAATAAATGTTTAATTTCTCTATATATGATTCAATATAGTTATATTGTAAAAAGTTAAACAAACAAAAAAACAGTTAATATTTTTGCCTATTCTATACCAATGAAAAGTGACAACTGACGTACATGCGGCTCAGATGAATGTTTAATTTTGTATAAGTTGCATTCTATTTGTAAAAGGGAATGATCATCTGCAATAAAAACGTAGTTAATATTTTTGCTTTTGCTGAAATAGAAAATTATCTGATTTTTATCTCTCTTTGTCTGAGTTACTTCCATATTCTTAAAAATGTTTAATTTCTTAATGTATGTTAGCAAGGGAAGTTTTTTAACTAAAGAGTCTAAAAAAATCCAGTTAACATTTTTGCTCGAAATTTCTAACAAAAAATTTCAGTTAATATTTTTGTCTAGGTCAAATTCTATTTTCCCTGGCCTATAAGCCATTACACCATTTGGGAGAGTTCGTAATTTCATCTGTACCGCCAAGAACCGTTGTTTTAAGCCTGATTAATTTAAACTGGTGAGTCACATCTGGTTCTTTTATTTGTGAAATATTTAATCTGATTACATCATAAATGATTTATGATGGTTTTACAGCACAACTTTAAAAAAAAATTAGATATGTCTTGTTACAAATTCAGCAAAAATATATAAAATCATTTATACCTAAGAAAAAGTCAAGTCTAGACTCTTGTAAGTCAAGAGTTGACTACCTCGAACCCTTGCCTCTTCCTCTATCCTGTATGTAAAATAATTTGTGTAAAATATTGTAGTTTTAGATAAGTCTGAAAATATCGTGTTTTATTTATATTTTTGCACCTGATTTACAGTAGTGATTCCACCTGATATTCATCATAGCCTTTACTGACATTCTTGGTTCAGGTTAGGGAAATGTCCAATGACGCCACACGACGACAAAAATCGACAGGGTGGTTTAATGTTAAAAACAAATGTAGTGTAGGTGAAGCCCCATTTAAATGAAAGCGTGCAGAAAAGCATTACCTATATATTATCTTTTGTCATTTAAAGCACATGCATCTAGTCCTAGTTGTCTGCGAAAAGGTGGGTTCACAGACCCTGAAAGGAGGTTCCAAAATGTTGAGGTGAAGCACAGGCTAAAGCTAGACCCCTCTTTTGTGATTTGCTTCTGCCAACGTAGCTTATGTTACCTTAAGTATTATCCCAAGAAAAATTTTCTTCAGTTGCTTCCCAAGAAAGATTTTCTCCAGTTCCATTAGCATCGGAAGTCACTTTTCATGCAATTGCTTCTTTGGAAGCGGAAATATAAGAAAAAAAGAAGTGAAAGACCTGAACATGAAAATCAAGTATACGTCGGTAAGATTCACCTATGAGAATATTCAGGGCAACAACAAACTCGTAACTTTGTATATTGGTCTTCCAAATAGTGCCATTTTTGAGGCACTATTTAATTTGATTAAGGATGTAGAGATTAATTATTATTTAGGATGGAAAGTAGAAAAAATACAGAAAATTGATCAGCTGTTAATAACATTAATGAAGCTACGATTAAATACGCCTCACCTATATTTAGCACAGAGATTTGTAGTCTCTCAAGCTTGAGGTTTTTTATATGGGGGATTTATTAGAAAAAAACAAGACTTTTATCACGGAATGTTAGTAATGACTATACAGGGAGGTTTACGGAAGTTTTGCCCCCAAACCGTTTCGCCCCCGAACCGTTTCCCCCCCCCCCCTGGATATGGAAAATGTGTTTTTCTATTTTTTGTTGAGGTTTTAATAAAGTCATTACAAACGCCAAATTCCAAATATAATATGTTAATACTTATATATTTGGGAATATAAATTCCAATACCCTTCTTAACGACTAAATAGTTCTTAATCCTTCACCACCATTAATTTAATAATAATTAATTTAATAATTTTATATTGTAATACCATTACAATAGATGGTGAAGTTGTGAAAATTGCTACGCATCATAATCATGCAGCACAAGTTGCTAGGCCATCAGCACTCACGGAGATGTTTCTGCATTTCTACCAAAAAAGGATTCATTAAAAAAAACTATCCGTAGAGCCAGACGAGATGAACAAGTACCTGCGCTTCCAAGAAACATCCAAGAATTGGTGATTCCTCCAGAGTTTAGTGAAATTGTGATTGATGGGCAAGTGCAACAGTTTCTGATGTATGATTCGGAGGATCAACTTATGTCAGGAAGGATGCTGATATTTTCAACTTCATCTTTTGGCCCAAAGCAAAGAATGGTTTGCAGATGGTACGTTCAGCATCGCCCCAGCCATGTTTCAACAGGTTTACACAATCCGCGCCACCAAATACAATGCCGTTGTACCGCTAGTATATGCTCTTTTACCAAATAAAACGAGAGCTGCGTATGTTAAATTTTTGCAAGAATTGAAACGTCTGCAACCTGGGCTGCAGCCAACTCTACTTCTGACGGATTTCGAACTTGCTGCCATACAAGCATTTGAATTGGAATTTCGAGGTATAGTAAAGACGGGATGTTTTTTTCATTTATCGCAGTCCGTCTGGAGAAAAGTTCAAACTGAAGGTCTCAAAGGTCGATACGAAAATGATCACGAGTTCGCTCGTTGGATCAGAATGATTCCCGCTTTGGCATTTATTCCTGAAGATAACGTAAGCGATGTGTTCGCCGAATTAGTTGAAAGCGAAGGATTTCCTGAAGAGGCTGTACCCATAGCCAATTACTTCGAAGATGCATATATTGGTCGAAGACTACGTCGTGGACGTCAAATTCTAAATTTTCCAACTCAGCTTTGGAATGTCTATCAGCGCACTCTTAACGACCAACATCGCACAAATAATGATGTGGAAGGTGGCACCGCACTTTTCAAGAAACATGTGGATCACAATTCCCAAATATTTTTTGTTTTATTAAATGTTTGCAGAAGCAGCAACGTATTCATAACTACGAAATAATACAACTAATTGCTGGAAATCAAGGAAATCGAAGAAATAAAAAGTATGTTGCAATATCAGTTTGTGTGAAAAGAATCGTCGAAGATTTAGAAAATCGTCAAGTCATTGATTACTTACGAGGGATTGCATACAACTCTGAATTTTGAATTTATAACAGTTTGTACATTTTCGCGAATGTTTTAAAATGTCCGAAATATTTGTTAGATACAGTATACTAACATTTTAAAATGGTAAACATATTTCCAAATAATTGCAAATAGCTGTAAAATATAACATTATTGTGACCATTATTATATTTTATATACAATTTGTTTTTTATTTTCCTAACTTCTTAAAATGGAATACATATTTCCAAATTGTAAATAGCTGTAAAGTATCACATTATTGCTATAATTATTATATTTTCGAAAACAGCTGAAGCTGGCTAAAGATTAAAATTCGGGGGCGAAACGGTTCGGGGGCGAAACGGCTGGGGGCAAAACGGCGGGGGCGAAACGGTCGGGGGCGAATCGGCGGGGACGAATCGTCCGTATCCCATACAGGGAGTAGCATCTTTCGGTTTGACTGGAAGTGAGTATTACTTGACAATTGTTATTTTTTTTGAAAATCTGGACATTTCAAAAATTTTACGGACAATTTCTTGAAAATTTTTCGATTTTTACTTCATCACAAAAAAACTAAAAGGAAAAATCTGATATTTCACGATATTTCACGGAATGACAGACATATTCGCGCAGAATCATTTAACTTTGCATCGAACAACGCCTCGTCATCGCAGTCCACCGCTTTGACTCCAAATAGCCAAATAGCAAATGCCGGGGAATAATATAAATAGTAATCTTCCAAGTTTTTATGGTAAAATAACTACAAAGACACGAGCTTTATTGTCAACGGCAATCGCTGAAATTTTAGATGTACGAGGGCAATATCAAAATATAGCGTTTTGATTGATTGTGGGTCCGAGATGAATTATATTTCACAAAGGTGTTTGAACTGCTTGGGTCTCCTGAAATAAAATTATTGCGTAACAGTCCAAGGCCTATCGTCTATGCAAGATACCACCTCAGAGGGTACGGTCGTGTACAATTCGTTTGACGCTGTAATTTTTACGGAATTATGTAACGAATTATCAAGTTACATGGTCAAAAACTTTGAAAATTGGTCGCATATTAATGACTTAGACCTTGCCGATTCAAAATTCGATCGACCTTCTGAAATTGAGATTTTATTGGGTGCTGAAATTGTACCTTACATCTTATTAGGTAACAAATGCTTTTGTAGCCTTAACGAACCCGTTGCTCTTGAAACCATATTCGGCTGGGTGTCAATGGGAAAATTCTTCAAATAAACCGAACATTGACAAGATATTAAAAACATTTTGGGAGGGTTCCAAACCTTGCTTTAACATTGAAAACACAAGAGACCTCGTTACTAAACGTTTCCTTTCCCTAGAAAAAAGGTTGTTAAAAAACTCAGAGCTTCGCGTTTATTATTAGAGACTACATTGAACATAATCATCTAGAACCTATTGTAGATAATAAAAAACAGACCATGTTTTTTATATCCCGCATTATTGCGTAACCAAGTCTGATAAATCATTACGCATTGTTTACGACGCATCAGCAAAAACAAATCTGGGATCTTTAAAGGATCAAGTGTTGCCCGGCCCAAAATTCCAAAGGGACATTGCTTGCATCTTACTCAACTTTCGGGTCTACCCTGTAGTATTCACAAGCGACATCAAAAGTATGTTTACCCCAATATGCGTAGCCAAGAATCACACTGAATTATCATTGTCTAGTTTGGCACTTTTCTGAAGAAGAAGACATAAAAGACTACCGCTCACTTCATGTAACTTTCGGTTTATCCTGTTCACCTTTTTTAGCAAACCGTACGATTATACAACTCATAAAGACGAAGGCTCACATTTCCCAAACACGGCGAAAGTTTTGAATAATGACATATACGTGGATGATATAGTCTCAGGGTCCGATTCTCTTGAAAATGCGATAGGCGCACGAGACGAACTTACACTGTCATGTAAGCATGGGGATTTGAACTCAGGAAATGGACTTCAAACGTTCCAAATTTCTTAAAGGGCTTATGCGAAAATGTTTATTCTGAGTCATTTTCGTTTACCCACGAAGACAAAGAAAGATACCTTTTGTTATAAGGTGGAACCTAAAATCGACACAGTTTGTACCAAAAGGCTTATTCTGCCAAACGTTGCTCAGATATACGATCCGCTAGGATTTTTGTGTCCACTAACTTTTTTCGCTAAACATTTTATACAAAGACTCTGGGGTCGCAGTTTAGATTGGGATGAAATCCCTCCGTCGACAATTACTGACAAATGGACACAATTTATCGTTGATTTGCTGCGCTTATCAAAATTTAATTTACCCCGGCGCTTTGTGCTAGATGATTACGACCTTTGTGAAGTACATGGGTTTTCTGACGCATCCAAAAAATGGATATGCAGAGGTTGTGTATTTTCGCTTTTTAAAAAATAATAATTGTAAAACGTTTTTCATTATTGCTAAATCGAAAGTTTCACCGCTAAAAAGGGTCTCAATCCCATGTTTAGAACTCTTAGGTGCTGTCCTACTTTCTAAATTATTAAAATTTATACTTGAATCTTTTGAGAATAAATTAAAATTTTCTAGAGTTTACACTTTGACGGACTCTTCAATAACTCTGATTTGGATTAAATCACCACCTTATAAATATAAAACCTTCGTAGCGAATAGAATTTCCTATATACAAGAAAGAACCTCTCCTGAATCATGGCACCACGTTAGCTCGGAAAATAGTCCAGCCGACTGTGCATCACGAGGTTTATTAGCCTCTGAAATATTAGATAACAAAACGTGGATTTGTGGTCCCACATGGCTTTCTTTAAATACAAAACTCTGGTCAAACAATTCAGAGGATATTTCAAGATCCATATGAAATTCTCGAAGAAAAAACTTTAATTTTTACAGTATTTGCCACTGAAAACTTCTTCGATTCTTTGATCGAGAATTATTCGTCACTTTTAAAAATAAAACCTATTCTTGCCCACATCTTACGCTTTGTACATAACGCAAAAAACCGGAAAACGAAATCTCCGGAAAACTTACGAATCCCGAATTAAATAAAGCTTTAATGTCATTGGTTAAACACGTCCAAGCTTCACATGTTTCTCAAGGGTTGTACCTAATCATGAAGAAAAAATTACCATCCAAACCCTTACGAAAACTCAACGTTTTTATCGATGAAAAGGGAATATTAAGAGTCGGTTGTCGACTAATAAATCTTTGCTTTCCTTTCAAGCCAAATTTCCGGCACTTCTAACAAGGACCTCCCGCTTAACTCATTTGATAATTCGCGATTTTCATCAAACGTATCTTCAAACTCTGCAATATTTAATTGTTCAACAGTTCTGGATTTTGTCTACGCGCCGTGCTGTCAAAAAATGCGTATCAAATTATGTAAAATGTTGGCGCGTTTCTCCGAAACCTTATCAGCCTCCTATGGGCGACCTTCCCACCGAGCGCATATCGGAAATCAAACCGTTTTCACACGTTGCTGTGGATTATGCCGGCCGTTTCACAACTACTTTAGGAAAAATTAGAGGCACAAAAACATTCAAATCATACATTTGCGTATTGGTTTGCTTTAGCACTAAAGCCATCCACTTAGAACTAGCGTCTGATCTTAGCTCGGAAGCTTTTTTAGCTCCTTTTAGGCCACACTTTTCGGGACTTGCTGCGGCAGGGGTGAAGTCAGTAAAAAGGCATTTGCTCCATGTAATCGGAGAACAAATTCTTACTTTAATTCTCGACCACTTTATCAGCTTAGTAATGACCCGAACGATCTTTCAGTATTGACACCTGGACATTTTCCAAATTTGCTACCTTCAACAGCTCTGCCAGACTGTGATTTTACAACAGTAAAATTAAATTCATTAAATCAATACCAACTCATCCAACACTTTCAACAAAATTTTTGGCGAGGATACAGGGAAGAATATTTACATCATTTGCAACAACGGAAGAATTGGGTGGAACCCACTTCTCCTTCTGTTGCTGTGGACAAACTAGTTCTTATAAAAAATGACCTAACGCCCCCACTGAAATGGGCTTTAGCACACATTCTCGCGTTGCATCCCGGAAAAGACGATGTGCCAGGGGCAGCCACCATTAGGATTTCACAGGGTACTTTTAAGAGGCCCTTAGTCAAACTCTGTCCTGTACCAGGACAGGATTAACAAAATATATTTCACAATATACTTTGGGGGGGGGGGGGGGGGAGCATGTTCAGAATAGTTCTATTATTTTTTCTTTTGTTTTTGGTCTGTGACAGTATTTTTAAATTACAGTTTGGTTTTAGAATTTCTGAGTTCTATTTCATGGGTTTATTTTTCGATAATCTATAATAAACAAAGCACGCGTTAATTCTTTGCCTTTTGACGATTTGAGTGTGCACGATTCCACATGCGCGGACCATCAGGGATCCCCACGTACCTATGAAGGTATAAAGCAGTACAGAAGGGACGGTACTGGGTCGCGCATCAATAATAATAAAAATAATAATAATAATTCTCACCCTTACAATACTCCAAACTCGGAGTACCCCAGAAGCAACCACATGCTTGTGTGGGGGAGGGGGGCAATTACTATTATTTTGTCTTCGTTGCCATTTGTGGCTAGGGCCGACTTTTTTCCCGATAGAACTAGGATAGCATTCCCTCAAGTACTATGGAGAAAACCGTAGTAATCCCAGTGAGTGTAGGACAATTAGTAAATCACACGGATAAAGCCATTTAGGAGCAATACCATGAACCCACATTTGTTCAGCGCTCTTGGCCATAGCGGTGTTTTTCTTTAAAGGCATGTGCATGTGTCTGTCTCGAACCAAGGTCGATCGAAGGCAGAAAAATATGCAGTCTAAAAAGTCAGCGCCGGTACGAGCAACGCTACCGCGGCCCCGAATAATCCCGTTCAATGAAAATATCGCATATCTTTCCGTAAAATAAATCGATACAAGACCCGCATCACTGGAGCACCATTTCGTAGCTGCTGCATTACTGCACGTCCCTCAGGGGCGTAGGATCCGTAGTGGTAAGTGCCTACTCAATCACTAGCAAATTCATCTTATCTGCATCGCTCTTTTCTAAAATCGCTACTTGAACCAGTGCATAAAGATTTGATGTGATATTTCTCATCAAATTGTATGTGTGACTTTATAGTAGGCTGTGAGATAAAGGAACAATATCATTATAACCATAATAGTATATAATCTATCCATTTTTCATGGAAATTATTTTCCAAAAAAGGACGTATTGTCCGTGTGTTAGGAGCAGGTGCTGAAAATAAATATTATTAAGTGGCCCAATGGAACTTCTTGCAAAATATTCAGGTAGAGTTAAGCTGAAAGATTCCCTTCATAAATTCGAAATCTATTTGTCACCCCAAAATGAAGCATGCGATGCTGAAGCCGAATGTACCCTGTCATTCTCGCTCAAATGTATTATGGGGGTTTTCTCGACGTCAAGTTCTAGCATTTTGCCTATTGAAAATACCAGCACTAGAAAAATATGCCTCCTCACTCCATATCACCGATCTAGCAAAATTTATATTTAATTGAATTTGCTGCAAACATTGGCGACGGGTCGGGGGGGGGGGGGTAATGGGGGTAATTACCCCCCCAGGAATTATAATTACCCCAAAAATGTATTTATGGATGGAAAAATGGAAAGGCATTTCTATCGAAAGTGTCCCAAATTCAGCCATAAGCGCTTTGCATAGCAATAGTTATTTATGTACCAAGGCACTGAAGTTCAACTTTTTATGACTCATGTGGAATTTAGTTGCCGAGGCCTCTGGCCGAGGCAAATAAACCACATGAGTCATAAAAAAACTTCAGTGCCGAGGTACATATTATTTTTTTTTAAATCGGAAAAAAAGTTTTATTAGGCAAGAAAATAATAATAAGGGATCACCCGTCCATGAAACGACTACGCGCGGCGTTGCTTGACTTTGACGATAGCTCTACCTAGGTCAAGTATGACAAAGACACGGCGGCTTCGAACAGAAAAACCAAACTGCTGCTTGTTGTTCAGCCTCCATAATAAATCTATCGATATTCAAACCTACTAAAATATTTATACTGATAGATTGCGCTGCTATAGGTAACAATTTCACACAATAATGGGTTACTTCAGTGCCGATTTCTGAGCTTTTAATGACGATTTTGGGACACTTCTTTGCCGATTTTAAGAAAACTTATTTACCCTACAATTAACGTAGCTCTGTCTTTGTTGGTGGTATTGCCAGTAAGCGTTGCTAGTGCAGAGCGTAGTTTTTCTTATTTAAATAGACTATACAGGGTGGTTCACTTTTATGTGGTAGGACTTTAACATTAGATAGAAAAAGATAATCTAAAATGAAAATTTTATATCAACATATATCGGGGAAAGCTTAGTTTCCGAGATACAGGGCGTTGAAGTGTTGGAAAAAATATGAAGTATTTTTTACACTGTCCGAACCAGTGGAGATATTTAAACCAAATTTGATGTGTAGTACCACCTTTTTGACTACGATATTTAGTGATAATATGAAGGTCCTGAAATAACCAGTGGTGGAGTTATGGGTTTTCACTATCACTAAATTTAAAAAGTAATTAGTACGGGCCTGTCTCACATCAACGTAATTTTTTTTTCGTAAAGTTCTTTCAATTCTCTACAAAAAGTGTACCTTGACATTTTTTTGTATCTGCCACGGCTGTGTAGTAAATAAATTATTTCGTTTCCATCTCAGCCTTTTTTGCCTAAAAATGTGTTTTCTAAGATTATTGATAAATATCGCAAATAACAGAAATTAATTATGGAACACTTATCGGATTCAGCTATTTTATTTTTAATTTTATGGAAACAATTTTAAAAATAAACTGGCACTTGGTTTGAGGTACATTACTTTATTATCATTTTAACATTTTTATCAAATCTGTATTATTTCTTAATAATTTTTATAATTCTAAATTTGTAGAATTCTAAATTATACCACGACGAGTAAAACATGATTCTTCCGCCCATAAAATGTTATTTAAAAATTGTCTTATTTCCTTTGACTACAAAATCCATCGGCAAAATACTAATGTCCTTTCTGCATCGCCGTACTGGTGAAGATAAGTGTGCCATGGAAAAGAAAATCTTATTGACAGTTAATAATACAATAATCTGTCATCCAGTAGATGAACGTAGCAGCGCCGCAGTTTGTCTTTGTTAATAATTAAAATGCCGTTCCAATTTACAAATGAAGAGCAGGCTGACATCCATTTCTGCTATGGAGTTGCAAATGGGAACTCTGCGGAAGCAGCCAGAGAATACCGGAGGCGATTTCCAAATAGGCGCCATCCGCGTCCCTCGGTGTTTGTTAACATGCACCGGCAATTCAGAACTCGCGGTCTGAGAACTAGAATCGTCGAACGAGGAAATGAAAACAATATCCAACAAGTCAGACGCAACAATGAGATTCTTCGTGAATTCGATAGGAATCCTACAACAAGTAGCAGAAGAGTGTCAGTGGCCCTACGTGTTTCAAAGTCTGCAATTTTGCGAGCTTTAAAAAGAGATCACAGGCATGCGTATCATCTACAACCCGTACAAGGTTTAAGGCCCGGCGATGCAGAAAGAAGATTAGTGTTTTGCCGATGGATTTTGGAGTCAATTGAAGGAAATAGACAATTTTTAAATAACATTTTATGGACGGACGAGTCGTGTTTTACTCGTCGTGGAGTAGTAAACTTTCATAATCAGCATATTTGGGCACAAGAAAACCCACATGCAATCCGGCCAAGAAATTTTCAGGTCGAATTTAGTGTCAATGTTTGGATTGGACTGTACAACCATCATCTGTTTGGACCCTTTTTTTTTGCCACAGCGAGTGAATGGTGACAATTTTTTGGAGTTTTTAGTAGCTGAGCATAATAATATGTGGGAAGACATTCCTTTAAACTTAAGATTGTTGGCTTGGTTCCAACTTGACGACTGTCCTGCACATTTTCACCGAAATGTGAGGAACTGGTTAAATAATAACTTTCCAAATAGGTGGATCGGACGAGAGGGACCGGTCGCTTGGCCACCACGTTCTCCGGACATAACACCTCTGGACTTCTTCGTATGGGGATTTTTAAAAGAACAAGTCTATGCGACTCCTGTAGAAACAAGGGAACAACTTATTGATCGTATCAGAAATGCGTGCGATGAATTGAGAAATGGCAATTTAATCGATGCTGTTCAATCCGTTAGGCGTCGAAGTGAATTATGTGTGCAACAGAATGGATCACATTTTGAACAATTGTTGAATGTTGTACAAATTTGGAATTATAAAAATTATTAAGAAATAATACTAGATTTGATAAAAATGTTAAAATGATAATAAAGTAATGTACCTCAAACCAAGTGCCAGTTTATTTTTAAAATTGTTTCCATAAAATTAAAAATAAAATAGCTGAATCCGATAAGTGTTCCATAATTAATTTCTGTTATTTGCGATATTTATCAATAATCTTAGAAAACACATTTTTAGGCAAAAAAGGCTGAGATGGAAACGAAATAATTTATTTACTACACAACCGTGGCAGATACAAAAAAATGTCAAGATACACTTTTTGTAGAGAATTGAAAGAACTTTACAAAAAAAAAAATTACGTTGATGTGAGACAGGTCCGTACTAATTACTTTTTAAATTTAGTGACAGTGAAAACCCATAACTCCACCACTGGTTATTTCAGGACCTTCATATTATCACTAAATATCGTAGTCAAAAAGGTGGTACTACACATCAAATTTGGTTTAAATATCTCCACTGGTTCGGACAGTGTAAAAAATACTTCATATTTTTTCCAACACTTCAACGCCCTGTATCTCGGAAACTAAGCTTTCCCCGATATATGTTGATATAAAATTTTCATTTTAGATTATCTTTTTCTATCTAATGTTAAAGTCCTAATACATAAAAGTGAACCACCCTGTATAAAGATCTGGCTTAGGTGAACTACTCACCAAGAAAGATTAATTGGATTGGCGCTTATGTATATAAATAGAGATATTAAAATCGACTCCGAAAAAGTAATCGATAGATTTTCAAAAATTAAAAAAAGAAGATTACCCTTTGTCTTGTAAATATTCAATAAGTTTTGTTTTTTTTTTCTTCAAAAATGTTTGATATTAACAATAACAAATAGTTGCAGATTGTCTTGTGTGTAGACTAGACTGTAGTCTTAAGTGTTTGAAAATGTTCAGAGTTTTGATTAAAAATGATTTTTTTTTCTTTTAATCTTTTTTATTTTTTCATATAGCTATAACTTAGCCCAACCCTTTATTACCCCTCCCAGAGTGATTGTCACGCGTCGCCACTGGCTGCAAATACCAATTATTGCAGAAAAGCAGATTACGCTCAGCATCTTCAAGGTGTAAAATTTAATGTTGGGCAATCTTTATTTTATAGGGTTTGAATTTATTTTTTTTATTATCAATTGAGCTTTAGTCTCCGTTACTCCAACGTCTTTCTCAATACCCCTACACGATGTTGAAGGAGTTGCCTCTACAAGGCCGATTGCGTGGATATCTTTATAGTAGGATTTTGGACTGTAAAGGAACCAAAATTAATTAAGTTATATTTTATGATAGAAAATCTATCGGGAAAAGGTTATCTCCTCTCCAGATATCTAAAATAAAAAGGAAGTAGAAGAATGTAGTACCTGTTGAAATACAGATTGGCGGCTTCACCGTGATAAAATCAAGGCAATATATCCTATTACGCTAGTCCACTCCTTACCTCTTTGCCTTTTACTCTTTAAAGAAACATATTTTTGGTAAGTTTTTGATATATATTTAGTTTAATTATAATAATAATGATATCAACAAAGCAATACGTAAGTTTAAATTGCGTAAGCGTTGTTCTTTTTCAGAAAGGACGTTTTGCATTTACAACGGTGGGCATTAAAAACTTAAATTTAAGAAATAAGGTTATTTCTCTAAGGTTAACTACAAACAGTAAAAAATGTTACGGTCACTAAAGGCCACTCTTTGTCAGTCACTTTTATTTGTTGCCATGCATTTTTCTCCACATATAGCTTGTGAGCGTGTGAACATTTATAGAGTTTATTGTTACACATTGGTTTACATTGCTTAAATCATTATGTTAATCTTCTGGGAGAGGACTAACATGTGCCATTTTATAAGTACAAAATAAAATAATATATAACTACTCCAATAGAACAGTCAAAACCAGAACAAATTGTGTTATTTTAGGACAATATCTTTTTAATTGAATATATTAGGATCAATATGAAAACTATAAAAACAAAAAAAGCAGTTTAAGTTTTAAAGCAGAACAAGCAGTTTGAGTTTTAAAGCAGAAAGGAAACAGGGCTGATTCAAGCTTTTGCGGGATCAGGTGCCACATGAAAGTAGGGGGTACTGGGTTGTGACGTCACCACGCCACTAACTATGTTTCTGTTCCAAACGGACCTCAATAATTGGTACACCATTAGAATGGTATATTTTTGCATATTATGAAGTTCCGCTGATTTTCTAAAAGTAAGCCGGGGTGATCTTGAATCACCGCAGTGACATAATATATAGAAATTAATTTCCTGTAGAGCGAACAATTTGTGTATATTTTTTTAACAAATACATTTAAAATAATTCAGTAAAATGTGGAGCAGGTGAAATTTTTTAGAAAATTTAAGGGAATTACTTAAAATTAGTCATAGAAAATCCCAACATCTGCAGCCTGTAAATCTGAAGATGATGAGATTTCCTATGACCAATTTTAAGTAATACCCTTAAATTTTCTACTGGATCACCCCAATACATGGGACTATAAAAATGTAGGGCCATGCCGCAAAGTATTTTTTTTATGTAAGGTGAATACTCAAGAGACATTATCTGTGTCACAAATGAAAAATGCAGAAAAACAATGTATTTTCAAAATATATTATATTTTAATATTTTTACAACCCTGTTTTCTAACATTTTATTTTCACCTATTTCATTGCTGCATGCTTCTGGGTTTAAAGTATTGACTAAAGCCCAAATGTTATTATGTGAGTCTGTAAATATTTGGGACACATAGGGTAATTTCTGGTAAGACTGCGCCAAAACATTGTGGTATTCAGCTTGTAAAGGCTTGCTAAAATGAAAAATAAAATTATATAACACAATACCTGGGCAGTTCTACAGAGCATGGTCGATATGACGTTAACCATATCATAAAAATAAAATGTCACAAACTTATTAAAGGTGCACATTTTATAAACCGTATAAATGTTTATTTTTCGAAAACTCTACGTGGCACCCACATTTTTTTCTGTTTTAAACTTTTATAGTAATATTTTTGTTAGTGCAATGGGGAAAAACTCATAACCGTCACATCACTATTTCTTACGTGGAAAGGTCTGAAACATAACGAGGCGCTTGTAAAATTAGGCTTTTCTAGAAGCGATGAACAAGATGTACAAGTTAGCATCTAAAAATTTGGTGTTTATGGAATGCAGGTAAAATTAAACCCAATTCTAATTGCAATTGAGCATGTTTTTACTTAGACGTGTTTAAAACTTTCAGTAACTAAAGAATATATTTACCAAAAACTAACTTTTTGCCTTATTATTTTATTGATTATGATCATATTTATTTAAATTTTGGAGAAGAACGCTTTAAAATGACAAATTGTATTTATAGCAGAATTTTATTTAAAATAGTACACATTGTGACGGTCGTTAGTTGAGTGTGACGGCTGTGAGTGGTGGAGACGGTTGTGAGTTTCCTGTAATAGTTGTAGTATTAAAATAGGAGAAACAGGAATCTCAGCTGCATCTCTTCTTTTTTTTCTATTGCGGGGGACACCGGCAAAGTCTAGAGTATTTCTAGACTTTGACACCGGTGTGGATTTTTTTGATTAGTTTTAATCTTTTTTTTTTTTGTTTATTGTCGACAATTCCACTATTTCCAGCTTCACTTTTATTTGATGCTTTTGTTCTAACTTTCAAATTCTGCGTTTGTAACCTTGTCTTAATCCTCGTGTCTGCATTAACTATTTTATTTATTTCACTGTCAGATATGTCAACAGCGTCTAACTTTTGCTTATCAATCTTGTTTTCTTTATTAGTATCGCTATCGATGGAATCATTTTCTTTTTTCTGGTTAACGTTCTTCGAATTTACTTCATCCGCATTTTCTTTCACAGTTTTTCTTTCTTGTTTTAACATTAATTTAAGCCTCCTGGCCTCTTTCTTCTTTTCATTATTTTTAGTGTGTGCTCCTTCTTTAATTTTTTTTAACTTTTCTTGGAGTTCCTGAAAGTCAATACAACACGTACTTTGTCCTAACAGGTTCCGTTTATTTTCACTTGTTTCCCATGATTAGGTATGCTGGAAGTAATAACAGTATACTTTAGTCCTGTTATTAAAGAAGTTTGGTCACATTACTCACGACCATCACATAAGTCTCAAGACCGTCACACTGATTTTTTTCCAAAGAGGACGGTCTTGAGTGTGAAGGTCGTGAGGGCCGCGTTACAAAAACCGTTGTAAATCTGGTTTGAACGACTATATTAACGAAGTGAGGTTAGGGAAAGCTCTTTGAACTAAGAACTCTTAAAGTAAACATGTATTTGATATTACGAGCTTTGTAAATGATAACAAAAAGTGCGTGACGGTCTAGGAAGCAAAACCAAAGCCATATAATGCACTTACCTCAACAATTCTGGTAAATTCACATTGAAATAAAACTACGTGGTACTAAAGATGCTGCACATGATTTTGCACTGGAAAAGATCCGACGAAACGCCGCAGAGCCCGTGGAGTCCCTGGCGGCGAACGCGTGAACCAGTAAAAAAACGTTGTGACGGTCGTGAGTATCAAACGAGTTACGTGACTTTAAGGCTGTCTATATTTAATATTTTATTGTAGAATAAAAAAACTATATAATAATATTATACTTTAGTCTTTTTATTAGCAATTGAGTTAATTTGAAAAACAAATATTCACCTCGTGGAAAAATTACGGCAATAGAGAACGTTCATCATGGGGGTAGTTATGCGTGACGGTCATGAGATTTCAACGAGAAATATCAAATATTAAACTATTTTCTTTAGAATCTTCCAAAGTTTTTTATATGTGAAGAAATGGGAATACATATTACAACAAATAATATACTGGGAAGTGCAATTTAGCTTAATTTGAGATTGTCACATAGTAAAATCACCAATCGACCATGCTCTGTAGAACTGCCTACCTAAGTCACACTGATATATAACTCAGTACAGTAAAAAATAATAGATTACTAATTACATTACATTATTAATAATTATTGTAGGTATTAAGTTAGCCAATAGCACACTCCCGAAGAATGTTGTGTAAATGCAAAGTCTAATAATAGGTATCTGCTATCCTGCCTCTCCACTTCTCCATCTGGCAGCTGTGTACCCATCATCAGAATTTTGTCATAGAGTTACCCAACTATAGGCAGTTAAAGTCATACCTACCGATTAAATATTCTAATAATATACAGAGTGTCCTGAAGTTAGCCTCCTATAATTTACCGGGGTATTCTGCGACCAAAAAAAGAAAAAGTTCCTATAAACATGGCCTCAAATATGCCCCGTAAGGGTCAATAGCCCCCTACAGTGTGTCCCTGAATATTTGTCGGAATAGGTTTAAATAACAAAAAAATTTGAGTTGGATCTTGATATTTTGGAAATCACTCCTGCATGGCTCATAATGAGCAAAATAAGTCGAATCAATCAGTATATGGGGTGCTTTGGAGGTAAATTTGAAAATATGCCTAAGAATAATCTACAATTATTTTTAAAGATATTGTAACGAAAAATGCCTCTAATGTTGTTATATCAGCTTTTAATGAACATATTTGCACTGTTTTCTAACCTACTCAAAGATGTGGCAGATAAATTTTAAGTTTCAATATTCTGCTTACAGTTTTATAATTTCTATGACTACATCTTTGTTGGCCTGAGACCCCTAGGGCCCCCTTATCTTTTAATTTTCATTGTTTTCCCTGTAGAGCTTCTGTAGGGTATGAACACCATGCATATTTGAAATAAACAAACATGGAAAACAAAAATAGGCAAATTGTGCTCAAATTTGACACATAGCATTATTTTTAATAGTGAGAAATTTTTTATAATATAATTTTCCTTAATATGTAACAAAAAGAGCACTTTGGCTTGGACAAATGTAACTTTTACACTCCTGATGATTTCGATGGTATGCCACAATGTTGGTTGAAAGCTTGGTCATTAAAAAAGTAGTAATAACTTACTTTCTTTTGGCTGAATACCCGTTATTTTCGTATATTAATATATACCACAGCTGTCAATTAAAATACTTCATTGATTTCGATGATAAATAATGGAACTCTCTACAATGCAAGCTAAATTTATAGACAAAGTTTAATAAAAATCCGTTTACTGGTTCATGCCCCAACAAGGATTTGGGCACAGAATAGATTCACAAGAAAAGACGTCACCATTCAAGTTACGGAAAAATACCCTCCATTTTCAAAATAATATTTATTTTCAATATATGTATATTAACGCCATATCATAAAAAGACGTTTTATTTATTTCAAAGATAGATATCTAAATCTGAACTAAAAGCGTATCTTGCTAAGCAGTATTACTTGTCGGCCATTATTATTTTTGATTTTCATTATCGATCTCCCCAAAATATGTGAAACAAAACGAGATCTTACTATGTGTGCGTACGATAATACTTACTTGTGTTGTGATAGTGATTTGAAAAGTCAACTGAAAAATTGCAAAAAATGTTCAACGAGTTTGGCACCTGGTTTGTTGAAAATCGATTAATTTTTAATAACCAAAAAACTCGGTTTATGCACTTTACCCCTAGGAACCCATTAACTAAGGAGAGAGCTGTCTTATAAGAGGAAAAAATGGAACGTCGATAGTTCAGGTGAATGATGTGAAGATTTTGGGATTGCATATCAGAAACACTTTAAACTGGAACTCGCATATTTCTTATCTTTGTAAACAATTGCCTACTTGCTGCTATGCGTTGTATCGACTGAAAAGTCTTGTAACTAAGAAGATTGCTTTGTCATACTATTATGCGCAGTTTTATTCGTGGCTTAAATATGGTATTGTTCTCCGGGGTATTTCGGGCCTATCCGAGAGAGTATTTAGGTTGCAAAAAGAGCACTTAGAAATATTGAGGGAGTCGCGCGAAGCTCTTCTTGCCGAGCACTATTTAAGAAGTACGAGACTTTTACCATGCCTTGTTTATATATATTTGAAATCCTCATATATGTAAAAACGAATCTAGCGACATTTGCGACAGCGAACCACTTTCATGATTATGAAACGAGACATGGAGGAGATCTTGTCATACCCGGACATAGCAGGACCCTTTTTGAAAAGGGGCCTGTTTATGTGGGCATAAAACTATTTAATAAATTGCTTGCTTCAGTAAGAGTACTTCCAGCTGAAAGATATAGATCCCAGGTGAAGCAGATTTTAATTAGAAATGCATTTTATAGTGTAGCTGATTTTTTGTCCGCTGAAAATTTGTAAATTATTTTTAATAGTAGTGTAAGTCTTGTTTTCTGTATCCTTCCCTCACTTGCTTTATTTTTCTCGTGTTTGTACCTGACTTTTTCTATACCATTGTATGGTCTATTGAAATAAAAATTATTATTATTATTATAATATGTGATTTGGGGGTCAGACCTGGAAGAAAAAGTTTTTTTTCACCTGAATTTTATGTAAAAAAATGCGAATTAAATCTTATCTTGATTTTATAAGTACATAATTTCCTCAATAAATAGCTAGTTTACGGATGTGTTGTTATACTTAGTAGATAAAATAACGAGTTTTTCAGCCAGAAAGTTATATATTAACTTCATTTTATAATACCAAGCTTTCGGTCTACTTCGTGACCTTCATCAGGGCTAGAAAAATTTTAAATTATAAGAAAATATTGTAATATTAATAATAATAATTTCCTTTAATGCCAATATTTTTTCAGTAAGCAAGCAATAGGGAGTCTGAAAAATCACGAAAATGTGATTTTCAAAAAAACAAACAAATTGAGTGCATATTCTGATTTCAAACTATAATTCAGACCTGAACTGCTTGTGTGTGCTTCACAATACCATTTCTCTGATAAATACGTGAAAAATTTCACATTTTGTATAAACTGAATAAATAAATTTATTGTTGTTGTTTTGGCCTTATTGAAACCCCAGCTGTGGACATAGTTATTTTATATATGATTTTGAAAAATAAATCCTAACTTCAGTAACCTGCACAACGGATAACCATTAATTTATGTTTAAGTTTTCTATATACTCTAGAATAAACTTGCCAATAAAGGTTGAACCGCCCTAAAATAAACATGATACATTACCTTGATATCCAGCGAACAACAGCATAATCCCTAATTAAATAGTAAATAAGTCCATTTTTTAAATCAGTTTCTAATCCACTAGATATTCCTAATTTATTTCCCAGTTGTGAAATATTAGCACTGATTACAGCACCCTGCAGGAAAGAAGAATATATTAGTGGTTTTAAAATGATTTCATGAACAATGCGATCTACCTGCGATTCAGCTGCCAATCGGTCGATATTTTGTTGAATGTCATTTAAGTTGAGAGAAAACAATTCTTCAGACAATTCTCCTGTCAAATACATAATCGATTCAGTTTTGGCTATTGCTAAATAGTTTATTGTTATATGAAGTGAAGGGTACTTAGGCTCTTGTAGACTTAATTTCCACCATTTTAAATCATCTATAGAAACAATCAGTAGTGCACTGTCCTCTACACTTGCAATGTATGCCCTATAAATGAAATTGTGTTTGTTAAAATTATTGAATAATCTATATCAATGTGGTGGAGGTAGAGTTGTTACAACTTCAGGAGATGAAACCACGTTCTCCAATTTTGTCTAATTGTGTATGAGAATGAGCGTTAAAACTGACTGTAATGCCCTCATAACTTCTTTAATTTTTAAAGAATCCAAACGAAATTTTTAGGTATAGAGCATTATTCTGTCCTATTTTTGTCAAAAAATTGGTCCCTAACTCCAAAGGTCAAAGCTACGTATGACCCCAGAATCAAAGCAGAAAATCCAAAAATCATGTTAGGCATCAAAGCCTGAACATTCTGATAGCTGTCAAATAAATTGGTGGCACGGTATTTGTCATTTTTTGTGTCTTGCGTTTTTTCTGAAAAAGTCGAAATAATAAGATTAATTGACGATAATATATGAGCGGTCAGGAAGAGAAGTTGCAATGTTGGCGTAATTTATTCTATTCTATATTGGACAAGGTGATCCATCCAAGAGTAACACCCCCTATTTCTTTATAGATTCATATTTTTTACCCGAAAAAATGTATTCCTATGTAATTTTTCCAAAATTTTCTAAATCTCTACTGAGAAAACAATTCAACATGAAATAATTAAGTTACAGGGGTTGGGTGTATTTTTGTTCTAATAATACCCTGTACTCATATATGTTGACATCGCTGAGCACATTCTGAAAGTGAAGGGTTGGTATGAATCTAACCTGCTGAAGTTTAACTTTTCAAAAACTAATGTTCTCGCGTATGTTGTCTCAATAATTTGAGCTTTGATCAGCAGGTTATTAACCACTCAACTTCTTCAATGTTTGAGTATCGATGACTTGTTGTCTTTCCGGGATCACATTTATTCTCTGTCCACTAAGTTGTCAAGGGGGTGCTACGCGCTTTTGGTCATCTCTAGAGAGCTTGATATAGCTGGAAAAACTGCTTATTTTGCTTTGATAGAGTATCATTTGAGATATGGAATTTGATTTTGGGGTGCATGTGGACGGGTTTTGTGGGGGTCAGTCTTTGTTTTACATAAAAGGACCCTGCCTTGTTTGTGGTGCAGGGCCTCGTGAATCATGCCGCCAGTTATTTTTGACTCTTGTATACTCTTTATTCTCTAGACTGTGTGTCTGATTTATAGGAGCTATAAGACTGGCTCGTCAAGGCGGTGCAGTTGCGTCACAAGGCAGGCGTTGAATGTTGATCTCCCGATTCCTTCTTCTGCGCACATCAGGCGGTCGCTACTCTATGAATCCAGAAAGATTTTTAACCACCTGCCTGGTTCCATGAAATTCCTGAGTTCTGGGACCGCATTTAAGAGAGTGGTTAAGAGTTTACTTTTGGATAAAGCATATTACACTTTAGAAGAATTCTTCCTAGACTCTCTTTGAAGCCTTGTTTTAATTTGTTTCTTTTAAATTTTATTTTACTCAATTATTGTGGGGAAGGTCGCCTAAGAGTACGCAAGCTCCTAAGAGTGCGTTTTGGCAGTTATTGGCAGTTGCGTCAGTGTTTTCGGGCTCCAGATTTTTTCTATATTTAGTGTTTAAAAAAAGGTGAGTAGCATGCATAAATCGTTCTGATTTTACTATTAGGCTTTGTTGTTTCTACGATCTATTTTTTTCTGCCTTGGACTTGTAATATTTGGTTGTTTTCCATTTGAGTCCCGGCGCCATTGTTGAGGTTATGTTTGTAAACCATTGATTGCCTAGTAGTGCCAGATGATTCACCTACTGTTTTCATGAATTAGCTTAGTGCCATCTATTAAACAATTGAAGAAACTTGAAAACTTCTAAATATGTATCCAAAACCCAAGAGTGCGCACTATGAAAATGCCCAAGAGTGCGCAGAGCGCACTCTTAGGTTGGCTTCGCTTTATTTAATTAATCTCTCTTTTTACATGGCCCCATATCAGCGAAAGTCAAATCGTATGCTGCGTTTTACAGCGGAATTATTGGCAGAAATAAAAAGAAAAGTCCAAAGTGGTCAGTCTAAAAGATCTTTAGCAAGAGAATACGGGATAAGTGAGTCAACCCTACGCAAAAGACTAAAACTAGGCACCGTTCCGGTTTCTCTGGGGCGATATAAACCCGTGTTTAGTAAAGAAATGGAAGAATTGTTGGCCAGTCGTTTAAGAAAGTTGGATGAATTATTTTTCGGATTAAAATACAAAGATTTACAAGCACTTGTATACTAATTTGCCGAAGAACAGAAACTTAATCATCCATTTAATAGAGTTTTAAAACTTGCGGGTAAAAAATGGATGGAATGTTTCTGTAGAAGATATCATTTAACGTTGAGGCAGCCTGAAAAAGTTAGTGCTGCGCGTGCAATAGGTTTTAATAAGGTGCAAGTATCCCGATTTTTTCAAAATCTTAAGGAGTGTCTTAACAAATTTGCATTTACTGCAAAATCCATATTTAACATGGACGAGACTGGTCTTTTAACTGTACCCAATAAAATTCCTAAGGTATTAGCTCCCAAAGGGAAGAAAAGTGTTAGCAAGGTTGTTTCTGCGGAACGTGGACAACTTATTACTGCTGTTTGTTGTCTTAGTGCAAGTGGTTTTTTTGTACCTCCAGCTCTTATCTATCCCAGGAAACGAGAAAAAAAAAAAGAACTTATTTTTGGTGCACCAACCGACACACTATTAATGGTATCTGAAAGTGGATTTATTAATTCTGATTTATTTATTAAATGGTTGCAACATTTTAAAGATCATGTAAAACCTAGTGTTACAGAACCAGTTCTTCTAATTCTTGATAACCACTCAGCCCATATTAGTTTGCCTGCAATAAATTTCTGTAAACAAAATGGAATCCACTTACTAAGTCTACCTCCTCACAGTAGCCACAAACTCCAACCGTTGGATGTTGGAATATTTGGGCCGTTGAAGTCGGCATATTCACAGGAGGCAGATAAGTGGATGACTTCTCACCCTGGGAAAGTTATTACTCAGTCTGAAGTTGCGTCGCTTTTTGGACAAGCGTACTCAAGAATAGCTTCGGTTGGAAAAGCTGCTAAAAGTTTTGAGTACAGTGGAATTTGGCCATACAATCCAGAAACTTTTGGGGATGAACAATTTGCTCCCTCCTTGGTCACTGACACGCCAATCATAACAAAGAACATAGAAATTGAAATTGAAGAAGACCCTGCTCTTCAGGTTCTTTTAAGTAATCGCCCCCCACATGCTGTTGTTATCGCTTCTGCACCGGTGGATCCAGAAAATCGGAATGAGACGTCACCAGATATTGTAATATCTAAATTTTCATCCAGTCAAACAATGACACAAAAAAGGGATGACCAGTCATTAGACGAAATTGAAAGTCAATATTTTATACCAACAGAGACAGAGAATGGTAAGATAGAGGTCTCCTATTAATGTAAAAATGTAGCTAATATCTAATAATGTGTTTTAGATGTAACTGAAGATAGTTCCGAATATTTTTCCAGACATTTGGATTATGACCTGAATAATTCTGAATTATTTCCGGCAGACATTCAGAATAACAAGAAAACAGACAATAATGGTGATCTCCCTAAAGGTAATTTTTCTCATTTGTTTAATTAAAAGTGATAGTATATTTCTCCTTCTTGTAAACGAAACATTTTGAATATTTCAGAAGTCACCAAAAATCTACCAGATCGATGTACTGATCTAATTAATGAGGTTACAGTATTTGCCGAGACATCTAAAGTTACCCAGCGTGAACCGATAGAGTATGACAATCCTGAGAGTATGGAAAAACAGAAAAGCAACTCTGAAAACAATAAAGGTATTATGAAAAAAGATTATGATCTATTGGTATATATATATGACATATTCTCTCCATTGAATTACGATGGTTATTTAAAATAAGGCTATTCTCTTTTTATCTTATCTACTCGGGGCATTAGGCTGCCTTACATTAATTATTTTAAATAGACATAGTAATTACTTTGCGAAAATATACCTAGAGAGTTTATTTTTTCTTAGAAACTTTTTCTACAGGTTTGGTTGAAGCGGATGATACATTGTCCAAACTTTGCCCTCTTCCAAAGGCTACTAAAGAAAATCAGAAGCGGAAGAGAGTTTCTAAAAAATCAGAAATTTTAACTAGCACTCCTTATAAAAAGTCTCTTGAAGAAAAAGAAGTAGCTAATACATCCAAGAAAAATATTAAAAGAAAATTGGTTAATAATCAAACGAAGCAAAAACATACAATGAAAAAAAGAGTTCAAAAGAAAAAAGATGAAGCACAAGCAAATGAGAAGCAAGTAGAAAATGGAATTTGTCCTGCATGTAGTGAAACTTATACGGACCCGCCCGACATTGATTTGATTCAATGTAATAAGTGTTTACAATGGTATCACGAAATTTGTACATCGTATGAAGGAACTGGAAATTTTATGTGCGACTTTTGCATCACATAACTACTTACTACTTATATGTATTATAATAAATATGCGTACTCTTAGGATACGTGCGCACTCTTGAATACTGCCCCTGCGCACTCATAGGCACACCGTGTCCTAAGAGTGCGCACTTGTGAGAAATAAGTTTTTAGAATGCCGTGTTCATTTGTGTAAGATAAAAATGTTGTTTGTATTAAAAATACCTATATTAAAGTGTAATCCGTCCCAGAACAAGTATTTTATATATCTAAATTTATGCAGAGGCAAGTAATACCCCAAAAAAAATTAAGTGCGTACTCTTAGGCGACCTTCCTATGTGTAAAAAACTGAATTGATGAGTTTTGGAAATGCAAGAGCTGGTAGTAGTCTTTTGGTGATAATTGATGAAAAATCCATCAAGCATAGTGACTGTAAAGCCTGTTTTACATTCCCAATTTCTTCATGAATAATTAATCCATAAATTTCTTCAAAGACTTGTTCATCAATTTATTCACAAAATCATTTTGTTTTACCCTGATGAATCTCTTTGACTCTTTTATCAGTTTGTAAGGATGACCAACATATGAAAAAAATAAAAAAATATGGATTGTTTAAAATTATTAATTTGAGCTATGTATAAAGAAAATATTGTATAATTTTTAAAATTATAGCCATATTGTTATTAACCCTTTCGTTAATAACCCGCTTCAAACGTTTAGTGTCACCATTCCCAGTCAATTTACATGGCTACAGACCCACCGTCGTATAATATACGTCAGGCATAAAAAAATGCAGAAAAGTGCAGCTGATACTCTTTAAATATAAATTTTTATATTCGTTTGTATCTTTTTGAACAATTCATATATTTTTAACAAAGAAACTCCACACTTATGCAGTACTCAATAACAGAATAGGATAGAAGCACGACTTACGAAATTCCAGCAGCGCAGCGAGAGTAAGGGTTTCATCCGCTAGAGGCGCTGGCTAAATGATGGATTAATATGGCGATGGGTGTGGAGGCTTTGTATCAGTGGCGGATATGAAAGGCACTGGATCTGGATGCACGTTAATGGTGTTGGATATTTACGGCAGTGGGTGTGCAGGCACGGCAAAAAAATTACTGTCGCATATATACAACATCGGTTGTCTAGACCATTTTAGAACTGAACATATACAGGGTGACCGTATTTCGAGTCTTTGCATGGGGATCTTGGTTATCTTAAGAGATACGAGGTCGGTTAAATTGGGTCAAACTTGCGGAATTTGATGCCGAGTAACATGGTAAAAAAAATTGGCTGGCCCTTCTCGTTTTGAAAATAATGCGAAAAAACTGTAAATGGTCGTTTTCGTTTTTATTTTTTTAAACGAAAACGAATAGCGCTGGACATTTCTAAGTTAAACATTATTAAGGCACTTTTTTACAAGGAATCTAAATATGATCAGGCATTTTTTTTCTCGCCTCCCTGGACACAAATATGACGATCAACTTTTATTTTTGTTATTTGCGCCATAGTGAATTTTTGCATTTTTGAAAAGAGGATTTTTTTCTGTTTAAAATCATAAGTCACACATTATGCTTTACTTTGTTTTTCTTGCCGTAATATTAAATTAATCGTTTTTGCATAGAGTGCCTTGGAAATATAAGCTCCATAATGTTTGACGTTTTCGCATAGAGTGCCTTGGAAACATAAGCCCCATATGTTTGACATTTCTACATAGAATGCCTTGGAAACATAAGCCCCATAATGTTTGATAGTTTAGTACAATTTTAAATGTCACGGATACTTTATTTTACTGAAAAAATGTCAGATTATTCTAGTTATTGGCCATTTTGAAAATTATCTTCAAAAGTTTTCCTAATGTTGGGTAGGTTCAGTACACATTGAATTTAATTCGTTTACTTCAATCTTAAACATTTCTTCAGAAACAAAGTTTCTTGACGTGGATGGGTCTTGTGTTAGTGTTATATTTATTAGAAGTATAATTTAGTCGTTGTTGTTGAGGTTGTCTGTTCACAGTAAAGGTTGTCTGTGTATACATACTTAGTAGAATGTTGTCTGTTCATAGTACCTAGAGGGTTGATGTGAATTATTACTTGGGACTGAAACATTGGGAATTTGTCCTAAATGTATCGTTTTGAGTATGAGCATTAAAATTAGGTCTTATTTGTATTTCTGTAGTTGGTCTAAGAACTTGGGGTTGATTTCTATGAGAAAAATTTTGGTAATAGTGGATATTAATCTTCTGTAATAACCGGAAATGCTTCAACTAAACTGGTAGGGGCGTAAAGGTTCTTTCAGTCCAGCAAGAAAAGTTTTTAATGCTAGACTATTGTACAAATTTCGTTTTAGTGCCTCTTCTGTTTGCGTGTGAATATCTACATAACTACATAAAAAGTTCAAAATGGGTAAAACTTTATCAACAAAAAATTGAGGTTTTTCATTACGTTTTAGCATTACTAAATCTTGATTTAAGCACGTTTCATCTCTGATCAGCAAAATTTCAGTATAAAACTTTTTTCAGAAGTAAATATTTTGGATAGAATTTGGATTTCTTAAATCATAACAATTTATTGATTATCGATTTGCAAGTAACTAAAAATCTATTCAATTCGTTTGGATCACTTTCAAATCTACACAATTGAAATACTCAGATCAAGGTTAGTTTATATAAACTAACCTTGACTCAGATGTAAATTCAGCATATTTAGGTAGGCTTGGGTGGGCACTTGCCCACCCAGAATTGCGGAGTATCCACCCAGGTGTCCACCCGAAAATAAAAAAAGAGTTAAAAATTACATCATGATGATGTGATTCCTGTGCCTCATTTAAATTACTTCTCAAAATTAAAAAAATCCTCTGTGGCGCCTTTTAGTAACCAACCACCACCCTTATTTTTTTTTGGATGTCCGCCTAAAAAAGACAACAAATTTCACACATACGACACTAATCAGTAAAGCGTGTTTAGGTATGCAAAAGTCAGATATAATATAAATTTAAATAAAAACATTAATACATTTTTTTACATGGTGTCGCAAAAATTTTATGGGTTCTAACTTATATTTTTACTTCCACAACATTAAGGCTAATGCATTCGTCACTCCTCAAATAACTATATTAGTGGAGTCAACCAGGAAAATAACTTCGAACAAATTCCGGGAGTTTTAGATTTTGTTGGAATGTGTTCGTTTTGATGTCTTAAAACAAAATCCGAAGAGTCCGCAGCGCAAAATAGTGTGCGATTTTTTATATTTAACAGCAACTGTCAAAAATATAGGTTTTTTGTTAATAACTTATTTAATAAGCGTTTTTATAGAATTTAAGTAAGACCATTCGAAAGAGCTAGCAATTTCTCCAAAAAAAATGTATTTACATATTTTTTGTAAAATAATTAAGTAATGAATGAGAATTTTTTTAAGATTATACGTTTTCATACTTCCTCGTATTTAAGAGGCAGCCGAAATTGAGAGCGCGTGGAGCGCGAGACAGCTAAACAGTAATAACTTTTACACACACAACTAATTCATATGCAAAAAAGTTTATTGGAAAGTGACATCGTAAAGCAATTAAAAAAATCTTGTAGCATTAATTTCCATGAAGGAATACGCCTGTCATATTATTGTAAAGTTGGCCTTGATCAAAATTTCATGCATTTTCACAATAATTGCCGTTACATGGTCAATTTGTAATATTTTTGAGCAATATTACAGAATGTTTCTACTAAATGTATGAACTTTTGAAAGAGCAATATAAGATTACGATATGAAACCTCGTTTGTTTGTTTTTTTCACTTTGAACATAGAGATTTTTCATAAATTCTTGCTATCGTATATTCAATATTTATTTTAAATGCTCATAATATCCGCATAAAATTAGATATTGAAACTCAATAGCTGACTTTTTTTAAGCTTAAAACGTGTGCTTTTTGATAGCATAAGTTATTTTAATGTATTTATCTTTTTATCGTTTATTTTTGCAGTAAACCGCGTTATAATTAATTTCCCGAAACGCAGAACTGGAGTTTTCTTATTTTTAAATCCAAGAATCAAGCTGAAGGAGGTTTCTTACTGGGATGAGACCAATCCTAAGTGAAAGTACATGTTTTAAACTTCCGACTTCCTAGTCAAAAGATTTTTTCTACATAATTTCCTCTCGTGATTATCAGCTTTTGGAAAAAAACTCTCTTCATGTGTTCTCAGCTTTCATACAATAATACGAATTCTCTAGTATAATAATTTCCGCTTTCTTTCTCGTAAATACTTCATACATGTTTGTATGCTACTATAGTCCCCATTTTCGATCCACTAAGAACATATGCGTTCGTATATGTGTATGTATGTGCATGTGTTTGTGAGGCGTGTTAGTCGGCAGGTAGTCGGCAGTATATGTCATTCTGTTCCCTTGGAGCACAGCTTGTATTGACGTGGGGACGAATGGCCCAGCCTATATACATATATCCACGAAAATCCAAGCTATATACAGGGTGTTTCATTAAGGGTGAAGAGGTACCATATCTCAGAAATTAATAGTCCTGGAGCTTTGGGAAAAAATCTTTTTAAGTAATATGGTCACGAAAAATCGCTGAAAATTATTTTTAAGTTTGTAGATCGGACGCTAGGGGGCGTATTCGCAACAGTAAATTTGAAAAATGGGTTTTCTCAAAAAATAACTAATAAGTATCAAAAATAATTTTATTGCACTCTTCTGCAAATTCTGAACAATTTTCGTGCTCTTACTCTTCAAATAGAAGTGAGGCGGGCGGATAAACCTTGAATTGAAAAAAATGCTGCTAACTCCGGTTTGGTTTAACCGAATTGGTTGAATTTGGGCTTGTTGAAGAGAGATTTCCTTCTTCTATCAAATGATTGTCCAGTAAGATCATTTCGAATTTCGTGGTCACCGCTAGAGGGCGCAACTCGAAAAATTTCCCTTTTATTACAATTTTCTCCGAAATTTTAAATTCAATGACATATTTATTCTGTTATAATCAAAAAGTAGATTACATTTACAACAAAAAATACTTTGGTATTTCGATATCTTCATTAGTTTCGGAGTTATCGCCAAAAGAATAATTATTAACATGTTATTTGAAAGAAGAAGGTAAATTAGGCGCACTGAGAGATTGCGTCCGCGGGGAAGCGGGAAGCGCGGAGAACGATTTGTCGCTATTGGCCGACTGCAATTTTTTGCACTGTTGCAGTCGGCCAATAGCGACAAATCGTTCTCCGCGCTCCCCGCTTCCCCGCGGACGCAATCTCTCAGTGCGCCTACAATAATAGGTATTTGTTTTCCGTGGCCAAGCATGCCATGAAATAAATAAAAATCTGCTTGAGCTTTTCGTAAATAGCTAGATTTTCACTTTCAATCAGCATCTCAAGATACGGTTTCAGTTTCTTTATCATGAATACCTACCTAAATTCCAGTATTCTTGCATTCAACTGCACTTTTACTGGCGCCATTTTGTTTTTATTTATTTTTTACTTCATATTCATAATCAGCATCTCAAAAAACATAAAAATATACATTTTCATTGAAAAATAATTGAGAAATTTGGGTGAAAAATCGATTTTTTGTTTTTTATTTTTTTTAAAGCGCACTTTCTCAACCTGCGGACTTTTAAATAAAAGTATGTTTGAAGGTGTTTCAAAAGGTTTTATTCAAATCCATGACTTCCCTAATTAATTCCTAATTAACATCATTTTTCGTCTACGTTGACTCCACTATATGGTGGCGAACCAGATCAGCGATGCTTGTTTTTTTCTGGTGATGTACCCCCGCGAGTTTGGGCGTTGCCAGCTGATGCAAAGCCTCCAAATTCAGGTCTGCGATAAACACGAACCCCGACTTTTGTGAGTCCACACCGAATTAAAGTTCAACACAACCATGTGTGCCGTTATGGCATTTGGCTAAACTGTCATCGGGAATTTTTGTGGCAAAAAATTTCACAGTATGCACAAATTTTTCAAATATTCAAGGTCAAACAGCACCCGCCCCCCTTGAGACCGCGTCTATTGTTGACCAATAATTCTGAATAACTCAAATGTTTTGATGAAAAATAGCCTAATGTGGTTTTTGGATTTTCTACCTCGATTGTGGCTATATGTAGGTGGCTTTGACTTTTAAGTTGGCGACTAATTTGTTTGCAGTAAGTAGACATTATTGCCCTATACTTTTCATAACAAATTTCGTTCTGATCAGTTTAAAATTAATGAACTTGTAAAAGCGTTACACTCTTAAGTGAAAAACGTTAGTATATACCAAAACTATTTATTTTAAGTACATTTTAGTGCATACCAAAATTTGACAGTGTCCGCCAACTTGGATTAAGCGAAAATACCTAAATTCACACTTGAATCATAGAGCTCAATTTGATTTGAATGAGGCTACAGAAAAAATCTGTCTCAAAATGAAAAATTTATGAGAATAAATAAAAGTAATCCGTTGCCACGACAAATTGGAATTTTGACCTAATATATAGTTTTTGGAATAATAATTATTATTCTTGATAACATAAGTCTGTTCTCAGTTATAGTATTTTCTGTTTCTACGTTTTGTTGAATTAGCATAGTAGATAAAATTTTCTTATGCCAAGCATATTTTTTGTGTTGAAAAGGTTGTCGAAGAACAACACTATTTGCTGAAAAGTGAAAAAATAAGTGTTTCCAGTTTTCTTGACTAGCCGTTTCTATGGGAATGTAGCTACAACTATAATGAAATTCAAATTAATACGTTGTAATTCAGAAAACATTGATTGTAATTCAGACTTGTATGTAGTTCTGAAAATATAAACTGAAATTCATAGGTGTCAAATGTATTTAAAAAGATAGCATAATATGCAATTCCGAAATTCCCGAAATAGCATTTCGCTCAGTGTCTGTTGACCTGAGCAAATGCACGAAATCATTTTGACACTAGCACCAATATTAAGAGAAAAAAGAAAACATTCTTACCTTATTAAACCATTAGCTCCAGGATGAGGATCTATAATAATAAAACTTAATCCATGTTTAGGGACTTCCTCAAATTCGCAACTGTCTTCATATATATTTAACACTAAGTTGTATGACAAAATCTTAGCATTGCAGAATTCATTGCCTCTATCCAGGATCCACAATTTAGCTTTTTTCGATTCAGCATTTAAGGCGACGGCGTTTTGCAGGTTGTTGCAGTCACTCCACTTCTGATTTTCTAAGAGCTGGTTCCTGAAAATGTTGAAATGAATCAATCGAGGAATTAATAAATAGGTATATACACTGACCGGCAAAAAAAACGGGCCACTAAAAATTAGCCCCAATTTCAAAGTTGGATATCTCGCGAACTGCTCATTCGATTTGATGATTTTTTTTAAATTGTAGATTAATTCTTCAGTTACGAATGCTATGTCAGAAAGTTTTATTCGGAATTTAATTTAAGCATATACAGGGCGCAACAGTGGGACGATTTTTTCCCCGAAACTTGAAACACCCTGTGGGGTGCAGCCGCAACAGTAGCTGTTGACAAGTGGTACCACACTATAGCCTCATCTTTTGTGAACATTTTGTTTTTGAATCACGACGTTATCTCCGTTCATGTCGGAGATATACTGTTTTGAAACAGTTTTGAAAAAGGCTTTGCAGGCAGAAAATACTACGGGTAAATAATCAAGGCGGCATAGGCGAAAATGCATGTCAGTTTTTCAACGGTTGTCAAATGGTTGCAAGTCAAATATTTATACAGGGACGAGTGTGAAAACAGCCACGGTTTTTCATCCACGGTTTTGTAAAAATCCCGTCCACGAAAAATCCGGAAACACTGCATTCGTCACGGGAAACACTCCACGGTCATCCACGGTTTTATTTTACTCATAGAAGGTCATTAAATTTTCTTCCAAGGGACCTAATTTTAAATTTTCGGCGAAATGTACGATATTGCTGGTAACTGACAAACAGCGGCAGAATAAAATTATGGCTTTCACCTCGACTAGTTCAAAACCTTTGGCCGGCGATTTGGGGAGAAGCTGCAATTTAAAAACTTGAAAAATGCCCGTTTTTTTGCAAATAAAAATTATTAGTTCCTTTATCAGAAGATGTGCGCTATTGCCGATAGTTGCTAAATATTCGCTAGTATATGCCCTTCACTCGGACTAGCTAAAACCTTTGGCCGGCGGTTTGGGGAGAAGCTGGAATTTAAAAACTTGAAAAATTCGCTTCTTTTTGCAAATAAAAATTATTATCTCCTTTATCGGGAGAGTGCGCGCTATTGCCGATAGTTGCTAAAAATTCCATAGTATATGCCCTTCACTTAGACTAGTTCAAAACCTTTGGCCAGCGATTTGGGGAGAAGCTGAAATTCAAAAACTTGAAAAATTCGCGTTTTTTTGCATATAAAAATTATTATCTCCTTTATCGGGAGATGTGCGCTATTGCCGATGGTTAAATATTCGCTGGTATATGCCCTTCACCTGCACTAATACAGAAAAACGCGAATTTTTATAGTTTTTAAATTGCAGCTTCTCCTCAAATCGCCGGCCAAAGGTTTTGAACTGGTCCAGGTGAAGGGCATATAGGTATTAGCGAATATTTAGCAACTATCGGCAATAGCACACATCTCCCGATAAAATAGCTAATAATTTTTATTTGCACAAAAACCCCGAATTTTTCAAGTTTTTAATTTCCAGGTTCTCCCCAAATCGCCGGCCAAAGGTTTTGAACTAGTCCAGGTGAAGGGCATATACTAGCGAATATTTATCTCCCGATAAAATAGCTAATAATTGTTACTTGTAAAAAAAGCGAATTTTTCAAATTTTTAAATTCCAGCTTCTCCCCAAATCGCCGGCCAAAGGTTTTGAACTGGTCCAGGTGAAAGCCATAATTCTGCCGCTGTTTGTCAGTTACCAGCAATATCGTACATTTCACCGAAAATTTAAAATTAGGTCCTTGGAAGAAAATTTAATAACGTTCTAAGTATGAGTAAAACAAAACCGTGGATGACCGTGGAGAGGGTGTTTCCCGTGATGAATGCAGTGTTGCCGGATTTTTCGTGGACGGGATTTTTACAAAACCGTGGATGAAAAACCGTGGCTGTTTTCACACTCGTCATACAGGGTATATAGGTAAAATATATAAAAATTGTACAAGAGTAATAAAGTATTCTTATTTTAAAAAATTCGGCAAAATGTGATTAAGAAAAGTTGTTTAGAATTAATATTTATGCCCAAATACCAAAACATGGCCTCCTAAAAAAATATTTTTTGAAAACATTAAAAATGTCCTAAAAAAATTGTTTTAATATTCACCCTAAACAGTTTCATAAATCGATCAAAATTAAATCAATTTCGCATAACTTTGTTCAAATTCAAGCATATATTTGTAAAATTAACTTAGATTTTTAATTTTTTAGGGAATCACAAACTTCATGTTTGTTGCAACGATATTAAAAAAACTTTAAAATTTCGCAAAAATTCTTCTGAACAAGGTAAAACAATAGTAATGATAATGTGTATACAGGGTGTTCCTAAATATCATGTACATACGGAAGGGGGTAATTCTTTGGCCCATTTTAAGAAAAAACTTCATATGAACGTATGTCGTAAACGTCCTAACTTTTGAGATACAGGGCGTTGAAGTTCATTTTTTAAATTGAATTTTGGCTACATCTCCCGAAATAATCAAGCTGCTGTACTGAAATTTGGCACTGCTATGTTTTTGGGGATGGAGAATAAGCTGAAAATGTCAATTTCACCGTATCTCACAGAGGGCGCCACTTGCGCTGTTTTTTGATCACGCTTTTACGCGTAACTTTTTTGAGGATATCTTTTTGGTCCTGCAGGTCCATCATTTTAGAGCATCTTTTCATTCTGCAAGAAAAAGGTACTCTTGTTTCATAACGATTAAATCAACCGTTTGCGTTGAAATTGCCAAAACGTGCGCCAAAACACCTGTTAATTCCAATATTCGAAACATAAAATTTTCACCTACTGCTTTCAAATGTTACAGATCAACTGTACATTCAAAATGATGAAAAAAATGCCAAATGAGCATTGGTCAAAACACCATTGGTTTTCTTGGAATAGAGTGTCTAAATTTTGTCAAATTCAATCCTTTCCATTTTGAAAGCGAATAATTTTTGGTACATTGTTCATAGGGATTTTTTCTCAGTTTAAATGGTACAGTTGATCTGTAACACTTGAAGGTGGTAGGTGAAAATTTTTTGTTTCGAATATTGAAGTCAACAGGTGTTTTGGAGAACGTTTTGGCAATTTCAACGCGAACGGTTGATTTAATCATTATGAAACAAGAGTACCTTTTTCTTGCAGAATGAAAATGTGCACTAAAATGATGAACCGCGTGATCAAAAAACAGCGCAAGTGGCGCCCTCTGTGAGATACGGTGAAATTGACATTTTCAGCTTATTCTCCATCCCCAAGAACATAGCAGTGCCAAATTTCAGTTCAACAGCTTGATTATTTCGGGAGATGTAGCCAAAATTCAATTTAAAAAAATGAACTTCAAAAGTTAGGACGTTTACGATATACGTTCATATGAAGTTTTTTTCTTAAAATGGGCCAAAGAATTACCCCCTTTCGTATGTACATGATATTTAGGAACACCCTGTATATTCAAAAACTCTCATTGAAGGAGCAACATTTTTATTTTAAATGTCTATTAAGAAGCTGGAAATTAATTGACGAAAAAAATTTTTCTTAGAAGGCTACGTTTTTTTATTTAGGCATAGCTTTTAATTCTAAACAACTTTTCTTAATAACCTTTTGCTAAATTTTTTGAAATAAGGGTATATTACTCTAGCTTCGTTGTTTCTGATTTTAGATAAAAAGTGTAAATACAAAAGTTGGAGGGAATGAGGGAATTGTGTCCCCAATGCGGTTAGCATGTCCTAGTTTCCGTGACAGCTGCCATTTTCCAGATATGTCACAAACTTGTGTTTCTTTTATAATATAATAATAATTCTCACCCTCACAATACTCCAAACTAGGAGTACCCCAGAAGCAAACACATGCTTGTGCGGGGGAGGGAGGCAATTACTATTATTTTGTCTTCGTTGCCATTTGCGGCTATAGGGCCGACTTTTTTCCCGATAGAACTAGGATAGCATTCGCTCAAGTACTACGGAAAACCCTAGAAAACCGTAGTAATCCCAGTGAGTGTAGGACAATTGGTAAATCACACTGATAAAGCTATTTAGGAGCAATACCGGGAACCCACATTTGTCCAGCGCTCTTGGCCATAGCGGTGTTTTTCTTTAAAGACATTTGCATGCGCCTGCCTCGAACCAAGGTCGATCGAAGGCAGAAAAACATGCAGTCTAAAAAGTCAGCGCCGGTACGAGCGACGCCACCGTGGAAACTATAGTTATTTATGTTATTTTTCCGAATAACCATATCGAATATTATATCGTTGGAGAGCTCTAAAAATGCCTGATTTATTGAGACAATGGCCAACTATGGTTCCCATTTAGAAAAAACACAAGTATCTCGAAAATGGCAGCTGTCACGGAAAGTAGGACATGACAGCCGCATTGGGGACATAATTCCCTCCAACTTTTGCATTTACACTTTTTATCTAAAATTAGAATAAATCGCCAAAATTTCGTCTTTTCAAAATATCCAGTAAGCCATGACTTTTTTCAAAAATCCACAAGGTGCATTAAATTGGGCCTATAAAATTGCATTTCTTTCCCCATTTAACCTTTCTATCTCCGCTAGTTTCCGAGATCCCCATACTATGATCATAAAAAAAACTCACTCTGTATAATGTACTAAAGAATAGCGTTTCTCAACTAAAACTATTATTTTTCTTGTGCATACCTACTGGAACTCGAATAGTTATAGTTATTATTTCAAGTAACAGATGCTTGTTGCAATAAAGTTTTAATGTATTTAACGGATTATTTTTACAGACCGTTTCCTTATTGCCTTAACTTGCTAAATCTGACGGCGAATCTGTCAAGTTGGCAACACTGCACAAACAACAGAAAGAATACAGGGGAGTTCCCCTGTATTCTTTCAAATGAGTTGCCATGATTAAGGTCGTGTCGCAACCTATTTTATTTACATTCTGAAGGTGGGAGAATTTTTCGCTAGTTCAATTTGAGGTTTGCTGGTCAGGGTTCGAGGGCCCCCTGAGCTTGGAGACCCCGGTGCACGGCACCGCCTAGCACTCCGGTAGCTACGCCACTGAATTTTGATCACTGGTTTCCGAGATCACCATACTGATCATAAAAAAACTCATCCTGTATGTGTTATGGCTTTATGTGTGGAAAACCGTTAAAAAATAAAATAAAATGAGAAATAAGAAAAAAATGATTTTAAAACAATTTCTAACAAGCTCTATCTTGAAAACGAGATGAATTGAGACATAATTGTATTCGAACTTTTTTCATTTTTAGGCTCTACCGTATGGTACTGTGCATTGTACTCTTTTAATGTCACCCTGTATATAACTTTTGCTTAAACACGCTTTACTGACCCGTGCCGACTACGTGTATCTTTCGGAGTTACTTTCAGTTTCCATCCATTAAGGTCCATGTTTCTAACTTTTCGGGTGGGCACTTAACAATTATTCTGAGTGGGCAAGTGCCAACTCAGGTCCATCCGTGGCGATGCCATTGAAAATACATCAAAACTTTGCAAAATAAGCACAAACGGCTTTATAACCAAGCTTTATTGTCCTACCGACACCATTTTGGACTCGGTCAGTTGTTTTGTTGGATTGCTCTATAATAGCAAAACGTTGACAACAACGCAAAAATCCAAGAAATGAGCGTTTCAGGGCATGACCTTACACCCGTAGAAAATTTGATCTCAAAATTTAATTTTAGCGCCTTTTTCAATCGCTATAAATGGACAAAAACACTTAATGATGCATAGGTATATAAAAAAGTATGGAAAAGGCATATTTTATTTTTTAAGTTTTTACCGTGTCATATCGGATATAGCTTATTGTCCACCGAAGATTGCCGAGCGAGTTCCGTATCACATCTTTATGGTCTTATTTTAGCATAACTTATCTGTGTCTTTTGATTTAGAAAAAAAAACAAAATATTTCGGGTATTTTCGCGAAATTACAAGGAACATGTACCTCATCACTTTTCGAAATGATGCTTTCAGTTCTTTGCGATTACGCGCGCTCAATACGAAGACACTGCAAGTGCGACCACTATAGCGTCTGATACGGACTTACCTATTTGGATTTTCCGCTGTGCAATAAGCTACATCCGCTGCGAATAATATGCTACCGTACCGAGTGGCCAAATAAGAGAGAACGAAGGATGTTATATCTCGATATGTCGGAAACAGTTTGTGGCAGAACTTCCGGATTTTTTTTTATTATAGCACATAGGTGGAAAATATTTTCAAAGCAAAGCAAAGTTTATAGCCAAGCAGAAAAATTAAGTTTTTCCTAATAGCAGCATCTAAAATATTTGCATATTTGCATATTAATTTAGAGAAAATTAGTAACTTTTTGGTTTTGCACATTTTTCTGTAACTTAAAATAAAGCGATGGGCGATCTTCAAACTTTTTTCATTAAATTACATTACAAGGGAGGAACACGCACTTTACCCCAGAGATGTTTTTTAGTACCTTTCGCTACTTGATTCTAAGAGTTTTTTGTTTTTAATAGTTTAATTTTAGGTAGTATTTACCTACCTTAACGTCAGTAACGGGGCATTCAGTTCCGGCCAAGGGACTTCCACTAAACTTGGAGCACTAACATTATTTTCACACACATCCTTGGGGAGTGCCAAAAAGGCTCTGCCATGGTAGACTGCTATGTTTGAAATATAGTGGTTATTCGTTATTCCGAAGCTGCTCAAATCCCAACAAAATATACTACCCAATAGCGAAAAAATATATATTACAAAGATGCTTGAACCGAATGGTAGCATAATTAAGTAGGTACCTAATAATAAGTTGGGTATACCTTACCTACCTACCAAGTAAAATGGTCTGGCTTGGCAGTTGTAGCAATGCTGACAGTGCATTGTAAAATATGCTTATGATGTGTGTATGTGTGACTTGTGTATATTTTGATTCGACTTATAACTAGCTACACGGAAAATAAATCGGATTCTAATATCAGTCAGGTATACATATTGACTTTAAATTGTCTCAATTTCTGCTTTTGTCCTTTGTTTACAAATCCTGGGACACCCTGTATGTAATTTTGCATAATTAGAGCGAGAGTACTTTGTGTTATAAGAAGAACACAATGTAGATATTGTATACATTCTAAATTAGGTATTAAGGTCTCCGCCAGAAAGTTTTCTAAAGGGGAGCGATTTTTTAGGTACAGAGGGCAGGGCGTATCCTCTACCGTTTTTGAAATTTTTTCTTATTGCACTTTTAAATTTTATCCTAAATTTATTTTGAACTTTTGGTTCTCGCGATAAGGACAGTTGATGGATAGGTACAATAACAAAAAAATATGTATTTTAACCATGGTTAAAAGGAACATGACAAAAATGTTAAGGGCCTAAAATACCTATTCATCAAGATTCCACATTTTATTTTTTTCCGCAATAACATGTATCGCATTTCGCCAACTTTCTGCAGTAATAATGTCCAGTGAATTGATCATCAGCTGCCGTACATCCATAAGCTTGTAAGTTATGTCTTGCAACATATCCTTTCATTGGGGCCCATATAAGCTCTGTGGGGCTAAACTCACAATGGTATGGCGGCAGACGTTGCACAATAATAATTATGCCACGCTATTTTGTCATTTCGTAGACTACATACTTCTTAAATCCTGACCTATGTTGCTTGGCTATTTTTAAAAGTTCTTTTTTGACCACTCCTTCTTCAAATTGCAGCCCCTTCTCGTTTAGCCGTTCAATAATATTCGCTTTTCTCCAAGAACTTGTTGAAAGCTTCTCCACTAGTCTATAATGATAACTTACTTTATTAATTACAAGTATGGAATTATTTGGTATCCGCTCTATCATTCATTTCTGAAAATATTCTCAAATACATCGACCGTCATTTCCTCGTGATAATTTCTGGTAGAATTGGATTGAAAGTTTAATAAACCGCCATCTAGAAATCCATCTTCGCTTGCAACGTGTGTTATTATTAACCTACGACCTTTTCCAGAGGGAAGGTTTATACCTCTTGACCATCCTTCCATAAAAGCTTGCCGAGAACTTTGAATATTTTTGCCTTTCCATACTTTTGAAACAGTATGTCCCTTGTTCAACCAAGTTTCATCTAACTAAAAAATGTTTCTTCCCTCACTTCGAAATCTTCTTATTGCCAGTAGGTATTCTCTTCTCCAACAAATGATTTCGGGTTTGTCTATGAGAATAGACTTTCGGTTTTGTTTCTCCCAGCCAAAATTCATTTTCTTAAGGACTGCCCATAATGGGGTTCTTCTCACTTCGGGCAAGTCGTTGTCTTCGTTCACAGCTTGTACAAGATTTTATTTAATGTTGGTAGCTTTTTTTGAAACAAAACTTGTGAACTATCCTTGTTATGGCATACTTAGCATCGCTGTCAATTTGCGTTGGCTTCTTCCCTGTTTTTTCTTATCTTCATTAAGTTCACCTGTGGGCCTTCTTTCTTTCAGAAATCTATAAATGGTTGCCTCTCCAACTCCAGTCATATTGGAACATTCCACAACTATGGTGCGAACAGTGCTAGAGAGTTGCTGATGTACCAGTGCATCGTGGACATTTAAAACTATAGTTTTTTCTCTTGCAGAAAAATGGCTTTTACAAACCCTGGTTCGAGGGTCTTGGTATAAAACATACTACTATACTGCCAAACGACAAATGAATAATTCACCTTTATGATTATTCCATTTATAAGAATTTTAGGCAAATAGGTGTAACTACCTACAATTCTAAGTATCATAATTAATATAAAAGTAATAAAAGGCACATAATTAGGCCTGTATTAAAATTGGGAGGAATAGGAATACATCCTAAATATTATACATAATTGCCTCAAAAAGGGCATTAATATTGTAATCTAATAAAGATAACTTCTTACTTTTATTTTCCATGTGTAAATAGGAAAATTATCCATGAAAATATGGTTGTTGTCTGAAAGAGATTTTCATAATAAAAAAAAACAAAATTCAGCGTACGCTACTCATTTGATAGACAACAACCATATTTTTAAAGATAATTTTTCTATTTTAACATTGAAAATAAAAGAGAATAACGCCGCCTATAGTTTACGATCATTTTATGGCCCTGGAACCTACTCTGTGCTGTCAATTCTTTTTGAACAAAGTATAGTTACCTATGGAAATAAATGTGCAATAATAGCGTTATGACGTCATTAATGGCATTCATTCCCAATGGAATTTTGCGTATGGAGTTACCTACCTAAACAGAAAAGTTTATTCAACAGCCCGGCAAAATGTCGTGTACCTAACACTAAAAAAATGAGATTACCTACTTGAAGTATGCAGCTGTTGAATTGCTGAAGCACTGAAGCTGAAAGGATGAAATTTTGAAGAATGTGGTCTTGTTTGTTTTGAAAAGTAGGTGCAAATATACTAGGTGTTTACTGAGTATTTATTGTAAGTAGTGTTAGAAGTGTCAAGTTTCAAGTAAACAGACAGCATCACGAACCTCTCAGGAAAGATAAGCAGGGCGGAGAGGACACAGCTTACCCTAATAACATAATAAGCTGTGGTGAGGATGTGTGGCGACGGGTTGTAAAGGCGACTCGATCGTTGCGCCTCGAGTGAATCGGTCGTCTAGGTCTAGAGCTTGTCGCATCGATTATATTTTTTTGAGAGTTTATTTTTAAATAAACTCTTTAAATTTCCTAATATTTGTCTTTTATCCTATTTTTTATATACAGGGTGTCCCAATAAGGACTCCCATCGCCGATATCTCGGGAACAAAAAGAGATATTTTCATTGTGCAAACGCCGCTCGCTAGGACGTGAAGAGAGCTTTATTTGCAACTGCTAAGCGTTCATTTCGATATTGGCGTATAGATGGCCCTGCGGTGCAAAAAACTTTTCGATCCTAGGAACGTTCGAATGTAGCGCATCTTGAAGATTGGGATATTTGGAGAAACTTTTATTCTATGGACGATTTTTCTATTGTTACTGTTTCTGAGATAACTGCTCTACAATATCATTTACAAAAAAAGCTAACTCGCTTCTTAAACTTAACTTTAGAGGAAAAAGTTATTAAAATGATCTTTGTAGTTCACTAGGATGAAGAATTTAGCGGCACGTGTCAAATTATTACTCATCCGGTTTCACCGAAAGTACCGGATATGACCCATTTTTCAGTATAAAATGAACATACTGTATAATTTATCCCTCAAATTGAAAAAAAAGGTATTTTCTAGTGTCATATAATAACAATAATACCATGCATACATCTAAACAACAACAAGGAAGGTGGCTGTGTCCATTGTTTCAATATGACATTTAACTTCAAACGCCCAGGTAATTTTCCATCGTTGTCAATTTGTTTCTTGTCTAATTAGTTTATTAATTGTTGTAATAATGGTTAATCATAGTATAAAAAATAAATTCAGCCAATTTGTCTTTGTCTAAATGTACCTTTTCCCATTTTTAAGGGAAAATTGTAGGTACAGTATGTTCATTTTGAACTGAAAAATAGGTCACTTCTGGTATTTCCGGTCAAATCGTATGTGTAATAATTTGACACGTGCACCTATTTTCTTCGTCCTAGTGAACTACAAAGATATTTTTAATAACTTTTTCCTCTAAAATTAATCTTAAGCGAGTAAGCTTATTTTTGGTAAATGACATTCTAGAGCGGTTATCTCAGAAACTAGTAACAATAGAAAAATCATCCATAGAACAAAAGTTGCTCCAAATTACCCATTCTTTCAGATGCGCTTCGTTTCAACGGTCCTAGGTTCGAATAGTTTCTTTGCACCGCATCGCCATCTATAGGCCAATATCAAAATGAACGCTGAGCAGTTGCAAATGAAGCCCTCTTCATGTCCTAGCGAACGGCGTTTCCAGAATTAAAATATCTCTTTATGTTCTCGAGATACCATCGACGGGAGTCCTTATTGGGACACCCTGTATATTAACAATAGGTAATACAATATTTTGTTATTGTCGTTTTTAAGATAATTGCTATGGAATTAGGTAGTTGCGATTAGATTGAAGATACTAAGTGTTTTTTAATTTATTTGCTTAACACAAAAGAATGTCTACTAGTTTCGTATTTTTTTATTATTTACAATAAAAATTCTAGATTAGCTCATCCACATTCGATTAAGTGCGTATAAGCCACTTTATTTAAAATTGTTAATACCTATGTTTACTTTAATTTAACGTCATAATCGGTTATTTATTTCCACGGGTAACTAGATCTTATGCTAGTCACAAATATTACCAATAAATTTCTATAGTAAATACAGAACAAACTGGCAAGTGTGACACACCAAATAAATGGGATATTTCGCTTTATAAAAAATGCACCATTTAATTTTTTTCCATAAAATTTAATTTTTGATATCAAAAGTACTTATCTAATTTATAAAAACAGATATAATATATGGATTCTGACAGTTCTTGCAATCAATTTTTATGTTAATTATTTTTGTGTACCTCTAAAAATAATGTTACAGCGATTTAAAAATTTTTGAAATTTTTGAACATGGTTTTCGTAGGTGGCCATGGATAGCAATTTTCATTATGACATAAGAAGGCCGCCCGGGAGAGCTGTCGATCGCACTCGCCACCGATTTTTTTCTGTCAAAAAATAGCCGAGATATTTTGAGTGAGCCACTTATATAGTAACAGGCAGAAAGTTGGACACAAATGGAAAACTTTTTTATTATTAATTTCTCAGAAAATTTTATTATTGATAAAAGTTGGTGCATCATTTCAAACTCAAAACGCACATATCAAAATTTAATATCTCTTTTTGGATACGAAGTAGATTCAAAAATGTCAAAATTACTCAAGAGTACAGTACCCTTATTTTTTAAAATACGGTAAAAAGTTACTTACAAAAGTTGTTTGGAATCAAAGGTCGATGTCAGATTGAAAGTTACAGCCACCTAGTCAAAAAAAAATGTAACTTTTTTTGTATTTTTTGACCACCCTGTCTATTACAAAAAACAAAATACCGCAAGCGCAACTTATCATCGGATAACACATTTTTAATTTTGTTTGATTAGCAGCTAGAAATTTAAATTAATCGAAATCAGAATTTAAAAATATTAAATTTTTGTGTCCAACTTTCTGCCGGTCCCTATATAAGCCAGCCTGTACTCTTATAATTCATAGTAGGGTCACTTGGTGCCGGCACTTTAAATCTCTGCGACTTAAAGGCTTGCCGCACAGGAAGCGCTCCATTTCCGTCGCCTTCATCATTATTATCTCCCGCCGACTGGATTCGTAGGGAGGAGAGGCAATGAGTAACAGCGCGGTGGTCGGACTGCCTGGTCCGTATTCTGCAAGTGAATCTTATATCGTTGTTGTATAATATTATTCGGTGGATATACATTCGATGGTTAAAAAAAATATTATTGTCGTTACATTGATCATCTCTATTTGTCTATTTTAACAAATTTTATGAAATGTTGAGTCATACGGCGATTTTCGGTTAATGCCATATCTTAATTTGATTACTTTCTGATATTTTGAAAAAAATCAGACCTAAATAGCTAGGATGCCAACGTCCAACTAGGTCCCACCACCACCTAATTTTAATTCGACTTTGGCAAAAATCATTAAAACTTCATTTTTTGAAGAAGTCCTGGACATTTTTTACCGGAAAATTATACATTGCCCTCCAAAAAGTTCGCGTTATAGGGGGACTGAATTATTTATTTAAATTGAAATTTTACTTATTGGAATTAGCTATTACATTAAAAGAGATGAATAAATTACCCACTCAAAAAGTGGTCACGAGAATTTCGCTATCTATCGAAAATGACATTTAAGTAGGAAAAACCACTAAAAAAAGGGCTTACTTGGAAAGTTGTTTATTTTTTATTCTACATAGCGTACCAAATTAGGGTGCTGTATTAAAAGTCTAGTTTTTTGGCATTCTTTTTGGTACCTATTAAATTTCTAGGCAAATGTATCGAAACCTGACAATTCAAATCCGAAGTCCAGTCTATGTGATTCTGGTCCAAGGTGCATCCTGTAATGAGCTCGTTTCACATCACCTATGAAGTAAAGCTCCTGGCGCGTTTTTTTAGGGATTTCCCCTGTAGGCCCATACCATTATATTTATTTATTTTTATAATTTTCAAAAGAAAATAATTAATTCTTCTGCGGTATAGCAGAATTAAGACAACGTTGACCGAGGCAATTGCCACACATCAAGAAGCAGCATAGTCCAATTTTAACGCCGCTGTACCTTTTTTTGTAAGCAAGTTCCATTTTTGCAGTTTCCGGGTATTATAGTCCAAATCACGAAAGAAAACGTTTCTAAAGAATGCGGGCAGCGTTGCGAGATTTCCTATACGAGCAGTCGTTATTTATTGGTTTCGGTTCGGTTTCGGTTTTTAATTTGATATAACGAGGTCGACGCTCTTGCGCCATGTTCCCCAAATAATGTTAACAATAAATACGAATATATACAAAGTGGACGGTACATGGAGGGTGAACCTCCTAAATGAAAAATTTGCGTGTGTTTTTACAATTTTGCTAAAATATTAATATTAAAATACCTAAAGAAATGTTTTAATACAAATTTATTTTATTTGGAATTAAGTCATTGTCAGTCGTCGTCAATGTTTGGCGAATACAAGTTTTATCATATTGAAGCCGAATTTCTGAACTCTGTTATACCGAAAAAATAAAGCTCGCATCACAGGACCACTTACCCATTTTTGTTTATCATTTATTTTTATCGCGGTGTGATAAAACACCTATTATATATTTTTTTCAACATCGTGGCGTCTACCATCGCCTTTGAAATACGGCAACACAGCACTTCTGCGAAGGAGTCGGCTGACAAAATCAGTTAGCCAACGCGTTTTGTGCCTGTTTCTATAGTACGTAAAGTTAACTGCGTATTTGGGCTACCACACAGACCTCATTTTTTAGGCCGCTTGCAAATTTTTTCCGCCGGCTCAGAGAGCTCAGTGGCGTTTCGTATGTTCGGGAGTTAACGTGTGCAAAATGAGTAAACAGGGAAGAACGTTGCATTCTCAAGCACGAGAAATAATTGCCAATGTTATAATTAAATAACAATTATATGAAAATTAAGTCAGTGAGTTACACAAAATTGAGTTACGCCCCTGAACTGTGACTAATTCTATAATATTTGCGAGTTCTTCCCCCTTACGTCGCACGCATTCTGCCGTAAGGAGGACTATAATTAAGGATCGACAAAGGCTTGGTGCTTCATTTGTGTATGCAGGATACAGACGTAAAATTTTTAATATTTTTTCACTCCCTTTGCAGCGCATCGATATTTCTGCCTCTTCATACCTGAATTTGATAATAAACACGGTTAATATTATGCTCCTTTGCAGTTGCAAATTTTGAAGGAAGCCTTAAAAGAATTACAGCGGTGTTAGACTTCCTTCCTAGCTTTTAAATGAAGCAAATCTTCCGTTATCATCCGTTCTCCAGAACTTTGGATGCCTTCTTTATTCTTTAGTTTAGAGTTAAACTTAGCGGCGACATCATCTAAGTCTCTCCTATTTTTTAACAGGTTTACGGCCCGCATCTTGTCCTTTCCAAAAAAATGTTGATGTTGCGTCGCACCTGCTGAAGGCATGCACGAAGAGTAGAGATTCTTTAGAATTGTGCAAAGTCAAATTCGGTAAATTGTAAGAACTGTAACATCTACCTTTTCGTTCCTCCGGGCCCCGGGGTTTCTCCCCAAAATCGGGTGTCTTTGTCTCCAGGAACAAGGGCAGTGTATTTTTAAAAAGAAAATGATATTAAGGCTTTAAAATTCTCTTATATTTGATTCAAAGTTGATGTACCGTCAATCATTTAGATATACATTTATTTACATTAGATTTTCCTCTACTATAAATTGATGCCAAAATAATAATACATAAAATCTATAAACTATTTCACGTATCTAAGCAAAATTCAACACTTTGTCTTCTTACGGTATCTTAAACTAAAGTTCAATAATTAAGATAAAAGTTAATTATCTTTCTAAGAAAGTCTGCGATTTTAGTTAGATATGTAAAATAACATGATGATATTTAATTTATTATTATTTTGGCATCAATTTTAGTACAATATTTAATGTGAATACATTTATATCCTAAACTTTGCATCAAACATAACATCATTTTTTGAAAAGACTCAATATTTAGTAACAGAAAGATAAAATAATGATAAAGCTATTGATATAAAATAGTTTTGCAAAGTTAGAATTTTCTAAAATTTTTAAAAAAATGTTAAAAATTGCACAGAACTAGACCGTTCAATAAGGCCGAAAAAGAAGCAATTTTTAAGTAAACTTTTTGAAATTTTAACAGATAACTACATTTCATCTTTTTAAAGCAGATGGTAACTCCAAAGTTAAATTTAAAAATCAATAATTAATAAAAAATCCCCCTATGATGCGAACCTTTTGGAGGATACTGAAACAAGAAAATTGCTCAATTTAAAATTTAGAGAAGAAAATAATTAATAATTAAAATTAGCCTGGGCAATGGGCTATTTTATCTTTTGTACCATCTGCCGCTTCCATCAATTATTACTTATACCAAAGACGTAGTTAGTATTTTCTTACGTATTCTGAGGATTCCGTCACATATTGGCTACCTTGTCCCTCCAATTTCCATAAAGAAGACAATTATTTTTTTTATTATTGACTAAATTTATTACCATACTATCCAAGAATCTCTTCATATATACAATAATATGTATCAAACTCAATACAGAAACCCTTGTCATAGCCTTATGGCTCACTGTAGTGTAGTACCTACATTTATAGTGGTTTTTGGTTTAAAATAAAAAACCGTATTTTCTTAGGGTAAACAAAACACTATTTATTTAATATCACAATTTTATGGGCGCGAAGAAAGAATTATTTCTTGATTTTGCTGACATCACTGACCATGAGCGCTACTCTTTGGGATGCTCCACAGCCAACAGTTCCTTGGATATAATCATAGAAATTGCTTTCCAGAGTCCTCATCCTCTTCCTTAACACATCGGGCATTACTTGCGTAGACAGATAGCACTCTGGCGATTTGTACACTGGTTCGAAGCCAGAGAATGATTTCGACGTGGCATCCCACCTATACACTGCTGGTTTGCCCTCGTATCTGAAGAACATTGCCAAACCTCCATCGGTTCCCAGCACGACGATTTTGGCTGATTTCGTGCCGAGATCTTGGATCTTCCCGGCGGCAGCTCCAGCCCTGAGGTAAGCCGTGTTGATGGAGAATACTCTGGCACCGGACAGGTAGGTGATGATGAGAGAATTGTTTCCGCAGCCTCGCTGAATCAACGCGATGTACATAACGTCTCTGCGGCCCCCAGCTATGGCCTTTGGCATGACCACACGATAACCCTTGTTTCCGGCAATGTCGTACACCAGTATCGAGCGAGTGGCAGCATCGGAAATGTATGCGAAAGGTCTGCCGTCAGGGGCGTATTCAACAACGATATATTGCAAGCGGGACGCTGGGACTACCAATCCAGACATGTCCAAAGTTTTGACTTTCTTGCCAGTCAGGAGGCTAAAGGCAACAACCTTTGGTGGGCAGTTTCTTATTGGATTTTCAAGCGAATTTATTACCCCTACATCCAACGCCCACAAAATGCTGTTGGCATCTGTGTACAAGTCTACTACAGACTGCAAACTGTGGCAGTCGCCTTCTTCTTGACTCTTCCAGTTTGGAAATGGTTCGAGTATGGCATCACATCCAGGCTGTTTCATACAAACTCTCGCTAACGTTACAGCTACTCCTTTCTTGTATCTAGGAAGAGCTACGTAGATGTCATCTTTGTAAATTTGTGCTCTAGTGGCGATGGCGTTTTTTGGTATGTAACGTCCATTGCACTGATAAATCGATTTGATTTCTGGAGTAGGAAAGTCAAACCTTCCACCAGTCCATTCTATAACTTCGCACGCCGCTCTTGCGCATGCTATGGCGCAACTTACAAATATTAATGATTTTACAATCATTTTTCTGAAAAAGAAATATCTAGTAAATATCCCAAATGTCTTTGTAACGATTTTGGTAGACTTACCTTGTTATATACGAACAAGACAAAAATGATGTGAAACAAAACTCGATCTTGCCTTTATATATAAAATACTTTGTTTAGACACCAAAGGTCGACTTTAATTAAACAAAGCTTCGATTTAGAATGGATATGTGACGAAATGAAATACATGTTTATAATGTTCACAACATGAGTGCCAGAGTTAGTTGGTGGCTGGTCAATAAACTTAGGAACTCGACAGTTATTCAAAACAATAACATTTACTTCCTTATTTATCACTGGCTTGGTTTACATGTCTTTCTAAGGCAAGTAAAATATGCTTCCAATTGACGTGTCAATAGGAAATAGAGTAATACTTATGTAAAGATTTTGAAGGCATTAAAAGCAGAATATATTCCCTAACCAGCTGTTGATATCAATCTTAGGATCAATATTCGCTTTCTAAACATTTACCAAAACCGATATTTTAAATGTGATTAAGCTATTCCAAGCGGCGATAGGGGTTGATTAGTATTTGGGTTAAATATGCCGCCATTAAAAATATAGGATAGGATTTAGATTTAGGTAAACCGGTGGCCATATACTAGTATCAAACAGACATAATCTCATCATCGTTTAGCCAATAATGAAATATTGCAATAATAGCAAAAATTCAACAGAAAATATCTCTGAAAGTTTAGGTAGGAGATTGAAATTTTGTATAGGTACAAGGATTTTGAGAGCGCAAAGAACAAAAGTGTCTTAGAATTGGGACATAATTTTGCCTGTTTTCTCGAAAATGAGCTTTATATGAAATTCTAAAACAATCCATTTTTATTTTTCAAATTTTGTCAAAATGTATCATTGTATATTGCGAAAAATAGTTAAGAATATTTAATATAATTTTCTTGGGACAAATTTACTGTTTAACTTTTTAACACTTATACCATGTTAGCATTATCAGGAGAAGTTTTGGTGTGTGGAGTTAAGCAAAAGAAGTATTTTCTAAGTGCCAAAGGTTCCTGATTTCCAACTTGGGAACTGAAAATTTTTAAATACTTTTTCTTGTCTTCTCTCTTATTATCTGTGATAGCCAAATCATAATAGCTGCAGTAATAATAATAATTTAAATTTAGCACTTATTGTGAGTGGGTTATGACAAATAATAAAAGAGAAGATTAAAAAATAATGTTTTTCTTAGAGGCCATTATTTACCTAAAGCAAATAAATTTATCATAAAAAATTTGAAATAGCAAAATTTGATATTTCTCAAAAACTAAAATTTTTGTTAAGTAGGTACATTTAATAATTGATTTAGCATCGCTTTATTTCTTACGGCAATAAAATCCACAAGTCTAATTAATGCTGTGAGTGTCACTTGTTTTCGTTTGAAATTTGAATTACCTATTATAACTACAGGATATTTTTCTGGCTAATAATCCTACCATGTTATTTTCTCGATTAAAAAACCTAATATAGTTTTTCAAAGAACGTACTCTTTTAAAAAATCGCTATAGGCCAGGCTTTCGTGACAATGTCAAACTAATACTTCGCAGATGATAACATTTCAAGGACATATTTATTAAAAAATACCCCCTTTAATTTCCATAGCCCACTTAGAATGTTTTTGTTTTCTTAGCTCTCTGCAGAAAATAAAAATATATATGTATGTGCTAACTATATTTTTTTATAAATTATATTTTTTAATGAAATTGCGTTTTCCAAAGTTTCAAGTAAGGAAGTGAGTATGTGAGTGAGGATGTGGTATAGGCAACTCGAACTGGGGACACCATGTATATTCTCTTGATAAGGTGGATCAAGAAAAGAAGGTGGACTACATTCGTTCGATAGAGTAAGGAGGGGTCCAGCAGGAGAACAAAAAGAAGGACAAATATTAAATTTAACAGTCTGGCTAGGTTTAAAATCGACCTTCGAGGGACAATCATCACCAATGGAAGGCATGCTTTCGGCGTGTCGCGTAGCCGCTGTCATTGCTTGGGCATTTAATCGGCACCGTCGCAATAACAAGGCCCGCCAGCTGAAAGCGATGAGTCATCCAAGGGAGGTGAGCCTAAGGCGCCAAATTCAAATTTCAAGGTGTCAACTTGGTAAATTTGGTAAAAAAAACACTTAAAAATGATTGTTTACATATATAGCTCATGGTTTTACAACACGGATAATAATCTACGGGAGTGAAAGTCACATTTTCAAGGGGTTTTGGTGCATTTAGATACCTACCGGTAAAATTTTCGTAAATGCCAATTATTTCTTATTTGCCTGCCTAGATACAACTAAATTCGAATAAATAAAATCATAAAACTTACTGATTTCAAGGTGGTTACGTTTAATCACGTAAAATTGTTAGGTATAACACCACAGAAAATATATTCAGAACAGAGAGCTCCTTAATGACAGCTGTCAAATGGACTCCAACTTTGAAGCTTAATATTTTCCAAATGCATTGATATTGAGGTCCACTATTAAATGTTGGCTAATCTACGAATTGGGAAGATTATATTTTGGGAAAATATCATTTCATAAGAAATGCAATCTGCTTGTTTTTGGAGTCTGTAGTTGGAGTCCATTTGACAGGTATTGTTAAGGAGCTTTCTGTTGTGGAACTATATTTTCTGAGATAACACTCTCCTGTCCAAACCAAACCACAGTCCAAACCAAAATCCTGGAAAACTGCGTAGGAACAAAATATCTTTTGATGGCCTTAACCCACTTTTCCTTTAAAATGGAGTCTTTATGGAGGAAAAAGCGGACACATTAGGTCCGCCTTTGTAGTTTCCCTTGCAGTTGGAAACGGAACACGTCCACGGCATGATTTAAATTAGTCCGAAACTATAGACACAACCTAAAACCTATAAACTAAAATTGAGCTTTAATCACTTTATTCTGAACCACTGCTGTTTTATCCCTTATTAATAAAACTCCACGTCCTATATTACTAAAAAACACAGTCCAACACACAACAAACCTTCTTTTAAACAGGAAAATCGCTAGACAAGTAAACGTAAACAACTTCGAGAAAATCCAACGCCTTGCCTGCTTCTGTCCCACTGGGGCTCTGCTATGCTATGCTATTAGATCCCTGGACGAATGGCTACTCGGCAAATTCGTTGAGGATTGGCGCTGGTCTCTAAGGTAAAGTTTTAGTCGGTGAAAATCCTTTATCTATGAGTCGGTGTAAGTGCCTACCTATAGTTGAGCTGTCATTAAGAAGTCCGCCATCTTCAAAATCTGTCAAAAAATCAACAGTAATCATATCTGTTATGCATATCATGCAAAACAAACCATTAATAACATACAAAAGCTCCACCAAGATCCAAAAAAAAAAATACGTTTCTATAAGAAAAGAAATCCGTGCCAATATAAGTTACTCTTATATTGGAAAGTAAAAAATTTTTAAATAAAAAAAATAATTTAGAATGAATTGCCATGTTTAACTGACCATTTGCGGGCAGTTTTATACTGTCGATGCTATAAATAAAATACAGTGTGTCATATAATACACTTCAGCTTGACTTTTGACACCTCTGTGTTTCAGGAATTTTTCAACAAATTTTTTCAACCTTGGAATAGATTTAGACAATTGTACTTTCGCAAATTACCTAGATTTGAGGGGAGAAAGAGAAAACTCTGCTCATGATTTTTAGGAAACATATTTTTTTAGCTCAAATCTCTTAGTATTAGCATAGAAGAATTTGGCGTAGTAAATTCTTCTATGGTATTAGTTGTGTGATTAGCGTTTTCGAAAACTCCCGTATGCAATTTTTTGACAAATTGTCCGAAAATTGTTTTTGATGATTTTTGCGATTCAATTTAAGTAAACTTTAATGTCCCCAATTATGGTTATTGCTTAAAAAACGATGTCCAATGAGGTGCTCAAAAAAAGAAATCAAGTAATTTTCTTCGCCAAATTCCGTGAAATTTGACGATTAAAAAAATTGACAAAAAAAAATTGTAAGAAAAATTTTTAATCTTTCAATTTTATGCCTCTTCACTAGACCTCTAAGAAATACTTTTATATAATTTTTCACATTATCATTTAACTGATCCCTGACAGTTATTTAAAATAGAATTATTTCGTGCTCAATAATTGTTTTCATGGCCATCTTAGTTTTTCTGTGTTAGCATCAGTCGCTATTGGAATAAAGGTGTACGCAGGGTGTCCCAATTTAAGTGTAGGTACCCTTGCCATTATTTCCGTTGTTTATTGACCAAAAAAAAAATGGTGTAGAATTTTCCCGGGAATTCATATATGGAGTATAAATTACTATACAGTTTGTTGTTAAAAAATATTCTTGCCTGAATTGCTGAAGTTAAATTTAAAACGGGATACTAATAGGTATACACAGGGAGAAACAAAAACTTGTCGCAGTTCCCATTTCCGACCAGAAGTCAGCATCACTTGATTAGTTTTTAAAATTTTCTGTAATTTTGAATTTTTTTAATTCCTTTCCTTCTACTAATTACAACGATATATCTATAGTTTTATATAGTTATCTTTAATAATAAATTTTTATAGAATTCCATGCGAAGATGCGTATATGAGGAAATTTACCAAAGATTGACGAATCGCTCCTTATTTTGTTTTTAGAGATACTATATAAAACTAAATATCGTTGGAATTGGGAGAACAGAAGGAAAAAGAAAAATGCAAGGGTGTCTCAAAAAACTATCCAAGTGATGCTCACTTATTCCAGTCAAACCGGAAATCAGAAATGGAAACTGACAATTTTATGTTCCTATACCCATTATTAAAGATCATAGTATTGAAATTCAAGCAAAAGTATTTTTTCGCGACTCGATATACGAATTCGTCGGAAATTCTACATAAGGCCAGTCTTTGAATTTAATTTATAACCCAAAAATAATGGAAATAAAGGCAACAGTACATTTAATATGGGCCACCCTGTACAGCGCAACTGGCTGTATTGTTGTCATTTTTTAACCTAAAAATAAAATTAGAAAACTATTATCTACTGCAACCATAGACTTATAAGCAAGGGGAGATATAACTATTTACATTTTAAAGCAATCAGAGATCCTTTTGGTCTGGTTCCCCTGTAAATTCTCAGGGCGTGTGGTTGCCAGATTTTCGGTGATGTCCCCCAACCCCCTTTTCGCAGATATAAATGGGTACAGCTTATCTATTAATAATAACAGAAGAGCATATAAGCATTGTTAACCGAAGAATAATTGTTGCAAACGCAAACGCCGTAGGCATAATATATTTTGTGGTAAACTTGTTAAATGCTGTTTATTAATTTATGTATAATATTTTATGGAGATTAAGCGACAACGCCCCTTAATTCCCACTAGACATATTTCATTGTGACGGGTACCAAACCTGACGCTGTCATAAGATTTGTTTGTGACGTTTTTAGTAGTCGGAATATTTCGATTTTCAACCATTTTCAGGTTTTTACGTGTATTTTTTGCAAAAACGTGATATGAAAACTTTAAAAAATGGTGCGCCGGTGTCAGGTGTGCGGAAAGTTGAACTCTTTTAAGTCAAAATATTATCTAAACATTGTTTAATGATAATTCGGTTTATTTTGCGTATATTATAGGTTAATGCCTAGATATACTCTAACCAGTATAACAAAAATCATAAAAATATAATGTTTGTTCCCAACTAATTTTATTATTTTTTAAAAATCTTTCGCCACTGGCGTATTAAATATCTGGTCGGAATTGTGTCAACCACAAAATATTAGGTTAGATGTCAACCTGGGCCGCGATGCTCGGAGTCGGAATTATGAAGTTCTCTCTCTCTTTTTTCTCTCTCGCACTCATAGCAATGTTTGATTCACAACAAAAGCCTATTCAACAATGAATGGTTGAGTCTCCCTTGTTCATAAGTCTATGACTGCAACCTAATTTGAATATGAATCAAAGTTAATAACCCAGGTGTTGTTAAAAAGTTATCTCGAAATATTTACATTTTTGCATAACAATTTTAAAAAGTTGAATTTTAACACAAAATATTTCACAGAAATCCTAAAATCTCCATAATAGAAAATCAAGCACGTATAAGAGTGATATGTATAAAGGTGACCTTCATACCCATTTCTCTTCTACTTATTTGATTTCTTATTATGGCTATATTTTTTTAATACCTATTCTTATGTATGCCAGACGACACCTTTATAGTATGCAGAAAACCATTAAATTTACACTTTTTAGCTAAATAAAGGACATAACATAGGCTATTTTCAAATTCACCCTAGTCTCCAATTTTCATTTTTATCCATCTGCATGCAGAGTATCTACATTAAATCCAACAATTTATAATTAGGTATACAGGATTTTGCTATTAAAAACAAAGCCTGGATAAAATTCAAATCAATCAATTCAGATTCTTTATTCATTACATATATTTACAGGGTGTTACAAATCAACAAACGCTTGGAAAATACTAAAAGAAAACTATCTTTAGAGTTCAATTTTTAACACCACATTGAGAATTAAGTGTTTTAGGCCATATGTTTATATGAAGTTTTCTTCATAAAATCACTTCAGCAATGGTCTCTTAAAGTACCTGCATGTCGATTTTAAACATCCTGTATACAGTGTGATCCACTTCAAAACGGAAGACTCCATAAAATTTGTATTTGTTATCCGATTTTGATCTAGTTTTTTTAACGATAGGGCATCAAAGACTATACTTTAGGGCAAAACGGCACATTTTATTTAAATAACTCATATTAGGCATATTTTTATAAATATTCTAACTATGCCACTGCATTGGACTTCCATTAAAACGGATTTGTACCGAAAAATATCGAACAAAAAAATTGTAGAAACCAATGAAAATTGAGATTAAACTACCTATTTTACCTGCCTACTCACTTAAATCAAGTTGCATTGGACAGAAAACAATTATTGAAACTGTAACTTGCTTTATTACAAATGGGTATAGGTACTTAAATACAAAAAACCTAAAGTAAAAATGATATTTCAATTTTTTTCTACTAATCCGCTATTTATTTTGCTAACTTTTTTATACCTCATAATTCTTACATTAGTGTTTTTGTATTTAGGACATTACTATTATTATTTGTAATAAAGCAAGTTACAGTTTTAATTGCTTTTGATCCACATGCAACTTGATTTAAGGGAGTAGGCAGGTAAATTAGGTAGCTATACCGCGATTTTCATTGGTTGACAGAATTTTTATTGCTCAATATTTTTTAACAAAATTTAATGTAAACTTGTTTTAAGGGATGTCCAATCTAGTGGCTTAGTCAGAATTTTTATAAAAGTATGCCTAATATGTTTTGTCTAATTTTAACACAAAAAATATGTCGTACTAGGCCTTGGTTCTTTAAAATAAAATGCGCCATTTTACCCTAAAGTACATAGTCCAAGAGCCGGCCGCATGATCACAAGATTATAGACAATATAGACAAAGATGTTATTTGAAATGTATAGACTATATTTCTCTACTTGAAGCGAGTAGGTTGCCTCAGATAATATAGGCCCGATCATTTGTTATTATTTAAAGAAGTTGTGGCTAATTTTTATTTACTACTTTTTCGTCTTTTGATAAATTCGAAAAGTGCCGTTCTAAAAATCGATGGAGGTGGTAAATTACTTAATAGGGTCTTATACTTTCCTCCAGTACCGAAAGAAACCTCGAAATTCCGATATTTAACCAAATTTCCCGACTCCCGACTTTCAAGTTTCGAGAAACGGGACGGCTGTAGAATTAGCGAAATTGACGGGAACTCCTGAGGAACCGCTCTTAGAAATTGCGTGTTTTTTCTTATTTTTTGATTTTTCGGGGGCATCGGAAGCATCTGCACCTCACCTGAAGACTTGAGGAAAGCTTTAAAAATTCTGACCTCAGAGCCCCGAGCCGAAATAACTCAGTTGTAACTCGGCAAAAAAGGGCAATTCCTGACAGTTAATAACTCGAAAACGGGAAATAATGTACCTGAAAATATGTTAAATATGTTGACCCGTTCTTCGGAAATCTCGACGTACCGTCAGATCCCTTAAAAACGCATTAAAAAATTTTTCCTGAGCATCAAGCGGTATATGGCACGGACTGTATAGCGGGACTTCGCACACAACTCGCGTCTCCGAGGTCCAGACTTGCCGACGGTCTTTCGCGCCGTATTTAACAGCGGAGGATTTTCTGGGCCCCTAAAAGACGTCTATCGGATTTCTAAAGGACCAAGGGACCTTTTTCTATTGTTGCTCCATGGCCCTTCTTTCCTATTTTGTTCTATAATCATATGAGAGTAGATTTGCCCAAAAATTAACCACAACTTCTTTAAATAACAATGATCGGACCAATAATAATTGAGACAACCTACTCTCTTCAAGTAAAGTAATATGCTGTCTACATTTTACATAACATCTTATTCTATAATCTTATGAGAGTTGAAATCATGTGGCCGGCTCTTATACTAATAACAGTTTTTGATGCCCTATCGTCAAAAAAAACTAGATCAAAAGCGGATAATAAATACACATCGTATGGGGGTGTTCTGGTTTGAAGTGGGTCACACTGTATCTTATACACACAGATTTTGAAGTGGGTCACACTGTATATTATATACAAAATTTTTAGAAGTTATCGGGATGAAACTGGTTTTGTTTGACCTATGTATAAGATAAGTACTCAAAATTTAACGAAAAATTATATCTAAGCAATTGAAGAGTTACTTCTATTATTACTAGAACTAAGTGCAAAATGTGTCTAGCTAGCAATTCAGTTTTCAAAAATAATCAATGACATTGAAATTTCTCTAATGGAAACTCAACTTATTGCAGTTTATTGTTGGCATTATTTATATCTTTTGCTCCTGCAGTCTTGTTTGCGTGAGTAGCTTTTCCCCATTTGGATTTATTGCGAGCTGCATATAATTTAGAATTATTATGACTGGTAAGGCAATTAAAACACAAAATGATTAAGAGTGCATTGACATACATTAATTTCAAGGCAGGCTAACTAACTTGAACTTGAACTGCTACTCATCAGTTTATTTCAAGGTTGGGAACCACGATTGCCTGTATATTATTTTTTCAGACACGAATTTTATAGAAAACAAGGTCTATATAAATTTGTACCATCTGAGAAATACCTGCACATAGTCCCCATATTTCCGAACGGAAAGTAGGTATCACCGTACCCACGGTGTTCTCAAGATAAGGTTATACTAATAATTATTCTCTTTTGCAGGAATATTCCAAAATGGGCGTGTACTCGATATTATGTTTGAGTACAATCTTGTTCATCGGGGCAAATGCCAGGGGCTGCTGTGATAGAAATCTGCTTGTAGATCTTAGTTTCCGCATTAAGGGATCGAAAGTCGCGTTCCCCTGCGAGAGCACCAGAAATATTTACAGATCCACAGGAAGATATATACCAAAGCACATAATTGCGACACGTATGCAAATCTTCAATGATGAAGCCATTGTAGCTATGCCAAGATATAAGCCGGGAGTACCGTACACCATCGCCAAATTCTCCTTGAAGACAAAGGGCTGCAACGCCGTCCTTGAGCCGTTCCCATGCTGGTCTATCCAAGAGGAAGGAAACTGCGAAGCCATTCAGAATGCCATAGATTTAGTTATCGATCCATTGATGTACCTTTGGGTGCTTGACACGGGTATCTGTAATACCCTCGAACAGCCCGTGCGTCGCTGCTCCCCGAAAATCGTCGGAATAAACCTCCACAACGGGGAGGTGATCAAAGTTTTGAATTTGGATCAGTTCGTTACCCCCGAGACTAGACTGCAATACTTGCTGGTCGACTACGCTAAGGACGGACGTGCCTTCGCTTATGTCTCTGACGCCGGAAGCGGTGCCATAATTGTGTACGACGTTGATTTGAATACCGGGTACCGCGTGGTGTTGCCACCAGCGGTCTCTGCGGGATGCCGATGCAAGGATGTTCTCTACTTACAACTGATCAGGAAGCCAACCGGAAATGTGGTGTACTTCAGCTACTTGTGCGCTCCAGGGCTCTTCTCGATCAAAGCCGAGTACCTGCAGCAAGGTCAAGCTTCCGGCGCTATCGTCGACGTAGGACAAAAACCCCCGGGTACTAAGATTGTGCTGCTGGGAACAGACAATTCAGTCGCCATGTTCTTTCGTTATAAGGGAGACTCAGACATCTACATCTGGAACACGGAAACGACTTTCAAGCCAGAAAACTTTGTCCTCGTGCAGAAAGGAAACGATTGCAGATTGGCCACGCAAGTATCTCCTGGATGGAAGAATCTTATGTGGGCAGTTGAGAGTAATTTCCACGATTACATTTCTGATTGTACTGGATGCCTTGGACCCTCTATGGCTGTCCACCCTCTTATCAAAACCGATTATTAAATTTACTGTCTAAACCCAAACTGTGATAATAATAAATACGTTATATTTAGATAATTACAGACTTTTATTTAGCACCTACAAAGAGGATATTAAAACGAAATTTAAAAGAGTTGCGCAAGTGCGGAAGCGTTGAAAGGCCACCTATTATTATTTTTTATTATTCCGACCTTAAACTTAGAATTCTGACTTTAAAGTCCTAATTCCGAGTCCGAATTGCCAGATTTTAGTTGCATTTCTGCACATAAAGTCATGTAATTGCATTTTCCTTAGGGATGGGTACGTGCAGAGATGCCACCTTTAGGGACTTTGTGTTCTTTATTTGCAAAAATTAGGTGCAGCAATTAAATTGCAAGGTGCCGAAAAGACATCGCAAAATTTCAAACCCTTTGTCTTTACTATCAATAATGCACGATCTTTTAACCCACCTACTATAGAAAATGAAATAATTATTCAAAAAGGTAAACATGTACAAATGCCTAAAATCTTAATTTTTTATCAAAATAACCGGAGAGTTTTACCTCAGGCATTGTTTGCTGTGCTTTTGACCACCAGACCACTGACGCATATTATGTGATCATGATGACCGTCACGTATACAACCAGTACATATTCTTGGGTTTCAGTCTCCACGTTTTACCCCATATTCTGCACACACTGTCCACAACGCCTGTTTCGCTTTATGCGTGTAACTTTTTCAAGGTGGGAGTTCTAGGCATACCCCAATGAAATACCTACTATACAGGGTGATTCACTTTTAAATACCGAAAATTTAAGAATCGATAGAACATGAAAAAAATAATGTGATTTTCCTATATAAACGTAGTTCGTTTGGGCCTTAGTTTTCAAGATACAGGGTGGTCAAGTTTTGAAAATAAAATGGTTTTAATTTTTTTCTACATAAATATTAGAGATATCAAAACTAAATTTAGTACACAAGATATGCGAATATAGGACTATAAAAGTACAAAATATCACGTTTTAAAATTGACCAGTGGCGGAGATATGGGTAATTGGTATTAATAATTCGATAAAAAAAATAGTACGGCCCTGCACAAAATAAAAAAGAAATATATTTTAGTAGGCCATTCAATTCTAAGAAAACAATATTTCTTGGTATTTTTTCGTAGATCTGGTCGTTTCGGCGTAATTGTAATGTTTGTGATTTATTACACTATTGGGGTAAACTGGTAAAGATAACTAATTCAAATCAAACATTTTTAATTAAAGCAAAACATCAAGATCTGCCGCTAAATATTAGGGTGAGGACATGGTTTCAATTAGATTGGGCACTAGACCACTATGGGCGACAAGTGAAGGAATTGGTTAAACGAGAATTTTCTGCACCGCTGGATTGGTCGCTTTCCGCCTCGACAACCAAAACCTGATGGAATTGGACCAATTTCTTGGCCACCCAGATCCCCAGATTTGAATCCTCTTGATTATTTTGTTTGGTGATATTTAAAAGAAAAAATGTATAACAGGGTATCCGACACTAACGATGAACTAAGGCTCAAAATTGAAGAAAATGTGGAAACTCTCAAAACAAACAGAGCTACCATACGTTGTGCGGTAGCTAATCTGTTATATCGATGCCAAAAATGTTTAGAAATGAGGGGAGTGCACTTGGAACACGTATTATAATATTAAAAATTAGTTTTGCATTAATTAAAAATGTTTGATTTGAATTAATTACTTTTACCAGTTTGCCCCTATGTGTAATAAAATCACAAACATTACAATTTCGCCGAAACGACTAAATTTCCGAAAAAATGTCAAGAGACATTTTTTGCTTATAATTGAATGGTCTATTCAAAAATATGCTTCTTTTTCATTTTGTGCAGCACCGTACTATTTTTTTATCGAATTATTTATACCAATTACCCACATTTCCGCCACTGGTAAATTTTAAAACGTCCTATATTCTATCCTATTATAAGTATAAGAAACTCGCATTATTTTTTTCATGTTTTATAGATTCTTAAATTTTCGGTATTTAAAAGTGAATCACCCATTATTTCCTGTCATATGGCTTGAAGGTAAGTCTGTTTAGGATGAGTGTGCGTCACCATGTGCACGGGACCATATGTTTTTCTTTTCCTAATTTCTTCTCATTACCTTTTTTAGATTTTGTTGATAAATTTGAATATACTTCTGGTCTAAAAAAGTTGTGAAAAATGAATTGTTGAATTTTGGCTATTGTGAAATATCTAAGAAATCGTTTGCACTAGATACTATATAGTGCAAAACTAATTTTCTTTTGAAGAATTTTCACTAACCGTTCATTAAATATACAGGGTGTCCCAGGTTTTTTAATCAGGACTTTGACATTTTGTAGAAAAACTAATTATAAGCGGGTTGCTTATATAAACATAGGCCCTAAAGTTCTTCGTTTCTGAGAAACAGGGTGTTGTAGTTTTCTTTTTGAGATTGAATTATGGCAATAACTCCCAAGATGATCAAGCTGCTGAACTTAAATTTGGCACTGCAGTGTTTCTAGGGCTGGAGAATAAGCTGAAAATGTCAACTTCTACGTATCTCACAGAGGGCGCCACTTTCGCTATTTTTGGATGGTGCTTTTACTCCTAACTTTTTGAGGTTATCTTTTTGCTCTTGCAGGACCATCACTTTAGTGCATATTTTATTCTGCAATAAAAATGTACTGTTGTTTTATAACGATAAAATCAACCGTTTATGAGTTGCAATTGACAAAAGGTACCCTAAAACATCTGTTAACTCAAACATTTCGAAACATAAAATTTCCACCTACCGCTTTCAAATGTTACAGATCAACTGTACAAATTAAAAGGGAAAAGAAAATCCCAATGAACAATGAAAGAAAAATTATTCGCTTTAAAAATGGGAAGGATTGAATTTGACATCCTATTTCAAGAAAGCTAGTGGTGTTTTGACCAATGTCCACTTGGCATTTTTTTCATCATTTTGACTGTACAGCTGATCTGTAGCATTTTAACAGGTGTTTTGGGGCACGTTTTGTCAATTTCAATGCAAACGGTTGATTTTATCGTTATGAAACGAGTACATTTTTGTTTGTTGGAGAGTAAAAAGATGCACTAAAGTGATGGACCTGCCCTCTGTGAGATACGTAGAAAATGACATTTTTAGATTATTCCCCATTTCCAAGAACACTGCAGTGCCAAATTTCAGTTCAGTAGCTTGATTATTTTGTGAGATATTGCCATAATTCACTTTCATAAAGAGAAGTGCAACGCCGTGTATCTCAGAAACGAAGAACTTTAGGGCATGTGTTTATATGAGCAACGCACCTTATAATGTGCATTTCTATCAAATGCCAAACTTCTGATCAAAAAACCGGGGCACCCTGTATATGGCAATAATGAAAATGTAAAGTTAGGGGAGAGTCGGGTAATATCGGACACATTTCGAAAAATTGAAATAATTTTTATCAAAAAACTTATATATTAACATATTTCGGCTTAAAATACACTATACTCTTTGCAGAATAGAATACATAATAAAATTAAACAAAAAAACTTAAACAAAAACTCCACTCGTTAAAAACAAAAGTGGGCCTCTTTTTGTAATTTTCTGAAAACGTCGGGTAGTATCGAACATGAATTAATTCCCCTTACAAATGTCGCAATTTATAATAAACCTGATGTTTTTCTGCCTCAGAACAGTTTTTATGGGTCCAACCATGGCACTAGATGCATTGTATCCAATTTGCGACGAAGTCTTCACCACAGATGATACATTCCTTTGCTTCTTGTTGCTGTTCAGAGCACATTATCTTTGCTATATTTTTGTCCTTTACATTTTTATTTTTTCCAATGTAATCCTCTAGTTGGTCAATTTTTCTTTTTCCTTTTGTGTTCTTGGGCATTTTTTAAAGTTAATATGAAAATAAGAATGTTCAGTTAAAATTTCAGTGTGTCCGATATCACCCGAAATATGTGTGTCCGATACTACCCGAACAGCACCGTTGGAAAAAAGTGGCCAACTTATTTTTTACGACCCTGCGATAATTTCCATAAAACCATTTTTATATTCCAAAATAACCAACAAATGTTATATAATATGAACATTTTGAAAGAACTTACCGTTTATATAAAGTATAGACTGGTAAATTTTATGTCCGGGAAATTTGTTTTGGGCAAAAAATAAAAAAATAAAGCACACGACGTGTACCGTTCAAAGTTCGGCCTCATACTGAACGTATGTGTCTAGGGCAATTCTAATAAAGCATTTTATGACAAATTCGGAACGCCATCTATTAGGGAAATTGAGAAGATGCTGTTTTCCGATAGTACCCCACTGTCCGATATTACCCGACTCTCCCCTAATGATTTTTGGAAATAACATGGGAACGTGGAAGGGACGGTAAATAGTGTGGATATCTCAACTTTGCTAATTTAACGGTAAATATATCCTTTTCAACGAAGTATATTATAAGTACTTAAACACCCCGGCTCCAGAGCCGTTGGTTGGTAGATTTTTTCGATTTTACGATGTTGTCCTCTTCTTTGAAATATTTCTTTCGAGCTAAAAAGCATTTCCAACAACCGCCCAAAACCCGGACAGGTCAACCTGCTCGGGCCCTACGTCAAATCTGGTCGCCACACAACTCGCACCTCGTTGCTAGAACCTCTTTGTTTTCAACCGTAGGCCATATGTCATTGTCTTTTTGGTAAAGCGAAATGCAGTCTGTTTTTTGTCAGTCAATGCCCACATCTGTTATCTAGCCTATAGAATAACGCCATGTCGCGCTTCTAGGCTTTTCTAAGAACTTTCCAGTCCCGGCGCCACTTCTGGGAGACCACCCAAAAACGGCGACGCCGCGCCCTTCGCCCTTTCTTCGCTTTTGTTCAGACTCACATAAATAAGCGTCCACACGGAGTCTTCGGGGAACAGTTTTCACTAATCCATACAGGCCAACACTACATAAGCGCTCCCTCCCTCGGAGATACCAGACTTGGGCCGAGTACAACCACAGACCTATATAGCGAAGCTATATAGGTCTGTGGTACAACCAAACGGTACTCGAAAATCTTCGAGTACGAGCACATCTTAAATATACTTAACACGCTTCGAGTACGAGTAGGTACACCATCTTCCAAGGACTCGTTAATTTGGAGTACCCTGTACTCGAAGCACTGAATTTTTCGAGTACATTTCGAGTACAACGAAACAAAAACTAATGTTTTTTTACAACTATAATGGGCCCCTTCACATATTTTTTTATAAGTGAATCATAAACTATTTTCAAAGTAAAGCTTAAACACATTTTTCCAGTTTTTTGAGATCGATAAAGAGCCTAAAATGAAATATTAAATTCAAATTTTCTAGAGTCGTTACTTCATGCCCTTAAAACGCTGATTACTTAGATTTTAGCGTTGTTGCCAAGAATTGGCTACTATATCTGGTTCTCAAGTTTTTGAGCTGTCAAAAAAATCAATATTTCAAATCATCATACAAATTATATACCTAACTTCAACCTAGTGAAAAAGTAAAATGTCAAATAAAAAAATATTTATGATACTATAACCACAGGTTACCCTAATGTTAGGGTAAGCCGTAAGCTGTGCTATAACTAGTAAGATATGATCACTACTAGTGGAAGGAATTTTGAACCGATTCGTGCATGCCGTCATCGCGTGACAAAATGTATGTCGATAATCAAACTTGCCATCGCTTTTCGCGTTATATTTATCCCGAGAATGATCGCTGAGCCTCCGGACTGATGTACTTGCTCCTTTTTATCCTTCTAGAGGTCGCGGGAACTCGGGGCCGGCTGATGGTCGATACGAGAGGTGATAATAAAAGAGCAGAAATTTGGGCCTTTTCTATAATGTGTAATAATTGATCAGTAAATGAATGCACCACAAACAATATAAAAAATTTCAAATCAAATGAACAGGGACGTTATGCTGTGGACACTGTGGTCTCCAAAAGCAAATTTTATTACTATTGGAGCTGAATAGTTAATAAATAGTGGGAGAGGGACTGATGGGAAAGCAAACAAGTGGGAGAGGGACTGATGGGAAAGCAAACAAGTGTATTCCTGCGAAATGTGGTGCCCACCTTTAATTAGATGTTAGTTGGTCGAGCGGTATGTATAAGGTGGTCCACAAGTTAATTTATTATTGGTGTGAGTCTAAGGATTAACGGAAACAAAGGGGAATTTTAATACATATTATATTGAAAAGGTAAATAGTACGCCTATGGAATATAAAATATAAAGTTACTAATTATAGTAAAATAATATGAGGATGCACACAAGTGTTCATTATTAAAATATTATTAAACGATTTTAACAGAAAAGAATCGACAATAAAAGTTTTAGCGCAGTGACAACAAAATCTGCAGAAAATAGTAAGTGAATGTAGCTCAAAATATCCCAAGAATAATATCCAAATTATTGGCACACAAGTTAGTTAGCCTGATTACACAAATGATGATAAAAATATGTAAATTCTTAAAAATGATTCTAAATTGGCACAAAATCGCATTTCAAAATACCCAAAATTTAGCGTAAAATATTCAGAACTGTAATGACACTGTTTTAATTTAAAATATGACAAAATATAACAATCCTTTACGACATCCTAAATAAACCCTAATAGCATTCAAAATAAAATAAAATAAAATAAAATAAATGAATTAACTGGAAATAGAAAGGCAACTCAGTCGACAAAACCCAACAAAACAAAATTCAATAGCTTACTCTTTGGTCAGTTCAACGGACAGTGGAAGGTACTTGCGGCTGGTTCTTGGTGTAGGTTTCATGGCTGGCACGGCATCGGTCGCTCGCTGGTCTCTCGGGCTCGGGCAAAAGTTCGCCCTGCCACTGGTGATCTGCGACGACTCCCTCTCATGGCTGGCGCGGCATCGGACGCTGGATGATGTCTCGGGCAGTACTTCGCCCTGCAACTGTAGATCTGCTACTACTGCCACTTTTGCTTGGGAGTAGCCCTCTTTTATATCAGATTGGGACATTGTTTTCGCCTTGATTCTTGGATTTGCAGGTGTTCTCTAGGCGCTCTCGTGTTTTTTGGGCGGATGGAACTTATAAACAAACATGATTTTGGAGCATGTTTTTTGGAGGAGCGTAATAACCATGGCAGACTTGGTCTGGTGTTTCGGTAATTACACAATGTAAACTAGGTACATGGTTTTTCGATTAAATTTATGACCCGATATTCGGCGGCTTGAACCATAACGCGTTGAATTTTTAAAGAGATATTTCAAAGAAGTACCTAACATTGTATCGCGTTATTTGATAAAATAAAATAAGAAAATTGGTTGGTATCTACGGGGCATCTCAGAAATATAAAATTTACAAGTACCTACATCAGGAGTACATTTAGAGTACTTTTAGAGTCTATCAGAATTGTATCGGAGTACCTGTACTCGAATACATAAGCCAAAAAGTACTCGTGAGTACTTGTACTCGAATACAATGAGGAATCGAGTACTATTTTAGAGTACATGTACTCAGGGGCGGATGGGACAGGCGGACTACCGGGAGATTTCCCGGTGGGCCGCCTACTTGATGGGCCAATGGGCCGGTCGTCAGTCGGCCGCCGCGGCCGGCTAAAAATATTTATTTATTTATGTCAATTTTATTTTTATAAAGTAACCTGTTTTTATATTTTATTTATACAGGGTGGTCCAAACTTTATCAGCAATACTTTAAAAACTGCTAGAAAATTTCAAAAAAGGTGATTTTTTCATATAAACATGTTAAACATGTATCGCAATCGAAGACAGTTAAGGCAAACATATTTGGTACAGTTTAGACACTCATTACATTACATATCACCTACCCGTATAATTTTTTCCTCCCAATCGTGATTGGCCTTTGTGTATTTACCTACCTGGAGGTTCTCTGCTGTTCTCTGGTCACGGCACCTTAAATTTATTCACGGCGCTCCAATTTATGCGCGGCATCTTTATGTTCGCGGTCTCTTATTCTCACGGCCGCTTTATTTTCACGGCGTCTTTGATTTTCGCGGTTATCTTTAATTTATTCACGGCCTTTTTATATTCGCGGCTTCTTTAATTTATTCAGGGCGGTTTTTATGTTCTTAGTTTCTTTAATGTATGCACGGCGCTAATTTACATTCGTGGCACTGAGCGAGCCTGCCTCGCGAGCATGCGCGGCTGCCTCACCTCGAGCCGATTTCAGTCGGTTTTTGGTCACGATCAAAGCTAGTCGGACGCGCAGTGTATACGTGTTTTTTTATTTTACCCTGCCTCGCATGGATCAGGACAAGTGCCTTGAGTTAATCGAACTAAACACGTTGGCTAAAATACAAATTCCGTTGTTGTCACCCTAGTAAACTTTTTTAGAGTCGCTTCAGCAGATTCATAAGGCATATTGTCTATTACCATATTGAAGCCGTTTACGGAACATTTGTTTTACCCACCAACGGTGCTTTCGGCGTCCTTTATTTTTCCTATTTATAATTGTCAACGCAATAAAAGAAAAACTTGCAATAGCTTCAAGAGGAAATACCATTTTATTTCAGAGCAAACGATGGAAACTCTATTGCTGCCTCGCACGTATTGAGGGCTCACCTTGCCTCGACGTCTTGTCTTGCTCAACACAAAATATCACCCAAATATCGGTGAGGCTGCCTCGGGAGGCCGCTTCGCGAGGCAGCCTCGCTCAGTGGGTACGCAGCTTTATATATTCACGGCTTCTTCTATTTTAGTCACGGCTTCCCCAATCCCTTCATGGTATCTCAAATTTATGCACGGTTTCTTTAATTTATTCCTGGCGTCTTTAATGTACGCATAGCATGGTCGAGTAGTTTTTTTTTATAAAAAGGGTTTTTTAAGGGAAATATATTTTATTTTAATTTTTTGCATGAGTGTAGATCTCGTCGAGTAAACGAACTATTTGCATTTGTTCTTTGGCCGCCATGCGCCACTGAAAACACACCTGTCATGCAATCTATTTTATAATATGTTCTATTACATTTTTAATCCGATATCTATGTAGGTACAAGATTACGAATTACCTCTAATTATTCCACGACTCCAAGTAACAGTTGTCGGCGTACATGTAAATATATAAATTTAAGTGTGGGCAATGCGCCCTAACATACTCTTAAATAATTTCTGACTATCAATTGTTTCCATAGCTATCTAGATTTCGAAAAATGATTAGAAAAAATTCCATGTTTTTTCACATATTTGACCCTGTATATTTTGAACAATAAAAGATGCAGAAAATCTTTCCCTACAAAAGTTGTTGAGAATGATAAGGACTTTTAATATATAGAGAAAAACTGGTATGTTTCTGGGAAAATAATATCGATGACGTCACAGCGGCCATTTTCCCAAACACCAAAAAAGCTAATTGGACCTTAGTATGTACCATTTAAGGATTTAAGAACCCCTTTTCGAAATTTTATTTTGAGTTTTCGTGTTCCCGCTGTAGACCTGGTGCGTCGAGTTTGGATCACTCTGTACAGAAAATCTAGATCACATTTATATTACGCGAAACTTTAATTAGTATGGTAAATATTATTTCAGAGATTTTCCCTTTCGATTGGTCCATAAATCATCCCCATAGGGAATTAATCTAGACAATAAGTTCTAAAATGACCGTACTATAAATATGTAGATATAGGATATCTGAGGTATCTACTATGTTCAAATTTGTAATTAATACTTTAAAATATTATAATGATAATGCAATCTAATAGATTATTATCCGCAAGAAATATTATACCTAAAAGAATTGTCAATGGATCGAATATCATTCCTCTCAAGTTAAGTAAATGCATGAATGTATTATGACGTAATATATTATTTAGGTAGTAATTAATAGGTACATATTTAAAAATGAAATAACTGAGCAAGAAACAATTTTGACAAAATAATAAAAAAGCTACGAAAAGGTATTTTTCAGGGCCAAATTAATCCATTACGGTATATAGAGACTTATCGGATAGGCCGAAAATTTTTCACTTTTTGTTTTGGCCATAATTTTTTTGGTTATCAACCGTTTTTAAAAAACAAGGCATCGTTGCTTCAGAAAAGAATGAACTATTGATGAAAAACTTCAAAATCCAACATAGTGGCGATGTTTAAAGTTAGCCCTTTGTGGGCCAATTCTTTTTGAATAAAAAATGTTGGAATAATAATGCCACCAATAAAATAGTAAATAAAATAGTAGCGTTGGGTGAACGATAGTAGTATCTCGACATTTTAAGACCGCTACCAGGAAAATCGATTCATCGGGGGCAATACTCATTAGGCAATAATAGTCATTTTCATTGTTGATAAAGCTGGTAATATTGAAACTGCCTTCGTTCTTTTGCCCTTAATTTTTTTACTTTCTAATCGTTTTTATGAACGTTGCATCGTTTCTTGAAGGAAGGACGCATTATTGACGGAAATGTTCAAAATAACTGATTTTCTGAATTCCAAAATGGATGAGAATGCAACCAATCCAAAAAGTCAATAGAATAGGCCTTACTTCGTATTTTAACATCACTGTGTGTGAGGAAAAATCGGTCCATCGGAGGAAGACCTATACGCAATAATAGAAAGCGTCATTCACATAATTGTTATGCTGTAATATCTACTAAAACTGCCTTCGTTCTTTTGCCCATAATTTTTGTTTATTAACCACTTTAAATTAATTTTGCATCGTTACTTGCAGAATGGCTAGACATCGGGATAGACTAAGTATTAACGAAAACTACAAAATGGATAATTTTCGAATTCCAAGATGGTGGCCATAGTTGAAAATTGTCCTTTCCTTGTACTAATTCTTTATGAAGTAAACATGTGCAACTGATTTTCAAGTATGGACGCCATCTTGGAATTCGGAAAATCAGCCATTTTCAGCTTTTATGTCAATAGACAATAAAAAAATCGGCAAAAGAACGAAGGCAGTTTAAGTACTACAGCATAATAATAATGAAAACGACTCTTACTATTATTGTGTAGGTTTAGCTCGCGGTTCACCCTTTGCGACTTGGGCGCCTCAAACATTTGCTTCACATTACCAAACTACAAGTGGCCGAATCGCCCATACGAGGTAAGCTCAGCCTGCCGTAGATTGAGGACTAGTGGAATTGTAATTAACTCTTTTTACTTCATCCTGCCATAAATATTTTATCAGGAATGCTTTTGTAGCATAGTCCGTTTTTTATTTCGGCGCAACATAAAATAAAATCCTATTTATTGCGACCGTTCTGCCGGTCATGGTATAATAAATAATAATGTAGAATCCAAATATGGTGTTTTCCAAATTTAGCGAAAAGGCCCATTCGTGAAGTAAATTAATGAATTAATTCATGAAGAAATTGTAATGCACGATTTTTGATGTCAATTTGTCCTTGAAATGACTTCATGGCCTAAATCGAACACAGAGACATAGAGACTCAGAGACTGTTTGAAACATAGGAAAAACAGGGACCATCGCTTTCGGTTCTACTTAGCAAACCCGGAGCACAATAGAATAGAGAATATAGATTCGTTACATTCTTCTATATTATTATACTAATCTGTCTTAGTTTTTTAAACTTTCGTCTTGGGTTGATTTAGCCGCATAGTGGTTTGTTGTTTGCGGTTATTTGTCAGTCAACTCCTAAAATTGATGATGTTTGTGAAAGATTACTTAATAGACAAAAGCGAAGAGTTACAAAATCAAGTTACAACGTGAGTTCACTCTACAAAATTACTATGTGTGATATTATATTCTCAAATATCTAAAAATGTAGTGTAATAAGGTCATCATTGAGCATTGCTAGCTCAGGAAGCAAGTAAATAAACTGTGAAGTGAAAGAGAAAGCCAAAAAATGCCCGCCTATCGCTACTGTGCTGATTCCAGAAATTAGTATGTTAATAATCGAATGAAAATAATTGTCCTGTAAATATCTAAATAAATATTAAAAAGTTGAATCTCACAGATTTCTAGAATTATATATCATAAGGCGACTGAATTGGCAAAATAGTTGTTTCAACAGTTTTGAACAGATTCTGACAGCTCCAACCAACTCTCAATTCTTTGGTTTTGGGTAAAATAAAAATGTTAGAATCAGTTCAAAACTGTTTAATGTAATATCTCTAATAATAAAATAAGAAATTCACCCATCATGTCCGACATTAATAAAAACGATACTTCGAAGGTTCATTGAAAATTAACTGAGCTTTCTGATAGCAAATATCTCTATCCTCTTCAAAGAATGTAAAGTCAAAATCATTGAATAATTTGAAATTAATTTGAATCTGTCTAATCTGATAATAATAATATTATACTCTGTTATCTCTGTTGTAACTTTAATCATCCCTAACTTATTTTTTTGACAACTGTTAACAATATTGCATTTAATTGAACATTCAGCTACGCATACAGTTACTTTAATTCCCTAACATATTTCAATGTCGAAACACGTGGTGATGTGCAAGTAAATAATAAAGAATTGTTTTAATAACTCGGAAAACCTATAAATGTACCTAAAGATATTAGTATAAGAGGCTATATATGACTCGACCTGTTACCTGTTCAAGGCTTGGCCTGCTCATGGCCTGGCGTCTTGCTATTATTACCTAATATTTAGTGAAAACAAAATATCAGACAACTTTTTGGTTGAAAAGTGAACTGGATTACAGAAATTATAGAATTGCCTAAACGAGTCACGCAATATAGATTTTTCTGTAATATGTTGGGAAAAAGTCTCTTCTAGCCGCAAAATGGCAATGAATCTGAAATAATAGTAAAAGGAATTACGGTGATTTCTTTTGGAAAACCCTTAAAACAGGTATTGCGGTGGTGTGAACTTTCATTGCACTCATTGCACTATTATTAAAACAATACTCCAAACTAGGAGCAGGTAGGTACCCCAGAAGCCAGAAGCAACTACATGCTTGTGCGAGGAATAGGTATACTATAGTTTTTTAACTTAAGTTTCTTAATACTTAATTATTAAACTCTACGCCGATGAAATTAGGTATTTTTGGCTTTTGTCACACCTAGTACATGAATTGCTTTTTGTCCGACTCTGTATACATGAATTTTGAGACGCACCGTACTCTTAATCTATGAGGTCACGTGCTGAAACCAGGCCCTTCTGGCTTTTGTAGCACTCGGTATATGAATTTTGAGAAACCCTTTATTCTTGGTTCTAAAGTCACGTGATGAATCTCTATTCTCTTTTGACTCCTGTCCCATCCATGAATTTTTGATAATTGCTTCTAGCCCACCCCGTATTCTTAAATCTGCCACGTGTGTTATTAAGTTCCTTTTGGCTTTAGTTTTTGATTCACCCTGTGTATACATTTTTGTTGCCCACCCTGTATCAATGCTATTTGAGAAAAATCTGTAACGTGATGAAATTAGGTCCTTTTGACTTTTGACACACGAATTTTATTGTCCGCCCTGTGCGCTAATTGAAAAAAATCTGTGATGGTCAATTATTAAGGTCCTTTTGGATTTAGTTTCTGATTCACCCTGTATACATTTTTATCAGTTGCTATGACCGAGATTCTAGTCTACACTATTTTAAAGTAACATTTTCAAATATCATAATATAATAATCATAATCAAGTCAGCCATGATAATAAAACTGACAAGCGAGTAGGCTGTCGATTCAATATTTCTATTTACGTGTCAGATTAGTCTAAAATTTTGTTGCTGAAGCTGTTAGTAGTTGCAGTTTAAAAAATGTTTTTGAAAGAAGAATGCTGTGATATTTTAGAGATCTTTATCAAAAATGATAAAAGATACGTAGAAACTTTGAGTGAGTATTCTCGTAAATATCCAAATAGAAATGTTCAGAGTGCTTCATTTATATGTAAGCTGTATCGAAGATTCAGATCGACAGGAAGTGTGATTAGCAAGAGAAAAAAAGGGTTTAGAATTAGCGAGGATGAGAGAGAAAGAATTTTAAATTATTTCAGAAGAAATGACGAAAAATCTCAGAGAGATGCAGCGAGAGACTTACAAATTCCCCGGTCTACAATACAAAGGGTAATGAAATTAAGCAAATTTTTCAAAATATTACCTGTTCAAAGGCTATTCCCTGGAGATGCTGCAAGAAGACTGGAATATTGTCAAACAATGTTAAACTTTTATTTTGCAAGAGCTGGAGCTGGATTTTTTAAACAAATTATTTGGTCCGATGAAGCTACATTTACAACGGCGGGAATATACAACCGGAAAAATAGTATATTTTGGTCTGTTGACAATCCACGGGCATTTCGTGAAGTTGTGAAATCCGGCAGAAATTCCGTGGGTGTTTGGTGCGGAATTGTGGGAAATTTTATAATGGCCCCTCTATTTTATTCAGGAAGTATGACAGGTAGGAAATAACTACATTTAATCCAGAACGAATTGGAACAATACTTTGACCAGTTGCCATTAATTTTTCTTAACCAACTCCAAGAAAGACAATTAATATGGCAGCAAGATGGCGCTTCCTTCCATAACTGCGGGCTCATAACGGAATTTTTTAACAATTCGTTTGAAAATTGGATTAGTAAACATGGAACGATATGGTGGCCGCCACGTAGTCCAGATTTAACCCCCTTGGATTTTTTCTTTTGTTAAAAAATAAAGTTTATAAGAACCGCCCCGAAATTGTTGAGGAGATTAAAAGACGAGTAAAATTAGAAATTGATAGTTTAAACAATCGTCCCTTAATCTTTGAAAATGTCCGAAAAAATTTCTTAAAAAGACTTAGGTTATGTGTAAATAATAATGGAAACCATTTTGAACTTCTAACTAATTTTTAATAACTAATCATATTGTTGTTGTTATAATAAATATGACAGTAATAATAAATGTTTCATAATTGGCTATAGCCACTTTAACATTCAGCCTAGTCGCTTGTCAGTTTTATTATCATGGCTGACTTGATTTGTCATAAATTTGGTTTTATTGTTTGTCCTACTCAGATCGAACATAAGACACCGACCATGAGACCATGTATCTAGTTTGATGGAGCTTCTCTGATAAATATCTCGGAAACGGTTGGAGATAAATAGGTCAAATTATATATCGTTGGATTCAGAATTAAAAAAGGAATCCTGTGATGGTTAAGAGAAATGTGTAAGTTGTAAAATAGAGAAAACCACTTTCATTTCCGCTATAACCGGAAGTTATATTAAAAAACTGAATATTCGGGAATACTACTTAAAGGTTCTCTAATGGATGTGTAGGTAAAAATATATATATTTTTTAATTTGCAAAAAATGTTTTTTCGCGATAACTTTTTTACCGACCCCCGTATACAAAATTAGGGTACACCCTCGAATTCCCCTTAATTTTTACTACAACCTCATTTTTGGAATGACGATTTTATGTTAACCTGTCTCCACGTAGCACACTTTTTCCGCTTGGATGGGCCACCCTGTACCACAAATTTTCCTACGCCAAAGTAAGGCCCTACACCTACCTAAACACTGGCCCTACTTCACACCTATACCTACTTTATTATATTCTTGCTACTCTCTGCTAAGAGTATCCTTCCGAAATTTCTACACACTGCGGACAGGGTGTTTCAGATTTCTATATAGTTCATCGCTTCGTTTTAGAAATATTGGGTTTAACATAACATAAGAAAATAACGATTTTTTATACTTGCAGTCCAAATTTGGTAGACACTGGACACCGGTAAATAATTCACCTAATTATCTCCATGTTCGAGCGAGGCGTAACAGTAACGACACCACTGAAAGTATGTCGCGAATGCTGTTGTCAAAGTTTTCTTTAGTCTGGCGCAAATTGTTGTTGTTGTCTCTGAAAGTATTTTTCTTGAAATCGGCATTAAAATGTCCCAAAATCGTCATTAAAAGCAATAAGTAGGCCTTGGCGATATGTAAACATCAAACGTCAGACGCGGAGAAATCGCCCGTCAAAAGTGACCAAATATTCAAAACCCGGCCGATAAAGGCTCATTTAACTGTTCGTACACATTGCGAAATTGTTTCCTATAGAATCATTCAATCAATCATTCAGTATACATATTTTAGTAAATTTGAAAATCAATAGATTTGTTGTGTAGGCTGCACAAGAAGCAGCAGTTTGGTTTTCCTGTCAGAAGGTGCCGTACGTCATTATACTTGTCCTAGGGAGAGCGATCGGTAAAGTCAAGCAACGCCGCGCGTAGTCGGTTCGTGGATGGGTGATCCCTTGTTATTATTTTCTTGCCTAATAAAACTTTTTTTTCCGATTTCAAAAAAAATATAATATGTACCTCGGCACTGAAGTTCTTTTTATGACTCATGTGATTTCCACATGAGTCATAAAAAGTTGAACTTCAGTGCCTTGGTACATAAATAACTATTTCACTCCTTATACCTACTGTTTCTGTGTGGAATTGGAATTAGGCTGAGTGGTTGTTTTTGTTTGATTTCTTGTTGTGGTGAAATAACAGTGGCATCCAACAATCGTCGTTCTCAGGGCCGAATTATGGCCAGGGTGATTGTTTCTCGTTAGAGTAGCGTGGTTCAAATAAGATTTTAAATTTAAAAAATTAAAAATAACATGAATTTGAAAGATTCTAAAAAAATACAACATATTCTGACTTTAACCAGAATAGAAACAAACCCCTTGTAAGACTGCCATTACTCTACTTTGAAAACGATGATCTGTTGGGTTTCAGTGGTATTTCTATAACTTTTCACTGGAGGGCTTAGAAGACTTATCAAAGATGACCAACCCCAACCTGTAAGGAGCATGGTTGTGTATGTTGGGCACTATGTATCAAACCAAATTTATTTTAAATATCTGAATAAAGATAAAATAAATAAATTAAAAGTAGTGAATACAATGTTTTTATAAGTTTATTCGATTTCTTCTTTTCTCATGTCTACTCAATTAATTATTATTAATGAATTACCATGAAGGCCAGTGCTTATTATTCATATTGCTTGCTTTATTATTTGGTGTCCTTGAATAGTGAAATAATCCCGGAAATAACTTGAAATATCATACAATATAAAATCCTAAACGTAACGTTTTAAAAGTGTAGAATCCAACACTTCCAACAATTTGAATATTCATTATATTGAGTAATCTAACAGTCCAATAAAAATAATTAACATCGGTGATTGATGGTGACACATATAAGTTCTGTATCAGATTATATTGAATATTTTTTAATGAAGGACGGTAATTGGGGTGGAGTCGTAGGTATATGATATTACTTTCAGAAAGTCGTGTTTGTCATTAGATCACTGCACACGATCTAAGGTTACCTAGGTATAGGAAAATATTTTTTTACGGAAAACTATTGTTACACAATAACTGAACCCAATTTCTGAATAGTAATGAAAGTATCAAGCACCAAGGATGTTGTTCGATCGTATATTGTTGGAAGTGGAACACTTATGCAAACTCGACAAACAAGAAAACATATCAATGTGTAGTTAAAAATTGTGGCAATCGAGAATCGAGTGTAGAAATTGAATGGTCTTTAGTGAATTTTGCAATAAATTAGTAATAATTTATGAATGGCTATATTTTCTACAAATTTTTTTCATGCTAACCGCTACTAACAATGTTATATAAAAAGTAGATTTTGAATATCGAGTTTCTAATGCAGAATTTGTTGTATGCAAAATGGTCATTATTTTAGCCTTACCTATTTCAATTTAATTATCTTTTGGTGATTTTAGTTTTTTGTGACAAAAACTGATCCAACAGAAGGCATATTATCGAAGCACATTAAAGGTAGAGAAAATTCCGGCCGTATCTCATGTTTTGTGTTTTCAATATTGGGAATAATAATAATAATAATAATAACTTTGAAAGCGTGCGCTTTCTTGAACTCAGGATAATTTTTCATTTTCGAGGACCGCACCCTGATTTTCGACGTTATTTTTGTGTTATCTATAAAATAAATTAGATAAAAAGCTCGACATTTTTCATCGACAGTGAAAACAAAATCGGACATCGCTAACATTATTACGTAGGTAATACCTGGACCAACACAATATAGTGTCGGTCCATTTAAAATGCAGGTTCACTTATTTCGTGTTCTTTTATGTATAAAGTTCGCTATGGATATTAGTTTCGTTTTTAATATGTTTATTATTTGTCTGAGATTTATATAGCGTGTCTATGTAGTAATAAGCACATAGATTTATAAACTTGGTTTTTGGTTTCAATAGAATGTGAAAACTTGTAGGATTTTTTTTTCATTAGATCAACAGCAATGACAGCAATGATTTCTTTCCTATTTGTGGACAATTGCTTATTTTGTTTGTGATAACTTTATTTTGACACTGGCATTACAAGTGTCGAGGAATTCAAATTTGGAAATTTGGTATTTCGAATTTTTATTAAGATGGAGTTCTAAAATGTAAAAGAAGATCAATTTTAATAAAAATGGAGAAATACGACTAATAGTGGTATAGTGGTATCATTAAATGTTTTTTCTAAGGTATTGCGTAAAATTGCATTTTATTTTCCATTATTGCATTTTACGCACTGCTGATCGTGCGTAAAGTAAGACATTAACACACGGGCGCGTAAAATAATCTTGGGTGCATAAAGTAGATCACTTCACGCACTATTCATCACTTTACGCTCTGCTTTTAACGTCTCTGGTAGCATACCTGACATTGCTTTCTTTGCTGCTTCATTTATTCTTCAACTACAGACTACTCTATTGTCTCTATTTTATTTTCAAATGCAAAATAAATCTATAAAGTCCATATCGGGCAACGTCCATCCCTGTGGTCGGAGGTCCTCTGGCTCCGCCCATTATAGCCTACATAACGCCCTTGAAACATAAAATATCTAAAAGTTTTGTATTTGCCCAATTCCAAACCTATAATGACGTAATTAAATATGCTGGAGCTACATGGACTATACAGGGTGAGTCTTCGACCTGTACAAAAATTTTAACCAGGGGTAAAGTTGAACCCCTGAAACAAGCCAGGAAGTTAAATTTTTAAAAGTTCAAGAATTAAAATTCCGTTTCCCATGATTTTTTTTTAAATAGTTTTAGGTCTCTCGTCCCTTGTTCCATCCCCGATCCTAGTCTGAAAGACTGAAATGTTGCTATACTTCATAAATATCGTATTCATATTTTAAAATAATTTAAAAATATTAATTATTTATAGAAAATCTAATTTTTTTAAAAATTGATATCTTTTACTTTTGCATTAAAGTCCTATGCAAAAACCCCATTATTGCAAAATATCTTATAAGGCAAAATAACAAAATAATGCAAATGTGTCTGTTATTACTAAAGGGCGGAATACAGGGTGTCCGGAAAGTATGGGGCAATCTTACAGGAGCAGGTAGGGGACGTCAAAATATTACGATTGAGCTTTACCACTACGGGTCAGATCTCAATACTTACTGAGATACAGTGCGTTGTAACTCTTTTTTTCAAATTGAATTATGGCAATACCTCCCAAACTAATCAAGCTGTTGAACTGAAATTTGGCACTGCTGTGTTTTTGGCGATGGAGAATAAGCTGAAAATGTCAATTTCGCCGTATCTCACAGAGGGCGACACTTGCGCTGTTTTTGGATCGTGCTTTTACTCGTAACTTTTTTGAGGTTATGTTTTTGGTCCTGCAGGTCTATCATTTTAGTGCATCTTTTCACTCTGCAAGAAAAAGGTACTCTTGTTTCATAACGATAAAGTCAACCGTTTGCGTTGAAATTGCCAAAACGTGCCCCAAAACACCTGTTGAGTTCAATATTCGAAACATAAAATTTTCACCTACCGCTTTCAAGTGTTTCATATCAACGGTACCATTTGAAGTGAAAAAAAATCCCTATGAACAAAGTACCAAAAATTATTCGCTTTCAAAATGGAAAGGATTGAATTTGACAAAATTTTGACACGCTGTTTCAAGAAAACCAATGGTGTTTTGACCACTGCTCATTTGGCATTTTTTTCATCATTTTGAATGTACAGTTGATCTGTAATATTTGAAAGTGGTAGGTGAAAATTTTAAGTGTCGAATATTGAACTCAACAGGTGTTTTGGGGCACATTTTGCCGATTTCAACGCAAACGGTTGATTTAATCGTTATGAAACAAGAGTACTTTTTTCTTGCAGAATAAAAAGATGCACTAAAATAATAGACCTGCAGGACCAAAGAGATAACCTCAAAAAAGTTACGAGTAAAAGCACGAGCCAAAAACAGCGCAAGTGGCGCCCTCTGTGAGATACGGCGAAATTGACATTTTCAGCTTATTCTCCATCGCCAAAAACACAGCAGTGCCAAATTTCAGTTCAACAGCTTGATTAGTTTGGGAGATATTGCCATAATTCAATTTGAAAAAAAGAGTTACAACGCCCTGTATTTCAGTAACTATTGAGATCTGATCCGTAGTTGTTGAGCTCAATCATAATATTTTGACGTCCCCTACTTGCTCCTGTGAGATAGCCCCATACTTACCGGACACCCTGTATATGCATTTAATTTCAGTCGAAATATGCGCATATATATGCATCACTTTTATTTAAAATATGCAATAATATGCATTTATTTGGCCAAATATGCAATAATATGCATTTATATTATATGTACAAATACCTTAAAAAACACCAAAACTGATTTTAGAGAAAGGGTTTATTTGAAGAAAAATGAAAGGAAAACAAATACATAAAATACCTCGTAAAATACCTATATTAAAGCAGAATTATAAAAACATTTTAATTTGGAATTGTACAGTAGGAATTTATGATTAAATACTTTTCAAAGTTTTCCAATAAAAATCTTTGCCTTCTGTCGGTAAAAATATGTTTATATATAGAAAAGCTTCTCTCAACATCTGCCGATGTAATAGGACAATATTTTAATTTGGGTAGTAAGGTATATGGCCAAGGTGCAACTTTGTTGGATGATTTACCATCAAAAATACTCTTTACTGCCATTAAAGATTTGAACCCTTCATTCTTCAACAGTAGAGCTACTAATTTTTTTCTAACTTTAATACCTAAATCACCGGGAACCTTTCTACATTTAGCGGAAAATGTTTGAACAAAATCAACCGATTCGCTTAAGAGCAATGGCACTGCAAATAGTACAGATAAACGCACGGAATTCCGCTAGCTTTCTACCGTATACTTTACATGGAATTAGTCCCAGGACGTCCACCAAAAATGCAAAACAAAATTTGAAACTTCAAAATCTATCTCCTCTGTTATACGTAAACTGATTTCTGTCAAACCTGTCTCAAACTGTGGCGAAAATATAGGTCTACGATTCGTATGGACAATTTTTTTGTTTTTAATTGTAGTTTTTTAATGGTAACAAAAATACTCCCGAGAAAATGAAACGGTAGCATTTTTGTAAATTTTACAAGTACCAACAATGTTTTTTAAAAAAATTGTCCATACGAATTGTTCCTAAATCTTTTAGTTACATTTTGGTAAAAAAAATCGAATTTCTGGAACTGAAACTAAAAAAGTAGATCGACTTCTAGAAAAACACTGCAAAGCCGAAATCAATATGAATACATTGTGCCCCGACTCCTGCCTTCTCCTCAAGCGAGTTTCCGTAGAGGGGACACTAAATAGACAAAGATAGGTACAATATGTTCGCCCGTTAGCCGTCGCACTCTTGTTTCCGCTTATCGTATTTTACAAGCTTTTTTATTTAATTTCACCTGTTAGCAGCGTCCAGAGAATACTACTGTTATTGTGTGGGTCGAATCTTGCAAGCTGAATTAGAACCACTTCCTGACATCCGATTGAGCTGAAATTTTGCATACACCTTTAGTTCCGGTGACAATGCAATATGCAATACTCAATATTGTAATACTTTCTACTTTCTAATACTTAATATGGGTATCAAATGAAAGGGGTTGACGAGTACAAAATAATAAGATAAGTGACGTCATACTAAATCCAATATGGCGGACTAAATTTCTTTACCACTCTCCTGATATGGGAATCGAATATGTACTAAAAAGCACAAAATAAAATAAAAGATAAAAACCTTTTTAAAAACAAGCTTTTATTTAAGCCATGTACTAAAACGAATAAAATGAAATAAATCATGTACTACATCGAATAAAATAAAATAAAATAAAATAAGTCTAGGTTTTTGTTAGAATAATTCAGTGCCAAATTGCGCCAAGTCGTTTTTGTAATTTAAAAAGCTTGTCGCGAGAAATGTTCATAGAAAGTAGGCACCAATTAATTTTAATATACAGTGATTGGTTGATAAGCAAGTACCTACTTGCCAAAGTATGTATTTTCTTTAGAATTCGCGCGACTAGCTTTTTGATTTACAAAAATTTGTCGCAATTTGGCATTGAATTATCTTAACGAAAACCTAGATTTATTTTATTTTATTCCTTTTAGTAGATACAAGACGTAGGTATTTTATTTTATTCGTTTTAGTACATGACTTAAATAAAAGTTTGTTTTTAAAAAGGTTTTTTATCTTTTATTTTTTATTATCTACAATAGTTATCTAGCCTAATCTTGATTGAAGGCTTCTATAGGCTGAATGTGATGTTTCTGAAATTCTTCCCAATGGAATTCACAAGTATATAAAACCATAAATGCAATATTTTAAATTTTGGTTGTGTTAGTTCGTCTTTATGTACAGGGTGATCATTTTTATACGCCCAGCCTCTCTTAGTGGAAAACGGTCGAAGATATGGAGATATTATATTATATGGGAGATGATATAGGGTGTATAAAGGAATAAATTGGCCTCATGTAGCGACTCTCTGCTAATACGACGCTAGGCGTCGCGTTGCGGCGCCAAGAAATATTTTTTCCCACCAACATACCATTTTTGTTACATTCAAAATCCCTTAGGGTAGTTTATTCATTTACACACTGCCCTAAAAAAGGGTAAAAACTAGCAACCCCTATTATTTTTTTTCCTCGAACTTTTTTGTGGGTCATTTTTACATATAACAAAAATATGATTTGTGTAGCCCTTTATTATGGACATATCATTTTGGGCATCTACTGTAACATTATATTTTTGTTTTTTTAATGTTCAATAATAGTACATTATACACTTAGGTTGAGAAGTGAGCTATTAAATAATGGCCTTCTCAACCGAAGTGTCTATAGTTTTTTTTTACTACTAACATTGAAATATTGCCACATTTTACATATTTGATTAGATTTTGATATTTTAGTCATTTCTCGCTTTTTTCAAATACTTCGAAAGCCTGGGAGTTCAGTTGTTAAGCTGATAAAATGAAAATAATTTTTAAATGTCATATAGAAAATTGGTCATTATTTACCTAGGTATTTTTTTATTATCATTATTTACCTAGGGAGAGAAATATTACTTCTCATTGATTTCTCAGGTTAGTAGTAAAAAAATAATTAAATTGTTGACGCCCGTCTACTATGAATTTTTACTTGATTTTCTGTAGTCAGGGGAATGGCATTTATCATGAAATAATTTTTTTGTAGGAAAAATATTGTGTTTTCGAGAAAAAATGTACAGGTAAAAAAGTTTCTTAAATAAAAGGGCTACGCAAATCATATTTTTGTTATGCGTAAAAATGACCCACAAAAAAATTCGAGAAAAAAAATTAATAGGGGTTGTTAGTTTTCACCTTTTGTAGGATAGTGTGTAAATGAATAACTACCCTAAGGCGTCTTCCAGTAAGTAGATAACATATACCAAATTTCAAATTTTTAAGTAGCGCCGTTATTGAGATATAAATAAAAAAATATTTGGGTCACCCTGTAGACCCGAATAACTTGGCAAGGAAAGCCCAAATCGAAAAATTTTATATGAAAGACCCCCTTAAAACCACCTGCCGAACACCCCTTTAAAGTATTTACTATACATTCTGACTCACCCTGTATAATATCTCCATATCTTTGACCGTGTTCCACCAAGAGAGGCTGGGCCTCTAAAAATGATCACCCTGTACTTTTTTTTGTAGGAAAAATCAAACTTTTAAAATTTTTATAAATGGTATTTTCAAGTACAGGGTGGTTCATTATAAATTGACTTTTGAGGTTAGAAAAAAAAGTTTTTTACAAAAATTTTAGATACCAATACAAAGTTTTTTGTGACGCTATTGGACCGTGTACAGTGTGTTCTAGAAAGCCGTGGCAGACATAACTTATATTTTTTTTAAATGGAACACCCTATATATTTTTGCATTTTTGAAATCTGCTCATCAAGGCAATTAAAATGATATTAAACTTTGTGGCATTATTTTTTTCCGTTTTTGAAAAATTCCGTTTTCAAATTTTATACTAAATTTATTTAACTCGAATTTGCGGATCTCGCGATAAAGATAGATGATCGATGTAATAACAAAAAATTGTTTTAAACAAGAGAGTAATACAGTGAAACTCCAAAGTGTTTAGGAGCCTTTTCAAATTTTACTGATTATATTCTCAAAATTAAGAACTGTACACGGTCCAATAGCGTCACAAAAAACTTTGTATTTATCTAAAACTTTTGCCAAAAACTTTTTTTTCTAACCTCAAAAACTAACAAGTTAAGGGGCGTGTCAATTTATAATGAACCACCCTGTACAAGGGCAACTAAGAGTAGCCAATAAAGTGGGGTGCCTTTTTGGCATTTGGACTGGGAAAAATTTTAAAATGAAAATTTTATACCTAAATATAGACGTAGCGATTTTTTGGAAAAACAGATGGAGCCAAAATTGACGAAGTTATATTTAAAACGTTTGCTCCCGGAATTGGTAGATCCGACCACAACACATCTAAAGAGGCACAAAGTAGTAAAAGAAAAAAGTAATAGAAATCCAAAATACCACATAGATATAGCATAACCTACCTACCTACTGTGGAAATAATAATTTATTGAAACACTGTTCTACTTTGGCTGTTTGATGGATAGGAATAATAATTTCATGTCAGAAAAAATTGTAAAAAGTTATAAAAAAATTTCTTTCCAATTCAGTGCACTTATCAGAAAAACAATTATTATTGCATAGAAAATATCGAGATATACAGACAAAACTTATGTTTTTTTTTTATTAATTTCTATAACCCAATTTTCCGCAAGGCACTGAAGAATAAACAGGGTTAGTAAATAACAAAAAAGACCCGAAAAGATACTTTCGGAATTCGTACAAATAGGGGTAGGTATGTGTTTAATATTTATATATGTGTTTAATATTTATATTTTTTCAACAATAGCCCAACAAATACACAAACCGAGTCAACAACAAAACGCCATGAAGTAGTCAGGTTGCAGCCCTACAACTTTTGTATTTGATATATTTTTTTTAAGTTGATAAATAAAAAAGTTATGAAGTGGCCTAATTTCGCGGAATCACCCTGTACACCGGCGCGCTTCCGACCGATTCAGCTCTCGTCTGCCTGGCGGTCCGACTCGCTGGGGTCCGAAAAAACGTCGTCCGTCGTCCGACACCCTTCCTCGCGCTAAACGCGCTGCCGGTGAGACGGGAAGGGACCAGGGCCGCGCCGATTCTTAGTGGCGCCTGTGTGCAAATTTTTCTATGGCGCCCATACAATGCACACAAATAACCTAGAATGCACCCAATATGGCTATGGCTGCTGAGGATCTCAGAGCCCTCTGTCGGATGGCTAAAATTTTGCGCCTACTCGAAAAGCATCTAAACGCATCGAAAAACGCCTAGGCGTCTCGAACAGCATCTAAGTGTCTCGAGACGCTTCCTACGAGACTTCTGAAACGGAAGTGAATTCATCAAGATGGCCAGTAAGTTGACGGTCAATAATCTCCCATCTCACCGGCCATATATTGATGAATTCACATCCTCTCTATAACGCTCATAGGAAGCGTCTCGAGACTCTTCGAAACGCTTCTCGAGTGACTTAGATGTTTTTTGAGTAGCTTAGACATTTTCGAGCCTTTTTTTGAGTAATTTAGACGCTTTTTGAGTCGACTAGACGTTTTGGCCTCGTTTTTCGATATTTTTAGACGCTTTTGGAGTCGCTTTACGCATTTTTGAGTCGTTGTCGAAACGTCTAGACACTTTTCGACTCGCTTAGATATTTTAAAGTCGTTTTTCCAGACGTTTATACCCTTTTCGGTGTTATGATAATGACTTGGCGGAAGCGGTTTGTGTGAACTTAGCCACGTTTTTGCCAGCTACGATTTTTGACGAAGCGATTGTTGAAGAGGAATTTTATTTCTCGGGTTTAGTGAAACGCGGGTACAGCAAATGGTTTTGGGTTTAGAGCACTTACGGCTGAAGACTAACTCTGAGGAGTAATTTTCCAATGAAATGAGAATTTTTCAAGTTTTCCAGTTCCGTTTCACAAGACCAATACTGCAGCTAGATAGGCCATACTTGGGGGTGACTTTGTGAGCAAACAATTTTCTTTGTCTACCCTTGTTAAAGGTTGAAAAAATTTGCCAACCAACCGGTAATTTGCCCATACAATGACAATTTTCATAGTTACAAAATTTGAATTTTTTTCAACTCTTGAAACGGGCAGGATTGTTTCTACGAAATTTTTCCTGTTTAAATGCAAATTATAATAAGGCCTGCCGACCGCCTTCACTCTATAGGATCTCTATAATTCATTTCATATCTCTTAACATGCTTTAAATAAGTTTGCTATGTGCAATTTATTAAATAGAGATTACTAAATTTCTAAACTATTATTAGGAGATCTTGAAAATTATGGTTTTTAAGGGGATTCTTGTTTTCAACGTTTGAGGTCAAAAACCTAGGTAATGTCCAATTACTTTGGGTCGCCATTCGGCGCTTTGGCGCCTTTTGGCGCCCGTCGTACCTGGCGCCTGTGTGCGCCGCACACATTGCACACGTGGACGGCGCGGCCCTGGAAGGGACGAGAGTGCGTGGTGAGGGGTGACCAGAGGAGAATATTCCTAAGATTGGAGCCGGTCGTCGCGACCGTTAATTTTAGATCTTGTCTGCGTGGTCATGACTCTTAAACCTAAATTTCTACTTTCTAATGAAAGAATTATATCTGGTATAAAACTAAAATTAACTTTAATAAAAACAAGTTGGTTTGCTATAGTCAAATTATTTTAAGAAGTCCTTACTGGGACTGTCAATTGGTAATTTCGCCATCCTAAGTTGGCATTAATGCAGCAACCGGGTCATAAGTTCAGGTCAGTAACGAGCTCATTTGCACAATGACTACTAATAACACGAACAAGAACAACACAGATAACGGAAAAACTCACGAAACGTAGAAAACCCACGAATATTTTCAATGCCCAAAGTTTGAACCCTTTTGAACGATCCGGAAAACCTTCACGGTCACTTCACAACACCGAAATACAATTTGCCTGAGTACGCACCAGTCGCACCACAGACGCAGCCGCGAGTAGCTGATTATACCAAAATGAAAGTGTTTCCATGACGTTTGAAATTATTATTAAAATGAGTTGTAGTCGTAGTTATTTTTATTTGTAGAGGCATAAACCTGATTGCAATAGGGTTATTATTTTATTATGTTCTTTTTTTCGTATCACTTGGGCAACTTTTCACATCATAAATCAATGAGAGACGTCATTAACTGGTTGAGACACATTATACCAATGCTATACCCATGGTTAACAGAAAATTCCTAGGGATTTTGTGGAGAATGTCATCTGACAAAATCGGGACTTCTTACAGTAATCGGGGTATACATCCGCATTTTTCAGGGTTTCTTGACAATGCACTACACACTGCGAGTTGCCTCTGGGTTCTTATAATCTTGGTTATATCTTATGTCTATAAATAAGTATAGGAAAAACAAGCAAATATGCACAAAAATATAGTTTTTCCAGAAATATGCAATGTTTTGCGAAATTGAATAAAATATGCAAAAAATGCATATACAGTGTGTCCCACTTAAGGACTGACCACCCCTGTAAAATTTTTATTTATAGCTCGATTTCCATAAACTTTTTTTTGTTGGATGGAGCTTCAAAAATGGTATTAAATGCATAATTCAGGTACCTCGTGCGTTAAATTCATGGCTCACTGAGACGGTGTTTTAGTGCTGAAATTTCGAAAAGTACTATTAGGGATTTTTTTAGAGGAAAATTAATGCCGGATTCTTATTCAGCGTTGTTCGAAACCCAAACGTACCAATTTGCATTACGATAGCTCTACAGGGTGTTTCAAAATTTTTAGTGCCCCACTTAATTAGTGACCACTGACCACCACTGTAAAATTTTTATTTTTAGCTCAATTTTCATAAACTTTTTTTTGTTGGATAGAGCTTCAAAAATGGCTTTAAACACATGATTCAGGTGCCTCGTGCGTTAAAGTCATGGCCCACTGAGACGGTGTTTTTGTGCTGAAAATTCGAGAAGTACTATTAGGAATTTTTTTAGAGGAAAATTAATGCCGGATTCTTATTCAGCATTGTTCGAAACCCAAACGTACGAATTTGTATTGCCGTAGCTCAACAGGGAGTTTCAAAATTTTTATTACCACACTTAAGGCCTGACCACCCCCGTAAAATTTTTATTTATAGCTCGATTTTGATAAACTTTTTTTTGTCGGATAAAGCTTCAAAAATGACATTAAACACATAATTCAGGTGCCTCGTGCGTTAAAGTCATGGCCCACTGAGACGGTGTTTTTGTGCTGAAAATTCGAGAAGTACTATTAGGAATTTTTTTAGAGGAAAATTAATGCCGGATTCTTATTCAGCATTGTTCGAAACCCAAACGTACGAATTTGTATTGCCGTAGCTCAACAGGGAGTTTCAAAATTTTTATTACCACACTTAAGGCCTGACCACCCCCGTAAAATTTTTATTTATAGCTCGATTTTGATAAACTTTTTTTTGTCGGATAAAGCTTCAAAAATGACATTAAACACATAATTCAGGTGCCTCGTGCGTTAAATTCATGGCCCACTGAGACGGTGTTTTAGTGCTGAAATTTCGAGAAGTACTATTAAGGATTTTTCAGAGGAAAATTAGTGCCGGTTTCTTATTCAGCGTTGTTGGAAACCCAAACGTACCAATTTGAATTACCGTAGCTCTACAGGTTGTTCCAAAAAAAAATTAAAAGGAAAAGTAAGGCCGGATTCTTATACGCAGTGAGATGTTCCAAACAAAATCGTACCAATTTGTAATTAATTTTCTTAATTGATGGTAAGTTTTACACTAAAATATTCATGAGGAACTCATATTCTCTCAAAAATTTATTGGCCAACGAAATTTTTATTTAATTTAATATCAACAAATACATGAACAAACAACACAACATAACATAAACACAAATTTCAGTCATTTCGATTAACTAGTTCTCCATTGTAATGCAAATTGGTAAGTTTGGGTTTCCAACAACGTTGAATAAAAATCAAGCATTAATTTTCCTCTAAAAAATCCCTAATAGTACTTCTCGAAATTTCAGCACTAAAACACCGTCTCAGTGGCCCATGAATCTAACGCACGTGGCTCCTGAATTATGCATTTAATGCCATTTTTGAAGCCCTATCCAACAAAAAAAAGTTTATGGAAATCGAGCTATAAATAAAAATTTTACAGGGGTGGTCAATCCTTAAGTGGGACACTCTGTATATGCAATTTGCATATATTCCGCCCTTTAGTTATTACAATGATTGTAATATACAAAAGGAAATATGAATTATCAATAGGACAAGTTTACATCGCACATTTCCATACGTTTTCTTAAGAAAAGTCAGTTTAAAAAGCAAGCAAGTTCGTTCATTTTGGTAATTTTTGGTTTGGAATGAAGCCCATAACATAAAAATGATGTAAATAATAGAATGCATTAGATTTTTCAATTTCTAATTTATGTATTATTTTGCCTTCGGACTAAACATTTTTTCATTTTCTTTCTAGCATACGTTACAAAATAGGTATCTAGTCTTCCAAAATCAAAATATAGTGTCTAAAATTCTGGCTTCTTTAACTGGCTGAACAGATTATTTATTAAAAAACAAATAGTGTTTATTCTCCTTTTTCCTGCAATTCAGATACCTAATGGGCATATGCGATTTTCTTGAAGTGCATGGTAATTTCGTGATATTGTAAACAAGTCTACCTATATTAGAAACAATTCGAAACAATTCGTAATAAAGCTGGATATTTTAAGTGTATGGGACTTATTAAACATCAGAAACTGACTACAATCACAACTTATAACAAGTCAATAGGAGGGGTTAATAACGGTCAAGATCCGTAAAGTAAACAAAAATCCTATAAACTCACCTTGCTCTCTAGTAACAATTATGTACTTACTAATTTTGTTAGATAAAAAGTATATTGCGAAAAACTAAATAATAGATATAATGTTCATCAGCCAGTTTCCACCTCTTCCCGTAGAGCGATTTTGACCAAAAGTAATCCGTATTGTAGACAAGATTACGTATACCAAATTTGAAGTCGATATCTATCGAGGGGACACACACATTCAACCACCCTTACCAAAATTTATTTGCTAAAATTTTGGTTTTCCTACGTTTTAAACCATTTTGGCGAATAATTTATTTTGTTGAAACAATTCCACTCACGTGGTGATGTGGAAGTAATATGGAGTTTATTTAGTTTTTCCTGAGGCTAAAAAGTAGGGGAGAGTCGGGTAATATCGGACAGTGGGTAGTATCGGATAACAGCATCTTCTCAATTTCCCTAATAGATGGCGTTCCGAATTTGTCAGAAAATGCTTTATTAGAATTGCCGTAGACACATATTTTCAGATTGTTCAGTATGAGGCCGAGCTTTGAACGGTACACGTCGTGTGCTTTATTTTTTATTTTTTTGCCCAAAACAAATTTCCCGGACATAAAATTTACCAGTCTATATTTTAGATAAACGTTAAGTTCTTTTGAAATGTTCATATTATATAACATTTGTTGGTTATTTTGGAATATAAAAATGGTTTTATGGAAATTATCGGAGGGTCGTAAAAAATAAGTTGGCCACTTTTTTCCAACGGTGCTGTTCGGGTAGTATCGGACACACATATTTCGGGTGATATCGGACACACTGAAATTTTAACTGAACATTCTTATTTTCATATTAACTTTAAAAAATGCCCAAGAACGCAAAAGGAAAAAGAAAAATTGATCAACTAGAGGATTACATTGGAAAAAATAAAAATGTAAAGGACAAAAAATATAGCAAAGATAATGTGCTCTGAACAGCAACAAGAAGCAACGGAGTGTATCATCTGTGGTGAAGACTTCGTCGCAAATTAGATACAATGCATCTAGTGCCATGGTTGGACCCCTAAAAATTATTCTGGGGCAGAAAAACATCAGGTTTATTATAAATGCGGCATTTGTAAGGGGAATAAATTCATGTCCGGTACTACCCGACGTTTTCAGAAAATTACAAAAAGAGGCCCACTTCTGTTTTTAACGAGTGGAGTTTTTGTTTAAGTTTTTTGGTTTAACTTTTTGCAAAGAGTAGAGTTTATTTAAGGCAAAAATATGTTAATATATCATTTTTTTGATAAAAATTATTTCAATTTTTCGAAATGTGTCCGATATTACCCGACTCTCCCCTAATGAATTTACTTTTTTAATTCTGGAAATCTTGTTTGAGTTTTAATGTATTTACACCAATGATATATACAGCAATATATGACTCACGGTAATACATATAACACTGTTTTGTTTTAGCGGGTCAGGGGAAAGAAGACGAGGTAGGTAATTTGTAATGCATAACAAATATTTTTTTGATAAACTTGTATATTGTATAATACACAACATACGCAAATATATGCTTTGAGATACTTATATTTTCAAAATAACCTGAATCGTATCAAAAACTGGAAACTTTGAATCTGCCAACAATAAAATCTTTTTTAAATCATGAAACAAAACAAGTTGCCTTTGGAAATATATCGTTAATCTACACTATAGGGGAAGGTGGGGTAAATACGGTAACTTTGGATTAGTGATAAAAACCCAAATAAAGCACAATTTCCCTTTTTTTATTTCAGAATATTCAAAATACATTCGTCTTCAAAAGTAAGTATCAAAAGTAAATAAAACTCTAACGTTCTTGTGTTAACACAAAAAACAAAACACTAATACAATATCGCAATTACCCGACATTGTCGGGTAATACCGATCGCCATGTTGGGTAATACCGATCAAGAATTTTTCTAGGAAAATTCCATACCTACCTTTTTTGACCAATCAGAGGCTCGTTTCTTGCTTCGTTGTCATAGCAACTCAAAAAATTTCCGGAAATATTCTCACTTGCTCTAGGGCAGCAGGAGGTGATTACAGCGGAATTTTTTTGACAGATGTCATTATTATAATGTGATATTGCAACATATAGGTACTCAACAAAAATTTTGATAATAATTTCGTTTATTTTACGTATAGGTATGGAATTTTCTTACCGAATCCCCACGTTCTTGAATTCATATCCGGAAATTTTTCATTAACACGATTTTTTTAAGAAAATTATCCCTCGTCGCTACGCGACTCGTGATAATTTTCAAAAAGTTCGTGTACTCGAAAAATTTCCTGCAATTATTCAAGCACTAGGGCGATTACTAGTGAAAACAGCTTTCTTCAATGACAATTATATCATATACAGAGTGGTCCAAACTTTTTCAGCAATATTTTAAACTGCTAGAAAATTTCAAAAAGGGAGATTTTTCCTACAAACATGTATCGAAATCCTAGCGGTTTTCGATATACAGGGCGAAAAATTCAATTTTTTTTATTTTCCTAAAGGAAGACAGTTAAGGGAAACATATTTGATATAGTTTAGACACTCATTAAATACTATAAACTAAAAATAATTCAGCCCATCTACTTCTACCAGTGCCGGAGAGATGGGGGTCAACCATCATATTTTTTAATAAAAAAATGGTCCGCCACTGGAAAAGTATTTTTTTTGCCTTCACTAAGTTTTCCAATCAATTATAAGAAAAAAACTATTCTTGATTTTTTCGAAAAATGTACCGTTTTTGAAAAATTCACTTGTGCGTTTTAATTTTTTTAGCAGAAGAAAATCAAAGTGGGTCTAAGCTTTTGAAATTCTGCACACCTACTGAGTTTTTAATTCCGAAAAATTTTCCTTAATAACATTTTGCAGTAAGACCTACCTAAAGCCCACTCTACTGGTGCGAAAAATTAGATTTTTTTAAATTCCCAGGACACATTATTTTTCGAATCTAGAAGCCTTTTGGTGGGTTTTAGGACCAAATGTTATTTAGGACAGTTGTTCGGAATTAAAAACTCAGTAGGTGTGAGTAGTAATACAAAGAGAGTACGGGACCACTTTGACCTCAGTTGACCCCTTGATTCTGAGAGTCCCCTACGGCCCGAGGTCACGGGAGCAAAGTGGCTACGTCATGCCCGAGGTCACGTGACGTCACCGGATGACCCCAGTTGACCCCTAGATCCTGATAGGTTAACCTTTGACCTTTGGGCCACGTGTGACCCCCAGTTGACCCCCCCCCCACTCCAACGACGGGGCAACCCCCACTCCAACGGCTTGGTGGGGTGAGGTCTATATATTCGTGCGCAAGAGCAGTTTTCCCGTTATATACACTTACAATTTCCCACAGTCTGATTTGCCGAGTTCAAAATGCAGTCGTTCCTGAATCACCTGAACAAGAATTTGATCGTCAAGAAATTCGAAAGCGTTCAAAATATGGACGTGGATGAAAATTTTCAAATCACGAGCGTGGACAAAGTGAACACGCAATACGGAGAGAAGGTCTACGTAGAGTTCGAAGAATTTAAGACGGTGCTGCCGCAACGATACACGGCCGAGTTTACGCCCCAACGGATCGAAGAAATTAATAGGGATATCGGTAACGGAAGGAGGTATTACATGAAGAGTCTTGGACCCGTCGGCCGATCTACAAATATCGAATTTATTGTAGAACCATGACGAAGCTGGAGTACAGAAGAAAACTGCAACAATATTTGAAGAATTTAGAAGCATTGAAATATGAACTTATGTTATATGAAATTAAAATGAAGATAAAACATATTGACTTACACAATTAATTTTTAATAAACGTTTAAAAATCTTTTGTTGTGTTTTTTTATAAGAATCTTTGTGTTGAAGGGAAAACACCTGAAGCATCATATTATAATAAAACTCTCACTCTAAGCAATAATATCACTCTATTCCACTGTTATGTGTATACAGGGTGATTCTTAACTTATACACATAAATTTGGAAAATTGTAGGTTATGTCAAGTAATGGCTAATAATGAAAAAAAAAGTCTAATAAAATTGTTATCGATAAGGTCTGCGTTTGTGATCTTATGAACCATAATTTTTAATTTATTTGTGCAAATAAACCCCGAATTGTTCAACGGCCGAAGGCCTCCGTCCGACTGGCATGTAGTTGCCCGAACAAAATCCACCCTTCCCCCTTGCACGCGTTTCGCGCATGCGCAGTTCCGCACTTTTGATACCTATGAAAATTCGAAAAATTTTGAAAATTTTTTATTCAAAAAATGTAATTTTAAAAAGGTCCTGATCCTATAATCCCGATAACATTTTGGGAAATTTTCATTTTTTGACGGTGAAATGTACAAGACAAGACTCAGACGAATGTTTTATATACAAGTGCAGATAGAATTTTTTCGAGTGACTGATAAAAACAGTTATTATAATAGTTAGTCGGAAGGCCCCAGATAACATAGGAAATTTTGTTTGAACAAAATCTGTAAAAAAAATCCAAGACGTGAAAATGTAGGTAGAATTTTCGAATAAGTTTTGTATACCGGTAAAAATATATGTAAAGGTAAAAATAACGTCAGTTTCACTTGGAAAAAAATGATGAAAAAATTTCAGTAAAAAAAATACGATGTAGAGGTTGTACCAAAAAAAAATTGGAAATAATTATTTATTCCAGTAAAATATACACAAGACCGAAAAAGGTAATTGCGCGGCTGTCCCATTTTATACACCCTAGCTGTTTCAGTTCATCTCGTTTGGAAAAATTTTAGGGGTTATTACTTTTTTAAATACCGGTTTCCTCAACCTTATTTGAAAGTAAATATTTTTTAGTTCCCCACAGAAGGAAATAATGACGATATTTTATACCGGTGGATTCAAAAAATATATAAGGTTAGGAAAAAACCTTGGTAGGCAAACGCGGCTCTGCTGACCAGACAAAAAAAAACCTTAGTCGACAAATAATGGCCTATAAGAAGGGTGCGTGATTCCACGTATCAGTTCGAGTGCTCCAAGATGCAAGTAAGTATATACCAGCTGTCCCATTTTTAAACAGCTAGATATTTGGAAACCTTTCGTAAAAAAATTCCCAAGGATTACATGAGCAAAAGAAAGAAAAAAATGTAAATATACCAGCTGTCCCATTTATAAACCGCTTGATATCTTGGAAACGAAAACTTATATAAAGGAAGTAAAAGCTATATCTTAATAGGCGGAGGACCGACTGTCATTCAGACAGGTGAAAATTTTTTGTGATTTTTTGTAGAAGTTTTTTGCCAAAATTTTTTTTTGTCAATTTTTTTTTGCCACAATTTTTTTTTGCCAAAATTTTTTTTTGCCAAAATTTTTTTTGCCAAAATTTTTTTTTACCAAAATTTTTTTTTACCAAAATTTTTTTTTTGCAAAATTTTTTTTTGTCAAATTTTTTTTTGCAAAATTTTTTTTCCCAAATTTTTTTTTCGTCAAAATTTTTTTCCCCAAATTTTTTTTTCGTCAAAATTTTTTTTTCGTCAAAATTTTTTTTTGTAAAATTTTTTTTTTGACAATTTTTTTTGCGAAAATTTTTTTTTGCCAAATTTTTTTTTGCCAAATTTTTTTTTGCCAAATTTTTTTTTGCCAAATTTTTTTTTGCCAAATTTTTTTTTGCCAAATTTTTTTTTTGTCAAAATTTTTTTTGTCAAAATTTTTTTTTGCCAAATTTTTTTTTTTTGTCAAAATTTTTTTTGTCAAAATTTTTTTTTGTCAAATTTTTTTTGACATTTTTTTTGCCAAATTTTTTTTTTGTCGAATTTTTTTTTGCCAAATTTTTTTTTGTCGAATTTTTTTTTGCCAATTTTTTTTTTGCCAAATTCTTTTTCGACAAAATTTTTTTTGATACAAATATAATTGCTAAGGTTTAATTTGTTTACCCCATTTACGAAAATGATAACAAAATTGGATCAGACAAGATGTTTTTTCGAAGTATAGTTTTTAAACACAGGGTGCCACCACCGGTTTTACGATATAGGTTTCAAAATGCGACGCAAGTACATAAAAAAAAATACCCTAGAGATAAGAAAACAAAATACAACTCACCGAAAGATTCTTGATGATGTATAAAAAGAAATCAGGTTACATCTAATGCCCCAGACAGTAAAATAAACATCCCCGAGCTATCAGATATAACCAAACATCATTTTTCTAACGGCACAGTCATTTTCACGGGAAAAACAACCAGTAACCGTTCAAATTCCATAGATAGGTACTGCCGTAATCCAAAATTTCACTGAACTACGCGTATCTATTATACTGAAGTAGGTACTGATACACTTCCATCTTTCCAAAGAAAAACAAACACGAAACTCAGACTTTTCATATATTTATTACAACGTCTCGATAGAGTCTTTATCTGTGGCCACGACCGAGAATCTACTGAAGCAAGTGCGACGCATAGGACGTGAAAAGTGCCGAGTTGGTTTTATTAAACAATGAAACTTATACCTACGTATATATAAAATAAATGAGAAATATGCCAGAGATGTGAAACCTAATTGTGTTGCAAGTTTGAGGGTCCAAAAAAATATTGGCTTTAATTTTTTAAGGTGAGAAACACATCTAACAGCCAGTTTGGAATTATACAAGGCAAAAAAAGTAGTGATGTGGCTGTTCCATTTTATGTTTTATACAGGTTGGGTTATTTTAGAATAGTTGTTCAATAGACCGAGACAACATCATAAACGCTTCCCGTTAGAACAGAATCTGATAAAAAGAAAAATTCCATCTGGGTCAAGCTACTACATATCCAAAATAAAAAATACTGAACGTTATAAAATTTAAAAAATCATATTTTCAACGGATTTTTATCCTCTGAAAATTGTTCTTGTGTAAAATTCAGTTTCACTGGGTCAAGCTAGGTGGTAACTATATAACCAAAATAAAAAATACTGAACGTTATAAAATTTAAAAAATCATATTTTCAAGGGATTTTTGTCCTCTGAAAATTGGTTTTGTTTCAATAAGTTACTAATTGAGATAATAGGAAAAAAATCTTAAGAATCTCTTATAGAATTCTGAGACAACGACCCTGAGAGTAAATATCATACAAAAATCTTTGTGCGTTGACTTTCAACTCAATTTAATAATTAGGTTTAATAATGACAATTTTCTCGATTATCTAGAATCAAAAATATTGCGAGTGGCAATTCACAATTTTCTAGATATCATGTGAAGCCTTAATTTTGCGTCGTAAGTTAGAGGATCCAAAAATATTGGCTTAAATTGTTTAGTAAATGCGATTAAAATATGTTTAGTTTATCAACAGTTAATTGTAACAGCTTATAATCTTAGAAGCTAAACTCTTTAAAAAAATTTTTAGACAAAAAGTTGTAGTTTAATAATGGACAGTTGGATTCATTTTGAATCATGTTTGCATATTACCTACAAGGAGTTACAACCTCAAAACATAGAAATCGCTCATTTTAAACCGATTTAATAAAAATTTCACCAAAACAATACTTTCACTCATATGATACACTTCTGATTAATAAAAAAGGCACCATAGGTAGTAATAATAAGATATTCAACGGAATTTTTATCGACTGTTTGCCCATTTTGCTAGCTTTTGGGGGTATTCCTTGATATTTTAGACTGATAAAAATGAATAATAAAAATTTCACCAAAACAATACTTTCACTCATATAATACACTTCTGATTAATAAAAAAGGCACCATAGGTAGTAGTAATAAGATATTCAACGGAATTTTTATCGACTGTTTGCCCATTTTGCTAGCTTTTGGGGGTATTCCTTGATATTTTAGACGGATAAAAATGAATAACTAAAATACAAAACGCACTGTTGACTTTACTTACGTGAATAGTAAGCCTATAATACGTATCGAAAACAGAGAAATATTCAGGTCAAGAAAAAAATGGCCTAATTTACAAGTTTGTAAATCAAAAACTACCTTTTGGCTTTTCATTTTGATGAGAAAATACGTCTAATTAGTAAGTCAAATAAATGGGACATCATGAAAGATATACTAATAATTGAACAAATGCTATCTTAGTTCTATAGGCAGAAAGGTACTATGGGTAGTAATAGTTTTGGGATAAAAAGACGACCTGTTAGCTTTTAAATTTGTTAAGAAAATACGTCTAATGAAATCGAAAGTAGTAACTAGGTTTTGGTTAACATTTCGTTAACGCGTTGATGAATAAGAATGCAAGTGAAAAGTAGACCGAATTTCCCAAAAAACGGTGAGTGACCAAACAAGTTATTATAAAAAGTGGCTCGGGAGACCGATGTAACCTAGAAAACGCCTTTCCTTCGAATAGAAAGTAAAAAAAAGTTGCAAAATGGGACATGAATATTTGATGCAAGTGAAAAGTAGGCAGAATTTTCGAAAATCGGGGACGGATAAAAAAATATTAAGTTGATCGGGAGGTTGAGATAACCTATGAAACACCTTTCATTCCGACAGAATCTGACAAAAAATTATAAGAAAATTTTAGACGACTGTTTGCAAGTGAAAAGTATACATAATTTTTTTGAAAAAACTGAGACTGACCAAAAAAAATAGATATTAGAAAATTTTGCTCGGGAGATCGAGGTAACATAGAAAACGCCTTTCATCCGAATATAATCTGAAATAAATTCCGAGATGGGACTTAGACGAATGTTTGATGCAAGTGGAAAGTAGACCGAATTGCCGAAAAACGCGGGAGGTCGAGGTAACCTAGGAAAAACGCCTTTTATTCGAACAGAATCTGACAAAAAAATCCAAGACGAATGTTTGATGAAATTGAAAGGTAGACAGAATTTTAGAAAAACGGCAACTGATCAAAAAATATATATTCGAAAATTTTGGTCGGGAGCCCGAGGTAACCTAGAAAACGCCTTTCGTTCTAACAGAATCCGACAAAAAAATTCCAAGACGGGATGGTAGTGGGACGAATGTTTGACGGAAGTTAAAAGTAGACAGAATATTAAAAAACGAGAACCGACCAAATAGTTATTAGAAAAAGTGGCTCAGGAGGTCGAGGTAACCTAGGAAATGCCTTTAGTTTGAAAATAATCTGACAAACAAAAAATCCAAGACGAATATTTGATGCAATTGAAAGGTAGACAGGATTTTAGAAAAACGGCAACTGATCAAAAAAATATATATTCGAAAATTTTGGTCGGGAGCCCGAGGTAACCTAGAAAATGCCTTTCGTTCGAACAGAATCCGACAAAAAAATTCCAAGACGGGATGGTAGTTGGACGAGTGTTTGACGCAAGTTAAAAGTAGACAGAATATTAAAAAACGAGAACCGACCAAATAGTTATTAGAAGAAGTGGCTCGGGAGGTCGAGGTAACCTAGGAAATGCCTTTCGTTCGAACAGAATTCGACAAAAAAAAATTCCAAGACATGACTTAGAAAAATATTCATTTGATGCAGATGAAAAAGAGACAGCATTTCCAAAAAAAACTTCGACTGACCTAAAAGTTATTAGAAAAAGTTGCTCGGGAGGCCGATGTCTAGCAAAATATAACACCATTGCACCAGAGTTATTTCCATCTACGTAACATTATTGGCGTGGTGGTCGACTAATCGCGTTCACTATTAAATTAATTATGACTGGTCAAATACGTATATAATGCAAATTAAAAAACGCTTTAACGAAGCGTTTACAATGCGTTAACGAGGATTGACAGCGCGTTAACGAGGCGTTACCAACGCGTTAAACGCGTGAAAGAAGCGTTATCAACGTGTTAAACGCGTGAAAGAAGCGTTATCCATGCGTTACGCGTTAACGAAGCGTTATCAACGCGTTAACAACGCGTTATCCATGCGGTAACTACTAGTTATCGATTCGTTAACAATGCGTTAATGAACAACGCATTAACGAACAACGCGTTAACGAAACGTTAACGACGTGTCAGCAAAGTTTTAACAAAGCGTTAACGAAGCTTTAACATCGCGTCAATGCGTTAAGACGCGTTAAAACCGCGTTAACGAATCTTTGACGACGCATTAACGAAGCGTTGACGAGTGTGGAAGTGCATGGACCCTCCAACTCCCAGAATCGCAACTTACACCAGATCAAACTCAACTGTGGAATCTTGTGACGTCACAGAGATGCTACTTTACATTTCTTTTAAGTAGTTAACCTAACCTAACATTATTGTCGCGGTGACCAAGAGGTTATCGACTGGTGAACCGATTGCCATTGGATTTGGGAGAGGTGTATCAAAGGCGGATTAAGTCAGTTTTGACCAATGGTAATCGGTTCATTAGTCGATAACCTCTTGGTCACCGCGACAATAATGTTAGGTTACACCTCTCCCAAATCCAATGGCAATCGGTTCACCAGTCGATAACCTCTTGGTCACCGCGACAATAATGTTAGGTTAGGTTAACTACTTAAAAGAAATGTAAAGTAGCATCTCTGTGACGTCACAAGATTCCACAGTTGAGTTTGATCTGGTGTAAGTTGCGATTCTGGGAGTTGGAGGGTCCACGCACTTCCACACTCGTCAACGCTTCGTTAATGCGTCGTCAAAGATTCGTTAACGCGGTTTTAACGCGTCTTAACGCATTGACGCGATGTTAAAGCTTCGTTAACGCTTTGTTAAAACTTTGCTGACACGTCGTTAACGTTTCGTTAACGCGTTGTTCGTTAATGCGTTGTTCGTTAACGCATTGTTAACGAATCGATAACTAGTAGTTAACGCATGGATAACGCGTTGTTAACGCGTTGATAACGCTTCGTTAACGCGTAACGCATGGATAACGCTTCTTTCACGCGTTTAACACGTTGATAACGCTTCTTTCACGCGTTTAACGCGTTGGTAACGCCTCGTTAACGCGCTGTCAATCCTCGTTAACGCATTGTAAACGCTTCGTTAAAGCGTTTTTTAATTTGCATTATATACGTATTTGACCAGTCATAATTAATTTAATAGTGAACGCGATTAGTCGACCACCACGCCAATAATGTTACGTAGATGGAAATAACTCTGGTGCAATGGTGTTATATTTTGCTAGACATCGGCCTCCCGAGCAACTTTTTCTAATAACTTTTAGGTCAGTCGAAGTTTTTTTTGGAAATGCTGTCTCTTTTTCATCTGCATCAAATGAATATTTTTCTAAGTCATGTCTTGGAATTTTTTTTTGTCGAATTCTGTTCGAACGAAAGGCATTTCCTAGGTTACCTCGACCTCCCGAGCCACTTCTTCTAATAACTATTTGGTCGGTTCTCGTTTTTTAATATTCTGTCTACTTTTAACTTGCGTCAAACACTCGTCCAACTACCATCCCGTCTTGGAATTTTTTTGTCGGATTCTGTTCGAACGAAAGGCATTTTCTAGGTTACCTCGGGCTCCCGACCAAAATTTTCGAATATATATTTTTTTGATCAGTTGCCGTTTTTCTAAAATCCTGTCTACCTTTCAATTGCATCAAATATTCGTCTTGGATTTTTTGTTTGTCAGATTATTTTCAAACTAAAGGCATTTCCTAGGTTACCTCGACCTCCTGAGCCACTTTTTCTAATAACTATTTGGTCGGTTCTCGTTTTTTAATATTCTGTCTACTTTTAACTTCCGTCAAACATTCGTCCCACTACCATCCCGTCTTGGAATTTTTTTGTCGGATTCTGTTAGAACGAAAGGCGTTTTCTAGGTTACCTCGGGCTCCCGACCAAAATTTTCGAATATATATTTTTTGATCAGTTGCCGTTTTTCTAAAATTCTGTCTACCTTTCAATTTCATCAAACATTCGTCTTGGATTTTTTTGTCAGATTCTGTTCGAATAAAAGGCGTTTTTCCTAGGTTACCTCGACCTCCCGCGTTTTTCGGCAATTCGGTCTACTTTCCACTTGCATCAAACATTCGTCTAAGTCCCATCTCGGAATTTATTTCAGATTATATTCGGATGAAAGGCGTTTTCTATGTTACCTCGATCTCCCGAGCAAAATTTTCTAATATCTATTTTTTTTGGTCAGTCTCAGTTTTTTCAAAAAAATTATGTATACTTTTCACTTGCAAACAGTCGTCTAAAATTTTCTTATAATTTTTTGTCAGATTCTGTCGGAATGAAAGGTGTTTCATAGGTTATCTCAACCTCCCGATCAACTTAATATTTTTTTATCCGTCCCCGATTTTCGAAAATTCTGCCTACTTTTCACTTGCATCAAATATTCATGTCCCATTTTGCAACTTTTTTTTACTTTCTATTCGAAGGAAAGGCGTTTTCTAGGTTACATCGGTCTCCCGAGCCACTTTTTATAATAACTTGTTTGGTCACTCACCGTTTTTTGGGAAATTCGGTCTACTTTTCACTTGCATTCTTATTCATCAACGCGTTAACGAAATGTTAACCAAAACCTAGTTACTACTTTCGATTACAGGTCGTCTTTTGATCCCAAAACTATTACTACCCATAGTACCTTTCTGCCTATAGAACTAAGATAGCATTTGTTCAATTATTAGTATATCTTTCATGATGTCCCATTTATTTGACTTACTAATTAGACGTATTTTCTCATCAAAATGAAAAGCCAAAAGGTAGTTTTTGATTTACAAACTTGTAAATTAGGCCATTTTTTTCTTGACCTGAATATTTCTCTGTTTTCGATACGTATTATAGGCTTACTATTCACGTAAGTAAAGTCAACAGTGCGTTTTGTATTTTAGTTATTCATTTTTATCCGTCTAAAATATCAAGGAATACCCCCAAAAGCTAGCAAAATGGGCAAACAGTCGATAAAAATTCCGTTGAATATCTTATTACTACTACCTATGGTGCCTTTTTTATTAATCAGAAGTGTATTATATGAGTGAAAGTATTGTTTTGGTGAAATTTTTATTATTCATTTTTATCAGTCTAAAATATCAAGGAATACCCCCAAAAGCTAGCAAAATGGGCAAACAGTCGATAAAAATTCCGTTGAATATCTTATTATTACTACCTATGGTGCCTTTTTTATTAATCAGAAGTGTATCATATGAGTGAAAGTATTGTTTTGGTGAAATTTTTATTAAATCGGTTTAAAATGAGCGATTTCTATGTTTTGAGGTTGTAACTCCTTGTAGGTAATATGCAAACATGATTCAAAAGGAATCCAACTGACCATTATTAAACTACAACTTTTTGTCTAAAAATTGTTTTAAAGAGTTTAGCTTCTAAGATTATAAGCTGTTACAATTAACTGTTGATAAACTAAACATATTTTAATCGCATTTACTAAACAATTTAAGCCAATATTTTTGGATCCTCTAACTTACGACGCAAAATTAAGGCTTCACATGATATCTAGAAAATTGTGAATTGCCACTCGCAATATTTTTGATTCTAGATAATCGAGAAAATTGTCATTATTAAACCTAATTATTAAATTGAGTTGAAAGTCAACGCACAAAGATTTTTGTATGATATTTACTCTCAGGGTCGTTGTCTCAGAATTCTATAAGAGATTCTTAAGATTTTTTTCCTATTATCTCAATTAGTAACTTATTGAAACTCAATTTACACAAAACCAATTTTCAGAGGACAAAAATCCCTTGAAAATATGATTTTTTAAATTTTATAACGTTCAGTATTTTTTATTTTGGTTATATAGTTACCACCTAGCTTGACCCAGTGAAACTGAATTTTACACAAGAACAATTTTCAGAGGATAAAAATCCGTTGAAAATATGATTTTTTAAATTTTATAACGTTCAGTATTTTTTATTTTGGTTATGTAGTAGCTTGACCCAGATGGAATTTTTCTTTTCATCAGATTCTGTTCTAACGGGAAGCGTTTATGATGTTGTCTCGGTCTATTGAACAACTATTCTAAAATAACCCAACCTGTATAAAACATAAAATGGGACAGCCACATCACTACTTTTTTTGCCTTGTATAATTCCAAACTGGCTGTTAGATGTGTTTCTCACCTTAAAAAATTAAAGCCAATATTTTTTTGGACCCTCAAACTTGCAACACAATTAGGTTTCACATCTCTGGCATATTTCTCATTTATTTTATATATACGTAGGTATAAGTTTCATTGTTTAATAAAACCAACTCGGCACTTTTCACGTCCTATGCGTCGCACTTGCTTCAGTAGATTCTCGGTCGTGGCCACAGATAAAGACTCTATCGAGGCGTTGTAATAAATATATGAAAAGTCTGAGTTTCGTGTTTGTTTTTCTTTGGAAAGATGGAAGTGTATCAGTACCTACTTCAGTATAATAGATACGCGTAGTTCAGTGAAATTTTGGATTACGGCAGTACCTCTCTATGGAATTTGAACGGTTACTGGTTGTTTTTCCCGTGAAAATGACTGTGCCGTTAGAAAAATGATGTTTGGTTATATCTGATAGCTCGGGGATGTTTATTTTACTGTCTGGGGCATTAGATGTAACCTGATTTCTTTTTATACATCATCAAGAATCTTTCGGTGAGTTGTATTTTGTTTTCTTATCTCTAGGGTATTTTTTTTATGTACTTGCGTCGCATTTTGAAACCTATATCGTAAAACCGGTGGTGGCACCCTGTGTTTAAAAACTATACTTCGAAAAAACATCTTGTCTGATCCAATTTTGTTATCATTTTCGTAAATGGGGTAAACAAATTAAACGTTAGCAATTATATTTGTATCAAAAAAAATTTTGTCGAAAAAGAATTTGGCAAAAAAAAAATTGGCAAAAAAAAATTCGACAAAAAAAAATTTGGCAAAAAAAAATTCGACAAAAAAAAATTTGGCAAAAAAAATGTCTAAAAAAAATTGACAAAAAAAAATTTTGACAAAAAAAATTTTGACAAAAAAAAATTCGACAAAAAAAAATTTGGCAAAAAAAATGTAAAAAAAAATTGACAAAAAAAAATTTTGACAAAAAAAATTTTGACAAAAAAAAAATTTGGCAAAAAAAAATTTTGACAAAAAAAATTTTGACAAAAAAAAATTTGGCAAAAAAAAATTTGGCAAAAAAAAATTTGGCAAAAAAAAATTTTGCAAAAAAAAATTTTCGCAAAAAAAATTGTCAAAAAAAAAATTTGACAAAAAAAAAATTTTGACGAAAAAAAAATTTGGGGAAAAAAATTTTGACGAAAAAAAAATTTGGGGAAAAAAATTTTGACGAAAAAAAAATTTGGGAAAAAAAATTTTGCAAAAAAAAATTCGACAAAAAAAAATTTTGCAAAAAAAAAATTTTGGTAAAAAAAAATTTTGGTAAAAAAAAATTTTGGCAAAAAAAATTTTGGCAAAAAAAAATTTTGCCAAAAAAAAATTGTGGCAAAAAAAAATTGACAAAAAAAAATTTTGGCAAAAAACTTCTACAAAAAATCACAAAAAATTTTCACCTGTCTGAATGACAGTCGGTCCTCCGCCTATTAAGATATAGCTTTTACTTCCTTTATATAAGTTTTCGTTTCCAAGATATCAAGCGGTTTATAAATGGGACAGCTGGTATATTTACATTTTTTTCTTTCTTTTGCTCATGTAATCCTTGGGAATTTTTTTACGAAAGGTTTCCAAATATCTAGCTGTTTAAAAATGGGACAGCTGGTATATACTTACTTGCATCTTGGAGCACTCGAACTGATACGTGGAATCACGCACCCTTCTTATAGGCCATTATTTGTCGACTAAGGTTTTTTTTTTGTCTGGTCAGCAGAGCCGCGTTTGCCTACCAAGGTTTTTTCCTAACCTTATATATTTTTTGAATCCACCGGTATAAAATATCGTCATTATTTCCTTCTGTGGGGAACTAAAAAATATTTACTTTCAAATAAGGTTGAGGAAACCGGTATTTAAAAAAGTAATAACCCCTAAAATTTTTCCAAACGAGATGAACTGAAACAGCTAGGGTGTATAAAATGGGACAGCCGCGCAATTACCTTTTTCGGTCTTGTGTATATTTTACTGGAATAAATAATTATTTCCAATTTTTTTTTGGTACAACCTCTACATCGTATTTTTTTTACTGAAATTTTTTCATCATTTTTTTCCAAGTGAAACTGACGTTATTTTTACCTTTACATATATTTTTACCGGTATACAAAACTTATTCGAAAATTCTACCTACATTTTCACGTCTTGGATTTTTTTTACAGATTTTGTTCAAACAAAATTTCCTATGTTATCTGGGGCCTTCCGACTAACTATTATAATAACTGTTTTTATCAGTCACTCGAAAAAATTCTATCTGCACTTGTATATAAAACATTCGTCTGAGTCTTGTCTTGTACATTTCACCGTCAAAAAATGAAAATTTCCCAAAATGTTATCGGGATTATAGGATCAGGACCTTTTTAAAATTACATTTTTTGAATAAAAAATTTTCAAAATTTTTCGAATTTTCATAGGTATCAAAAGTGCGGAACTGCGCATGCGCGAAACGCGTGCAAGGGGGAAGGGTGGATTTTGTTCGGGCAACTACATGCCAGTCGGATGGAGGCCTTCGGCCTCCGTTCCTCCTGGCACGTAATTGCCCACGCGTCGTGATTTGAAAATTTTCATCCACGTCCATATTTTGAACGCTTTCGAATTTCTTGACGATCAAATTCTTGTTCAGGTGATTCAGGAACGACTGCATTTTGAACTCGGCAAATCAGACTGTGGGAAATTGTAAGTGTATATAACGGGAAAACTGCTCTTGCGCACGAATATATAGACCTCACCCCACCAAGCCGTTGGAGTGGGGGTTGCCCCGTCGTTGGAGTGGGGGGGGGGGGTCAACTGGGGGTCACACGTGGCCCAAAGGTCAAAGGTTAACCTATCAGGATCTAGGGGTCAACTGGGGTCATCCGGTGACGTCACGTGACCTCGGGCATGACGTAGCCACTTTGCTCCCGTGACCTCGGGCCGTAGGGGACTCTCAGAATCAAGGGGTCAACTGAGGTCAAAGTGGTCCCGTACTCTCTTTGTATTACTACTGGTGTGCAAAATTTCGAGACCCTAGACCTAGTTTGATGTTCTTCTGCTAAAAAATAAAATGCACAAAAGTGAATTTTTCAAATGCACGATAGTGAATTTATAGGAAAATTTAGTGAAGGCAAAAAGATTACTTTTCCAGTGGCGTACAATTTTTTTACTAAAAAATATGATGGTTGACCCCCGCCTCTCCGACATTGGTAAATTCAACAATTCTAGGCCTACTTTGTATTTTGGAAAATATTGGAAGAAAATCAAAGTAGGCCGGGATTGTCAAAATTTTTTCGTCGTACATAGTTTAATATTCTGAGTGACTTTTGTTAATACAGTTTTGTCATACTATTTACAGAAAAATATTTAATCGAAGAAAAACAAGAAAAAAATCAAAAAATCAAAGTAGGCCTTACACCTAGAAATTTTGTACACCTAAAGTAACTTAACACGCTGAACAAATTTTCTTTATAACTTTTTTCATTATCTCTACAAATAGAGGTAGTTTACTCTTATGTTAATTAACGTTTTTTCAATTTTCTGTTCACCGAGTATAAGTAATGTTAACTTTTTTCATGCCAATCTTATTTTAAGAACAAGCAAAACTTTTTATCAAGAATGACTTTTTCTCAAAAAATCAAATAGAAGAAACTTTACAAGAGTGCGGTACCCCATCTGGGGACACATTGTATATCAACTTTTTATACTTGACTAAAATCTACATAAAATAGGCTATCGAATAAGCCCTTCACCAACAAAATACAAGTGTAAGTTTTAGCGTTGACGAATATTTCAGTCAACGGTTTTAGTGACATACCTGTTTTTTTGTGAGCGAAATTTATAAAGCAACCCGTGATTTCACTTAACATTATAAACTAACGGCATCTAGCGGCCAATAGCTCATCTAGACTATTTTATAAACTTGGCCTAGGTGGTGCTGTAAAATACCATGCAGTGATAAAAGAAATAAGTACGTTTCAGGGATCGCAATTACCCCGTAGTGGGTATTACCTCATCTTTCCTACATATGGCTTGTTGGTATATATTTTGTAATAGAAGAAATAAGAAAAAAAAATCCCTATTACATTAACAAGATAAAAAAATATTCAGTAATGTTATGGATTATTTGTACCTACCTACTAGTAATTTCCTCTCAAGTAAATACGCAAGTGAATGATTATTATAATTTATCATTATTATGGCTATTGCAGTAGTTACCTATGATGCAATTTGGTGATTGAATTGTTTAAAAGTAAAAAATTAATAGGTAGGCATTATTTTCGAATTATTTGTATTCTTGGCTGTCAGCATCGTATTCAGACTATTATAGTAAATGGAAGTGGCGTAGCGTGACTTTTAAAAATGGGGGGTTTTCGTGACAGATTTAGTACTAGCAAAGATATATGTATATATCTTTGGTACTAGTAAAATTAGTAATAATGGTGGTTTGTGGCAGGGGCTTTTCTATAAAGGAGGGGAAGGAGGGTGGGAGAATATCTATGTTACAAAATTTCACTTCGAAAATAAATTTATTTCACTTCACGAAAGTATAATTTATGAAGTTAAAAATTAATATACACAGAGGATTTTTTTTCAAAAACTATGCGAATCAAGCTTCATTTTCCCACGGACGCCATTTTTGACTGGAGCAGCTGTTTTGTTGGACTTCCTTGTAGTGGTATTTTTAGACCTGTATTGTTGGCTAAATTAAGCCTACTTAATTAGCTAATAATTTAGTTAAGCATAATTTAACTAACAAGACAGATTTGAAATTATTTGAAGAAAAAAGTGAAATTTATCCTGCTAGTAAAACCTCAACATTCAAATTCCACGCGTAGGAAAAGTTTCTACACGTCACACGAGATGGCGCCACAAGATGGTACATTTAAAGATAATATCAAAAATAGTTGACGTTCCTTGATTTTTGTCAGTTTCAAGCATTCAAGTTTAGGAAAACTCATTTTTCGTAAAATATATCGGAAAATTTTATAACAAAATGTTAGTTTAGAATGGAGATTATTCAAATTCATATTTCAAGCAAATTGTTTTGAAATTTGATTATGTAGTGATATAATCTGTATTCGTGAAATAATTTTTCTATAAAATTGTTCTTGGTTTTATCTATTCTAAATATACAGGGGCATAATTTATATTTTGAACAACTTTCATTAATGAAATTTATTTGATATTTTTTGCAGAAAAAATAATTTGCAAAAACTAAAAATAAGTTTTTGCCTCCTGTGAAGGCCTACTTATTTTATGGAAATAAAAATGCGACTAAAATTATTTTCTAACAAAGCGTTAATTTTCATCTCTTAAATGTTTATCATTTACGCTACAAGTGAAGTCAATCTGAGGTCACCCTGTATATTTTGTGGACCGCATCCGTTAACTTTATAGGGCTATTTTTTATAATAAACTTTATAAATTTTTGCCGCATTTCCTTTTGTAATACCACTCAAGGTATTTTCGTCAAATAACAATCGTTAACAATATTTTTTCATTATCTGGAGTTGAAGTAATAATTATTATAATTTGCCACCCTATTTCGTGTTGGCGCTGGCACAATACACCATTGTTCTAAAAATTATTTATACTGTGCTGCTACGCATTACGACGGTAAGCTATGCTATGAAATCAAACATACTTACAAAGTGGGACCGATGCTGTGCAATTCTGCTATTACCATAGCTTAAGTTAAGCTATGCTATTACCCCAGAATACTTTATTTTGAATGTACAATTCATCTGTAAACTTGGTGGAGATTTTATTTTCGAATTTTTAAGTTAACAAGTAGGTATTGTGGGCATAATTTGCTAATTAAGAGTGCACTTTTGTGGCAGAATGCAAATATGCACTAAATTGATGAACATGCAAGACCAAAAAGGTAAGCTGAAAAAATTATCCACGAGTAAAAGCACGTTCCAAAAACACCGCAAGTGGCACCCTCTGCGAGGTACGTAGAAATTGACATCTGCAGCTTATTCTCCATCACAAAAAAAAAAACAAATTTAGGATATAGGATAAATAGAAAAAAAAACGAATAAAAATATTTTGTAGCCATATCTATCGGATTTTTAAGTAGGTACATTAATTATGTCCCAATAACTACGAGACACCCTCTAGGTAGGTATATGCTTTTATCATTTTTAGAGCATTAAAAAACAAGTGCAGACTGTGTACAGTGCACAAATACCTATACTCGCCCCCTACGAAACACGACGTTACATAGGGGAAGGTAGGGCGCCCCCCCCTTAGATTTTTGGACGAAAATAAAAACTTCTAGGCGTTCATATCAAAAATGTCCTAAATTCAGAATATACGATAATATTGGTTCTTATAATGTGGAAAATACTCGTACATTGTACAATATTCACGTATCATAAATAAAATTTATTAGGTATATTATTATGTGGGTAGGTACAAATGCGGTACAATAACAATTTGATTTATGTAGCTTTCTCTCAAATTGGAAAATATGAAAATCCAACCGTTACAAACATTGTATACTGCGTACTGTGTACTGAGCTGAAAGCTTGCGGAGAACGTATTCTCGATCTTGGACCCGAATCCGAATCGCGGGTTTGTTTTTCGATATTATCGACTGATACTTCACCTTGATGGTTTTGTAAGTCCGGTTCTTTGTGTAAAATTAACAATAAAGTTGCTTTAATATAAAATTTATGGCACAGATCGGAACGCTATTTCCACTCTTACAAACAAAACTGCAAGCAAAACTTGGACCTGCATTTCATAACCATTATCCTACTAGTATATACCATAATATTATCTAATATTTTTAGAAAAATTATACCGTATATGGATATATTACTCAGCGGGTTATGATAGTCATTTCTCGTTCGGGAAGTTAAGTATTATCAGCGTCCAAGACTTTGGTATTATCACAGAATATATAGCCTACGGCTAGCGATATTTATTCTGTGGTATTATGCTTTTTCCACGACTATTAAGTGGACACAAATCAATAAAAAATTGATTTGTTTTGATAAAAAGGTATTTAAAATGCGCAACTTTCTACATGAACACATTTGTCAAATTGCAATTCCAGGGCCGGCTAAGATTTTTTTTAAACCCCGATTTTCACAAAATCTATTTAGGCATTTTTTTATTTAAAATCTGTCTATACAGCGTTAATTAGGACCCTCTAAAACCCTTAAGTCCAAAATTTGAACTAAAAATATACAGGGAGTTCGGTTTTACAGCGCCTTAAAGTTGCGCAAAGTAGTGATTTCGAGGGCCCCTGGAGAGTCAAGCGTGCCATGGAATGATTTTAAAACAATTCAAGAATTAACAGGACCACCCAAAGTATTGATGGACGAGACTGCAAGAAAAAATAATACAGGCTGTTTTTCTCTACCGCTGCTGAAAGTTCAGACTTTTTTCGATTTTTATTCTGATCAAGTTTGCCGTGTTTTTTGAAACAAAGTTACTAATAATAAAATTTATTTAATCTTAACAAAAAAATAACAAACAAAATATTTAGATCATAAACTATCGGGGTTTTTTCAACATAACCGCCTTCTAACGTAATACATTTTTCAAGACGTTTTTTGTTATTAGAAACAACTCGTCTCAACTCATATATTGTTACGGAATCGCAAGCTTCAATTATTTTTTGTTGTAGCTCGTTTATTTGTTTCAAAAAGCACGGCAAACTTGATCAGAATCAAATTCGAAAAAAGTCTGAACTTTCAGCAGCGGTAGAGAAAAACATCCTGTATTATTCTTTCTTGCAGTCTCGTCCATCAATACTTTGGGTGGCCCTGTTAATTCTTCAATTGTTTTAAAATCATTCCATGGCACGCTTGACTCTTTGAGGCGCTGTAAAACCGAACTCCCTATATATTTTTAGTTCAAATTTTGAACTTAAGGGTTTTAGAGGGTCCTTATTAACGCTGTATGGTCAGATTTTAAATAAAAAAAATGCCTAAATAGATTTTGTGAAAATCGGGGTTAAAAAAAAATCTTAGTCGGCCCTGGAATTGCAATTTGAGAAATGTGTTCACCTAGAAAGTTGCGCATTTTGAAGACCTTTGTATCAAAAAATTTTTTTTTTGAAAATATCCCAACAAATCAATTTTTTATTGATTTGTGTCCACTTAAAAGTGAACACCCTGTATATTTAGCCCACTTTTTGTAACAAAAACTTGAATTGCCGAGTTATGATAATTATAAGATCAATCGACTTACCTGTAAGGAAGGTTGATCATAATTATATGTCGCAGTCTCGTCTCATATTACAAAAACACCGTGTAGATGTTTAGAGGAACTTAGGGTCAATCGCCCTCAATATAATTTATAATAATTAGATATACCTAATATTATAATTTAAACAAAATACTTTATTCACTTGTTAATAGAAAAATTCCAGCCAAAGCATCTTATAATAATTAATAGGAATTTGTAATTCAACAAACAATTCGAAAATAGTTATTTATGTACCAAGGCACTGAAGTTCAACTTTTTATTACTCATGTGGAGTTTAGTTGCTGAGGCCTCTGGCCGAGGCAAATAAACCACGTCCCAACAAACACTCAACTTCTGGATTTTTAATGGGCCATTGCTGTAATTGATGGATTTGTGATGGGATTGGTTAGCCTTCAATGGCCCATTTCAGGTAAAGTGTTGGAATACTACCGATGGAAATATGAGAAGAAAACACCAATGGGCCAATAATGGTTCTTTGCCATGCAACCATCAGCAAGGGATGTGCAAATATATGAATGATGTGCCACTTGCGGTCCACTATAGGCAAAAGTCCACATTATTACCTGTACTTTTTATTTAAATTACCATGAATGGCAAAACCTGATGAGTTTACCGCGCTTGCGCTGTGTCACCGTTCATCGATTTTACTGCCTTGAGGCCGGCGTCGCTGGCGCCATATTGTGGTCGTGTGTTGCCGTGTGTGCGTGCACGCCGAGTTCGTTCGGTCCATAGTGCATCAAAATGTGGTCAAAATATAAGCCATACTATATCTGCATGTTGTGAGGAAGCGACTTATAGATGTGGATTATGGATTAGTGCATTGTGTTATGGTAAATAAATAGGTGAAAGATAAGGAAATTTAATATATGAACCTGGGGGCTATGCATACCTGATAGGTATGTACCTGCAGGTTAAATCGAAGTTATGAGATTGAGTCTCACACTGATCCCAACGTAATTTTATTCTTAATCAAACATCCAAAATATTTGTGGGTTTTTTAAAGTTAATAGTTAAAAAATTCTAGTTAAAATAAGAAATTAATGTAGGTATTTGATAATTTCAATAATAATTTATGTTCTTTCTCTTTTCAGGTAAACATCTGGTGTTTTATTACAATTTTGAATTTTTGTTCTTGTCTTTAATTTTTATAGTGATTTATTTTAAGTTTTTTTTAGAATTTTGCATTTTTGTTCTTGTTTTCAATATATTAATTGTTTATTATTATTTGCCTTTGATTTAAAAATCACCGTATAGGTAAATCGGAAAACCGAAAATATACCACTTGATGTGTACAAATTAAATGACCAGCAATGTTTGAAGTATATAAGACCTTTAATGGTCCACTATAATTATAACACACAACCTCTATTGGTACTCCTATGGTGGACCATAAGTAAATTTGCACTGGCCATCCATGCTGGAAAAGTGACTGATGGAACGCAGCCGGCCACCGGGACATTACGGACCCGGGCCAATGATGGTTTCCATCATCGTTCCAATGATGCAGTGATGGTTACCCAATACATTTTTACAAATGGCCCATTTATCAGTGTTTGTTGGGATGAGTCATAAAAAGAACTTCAGTGCCGAGGTACATATTATATTTTTCTTGAAATCGGAAAAATGAATGTTTTATTAGGCAAGAAAATAATAATAAGGGATCACCCGTCCACGAACCGACTACGCGCGGCGTTACTTGACTTTACCGATCGCTCTACCTGGGACAAGTATAATGATGTACGGCACCTTCTGACAGAAAAACCAAACTGCTGCTTCTTGTGCAGCCTACACAACAAATCTATTGATTTTCAAATTTACTAAAATATATATACTGAAGGATTGCGCTTCTATAGGAAACAATTTCGCAATGTGTACGAAAAGTTAAATGAGCCTTTATCGGCCGGGTTTTGAATATCTGGTCACTTTTGACGGGCGATTTCTCCGCGTCTGACGTTTGATGTTTACATCTCGCCAAGGCCTACTTATTGAAAAAATCGTACAATAATGGGCTACATTATTGTACGATTTCTGTGCTTTTAATGACGATTTTGGGACATTTTAATGCCGATTTCAAGAAATAGTTATTTATGTACCAAGGCACTGAAGTTCAACTTTTTATGACTCATGTGGAGTTTAGTTGCTGAGGCCTCTGGGCGAGGCAAATAAACCACATGAGTCATAAAAAGAACTTCAGTGCCGAGGTACATATTATATTTTTCTTGAAATCGGAAAAAAAAATGTTTTATTAGGCAAGAAAATAATAATAAGGGATCACCCGTCCACGAACCGACTACGCGCGGCGTTGCTTGACTTTACCGATCACTCTACCTAGCACAAGCATAATGATGTATGGCACCTTCTGACAGAAAAACCAAACTGCTGCTTCTTGTGCAGCTTACACAACAAATCTATTGTTTTTCAAATTTACTAAAATATGTATACTGAAGGATTGCGCTTCTATAGGAAACAATTTCGCAATGTGTACGAAAAGTTAAATGAGCCTTTATCGGCCGGGTTTTGAATATTTGGTCACTTTTGACGGGCGATTTCTCCGCGTCTGACGTTTGATGTTTACATCTCGCCAAGGCCTACTTATTGAAAAAATCGTACAATAATGGGCTACATTATTGTACGATTTCTGTGCTTTTAATGACGATTTTGGGACATTTTAATGCCGATTTCAAGAAAAAACATATATCTAAGATTATTACTATTATAAATCCTTACCCTATATATATTGATACCGACCCCTTCTAGAACCGCTTTGGCAAACGTATCAGGAGAAGGTATAATAGATTTGTTATAAAAGGAGCAAAACACAGTGTATTTTTCAGACCAACCTGCAACTTTTCTGATTACTCCGATATTAGCACCAGCCAAATTGGCTGTAGATACAGCCGAATGTTTTAATGTTACAACCAGTATAAAGTTTGGTATTAATTCCACTTTTAGTCAGCACTGATTTATATATAATTGAAATTATAATAATTTATATATTTATATAGCTCTCAAATCCCTTGCAGTACCTTCCTTTTTCCACATCACTGTCCTTGTCCCTTACTAGAAAACCGTGCTTATCCTTCCAGTTGAATGTCAAATCACGTGATTACTAAAAATATAATGTAAATTGTTATGGTCCTGATTGAAGATAATGAGAAAATTGGCGTTATCGCGAACTAATTGCTTTGGAATTTTGGAGTACCTACATGTGTGCCAGAAAAAAGGAATCGATATTTTTATGCCGTCCCATGCAAAAGTATATACCCTTAGCGCGTCTTGCCGTTCCGTGATGATATCATCAAATACCATTATTGATTAGGGCCTTGCTGAAGATGGTTCTATCGTTCTATGACAGATTTCCTATCCCTGAATGCTTCAAAACCCAAGCCACATCTTGCAGATGTCAGTATTTTGGTTGATACTGCGACTTTGAAAAAATATATATACTTATTCGAGAAATACAAGCCTTCTGGATGAGCTAATAGCGAAATCATTACGTTGTTTTTTCTACAATTTAGACGGGCCGACGATTAAACCGCGTATACGTTAGATGGAAGAAGCGGTCCGTGGCGTCGTACCTATCTATATTCGCGCGGTTCCTGGATTCTAGGGCTTATATCGTTTTTTGCAATGGCTGCCGGCAAACGAGACACACCTTCCAAGGGTCTCGAAGACGAAAACGTCCAGCGATTGGCAGGGGCGTCGTAAATTGAATAATTGATAGACTCCCAATTGAGCTGCACATAAAACATACTGCGGGCCCGGAACAGAAAAGATTCCTGCGAGAAGATCCTGGCCTTACTTTTCTCGATAGAGCATGCAAGGACCATGACACCGCATACAGCCTTACCAAGGATTTAAAGGATCGTTACAAGGCAGGCACCGAGCTTGAACGCAGAGCGTTGCAGCGTTTGAACTCGAGGAACGCGAAAACCGGTGAGAAAGCCGCGGCTTGGCTGGTAGCTAAAACTATGAGAGCAAAGCACAGGTTTAGTATGGGGCATGGGGTACACAAATTAAGTCGCAGTAAGACCCAAAATAATCCGCTCAAGAAGAAAAAAGCGTCTTTTGATGGAAGTGGTATCATCAGCATTGTAAGAAAAGCCATCAAGATAGGAGGCCACCCATGAAGAAAGCATCAGTTGACAAAGAAAGGATTGAACAAATTGGCAAAAGTCGCCCTAATTACCGCCAGAAAATCGCTAAAAATGCAAGTGGGAAGATTCGAAAGGCTTGCCTCATCAAAAGACCCAAGATAGGAAGTCTCCTACCACGTTTGCCTATTTTCGCCGGTCTACTTACGCTAGGCAGCTTAGCAGCCGGGGCGGCAAGTATTGCCACCTGAGAGCAGCCAAAGAAGCGAGAAATGAATTGTGCAAAGCGGCTCGCAACAGCAACAATGGATCTACGATTGAGAGCGTGGCGCTAGGAAAAGGAGCCGCTCAGGATTCGGATGGTACTTAAAGGTTAAAAAAAATTATATTCTCTGCCCACAGACCGCTATCCAATTTCGACATTCAGATTTTCGCAAAAAAATGAAAATCCCGCACTTTGAGAGGTGATTCAGTTCCGGTGCTCAACATGGGGATCTCGGAAACCGTAACAGATACGAAGTCGGTCAAATGGAGTCAAACTTGCGCTTTTGGGCGCCTAACAATATGACGTTGAGAAAGTTAAAATATTTTTATGGGTTGCTGAGATATTTAAGAAAAACCGAATTTTTGAAATTTAGATTTTATTTTTTTCTGGCGTCATTTGCGATAATATTGAAAAATAAATTATATTTTTTCATTGCAACTTTCTCTGGTCTAAGTCAGAGTATTTTTAGATATTCGGGGCGACGTTTCGTTTTTGAGATAGAGGGATCATCTTAATTTTTTAAATACGGACCTGGATTTTTTATTGCATATTTCGAAATGAACCGTTGTCCTGAGTGCAACGATGTATGACACATACATATTTTTTCTCGTTTTAGCTGCTAAAATGAACATTTACTAATTTGGATAGAAATAAGGGGGCGATGACTCCCTGGACGTTTTTTTTTTTGGAAAAGTGGTCCCATCGTGCATTATAACGAAAGTTTTGGCAATTTTCCACCACCTTTAGACGGTGCACAATACCTACGACGAGGTCCCAACAAGGCGACAAAAATCTACTTCAACTATAAAAGATACCAAAAATTCAATACAGTCATATGGGGTCATTGGCATCTGCAATTCCTCGTTGAGAAAACGTGGGCTCTCAAAAGTGTAATTACGCCGTAAATGGACCGTGAGAGCGTTAAGCGGATAGCATATTATTCAATATTCACTGCTGGCCTTTATCCGCCTACTAAGTTTAGTAAAATGGGTAAAAAACAATTGGAAGACATGCCGAAGGAAATAGTGGTTGCATGTGCACCGAATGAAATTGCTTTGGTTTTGGACAAATTGCCGGCCCGTGTCAAGAACGACATAGACATTTCGAAGTGCAGGACATCCAGGACGAAAGCAACACCGAGTCTTGCTGCCTCTGCAGTCTGGGTGATGTCAAAATAGTAGCTGGTAACACGATTAATATATGCAATTAGGGGAGCTTTCGACAAAAATCAGTTTTTTCAGTTGCTGTATAAATCTGTAGAATGCTGTAGTATTTTCGGCAGTCATGGCTTGTACATTTACCTTGTTGGGACATTCCAGCGTATCTACTCAGCGCCGATTATTACCCGCCGATAAAACTCGATCCGTGCAGTCAGTACGGACTCGGCATGTTGGACTTCTATTCCTACAATTTGGGGCCGCGGTGGCGTCGCTCGTACCGGCGCTGACTTTTTAGACTGCATGTTTTTCTGCCTTCGATTGACCTCGGTTCGAGGCAGGCACATGCATATGCCTTTAAAGGAAAACACCGCTATGGCCAAGAGCACTGGACAAATGTGGGTTCACGGTATTGCTCCTAAATAGCCTTACCCGTGTGATTCACTAATTGTCCTACACTCACTAGGATTACTACGGTTTTCTAGGGTTTTCCGTAGTACTTGAGCGAATGATATCCTAGTAGTTCTATCGGAAAAAAAGTCGGCCTCAGCCGCAAATGGCAACGAAGACAAAATAATAGTAATTGCCCCCCTCCCCCGCACAAGCATGTGGTTGCTTCTGGGGTACTCCTAGTTTGGAGTATTGTGAGGGTGAGAATTATTATTATTATTATAATTCCATTTTAAAAAATGTCCATTTAAAATGTTGACAAACAGCTAGGATTCTACACATCCCGTCTGGTACATATGACACAGGCGGAATTTACCCGACTATACTACGACTCATGAAGGTAGATAACCTTGTAGGAGGTGGAGAGTAAACAAATATCCTCTCTACACCCCAAGACCAAAACTTTGAAATGAGAGATTTCTAAGTACAAGATCGACTTTTCGCGAGAAAATAGCGTAGGAATCATGCTGGGTTTCGAGCGCACATCCCTATTATGACCGAAAACAGTCCACCAATCCACGTTGCCAGTCGATCTAATAAGAATAAGGATATTTTGCGTGCATTGTAATATAACCCTGGGTGCGTATTTAAACACGCAGGAGTCGCACACCATAATAGGTATAGTTTGATATCGACGTTGATCCGTGGTAGAAGTTGACAAAGAGCACCGAAATATTATTTTCTTAAAATCGGCAGTAAAGTGTCCCAAAATCGTCATTAAAATAAGCTCAGAAATCGTACAATAATGGGCTACGCATTATTGTACGATTTTTTCAATAACGAAATGTCAGACGCGGAGAAATCGCGCGTCAAAAGTGACCAAATATTCAAAACCCGGCCGATAAATGCCCATTTACCTTTTCGTACACATTGCGAAATTGTTTCCTATAGCAGCGCAATCTATCAGTATAAATATTTTAGTAGGTTTGAATATCAATAGATTTGTTACGGAGACTGCACAAGAAGCAACAGTTTGGTCTCTGCGTCCGCGCCGGTTGTCAAGCAAAGCAACAAAGCGCATTGTTAAGCAAGACACCCTTGTCTAAATTTATTACAAAATAAAGAGATGTTGTAACTAACTAACTAGGTAGAGCGATCGTCAAAGTCAAGCAACGTCGCGCGCAGTTGGTTCATGGACGGGTGATCCCGTATGATTATTTTCTTGCCTAATAAAACTTTTTTCCGATTTCAAAAAAATATATCATATGTACCTCGGCACTGAAGTTCTTTTTATGACTCATGTGGCTTATTTGCCTCTGCCAGAGGCCTCGGCAACTAAGTTCCACATGAGTCATAAAAAGTTGGACTTCAGTGCCTTGGTACATAAATAACTATTACTTGCAATAAAACTGACTGGACACCGCTACATTGAGCACATCACCCTGCTCATTCGAGGTGATAACGGAAATTTGGTGAATTTTCGATGAGAAAAGATAATTATGAAATTGGTGCTAAAAAAGTTGGCGTGAAATAGGTTTAATTTTTAACAAACCATTGAAACATCCGATACGAGAAATTAATCGGCGAAGCCAGACCTTATATAAAACTAATTGCGGCAAAGTTTGTACTTTCAAGTGATACATCCAATGCACTCAGACGTATCTCTCAGAGAAACTGTAAATTTTTGGAGCAGCTAGGACTACACCTACGATACTAAAATGGTCGTCACGACTTGCGATAAACTGGATGTATTTGGAGACCCCGGATTTGACAATTCTCTCGTCAGTCAACAACAATTAATACAGACGAGATACGCATCCCGGTCCATTTCCAAGATTTAATTCTCGACATCTCCGATAGCTACATATACAGGGTGTTCCCAATAAGGACTCCCGTCGATGATATCTCAGGAACAAAATGAGATATTTTAATTCTGCAAACGCCGTTCCCTAGGACGTGAAGAAAGCTTCATTTGTAACTGCTAAGCGTTCATTTCGATATTGGCGTATAGATGGCTTGCGGAGCAAAGAAACTTTTCGATCCTAAGAACGTTGGAATGTAGCGCCGTCGTATTACGACGGCGCCGAGGTGCAATTCACACTTTATCTGTAAATTTACACTTTAGTAGGTATGGGGACGGTTGGGAGACCCCCTCCACTTTCCTCCTAGGCTCCGCCCCCGCCGTTTTGAGGCGACTTCGAAAAATTTTCGGGATCAGGATTAGGTATAGGGTAATTTTCTCTGTCATAAAAATATGAGTCACATTCGGTTTGGGAGTCAAAATCATATAGGTACGAAACCACATCACTACCTACCTATACTTTCAACTACTCCTGTTTTAATTACCTACATCACCATGGTACCATTATGGCGTTCCATGGTAGTCCTTGGCGTTGGTTGCTACGCATGCGCGGAAGTGCATGAATAGGTAAAGCGGGGATGCATTTAAAAGATACTTTCGGTCTTTCGGTCTAGCATACGATGGCAGACATCGGGTCGAATCCTGGGCATTCAGCGTTGCCATGCACTCAGATGCAACGCAGGTTACCACATATTTTTAAGAGTGCTGGAGATATCCGCTATATAAAATATCCTCATCCGGCATCGCAGCAAATATAGGAGTTCCTTAATATCCAATAGACTTTCAGAGAGGAGGGGGACTACATTCCCCGCATTCCTGCCAAGTATCACCTTATTGCGGCTCAGCTTTAGTTGGATTTTATAAAACGGACATTTGCAATCAAATTAATTATTAGTTTCCAGACATTATCTGTGAACAGATCGCTGTCTGTACGGCAACTTTTAGTTATTGTTGCAGTGTGTTTGAAGTAGTGGAAAGTACAATGTCCTTTTCTCAGTTTGTGAGAATGAGCTTAAAACACATTTTATGCAAAAGTGGTCGAATCTGGAAACAACAGGTTCCCATGCAATTTAGGAATTTGTGGTCAACACTAAAGATTCTTTTAGCTATGTGGAGGTACTTGCCGAAAATCATAACAAGAAATCTGTTTAGTATTTAAAAGGTTTCTATACAAATGTGTTTATACAAATGTACAGAAATTCATAAATTCAAAATTCGTAAATGCAGCATTGGCAACAAACGGAAGCAATCATTTAAATTTTGTTTATTTGCCTAGTAAAGAGTTGTTTGCAGCCTTTGAAACTAATGGACTCTCGAATTTTGAGGGAAACATTTATCCGAATGTGGAAGATCTACAGTTCCATAATTGCACCTGGGAGGGAACCATGCAATATGATCAAGTCGTCGTTGATCAAGTTAATAATGCCCTTAGGTATGCAGACCATAAATGGGAAAATAAAGTTTAAAGACTGTAGTAGATTAGAGAATTTGGAAAAAGGAACAGAATTGGTTATTTGTGGTATACAAGAACTGGTGTACCTACCGACATAAAACTCGATTTATTTTACAGTTTGAAAACCCAAACACAATGTATTGTTCTAATTACTGATTTGAAAAAGAATTAGGAAATGTAGACTTAAATTATAAGCTAAAGATTATAGCGGATATCTCCAGCACTCTTAAAAATATGTGGTAACTGGCGTTGCATCTGAGTGCATGGCCAGGATCCGCCCCGATGTCTGCCATCGTATGCTAGCCACACGTGCTCTCCTTGTTTCTGAGATTCGAATTCCTCCCACAGGCCCCCTTTGCTCCTCACACCGAAAGTATCTTTTAAATGGGTCCCCGCTTTACTTATCTATTCATGCACTTCCGCGCAGGCGTAGCAACCAACGCCATGGACTACCATGGAACGGCATAATGGTACCATGGTGATGTAGGTAGTTGAAACAGGGGTAGTTGAAAGTATAGGTAGTGATGTGGTTTCGTACCTATATGATTTTGACCCCCAAACCTAATGTGACTCATATTTTTATGACACATAAAATTACCCTATACCTAATCCTGATCCCAAAAATTTTTCGGGGTCACCTCAAAACGGCGGGGGCGGAGCCTAGGAGGAAAGTGGAGGGGGTCTCCCAACCGTCCCCATACCGAGTAAAGTGTGAATTTACAGATAAAGTGTAAATTTACGGAAAAGTGTAAATTATATCTAAAAAAAGTTTACTTTCGCGGTGGCAGCTCAGCGCCGTCGTAGTACGCAGCCACCTTCGGTCAACAAAAGTAAATTCAGCCAAATTGTCCTTGTTTAGTTGTATGGAGGGTTCCTGGATAGGGAGAGTTGGGACAGTAAAGTCATTACTGTCATTATTCGCCGATTTTGGGCATTAAAGAGATAGCTAGATATTTTCTATCTTTTGCCTTCGCCAAAATTTTAGATTTCCATAGAAACTGTATGTCAAATTAGAGGTTTCTTGTATTTAGGTTATGATTTATGTAAAATTAAAGAAAAATGATGGGAACTCACGGGCGGGGTGTTTTTTTTTAATAGAAAACTGAAACAGTGAATGTCTGGTTGCCCGCGATAAGCAAACTTATTAGGCGTAAGATATGAATAACTATATCGAATATTTTAAGTTTTGAGTTTACAAAAATGGTCATTAGGTAGGTATTATTGGACATTATTAATTAAACAACAAAATGAAATTCATTATTTATTCTTACATTTGATTATTAAAACATATATCGACCTACATAATAGTACCTATACGATCACAATAACTAACTATTAGGTACTTATAACTTCATAAGGAGTTAATGCCATTTCATCTATGAGGCAACAGTTTTTTCGAAATTATTGAAACTAGAAATTTTTAGAGATAAATAGTAAAAAATTTCATATAATATCCCTGGTTGAAACTTGATGTGGCTTATTTTTCTGGTGAGAGTTCTGGTCGATGGTAACGGAAAATTTTGATTACGTAAATAATTGTAACCGGAAGATCCGCACACAAACTTAATTTTCAGTCCTGTTTCATTTTGAATTAGATTTTCGTTAAAAACTCCTTTAAATTTCTTTATTATCTCATTACTATATTCTGGGCAATTTTGAATTTCAGTTTTTCCAATTCACGTTCCAAAAGTTGACTTTTTCCTCATGATTTGCAATTTTCGAATGGAGAAATAGTAGGTATTGCATTTTCCTTTAAAGTGAGTTTAATTTCGAAATCTCTCTCAGGAAAGTGAACCTGCAAATTAATTAATTAATACTTACTAAATGCATCTTAAAATAAATCATGTTTTGATACATGTCTGTACAAATTTTTGCAGCATGAAAATATGACACTAAAACAATTGTTTGGATGTGTTCTAGATTATACACATATAAATATATCCAATACATTAATTTAAAAAAAAATTGCGTTTTAATATTCATTTTTACTACTAAATCATATCTGCTGACAAAACTTACAGTTTAATTGTGACCTTCATTAGACTTTTCACTTTTTCATAATTAAACTGTGGATTTTGCCAACAAATACGATTTAGTAACAATGAGTAATAGTAATTAAATAATGAATAGGAGGAGCTTTTCAAATAACTCGCCATTTGTTTAGTATATTCCTCACCTCATAGATGGCGCGCGTGTACCACGGAACAACTTTAATACATATATAGAAATTCCTGTGATCAGAAGTTTGTTACGCCCATGGAATCTATCCCAAATTATTTTTCGTCCACAAAATTGATGTGACTTTTGAAAAATTATTTTTTCTGTTAAAAAGTGACATTATTGACCTAACTCTCCCTATCCAGGAACTCTAGTTGTATGTACATGGTACATGCATGGTGTTATTGTTAATATGTGACACTGGAAATTACCTTTTTTCAATTTGAGGGATAAATTATACAGTATGTTAATTTTATATTGAAAAATGGGTCACTTCCGGTACTTCCGGTCAAACAGGATGTGTAATAATTTAACACGTGCCGCTACATTCTTCGTCATAGTGAACTACAAAGATATTTTTAATAACTTTTTCCTCTAAATTTAATTTTAAGCGAGTTAGCTCATTTTTTGTAAATGACATTTTAGAGCGGTTATTTCAGAAACTAGTAACAATAGGAAAATCGTCCATAGAATAAAACTTTCTCCAAATAAGCCAATCTTCCAGATGCGCTACGTTCCAATGTACCTAGGATCGAAAAGTTTATTTGCACTGCAGCGCCATCTATACGCCAATATCAAAATGAACGCTTAGCAGTTGCAAATAAAGCTCTCTTCACGTCCTCGCGAACGGCGTTTGCAGAATAAAAATATTTCTTATTGTTCTCGAGATATCACTGGTCATTATACAACCACTACTAACACCGCAAAACTCAAATTGTCTCCCTTCGCGCACGGCTATGAGGCAAAGACTAGTGTTCGTGATATTTGCGACCGCCAGTCGCTCTAAGAAATATTCAGCTTGGAATACTGATTGCAGGATGAATCTTTCCTGGGCTTGCTAGGCGTTGCCGGATCGCAAAAAACCTGTACAATTCTGGTGCACTAGCGTAATGGCTTTGGTTTATTATATTTCCTAAAGAGAATTATATTTGGAAGTTTGGCAACATTCGAAATTTTTTACCCGCATTCTTGAGGCTCGTATTCTCTGGTAAGGTAGACTATAAGCACAGCTGTCAAAGTTACCTTTTAAAAGTAACTAGTTACTTTGTATCTACTTATGCTTAAAAAGAAACTAGATACTTTTGAAAGATTGTTATTTTTTAACAAAAGTAACTAAAGTTACAAGTTACTTCCCAAAAGTATCTAGTTATTGTAACTAAGTTACTTGAGAAATAATTAAAATACTTTTCAGGTAACCAGTTACTTAAGTAAATTAGTTACTTTAAAAGTAACTAGTTACTTAAGTAACTTAGTTGCTTTGAAAGTAACTAGTTATTAGGTTATTTTAATTTTATACATCATACCCCAGAGTACCAGAGATTTTGCACATCGAATCTGTATATCTGACTTCTGAAATGTTTAATATTGTCTACATTTTCTTATTATTTTTATGTTTTATAAAAAAAACAGCTACAAACGTAAAATATATTGTTTCTAAGTAGGGGTACCTATACAGGGTGGTCACTCTTACCATTGGAATATCCGAAACGAATATTTCAGAATCTAGTTGGCGTAGCAATTATTTGACATTTCCATCGAAAAGCTCACATCGAGAAATGTTAAGATTGCCAGGTTTCATAAATTTTCCATTACATATATAAAAAAATATGAAGGAAGAAAGAAAACGCATATTTTCAGTTTTTCAGCAATATTTCAGGAACTACCCAAGATATCTTAGATTTCTTTTCAGATTATTGAAAGGCATACAAAAACCCAACTTTTCTCTAATTTAACCCACGCTGTATCTCTTACCGTTTCGGATATCCCAATGGTATGCACTGTAAGGGGGGATTTACAATCTAAATCACAAAAGCAGGTACAAAAAAATTCTGTAAACATAGGGAGTTCAAAAAAATAAAAATGCATTTTAACTTTAAAGTTTAAAGCAGTATAGATTTCAAATGCTTTTGTTTGCTTTTAGCAATACTCTCAAAGTTTACATGGAAAATATCTATCTATTTGAAAAGGAACTAGTTACTTTAAAAAGTAAATAATTACCGAAAAAATGTACAAGTTACAAGTTACTTTTTGTAAGTGTCTAGGTTATAGTTACTTTTGCGTCTTCAAAAAAGTAACTAAGTTACTAAGTAACTAGTTACAATAAGTTACTAGTTACAATAAGTAACTAGTTACTGAAAAGTAACTTTTTTACAAAGTTATTGACAGCTCTGACTATAAGTGGGTCTATCATTCTACACCCATGCATTTAAATTCCATAGATCTTCTTAAAGAAGATAACCAACCACCACTCTCGTGGTCTCGGGGTAGAGTGGTCGAAACACACCCTGGTGCGGACGGTGTTGTGCGGGTTGTGACCTTAAAAACAGCCAAAGGCCTTCTCAGACAACCTGTCAATAAAATTTGTACGTTGACATTAGCATAATGTTGTCATTAATTAATTTTATCACATCTAATTAAATTACCATTAGTCATGTTTTTTAAAATGTTCCATATTGGTGGGCGAAATGTTACGTCCACATTTAGTTTTCTTTATTTAATAAGCTAATAAGCTTATTTTTTGTCCTGGGGGATGCAGGGTAGTTTTTGAGGTTTTGAGCTGTCATTTTTTTAACCACAGAAGAATGCTTCTAAAGTCACTACTGAAAGCTACGGGAAGCCGGCTTCGTTTTGGGCTGACAAATAATTACATTGTCTTGGACTTCTATCTGCGTAGCGTATTATACACACACAGTGGCGTTCCTAGGTGATTGGTCGCCCGTCTACAGAATATAATAAAAAATTTCTTTCAGGTTATAAAAACTTCAAAAATCTTGAATTTCTAGACTTTTCCGTCTCTTGTAATTACCTACGAGGTAATTGCAAAAATTATTGGTAGGTATAACAATAATAATAATAGGTAGGTATTCTGAAAAATATATATTTATTTTATAACAATAAAATACCACAGGCAATCAGTTTTATTATAATGAGTAATATGTTTTGGGTCTGGTAGAATTTCCAAACTGAAAGGAACAAGGTAAATGATTCTTTAAAATAAAAAATGTTTTAAAATATAAAAAAATAGCAAGTAAAACATAAAACATCAGTTATCCTAGAAAAACAGAATTTTTAGACAAAATACAAATGCATACATAAAATTAAATAAATAATTTTCTATGAAAAAGAAACTAAAAATGTAAAAAGAATTAGGTTTACAAAGTAATAATACAACTAAAAATAAATATATTTTGCATCGGAAAAGAAAAATACAGGTACTTGTAAAAATAAATAAAACATTTTTTTTTCTAAATGAAACAAAAAAGTTAAATGTTTCTAAAATATTGGGGGTTATCCCTTAGGTACAAGGCACAAGATATAAGTTAAACGAATGGTACTTTTCTGGCTTTAACATTGGCAAACTCTGATATTATATCACTGATATTTATTATATCAAGTAGGTAGGATACTTTCAATGGAAATTATTGCTAAATCGGTTAATCTCTCCTGGCTCATATAGAAGATCTTAGATAGTTTTTCATAATTTTTAATTTGGAAAATGACCTCTCCGCGGATGCTACGGTAACTGGCAAGCACAAAAGTATTCGGAAAACTATTCGTGAGAGAATTTTTGAACAAGTACTCAAAAATAGTTCTTGTACTTGCAAGATATTTAAATTTTTCAGCTCACTATGTATACAGGTCTGAAGTGTCGATATCCCCTACGAAATTTGCGGCCTACCAACGTCACGCCGCGCCGCGCAGTTGCCACAGAGCAAAGACCAGAATAGAGGTTGGTAATGCCGACTGCTGACGGCCGACCGACGCCGCCGACGGGTTACGGGTTCATATCAATATGGTATGGTGTTGTTGCATTGTTGACGATATTCTTTTTGAGGGCGAATGCAAGTAATGTAGAGACTTACTACCTTTTTACTGAAAAAATATTTCTTCGCGACGGAAGGGCGGCCTGTGGCCGCCGCTGAATTTGGCCGCCCGTCTGCGACGCAGACCTCTGCTGCCGGGTCAGCTCGCCCCTGTACACACATCAAAAGAATCTAAGGGATAAATACAAAAATTAGTACGACTCTGAGCAGTTGTAGAAACTGATAGTACAAACGTATTAATTAAAAAAAAATGCACTCCAGCCGGGACTCGAACTCGGGACTCCTACTGTGGCCGTAGGCACTTTAACCAACTAAGCTACCCGAGATACGGGTTCCATCGGCTAGGTGTTATTTATTCCAAGAACAAATAGGAAGCTTACATAACCAACAATAATCAATGGTTACCCTACACCCTCTAACCCCTTCTAGTAGCTGTTGAAGACGCCGAAGTCTCATACATCTCATTGCTACTAACTATATATCAATTGGAATAAATAACACCTAGCCGATGGAACCCGTATCTCCGGTAGCTTAGTTGGTTAAAGTGCCTACGGCTACAGTAGGAGTCCCGGGTTAGAGTCCCGGCCGCAGTGCATTTTTTTCAATTGATATCCTTTACCTGATATGCCACTAAACATCATTTATTATTTATAATTATTACAGGTACTAAAAATCCTTCTAAACGTATTATTTTTTTACATTTAAAAAGGTTTACTATTGGCATGTTGGAAGCTGGAATTTCACAAAGGGATGTCGCAGAAACTCTTAACACATCCAAGAGTATGTTATTAATCGTTTATGGATAAGATACCAAGAAACAGAAGACGTGAGAGAACGGCATACAGGCCGTACAAGGTTACTACCTCAATTCAGGATACATTTCTAAGATTGCTAGCCTTGCGAGAGCGCAGTATCACTGCGTCATAATTGGTTATTTAGCTGCACAATACACATAATGTACGGGTTAGTGACCAAACTGTCCGAAACAGGTTCCACGAAGATCACATTAATGGCCTCCGGCCTCTAAGAGTTCCAGCATTATCACGAGGAAATCGCACAACCAGTTTACAGTGGGTACAAGAACATATAAATGTGCACCAGCAGGAATGGATTCAAATTTTCTTTTCTGATGAGCCCCGATTTGGACTTCGGCTAGATTCAAGGAGGAATCGCGTGTGAAATGCGTTGGAAATGCAGAAAGCTTTGTAGATGTTCACATCTTTCGAGGAGGTAGGATCATGGTATGGGGCGATATCAGCATCGGCGGAAGAACTAATCTCGTTTGGTTGGAGCGGTGCCCGAATTCCAATGATTATCAAAACATTATTCGTAGGCCTATTGTTGTTCCATATGCTGAGAGAATTGGACCAAAATTTCTACTAATGAACGACAATGCGGCAAGTGTCGTGCGCGAATTTCTGCAGGACAATGAAATTAATGTTGTGCCTTGGCCTTCTCAATCCTCTGACTTTAATCCCATCGAGCTCTTATGAGATGTGTTGCTCAAACTGACCAACAACTATTCGAGTGCCTTTCAAATGAATGGAATGCCATCGAACAACATGGCATTGACAACCTAATTCTGAGTATGCCTCGTAGATGTAGAGCGGTTGTTAACAGTCGTGGTGGTAATCCTCTGTATTAATTATTTTTTAATGTTGCTTTGTTGTTGTTAATTATGTGTTGCAAAAACATGCATAACTTTTTTCTCTAGACTATACAGGGTGTCTCATTTTGATCTGGAACACCCCTGTAAAATTTGAACTGGCTTACGGATTTTAACGATTTTTTTTTTGTATACAGGGCCCTCCTAGACGCACTTATCAAACACTTTTCAATGGCCATACGATTATTCCAGGGCCGGATTAAAAAAATTTTTTGGCCCAAAATTTCGAGTTAAGGTATCAGCGATTTTTTTATCGGAAATCTGATAACGTGGCGTTAATCAGCGCCCCTGAAAACCCCCAGATTCCAAATTTCAAGAAATTATTCCCACGAATTATACTTTTTACACTGCATCACAATTGCAAAAAATCAAAATTTAAATTTGAGTTCAGCTATTAAGGTGGCTATGGAAAAAAGTGAAAATGGTAAAAAGAGGTCCACAGGGGACAATATTAATAAACCTGATCGCAAACTGCACTCTGTTGCTCTTTTCAGTATTGCTGTACAGTACAAATTTTATGCCATTTGAGACGCAAGAGAGCTCGCTGCCGTCGCAGGCAGCCGTGGAAAAACAATGGCTTGCAGAAATGTCAGTTTATGCATTTTTACAACAAATGTTATTCAGGGGTTGATGTTGCTAAAATAATTTAGGTACAAATAATTTAGCGGGTATAAAATGTAATTTCTAATCGATTCGTTAATACATTTCCGCGGTTTAAAATATTGCTGCTTTTAATTACATTCTTCAAGTACGTACTTTGTAGTGTATAATCTTATACTTTATTATTTGTAACAGGAAAAAGTAAAAATTAACGTTTCTCAAAGTCTTTGCACTTGCAAGTCTGCCTGCGACGACAGCGAGCTCTCTTGCGTCTCAAATGGCATAAAATTTGTACTGTACAGCAATACTGAAAAGAGAAACCGAGTGCAGTTTGCAATCAGGTGTATTAATATTGTCCCCTGTGGACCTCTTTTTACCATTTTCACTTGTTTCCATAGCCACCTTAATAGCTGAACTCAAATTGAAATTTTGATTTTTTGCAATTTTGTGATGCAGTGTAAAAAGTATAATTTGTGGGAATAATTTCTTGAAATTTGGAATCTGGGGGTTTTCAGGGGCGCTGATTAACGCCACGTTATCAGATTTCTGATAAAAAAAATCGCTGATACCTTAACTCGAAAATTTGGATCAAAACATTTTTTTAATCCGGCCCTGGAATAATCGTATGGTCATTGAAAAGTGTTTGATAAGTACGTCTAGGAGGGCCCTGTATACAAAAAAAATCGTTAAAATCCGTAAGCCAGTTCAAATTTTACAGGGGTGTTCCAGATCAAAATGAGACACCCTGTATGTAAATTTGAAGAATTTCTTAATTCTTTTGTGAATTTTGACACGTATAAGTCTATTTAGAGTACAGCTATAATATAAAAAAATATAGCAGAAAATTGTGTTATATTTCATAATTTTTATCCTTGTCCCTTAGATTCTTTTGTTGAGTGTATTTTTTGTCGATCCGATGACGCTCCACTGTTAACCTTGGATTCTAAAGAGGCAAGCTCATTTTATTAAGATGTTCCCTATATTTTTATAGTAAAACCAGCGACTGTTTGCACAATCCGGCAACGCCGCCTTCAGACGCTTTTCCTAGCGTGCTGTCGAGTAAGGAAAGTACCAAGGCCATGAAGGCAGAACTAATTCTATACCACAGACCTATATAGCTTTAGCGAAGCTATATATGTCTGTGTCTATACCAAAGAGAATATCATAATCTTTGACTATAGTCACTATTAAAAGCCAGGGAAAGCTACAATTTTCTGCGAGTAAAATTGATATAAATAGTAGACACCTTTTTTTGTCGAAACAATTCTTCCACTCACGTGATGATAATAAGTAATAAGTTATAAATTTGAGTAGAAATAAAAACCTCATAAACCTGGATAGAGTGTTATTTGTTATTTTTACTTCCTTATTTTAGTAGTAAGGGAAGCTTGATGTTAAATAATGTATTATTTACACGACTTTTTATTAAAAGTTTTTTATTACTGGCGATTTAGGTTTCCGCTTCGTCGCTTCAAAACGAAAACAAATAAATAGATGCAAGCATTGAGTCACTTCACACAGTCGGTCGGCGGCTCAGACAAATAATATCTAAACATAGACCAATAATTCAATACAATACAGACCCGGCCAAGATAAAAAAAATGTTTAGTAACATTATTTTTCTGAGTTAGTAACAGAAATTGAAAACAAAACAATACAATGCCAAACTTATTCATAAATTTATCTTGTACTTACGAAATAAATGTATAACCAACGTTAAAAAATACATATAGTAAAATTTTTTGACAGTTATCATTTAACAATAAATTTTACTGATTTCGTGAACGTTGCACGAGCTCTTTGTGATCGATGTGCATTTGCTTTATCATGTCCCAACAGCCGATCCAGAGTTCGTTGAGATTTCGCCGGTTTGAGTTGACGTGCTTCGAGTCTTTACTTTTGCGTTATTCTTGTTTTTTGTGGGGATTTTGGGGTTATATATGGGACAAAAGAGATATAGTTAAGTTAGTAATTAGTGTAGTTTAAGAACGAAGGAAAGAGTAAAATATTGGATTTGTGGCATAAGTGTCAAATTTGTTGTTTTTGTTCTGAGTAGGCATTTTTTATGTTGGCTGATTACTATGCAGCCTTTAAGTTAGTCTGTGTTTATTATTTGTCTTTGTCTTTGTCCCTTCATTTTGAAATTCTGCCGCACCATATTCTTAAAATACAAATTCCCATATTTCCAACAAATCGTAATTGTAATTAAACAAAATATTGTTTTACTTTTAACGCCCAAACGCATGACACACTTATATAACAGACAGAGGTCTGCTATAGTTGGGTCTGTTCAATAAAACCTTGTTACCTCAGTAAAATATGTATGATTTATTTTTCACAATTATTAAGATGTTACAATTTTGGACAACCATAAAAGGTAGATCAACTTTAATATACAGTTAAATTTGAGCAGCTATTTAAATGTAATAAACTAGAAAATAGAGTTAAATTTTTAGTTAAAAATTAGTTTGAGAACAATAAAAAAATCGAATTGTCTTTACAAATGCTCTGACTGTTAGTGCTTACGCTCAAGACGAGGTTCGTAATGAGTGCGGAGGCGAGCCTATGGCTTCTTCTGATCCTTTTCTGTTCGTCGAGGCGCTGTTGTTGTGGCTAGCGTTTATCTCAGGGGTTTCGCCGAAGTAGAGCTGACCAAGAAGTCACTCTTATGCCTACGCAACTCCTCTCATGCCGTTGGTGGTCGACATGCTCTCGTCGAAGGGTCCTCAGTCCAGTGTTGCAAGCATGAACAAATCAGAGACAGGGTCTAAGCCTTTTACAAAAATGATAAACCACTAGGTTACGAATAATTTTTAAAATTGAATTAGGATACCAAAGTTATGTAATATTGACAAATAATAATGAAAATTAAATGTTTAGAATTATACTAAACTATTGGGAACTATGCATAGTTTTTAATTTTTAGATACCTACTTAAAATAATTTTAACTGACCAGAATAGCAAAGGGCTTTATTTAATTAAAAGAAAAAAATTTTGAGAATGCTCCAGCCCGATCCTTTGAAATTTATGAAATTTTCAAATCTGTATTTTAAAGAAAGTATATAACTCGTTTGTGGTAAGTATAAAATATGGCAATTTATCAGAAAACTTAAATTGGTCGGTGGGGAATTTATTTAAGTGGCCCGGTACTACGGAATCGGGACCTAATCCGAAAAATAGTGTGACTAACGTGACCAAAAACTTAAAAATATTCAACAAGGAAACAACTGCAAGATGGTGGGTATTCAAAGAAAGACAGTGCTATTTTTTTGAATCAAGGATGGCCGGGGCCTTAGACATAATGAGTCCTTCAAAAAAACAGCACGTCAAAAAAAAAAACGCTACAGGTGAGTAGTAAAGTCGCCGCCCGCTCGCTGTGTCCCGAGTTTCATCAGCTATGCAGCCAAAAAAGGAAGTGCCTCGTGCAAGCGCCTCGCCCTCACGATGCCGTGAACACAGAAAAACAATAAAACCCAAAAATATTAGTCACACCAAGTCAATCCCCAATATAAAAATACCACACCACTCAAATAAATCACCGATGGCAGAAAATGAGCGAGAAAAATGCCGAAAATGTCGAAAATTTAGCGGGAAATGGGCAGATGCCTCTGCGAACTTAAAATACAAGCAAAAAACTCGTCTGGAAAAATGGTACCCTCCTGCTGGTGGCTGGCAGCACCTACGTCATCAGTCTCTCGACCAATCAGGTTCGAGCATGAAATTATCTAAGAAACTAGACAGAGTTTATATTCAAATTATATGTCAAAAGAACCTAAAAATCGAGTAATTCATAATACCGATTTTTAATTACATACCTGCTGATAAATAAACACATAATTTGCACTTGAATTTTCGCATTTGGAATCTGGGTTCGAGGCTAGGCGGACGTATACGGCCATTGACCATACGACGCGCGAAAATTTGAATTATTTGAAATAATTTAAGTTTTAAAATTTGAAAAAGTCGTAATAAAATTGAATACAACATTGCAAATGAACTGGAACTGTACGAAAAATAAATTGGTTATTAAGTATGAGATAGGTATATGTTTGAAAATAGTGACTTTATGTTAATAAAAAAATATATAAAAACAAGTAACGGATTTAGAAATGGAAAAATCCGTTACACACTGTGAGATTTCTTTCTCCAAAATAATGCCCTAATTAAATTTCATTCCTATACAGTATGTCCACGTTAAGGACTTACCGCCCTATTATAATATTTATTTGTTGGCCCGGCAATGGCGTCGCCAGCATGTTTTTTCAGAGTGGGCACCTTCAGTTACTATACTTATTTTGAGGTGGGCAGTTGAAAGTTTAGGGGGCAGAAGGGTTGAGGTGGGGGGGGGGATCGTCAGATAACTACTCAGGGCCAGGACCGTAGCTAGACGCAAAATAAAATAAAATAAAATAAATGTTTGTGGTTAAAAATTGTATGGCAGGAAAGTTTACAAGGTTAAGTAGTTGAAACGAACGAAAAAGTAGGGCCACATTATAATATCTAACTTTTCTATTAACACGCTTTACTGATCAGTGTCATCGTATGGGATTTTTTTTGAAAATTTGATCACAAAGGCTTTAAATGTTTTCAATAATATTTTCCTCTCTTTTCACAACCCATTACCTTACCTACGGCCCTGTAACTAATAAGTATAATACAAATATTTTATAGTTGTATTTTTTAGGACATAAATTTTTTTGTAAATGTTTCCATTTTTCTTGCGGACTCCTAGGTTTTTTGTTGGTAATAGGTTTTGAAAATACGCATTGAACAGTGCGGGTAGGTAACTATTTTTGGCAGAAATCGTGAGCAACTATGACCAATTTTGATGTACTCAACTTAAAAAAAAAATAGTATTAGACATTTTCTTACACTCAAAGCCTACCTGCACCAATTGTCATTGTTGTAAAATGCAAGAGAAAATGTATTATTATTGGTCTGTTCGAGAATATCGATAAAACCTGAATGAAAGCTCCTAATATCTGGAATTTTATTATGTTGTTCCCTTTGTTATAAATGCATCGATCGTCTGTATTTATCATAAGACCCACAAATCAACGTTAAATAAATTTAGTATAAAAGTAATGTTGAAAATGGAATATTTTAAAAACGGAAGAAGATAATGATCATTCGCGTAACTACAGGGTGTTCAGTCTGTTCAGCGAACACGGGTCCAGAGCTGTTAGGAGCCCACCAAGCTTCAAACTACATTTTTTGTTGTTAATTTGAGATTTTATTCAAAATTGACTGCTACTTTTCTAGCAACATTTTGAAAATACATCTTAAAATAATTAGAATTTATAACGACAGTTTCGGCCCGGCTATCGAAACCGGTTATATCTGACTCGTTATGATACTCTAAATAAAACACACATTTGAAAACAATTACAAGGGTTGTTTATTATGTTGAGAATTGTTTACAAAAAAATGAGTGACTGAAATTCGTTAACAATTTAAAAATGGGAAATTAAATTGAACAAACTTAGGTAAAATTAAGTGATTCAATTAAGTGATTATAAAATGAGAGTTGAAATAAATTTGTTACAAGAAAAGGGAAAGTACAAGGCCGCCAAGCACTGCTACGAGGCTACCTTAAAGTTCGATAAACTCAAAATTGACAAAGTTCTGCTCGTCTGATCTTACTTTCGGAACACTTCAACAGGAAAACACCTTACATGAATGTTCTTCTTCTTATGAGGTGACGTGTAGTCCGATGAAGTTCCACGTTGCAACTATGTCTGCGACCAAGCGTAACTGTCTGACAGCTGTGATACAGGCCTTGATGTTGCTAGCTCAGAGTCCTCGCCAAGTCAGCTGCCCCAGTATCAGCCAGTGGTCGGCAGATCGTAGGAACATGTTCACCGTGTCAGTCGACTGGTGTTTGCTCGTGAAGATCGTGCATGAAATAAAGTCAAGTGAATTAGGCAGTGCTAAAGCCTTGTCAGTATACCGCTTATTTACAAAAGAAATTTAGTGAAATATAATTATGACTTAAAATTTATAAAAATTATATAAATCCAAAAATACCAGTTAAATCCCATCTATATTAATAACCCTCAACGATATTCATGAATATTTCCCCCCCCCCCTTAATATTAAATGGCAATTTGAAAACACAAACTTGACGTGACTAACTGCAAGCCAAAGCGAGATAGTTGTCGTTTAGGTTAATAAAAAAAAGGGAAATTTCTGTTATACGCACATATGACCGATTTTAACGAAATTTGGTACACTTACGTATATTGAGGCGTAGATTACGAAAATCAAAACGAAATTTGGGGCAGAGGCTTAGTTTTCGAGTTACACCTTTTTAAAATTGATAGTTTCAGGGTACTTGTTTTACAAACCGCCTGTACTGTTTGTATTTGACATTTATTTCCTCTTCTCCTTTTTTATGTTTTCTGCTGGGTTTTATTCTCATTTCTAGTTACATGCAGTGTGGAAAATTGACATTTATGTTGGTAGAATTGTTGGCGCCAGGACCTACTTCATTTCAAATTTGGCAAAGTTATTATTTTTTATCTGATATTATTGCGTTATAAAACAGTACCTATCTTACATTTTAAAATGAATTTAAAAAACTACATAAGAAAATATAATTGAAGAGGTCTTTAAAACGACAAAAAACATGTATAAATAATAATATGGTTACCCATTTCTATGGTTATTTTGTATTCAATGTTTTTGATGTTTAAATTCTTATGGTATGTAGGTGTGATTATTTTGCAATTTATCAGCTGTTGAAGACAGTGTTTTCGTTCAGTATGGGTATATGCGGCGCAGATCGTTGGTGCCTCTTTAAAGAATCAGAGTCGGCCTCTACCTCCTATTGAACCTGTGCTGCACATAAAAAATATTTTTTCTCTCCTTTCTTCAAAAGATATCCCATTAGTAGTATAGCAAAGGGGATTCTGGGGCGGAAGTGACGTCACAAGATGGCCGCCAAGGCGGGAAATTTGAAAAGCGACTCAAAACGACTAAACGACTCAAAAGGCGTTTTGAAAAACATCTAAGCGACTCGAAAAACGTCTAAACGACTTGAACAAACGACTAGACGACTCGGAAAAATGACTAGACGACTTGAACAAACGACTAAACGACTTGAAAAGCGTTTTGAAAAACATCTAAGCGTCTCTAAAAACGACTAAACGACTCTAAAAACAACTAACGCTTTTCGAGTCGTTTAGTCGTTTGTTCAAGTCGTCTAGTCGTTCTTCCGAGTCGTCTAGTCGTTTGTTCAAGTCGTTTAGACGTTTTTCGAGTCGCTTAGATGTTTTTCCAAACGCCTTTTGAGTCGTTTAGTCGTTTTGAGTCGCTTTTCAAATTTCCCGCCTTGGCGGCCATCTTGTGACGTCACTTCCGCCCCAGAATCCCCTTTGCTATACTACTCCCATTATTATCGACTGTTACCAAAAAGGCGCATGCCCCTTTCTTTTTGCATACGGCAGCGCCCATCACTGCTGGCTGCCTCCGTAAAGGGTGTATGCCTCCTTTTTCTCAGGCGGCAGCGCCCACCGTTGCCGACTTCTACCTTAAGGGGTGTATGCCCCCTTCTTTTTTCTTACGGCAGCGCACATCTGTGCCGACTGCCACCATAAAGGGAATATATCTCTTTTTTCAGGTAGCAGCGCTCATCGTTACCGGCTTCTACCTTAAGGGGCGTATGCCCCCTTCTTTTTCATACGGCAGAGCCCATTGTTGCCGACATCTTTCTTAAGGGGTGTATGCCCCCTTCGTTTTTCATACGGCAGCGCTCATCATTGCAGGCTTCCACCGTAAAGGGTGTATGCCCCCTTCTTTTTTTATAAGGCAGCGCCCATCATTGCAACTTCCACCTTAAGGGGCATACACTTTACGGTGGCAGTCGGCACCGATGGGCGCTGCCGTATGAAAAAAGAAGGGGGCATACGCCCCTTAAAGTGGCAGTTGGCACCGATGGGCGCTGCCGTATGAAAAAAGAAGGGGGCATACGCCCCTTAAGGTGGCAGTCGGCACCGATGGGCGCTGCCGTATGAAAAAAGAAGGGGGCAAAGGCCCTTTAAGGTGGAAGCCGGTAACGATGGGCGCTGCCGTATGGAAAAAGAAGGGGGCATACGCCCCTTAAAGTGGCCGTCGGCACCGATGGGCGCTGCCGTATGAAAAAAGAAGGAGGCATACATCCTTTACGGTGCAAGTCTGCAACGATGGGCACTGCCGTATGAAAAAAGGGAGCACAAGCCCCTTATCCTTGCAACGATGGGGCACTTATGAACAAAAAATGGTTACCTATTTGTTTATTGAGGCATTGGGTGATGGGAAAGAAGGTGCACCTTCAGCTGTATATGGCTGCCTTTGTCATAGCTACTTGGAACAATGGACGCTGCCGACAGTACAAAGAAGAGTGACAGTACAAAGAAGAGCGAACGAACTTGAACTTAAACGAACTTAAAAAAGAACGTACACCAGATTTTCGTGTTCAGCCAAAAAGAAAGCAATAAAAATCTTCAATTTGCCGCAAATTCTTTCCTAAAGACGTAATTAAATAAAACCTAATATTGCTAAACGCCCATAATTGCAATGCATAATTTTTTTTCTTGATTGGGGATTTTTTCTGCCATAACCAAAATATAACCTAACTTTTTTTATAACATTTTTATACAAGTTTTGTGGTGACATTGACATGTGTCAAAAATCATAAAACAGTTGAAAACAACACAGGCGGTTTGTAAAACAAGTACCCTGAAACCAGCGATTTTACAAAGGTGTAACTGGAAAACTAAGCCTCAGCCCCAAATTTCGTTTTGATTTTCGTAATCTACGCCTCAATATACGTAAGTGTACCAAATTTCGTTAAAATCGGTCATATGTGCGTATAACAGAAAATTACCAAAAATAATTGCAAGTTTGCAAACGACAAGAAAAATTGAACTAATTGAGGTCACGATATCTTTGAAACGACTTAAATTTGCAAAAATATTTAGTGAATAAACCCGAAATAATTCTGGCTTGGTCTTCGACTAATAATGAAACTGAAATGTTACGACAAAAACAAAAACTCGGTCAGGTAGTCAAACCTTGTGTGCTATTTTAAAACCATGTGATCACCGACAAAATATAAGCACCCCAAACTCAATAGAGCAGCACAGAGAAGGGCAAGGCAGCAACGCTTATTTCTTAACCGTGATCAAGGAAGAAGCGTGCAAAAAGAACAGGCACAGGTGAGTCATACAAATATGGATTGACCAACAAATTATAATGAAATAATTTTTCAATAACTCACCTGTCCTTTTTGCTCGGTCCTGTCCGGTGCCTTTGCTCCCCGAGTAGCAAAACAACGCAGCCCAAACAGTCGGCCGCAACTGCTACCACGCGCCCTTAACCTCAAAATGGCCGTCCTATTCGACGTCCTCGAAAATCCAAAAAAATCACAGCCAGTGATGATCATGAAAATACAAAAATAAGGCATTAAATGGTTGCACTAAAACAATATACAGCAAATAGGCACACAAGATTACGAAAAGATAAGATCGGGGCGGCGCGGCGATACAGATGGAATTGAATCTGGAAAACAACGCACCCGATATTACCTTACTACCTCTCGCTTCGAAGACCAAAATCAGACAGGGCAGGACGACGTCCGGAATGCTCCCCTTTGACAGTTTTCACAAAATACTCAAATAAGGCTCTTGATCTACTGAAGTCAGCGCTCATACAGAAAATCGAATTTTGAACCATACAAAATGTTACCAAGTCACAGAACCAGACCCAGTCAGTTGTTAACCGAGCAGACTACTCAAACCTGAGCACTGACCACAATAGATCCATGGCTGAATCAAGCCGATTAGTAGAACAAACCCATTTAGGGTGTGATGCCCCGTAGATACCAATGAGGTATCCCGTATATACCAACCAAAATTCTCATTTTTATTTTACCAAATAACACGAGGCAATGTTAGCCAAAGCCTTGAAATTCTTCAGCGAGGAATCATCGGGTTATGAGTCAAACCACCGGAAACTAGGAACATTAAGTTAAACGAAAAACCATGTTGTTTACATCTTGTAATTATCAAAACGCCAGAAAAGTTCGCTACGGTTATTAGTATTCTTACTTACGCTAAAATCATGTTGTTATACATTCCATCCGCCCACAAAAGCACACGTGCAAATCCTGGAATCGAGGCGAGAACAAAGAACGTAGCTGCTATAAAAGGGGGGTTTCTCCCAAGAGTCGGGGAAGTCGCCGAACATCACTTGTAGGGCTAAGTCCTGCCCGAGAGACCAGCGAGTGTCCGATGCCGAACCAGCAATGAGAAGAAGTCTCCGACCACCAATGGTTGGGCGAAGTACTGCCCGAGAAGTCAACTAGAGTCTGCCGCCTTGCCTGCCCAGAGTCACACCAAGAACCGACCTTAGTACAAGCATGCTGTCTGTTGAACTGACCACAGAGTAAGCGATTGAATTTTGTTTTGTTGGGTTTTGTCGACTGAGTTGCATTTCTATTTCGAGTTACTGAATTTAATTGATTTTATTTTATTTTGAATACTATTGGTGTTTATTTGAGGTGTCGTAAAGGATTGGTATATTTTGTCATATTTTAAATCAGTGTCGTTACAGTTCTGAATATTTTACGCTAAATTTTGGGTGTTTGAAAAGCTGTTAGCATAGCAGTGCCGTATTAAGTCAATATTAATATTTTACGCTAAATTTTGGGTATTTTTAAATACGTTTTGTGCCAATTTCAAGTTATTTTAATAATTTTGTGTCTCTATTATCAATTTCGAATCATATTTAATTTACATATTTTATTATCGCATTTGTGTGATCAGGCTAACTAAATTGTGTGCCAATAATTTTGGTATTATTTCTTGGAATAATTTGAGCTTAATTTACGTACCATTTTCGCAGTTGTAATCAGTTTATGCTATAAGCTAGTATTGTTCGCCACTTAGGTTTGAAACCAGTTACTAAAATTTAAAGATACTTATTTTGCGCTAAACCTTTTATTATCGATTCTTTTCTGTAATATTTACTTAGGAATATTTTAATAATTCATTTTGTTCACGTCTGTGCATCCTCAATTCATTTACTGTGTAATTCGTAACCTGTATATTATTACGCCATAGGCGTACCATTTACTTTTAAATATATGTATTAAAATTCCCCTGTTGTTTCCGTTAATCCTTAGGCCCACACCAAAAATAAATAAACTTATGGACCACCTTTAAACATACCGCTCGACCAACTAACATCAAAAACAAAGGTGCGCGCCATAAGGGTATTCGAACAGACCACCAGAATCTAAGCTCTAACCTAGATTCAGGCGAACCAAGCCGAACGACCTACCACATACATTACAGTGTACTCTAAGGTTCACGTACCTTCGATTTTAACAGATGGTTTCGTACGCACTACGTCACACCAAAAATCGATATCACACAACAAGTTTAGTGAACTGATATTCGACTGAATTTGATTCGAATTTGCGATTTCAGAACAGAATACTCAAAACTGTGTGCAAGGGTTGTTAATAATTATTTAAAAACGTAGTAACGGAGTTTTAACAAAAAATTCTGTACAAATTTCGGGTATCTAATAGTCCAAACCCTACTTCACCTTTTACGAATTAAGTGAAAATTGACAGGCTATAAATCACTTTTAAACGAGCACAACTAAATATCCCACATACTTTGCATTTTAAGACCAATGTGAGAAAAATCGGGCCATTATTCCGACATCTTTGCCTAAAAAAGAATTAATCCAAAGGATGAAATTAAAAAAATCTACAATTTTGAAGCTTATTTTATATTTAAACGTTAAATAAAAAAAGGTAATAAATAATAATAATAAAAAGATGGCAAAAGAACGAAGGCAGTTTTAGCATTACAGATTATAGCATAACAATAATGAAAATGACGTTTCTCTTATTGCATATAATGGACCGATTTTCTTCAATGTGGTCTTGAAATGTAGAGGAAGGCCCGTATTATTTAGTTTTTGTACTGGTTGCCTTTATTCCGACATTTTTGCTTCAAAAAGAGCTAAATTTAAACATCGTCGTCATGCTGAATTTTAAAATATCGACCATTGAAAAGTTTTCTATCAATAGACCGTACCTATAAGCAACGATGCCGCTTTTATTGAATCGGCTAATTACCAACACAATTATACAGGGTGAATCAGTTTTTTGTAGCAGGACTTTAACAGGAGATATATCTCTATCTACTAACTATATATTTTTAAGGCCTTAGGAAAAAGTTCCAGGGTGTTAAAGTTGGAAAAAATATGCGGACTTTATTGAATATTTACCAAACTAGTTGAGATATTTAAGTCTTATTATTAGAAAAAAAAATTAATCACCTTGTATTTTAACAAAAGGTATTGCATTTTTTATGTAGATTTTAATTGCAGACAAAAATGTCCTCTTGGTATTTGTTTGCATGTGTTATAGTTTAATGGCAAATTTAATTTTTTTTATTATTTCGGGGTATTTTTGAAAAATTATCTAAAAAATTTGCTCCATAAGATCTATGACCTGTTAAAGTCCTGCTACAAAAAACTGATTCACCCTGTAGACACAAAAGTGCAAAATTGTTATTTTTATACTTTTATATTAATTTATATGGGCCAATATTCCTTGAAAACGCCCAACGTGCCGTATCATGCTGCAATTAAAATACGGCGGGAACCAGCGCCGTTTTAGCCTGACTACCGCCGGGTGAAGTTTAAAAAACGCCTTATCTTTCATCTCAATTTTTTACTTTTGCCTAGTAAATAGGTAAGTATAAACTCATAGGCGCCGCTGCGGCATATGTCAGGGGAGCTCTAGGAGGGGGGCGCAGCTAAACTTTATCGTTGGGAGGTAGTAACAAATTAAAAAAAATGAAATTTAATTTTAGTCGAAAATTATTTTCATATGTTCAAGGTCAAACAATTTAAATTAACGAAAGAAAAATTTGAAGCAAAATGTTATTGTCAACTGGTGGAAATTTTTTCTTTGTTATAACAATGGAATGGACCCATAACATAGTAGCTAAGAATTAAGTACCTACCTACTCATTTTTTTTATAGAACCAGTGTCACTAACGGAAATTTCGAAATTTGTTTTGTTTTTTTTGTGTGAGCATAAAAGAATCATTGCTCTTAAAAGCGGGTATACAAAAAAAGCAGAGGTTTTTGTTTACTAAAATGCGCCGTAGGCGAAATTTTTTAGAAAGATGAAGCCTAAGTAGTTTATTGGGTTTTTCACCACCAAACTGGTTAAAAGACAAATTTGTTGAAGATATTTTTCGAATAACAAGTTCAAAGTTTAGTTCATTTACTGTTAAAAATTTGTTAATTTTCCAGGCAACTTGAAAAAGTTTTCTTTTAACCAGTTTGGTGGCGAAAAACCCAATTAAAATTCAATGGATCTGTTTACGCCACAAATAAATTTTAGAAAATATAACTAGTTTAAATCAGGTATAGGAAAGTACAAAATCATAAAGTAGTTATGAGGTGTTTTTCCTTCTTTTTTCTCAATGTAGGGGGTTTGAACTCCGAAACCATCCTTGAACCCCCAAAGGCCTGGGCTTATGCATGGGAATCGGTAGGTAAGTAACTAGGTACTTGACAATAATAAATATATATTTTTCAATAAATGTATCAATGTTACACATTAAGTTCTACATTAAGATATTTTCACTCAGAAATTTTTATATCCGTACAAAAAAAATAGGCAGGGGGGCCTTGTCCCTACGTAGTGGCGCTCATGTTGAAAATGATGAATGTTTAAGATGTGACGATCAAAATGAAGGTGGCGTGTCGTGCGTGAGTAACATGACAAATAAAATGTGATTTATTTTTGGTTATTAGACCAGCTTATACCATGGGCGCCCATAGGGGGGGGGGGCAAGGGGGGGCACGTGCCCCCCCTGGAGATTCTCAAAATCCCTTGCGTTATATTTTATATTATTATAGTTGAGGAAAAGATTATTTTCATATCCTTCCAGGTATACAGGGTGTCCCGTAATTAGCCTGCCATAATTTACCAGCGTGTTCTACGTCCTAAAAAAATGGAAAAAGTTCCTATAAACATGCCCTTAAAAATTCCCCCTAATGGGGCTATAGCCCCGAAAAGGGGCAGTTTCACAAACGGTTTTTTCCAAATTTTTCCAGAACGAACAAAGATAACATTCTGAAATTTGGTAGGTATGTGATGTACCTGTGAGATTTGACATTTGCCGGGGTATCGATAGTTAGACATTCTTAATCATAGGTGTCCTAAAGAGGGAGTTAATGGGTTAAAAATACCCTAAATATTTTGTGTGTGCATTTTCCCCAAATTTATTGCGAAATTATAAAATTTCAGGGTATTCTACGAAAAAATGGTGCTCTTGTTGAACTTTGATAGCGTACACCGTTTTCGAGTAAAATCGTATTGAAATTTTTTTGCAGAGGGCCATGAAAATGCGTATTAGAAATTAGCCTGCCATATTTTACCAGCGTGTTCTGCGACCCAAAAAAATGAAAAAGTTCCTATAAACATGGCCTCAAAAGTGCCCCCTAAGAGGGCTATAGCTCCCGAAATGGACACTTTGGCATACGGTTTTTCTAAATATTTCCAGAACGAGCAAAGATAAAATTCTGAAATTTGGTATGTGACATACCTGGGAGAATAAACCATGAAAAAAGCGCAGAAAAAATTTTGGGACTTTTTAACCCTTTGATCCACCTCATTTGGGACGCCTATGATGAAGAATGTCAAACTCTCTATACCTCGGTAAACGTCAAATCTCACAGATATATCACACACCAAATTTCATAATTTTATCTTTGTTCGTTCTGGAAATATTTAGAAAAACCGTTTGCCAAAGTGTCCATTTCAGGGGCTATAGCCCTCTTAGGGGACTTTTTTGAGGCCATGTTTATAGGAACTTTTTTAATTTTTTTGTATCAAAAAACGTGGTGGTAGATTATGGCAGGCTAATTTCTAATAGGCATTTTCATGGCACTCTGCAAAAAATTTTCAAAACGAGTTTACTCGAAAACGATGCATGCTATCGAAGTTCAACAAGAGCTCCTTTTCTTCATAGAATACCTTCAACTTTCATAATTTTGCAATAAATCTGGAAAAAAGTATACAAAAAAATTTGGGGTAATTTGAACTCCTGAACCCCCCCATTTGGGACGCCTATGATTAAGAATGTCTAACTATCGCTACCTAGGTAAATGTCAAATCTCACAGGAACATCACATACCAAATTTCAGAATTTTATCTTTGTTCGTTCTGGAAATATTTATAGAAACCCGTTTGTGAAACTGCCCCTTTCGGGGGCTATAGCCCCATTAAAGGTCATTTTTGAGGCCATGTCTATAGGAACTTTTTTCATTTTTTTAGGTCGTAGAAGACGCAGGTAAATTATGGCAGGCTAATTTCGGGACACCCTATATAAAACAAACCCCTGAAATATTTTATACAAACTTTAACTTGGCCACACACAATCACATAAACCAATTATCGATTCAGAGCTAGGTAGTTCTAAAAAGAACAAGGTTAGATGAGATAATTTTGCCCCCCCTAAAATATTTTCTATGGGCGCCCTTGGCTTATACCGCCTCCTAAAATTAACCGCCGCGTGCTATTAGTGCCTAGTGCCCTAGCACCCCCCTAAAACCGGTTCTGGCTGGTACATCTCAGTAATAGACGAGCCTCCGCAACAAATACAATCTGTTAGAACAGAGCCCTCTGCCAGCTGACAATAAGCCGAATCAGCGCGGTAGCCTGGAAATATGTATCTGAGTCAGGTCATACTATGGTTTCGGCATAGTATTTTTGCAGTTCAGCGGAGTATGGATAAGTATCCCTTTCGGGCGATGGCTCACGATCTTTTCCTTTGTTCGATTTCTAGGTAACGTCGAGACAATCGCTTGAAATGAACCCGCCGGAATTTGTCCGTCGGCCGGACTGCGCCGGCTGAACTATCAGCTAAGGTCGGCCGCGCTCGTTCCGCGGGGCGCGGTCCGGGGGCTCGCCGAGGTCGTTCTTGTGGAAGGGCCGCGGTCCGCCGCGGGCCGCGGCGAAAGTGCCCGAGATAATACACCTTGGCGTCAACCGCCGAATTCGCGTAGCTTTTTTACGCGCCGCGGCCGCCCGCCACCCGCCTCGGGACGCACGCTGCTCCGCTCCAGTAGAGCGGCCAGGCTCCCTTCGGTGGCAGTACCTCCGGCAGTACCGCGACTGCTCCGCGATCGTTCGCTTTGTGCTGTTTTTGGTTCGGGGAAAAACTGACGGATTTTAAATTAGGTAAATGTGTGTAGTTAATAATTAGGATTGATAGGAGGAGAAAAACTTTTATTATTGATTTTTCGACGAAAAGTCAATCTTGTTAAAAAAAGTCTTTCTTCCTGAAAAATGGACTTTATCTCTATAATGTAGGTACAGGCGCGTGTAGGTACAGGGTGTAGGTACAGGCTCTTAATAAATTAAGAAAATGCGAAAATGCTAAGGAAGAAGTATTATTTTTTATTTTAGAAAATATGTTTACAAAGTAATTTATAACGCAAAATAAAGCATTTGAAATCTGAATTTTAATTTTGTTTTTGTTTTTTTATTTGAATAAGAAATATATGAAAATCCAATATGGAATATAGGAATCTAAAAATGTGTGGAGGAGAATATTTTTTCCACAATCGTAAATTTTTTTATTTAATTTTGAGTATTTTAACAACAAAACTGATGTTTACATGTTAGTTGAGATAAACTTAAAAATTTAAAAGTCAGATTTAAAATACAAATTATTGTAATGTTGCTTTATATTGGATTATAAACAACTTCGTTTATAAACAATTTGTCTAAAATAATAAATGTTGGTACTTCACCCTTAAAGCATTTTCATGTTTTCTTAATTTACGAGCACCCTGTACCTACATCTGATCTAAGATTTTTCTATGGTAGGCAAACTCATTTTTTATAGACGCATAATTTTTTTGTATAGATATTTTTTAATAAAAAATGTCTTCTCCTCTTGCAACAAGTCCATTCGTGTAGTCAGGGTTAAACAAATATTATTTTTTGTTAATCGCTATTGCAAACTTGACGTAGATCTTTCAACGATTATCCCTCAATAATTTACTTAGTATCATTGAGTAAAGGATCCTGATCCTAGGCAGCTGTCGTATCCGCAGAGGCGCGTTGTGCTTAACCTTTGTCCTCGTTCTCGTGGGATACGAACCACATATCTACTCTTGTTTCTTGTTATACAGGGTGTTCCAGCGGAAACGTAACAGGCTCTATAACGGCCGGGATTTTTTTTAAACGCAAAATTAAGTCAGTTTTGTTTGGCAGGGGGGCATCTTTTGGCATAAAATTGATAGATCTATCTGCAACCCCCTGAGCAGGGGTTGAACCCCAAAAAATTTAAATGGGAAGGGGGTTCAAGTCGCACATCTTTGGAAACGTCTCTCAGTTCTCTATACAACTGCATCAGATTTTTGAAAATCGATGGACTTTTAAAAAAGGTACAGAGTGTAAAATGCAAAACATTCATTTTCAATTATTACCTGGTATTGTCAGGAGCATGCGCTGTTTCGTTTTTGTAACGTCAAAATAAAACTGCACATGCTCCTGACAGTCTCAAACAGGTTTGAAATTATACCGAAACGGACCTCTTATGCATAAGGCTAGTTGACGTTTGTACACACGATTTATTAGAGGACTAAAACTTAAGGCAAATTGTCTCATGCAGTGTTACCTTTAATGTTCTATTAGTCTAAATGGTCCGATAGATCTAAGTAGATAGAACATGTATCCATCATAAAACCTATTCTTATGGGAATAGATGCAAAATAGAAACAGGGAATTAGGTGTTGATATAAAATGGCTAGGGCGAGTAAGAGACTGCTCACTGCATACAGCCGCTATCATCCGCATTTCTACGTCGTATATTGTGTAAACACGGACAATATAGCCCATTTTTTTCTTCGATAGTTAAGTATCTGCTGTGGTAATACGCTGTAAGGGCAGAAGCTCGAGCAACGTGAGCGCTTCCTTTAGACGGAGTGACGTGAAATTAATGCGAGACAGCCCAGACAGCTCTCTCGTTATTTTTTCTACAGAAAATATTGGGAGATTTTTTGTTTGGTTTTTTTTTCAGTGGTGATATTTCCACCGATATAGTAGTATAACATTTAGATTTCATAATTCCATAAAACCTATTTTACATTTTCTTGACACATTTTAGTATGTGTGAAAATTTTATGAACTGGTTACAAATGCTGGTGACTTTGTAAGTTTAACTAGTTAAATCAGTGAAACAAAACATGAAAATTTTTAAAATTAATTCAGAACTACTAGTCGAAAGTATTTTAATACCTAATTGTTTCAAGCAGATACCAATTTTGATCATTTGACTGGTTTATTTTGATAAGCCGTATATTTGGCAACAGTAGTTGTTTGCTCATGTCTTGGCAGCCGTATATATATTCGACGACGAAACCGTGAAAGAAAAAGTAGGTGATGGCGGCAAGGCGTGGTGCTATACGCAAAATGAGTTGCACCATATAGGTACATTATACCTATACCGTTTCCTGCAGGTAACCTTGTGAATTTAATTGGTAAAGGAAAAATAAAATAAATATAATTTGAACTACCATTATATTACTATTCTTTAATTAAAAATAGTTACAACTGTGGTCGCAAAATATTACTTTCTTACGAGTTAGGTTGTTATTCAGAACAGAAAATAAATTGTCATGGAAAGAAAACACACCTTCTAGCTATAGTGCCTATAGTAGGTAGGTACTTTATATATACAGGATATACACTATTGGGATCTCGGAAAATAGCAGAGCTAGAACAAAGGTTAAATGGGGAAAGAATTGCAGTTTTGAATCCTCAATCTAATGCACCTTTTGGATCTTCAAAAAAGTTCATGGCTCACTAGATATTTTGAAGAGAGTGATTTTTGCCTATTTTATCAGATCCCTGTAGCTCCGTTATTTCTGACTATACAGAAAAAGTGTAGAGATAAAAATTGTAGATAATTTTGGGCTTAATAAGAAAACCTGATCCAATTCTTTATGTTGTTTGTGATTTTTGAGATATGACATAAACTTGTGTTTTTTTAAATGTAAATCATAGTTGGCTGTGGCCTTATCAAATCGGCCATTTCTTGAGCTTTCCAAAAATATAATATTTGGCATAGTTATTATAATAACTAAAATAGCTAAGGCTATTTTTCTGTTTTTTTTTTTAATTTTCACATAGCCAGCCATGGAATATTTTCATAATTACGTTCTATTTTATAATAAGACATACTTCAAACTTTCAAATATTTAATTTTTAGCTGGTAACAAAATGTAACAAAATAAAACAAAAATTATCATGATTGAGCTCCACCACATAACTATTTGCCCGTAAGAAATTACCTAGATCAGCTCTATCTAAATAGTTGGATAGGGAGAAATAGACCTATTTCCTGGCAGCCCCGATACCCCGCTTTGTCTGTTTTGGATTTCTTTTTGTGGGAAACAGCACAAAATAAAGTATGAGACAATTATGTTGAATTAAGAGCAGCTGTTTGAGAAGCAATTGCCAGTATTGACAGGTGCTCTCTAAGAAAGGCGACAAATTCAGTTTTAAAAAGATGCAAAATTTGCATAAATAATAATGGTGGATTGGTTGAACACCTTTTTTATTTTAAAACGTGACCTCTCGAAATAATAATAATATGAATTTGAGTTTTTAAATTTCTGTTTCACTTTGTTACATTTTGTTACCAGCTAGAAACAAAATATTAGAAAGTTTGAAGTATGTCTAATTATAAAATATATCGAATGGAATATAAATATTCCATGGCTGACTATGTGAAAATTTAAAAAAATCAGAAAATTAGCCTTAGCTCTTTTATTTCTTATAATAACTATGCCGAGTATTATATCTTTGGAAAGCTCAAAAAATGGCTGATTTTATAAGGCCACAGCCAACTATGATTTATATTTAAAAAAACACAAGTTTATGTCATATATCAAAAATCACAAACAACATCTACAATTTTTGTCTCTACACTTTTTCTGTATAATCAGAAATAACGGAGCTACATCTGATGAAATAGCAAAAAATCACTCTTTTCAAAATATCTAGTGAGCCATGAACTTTTTTAAAAATCCAAAAGGGGCATTAGATTGAGCATTCAAAACTGCAATTCTTTCCCGATTTAACCTTTGTTCTAGCTCTGCTAGTTTCCGAGATCCCCATAGTGTGCATCGAAAAAAACTCACCCTGTATATATTTTGAAAACTTCTTAAAAATTGCGATTGGATTCCTAATTATTTTTTACGTCTGAGTTTTTTTGGCTTTTTATCAGTGTTTTTTTTTTAAATGTAATTGTTGCCCTAAATGACTTTCGCTATCTGACAAAAGTTATTTTCTTCTCAAAACAATCGCATAAAATGAGCTTACCTATTAATTTGTTGAAATCCAAATTAAGTTTTACTAGGAAAAATTTTCCACCAATATTAAATAACTGTTTACAGCGTTTTGAGCTAGAATACAATAATTATACTGAAAAATAAGTAGATAATTTGTTCCGTACCTAATTTTAGTTAGATGCGTAAAACAATTTGATGATATTGAGTTTATCATTTAGATATTAATTAGTGCATTAGGTACTGCCGTATAAATGCGATGGTACTTCAATTTTGCAATAAATAATAGAATTTTGAGAGCTATTATAATTTTATTTTAAAAAAGTCATATTTTATCGATGTCTAGTAATAAAAAGTTAGTACCTACCTAGGATATGGTAAACATTTTAAGCGATTATTTTGAAAACCTTCATTTTTGACAGGGGGCGAAAGTTAGGACACCCCGTTCGAGTAGGTTGTTTTTAATATTTTCTAAACCAAAAGTTTAAATTTTCCCAATGTGATGCGAACCTTTTGATTTGGTTTCACCTATTTCCAGAAGAGATAGACAAAAAGTAGTTAAAGTCTCCACTGTCCAATGCTCAATTTTCCAGAAAAGTGGAATACCGCAAACCGCATCCTGATATCTTGATTCGTTTGGGAGATTCAGGGCGTTTCTCATTTTGACGCGTGCCAGTACGTAGGTATCAAAAAGGGGTGTTTGAATGCAAAAGGTGGGGTAGTAGCGATTTTTTAGTATGTTGTTAGGCTTGGGGCCCTAATAAAAAATCCAAGTTTTCGACCTGGAGGCGCATGCGCTCGAGCCGCCATCTTGGATTTTAGGTACAAAAATTTGTTTTTTTGATTATGACACAAAAACGGTGGCTTTCACGACAAAAGATGTTCTACACGAAGTTAAAGAGGACATAATTTCCTACATTTTTTGTAGAAAAAATTTTTTTATAGCACACATATGTTAGGAGTTACAGCTTCGTGAAGTTGCACTATTTAAAAAAAAATGCGGAAACTTCATTTTGGTTGAGTTTTATTTTATTATTCTTATTATATATCATTATATTTTTACATAATTATAAAAAAACTAAAAGGCACTTGAATATTATCATTACACAGTATTATACTTTTCGTAAACAAAGTTAAAGGCGAAAAGTATATCGCATTTTTTTTAAATTTAAGAATAGTAAATTATGATTTTAGAACGTTACAAAAATAAATTTCTACTACATTTTGGTACGTTTCGATGGTCCGGGTTGGTTATTGTCGGTGTCCTGGTCATAGTTTTGGTCCGTAGCTTGAAAAATGTCGTCATCCTCGTCCTCGCTTTCAATGCGGATTTCTGGCATATTTCCGCAAGATTCTCCGTTGCAGAAGCCACATACAACCGAACATTTAAGTCCACCCTTTCGGCAGCTGCATGCCCCACCACACCCCTTTTTGCAGTTACAAGATACCGATTTTAATAAGGAATCGGGAGCTGGTTTTTCCGCCATTGTTATGGCCTTAGTACCAGCCGAAAGTTCTATCTACTCAGTGGCGACGCGTGACAAGCACTCTGGGAGGGGTAATAAAGGGTTGGGCTAAGTTATAGCTATATGAAAAAATAAAAAAGATTAAAACAAAAAAAAATCATTAATAATCAAAACTCTGAACATTTTCAAACACTTAAGACTACAGTCTAGTCTACACACAAGACAATCTGCAACTATTTGTTATTGTTAGTATCAAACATTTTTGAAGAAAAAAAAAACAAAGCTTATTAAATATTTACAAGACAAAGGGTAATCTTTTTTTTTTAATTTTTGAAAATCTATCGATAACTTTTTCGGGATCGATTTTAATATCTCTATTTATATACATAAGCGCCAATCCAACTAATCTTTCTTGGTGAGTAGTTGACCTAAGCCAGATCTTTATATTGTCTATTTAAATAAGAAAAACTACGCTCTGCACTAGCAACGCTTACTGGCAATACCACCAACAAAGACAGAGCTACGTTAATTGTAGGGTAAATAAGTTTTCTTGAAATCGGCAAAGAAGTGTCCCAAAATCGTCATTAAAAGCTCAGAAATCGGCACTGAAGTAACCCATTATTGTACGATTTTTTCAATAAGTAGGTCTTGGAGAGATGTAAACATCAAACGTCAGACGCGGAGCCATCGTCCGTCAAAAGTGAGCAAATATTCAAAACCCATTTAACTATTCGTACACATTGCGAAATTGTTACCTATAGCAGCGCAATCTATCAGTATAAATATTTTAGTAGGTTTGAATATCGATAGATTTATTATGGAGGCTGAACAACAAGCAGCAGTTTGGTTTTTCTGTTCGAAGCCGCCGTGTCTTTGTCATACTTGACCTAGGTAGAGCTATCGTCAAAGTCAAGCAACACCGCGCGTAGTCAGTTCATGGACGGGTGATCCCTTATTATTATTTTCTTGCCTAATAAAACTTTTTTCCGATTTCAAAAAAAATATAATATGTACATCTGGCCTCGGCAACTAAATTCCACATGAGTCATAAAAAGTTGAACTTCAGTGCCTTGGTACATAAATAACTATTGCTATGCAAAGCGCTTATGGCTGAATTTGGGACACTTTCGATAGGAATGCCTTTCGATTTTTCCATCCATAAATAAATTTTTGGGGTAATTATAATTCCTGGGGGGGGGGTAATTACCCCCATTACCCCCCCCCCCCCGACCCGTCGCCCCTGTATCTACTTCCGTCAACCTGGAAGAGGAAAAACTGCTGAGAGGATATATTCAGCAAGTAGCCTCAAATACGAAGAAGCAACCGCAAGCACATTCTGTTCTTGCATGCCTTCAGTGGTTGTGACACTACGTCATCCCTATTCAAGAAGGGAAAAACTAAATTTTGTACGCTGATGGAAAAGAACAGAAGAGATTCCAAATGAAATAATTGAAATTTTCAACCCACAAGATGCCACGCCAGAGGACATTGCCGAGGCCGGAGTACGCTTTCTTGTAGCTTTATATGGTGGCAACATGGATAAAGAGAGTTTGGAAGAGATTCGTTTCCAACGGTTCGCCAAATCTACGCTGAAAAGCAAATTTAATCTTGCCTGTTTGCCACCTACATAAGACGCGGCGCAATTCCACGCTTTTAGGACGTACCACCAAGTACAGAAATGGAGAGGCATAGGGAAAAATCCTGAAGACTGGGGTTGGAAGCATGGCGCTTACGGGCTCACTCCCATAACAATGGCGGAAAAACCAGCTCCCGATTCCTTATTAAAATCGGTATCTTGTAACTGCAAAAAGGGGTGTGGTGGGGCATGCAGCTGCCGAAAGGGTGGACTTAAATGTTCGGTTGTATGTGGCTTCTGCAACGGAGAATCTTGCGGAAATATGCCAGAAATCCGCATTGAAAGCGAGGACGAGGATGACGACATTTTTCAAGCTACGGACCAAAACTATGACCAGGACACCGACAATAACCAACCCGGACCATCGAAACGTACCAAAATGCAGTAGAAATTTATTTTTGTAACGTTCTAAAATCATAATTTACTATTCTTAAATTTAAAAAAAATGCGATATACTTTTCGCATTTAACTTTGTTTACGAAAAGTATAATACTGTTAAATGATAATATTCAAGTGCCTTTTAGTTTTTTTATAATTATGTAAAAATATAATGATATATAATAAGAATAATAAAATAAAAATCAACCAAAATGAAGTTTCCGCATTTTTTTTTAAATAGTGCAACTTCACGAAGCTGTAACTCCTAACATATGTGTGCTACAAAAAATTTTTTTCTACAAAAAATGTAGGAAATTTTGTCCTCTTTAACTTCGTATAGAACATCTTTTGTCGTGAAAGCCACCGTTTTTGAGTCATAATCAAAAAAACAAATTTTTGTACCTAGAATCCAAGATGGCGACTCGAGCGCATGCGCCTCGAGGTCGAAAACTTGGATTTTTCATTAGGGCCCCAAGCTTAACAACATACTAAAAAATCGCTACTACCCCACCATTTGCATTCAAAAAACGCCCACATACTGGACTATAACTTTTTTGGTTGTGAATGTTTTCGATTTCGGTAAACACATTTTTTCAATGGTTACGTTGTTATAGGTAACTCCGAAATGATGTTTAAAAGATTAATAATGATCCTTTATTATTTGCCAAGTTTTGAATATCTGGCCACGTTTGACCGACGACGGGCCTGATGTTTGGTCGTTAAATATCGCAAATGTAATTTTCGGGTTTGAACAATATACTTTTCACTGCACCGTTACCCATCGTTACCCAACACACCCTCCATCATCTGTTTTTGCGTTTTTACACTTATTAGCGGTGCTGATCCGAGTCATTTTTACACTTTTTATGTAATGTGGCGCTTCATGCCTTGACGATCAGGTTTAAACTGCAATTAGTCAATTATGTTTTTACAAGCTTTTATTTTTTATATCTGAATCTTCCAAGGCTGAGCAGAAATCGGCTGCATCATCGGTACGTCCGCCCGAATCTGCTCATCTAGAACTGTTCCGACGCGGAAACGTTTATAATCTATTAAGTAGTAGGACGTCTTGATTTTCGAGAGCGTTGTCATTGCACATTTAAAATAATAATAAACAGTGACATTGCTAAGAATTTCCATTACTATTATAGCATTTTAACTTTAGTGCGGTCAGAACTAAAAGTTATTGTTTTCATTACTTTACCTAGAAGTCGGTCTGATTTTAGCAACAGCCTTGAACATAATATAGAAAATGTGATTTGCAGTAGAACATTTATTTATTAGTTTTTATCCTTAAAACTCCAAAAATGACAAAAGATATTGCATATATCAAAATTGTATACAGCCTGGTAAAATTCGAGAAAGTTTGCTTCACTTCATAAGCCGTGAGGTTTAGGAAATAAATCGACTCCTATAAAAAGAATCTGCGCCCTTGAACTTATAAAAATTACATGATTTTTGAATTTCTCTCACGATGACTTGTTTTCAAGTAGGTACCTAAATAAATAACATTTTAGTTAATTCACGAAAATTTGCCAATAGATTCTGGCCTTGTATTAAAAAAATAAATGATTTTTACATCATAGGTACTACCGTTCATTGAACTTTTTGTATTAGTGAAGAGAAAAATGGGCATAAAGGTGTAGAAAGAATTGATAGTTTTTTCATTTTTTCTGCAAACACTAAGCACATAGTCACAGATTAACCAGAATAATTTGTGACATATAGTTAAAAATGTCTTTCTGTAGTATGACACCTCTGTTACTTGCATATTTTTTTTACGATCGCGCTCATCGATGTGTTACCAAGGTACACATTTTCCAGTTGGAAGTTGAGACTGCACTTTGATGTAGAGATATATAGTGTTTTGTTGGTAAGTTCCCAGTGTATAGTGAATACCGGAAAAATAACAACGGGAAACATGATTTTAAACAATAGTTGAGGAGCATAATGCTCATTTACCTACTCCGTGGCTTTTTTGTGAAGGGAAGTTGCGACTATGTGGAATCTCTTCATTGTATGCAACGTAATGGTGTAGAACCGGGTGTTTACCTTCTGGTTGTGCTGTTTGGTTTTAATGACGTCAAAAATCTAAGATGGCCGCTATACATGACATTTATTCATTCCATCAAGAATAACTCCTTCCAGAGGGATCATACGCAAAATGTGGATAGAACATTTTCTATTCTGCATGAGCAGACGAGCAAATTTAGTTCTTATCTTCTACCGTTTTCGAGTTATAATCATGTCACCACCTGTTTGGAACCATCGGTTATTTATTAAGTATGAAAGAATATTGATTGTGCTAATATTTACTCACAATAACTTTAATATTATACGAAAGCGTAGAAGGGCCACCTTGTAAATATTTTTTTCCCGAACTAAATTCTGACTTATAAGTCGGAATTCCGACTTACATCTCGGAATTCCGACTTACATTTCGGAATTCCGACTTATAAGTCGGAATAAGGTCATTCCGACTTACAACTCGGAATTCCGACTTACAAGTCGGAATTCTGACTTATAAGTCGGAATTCCGACTTACATCTCGGAATTCCGACTTACATCTCGGAATTCCGACTTATAAGTCGGAATTCGACAGTACCTAATGGGTTAGGTTAAATTATTCTAGACGCACCAATCCGCGTTTGAAAAAATTTGGCGGACAAAACTACCCCCTGCATCCCTTTAAGGAAAAAAATTGATAACTCCATTGTTTCTGCTCCGAATTTCGCCGTTTTCACAAGAACGTTCAAAAGAGTCTCAGAAGTGAAAAAATTGCCAGGCAAAAAACTACCCCTTCCCAGCCCCGAAGTTGTTTTTGGTCGAGTCCTGGCCATTTTCAGCAAGGACGTTCAAAATTATCCCAGATGCATCAATCCGCGGTTGAAAAAATTTGCCGGACAAAACTACCCCCTACACCCCTTTAGGGAAACATTTGATAACTCCATAACAAAAAACCTGAAATAATATTCGGATTCGCCATAAAATTCTCCTTTAAATTTTACTTTTAGCTCAAAAATAACAACCAGTGCAGTGGACCGCCCTTTACAACTTTTATATTGAACTTTGGTTTCTGAAGTCAAAAATAAAAATATAGGGTGACATAACAAGATAGCAATTACCTACTACCTAATCTTTGCTACTACCCGTAGCCTAAAGTCGGAGGGTAAAATTATTGTTTACAGGCCCATAAAAACTACTATTTTATATTTTAACGAAAAACCAGGTTGTCCACAATAAAAAAGTAAAGTTTTTTTCGCCTTCAAAAGATCTACAAAACTGGACCTCGTCCGTCAGCACATATTATTTACAGCAGTGAACGTGCCCTAGGGTTCATTTCGCTAGACAGAGGGTGTGTATTTTGATATTTGGGAACGAAATGCGAACAAACTTTCTAACTTAGAACACAGAACTAATGGAAACAGAGATCTATTTTCTTTTCTTTTTTTGTAATCCAGGGCCATCTTGGCTCAAGGAAGGATGAAAAAAAAAGTGCTAGATTTTAGAGCGGCGTACAAGCGTACTAAATTTTAAAAAATAGTACTAGATTCTAGTACGAACGTACTGACAGTGGTAATACCAAAGTCTAGAGAATACTATAAGTCGGCTCACTTCTTTGTTCTCTCCGAAAAAACAACATTTTTTGCGGCTGGTCGTAAATCAGCCTCGAACCGCTCTCGGCTATACTGTGTAAGCTTATTTTCTTATTAAATAAGATATCGATCGCCGTACTCCGATGACGGCGGGCCGAGGGAGCGGGAGAGGGCAAGGGGGAAACGTTTGTTTATACAAGGCCGAGTGCCCCGACTTATAGTATTCTCTAGACTTTGGTAATACTGCTAAGGAGAGAACCATCGATAAAAATATTATATCATTATTGGATCTAGGTACCTTTTTCTTTTTCCGGAGCAGAATACTGTAGTATCTGCATATTTTGTGGTGGTAGAATATAGTGGCGGCTCTACAAGGGCGGCAGGGTCGGCCGGGCCCGCACCCTGTCTTAAGTATGCCTTATAAAACAAAACGTATGTATAGCCACGCGTTTATGGAATTATACAGGGTGTTTCAAAACCATGCGGCACCCTTTCAGGGGCGTACTTTACTCGTTAAAATAAGACGGAAAGTTCATATTAACATGGGTTTAAAAACTATTCGTTACGAAGATGCAGGGTGATTAAACATTAAAAAAAAAACAATTAACAAGCTTTAATGCTATTATTTTTATGCCTTAGCGCCTTATTAGTAACAAAAATTACATACTCCTACTGCCATTCCATTTGAAAATCATTTCGTTTAGTTAAAATAATCATTGTTACATAATATACCCCGATTACTGTAAGAAGTCCCGATTTTGTTAGATGACATTCTCCACAAAATCCATAGGAATTTTCTGTTAACCACGGGTATAATATGTGTTTCACTCATTGATTTATGATCTGAAAAGTTACCCAAGTGATACGAAAAAGGAGCATAATAAAATAAAAACCCTATTGCAATCACGATTATACCGCTACAAATAAAAATAACTATGACTACAACTCATTTCAATAGTAATTTCAAACGTCATTTTGGTATTTTGGTATAATCTGCTTGCGGCAGCGTCTGGTGCGGGCCGGACTCAGGCAAATTTTGTTTCGTTGTGAAAGTGACAATGAAGGTTTTCCGGATCGTTCAAAGTGATTCACACTTTGGGCAGTGAAAATATTCGCGGGTTTTGTACGTTTCGTGAGTTTTACCGTTATCTGTGTTGTTCTTGTTTTGTTTCTTTTCGCGCGTGTTATTAGTAGTTATATTCATTGTGCAAATGGGCTCGTTACTGACCTGAACTTATGACCCGGTTGCATTTTTTTGCTCCATTGATGCCAACTTAGGATGTCGAAATTACCAATTGACAGTCCCAGTAAGGACTCTTAACAAAATTTGACTATAATACTTCAATCCGAAAAAGCGTCCAAAAAGACCGAAAACTCAAATTTTCCGCGAAAGGGAGAGAGATATGAAAAAAATTAAATTCCAAACTGTATTGTTTATTCAACAACATAATAAATTGTTGTATTGTACAGGGCCATAGTATTTGTTTTGTTTAATTTATGGTACCGATTACCCTTAGCTCAGCCACTGGGTACTTTAGAGACCTGATATTATCATTTCTTATGTCACCCTATGATGGTTTTATTGTGTACCAAATTTGGTTATATAAAGAAAAATCGATAATTTTTGGAAGTTTAATCACCCTGTATCTTCGTAACGAAGAGTTTTTGGACCCATGTTAATATGAACTTTTCGTCTTATTTTAATGAGTAAAGTAGACCCTTAAAAGGGTGCCGCATAGTTTTGAAACACCCTGTACAATGTGCCGTGCGTATGCATCACCGTTTCGAAACAATATTTCAGAAATTCAAAATGCATTCGCCATTTTTAGCAGGGACCTTCAAAATTATTCCAGACGCACTCATCAATCCGCGGTTGAAAAAATTTGCCGGACAAAACTACCCCCTGCATCCCTTTAGGAAAAAAAAAAGATAACTACATTTTTTCTGGTCCGATTTTCGCCGTTTTCACAAGGACGTTGAAAAAGTCTCATAAGTAAAAAACTACTCTTTCCCACCGCCGAAGTTGTTTTTAGTCGGATCTTCGCCATTTTCAGCAAGGACGTTCAAAATTATTACAGATGCGCCAATCCGCGGTTGAAAAAATTTGCCGGACAAAACTACCCCTGCATCCCTTTAAGAAAAAAATGATAACTCTATTGTTTCTGGTCCGATTTTCGCCGTTTTCACACGGAAGTTAAAAAAAGTCTCAGAAGTAAAAATATATTGCCGGAAAAAACTACCCCTTCCCACCCCCCAAGTTGTTCGCCATGTTCGCCAGTTACAGTAGAACGTTCAAAATTATTCCAAACGCACCAATCAGTGGTTGAAAAAATTTGCCGGATAAAAACTACCCCTGCATCCCCCAAAAATTTGTTGTTGAATTCTGATACTTTAGAATCACCTGGTGAAAAGGTGACAATCTGGCCAGAAAAAGTACAGTTATCAAATGTTTCCCTAAAGGGGTATAGGGGGTAGTTTTGTCCGGCAAATTTTCTCAACCGCGGATTGATGCATCTGGGATAATTTTGAACGTCCTTGCTGAAAATGGCCAGGACTCGACCAAAAACAACTTCGGGGCTGGGAAGGGGTAGTTTTTTGCCTGGCAATTTTTTCACTTCTGAGACTCTTTTGAATGTTCTTGTGAAAACGGCGAAATTCTGAGCAGAAACAATGGAGTTATCAATTTTTTTCCTTAAAGGGGTGCAGGGGGTAGTTTTGTCCGCCAAATTTTTTCAAACGCGGATTGGTGCGTCTAGAATAATTTAACCTAACCTATTAGGTACTAACTGTCGAATTCCGACTTATAAGTCGGAATTCCGACTTGTAAGTCGGAATGACCTTATTCCGACTTATAAGTCGGAATTCCGAGATGTAAGTCGGAATTCCGAGATGTAAGTCGGAATTCCGAGATGTAAGTCAGAATTCCGACTTATAAGTCGGAATTTAGTTCGGGAAAAAATATTTACAAGGTGGCCCTTCTACGCTTTCGCAATATTACACTTATATGCAACAAACATTATACAAGTAGAGTCATTACGATGGTATGAAACTCACTTTCATGCATACAGGGTGTCCCGTTAATAATTGACCATATAGCAACTACACATATTTCAGGCCAAAATATAACGATTGAGGCCAAGAATATGCCGTAATAGAAATGTTGTTTGTTTAAGAGATTTCATTTTTTTAAATTGAATTATGGCTACAACTCCCAACATAATCAAGCTGCTCAACTGAAATTTGGCACTGCTGTATTTTTGGGGACGACGAATAAGCTGAAGATGTCAATTTCTACATAATATCTCACTTGCGCTGTTTTTGGATGGAGCTTTTACTTATAACTTTTTTGAGGTTACTTTTTGTTGTTGCAGATCCATCATTTTAGTGCATATTTTCACTCTGCAACAAAAAGGTAGGTAGGTACTCTTGTTTCATAACGATAAACTCAACTGTTCGCGTTGAAATTAGCAAAATGTGCCCCAAAACACCTGTTAACTCCAACATTCGAAACATAGAATTTTCAGCTGCCGCTTTCAAATATTACATATATGAACTGTACATTTAAAATTATAAAAAAAAAATGTAAAATGGGCATTGGTCAAAACACTATTCGTTTTCTTGAAATAGTGTCCAAATTTTGCCGAATTTCAATCCGTTCCCAATTTGAAAGCGAAACATTTTTGGTATATTGTCCATAGGGATTTTTTTCTCACTTTGAATGGTACAGTTGATCTGTAACATTTGAAAGTAGTATGTAAAAAATGTAATTTTTCGAATGTTGGAGTCGACAGGTGTTGGGGTTGATTTCATCGTTATGAAACAATACCTTTTTGGTATAGAATGAAGTGATGGACCTTGCGAGACCAAAAAGATAACCTCAAAAAAGTTGCGAGTAAAAGCACGATTCAAAAACAGTGACGCCCTCTGTGATATACGCAGAAATTGACATCTTCGGCTTATTCTTCGTCCCCAAAAATACAGTTCAGCAGCTTGATTATTTTAAAAGATGTAGCCATAATTCAATTTCAAAAACGAACTTCAAGGGCGTTCATTGATGTTTTCCCAAGGTACACATTTTCCAGTTAGAAGTTGAGACTGCCCTGTGAGGTAGAGATATGTAGTGTTTTGGGTGTTGACTGATATATTATTAAAGACTGCTCACGGCTGTCACGTCTGACACATTTTTTGCTCACCATGCGGTTTCCGGAGACAAAATACAATGCAGAATACATTGTTAGCCATCAGAGCCATCTGTTTTCCAGGACATAAAGCTATAGCCGTGAGAAGTCTTTCTAAATACGTCAGTCAACGGTTTTGGGGGTAAGTTCCCAGTGTAAATAAATAAACAACATTTCTATTAAAGCATATTGTCCTCAAGCGTTATATTTTGGACAGGAATACGTGTAGTTGCTATATGGACAATTATTGTTAACTCCACACCTTTATGAATTCATTTAATTTTTTAATTGGGTTTTTTGCCACCAAACTGATTGACTTTGGTCGAGTTGCCTGGAAAATTCATAAATTCTTAACATTAACTGAACGAAATGTAATTATTCCTTAAAAGTATTCCTGGACTATCGCAGATAAGCTAAAACGCTTAGGCAATAGTTTTAATGTCATAACAGTATTTAAAACCAAGAATACATTACGATCGATGCTAGTTAAAACGAAACCATTTAATGAGGTAGAAAGTTATAAAAAATGCATTATTTATAAAGGGCAAATCAAATTTCGAAGTCAAAAATATGTGAACACACTTTTAACAACAATGAAAAAATAAAGAATCTGCATTTATTCTAGGAAATACGGATAACTGTGTTGCTGAATTTCAGTGGAATTAAGTAAAATATTATTGCCAGTTATTCAAAGAGAAGATAGTATAGATAATTATTAGATATAGAACAGATGGTACAATATCAGACAGGTGGCTAGGCTATTGTTTCTGTTGCCATGACATTTTAACTTGCCATTTATTAATCTGTCATTTCACTTTGACGTGACATGATCTTTGAGAAAGGAGGAAGATTTATTCGTATAATTTGTTGAAGTTAAACGTTCAAAGTTTCGTTCATTTACGGTTAAGAATTTATGAATTTTCCAGGCAACTTGAAAAGGTTGTCTTTTAATCAATTTGGTGGCGAAAACCCAATTAAAAAATTAAATGGATCTGTTTGCGCTACAAATAAATTTTAGAAAACCCTTATGTATTATTAAAGTGTGTTTCATACCATTGTAATGACTGTATACTTGTAATGTATGTCGCATATAAGTGTAATATAAACTCACCGATGGTGACATACCTATAATGGATGATAACTCGTAAACGTTAGAACATACGTAAAAATAGGTAAATTCTGCTCATGCAGAAAATGTTCTATGCATATTTTGCGTATATGAGCCGTCTGGAAGGAGTTAAGTATTCTTGATGGAATTAATAAATGTCTTGAATGGCGGCCATCTTGGATTTATGATGTCATAAAAACCAAACAGCCAACTCGAAGGTATAACACCTAGTACTACACCTTTTCGTAGCATACAATAAAGAGATTCCACATAGTCGCAACTTCCCTTCACAAAAGGTCCCACGGAATATATTATGCTCCTGTACCAACGATCCGTCCATTTGGGTTTTCCGATGCGAACTAATCGGGCACAATTCCCCGCATGATATCGTCACACGATAATGTCGCCGACACCTAAATCTCAGGAGTCAGACTTTTAGTTTGACAACGCAGCACGTGGTTAAATACTCGCGCTACGGGACAAGGAATATACAGCGTGTCCATTTAGTATTCCCGGATTTTCTTCATTTAAAACTGGTTTTGTTCTAGTTTGCTTTTCATAGGCAATATTTCCTGTGCGATCGAATCGCTCCTTTAAGTTCTGCAGCATTCCGGTATCAGGATGCCTTCTACCTGGGAATTTTTGGGCATAAACTCGAGATGCCAAAAACAATTTCCAAAACATTCACCAATTACGTAAATCATACTTATCAAGTCATGTTTACAATAATTCATTTTGTGACAACTTTTTGCTGTTTTAAATTAAACAGCGAACACAGAATACAAGCAGCAAATGGAATATGTCAAACTAGAAACAAAACCATGGCCACCTATGAGTTCTCCTAAAACTTTTAACTTTTTGTTTTAATATTTTATTTATGGAGGTGTAGTAGGTATACAAAAATATGGTAAACTACAGATTGTAACTGGTACTACCGCTTTTTTGATATGCAGCTTTAAATAAGTACAAGTTTGATTCTCGAGTAATTTGCGTGTATGTAATAAGTAACAAAGTTTCAAATTTTCTGTTTATACTGGATTTTTGAAAAAACCGCTAGAGATAGAGGTACTGTATTAGGTATCAAATTAAAGCTGAATGAATGCTCTATCCAATAGAAATGTTAGATGTAGGGTGTTCCATTTGAAAAAAAAAATAGTAAATTAAGTTTGACAATGTCGGAGTTTTGGCGGAAAAAAGTGAAACATCCTGTACAAAAATTTTCAACTTGGTTCTTAGTTATTAATAAAATGGTTAAGTGTAAATCCACAACCAAAGTTTCAAGAGAAAAAATCAAGCCGAAAGAAAAATATAGCAATATTAATGAAGGGTTGATATTTAGCAAAAAATACATTAAAAAAATTATAACTTGGCAACGCCGCAGATGGAAGCGGAAATAATGTAGGGATGTATACTGTACTTTGATATGCTTTATTTGCGATAAAAAAAATTGGGTCATTCCATTTAAAAAAAAATTTTTTGTCGCCACACTTTTTTGGAACACCCTGTATATACCAAACTAATTTTAAAATGTGCTACATCTTCCCTTATTTGGATCCCCCGAACCGATTTTTTTTATCCTTAAAAGTATAGCCACAATCGAAGAAGGGAATACTAAATGGACACGCTATATTGAGCCTATAGGTCACTCATGCAACGCAAAACGCAACGTTGTCACATCAAAAGTCTTCCTCGCGAGACGACGACTTTGTGGAAAGTCTATGTCCTGGGATTTAGGTTTCGCGAAAAGTCTTACTACCCTCGCATTTTTATTATTGCGTAATTTCAATCGCTATATATGTAACCGATTAGTGTTTCTGACTCGTCGCAGCACCTCATCAATCGGCTCGCATAGGAAAAACCAAATGGACGGTTACTTAAATTTATGGCAACGACCAAAGTGGTGACGTGATGAGATGTTGTTGGTTTGTATTACTTCGAACTTGCCCTCTTTCTAAGCAATTATGAAAAATACGTTTTTCCGGAAAAACATCCTCAGAGCTCAACAGCGCTTGGTAAAGTATAAATTCACGTTACTAGCTTTATCTGTGTTGTTAACTAATAGTACTACACTTACCCTGGGATTACCTAGGTACTACGATTTTCTAGGGTTAATCCATAGAACTTGCTAGAAAAATTCTATCAGAGTTTTATCGGAAAAAGTTCGGATATAACTATATAAACAGCAATTAAACTGAGATAATAGTAATTGTCACAACTCCCTGAGAAAGCTGATGGAGGTTGCATTAGGGGTATCACTGATTTGGAGTAAATTTTGTTTCGATAACAGCAATAATTATTATTAGTATATCTAATAACTAACCACAATAAATTATCTTAGGTACGTACAAGGCAGTCTACTTTTGACTTCCAATGGCCATTTCAAATCACGTGAATGAGACATAGAATTTCATGGGGCTTTACATTTTATTCAGGATACTTTTGGGGATATATTTCAAAATTAAGCAATCGTTCTAGATATAGTTGTTGATAAACAATTATTGTCATAAGATAGTGTTCTAGAAGGTTGTTTGGTGACCTACAATGAAGAGCTATGTCAGAATCAGTTTCGATTTAAATATTTCAGTCAACGGTTCCTATTATATTTTTTACATGTTCATGTTTTCGTAGAGGCTATTATCTCAAGGGCTTCCTTGTTTATGCAAACTAATGGGCTACAACTGGGATTTCTGCATTTTGATAAAAGGCGGAATCGAAGCACGGGAGATTGAACAAAAATTATTGAGAGAGTTCCGCTAATCAATGCAAGTATTTGAATTGAATTCAAATTAAATGCCGTTATGTTCTGCATGTCCGTGAACGTCAATATTAAAAACCAGGAATCTCGGGGGTACAGGAGGGAGAGGTGTAATATTTATGATCATAAATACCGGAAAAGATTGGGCTTCAAGTTTTGAGATATGTTCATCGATAAATAGTTTCTCAAGGGCATATTATGTTGCATAATCATTACCAATTGCGTTAGTTACTAATACAGCGCTCCATTCACGAGCAGCGTTCTTTTTTATTAACTTTACAGAAGCTATTTCGATGACTTGGCACTTTAAGAACAACAGCTTTACCTACTTAATTACATATAATGCAAGTCGCAAATAAATTAAAACTAGGTACCTAGTAATAATAACTGGTTATCAACGGTTGATTACATTTTTGTCATTTTAAGGATAATTATTAGTGCCCAAATTCTATAATGTGTCATCATTTTATAGGAACGCAGTAATACATACCTAGATATATTTTGGATTCATGGGGAATCCAAAACAAACAACAAGTATCACTAAACTCGTCGCAGTATTGTGGGGGTGAGAGTTATTATTATCTATTATTATAGATTGGTTTCATTGAATGAAACTGTCATATTCACATCTGGAAATAGCGAGAGTATGTTAACTTTAGAACGCATGCCTCGGACATTTTGATAATAGCAGCGTAGGCCAGAAGAAATGTCGGGCAGAGTCAGGTTGACGACACAGAGAGGATACTTAGATCACCATTTATATATTTAATTTTTAAGTTAGATTCACCTCGGTATTCATTCGTTGAGTCAGCTGTTCCTTTACTCTCCTATAAAGAGCAATCTAGTGCACTATAACGTTTCCGATGATCTCTTGAACTTGTTTCTCAGTATTCAGAATCGTTTTAATAAGACTATTTTTCCCCAGGGGTATTGACCACGACAAACTACTCTGTTATTCTTAACATTCGTGAAAGGTACAACTGCATGAAGGATTTCCGCCACTACTTCCTTATCTTTACTCGCACTCTAATTACTGGCAAGTGTCTGATTTTGCGTCCTCCACTTCATATATAGGTATGCCATCAAGTTTTCTTGGCGTTTATGTTACTCACAGATTTCTTGGATTATTTCTTCAAAGCTATCATCTGAAACTGCAGACGAGCTGCTATTGCTGGTACACCTAAGATCGTGGATCTCTAGTTGCAGTTCCATAATTAGCAATTTCAAATCTTTTAGGTCATTACCGAACTTTCTGTAGAATCGAGCTTATTTTTATTAAGAAGCCGAGCTTCTGATGACGAAATACCTATTCGTGCATATACCTACAGCATTTAATAACCAGTAGTATCGAGTTGAAGGTGCCATATCAATAAAGTTTGGTCTGGGTCGTGCAAATTGTTCACTCCCTGCCTGACAATGCGCTCAAAAAATGTAAACAGCAAGCCATTAATGCTGTGAGAGAACAGGTAGTAAAGAATATTGCACAAAAACGTAACAATTTATAGCATAATGCTCTCACATATACTTGTATTGGTAGGGCCGGACTAGATCACTGGTTGCAATAACTAATATTACTTGGATCTTGGATAAATAGAAACTTAACGAAACACTCCCATAAATTTATTATACAGGGTGTCTCATTTTGATCTGGAACACCCCTGTAAAATTTGAAGAGGGCCCTCCTAGACGTACTTATCAAACACTTTTCAATGACCATACGATTATTCCAGGGCCGGATTAAAAAATTTTTTCGACCCAAATTTTCGAGTTAAGGTATCAGCGATTTTTTTATCGGAAAACTGATAACGTTTCGTTAATCAGCGCCCCTGAAAACCCCCAGATTCCAAATTTCAAGAAATTATTCCCACAAATTATACTTTTTACACTGCATCACAATTGCAAAAAATCAAAATTTCAATTTGAGTTCAGCTATTAAGGTGGCTATGGAAACAAGTGAAAATGGTAAAAAGAGGTCCACAGGGGACAATAGTAATAAAGCTGATCGAAAACTGTACTCGGTTTCTCTTTTCATTATTGCTGTAAAGTACAAATTTTATGCCATTTGAGACGCAAGAGAGCTCGCTGTCGTCGCAGGCAGTCCTGCAAGTGCAAACACTTTGAGAAACGTTATTTTTTTTTTGTTACAAATAATAAAGTATAAGATTATACACTACAAAGTAGGTACTTATTTGAAGAATGTAATTAAAAGCAGCAATATTGTAAACGGCAGAAAAGTATTGACGAATCGATTAGAAATTACATTTTATACCCACTAAATTATTTTTAACACCTAAATTATTTTAACCACATCTACCCCTGAACAGCATTTGTTGTAAATGCATAAACTGACATTTCTGTAAGCCATTGTTTTTCCACGGCTGCCTGCGACGGCAGCGAGCTCTCTTGCGCCTCAAATGGCATAAAATTTGTACTGTACAGCAATAATGAGAAGAGAAACCGAGTACAATTTCCGTTCAGGTTTATTACTATTGTCCCCTGTGGACCTCTTTTTACCATTTTCACTTGTTTCCATAGCCACCTTAATAGCTGAACTCCAATTGAAATTTTGATTTTTTGCATTTGCGATGCAGTGTAAAAAGTATAATTTCTGGGAATAATTTCTTGAAATTTGGAATCTGGGCGTTTTCAGGGGCGCTGATTAACGCCACGTTATCAGATTTCCGATCCGATTTCCGAAAAAACGCTGATACCTTAACTCGAAAATTTTGGTCAAAATTTTTTTTAATCCGGCCCTGAAATAATCGTATGGTCATTGAAAAGTGTTTGAAAAGTACGTCTAGGAGGGCCCTGTATACAAAAAAAAATCGTTAAAATCCGTAAGCCAGTTCAAATTTTACAGGGGTGTTCCAGATCAAAATGAGACACCCTGTATATCTGATGTGGACAAAGTGCACGATTGTATCTATAATATTCTAATAATAATTAGCGGGCTAATACTACCTAAATAGCGGTGAGAAAGCTATGTCCACACAGCCGCAACATGTTGACAAAGTCTGAAACAAGTTTCGCTAAGTCACTTATGAAGTCTCGACAACATAGAACAAGTTTGGAAACAGTGTGTATATGAAGCAAGACACTATACTCCAAGGCGCGCTGAAAGTTCTAGTAGAATGCGGTGCAAAATTGAGGGGTTAATTTTTCTTTCCCCCATTTAACCTTCCTTCTATCTCCGCTAGTTTCCGAAATCCCCATAAAAAACGAAATTTTGGCGATTTATTCTAAACCATCTAGCTTCGTTGTTTCTGATTTTAGATAAAAAGTGTAAATACAAAAGTTGGAGGGAATGAGGGAATTGTGTCCCCAATGCGGTTATCATGTCCTACTTTCCTTTACAGCTGCCATTTTCAAGATATGACACAAACTTGTGTTTGTTTAAATTGTTGTCCATAGCCATCTGCGAAAACTATGGCCAAAAATCGGAAAAATTCTAAATTTTTAAACTGCTGTAACTTCTTTATTTTTTGAAATATGGTTGTAATTTAACATGAACATTGTTTGCAATAACTGACAGAATTTACTTATGACATTAGTTTTGATGTGTGGATTACCGTAAAGTTTGGACTCTCTCGGGTTCGAAAAATATCTGTAAAAATGTTTAATTATGTGTGTTTTTTAAAGCAAAATGTTCCATTCAATTTGAAGTGTCATACTTGCCCGTTTGTTCTGTATTCACTTTAAAAAATTAAGAAAAAATATTGGTAATATTTGCGGTTGGCATAAGATCTAGTTAAACATGAAAATACCTACCTAAACAGGTGAGTTTACTCAACAGCTCCGCGAAATGTGTAATACTAAAAAATGAGAATACTTGAAATATGCAGCAGCTGAAATGCAGATGCTGAAAAGGTTAAATAATGTTGAAGAATGCGCGGTATTGTTTGTTGTGAAAAGTATATGTAAATACTAGGTATTCACTGATTATTTGTTGTATTGTAATAGTAGGTACGACATTTTATTATTTAATTTTTAGGATAATTATTACTATGGCATTACCTACCTGTTAAGTGTTAAGTTAAATTGAAACTATAAATATTTTTAATTTATTTTCATAACAACAATAATGTCTACAAGTTTCGCTTTTTCATTATTTAAAATAACAATTCTAGATTAGCTATTCGACATTCGATGAAGTGCCTAAAAACTGCTTTATTTTCAAAATTTGAAAGCCTACTACTGTGTTTACTTTAATTTAGCGTCTAATCGATTATTTATTTTCATGGGTTACTAGACCTTCTGCCGATCACAAATATTACAAATAATTTTTCTTAATTTCTTCCAGTAAATACAGAACAAGTACCGACCTCGGAGCGCCAACAACCTGAGGAGTGCCCAGTTGTGGCTGTGCTAAAACCACGGCAGGCTTACAAGAGCCTACACACAATTATATTTTTATTAAAGCCTGTTTTACAAATAACAATTTATTTTTCCGAGAGCTTTGTTTGAAATAAATGATTGTTTTTTTGATAGGGTAACTTTGTGTAACATTGGAGATAAATTGCTCACTTTCAGAGATATTTTTGAAAATCCCGAAAACTGCCGAAATTTCTTCGGTTTGTAACTTTTTGTTTCAAGAGTTACCGAAAATTGTTTCACAATTGCATTTGTGGGCAAAACTAATTGCTTTAAAAGCCTACATTATCATAATTTAAAACAATGCCACGGTTTAATGGGTGTTCTCTTAGTACCCACCGAAAAATGTGCCCTATTGTAGCGAGCCGTGGCCTCGAATCCTGTACCTACCTTCATGTTTTAGTTATTTTTTCCCCAACATACTACATTGGAAATCTTGGAAATTTCTTGCGAGGTATTGGTATATTGCATATTTTTCACATTTTTAAAATTTTCTAGAATGAATGACAGCTATAAATAAAAAAAATTAAGTGTTAAGAGAGCAGACAACAAAACATGATATGTTTCCAAATTCTGAAAAACTAGATTTAAAGCAATCAGCTTTGCCCACAAATTTCATTAAGAAATTTCTTCGGTAACTCTTGAAGCAAAAAAGTTACATGCCGAAGATATTTCGGCGATTTTCGGGATTTTGAAAAATATCTCGGAAAGTAGGCCATGTAACTCAAGTGTGTTTTTACGCAAAGTCACCTCATCAAAGAAGCAATTTGTTTTTCAAATAAAGTTCAGAAATATGCATATTTGTCAACATTTTCTCGAGTGACCCTTCCCAAATAGACACCCTGTTTTTTTTTCCTTAATTTTTGGAGAACATCCTATATATCATTTCTGAAGCTAGATTCGGATTCCCCAGAAAAAACTGCATCATCCTGGTTTTAAGCCGGTCTTTTTATTTCAAAAACTAAGGATATAATCGGACTTTATTTGAGACACACCATATAATACCCTGAAAAAGTTCCTCTTTTTGCAATGCAAAAAACACAATTCTATTATACTTAGAAAAATAGTTATTTGTGTCTCTAATGCAAAAAGTGCATATTTGTTGCACGAGGCATGCCGTTTTCAGCTCGAGACGCAGTCGAGAGGTGAAAACATGCTGAGTGCAACATAATATATGCTTTTTGCACATGTTGTACACAATATATTTTCTACGATCGAATGAAATTTGATTTTATTTCAAATTTTATTGATGAGTATTTTACAATACAAAAAATATTACTGATTCTTAAAACAGTTCTAACAATATCAACAGTTTAAACTAACGTTATTTTTATAAAATTAGTTATTTACTTTTTTTGACTTCAAGTTTGATATCCAGTAATTTCTTGAATTTTGTTTTCTTCATTGCCTGTGAAGGTCTCAGGTTCTTCACTTAAAATTATTTTTCGAATTGTTGTGATGTTTAGGGTACTGGTACTTGGCTCATCTTCCAGAATTTGAGCAGCTATTTCAGTTTTTTTAGAAATTGACTCCTCAATGTAGCCCTCAGCTACAGTTGAAGATTTCCATCCTCCATGGCGTTTTAATGACTAATGTTAACAGGTCTGCCCCAGATTCCACAAGCAATGTTGCAGAAGATCTGCATTGCATTGGGTTTTCAATCTTTAAGTATTTTGCAATATCACTTGCAATTTTACTAAAAGTATTTACACCAACAGATTAAACGGAGCATTTTCCTTTATAATATCTTATAAAAAATCTAGTGTGACTGGTAGACTGGGGACGAAGGGATGCATATTGCATATTTGCGATACATTTCAACAAAATTAAAATTTATAATTTTTCCGCTTTTTACAAAATAATCGAGGTTTGTTTGTCTTGCTGTGAGGAATTTTCACAGTAATGATAGAATCCATGTCGTTAATATCATTTCATGGTAATTTCTGTAACTCGTCTCTGAGGCATGCTCCTGCAATGCAATGCCAAATACTGCAACTATCTATAACAATACACAAGTAAGTAGGTATAAAGTTAAAAATCGGCCAAGTGCGAGTCGAACTCGCACACGCAAGGTTCCGTACCAGCGTACAATATTTAACACTACATATTTTTTAAAAATACTTTAGTAAAAAAGAAAAAAAAAAAAGAAATAAAAAGTTTGTCCCAGAGCGTGGTTTCGAACCCCGGACCTCTGAGTTATGAGCCCAGCACGCTTTCACTCCGCCACTCCGCTCTTTCAGAAATGTTTGATACGAACCCTAGTTGCCGTGTCATCATCGTTAACGAAAATTGAAAATATTACATTAACTTTATTTTACTTTTATTATTTGTGGTTATAGCGGCCATAGTGGTACAAACTCCGTGTCTACCTATTTCGATTCAAAAGATACAGCCAGATAAGGGATAGTTGGTCTCCCGTGGCGTTTTCTAAATTATTCTACGAGATTTTACATAAAAATACTGCGCGCCCGTACCTGAAAAAGTCAGCCATGGAATAACAGATGGGCCTCTGAGCCCCCAAAGTCTCAAATCGCTACGAAATTTGAAAATCCTCCACACCAAAACAAACCAAAACGTCAGCCCATGTTTCCGAATATCGGGCGCGCGCCTCGGCCACGATGAATTATACAATACGATCTCGGGGACTTCGCCAAATCGCGAAAAAAAAAGTGGCACAAACGGCCGAACGGCTTTTTCGATCGGGGAGCCCTCGCAGGCGAGAGGCTCATATCCGTCAGCGGCCCCACGCGAAAATGGAACTCGACCCTCGCTCCCCCCTCCAATCCCTAGCCACTTTTCCCGAAAAAAAAAACGGGAAAAAAGTTCCGGAGAGCGAACGGCACTCCCTATTCGGACGCCCTTCAATAGGGTTGTTGCCCATGAGCGGCCGCCAAATTTGGGCTCGAAATATCGAAAATTGCGTCCTGTAGACGAGAGCATAGGTACACGTGTTACTACACAGGAGTGAACGCCATAACAAAGCCTATTCATCCAGCAGGGCCGGTAGGGGCTTGTTAACAAGCTGACAAGTGTGACATATCAAATTTAATGGGATATTTTGCTTTATAAAAAATGCGACAATAAATTTTTTTCAGATAATTTAATTTTTATTCTCAAGAGAGCCCAAAGTTAGGTATATCTAATATTTCGAAATTAATACAATAGTTGTATTGTCACAGTTGTTGCAAACAATTTTCATATTAAACTTTTTTCTGTATCTCTAGAAATAAAAAAGTTACAGCGGTTTAAAAATTTTGATTTTTTTTTATTTTTGGCCATAGTTTTCCTAGGTGGCCGTGGACAGCAACTTTCATCATCACAAAAGAAGGCCGCTCGGAAGAGCTATCAATCGTGTCCGCCACCGATTTTTTCTGTCAAATAATAGCCGAGATATTTTGAGTTTGCCACTTGTATAAGCATATGTACATATGTTTTTATTTTTGACTTCAGAAAAAAGTCAAAAGTCACCTTCTTACGAGCGTCGTCGAAATGCAAATCCAGGGCCGGCAAGTGATCTATAGAATTATGAATGATCAAAATAACTACTTAAAGTAGTGGTATACAAAGATTGGATAAAAAATATACAGGATGTTTTCCTCCGTGCCATTGCAAATAGCCTAATATACAGGCCAAAAGCATCCTGGAATTATTGAAAAAAACATTAATGAATGCAACCGTCTTTTTCGCAAAATACCAAGCAACATGTAAATCGCTCTTGATCCGAATAGAGTTAAAAAAATTGAACACTTTGAGATGGCGCATGAGAAAATACCCTATATACCGTTGACTGACGTATTTATAAAGACTTCTAACGGCTATAGTTTTATGTCCTGGAAAACAGATGGCTCTGATGGCTAACAATGAATTTAGACTTATAGACTGTCAGAACCATTGTTACAATTTCCGCACGGTACACCAAATATTTTGCATAACATTTTATACAAAAATTAATAACTAAATTAAGATACCTTTTCTTGAAATCGACAGTAAAGTGTCCCAAAATCGTCATTAAAAGTTCAGAAATCGGCACTGAAGTAACCCATTATTGTACGATTTTTTCAATAAGTAGGCCTTGGCGAGATATAAACATCAAACGTCAGACGCGGAGCCATCGCCCGTCAAAAGTGACCAAATATTCAAAACCCGGCCAATAAAGGCCCATTTAACTATTCGTACACATTGGGAAATTGTTACCTATAGCAGCGCAATCTATCAGTATAAATATAAATATTTTAGTAGGTTTGACTATCAATAGATTTATTACGGAGGCTGCACAACAAGCAGCAGTCTGGTTTTTCTATTCGAAGCCGCCGTATCTTTGTCATATTTGACCTAGGTAGAGCGATCGTCAAAGTCAAGCAACGCCGCGCTTAGTCGGTTCATGGACGGGTGATCCCTTTTTATTATTTTCTTGCCTAATAAAACATTTTTTTTCCGATTTCAAAAAAAATATAATATGTACCTCGGCACTGAAGTTCTTTTTATGACTCATGTGGTTTATTTATACTAAATTCCACATGAGTCATAGAAAGTTGAACTTTAGTGCCTTGGTACATAAATAACTATTACCTCAACTTAACATCGAGTCCTAAGAATTGTAAGACATACAATAATTTATCTGTTTTAATTTGTTTTCGCACCAAAATTAAAGTTTGAAAGATTTTTTGCGGACGGTTGCAACAATGCTTCTGACTATCTAACCTAAGTAAACAGGTGTTTTTAAATAAATTTAACGAGTTCATATAAACATGGGCCCGCAAGGCATTTTTGAGAAACAGGGCGATAAACATTTATTTTTATTTTTGTTTTTTCTAAATAATTTTTTAATTAATATCGATATTTGTACGAAAATTGGTACTTGTTTTTTTTAATCAATTGCTACTTGTTTTTTTAACCAATTTTCGTCCAAATATCGGCATTAGTTAAAAAATTATTTGGACAAAACAAAAATAAAATAAACCCTGCATCTCAAAGATTGTGCACCCATGTTTATAAAATATGAACTTTTTATCTTAGAAATACCTGAGGAATCGTCATCTGAAATGATCTTGCTGACCATTCAACTTTTTCGAGGTAATTCTACGGCACACTTGACTCGGCATATTATGCCTATAATATTCCTATTTTGCTCAACTTTTGAAACCCGTACCTAGAATGGAACTCCCTATATTCTTTCTTGTCCTTGTCTCTTATCCTCGTTGAAATATGTACATGCAAGACGCAGTTCTTCTGTAGAGTCCAGCGGCGGGAGATAATTGTGAAGGCGACGAGAATGGAGCCCTTCTGTGCGGCAAGCCTTGGAGTCGCCACCGATATCAAAGTGCCGCGACCAAGTGACCTACTATGGATTATATACAGAGTGGTTCGGTCATGATGTAAAACTATACAATAACTCTACGCTTTGTTGCTGCATTTTTCCAGAAATATACTTACAAAACATAACGTTATAAAGTAGGTTGGTTTAATGTTACAATTCTTTTATATATTTTTAAAATATTATAAACATTTTTGTTTTCAAGAATGAAGATATTTTTGTAGAACCAGCTGTTAGTAGTGGAGGATGTGTCGCATTTCGCGCGTCGATACAAAAAGTAATATATTTTTTTCAACAATGTAAGGTAAAAAGTCGGTATTAACCTATAGCGTGACACATGAAATTTTAGGTTTAAAAATTAACTTATAAATAAATAAAATTTTATAACTTATTTTATAACTTATAAATAAATAAAATTTTATGAGTTAATTTTTAAACCTAAAATTTCATGTGCCACACTATACATAGGTTAATACCGACTTTTTACCTTACATTCTTGAAATAATATATAACTTTTTGTATCGACGCACGAAATGCGACACATCCTCCACTACTAACAGCTGGTTTTACAAAAATGTTTATAATATTTTAAAAATATATAATAGAATTGTAACATTATACCAACCTACTTTATAACGTTATGTTTTGTAAGTATATTTCTTGAAAATAATTACTGTATAATTTTTTTTTAAAATGTTGTATAGTATTGTAATAATTTTAGTATGTTTATTTTTAGCACCTTCTAATTATTTAAAAAAATGTTTTGCTCTGATGAAGATCATTGTATTGATCGAAACATATGTTAGTAATACCTCAGAAAAATGGAAAATTAAAAAAAAATTAAATAAAAATTTTATATGGTAATAACACACGAGTACATGATTTAAATGGTTGACACCCAGGAACAGAAATATATATAAAAAAATATAATTTTGACAACCAGGACAATAATACAAACTAATGAGAAGTATTTGGCACCTTTTCTTTTAACGTGCTATCCCCACTAGGCCTAATCCACAATTAATTACTGTCAATTTCAATTAAGTATTTGTCTTCTTTTTCTGCGCGGCCTCCAATATTCTGGTGCTTCAAGGTCCTTATCGCCATCTTCGGTTATCGAAACATTCGCGTTTGTATCATCTTTTTCACTTTCGTCATGCGTAGAAATTGGTTCATCCTCGCGGTCATCATCAGTCTTATCTCCAAGGACAGACACGGAAGCATTGCCACAGGTCTCTCCACTGCAGGTGCAAACTCCGCTGCAGCCTTTCGTGCATTTGCAGGTTTTGTGACGGATTTCACGAATTTGTTGCAGGACGTTTGCTCTAGCTGTTTTCGTACGCTGGAAACTGCTCCTTGACTCTTCCTTTTTCAGGTTTTCTGAAATAGATGTCCGATCCAATTGGCGCCAATTCTGTCAGAATTACCAGAAGATCGATATCTTCCCCATTGATAATGACTGACTTGTTGGTAGGTTGCTATTGCTATTTAAACGATCAGAGTTTGAGCATCTTCTTCGGCTTGACGAACGTTGCTGTCGGATTTCTTAAACGCCGCAATAAGCAAGTCAAGAAATATCTCTCTTTGTTCAGTTCATTGGCCCAACTGTCTCTTTCGTTACAAGAGGTGCCTTCATTTCGTCGAAAATGACGTCAGATATTCGCACCCCCTCTTAGCCCGCACATTTCGTGCTGGTGTTCGTGATATGATTCTGGATATCCATCAAAAATCACGATTGCATTGATCCCGTACTTGTTGGTTACGCATATTCGACGTAACAATTGCAGATTTCAGCGAAGATCGCTGAACGGTTCCAACCTAGGCGATGTAGAAGAAACCTTCCATATATGACTTCAATCTTCTCAACATGTATATCAGTGTCAATTTCAGGCTTGAAGGCCTTGTAGAAGGTTGACTTAGCTGTATTCCTTACACCAGCTTCATTAAAGATAGACATGGGAAACGGAGCAAGTTCGAAACACAGGTGACGTCCTCGTCCGACTGATTGATGAGGACTTTTTGCTTTTTTATTTCACCGGCTAATTTGTTTATTTTTATTTAACTCTATCTGAATTGTTTTACTTTTTTCTAGCTTTGTTGGCTTACCAAAATATTTTACCGCTGATGATGAGGTGGGTTGAAACATACCTATGTAGAGTTTTTACTGTACCTTTCGTATAATATTCTCCTACTCCACTTCAAGATATGGACTATCTCCTCCTCTTAAATAGTGACAGTGCGTTTTACTTTTGCTTAGTTTTATGTTTTGTTTGCTACTGCAATCTCCGCAAACAACAAGCATCCGGTGAGGGAAACCAAGAGCTTTCTATCCCTACACACACACCATACTAATAATTACTGTCGATTGTCATTGTCCGATCCCCGTTAATTAATGAGTTTAACACACTCCTCAAAATATGTTTTAATTTTTTTCGGTTGACTTTATAATTTTTCTAATTTCAGATTCGTATTAAGAAATTCATTTGTACAAATCATTTTCTTACATCATGATTGAATCGCCATGTATAAGTTTATAAAGATCTTATTCTACGGGGTGTCCTAGAACGGACATGAAATCGAAATCAACCAATTCAATTTCAGCTTTCTTCAGTGCTTGTTGGCAAGTTGGAAAATTAACCCTTGAATTTATTTTATATATATTACATACGTAGAATAAATATTTACTATATGATAGTTATATAGTATATATTTATACAGGGTGCTTCCAAAGTAGACCAAGATATGACCTCAAAATGTTACGAGTAAAAGCACGATCCAAAAAATAATGCAGATACGTAGAAATTGTCATCTTTCAGCTCATTCTCCATCGCCAAAAACACCGCAGTGCCAAATTTCAGTTCAGCAGCGTGATTATGCATAATTCAATTAAAAAGAAAAGAAATACAAAGCCCTGTTGTTAAGCTCAATCGAAATATTTTGGGGCAAGGATTAATCTTCTGCATTTTCTACGCGTACTTAGGAAACACCCTGTACATACCGAATAAGGATGAGGGTTGACCACGAACCTGTAGGCAGAGTGCTCGATCGTTCGTCAATTGATCGACTCTTGTTGTATAGTATTTCTAAAGTCAACAGCAACAGCAACAGCACTCAGAAAAATAAAAAACGTAGAACTGGCTTTGGATTGGCAAGTTTGTTCCCATAATAAAAAAAAATGTTTACAGTTCGGGTGACAGATCTGGTGCTAACGATTACAAGGCAGTGGCGTACCTCTTATTTTTTAAAATAGTTATAAAAATACGAAAAAATATATTTGCCTTTATATCGCAATTTTTTTTATAAAAATTGTAGTATAACCCCAGGTACAACTAGTACGCGTCAATTCTAAAATTCAAACTTATCAATGTTATTGACAGTTACTAGTTGGGGATTGGTCGGCGAACACAATATAAAAAAATAAAAATAAAAACTTTTTAAAAACAAGCTTTTATTTAAGCCATGAACTAAAACGGATAAAATAAGTTTAGGTTTTCGTTAAGATAATTCAATGCCACACTTCAAAAAGCTCGTCGCGAGAGATGTTCATAAAAGTAGGTACTAATTAATTTTATCGGACAGTGATTAGTTGATAAGCAAGTACATGCCAAAGAATATATTTTCTTTACAGTTTGCGCGACAAGCTTTTTGATTTAAAAAAGCTTGTCGCAATTTGGCATTGAATTATCTTAACGAAAACCTAAACTTATTTTATCTGTTTTAGTAAATGGCTTACTTAAATAAAAGCTTGTTTTTAAAAAGGTTTTTTTATTATTTATTTTATTTTGTGCTTTTTTAGTACCTATTTGATTCCCATCTCAGAAGGGTGGTAAAGAAATTTAATCCGCCATCTTCGGGCATCGGGAATCAGCTCTATTGGATTTAGTATGACGTCAGTCACCTTATCGTTTTCTACTCTTCAAATCCTTTCCTTTGATACCCATGTCGAGGATGTTGTGAAGAATTAGGCAATCCGCCGTCTTGGGGAGGCCGCCATATTAGATTTATTATGACGTCATTGTTTTCTACCCGTCGAGCCCTTTCGTTTGATACCCATGTTGAGAATTATTTTCCTTCTGGTGGTAAAGGTATCTTTTACCGTGCCCCGAACTAGGTAGGTACGCCTATGTACTTACGCATGATATGTAACCTCCTTTGGAGAGTTGCTTGATTTGCAAACAATATCTACACTTTTTTTGCCCATAACGTATAACTTAATTGTCTATATAAGCATTTTAAACCGACGAATACTTAAGAAACACTTAAAAACAGCGCAAAATTGCACCAGTTGTGCAAAACACAAGGTGAGGCACACTCTTGGCCGATTTGCGCGTTTGTCAGATTGTGCGATTGGTATTGGTAATTGTAGCTACCTAGTACCTATATTATTGTTTCCTTAGTTGTATCACAGGATTAAAGTACTACACGTAGTATAGAAATTCTGCCTAATAAGTGTCTAGATAATTATAAATACTAGATTCACCTATTAAGGTCGGGACACACATCTCCGCACCGAGTCCGCGCCGAGTCCGTACCGAGTTTGTTCCGTAGCACGGCCGTGTCACGGAGGCGAATAGTATCATGTAATCATACGCCGTAGTCTTCACATCCCCGCACCGAGTCGGAGCGCGGAGACCGCACCGTGCCCGCACCGTGTGAGATTAGTTTTGTTTGAATTTTTGACGGAGACGGTCGACTCTCGGTGCACGTTCATCCTCAATTTTCATCATTGAAGGAAAAGAAACAAAAATATACAAGGAAAGGCTAATTGAAGAAGTGCGGAAGTATTCCGTTTTATATGATCAGACAGATGAAAAATATAGAAATTCAGAATACAAGTGAAGGGCGTGGAAAAAAAATATGTTTTTTCGTTTTTCAGTTGACTTCTTTCCTTTTTCATTCTCTTCTTCATCCAACACAGTAGATATAATTGCCAGTTCGGTATTAGAAAAGTTTGAGAACATGCCGAAGTGTAAACTGACAAAAATAGTCGAACTACTACCATAAAGTCTAGAAATATCTATCTCTGGACGCTGCGCCCACGCGACCGATATGCGGCCGTGTATCGGAAATGTGTGGTTTGCAGCTCACAGGGCGAGACACGGCCGTGCTACGGAACAGGATCGGTATCGGTGCAGACTCGACGCGGACTCGGTGCGGAACTGTGTGTCCCGACCTTTAGTCAGGCAGACTTTATCTCATCAATACATACCTAAATAAATAACATATATTATCTACCATTATTTACTTCAAAGCAAACGTATTTGCAACTGATTGGGTATGTCCCTAGTCCCTACATCCAACGGAAACCACTGTTGAAAAACTATTATTTGCAATTTGATCTTGAAGATTATTTTAATTATTACCAGAGAAATAAGTTTTTCATTATGAATTATTGGCAACGCTGTTAAACTTTAACTAGTAAATAAATAATAGAGTAAAAAAAGTGCTACCCCTTACAAACATATCAATCTATGCAGATGCCATTTCTATGTTTTTTATTTTTCTGAGGAACAGCATAAAAACCTGTGAATTTAATACGGGTGATTTCTGCTGATAAGTCTGGTATTTTTACCAGTAGCAGAGCATGGTAAATGCTACGAAATAGATCGCGCCTCGTATATCACTGTGTTCTAAAAGTGAGTTCATTTATATTTTACCAGGGTAGCTCGAGAACAGGCGCTTCCGGCAATAAAATACGAGACAAAACACTTTTTAACCATATTAAACCGCACCGGTATTAAAAGTAAAAGGAGATGAAGGAGACAGAGACGATAGATATTGTAATATAATATATCACCAATACTTGCATGGGCGACATTGTTCATTAACCTTTACGTTGTGTGTGACGACAACCTTAAAAAACCTTAAAGGTGAAATATTATGTTGCTTGTAGAATATGTATGTCTTTAAAAAAACTGCGTGACGCTTATGTCCGATATTAGAGTTTTTTATGCAATTAGAGTTTTTTTATACTGTTTCAAGTGACTTTAGAAATACTATACGAACTACTACTATTCCTAAAATAGTTACGTCCCCCGTCCCGCACAAGTATTTTTCTGAGACCGCTACACACATTTGTCTTTGTGAGTATAAACGGACGCGAAACCCCTTTAAAAAATGATCAGCCTTGTCAGAAAACTTCAGCTTCTCGAGAAACTAAAACTGCTATTTAGAAACTGAACTTCGGATCTAGGTACAAGTTGAAAAAAGGAATACAAATTAGTAGGTATGCACAATTCTATTTAAATCTATATCACAGAAAAATTCATTTGCGAAAGGCATTCCAATTTTTATAGCATTTATAGAAAAAAATCCAAAATAGTGAAAGCACAAATGCATTTTTCTCCTTACTTGACAGAATTGACAAACCGAGAGCATTATAATAGATATGTTGAGAACCGCTTTTTACCGACAACACATTATAATAGCTAAGTGTAGTATAGGGATATGATACGAGTACAATATACAATTTTAAAGGTGATACCTATTTCCGTTTTTTTAATTTGTTTATAAGATTATTGTTTTTATCTTAATAATTAGCTTAAGACCTTGTTATTTCGAGCAATGCAACAACCACAGAATGTGCAATAACCTGTCGGATAATATTCTGGCCGAGTGTAGGAACGCGTCAATATGATAGTATTACTCTTATTTCTTATTTATTTCTGAGTGTTACGCCCTGGTGAATGACGCACCCATTGCAAATTTCTAAGAAGTATGCTGGCATTAAATTATTATTATACTTACATCCACTGCTTCTCCAAGCATGCACAATGTGTTGTATCAAATAATAGCTGTTGAAATAAAAAATCGTTGTATACCATAATATAATAATAATAATAATAATAATAATTTCTTTATTTCCTTTGATGCATATATACAGTGCATATGGAAAACGTCATGTAGCATACAAGAAGTATCACAGTATTTATCTATTATATATATATATAAAAAAAAAGTTTATATCAATATATACGCACAATATAACATTCAGAGATACAACAAACAAATACATTACAAAAAAAAAAGATCATAAGTCAATGTCCGAGTCAAAGAACTCATGTATATTATAAAAACTATACATAAGAAGTTTAGATTTCAATTTATTTTTAAAGAGAACTACACTATCAGATTTTTTAATATTTGTCGATAGCTTATTAAATATTTTAGTGCCCATTACAAGTAATGAATTCTTTGTTACATTTAGTCGAGCCCTTGGAATTCTCAATTGATTCCTTGTTCGAGTATCATAAGAATGTGCATCCCTATTATACATTAATATATGTTTCTCCTTGTAAATCCGTACAGACACTTCAAGTATGTAAACAGAAACAGCTGTTAAAATTTTCATATCTCTAAATGCGGATCTGCATGATTGACGACTGCTAAGACCCTTGATGCAACGTATTATCCTTTTTTGGCAGATAAGAACCCGAGGCATCACTGACGACGTGCCCCAGAAACAGACACCATAGTGCAGTCGTGAACCAACTTGAGCATAATAGACCGCAATCAGCTGAGGAATAGAAAGAACCGTTCTCAAATTGCGAAATAGAAAACAACATTTATGAAGTGAGGATACCACACCTTCACAGTGGTATCTCCAAGACATGTGTTCATCGACCACTACTCCCAAAAACCTGGTGTGGGATGTCCTCTCTATTTTGATGTCATTAACAGAGATATTTAAAGGCATATCAGATATATTCTGATAATTATGAAACCTAATATAATTGGTTTTTTCCAAGTTTAAATAGAGAGAGTTTTCACTGAACCAAGTCATTAAGTTATTCATATTTTCCCTGCAGCACTTTTCCAAATCGAAGTTATTTATATTAGATACAATTAGCGATGCGTCGTCTGCATACAGTGTATAGCCACATTTTGACCCCAAACTTTTTCCAATATCATTAATATAGATCAAGAACAATACTGGCCCCAAAATGGAGCCCTGTAGAACCCCTATGTCTATCTGAAGGATATCAGAGTCAACCACACCAGTACCAGAAGCTGGATTTGAAAAACTCAAAGAAACATATTGCCGACGATCCTTAAGAAACGACGATATCCACTGCAATGATATACCACGTATACCATACCGCTCAAGCTTGTCCAGTAGTATGTCGTGGTTAACGCAGTCGAAAGCCCTACTGAGGTCACAGAAGACCCCAGCAGGACTCTCTCCCTTCTCCATGTGAGCCAAAACACTTTGGGCGAAGTGGTGAACCGCATCAGCCGTAGATAGACCCGATCTAAATCCAAACTGCTCTTTATTTAATATATTGAATTTGTTGAGGAAACTTTGAAGCCTGTCCAAGTAACAATACTCCAATATCTTTGAAAATACAGAAGATAATGCAACTGGGCGATAATTCTCAACTGAACATTCATCATTTTTCTTATAAAGGGGAACAACTTTACTTAGTTTCAGAAATTTCGGAAATTTCCCAGTTTTGAAAGATATATTTACGAGGTGAACTAGAGGAGACGCAGAAATATCAATAATTTTCTTTACTAGAAATGATGGTATATCATCAAAGCCTTGAGATTTTTTAGGCTTAAGCTTTCTCTTGAGTAACATTATTAGCTCACCCTCCACAAAGGGGTCCAAAAATAAAGTCCTATCCACCCGCTCAATCTGTTCTAAACTAGTATTCTGCCTCTGCGTAATGCTGCTAATTACATTATAAGGTGCTTGTTGCATTAAACATATTTGAAACAGCTCGTGGCTCCTCAATATAGGCATTATCTTTTTTGATGATTATATCCTTCAATGTGGGTATCTTTTTATTCGATAGTATTCCTACTATTTGCCACGCGGTTTTTGTTGGATTTTTTGAATGACTTATTTGGCTCTGATAAAATTGTTTTTTGGTGTGAGCAATTAAAGTAGTATGTGCCTTTTTTGCCTTTCTATACAGTGGTTCAACCTCGGGAAACTGTTTTTTAGTAAGAAATAACTCTTTAAGATTTTGGCTAGATGATCTGACTTCACCATTTACCCATGTTTTTTTTGTGCCGTTTCTATAACGTACTCTTTTCTCAAAGTGTTTCTGAAAGTAGTGTTGGAAAGTTCTCTGAAATCTGTCAAAACTGAGATCCATTTCACTTTCAGCGAATACGTCCTCCCAGGTTTCACTGGATATGTCATGACAAAATTGCTCAACATTCCATGGACTGAAGTTTCTTTTTAGTTCCCTCACATCCTTGGGGGATACCCCCTGACCATAGTTTACGTTCAAGAGCAGACTATTGTGGTCCGAAATGTAGTTCGTTTCAACATTGCATTTAACCTCAAAATTTACATAAATATGGTCCAAAGTACGACCGTATCTCGTGGGCTCATTTACAATGTTCACCAGGCCATAACCAGACAATATGTCTTGCAACACTCTATAGCGCTGATGGTCCCTGGTGGGATCTATGTTAAAATCTCCACCTAATATAATTTTAGTATTAGGCTTGTATATAAATTCTAACAAATCATACAAATTATTACGAAACACATTAAAATCACTATCATTGGCGGGTGAACGATAACAGTTAATTATCAGTATGGAGTTGCAGGAATCTGGTTTCCAAATAAGCCCACAAACTTCAATATGCTTTTCAGCACAAAACCGATTTAAATCAAGTTTTTGTACAATAAGGCTCTGCTCGCTCCAGATTCCTGCCCCACCTCCTTTATGTACCAATCTACTATAATTGCAAATAGGCACAAAATTTGCAAAATGAACACTGTCCTTAGTAATCTCTTTCATTCCAGTCTCTGTCAAACAAACAATTTTTACACCATGTTTATAGTTGTTTAAGTATTCTGTGGTTATTAAATTAACCTTGTCAAGAGTTAAAATTTGGCAGTTCAGAAACAGAATTTTTGTCACGTTGTTACCACATTCACTCACATTTCTTCGATCCTTCACTTTGCAGCATCTTGGTACCGTCTCTTCTGAAAAAACCTGCTGACGTAGGTTCCACAAGGCCACTTGTCTCCCATCATAGCTTTGTCGATATTTGTTGCATCTATCGTCACTTTGAACGATGAATAATATTGCGGAAACTTCGATGTTTTCTCTTCACACTCAACCTCGGGAAAGGTAGGTTTTAAATGTTGCACAACATTCTCACACGTAGTACCAGGTTTTAGACGGGAGACGTATAGGAATGCCTTTTTTTGCACTACCTGTAGATTAGATGTTGTCGAATTTCCAATGACAATTTCTTTCCTTTGTTTTGTATGATCCTTTTTTCTTCTGTTTACCTCGGTCCATTCACCTTGCTGTTTTATTATATTGTATATATATATATATATATATATATATATATATATATATATATATATATATATATATTATATTGTATTACGTATTTTGTTGGTTGTTTCAATGGAAGTAATTTGACACTTCCAGATCCAGATACATATATGAGGAACTTATTATGTATCCGTTTCTCGTCGGTATTACGTATGTTTTTGGTACTATATAGGTACATATACAATTCGTGGAGTGCGGTACGCAACACTCACCTACCGCGACTTTTAAATCCCAGCACTCCCAATTCTCGCCAGGCCCACTTCTCGGCAGACCCATCTTCGCAACAATGCATTCACCAAACGGCAGAGCCGTAGCTAGACTTTGCCGATGAGGGGTAGACAAATTAAAAAAAACGAATAAAATAAAAAAATAAAAGATAAAAGACCCTTTTTAAAAACAAGCTTTTTAAGCCATGTACTAAAATGAATAAAATAAAATAAGTCTAGGTTTTCGTTAATTGCGACAAGTTTTTGTAAATCAAAAAGCTTATTTTATTTTATTCGTTTTAGTACATACATGGCTTAAAAAGCTTGTTTTTATCAGGTTTTTTCTCTTTTATTTTTTTAAAATTTTATTCGTTTTAGTACACGACTTAAATAAAAGCGTGTTTTTAAAAAGGTTTTTTTAACTTTTATTTTGTGCTTTTTAGTACCTACCTATCCGCTAGATTAGATTTAGTATGACGTCACTTACATTATTATTTTGTACTCATCAAACCCTTTCATTTGATACCCATGTCAAGTAGGTTGTGCAGAAATAGGTAATCCGCCATCGTCGGGCGGCCGACATATTGAATTTAGTGTGATGTCACTAACATTTTCGTTTTCTACTCTTCAAGCCCTTTCAATTGATACCTACTCATATTAAGGGGGTTGAGAAGAAAAAATTTAATCCGCCATCTTGGAACGGCGGCAATATTGAATTTAGTGTGATGACACTAACTTTGTTGTTTTATACTCTTCAACCCTTTCATTTGATACTCATAATAAGGGGTTTGAAAAGAAAATGTAATCCGCCATCTTGGAGCGGCGGCCATATTGAATTTAGTGTGATGTCACTAACTTTCTCGTTTTCTACTCTTCGCGCCCTTTCATTTGATGCCACTATTAAGGGGGTTGAAAAGAAAATGTAATCCGCCATCTTGGAGCGGCGGCGGAATTTAGTGGGATGTCTCCAACTTTATCTCCTCCATTACATTTATATTGTTTCTAAAAGTGACATTACAATTATTATGATTAATTATTGCCATGCTATCGAAAAGTTCTAAACTGATTTAATTTGCACTATAACTCATTCCTATTTATTATTAGGTCAGGCTGTGTTATTGTTATTAGTAAGCGGATGCTCGTACGCCCCAAGTGCAGAAAAGAACATAAATCTTGTAACCTGCAAGTTTTTTTTTTTGTACACAAATAGGTAATTATAAAGACTTTTGCAAATATTTATCTGACACAATATGTGCATAATAAATGATATAACATAATTGATATCAAGGTAGGTGGTAAATAATTTACAATACCTACCTAACTGAAAACATTTTTGTTTCCAGCCACCAAAAAATTAGTTTACTACTCTTAGTCCTGTTTCACGTATGGTTCTTTAGGTCTAAATTTCCATTAAAATGAATACGCAATGCGAGAAAGTCATCATAGATGTCACACACATTTGAATACTTGCGAAATACACTTACATCAAAGTCTACGGATATAGTATTCTGTAGACTTTGCTTACATGGCCGGCATGCACTTATTTCGTAGAAAGCGGTTTTACCTGAAACAATCGGAACTAAAAGAAAATTTGTTACGTGACAAGTAGACCTTGCCGCCTTTTAGATACATCTATTGTCCAGAGAGTATGTACGATGATAAAGGAATGAGTTTACCTATACATCAGGAAACGCCAAGGTTTCTTTGCTGTTGGGCGGATATTTTTTGAAACAAGACTACCAAATCAGACTATGCGTCCTCTAGATAAGAATTTTATAGATTGGGTCGCAGTTAATAATTGAAGACATCCTTGTATTTTATTATTCGTAAAGGTAAATAAATAATTGCTGATACAATAATAAAGCTTCATTCATTTTTAGTTTCTTAGTTTTTTGTGCTGATTGCAAGCTTTATTTATACTTTTGGTGTTTATTTGGCTAGTGTGCTATGGCTATGAGAAAAATAATCGCATTTTAAAAAAAATAACAAATTAATAAACCGTCACTTGAAGAAAGTTTTCTATATACAAGGTATCCCGTATAGTTATGTTCAAATTTTGGCAGCGTAAAGAATACTTCTTTTAAAGTAAAAGAAAACGCAAAACTTGTATATCCATTTTTGTTTGTTTCCAAGTAACACGCCTGTTGGCTTACGGGCACAAGCCTGCATTCAACACGGAGGTGGACATTTTGAAAATATTATTAATTGACAAAAATCTTATTAAATTACAAAAATATTATTAATTGAAAAAAATATTATAAATTGACATTTTTTTAAATAAATTCATATTTTATTTAAGTTAAGAATGAATTTTGATTATTTATTGTATGTAAATAATGTAGTGTAACTTTGAAATAAATAAAAATCGATATACAATTTTTGCGTTTTTTTTACTTTAAAAGAAATATTCTTTACGCTGCCAAAATTTGAACATAACGATACGGAACACCTTGTACAGCAGTAAAACGAAAACGTTTAAAATTTCATGAAAAAATAGAGGTAAAACTATTTGGAGACCAATTAGTAAAGAGGTTGTCCCACAGTGCATTCAATACACGGACGGTGTTGAGACTCAACAGTTGAATTGACACGCCATCCGTTCAACATTATCTGGTTGTCTTTAGCCTCCACGACGAAAATATTTTTTGATAAGCGTGATAATCCAAGAGCTAACTTAATTATTCGTCAGAAACTAAAGGCCTTTAAGCTAAAACTCCTAGATAGGTACTTTGATAGAAGAAAATAAATTAAGTAGGTATGTACATACCTACTACATTTTTGTTATTGAGCTCAAGGAAATTTCATTATTGACCAACTTTTTTTAAAGCAAATTATGTATACTGGATGAGGTATTATGTGACCACCACACTACCAATAAATGGGAGAGGGTCTTCTCAAAATTTCAGATATTGGGCTACAGAATATCCTTATTGGGTAATTAACAACTGTAAAAGCCAATATTCCCAAGGTCGACGTGTGGTGTGCAATTCTTGGGAAGCGATTAATTAGCCCCTTCGTTTTTTATACAACTACACAGCTCGGTTGACATTTGAAGTGAGACAGGAAGTGTATTTCTAATTGGAGCATCGATTCATAACAATTCTAGGATTGTTCTGCAATTATTAGACGTACATTTCCTACAGACTGGGCAGGGAGAAACAGCTCTTTTGAGCTGTGCCCACTAAAGTTACCAGATATTGCTTGCTTTCGAATTTTTATTTTTAGGGGAAATTAATGAATGAAGTTTACAAAACCAAACCCTAAAACCGTGACTAGCGGTATGCCAGGATAACCGAAGCCTATCATTATAGACATATAAAAAACAATAGGCGGATTTGTTTACAAATTGTTAGCACGCCAACATTACTGCCAAAAAATACTATAATTATTCGTATTTTATAGTAAATGGTGGTCCATAATGTAGTGTCTAATAACTTTGCCTCTAAAAAAAATAGGTTAGTTTCTGGTGTTGTTCGATAGAAAAACTGAAAACAAATTTTGTGTTGCAAAAAATACAGGGTGTACCAAAGTAAAAACGATTTTAATCAATAAATAACTGCAAAGTTGCATTAATGTTGCATAGTGCTACGCAAAATATGATATCTAGAGTAGAAGAATGTTAAAGAAGAGAAGATCATCATCTTGTAGACACAATTTTAAAAAATTAGGTTACTTTTTTTTATTATTATGTTAGTTTCCTTTGTTATTAAGTTTATTGAATTCCTCAGTTTTCATCGAATGAAACTACTATAGTACATAAATCAGTTTTATTCTTAGTAGAGAAGATCTTAAATATTAGGTACCTAACTATTAGAAAAAAGGGATGGATAGGAGGGGGTGCAATGGGGGTGAATTTGAAGATAAGAATACATGTGTCGTTTTTTATGTGTTTGAGGTGAAGAAATTCAATTATGGCATTATTTTGAAGAAATAAAACTATTGAGAATTGAAAAGAGTGTCAAAAATGTCGGTGTCGATAAAACTGGTGCGAAATATTGACATTTAGAAATGAATAATGGGTATAAAGTAACCAATTTAACTTGTTTAATTTTTATCATAGTTTCCAAATGTGTCGTAGAAAAAAATTAGATATATTAGACCCGAGGAGGGTGCCATTTCCTCCCTAGTATTACAAGTATCTCTTTTTATGTTCAACAAAAATCATATTTATTTAAATACGTTTAACAATCTTATTACCTGACGAGCGCGCATGATTATCCGCATAGGTCGGGTATTCAGGAGCAATGCTACTTTTTTAATTTTGTGTATCACGGCCATGCTGTAGATTATTATAAAAAACTAACTGTTCCGGTGTTGTAACCCAGACATTAAACTATCTTTGTGAGAAATGTGATATCAGACAGTTACCCGATTCTTTCCTACATCTCTGTACTTATGTTTTGGCATCTAAGAAGAAAATTGTATTGGTATACCTATATCTTGTGGATCTACGATTTATAATAATTAATTTCCAAAACTGATAAGTTTGTTTTGTTTGTTCAATTACTAAAAATGATAATCGGTGAAAAATATAAGTGGCAGAATGCAGCGATAATAAAAAATAAATAAAAAAGTTGGGCGTTGCGTGGGATCTGAACCCGCGACCCACGAATTACTAGTCGCGTACTCTCACCCTGCGGTTAATAAGTGCCTGTCAGCTATCTAGGACAGCATTCGCTCTAATACTAAGGAAAACCCTAGAAAACCGTAGTAATCCCTGTGACTGTAGGACAATTAGTAAATCACGCAGATAAACATATATTGAGGAACAATACCGTGAATCCACATTTTGTCCAGCACTCCTGGAAATAAGGTCGATCGAAGGCAAAAGAACATGCAGCCCAAATGCATTTTTCCGTTTCCTATACGGTTAGCGCAACCGAGTGCGCTAATCGTATAGGAAACGGATGCGAGACCTGCATCTCCGTTCCCTAAGGGGTTAGCGCCCACACATGCCAATAATCACTCTGCAATGAGCTTTCTAGGTGCACCTCCTTTTTAGGTACATACAGAGTGTTAATAAAGTACCTATGTCACAAAATTTCAAGGGAAGATTTTTGGGTCGATTTCAAGAAAAAACTTGATATGAACAACAGAGCTCCTTAAGAGTTTCCTTTTTGAGATACAGGATGTTGAAATTTCCAGAAAAATATCTGAAATTTTAAATAGATTTTCAGTAAATCATGAATAAATCGAAGCCAAACAATAAGTTGTCCTAGTTTGTTGCAATAATGTTTTATTTATTTAAGTTATCCTACAGCTGGTTGCAACTGTGTTATTTAGCATTAGTAAAATAACTTTTATTTCTGACCGGGATATTATAAGCTTATATCGTCATAGTTACGCTATCAATAAAGAGGGTCATAACTCCCTTGGGACATTATAGATTCTATAATCCCCTCTACCTTTCACAAGTAAAAATAAAATAAAAAATGCTAATATATATATGTGTATATATTTATGAAAAGAAAACTGAACCATATTTTATTTATTCAATAAATTTGTACATTTTTTCCGTTTTAAAAATGAACAATATTTTATTGAAATCGGTCAGAAATAAAATTATCTATGTACCACGGGAATTAATGAGCCTTAATAACCTCAGGCAATTGCTGTCCCTCGGGCCGGAGGCCCTCGGGACGCAAACTTTGCCATCGGTAATTAAGGCCCTTATAATTCCCTTGATACATAAATAACTATAATAATTCCATCACAAAACTCGTGTTTGCCTTGAGATATGGAAAAAGTCAAAAGATGACTTTTGTAGAGAATTTTATGGTCTCTCCAAAAATGTAATAAAATGTTGTATTACACAGAACCGGACTAGTTTGTTGCAAATTAAGTAATGTCGATCCTTCGTAACTACGCCACTGGCAGCCGCATAAGGCTAGTATACGAGGGTCGATCAATAAGTATGTTTAACGACAGGTGGTGTTGCTAAGGGAATTTGACATTACCGCCCTGTACTGTCATCTGTTAAACCACACCATACTAAATTTCAGACTCATTTATGGGTTAGTTTTTATTTGACAGTTATTCTATCTTACCTGTTACGTGTCTTTCGATAAAATAGAAAAAGAGCAATATCGATCAGAAATTCGCTTTTTATTTTTGGACGGAAAACATGCGAAGAAATAAAAGCGGAGTTCACCACCACCATATTGGTTTAATGAATTCAAACGTGGTCAAATTTTATTGAGACACGAAACACGTATGGACTGTCATATAAAAACTAACCTCTGAATCAGTCTGAAATTTAGTAGTGGTTTGACAAATGACAGTACACGAAGGTAATGTCAAATTCCCTCATCATCGTCACCTGTCGTCAAACACGGGTGCTTATTGATCGATCCTCGTACTGCCATAATTTGGCACTCCAGTTAGGCCTATCGACTACCAAGTTTGGCTTCGATTTATTACTTTACAGAAAAGTTATTCAAAATCTCCGATATTTTTCTGGAAATTTCAACACCCTGCAGGGTAGAGGAATAATATAAAAAAATACAGATTAATATTCTGAACAACGAGTGAGTACTGTCGTGACTCTTTGCATTTGTTATTGTGTTGAGAAAAATATCTGCACTCAAATGCTATTTTCTTCTTATTTATAGGTAAGTACCTAGGTAGGTACCCACTATCGCAATTTTTAGTGATTTTTGTTTTTCATTGGTTTATTTCCAAGAAAACTATTTGTATATTTTGCCACAGAAAATATATTCAAATAACAGAGAGCTCCTTAATGACAGCTGTCAAATGGACTCCAACTTCGAAGCTTAATATTTTCCAAATGCAGTCATATTGAGGTCCACTATTAAATGTTGGTAAATCTACGAATTGGGAAGATTATATTTTGGGAAAATATCCTTCCATAGGAAATGCAATCTCCTTGGAGTCCATTTGACAGGTATTGTTAAGGAGATTTCTGTTGTGGAAATACATTTGCTGTGATTTCGCCTTACTTGCCGCAAAGCTGGGAAGAAACCTAAAAACATATCCCCAAAAATCGTCAGGGTGAAAGACGCAAGAAATATTTTGTTAATTACAATAAAAAAATAAATATCTGCTCCATATAATCTTATTTAAGAATTTTTTTAAGGGAAGGTAGAGAATTTTGTGTAAGAATTCAGATTTCCAAGAAATTCTAAATAAAACAACAAAAATATACTTACATGAAATTTAATATCTATATATTCATCCGAAAAACTACGACATATTTATAAAGTTGTTAACTTTAAATGAAATGGATAAATTAATTTCGTTCCTCTGCGCTAAATCTAAAACCATTAAAGAAGAAATCTTCGGCTTTTTCTTTTAAATATATCCACTACTTCATCTGCATGAATTTCTGTTCCATAGTGAATGTTCATTAGAGCCAAACCATTAAGTCTGTTTTCACTTGTAGTGTTTCGTAAATAGTTTTTCAGTCTCCTTAGGCTCGAGAAAGACCTTTCTGGGGTAGCAGTGGATACAGGAATGGTAGCCAAGATTTGTAGTAATGTGTAAATATTAGGATAAAGGTTTTTATCGCACATATCTAGGCATTCCAAACTAGATTTCGGGGTAGGCAGTCTTCTTATCAGCATGCAAGGTAGCTGAAGCTTTGATAGCTAAATCCAAATTTGTTTCTTTATTAGAAACCCCTTGACCTTGACTACACCACTTTTTCCAGTAGTCCATACCTTTAAGTTTATCACCCTTCCTTTTTTCCCCTCCATTTTTCGACAGTAATAATGATTCACGTATCTATCCTTAACAAGGTCATCGAATAACAGCGCACTAAAATTACTCACTTACACGGTACACTTAATTCTCTTCACTATTCGTTCACCACTTTTCACTTTTATTCGCTTCGAGTTCGCATGGAACAATACTGCCGTAAGCGCGGTCACGCGCCGCGGCGCCGCTTATATAGCAGCCCAGTAGCCGTCCAGAAACTTCCCCGAACTTCCACAAAGTTCCGCTCATTTCGACCGAGGGGCGTGACGAATAATCGAGAAACAACGCAAAGTGTCCCTACAATACAAAATAGTTCGGCTGCAACTGCGTCTGCCTCTCGTAAAAAGATGGCGCTAGGCGCTACTATTACTCGGTTGCGCTAGCCGTACCTATAAATAGGAGACGGAAAGCAGGCATCGCCTCCGTTTCCTATACGATTAACGCACTCGGTTGCGCTAACCGTATAGGAAACGGAAAAATGCAGCCCAAATAGTTCGCAATGCTCCGAACATCGCCACCCCGGCCTCATCTGTAGATTAGGTATACTTACCTAATATTGATCGAGAAACTAAATGTAGATGTAAGGGTTGAAAATGTTAATGATTTTTTTTAGAAATAACAGTGAATAAAAATGACCACATACTTAAATCTGAACTATTCTTTTATAAATCCTCACAGCAATAATAATGGTGAGACATTATCAGTAAGGATATTTTGGAATATTTGAAATTACTTCGCCCTCCAATGTCATAATTCTATTCTATCTACTGTGATTTTTATTTCACGGTTACAGCATAAAGTCGTATTTATTTTGTCTAAATAACAAGATAGATGAGGTGAACTTTAGCTGTAAGCTATTCTTACACTTAACTTAAAACATATTTTTTAAGTAACTACCTTAGGTATAGACACAAATAGAATGTCAGTGCCTAAACTATTAACCCAATAACATTAACAAACTAACAATTACCAACAAGGCTCACTGACTTTTTATTATATTACAATTGTATTTGAGTGGCCTTTTGAATGTTGAAACGGGCTTCAGTTTCCAATCGCTGGGAAAATAGTTATACAGCATAGCCGAATTGTAAAGAGAACCCTTTCAAAACAGTTTTGAAGCTGGTATGGAGTTGAGATGTATGAATTGTTAGATAAGTGAAAGTTGCTATTAGAATCTTCCGTCTATTTTCCATAGTTAACTACGAATGTTCTTTACTTTTGGCAGACACATGGTCGTATTTACGGCGACCAAACATATATGGGCAAGAAAAATATATCGACAACAAAACAACAACAAAACAGGGAAACAGAGCAACTTGCACCCACAACTTTTTTGTCAGGTGTAAAATTAAATTGTGTACTAATACTAACTCTGTAACATTAAACAATGATTTGAGTGATCACAAACTAATTATGATAAATTTTAAACTGAGTAATATCTACTAACCGACTTATTTGTAAAATAAACTATAATGCTCTAATACAAAGTCTACCCACAGAAGGATGGGAAGATGTCTTGGACGAAGGTGAGGTTGAAACATGTACGGTTGCACTTGTTAATCAATTGCAGGGCCAGTGCGATGTACTGAAGCTTATAGAATTAGTATCTAGTAAGAAGGTGAGGCTGAAGCCGTGGATGTCCAACTGACTTTTAGTCTGTATACGGCAAAGAAATAATTTAAAAAAGTATTGTACCTTGCATCCACATGACAACAGAGCTCTGACTAAATATGTAAAATATAGAAATAATTTGACAAAATTATTAAGAAATCGAAATATGTAGTTACACTACAGAACAAAAATTAATCAAAATAAAATTGATTCAAAAGAATTGTGAAAAATAATAAAAGAGGCAACAAATGATCAAAATAATAGTTTGGATGTGAAACTTCTTATTGATGCTAATAATGTTCATGTAACTGATAAAAACCAAGTAGCAAATGAACTAAATTAAAAACTAGCTGAAAAATAGTTCAGTCCATTTGTGATCAAAGATTGCCAAGAACTATTAATCTGAAAACATTTGTTTTTACTCTTATTACAGATTAGAAATAAACTACGGGAGTAAAAATTCTAAAGGAGGCAGTTATTGTTCCCTTTTATAAACCCAGTGACAGTAAGCTGCTAAGTACCTAACTATAGACCAATAGCACATGTTAGTACAATTAGTAAACTTATAGAAACATGTATGTATCAAATATAAAAATAATACGTTTTGGAAAGTATAGCTGTTGTAAAAAAAACAGTATGCCTTTAAAAGCAATTCAAATACCGAGAATTCACTCTGCAGGGTGTCTGCGCATATTTTAAAATGTTTGGATTCATGGGAAAAGATTGTTGGAATCTTTTTAGATTTGGCTAAGCCATTCGACACTGTTGCGCACATTTAGATAGATTAAGTGACATAAAAGTGATATTTTTAAGTCTTATTTGAGTCAAAGAACACAAAGTGTAAAAATTGCAGATATCAAAAGTGACCATGATGATTTAGAGTTTGGTGTGCCTCAGGGCACGGTGATTGGGCCATTGTTATTTAATATTTATATAAATTTATATATAAATTTGGATTTGGAGGAAACGAGAGGTTACGGTTTTGCAGATGACACTGTTGTACTATGTTGTAAATGTTTTTGTAACTTTTGCCTTAACTCAGGGAACACTCCCTAACGTCCAACATATAACAATACATAACTCAAACTGTATTCGGGAAACGAAGGATAAACAAAAATGAAAAGAAAACAAAATATTAAGTATTTAAGATTTTTCATTGATGAAAATTTTACATGGAAAAATCATGTAGTTTATGTCACAAACAAAGTTAGGAAGCTAATTTTTAAATTTTACGTGAAATATTCGTTAAAAATGGTTTATTTTTCGTTAAGAATTGTCAATTATGGGTTATGGCTTGGTTGTACGAATTTAGTTTAGCGGCTTTTGGGACAAATTATTTTCGACAGAGTGAACCCATCCAATAGGATGGACAGTCGACTATTTCTAGCTTATTATGCCGTCATCAGCCGGCCATAACCCAGTACAAAATAGCCAGAAACGATTCATGGCTAAGTTAATCTTTAACCAGCCGTAGCCGGTAAGTTAACACTGTCAGAAGCCTAAAACACTAATAGTATAAGAATTCGGCCGAAAATAATCGAAGCATTAAAAGTTACAGGTACCTTGGCACCGATCACAAAACAAATAAAATAATATACCTATTATATTTTGTTGTATGTTTGAGGATGTTAGTTAGTTATCATCTCATGTTTATTTTTCGGCCAAAGATTGAAGCTCGATGTAGATACCTACAACTCGAGGTTCAGATCCTAGTTAATTTCTACATATTAGAAGACACTAGGGTGAATGTCCATGTGCGCTTATTCTTCTATTACCTCATCAGCAGCATTTTGCAGTATACTGCAGGCGTCTGAGTTCAAGCCAGAAAATATTTATAAATATAAATATTTATCAATATTGTCATTTATATCTTTTAGTCTACAAATAAAGTTAGGTAGAAACCTAATCCTATGTACCACAATCCACTCCATAACTCTTTTAGTGCTCTCTACTATATTGTGAATCCGCCTGACATTTTGTATTAGAATGCAAGTTTAACGATTACTTACACATTTATAAATATTGTGGGATAAATACCGTTCGAAGAAAACATTTATTTATTAATACAAATGTTTTTCGGAAGACTCGTAATTTTAAAATATCTTGCATTATACAGAATTATATCCTCTTGCTAGGTTGAAGTAAATTTGTATTAATAAGTGGAATGTCACCTTTTTCTATTAATATTGGATATGTTTTAAAATTTTGCATATTTAGGTGCAACTTAATTTAAGTAATGTCCTGTTCACTGAATTTGGTCTGAAGCAAATGCCTACAAAAAATGTGACTTTGACGTATGTACGTGGGCCTCGCCATCCACAAAACGAGAACCAATTACTCATATAAGAACAGTAAATCCAACATTTGAGCGAGGCACTCTGTATTTCAGAAAAGAAATGTGTGTAATAATTAGAGTAACCCAAATTATATGCAAGTCGAAACCCTAAAAATATGCAAATAATTTAGTCAAAATATGCAGGAAAATGTTGAAAATATGCAAATTAAGAAAAACTTTAAAAATATAAATTTATTGTTTCATTTACAAATAAACATACCTATATAATGTACATACAAATTTCTAAATGCTTTTATACATAGTAAAAGTAACAATATTTTATTTTAAATTTTTTACATACAGGGCGATTGAACTAAATCTAAATATGCATTTATTATAAATTAAAAAAATCAGGTTGAAATTTAGTAGTAAAAACAATTAAAAAATTTTGTCTTCTATCAGAATATAAAAATTTATAAATGGAGAAACTCTTTTCCACAGCAACCGATGTAAGAGGTGCGCTTTTAAAATTGCTCACTATCACAGGATCCAAATCGATGGATTCGGTAAAATCTCGCTTTAAAATATTTGCTACTTGCCTAAGAAACTGAAACCCACTATTTTTTTCCATCACATTTCTAAATTTTTGAAATATTTTGTCCCCAATTTTACCTGTGACATTTTGAAAATAATTATTTAATATTTTGTATATACAGGATGTCCCCTAATTCTATTATACGTGGGTCTAATAATTGGTATTTTTTTGCGTCAAATTATGAGGCTTCTCTTAATGAAATTGTTGGCTAACAGGCCCCCCTGTCGAGATCGGACTTTATCAAAACGTGTTGATTTTGTTTTTATGTGATACCCTTTACCATTAGATAAGAAATGTATATAATATACGATTAGGGATCGTTAAATTTTTTTTCAACTGAACCTTTTTTGAACTTACTTCAGGAATAGAAAATTGTCTCCATAAGCAAAAAGATACCTACTTCTTTTGTGACGTACGTAATCTTTCTAATATCGTGAACAATTCGAAGATTTTCTCAATAATAATGTACAGGGTGGTTTATTATAAATTGACACCCCCTTAACTCGTTAGTTTTTGAGGTTAGAAAAAAGTTTTTAACAAAAGTTTTAGATACTAATACAAAGTTTTTTGTGACGCTATTGGACCGTCTACAGTGTGTCCTAGAAAGCCGTGGCAGACATAACTTATGTTTTTTTTTTAAATGGAGCACCCTATATATTTTCGCATTTTTGAAATCTGCTCAACAAGGCAATCAAAATGATATTAAACTTTGTGGCATTATCTTTTTCCGTTTTTGAAAAATTCCGTATTAAAATTTTATACTAAATTTATTTAACTCGAATTTGTGGATATCGTGATAAAGATAGACGATCAATGTAAAAATGAAAAATATTTGTTTTAGACAAGAGAGTAACATAGTGAAACTCCAAAATGTTTAGGAGCTTTTACGATTTTCCTGAAATTCTTTATTTCGGGAATATAATCGGTAAAATTTAAAAAGGCTCCTAAACACTTTGGAGTTTCACTATGTTACTCTCTTGTTTAAAACAAATATTTTTTGTTATTACATCGATCATCTATCTTTATCACGAGATCCACAAATTCGAGTAAAATAAATTTAGTATAAAATTTGAAAACGGAATTTTTCAAAAACGGAAAAAGATAATGCAGCAATGTTTTATACCATTTTAATTGCCTCGATGAGCAGATTTCAAAAACGCAAAAATATATAGGGTGTTTCATTTAAAAAAAACATAAATTTTGTCTGCCACGGCTTTCTAGAACACACTGTACACGGTTAAATAGCGTCACAAAAAACTTTGTATTGGTATCTAAAACTTTTGTAAATAACTTTTTTCTAACTTCAAAAACTAGCAAGTTAAGGGGGGTGTCAATTTATAATGAACCACCCTGTACCTAAATCGCTTTAAAATATTTAATTTAAATTTAGAGACTAGTTTTCTGAAATGTAAACTTGAATTTTACATTTTTTATTTTAACATCTTTCTACAATATCAAGAGAGCATCGCAGACAAAATAATATCTAGTCATTGCTCCCCTCCCCCGTACACACATTCATTTGCTTCTGGGGTACTCCTAGTTTGGAGTATTGGGAGAGTGAGAATTATTATTAATATATTAATATTATAGAGGTTTACCGGTCGAGATGCCTGAATTTTTACTTTTGTGTTTTATTTTTAAGTTGAATTTATGAAAATCCGAAATGAAAATTAGTCATCTTTTTAAACAAACAATAAAAATGAAATATCAATTTCAAAACCTGCACTTATTTCTTAATTTTTATTACTTAATAAATTTAAAATCCAGATTTCAAATTTTTTATTTAGGTTTAGTATTGGATTATAAACAACTATCTTTTTTATATGGTCATCTTTCTTTTCTTGACGAGCAGAATTTTTTATAGAGTACTGAGTAAGGCTTTTCGTCGTAAAATCATTAATTAAAATTTTTCTCCTCTTGTCAACTCCATCATACACACTGTATAGTGTATACTGTGTACTGTGTACTGTAGCAGCACGAAACTTGCCTTTAACTTTAATAATATTTCTCAACGATCAATTTATAAACTAGTTTTTATTACAAAGAAACACGAGTTATACGAAAGAGGCAATACAAAATATTAATATTGCCCTAGTGCGTTGAGAGAATATTCCTTCACTCAACGCCCTGGGTCAAATAAGAGTACCCTGATAGGATACTAATTGACATTGACATACAGTTATTTGGCGCACTCAACTACTATAATCTGCTGTAACTGGTGAGATATGAAAGTTATAAAAAAGTTTTATAAGGCAAAGTTGTAGAGCTTATTATTATGCACAGGTTGGAAAAAAAATTCAAAAAAATAAATAAATAAGAAACCACCCCTATTGCACAAAACCCTGAAGGGGTTCGAGTGTGATTTTTTGGTTGGATACTCAGGAGGCAGTCCTCGACCAACCCTGAAAAATTCAAGTTGCCAGCATTTATTTTTTTGGGCCCCTTATAAGACGGATCTAATTATCTTGGACCATAAACCGCTGGTCGCAGGTTCAAGTCCCACACAAAACGCAATTCTTTTTTGTTTTTAATATTGCTGCATTCCGATTCCTATATTTCGTCACTGATTATAATTTTTAGTAAGTAAACAATATAGTTATTATAAGGATTATTACTCATATAGTTTAATTCAAAGTAAAATATGAACTTGACGGTGGTAGGAAAAATATAATATATTACAGGATGCGTAAGCTCTATTTTGGGCCTAATTGTTTTTTTATAAGTAAAAATACGTACACACCACAAGAGTGTTGATAAGTTCTTACTTGACTATACGTGATATTAGAAAAAAACTATTGTTTTGCATTCATCTTTGAACGTTAAATTATGTAGATTAGCTTATTATACATAGGTGCTACCTGACACAACAATAATAAAGATACTCTATATTTATTCAATTTATGCGTCTAATAGACAAAGCTGTACCATTATTACATAGGTACTTAGCGGTGTAAAAGAAATATACAATCACAATCACTTGTCATTGGGAAAATGCCACCAATGAGAAAATTCAATGGCATCAATAATGCAGATTATAATTCCTTTCAAATTTTTGCATAACTGAAAATAATAAGTTGTTACAATAGAAAAAAATATAATCTAATTATTTATTTGGAAAACTTGGAAAACTACATTGTCCTCCAAAAAATTCACGTCGTGGAAGGGGGGGGGGGGGTGATTTTTAATCAATGATTTATTTTGGCATTTAACTTGGGTGTTAACTTTTACTTTTAAAAATATGAAAAAGGACCCACTCGGACGTAGTCATTTGAATTTTGATATATGTTATATGTATTTGAATTTTGATATATGTTCTTTGTTGAAATTTCAAAAAGATTTGTGAATATTTCATTTCTTTTTTAAATTTGCATAATTTTACCAAATTTGAAGACCTATTGAAAAAGTTTAGTTTGTTGAAAATTTGTATAACATTGTGTTGCCGATGCGGCAACAATCCAGTCGGCCTGCTACGTACACGACAAAAATTGTTACCCCTACAATCTTATGGAAATATTTCCTACACACGGTAGGTGTGACAAGCTAGGTAGATACAACCTTTATTTCCGTGAAAACTACAAAGTTGGAGCGAAAAACTCGCCAAGTCAAGACTATAAAAGGGACTCTCAACTAGAAGTTGTCTCAAACGCTTTTTAAAAACGCTAAACTTTAGCTCCAGCCTTATATGATCTGACAGGTGATTAAAAACATTTAGACACATATGCTTTTTGCATTTTTTTGTCATACACAAACGAGCGTAAGGCACGGAAATTCGCATAGGTATTCAATTCGTGACTATTTGAATTAGTCGCAAAGCGCTCCCTGTTTTTGTGGACGTAGACATACCACTCGAAAATATATAGGTTTATCACCGTGAGGACTTTTAAATCCCAAAAAAGTGGTCTGCTTGAAGTCAGCCGAGAAGCACCTGCAATGGTGAGTATGATTCTTTTCTGGTCCACAAAGACGTTATGAACGTGGGACGATGCGCCCCAAAAACATATCCCAAAACAAAGTTTAGACTCGACGAGGGCATAATATATTATATTAATCTCCTTCTAATTAGAACCAGTGCAAGGTTCCCTAACAGAAAATATGTAGAATTCAAGCTAGAAATTTCATAAAATTTTAAAACTTGTAACTTCATAAAGACTATTTTATATTACTAACTTTATCACTCTATTAGCTTTACTACAGCTACGGTGTGTGAGTGCGCGAATAAATACATTCGCAATCAATCCAAAAGCATAATAACTGAAATATTCCCAATTTAACCCAAATTAACTAACTTTACTCAAACATTGAAAAACAAATCAACAGGGCCCCATTATTCTATTTTAACTTTAACAGCATCCCATAGGCTATAGGAACTTGTCTTTATGGTGCCATAATATCTACAGCAACTAGGTAGTACCACAGACTTATAAAGCTTAGCGAAGCTATATATAGATCTGTGGTAGTACTATAAAATGGCATACCTACATAATTAAGTTAACTTGGCAAAATCATTGCCCCGGATTTATTTAATCTATATATCCATCGAATGCACACATACACAATATTTACCTATTTGCAGGTTCAAAATGAGATTCAAAATTGGATTTCTTCTCAGTGCACTGGCTTGCATCGGGCATGCGTTAGAACTTGAGGTTATAAACCAGTGGAACTTCCTGGATTACAGCTTCCCACCTGATTTCAACGGGAGAGATTTTAGGTAAGACATTTTAGGGATATGTTTCTTCTTTGATTTTAATGTTTTCTAGATCTAACCCCGTTTAGCAAATCACCTATCATGACTTCTTTCCGCTAATTCAATGAAGATTTTACTTACTTATTTAAAAATAATAAACTCCGAACAAATATTCACCGACAATGGCGCACTGGCGCATTATATACCTAACAATTCTCTAAAGAAATATGTAGAGAATTATTGATAGTAACGGCCTTTAGATGCCTACGACAACAATTTTCATAGATGAACAATTTGCATAGAGTAATAAACTCCCCGGCAAGATAATATCATTACCTATGTGTTTTAAAGAGTAAACAGGAGTAGTTGCCATGAAAAATTTGATTTTGCAATATCTTGTGGTATTACGGTGCTAGATAATTAGCGAAATATGGAAATATAGGTGCGTTCTTCGACCTACTACAAAATGCATTGTTTCGTGACCGTCAACACTTACTCTCAACAGCTAAATGTTTCGAAGTGATTGTCCGCACAAACGAAAGTATTGTAAATGCTAATTTGACTAATTACGGGAATTCCTAATTTTTTGACCAAGTCATTTTTTTGTAGTTCGTTGGTTCACTGAAGACTTGGAAGGATTGCTCTATTATCAGACACTTAACACGCAGCCGGATCCATGAGATTTTCAGCAACCTTAATCTTTCCCATTTTTTAGTAAAAAAAAAGAACATAAATACTGCAAAAGTATTTGAAATGATTCTTACAATAAACAAAGGAAAATAGCTGCCAAACTAAACACATTTATTGTTCTATAAGATATTCGATTAAGGCAACTCTTGGGTCACTTTTATATTAAAGGTCGACGTATAATAGGTATATGGTTTTGAGCGGTTAAGAGGGTGCCAGAGTTTTTTTATTTAAATTCTTGGTTCCGTATCCCACACCCACATACTAAATTTTGTTAGGTTATGGTAAATGGGGGATACCTATAATCCATCTCCTCAAAAGAACAATATTATATAATAATTTCGTTCGTCTTAAATTTAGGGAATCAAAATTAAATCGATCTGTTATATAATTATTTGGATAACCTCTTTCTGTATAATAACCAAGTACTTTAAAGAACATAAATTTCAGAAGTTTTTTGGATATTTTCGACTGAGACTTTTTATACACCAAACTATAGACCCATATTCAAGTTTAAATCTTAGATAATGTGCAAAATAAAGTATTTTTAAGGCATTAACATCAACATCATTAAACGACCGACACTTGCTTGATCCACCTTTGTCAGAATATGATTTGAAAAGGACACGTTGCTATCAAAAACGATTCCAAGATCTTTTATACTTTGACGACACCTGATCCCGATAGTTACGTTATTAACAGCATATCGGAATTGAAAAATACCAACTCGTATTTCTTTTATTTCTAGTATAGCTGACCACTTTACACTTACCTACGTTTAGGGGCAGCCTGTTGTTCATGCACCAGTTATTTATTATTTATTACATTAAGCTGATCCGGCAGAAAACTGCAATCATTGGGAGATTTTATAGAGGAAAAACTTTTAGATCGTCCGCGAATAGTAATTTCAGACAATCCAGGCCCTCCCCAATATCATTAATAAACAATAAATATAAAAATGGCCCAAGATATGATCCCTGTAGAATTCCAGATGATGCAAATAGTTATTGAGTGATCTATATTATCGAAAACTTTCTCGATGTCCGTATATAAAATATCATAAATTTATCACCAACATTCTGTACCCCAGATGGTTTGAAGAAATCAATAAACAATACCAATATTTCAATATCTACAAGTTTTCTTAACAAGTTTTTTGGTTTAAATTCATTCTAGGTCAAAATGTGTAAAACCCGTTTTTTGGCAACTTTGGCCCCTATATCTTCTTGGGATTTAGCTACAGAGAGTTCGGCCCGGAAAAAAAACTGTTGCAAATTCCAAGCTCTTAAATTTTTTTTCTGATACCTTTTTTCTTCTGGGAATTTTTTCGATCTCTAACAACAGATTGACTCAGGGCAACTATATTCAAGAGTCAATATAAACATCGGAAATATCTCCACTTAATAATTATTTCTCAAAGGTTTCGACATTAAGGTTTTCTTATAATTTCTTTGCGAAACAAGCCTTAATTATACTAAGACTGACTTTAGCGTTGGAAAAAAGTTGTTTTGTACGGCCGACTAATAATGTAGTGGGTAGTAATGTCACGCCCTAATAAAAAGCGGGAATAAGAGAATAAGTAATAATAAAGGTTACTTTGGTACAACACCTGTAATTTTACACAAATGAACGGTATCATTATTTCATTAAAATTATGACGTCAATGACCCCGCGCATCGTATATAATCGAGTATCTAAGTGGCACTATAGTCTCAAAGAAATAACCAAGGAACTCTAGAAGCTTTAATGTTTCAGTCAAGAGTCAAGGATTTATTCCTTTTCTCAATTCCCATTGAGTCAATGGTCAAACTATTGACCTAGTCTGGACGAGAAACTCTGGAAAAAGCGAGCAAAGTTCCAAGGAAAAGGAATACATTTACTGCATTCCCAATTATTTTAAATAATATTAATTTACCATGAACAGCGTGTTTCCCATTAAATACGGTATTTGTGACCCACAACATGCCGCTCGGGATAATATTAAGAACAGTAATTATTATTAATCCTTCGACTAAAGTTTAAACCATTTTAGAGATTTCACATCGACGACTTTTACGCAGACTGTCAAAACAATCGAACACAACACAGCCAAATAATTAAAAATACGAAGGCACCTAATATATTAGGAAAATACGTCAGTGAAGAAATTTTTCACTAGTAATCGCCCTAATGCTTGAATTATTGCCGGAAATTTTTCGAGTACACGAATTTTTTGAAAATTATCACGAGAGATAATTTTCTTAAAAAAATCGTGTTAGAGAAAAATTTCCGGATATTAATTCAAGAACGGTAAGAAAATTCCATACGTACACGTAAATTAAACGAAATTATTATCAAAATTTTTGTTGAATATTGTTACAATGTCACATTATAATAATGACATCTGTCAACAAATTTTCAGTGGAAATATCGTTTCGGCAAATAAATTTCAAAAAAATTAAATCCGTCCAGTGGAAATTGGAACGGATAAAATTATTATTTTAAGAATTTTTGATAATTATAAATGGGGTTAATTTCAACTAGGGATGTAATATATTCGTCTTTTATGTTTTTGGGATGAAGGGATTAAATTTTGGAATTATTTGGGAAAAACAAAGTTACAGTAAAACTCCTTCACGGAACTAGTGCAAATGAGTGGCATGTTCGATATTAAATGTGTTGTTGTGATTCAGTATTTTCGGCTAAGGAAATTAGTAAGTAACTGTTAGTATAATAGCGGCGATATGTCATTTTTGTGCTTTGGTGTCAAGAAATTCAATGTTCAATTCTATATTTTGAAGAAAGAAAGTGACAGAATGGATGGGAGGAAATGGAAGTAAAAAACATGTGAATTTGTCGGTGCATTGTATTGTTTTGGGAGTTTACTAATACCACTTCATGGATTTAGAAAAGTGATAGTACGTAATTCCACTTTACACTTTTTTTCTAGGTCAAAAATACAAAACTTAGGTGGTGGCTAATCTTTCGTGAATACTTTGTAAATGGGAAATGGAGGTTCTATATCCGTCGGTTGAATGTATCATTTGTAGTCCGGGAGCTGGCGACACTTTTCATTGATAAATTTTATAAAGCCATAAAGAAGTAGGTACCTACATATTATGCTTCAGACAATTTCATTCAATAATCACATAATAATATTTAGACCGTCAGCCAGCGACAGATTTTCCTTACTGATTTTCTCATTTATGCCTTGGAGAGGGTTAAAAGGTAAATCGATGCTGAGTCGGAAAATAGCAATTTTAAGTTTGCCCCCCGGGGAAAACATATGGAAAATTCGATTTTTCAAAACAGAAAAAAAAAGGTACTAATTCTCACTTATGCCATGTTCACCGTATGATTTCTTATACTATTCCGACCTCGAGAACCCAAAGGCATAAGTGTAGCGTGTGGAAAAAGGGTTGAATTAAGGGTTTGGCAGATCACACAAAAAATTACTTGGTTTACTGACTCCGTCAGTTATGCCGTTCGAAATGATGAAAACTTATATCCTCACTAGCCCAAAAATTGATTGGCAGAAGTGACGCGTGGGGAAAAATGCACTTTGGCGTCGGAAAATAAGTCGGAAAATTTTTTTTCGTCAACTGATTTTGTCAGGGATAAAATGAATTGCAATAAAAACTTATTAACATAAAAACCTCAAAACCATGATGGCAGAAGTTTAGAGCGGGGGCTTCATATTTTAAGAAAATATAAATAATAATAAAAGTTGCAGGAAATTCGTGGAAATGTTAATTAATAATAGCAGTTATGCCGTTTGGCATATAGTTAGAAAATGCGATTCTAGGACTACATACCAAGAGGCATAAGTGTAGGACGGGGTTTTCATATTTATTACGACTAATTTAATTAAAAAAAAAGATAGCTGACAAATGTAGCAACCTTCTCCAAGGCATAAATGAGAAAATCAGTAAGGAAAATCTGTCGCTGGCTGACGGTCTAATTGTACCAGATCTCAACGATCATATTCCAACCAGTTTTATTGTAAACTTCACAAAATATACTTGTCAGGCTCTGTCACTTTCAAAGATTGTTCCTCAGGTCTCAAACTCGCACTAAACTCGCGTTATAGGTAATCTTTTACTTACTTCCAGGCCCAATTTCCAGGGCTTTTATAGACTGGAGACTACTATAGAATATTTCTGGCCAACGAAAGATGTACAAATCATAAAGTTTTAGAAATTTTTTAGAAAACCTATAGAATCTCTACAAGGAAAATAATGAAAAACTAAAGAGATGGGGCCCTAGGGGCCTCACGCCAACAAAGCTGTAACGAAAAATGCCTCTAAACTAATTTGAAATCTATGAGTAGGTTACAAATCAGTGCAAACGTGTTCACTAACATCTGATATAACAATTTTATAGGCATTTTTCGTCACACTGCCCTCTCTCTATGACCTTCGTCTATCTTCCCATGGTTTAGAGACAACCTGACGATAGTTAGTATATTCATTTTTCCGTGGGGCACGATAGTGTATGGTCGTTCCCAGCTTCTGCCAAGCTTTGGCGAACGATCGTTGGTCTACTTGGGGTTGTACAAGCACACTTTATCATCCACATTGTTGGCTTTTTGGTCGTAGCGGATCTTCATTATATCACTTTCCAAATGCAGATTCTGGCGGACCTCTTCATGAATCAGCTGAAGATTTTCTCTCATATGCCCTATGTTCATCAGTGATTTCTGGGTATTCTGGACGCCCGCTTATAATGTCAATAGGAAGACGTAGCTCTTTTCTAAAAACCACCCTTAATGGAGACTTTCTGGTAGACTCATGCATAGCAGGACGGTATGCCAACAGGAAAGGTGGTATGCAGCTGTCTCAATTATTTTGCTTCTGGTTTATGTTTCCGTCGGACTGAGGGTGAAGGGGCGTTTTTCGAGTCTTGAAAATTCCCAGAAGTTGGCATATATTTCTGAAAACCTCAGATTCAAAATTGCGGCTGGGTCAGAGTGCAGTTTTCTCTGTACACACGACGACATATCCAGTTTCACGGGCGTAGCCAAGGGGGGGGGTTTCGGGGGTTCAACCCCCCCCCCCGAAATAAGCAAAATATTACCAAATATTATACCGAAAAAATACGAGGAGTGAAGAGTTAAATTATTATTACGTTTGAATATATGTAGTAATAGTAGCGCCTAGCGCCATCTTTGACGAGAGGCAGACGCAGTTGCAGCCGAACTGTTTTGTATTGTAGGGACACTTTGCGTTGTTTCTCGATTATTCGCCACGCGCCTCGGTCGAAATGAGCGCAAATTTGTGGAAGTTCGTGGAAGTTTCTGGACGGCTACTGGGCTGCTATATAAGCGGCGCCGCGGCGCGTGACCGCGCTTAGGGCAGTATTGTTCCATGCGAACTCGAAGCGAATAAAAGTGAAAAGTGGTGAACGAATAGTGAAGAGAATTAAGTGTACCGTGTAAGTGAGTAATTTTAGTGCGCTGTTATTCGATGACCTTGTTAAGGATAGATACGTGAATCATTATTACTGTCGAAAAATGGAGGGGAAAAAAAGGAAGGGTGATAAACTTAAAGGTATGGACTACTGGAAAAAGTGGTGTAGTCAAGGTCAAGGGGTTTCTAATAAAGAAACAAATTTGGATTTAGCTATCAAAGCTTCAGCTACCTTGCATGCTGATAAAGAAGACTGCCTACCCCGAAATCTAGTTTGGAATGCCTAGATATGTGCGATAAAAACCTTTATCCTAATATTTACACATTACTACAAATCTTGGCTACCATTCCTGTATCCACTGCTACCCCAGAAAGGTCTTTCTCGAGCCTAAGGAGACTGAAAAACTATTTACGAAACACTACAAGTGAAAACAGACTTAATGGTTTGGCTCTAATGAACATTCACTATGGAACAGAAATTCATGCAGATGAAGTAGTGGATATATTTAAAAGAAAAAGCCGAAGATTTCTTCTTTAATGGTTTTAGATTTAGCGCAGAGGAACGAAATTAATTTATCCATTTCATTTAAAGTTAACAACTTTATAAATATGTCGTAGTTTTTCGGATGAATATATAGATATTAAATTTCATGTAAGTATATTTTTGTTGTTTTATTTACTTCTCAAACTAAACCCCCCCCAAAACTAAATCCTGGCTACGCCCGTGTCCAGTTTTAGAACAGGACTTCCGCGACTGTATTGGCCTCTTGGTTGGGGATGTGGTAAACTTCTGGCCACTTACTGAAGTAATCCATGGCAACGCTAATACATAACGGTTGACAGATTGGCTGGTTGAAAATGGTCCTCCTACGTCTATAGCGATTCATTCAAATGGTGCACTTGCCCTTGGCCACTTTGCCCTTGCTCCTAGTTTTTGAGGCCTTTTGCTGAAGCACATCACGGCACCACTCCTTGACATCTTCTCGATTATTTAACCAGTAAAAACCTCTCTCGAATATTATTCAAGGTTTTACTGACACCTTTGTGGACAGAGTCTAATATTCTTCTTCTTTCTTTGGCTCACAGTCAGGTAAATATGGACTCTCCAAGGCCCTCCAAGATATTTGTTGGAATGTCTACATGTATAAAAGTTGGTCGGTGATACATGCACTCCATCTATGCGTGGAGGAAAATATTAAACAAATGGAGGGTTATTTTAAAAGGTTCTATTATTCATTTAATTACTATTATTGTTACTAAATCGTATTTGTTGGCAAAATTCACAGTTTAGTTATGAAAAAGTTTAATTAAAGTCATAACTAAACTGTAATTTTGCCAACAAATAACACTTAGTACATATCAAAATTGGAAATTAAAATACAAAGATTTTAAAATCAATATACATATTACATTTATGATTATATTCTAGAACACATCAGAAGCAAATGCATACCTACACAAAGTCAAAATGTTTTATGTAGCATTCTCTCTAGTTTCTGTCCATTTCTAATAATTTTCTCAGCTATTGAAATTGATCTGCATAAGTTACTTACTACTCCAACGCTATTTTTTGCTTAGAATCAAAAAACACACATAGTTTATTGGTGGCTATGGATTTAGAGTTAGTTTTGTAATCTAAAAACGAACTAAAGTATATGGCATCTTATTTAGGAGTATTATATAGTGTTAATTAACATACTTCACAGAAGCTACTTTATCAATTTATAGTCTCCATTTATTCTATAAGGCATCTTCTTTGCTCTTTTCTCTCATGTTTCGTATAATAATAACTCTGCAGAACATTTCGTGGTACTGGAGTCATTTGATATAATTCCCAGACTTTTTGCACTTCTTGCCCGCATGAGCGCTAAACTTGCTGAACAATATTAGTTTCGCCATACCAGGTATTTGGTTATTTCTAATAATCGGACAGCTACAACTAATGATTGAAAACTAATGTTCCTACAATATTTTATATTTTTCTTGTGAATTATTTATAAGTGGAAATACCAGTGTCATTTTTTTAGTGTCATATTCTTTATTTTATCATATTCTCATGCTGCTTTGATTTTGATTCATATTTTCAGGCTGCCACAACTCAAACCAACATTTTCCCTCCATTTGATTTCCGCCCCTTGCGTTTGGGTTTTCTTTCAACTCCTGTCAGCTACAGTGGCGACAGTCTAGACTGCAAGGCCTTCATGATAACCCACCAGAATTCTTGTGGTGCTCGCCTTTTCGATATTCGATTCTGAAGTCATATTTTTGCAGTATAGCCATTTCAGTGATTCGTGGTCTCTTCTCAGAACAAATGGTGGTAAATTTCTATTATACGTACACACGACCGATTTTAATGAAATTTTGTACACTTACGTATATTGAGGTGTAGATTACGAAAATCAAAACGAAATTTGGGGCTGAGGCTTAGTTTTCCAGTTACATCTTTGTAAATCGATGTTTTTTCAGGGTACTTGTATTACAAACCGCCTGTATTGTTTTCAGCTGGTTTATGATTTTTGACGCATGTCACTGTCACCACAAAACATCTACCACCAATGTCACCACAAAGATAGATTAGATTTTAGATTATGTATTATGTTCTGATTTTTGTTTAATAATTTTCAAAAAATAAAACATTTCAGAAGGAGTTCCGGTACAATTGTGAACAAGAACTGGTCTATATCAGCTACATAAATGGAATTATCAAATACATGCTGTGAAAATATCTAATCAAGAAAAAATGGTTATGCATTGTGATGGCTTTTAACAATATTTGCTTTAGAAAAGGACTTGTCAAATTGAAGATTTTTAATGTGGGCTTAGAAGTTTAGCTCGAACTCCTAATAGTAAATGGCAGTGGCTATTTGTACGTTCGACATATAATACAAGTCGGTATACTCCACACACGTCCGAAGTAAACTTATTAAGATATGTCGAAACTGCATTTTTCTCAAGCATCTTTGCAATAAGGTGGTAGGTATGCCCTCCTTTTTGGGGGATAGGCGCTGCCATATGAAAAAAGAAGGGGACATTCGCACCATATTGTGGCAGTTCGGCAGCGATGCGTGCTGCTGTATGAAAAGAAGAAGTCACGTGGGTATGTCCCCTTTTTTTCATACAGCAGCGTCCATCGTTGCCGAATGCCCTGTAACGGGCGTATGCCCCCTTCTTTTTTCATACGGTAGCGCCCATCATTGCCGATTGCCACCATAGGGGCGCATGCCCCCTTCTTTTTTCATACGGCAGCGCCCATCATTGCAGAATGCCCTGTAAGGGGCGTATGGCCCCTTCTTTTCTCATACGGCAGCGCCCATCGTTGCTATAACTGCAACTATGACAATGATAGGCGTTGCCCATCGTTGCTAAGTGCAACTACAATAGCAATGGGCGCTGCCGTATAAATAAAGAAGGGGGCATGCGCCCCTGCGGTGGCAGTTTGCAACGATGGGCGCTGCCGTATGAAAAAAGAAGGCGGCATACGCCCCTCACAGGGCATTCGGCAACGATGGGCGCTGCCGTATGAAAAAAGAAGGGGGCATGCGCCCCTATGGTGGTAGTCGGGAATGATGGGCGCTGCCGTATGAAAAAAGAAGGGGGCATGCGCCCCTATGGTGGCAGTCGGCAATTATGAGCGCTGCCGTATGAAAAAAGAAGGGGGCATACGCCCCTTACAGGGCATTAGGCAATGATGGGCGCTGCCGTATGAAAAAAGAAGGAGGCATGCGCCCCTATGGTGGCAGTCGGCAATGATGGGCGCTGCCGTATGAAAACAAAAAAAATAAGCATATACCCTATTTTACGTCAGTCTGCCAAAATGTAGACATCAAAGAATGCAGAGTAAAATTATACCAGAATACAATTAAAAGATCATGCTAAATTTCATAAGAACACATTAAAAATCTTGGGTTTGCCACAATTTCATTCCTAAAAATGTAATATAACAAATAAATATTGCCAAATAAACAATGTAATAAATTCCTATAGGAAAAATATTGAAAATATTGTTGCAAGTTCATCCTCTTTTTTCTATGTACGAAAAACTTACAGGGAAAACTGCAGGAAAATCCACAAAAATTAATTAAACAATCGAATTTGCTTCGATTTGAATTCAAAGTTTGAAAGTTGGCCTTGGCGCCAAGCAGTGTCACCAACCAAACATTGAAGACAAAAATATTCAGTGAAACAGAATTTACGAAGAAGAAGAAAATAAAATGTCAATTTTATACGTAATTTATAATTTACCATAAAATAATAAAACACACATCGACTGCATGCATTATTATAAACAAAACGCAGGTTTTTCAATAATAGTATATTATATACCTAGGTTGAGAAGTGAGCCATTATATACCGAGCATTCTTATATCCTGAGGCGCGTAGCGCCGAAGGATATAATATGCGAGGTAAATAATGGCCTTCTCAACCGAAGTGTATATAGATTTTTTTTACTACTAACATTGAAATATTGCCATATTTTAGTCATTTCTCGCTTTTTTCAAATACTTCAAAATATCAAGTAGCCTGGGAGTTCAGTTGTCAAGCTGATAAAATGACACTAATGTTTAAATGTCACATAGGAAATTTTTCATTATTTACCTAGGTATTTTTTTATTATCATTATTTACCTAGGTAGAGAAATATTACTTCTTATTAGAGGAATGAGATAAATAATGGTGATTTCTCAGGTTAGTAGTAAAAAAAATATATTTTATAATAATATAAATCCATTAGGTACAATATTGATCATTCATGTGCTGCAATGTCAAAAATGTGGTAAAAATAATAAAACATAAAACAGCTGAGAACAATACAGGCGGTTTGTAATACAAGTACCCTGAAAAAACATCGATTTACAAAGATGTAACTGGAAAACTAAGCCTCAGCCCCAAATTTCGTTTTGATTTTCGTAATCTACACCTCAATATACGTAAGTGTACAAAATTTCATTAAAATCGGTCGTGTGTACGTATAATAGAAATTTACCCAAATGGTTAACCACAGAGTACCACCTACTCATGAAAATACTCGACGGCCTTGACCACTGTTAGAAGTTCTTTTCTTGTGACACAATAATTTCTTTCGGGCTTGGACAGGGTTTTGCTGAAGTATGCACTAACTTTTCCCCGTCCTTCTTGCTCCGGAAACCACACTGCTACAACAGACAGTTGCTGACATCTGCGTCGACGATGAATATCTTCTCAGAAACGGGAAATGTCAAAATCGGTAAAGAACATAAAGCTTTCTTTAAAGTCTGAAATGCATTTTCACAATCTAAGGTCCACATATAATCGATTCCATTCTCTATGAGCTTATGCAACGGCCTGGCTATGTGTGCAAAGTTGAGGACGAACCTTTTGTAATAAGTGTACAGGCCAGGAAACTCTTTAATTTATGGTTTTCTCTTAGTCGTGGCCATTTTTTCTGTTTTAACTCCTTGTTCTGAAATTAATGCCCCAAATATCTAACTTCCTTCTTGACGAAACAGCATTTCTTTGAGCTTAATTTTTGGTTAGCTTTTCTTAACTTCTTGAACACTTTTCGGACGTTTCTCAAATGATCAAGGTTCTTTCCAAGATAATGACATCATCGAGATATGCTAGGCAAGTTTTTCATGCCATTCCCCTCAGTACAGATTCCATGAGCCTCTCGAAGGTCGCTGGTGCATTGCAGAGGCCAAGTGGCATAACGCTGAACTGCCATAAATCGTGCCGGTGGAATATGTAGTCTATTCTTTACCTTGTGGGTGCATTTCGACTTGCCACTTGCCAGTACTAGCCATTCAAGTGGAATGACTCGAATCAATGTCCAGCACTATGTCACCCTTCCGGCCGCAAATATTTCCTAGTACTGCCAGGCTGTCTCCAGAACTCGGTAACCGGTTAACCTTTAGGTGGGGCTTGGTAGCATCCAGCGAGCTTTCGCCCCTCAAAGCTGGTTACTCGGAGTTCTTCTGTTTCACACCATCAAACATAATTGGAGCACTGTCGTTTCAAATGTCCCTCCACTCCAAAGTTCAAACAACGGAATGAAGCACTTCTTCGGCCACCTGTCCCTTTTTTGGAGGACGTAGCACGTAAAAGAATGTTTTGGATGTCCCGTACCATTTGTTCTACGCTGCCATTGCTGGTAGTGCCTCTGTTTTCTGGTCGCACCTGTCCTAACCTTACTCGTCTACGTACTGCCTGCGTTGCAGCTTCGAATTCCAATGCGCGCTCCAAGGCTTCTGAGATGTTTTAGTGGCGGGCTAGCATAAGTCGTGCTTGGCTGGTCTCACTGTCACCCAGGCCATATATAAGTCTTTATCTTGCCAAGTTCACTTTGTAGCTCATTTTTCAGTTCTCTGACTTCCGTTCTTACTTCCTTCTTCATTTTTGTTACCTACTTCTTCGTGTTCAGTTTTTCTTGCTTCTTGTCCCTTTTTCTTGCATCTTGTCCCTTTCTTCTCCCCCGCCCCTTCGCCTTTCTTCTTCTTGTCTTCTTCATTCTTGTGCTTTCTTCTTATTTTTCTTCTCCAATCTTGTGCCTTTCTTCTTCCTTTTTCTTCATCGTTGTGCCTTTATTCTTTGAATTCGTTCTTCATTTCTTCTTCGTTCTTCTTTAATTCATTCTTCATGTCTTATTAACTTTTCTTTAATTCATTCTTCATTTATTCTTGAGGATTCTTCATTAAGTCTTCTTGTTTATTTTCTTTTTTTTTTCATGTTTCTTGTCCATTTCATCACATTTCTTCGTAAACATTTATATTTTCTTGTGGTGGGCGTCCACCTCTGGGTCCTCGTTAAATCGCGCTTCTGATACCAAATGTACCAGATCTCAACAATCACGGTCCAAACTCGTTTCCTCCTCCACCTTTATTATAAACTTCACAAAATATGCTTTTCTCACTGGCCAAAAATATTCCTCGGGCCTCAAACTCACACTAAAATCGCGTTTTAACCTTTTACTTACTTCCAGGACCAATTCCTAGGGCCTATATACTCGCTACCGCATTTGCCAGGGAAGGGGGGCGCAGCTAAACTTGTCATTAGGTGGGGGGTTACAAATTCAAACAATTGATATTAAATATTTGTTGTAAAAATTGCGCCGCAGGCGAATATTTTTCAAATATTCAAATCCAAACAGATTAAATTAACGAAAACCATTTCGAAGCAAAATATATTATTACTGTCAACTGGTGGTAATTTTTTCTTTGTTAACTATGGGCCCATAATTATTTGTAGCCAAGAAGTGCCGACTTTCACCTTTTTCTTTTAATAAAAATTTCCCCAAAAAAAATATTGGTAGGTATACAAAAGAAGCAGAGTTGTTGGTTTACTAAAATGCGCCTTTGGCGAAATTTTTTAGAATTATGGAGTACAGTTGGTTTTAATGAGGCATAGGAAATTAAGTACAAAATCACAACATTATGATATATTTTTTTAATTTTTTTTCTTAATGTAGGGGGTTTGAACCCCCAATCCATCTAGAGCTCCGGACTTATATATCGTCCGTCGTCCACGCCAGGTCTTGTGGAATCGGTAGCTAGCTACTTGACAATAATAAGTATAAACTATTTTTCAATAAATGTATCAGCGTAATACCCATATTAAAACACTCATTAATTATTATATTTACAAGACGTTTGTTAATCAACTGTGCGACATGTTTAAAACACATAAAGGAATCTCAACAAGTCCTGCGGAGAATTTATTAGACAAATCTGTAAAAAAAACTACTTCAAGCTCATTTTCTGGTGTGTATAGGTCATTAGCCCCACTCCCCTTTGCCCTTCTGTAGTGGCGCCCATGGTGAAAGCCTATACTTTTTAATAACATTTTGATTGAGAAAAATTCTATTTATCGCCTTAATATTGCAGGCCCGAAAGTGTCGTCTTCACCGGCCTGGAGATAACCAAGGACCGCCTGTTTCTGGCGATGCCTCGGCTGCGGGCCGGCAATCCTGCTACTCTCGCCTTCGTTCCCCGAAACACGCCGCCCGGGTCGAGCCCCAGGCTGCAGGCCTATCCTGATTGGTCGTTCCACGGGGCCGGTCGTAACGGTGGCAACAGCAATGTGACAGACTGCGCGGGAATCGTCTCTGTCTACAGGATCAGGACGGATTCTTGCAACAGGCTTTGGGTTCGTATATAGCATTTTTAGTATTTAGCAAGCAGAAGGAAAAAATAACTAAACTCATATAGCACGAACACATTCTACAAATTAATATTCTGTGAAAATTAACTGAGAATATTCATTATATTCCAGTAACAACCTAGTATTTTATTAGTACGAGTATATTCGGTGCACTTTTACTTTTGGAGTAGAGAATACATAATGCATTCCAAGAATTTTCAGAATATTTTTTTGGATATTGTTATGCGGTTCTTCAGGTAGCCCGTCAGATAGTGACAGATTTAGGTGCCCCATTTTTCATATACAAGCCTCGAAGAGGGTTGAAAAGTAGGTACATCGATGTTGAGTAGAATGTAGAATGAAGGGAAATTTACGAATGGCCCCTGATGGGGATAACATATGGAAAATTTGAATTTTCTTAACAGAAATAAAAAGTGTGTGTTGCACGCAAGCCGTGTTCACTAAATGATTAATATTAATAGAATTTGGCTTCGAAAAACCAAAGGTTTGAGTCTTGCAGGTGGCTAAAGATTTGAAATAAGGGCATAATCTTGTAAGGAAAGATCGAGATTTTGACCGATTTTTCCACACAAACCCATCGAAGGTATGAAAATGTACATAGTCACTAGCGCGAAAAACATAAAAAACATATTATACATAATTATATGTACAGGGTGAGTTTTTTTCGATGTTAAGCATGGGGATCTCGGAAACCAGCGGAGCTAGAAGGAAGGTTAAATGGGGAAAGAATTGCAGTTTTGTGGGCCCAATTTAATGCGACTTTTGGATTTTTGAAAAAGTCCATGGCTTGCTAGATATTTCGAAAAAAAAAAGAATTTTCCCTATTCCTTCAAATCCCGCTAGCTCCGCTATTTTTGATTTTACAGAAAAAGTGCAAATACAAAAGTTGTAGGGAATTATGTTCCTAATACGATGGTCCGATCCTATTTTGCATGTGAGCTGTCGTTTTCGAGATATGACATAAACTTCGGTTTTTTTAAATACAAACCATAGTTGGCTATGGTCGCATAAAATCGAGCATTTTTTAAGCATTGTGATGTGTCCTTTGGCTTACTAAAGGAACCTTATTATCCCAAATTATTATACACCCTCTTAAATGTAGGCAGGCGGCAGGCAAGGCTGGCGGCGATCAAAATAGCGTTCAAAATATTCTTGTGCAGCTCGAAGAGCGTTTAAGCGAGCGTTCAAGTTACACCGAATGTAACACTCGACAATATCAGGTTTTTCTAAGTGTGAAAAATTCATTCTTTTTGTAGAAATTAGAAGTTTTCACAGAAAAATAGCTAATGACCGAACTAATAATTATCGAAGTGCACACGATTGGCATTTGTCGATAAGCATTTCATTGTTTCCATGGCTATCTACGTTAAAATAAGAATTAAACAGAAAAACAGCTATAACTTCGATATTTTTAAAAATAATCATATCGAGTATCATATCGTTGGAAAGCTTAAAAAATGCTCGATTTTATGAGACCATAGCCAACTATGGTCTGTATTAAAAAAAACCGAAATTTATGTCATATCTCGAAAATGACAGCTCACATGCAAAATAGGATAGGACCATCTTATTAGGAACATAATTCCCTACAACTTTTGTATTTACACTTTTTCTGTAAAATCAAAAATAGCGGAGCTAGCGGGATGTGAAGGAATAGGGAAAATTCATTTTTTCCGAAATATCTAGCAAGTCATGGACTTTTTCAAAAATCCAAAAGGCGCATTAAATTGGGCCCACAAAACTGCAATTCTTTCCCCATTTAACCTTCCTTTAGCTCCGCTGGTTTCCGAGATCCCCATGCTAAACATCGAAAAAAACTCACCCTGTATATACATAACGGTCTAAGGGCATTACATCCTTGTCCAGAGCTGGTGTAGTCAAGCTTTTGTGGTAATCTCAGAAAAAATCACAGTTCCAGTTTCTTTTACTGTACCTGTAAAATAAGACAGGCTATACTATAATCGTTGACTGACGTATTTATAAAGACTTCTCACGGCTATAGCTTTATGTCCTGGAAAACAGATGGCTCTGATGGCTAACAATATTTTCTGCATTGTATTTTATCTCCGGAAAGCGCATGGTGAGCCAAAAACGTGTCAGACGTGACAGCCGTGAGCAGTCTTTAATAATATATCAGTCAACGCTATAATACTTAGTTAATAAACTTTGCAATTCGATCGATCAATCCCAGTTTTTCTTTGAAATCGGCATTAAAGAGCCTGAAAATCGTCATTAAAAGATCAGAAATCGTCGGTATCAAGTTGGTATCTGAGTAGGCCAAACAATCACACCAAATTTATGACAAATCAATTCAGCCATGATAATAAAACTGACAATCAACTAGTCTGTTAATTCAATATTTCTATTTACCAGTCAGATTAGTCTAAAAGCACTCGGAACATTTGAAGACCTCGGTGCAAAAACCGGACAAGTCCACTTTTGGGTAAAATTGACTTTTTCCACTACATTTATATATTAAAATATCGCCGATCGATTGGTGCAAGAATCAGCCAAGTCCAAAGCATGATAACGTTGATATATAGCTTAAGGACTTGGCCGCTCGCATTCTTGGGTGCAAGAACCAGACAAGTCCGGGAGTTTTTTTCATTTTCTCAAAACCATAAATATGGGTAAAATTGACTTTTTCCACTACATTTATGTATTAAAATACCTCCGATCGATTGGTGTAAGAATCAGCCAAATCCAAAGCAGAATAAAGTTGATATACAGGATGATTTTTGTAGGTCTACCACAGCCATTTTCTCGCTTATTTTACACTCTACAAAAAAAGCGTTAGAAACAAAAATGTTACAATTTTGGACAGCTAAGTGGCGCTGCAAAAGAAATCGGCATCCATGGCCAACTTGTCGCGCAATATTAAAAAACCCCAAATTGAGCAAAACTATTAATAACCGTGGAATGTTTATTTTAAGAGACAGAGGAAAACTTTTATATTGAAAATTGATGGCACTGAGAAGCTTTATCCATCCACGTAGTCAGATAGTTTCAGCAAATTACACAGGGTCTTCGGCTCTCTTGAGGCTATGAAATTTTTTTGTTTATTTCTTATTAAGCGATTTTCTCGCTTATTTTAGGCCGCACAGAAAATACGTAAGAAAACAAAATATGGCAATTTTGATCAGCGAGGCGACTATAAAAAAGGAATGGATCTCCATGCCCAACTTTTCTCGGTGTACTAAAAAAACTTTAAATCGACAAAAATTTTCATGGTCTCAAGAGAGCCGAAGACCCTGTGTAATTTGCTGAAACTATCTGACTACGTGGATGGATAAAGCTTTTCAGTGCCATCAATTTTTGATATAAAAGTTTTCCTCTGTCTCTTAAAATAAACATTCCACGACTATTAACAGTTTTGCTCAATTTGAGATTTTTTGAATATTACTCGACAAGTTGGCCATGGATGCCGAATTCTTTTGCAGCACCACTTAGCTGTCCAAAATTTCAACATTTTTGTTTCTTACGCTTTTTTTGTAGGGCGCAAAATAAGCGAGAAAATCGCGGTGGCAGACCTAAAAAAATCATCCTGTATAGCTTTAGGACTTGGCCGCTCGCATTCATGGGTGCAAGAACCAGACAAGTCCGGGAGTTTTTTTTTCATTTTCCCAAAACTTGTAAACTATGGACTTATCCGGTTTTTGCACCGAGTCTTCATTTATATTTGGATATTTGCGAGAATACTCCCTCAAAGTTTCGACGTGTCTTTTATCATTTTTGATAAAGACCTTTAAAATATCACAGGTACCTACTTCTTTCAAAAACATTTTTTTTTAAATCTGTAACCAGTAACAGCTTCAGTAACAAAAGTTTAATACTAATCTTCTGACAGGTAAATAGAAATATCGAACTTATATACAGCCTACTTGATTGCCAGTTTTATTATCATGGCTGACTTGATTGTCATAAATTTGGTTTTATTGATTGGCTTACTCGGATAGAACATCAGACACTAACCATGAGACCATGTATCTAGTTTAATGGTTTAATTTTGATGGTTCAAAAACGAATAACTTCTGTACTATTATCTCCAAATAACCGATTTTTTTTCAAAGAATCAAGTTGGCGCTTTTGTTGTATTTTTTCATTGGACTAGTAAAGTAAATAAAAAATCTACACCGCACACTTCCTGCTTCGCCGGAAGTGACATTTTTTGTCCCAGTTACGAGCGATTATCTCGCAAATTTTGAAGACAGATTAATGGTTAAAAAACTAAATTTGTCAGGTATTTTCTAGGGAATTGAATTCCGCTAAGAAAAAAATCAATCGAGTTTGAAATAAAAAAGTTATCGCTACATAACCAATTTTTCAAAAAATGAAGATTGCGATTTTGTAGCATTTTTCCATTAGTAAAGAGATATTCAACTTCTTGGAAAAAATAGATAGGTTTAGTTTTGAACCATCAATTTTATCTTCAAAATTACGAGATAATCTCTCACTTCCAGCTAAACCGGAAGTGATATTCAATGCAACAAAATCGCCATCTTGATTTTTCCTTAAATCGGTCATTAGACCGATAACTTTTTTGTTTAAAATTTAATTGTTTTTCCTAGATGCATTCAATTTTTTGGAAAAAACTACAAACTCCAGTCTTTTAACTACCTTAATACTACCAAATACTGCTTGCATTTGTTCCCTTTCTCTGCTCACTGGAAGTAACGCGCATGCGTATATCATTTGAAAATTTTTGTCGATTTGAAGTTTTTTTTAGCACGGCGCAAAAAGTCCATTGTATGTCCATTTCTTTTTTAACGTCGCTTGGCTGATCAAAATTGCCATATTTTATTTTCTTACATATTTTCTGTGCGACCCAAAATAAGCGTGAAAATCGCTTAATAAGGAATAAACAATAAAAATTGTATAGCCTCAAGAGAGCCGAAGACCCTGTGTAATTTTCTGAATCTATCTGAGTACCCAGTTGCATAAAGCTTCTAGGTGATATCAATTTTCAATATGAAAGTTTTCCTCTATCTCTTAAAATAAACATGCTGCGGCTATTAATTGTTTTGCTCAATTTGAGGTTTTTATTACCTATATTGCGTGACAAGTTGGCCATGGATGCCATTTTTTTTTGCAGCACCACTTAGCTGTCCAAAATTGCCACATTTTTTTTAGGTTTTTTTTTGTAGGGTGCTAAATAAGCGAGAAAATGGCTCCTCTATATTATTACTATATTTTCATATTTGTCAAAATAATTAGTAAGACAGGTAGGGCCAATGCAATACCTTTTTTGAGTGCTAGGAAAATCTATTTCACTAATTCTTATAAAATTATGTAAAACCAATAACAATAAGTTGAAAATTATCTACATTATATATTATATATCCTATATCCTACCTATATAGGTTTTTGATTCGAAATATTCGCCAGCGCTTGGCGGGTATTACAAAATTGTTTTTAATAACTCTTCTCGCCCTTGACAAGAGACAAGTTACTTTTTTTTATTAAATCCAAACTCCTACTTGGATATGGCTACATTATAAGTACATATTCTTATGTATACGAAATGCGAAGTTTCCAATAATAATATATGGCAACTTCACATCACTATTAGGTATTTGGTAGCAATGATGTGGAATATTTAAATTTTCGTTTTATAAAGCCTGTCCAAAACTCCAGTGTATGTACGCACTGCTGACTATGCGTAAAGTAACACTTTATCCCACTAGTGCGTAAAATAATCATGGGTGCGTAAAACGATACACTGTTTCTCACTTTACACTCTGCTCAAAGAAACCACAACATTTAAATACAATTTTTTAACTTCTCTTGCAGCATACTGACATAGCTTTCTTTGTATATTATTTGATTTAACCTATTTTGACAGCATTTTAGTTTCAGACCAAGCAGGAGCGATCCTCAGAGTGTCAACTTTCAACTTGAATTTTTTTATCATTTACACCTCTTGTGAACTCAATCACCGGACACGCTGTAGCTACTTATGTATGTAGAAAGTACAAAGGTCAAAAATAGAGTATATCAAAACCGTACCAAACACTACAAACCATTGAGGGAATTATTCCTTCACTCAACGGACAAACGAAAACCAAATACAGAAACTTGTCAGTCAGTAAGTCCATATGTGTTGAGGTGGCTGGTGTGCCATAACAGGAAACTCACAAGGAAATGTATCATCTTATGAGACAGTGACTTTGTTGAGAAAGGTTCAATAATTTCAATTGTTTTTTATTTGGTGGTAGGCATTTTGTAAAAAATAAATTACTTTTGGGTTTATATTTTGATCAATAATTCCATTGAATTGTATATAAGTTTCATAAAAATTTAGCATTTGGAGATGGCCAGAGAAAAATACCCTGTATATTTCCTATAATATAAATTAATAAATATAATAAAATATAATATAAATTCCTATTTTGCTCAATTTTGACACACTGCAGAATGGAACTCTCTGTACCTAGATTATTTGTTCAAATTTGGTATATGGGGGTTTTGGGGAGTCCTGATTATATAACGCTGTGGTGCCAGACTATAAAAAACCGCTAAATGGTTTTCTTGAAAATCGGGGCTATAAAAAAATCGTAGACGGCCCTGGATTTGCATTTTGAAAATGGAAGTACTGTCAAAAGAAACATATTTTGAAGGCCTTTGAAACAAAAAAATGCAGGCGATTAGGCATCTCCAAAAATAAAGATTTTATGGATTTGTATATTGTATAGGTTTGAAAGAAGACTATAAAAAAAATGTCGTGATTACAAATACAAAAATTTCCCATATGTAATGTTAACTTTATGTGTGATACTGTCTGTAATTTCGTTGCTGGCATCTAGAGTCCCTGTCATCTATAAGAGTCTACGTCACCGTGTCATTATTCGCCGCTTCTTTGGAAATTCCAAATAAAACATATAATTTCAAAATACCTATGACTTTTTATACTATCCCTTTCAGTTTCAACGGTTCTAAGATTCTTTGTCCCTTTGAAGTACAGTAAACATTTCTAATATTTAACAGATTTGACAGAGACGCGAACTACAAATTATTACCTTCAAATCTGTCCTAAAGCACAGAGAAGAGAGAATAAGCTCAGCTTGCCCAATATGTCAGATCGAGCCCAACTAAACGGCAATTTAATCAATTGTAGCTCACTGCGGATTGTCTTTCTCAGTTTTAAATTTTCTCTGTGTTCTGTCTTTGTGCGTAAAGCGAGTTTTATATGAGTACCTACAAATTGATATAATGGACAATATTGTTCATAAATTATTCATTTTGAACACAAATTTGTACCTGTAAAACCCGCTTAGTTGCCAATAATAAGGCTTTAAAAGGAGTGATGTATGATATTTTTAAAATTCCGTGCAAAATTTACTGCATTCTCTGGATATTGAAGATGATCTGTCCGATTCTTTTTCTTGTAAAGTCTCTCTAAAAAACAAATTTGTAATTGTATTGCATCATCCGCACTCTCACATTTAGTCATTAATGACTGTTTCAGGTGCTAGATTCTGGAATAACGACATCCTTAGAGAATTTTCGCCGGATCTGCCAACCAAAAATATTGATATTCGACCTTAACACCGACCAGATCGTTCGCCAAGTGATTTTCCCCGAAGAAGTTTTAAGACCTGCGTCGTTACTGACAAACTTCATCATCGATGAGAGTGTTCAAGGGACATGCGACTCCGCTTTTGTTTACATGAGCGACACGGCTGCTCCAGGTAATATAATTATTTAGATTACCCATCTTACTCAAATCAAACGTAGTATATTCATCATTATTATAAGTTCCTAATTATGGGTGACAATTATTGTTATTATTATTATATCTTGGGAACCAAATATTAAATACAAAATTTTGCAAGAGTAATAAAACTATATAAAATAAGCACTGGATCTAAAAAGACTCATTTAAACCATCATAAGCGAAAGTTGATGGATCAAAATGTATTGTTCTGATTGAATTTTTTGCAACAAACAAACGTAGCAAACAAATCTATGCCAAATTTTGAGTAGGTATATATCTTGAAAACACAGCGGTTAACCAAACACTACAAACCATTGAGGGAATTATTCCTTCACTCAACGTACAAACGAAAGCCAAATACAGAAACTTGCCAGCCAGTAAGTCCATAGGAGTTAAGGTGGCTGGTGTGTCATAACAGGAAACTCACAAGAAAATGTATCATCTTATGAGACAGTGACTTTGTTGAGAAAGGTTCAATAATTTCAATTGTTTTTTATTGGTTGGTTGGCATTTTGTTAAAAATATATTACTTTTGGGTTTATTCATATTTTGATCAATAATTCCATTGAATTGTATAAAGTTTCATAAAAATCCAGCATTTGGAGATGGCCCATTGTATATTTTTGTATCGAATCTTTGCACATCAACATTTTGACCGGTCCTGTTGACCATTTAACTGTTATGAAGGGATTCCATAGCACGATTTTCACTCGTCATATGCCTTTAAAATTCCTATTTTGCTCAATTTTGACACCCTTAATATAGGTATATCTCGTTTAAAAATCAGCTTTAACATATTGATGTAGAGGTGCGTCTAAATGAAGATATAGGTCAGATTATTTTATCCAAAAGAATTTGCGGTCAAAGGATTCACCTACGTTTTTGTAAAACCCAGTATAATATACAAATATTTTCACATCAATATCGTAAAATTTCTTATCGTTTAAGAACTTTTTTTCAGGGATAGTGGTGTATGATGCAAGGAAGGATACGGCTTGGAGGGTGTTGCATCCCAGCATGTTCCCAGACCCAGATCATGGTACATATACCATCAGCGGGGAGACGTTTACCCTCATGGATGGAATTGTGGGATTGGCCCACTCCCCTAACCTAGCGACTCTGTTCTTCCAGCCCCTCGCCACTGACAGGTAAGCGGAACACAGTTGAGTAAAAAAAACTAGGATCTATAGTCAAAACAGTACGAGTACATACAGGATGGCCCATACAGGGTGGCCCATTAGTGCGAGAAAGTACCAAAACTTTTGGTATAATAGGGGAACCAAAGCATCATATTTTAAAATATCTTTAGTTATACAGGGTGTCCCAAGAACACGTGCGGACAAGTGAGGTGATTTTTTTAAATGGAACACCCTGAGTAGTTTTTTGCCTATTCGATTACACGCTATTTGGCCTTTACAACGCCGTTTCATTTTTTAAAATACATTGCGGGGTTGCCAAGTTATTCAAGAAAGTGTAAATAAAAATGAAATTTCAGGTAGGTACCAACGAAACCTATCAGAGCGGACTTGAAATTCCGCTTGGAAAATTTCCATTTGGTAGATTTACTAGTAGAAGGCTATCTAACATTCTTATGCAAAAATATTTGGAAAATATTATACAGGGAGTTCTACGCAGAGTGATACATTTGACATTTTTCAAGAGACAATTACTCGAGATTTTTAAATGGAACACCCTGTATTTTATTATGCTATCTAGGGCTACAACTTTTGTTGATGTAACTTGTGCCCTAAAGTTACTCCTTACCCAGTGGCGTAGCTAGCTTTGAGTGGGCCCTGTATCAAAGGCTGAGCCAAGGGCCCCTGAGCCAGGGAGGGGGGGGGGGGTAAAATAAAATCTATATACTCCATCTATATCATTATTTATAAATAATACCTACGCAGAAATAAAACTGCCCGCCGATTTTTAAATCCGGGGCCTTGTGCGTTATAACTGTGATTAGATACTTACTGAATGTTAAAAGAAAATAATTTAATTTTAAGTTTGAAGTAGTAACCAATCAAAGCAGAAATATTTTGATTTCTTTATTTATTTTTATTAATTCTTCTAATTATCCTGATCGTAACATTCGTTATTTAGTAATATTAATCCTGGGAATCGACCACAATTTTACATTAGTTTATTTTTCAAAACATATACAGTGTGTCCCAGGATAAGTGAAACGAGAGGTGTAAAAGACCAAAAATTTTCGAGTTCGAATTTGGCCATTTCGACGGTATCAAAACGTAAAGGCGTATCTCGAGATAAGCCCAAATTGAGTTAAGTACACCATTGAACGTTATCCTATATCGTCCGTGTTGTGACGAAGGGGCGTATCTTAATTCAGTATCCTTTAAATGTTATAGATCATTAAAGTTCGGGCGTTTCTCAAATATTTGGCTAAAATATCAAAACGTATAGCAATTTCTCGAGATAGGCCCTAAGGGTCCACAATTGGAAATGAATATGCAGGCCTATCTCGAGATACGCCCACGATTTTGTGTTTATAACCTTACGTTTTATGACATTGAATCAAGAGATTGTTACTGTTTTAATTACAAGAAAAGGTGATAATGGGCAAACACTCAAAGTTATATAACAAAAAGAAAAAACTAGTAACCGCATACACGTGTTTCATCTTATTTGGCAATCATCAGTACGGTGTAACATTGACCAAATCAAAAGATAGGCATGATTTGGGAAGCAACAAATGAAGTCCAGGCAGGAGCCGACAGCACATTTGCAGCTTCAGTCAACACACTGTTTTACGTGGAATGAGTGTGATAGTGAACGAGGTGCCTCAGACATATCAACAGCCCTCTTTAAAACCTTGCTGAAATATGATGAAAAAAATGTTCATACAGTTGACTTATTTGCAGATGGCTGCGGTGGACAGAATCGAAATACCATTGTAGCAATAGCTCTCCTATACATTATTTCGCAGCTCAAAGTAATTGAAAAAATTAGTCTTCGATATTTTATGACTAACCATGGGCAGAGTGAAGGAGACTCTGCACACAGTGCAATTTCACACGCCATTAAAAAAGCAGGTGATCTGTTTCTACCCTCCCAATTTATACCAATTTTTCGACTGGCAAGACCGTCTAAACCTTATGAAGTGTTCACCTTAGCCTTTGATGAATTTCTAGACTTTCAAAAATTGAATGATGATACGGGACTGCCTTTTAAATGGACGGACATGGTTGAATTTCAGGTTCGAAAGAATAATATATCCCAAATATTTTTTAAAACAAGCCATTTAGAACAAAACCATAGATCTCTGACTTTAAAGCGACAAAAGGAATCAGTGCTGTCAAAAAAACTTAACAATTTAAACCAAGGTAATCGACTCATATCGACAGAAAAGTTGATGATTTAATTGCACTCTGTTCTGGCAAAACACCGGTAATTAAACTACCTGCGAGCACGTGCAATTTTAAGTCCTTGCCTCACAAAAATAAATCCAAAGAATAGGGCCCTTTTGCATATTCTTGTTTAATTAAAAGTTATTACATATTTAGTTCCTCAGTTTCTTAATCTGCTATAGCTTATTTTTGTTTATAAGGCCCTTGCCTTATAAAAACAATACTAAAGAATAGGACTGTTTTGCATAATAATAATTATTTTTTAAGTAACAGTTATGTCGCTCTTCAGTCAGTTTCTAATCTGCTATAGTTTTTTTTTGTTCGACGGAGTTTTTACTGATTTAGTAATGTCTACCAATGTTTGTTTGAGTTATTAGCCCACGTAGGTATTACTACGTTTTTAGCTTATAATATTGTTCTTTAACCAGATTTTTTTCTTCTTTTTTTATTTATTATCGTCTACCAAAGATTTTTGTTTATTTTTTATAACCAGATATTTTTCCTTTTTGCTGTCTTTCTATTGATATTAGAATAGTTTTGTTTTGTCTTTGTTTTGAAAAGACAGTATCTGTATGTTTATTTTTTGCTTTAAAATAAAAACTATGTTGTATTGACAATAACATCAAATTTTGCTATTTTTTACAGACCTAAAATTGAAAAACCTTATTAGAAGGGCGTATCTCACAAATATTTTTTATTAGCTTGACGTAAAGGCGTTTCTCACACAAAAGTCTAAAAATAGTAAAAATAATAAATTTTTAACAAATTTCAGGTGTTTATAGTGTTAAGTAACTCTTCCGGCTAATAGTAGTCGTAAAATAAAGGTAATATATTTAGAGGTTTTCGAGTTATACATAAAACGACATGTCGAAATTCCTATAATTTGCTATACTGAAAAGTTGCAAAAAATGAAATACGCCTTTACGTCTTTTCAACGACGATTTGGGGTCCAGGCCTGCTTGCCTAGAAAATAATGAACGATTTATTTATTTTCTGTGTAGGTTAAGTGCCCTTTCTCGACAAGATATCGAAAAATTTCATAAGAAAAAGTTGCTTAGAATTGAAAGTTATGTCACTATGGCAATTTTCAAAATAATAATTGGCCTACTTTGATTTTTGTCCACTTTATTTCCTATAAGTAGATGAACTATCCTTGTTTAAAATATCGAAAAATTTCACTAGATAAAGTTATTCAGAATAAAAAAGTATGCAAGACTGTGAAATTTGGACTCAATCGGCCTGCTATGATTTGTTTGAAATAATAAATAAAATAATAATAAATCAAAGTTGGCCAATTATTTTGAAAATTGACGCAGGGTCATAGTTTTCAATTCTAAGCAACTTTTTTAATGAAATTTTTCGATATTTTAAACGACAAGAATAGTTCACCTACCTTCTAAGCAACTTTTTCTAATGAAAATTTTCGATATCTTGTCGAGAAAGGGCACTTAACCTACACAGAAAATAACTAAATCGTTCCTGTTAGGGCCTACTTTATTTTTCCAAATTAAAAATATGGTGAAAATTGTTTTCTAGGCAAGCAGGCCTGGACCCCAAATGGCCAAATTCGAACTCGAAAATTTTTGGTCTTTTACAACTCGTTGGTAATGTATAAATAATATGTATCGAGAAGTAAACACTTCATTAATACGTTAAAATAATTCTTAGTTGTGTGCATGTAATAATATAAAAATTTACACAGAAAAACGTTTAACAAACATTTTAAAATATTTTAATGGCTAATACTGCAGTGACTGGAATGGTCGGTGGGCCCCTTAGGCCAGTGGACCCTGTATCATTGATACAGCTGATACAGCGGTAGTTACGCCCCTGTCCTTACCTATTTTTATTAAAAATGAGCCAGTTTTGCGTTTTGCGAGTAGGCCATGGCCGATATTCATTAGATCTTTTGTTTTTATTTATCCCTGTATTAGATGTCAAACGTTGACAATTAAAATTTAATAAGTTATTCTCATTTTAAAAATGAATTTCTCTACACCAGAGTTAGTACGTTTGGCGGCTCCAACTACTTCAGATGATATGAAACAGCGCATTACAGAAGCTTTTCAAAACGTCGGTAACGATATTTTAACTTCGGTGAATAGGTCATTAGGCAAAAGAAATCAAGCTTGTTTAGAAATTAATGGGGAACATTTTGAACATCTTTTATAATGTGGACGTTTTTTTTTTTAGTTTTAAGTTTGCTGCTACTCATACTATTGTTATTACAGTATTACAGAATTTGTATAAATCCTTAAACTCTGCAAATATTATAAGTTATTATCTTTTAGGTACTATCTTTTATTTGTGGAAGAAAAATATAGTAGGTAATTGATGCTCATTGGCCAGTGGCCATGGCCTACTCGCAAAACGCAAAACTGGCTCATTTTTAATTAAAATAGGTAATATTGACAAAACGAGTAACTTTAGGGCACAAGTTACATGAACAAAAGTTGTAGCCCTAGAAAGGTACTATCGGATAGTATAATAAAATACAGGGTGTTCCATTTAAAAATCTCGAGTAATTGTCTCTTGAAAAATGTCAAATGCATCACTCTGCGTAGAACTCCCTGTATAATATTTTATAAATATTTTCGCAAAAGAATGTTAGATAGCCTTCTACTAGTAAATCTACCAAGTGGAATTTTTTCAAGCTAAATATCAAGGCCGCTGTGATAGGTTTCGTTGGTACTTGAAATTTCATTTTTATTGACACTTTCTTGAATAACTTGGCAACCCCGCAAGGTATTTTAAAAAATTAAACGGCGTTGTAAATACCAAAACACGTGTAATCGAATAGGTAAAAAATATACAGGGTGTTCCATTTAAAAAAATCACCTCACTTGTCCCCACGGTTTCATGGGACACCCTGTATAACTGAAAATATTTTAAAAATATGGTGCTTTGGTTCCCCTATTATACCAAAAATTTTTATTTGTTAATATCTCGTTTCTAAGGGCAGTTTTGGTACTTTCTCGCACTAATGGGCCACCCTGTATCTACCTATAGCAATATCGGGAATGATTGATTATTATTAATGTTTAGCTTCTTCGCCATAATATCTGACTTTTAATAGGAAGTTATGTGCACTTAATGAACAGTTATGAACTACAAAAGTAATAATATGTACGGGGTGGTCCATTATAAATTGACACCCCCCTTAACTTGTTAGTTTTTGAAGTTAGAAAAAAAGTTTTTGACAAAAGTTTTAGATACTAATACAAATTTTTTTGTGACGCTATTGGACCGTGTACAGTGTGTTCTAGAAAGCCGTGGCAGACATAACTTATTTTTTTAAAATGGAACACCCTTTATATTTTTGCATTTTTTGAAATCTGCTCATCAAGGCAATCAAAATGATATTAAACTTTATGGCATTATCTTTTTCCGTTTTTGAAAAATTCCGTATTTAAATTTTATACTAAATTTATTTAACTCGAATTTGTGGATCTCGTGATAAAGATAGACGATCAATGTAATAACGAGAAATATTTGTTTTAAACAAGAGAGTAACATAGTGAAACTCCAAAATGTTTAGGAGCTTTTACGATTTTCCTGAAATTCTTTATTTCGAGAATATAATCAGTAAAAATTGAAAAGGCTCCTAAACATTTTGGAGTTTCACTATATTACTCTCTTGTTGAAAACAAATATTTTTTGTTATTACATCGATCATCTATCTTTTTCACGAGATCCACAAACTTGAGTTAAACAAATTTAGTATAAAATTTGAAAACGGAATTTTTCAAAAACGGAAAAAGATAATGCCACAAAGTTTAATATCATTTTAATTTCCTTGATGAGCAGATTTCAAAAAATGCAAAAATATATAGGGTGTTCCATTTAAAAAACATAAATTATGTCCGCCACGGCTTTCTAGAACACACTGTACACGGTCCAATAGCGTCACAAAAAATTTTGTATTAGTATCTAACCTCAAAAACTAGCAAGTTAAGGAGGGTGTCAATTTATAATGAACCACCCGTACCTAGATATACCTAAATAAAACAATATTTTCTCGACATTACATAATAAAAGCAAATGATCTGGCGAAACAAACAATTGGTTACAATAATTGAGAGTACGGCTACTCTTGTATACAGGAGCACTAATACATGGTAACAAATTCCGTTAAATCTCTATACAGCAAACGAAACTATTTATAGACAAGTCACACTTAATAATTAAAAGCGTTAGAGAGTCACCATTTTAATAGACAGTTGAATTTTGTACGAAGATCTGGAAGGGACACTCGCCTTTTTTTCTAGATCCGCTCCTAAAATTTCGACTTATCTTATAAGTCGAAACTTTAAAATGGGAACCTCATCTGGACATATTTGGATCCTAGTCCACCGGATCCTTTATGTCCAATCTGGAATAAATTGATCTCGTGCACCAATTTTGTAGGAGTGGGTATTTGTTCAATTCGTTACTCTTAGTTAGGACTAGTATTTATTTATAGGTACGTAATTAGTTTTAGAGTAGAACAGTAGTTGTTTCCAACAGGGAAAATAACTATAAAAATGCCTTTTTGAGGGTATTTTGCGCTTGATTCGTTGAGTTAGAGTAAACTATTCCACTATACATCAATCCATTCCGGGGTACTTGAACTGCATTCATATTTATTTATAAGCAATATTGATAGATGCAATACCTAATATAAAATATGAGGGCAACAATCTAGGTCAATTTCGCTCCAACATATTTATACAATTTGAACTTGACTCCCTGGGTGGAATGTTGTCATTCAACCTGACGTAATTTTATTTTACACACTAGAAATCCACGTTTGTTTGTTAGTTCATGTATATACTTTTTTTATATAAAATAACACATTATTCAGCAATCATTAAGAATACGAGCCCATATATGTAGGTTATCAACCTTCAAATCAGTTTGAAACAGAATTCGTGATATATTTTCTTTAATTTGCTAAAACTAACAGTAGTTATAATGACATAAATTAGTAGTTTATGTTTTTTACAATTTTGGAACTTAATCCATTAAAAAAATCTCTATGCTAAAAAACCACCTAGACAAAAGTCTGTGGCAAAAATTCCTAGAAAGTTGTACAAAGTTGGCGGAATATATCACCCACAAATTGTATAGATTCCTAATTTTTTAAATTTTGCTTAGATATAGGACAGTCAGCTAGCCATTTTATTTATTTTTTACTTCGATTTTGATTTATTAGATGTTATTATATTAGATGACTGGGACTGAGAGAAACGGAGTTCTCGAACATATTTTCTCAAAAATTTGAATTGCATAGTATACTGGTGAGTTTACAATAGTACAGTATATATATATACGTCTCATCGTCATTTCTGCATCATTTTATCACACCATCATTTTTGCGTCTACCAGAAAGAGTAGAGTATATCCATTTCTGATTTTATTTTCTGGAATAGATTGGGTCCATGAACCTCTGTACCGCAACAGATTTTAATATACATTAACATTTAAACTTTTTGTTTTCCTGTACATTTGATCGACAATTTTGCATCCGCCATATGATGTCGATAATTGTGCGTCCATCTGTATATACAAGTATTTCTGCGTCCCTATATGTATATTATTTATACCGGTAGCCGTTTTCTGCATCCACCATGTTGCCAAATTTCGACTGTTCTATTTTCATAATTTATTAGATGGGCAAATATAAAAATAAGGTTTGCTCGCTCTCGGCGGACGCACAGTTGCAAGGAAAAACTATAGGACACTTGAACCAGCACAATAGCACAATACAGTATATCCACGTTACGAAATTCCCACTGTTGTATTTTTTTATTTGTGAACCCATATTCAAACCCTTTTTTTGTTAGATATAGGTCTTCCTAGCCTTTTTTTGGGAACAAATATCAGATTTTTGGAAATGAATGGACTAAAACCTTTTTTGTTATTAGTTTTTGTCCTCCTCAAAAATATTCTAGATGAAATGGTGAAGAACTCCTTAACGTGGACACACTGTATATGGTGCAAGTGTACTTTTTTATTTCTTACCAGCAATACACAGATAGTATACCTATACAGGGTAAGTCATAAATAATACGACATAGACCAGCTGCATATATTTTGGGCCAAAATATTATACGATTGAGGCTAATATGCCTTACAGAAATGTTGTTTGTTTAAGAGAATTTGGAAAAATGTACCCCCAAAACACCTGTTGACTCCAACATTTGAAAAATAAAATTTTTACCGACCACTTTCAAATGTTACAAATCAACTGTACCATTTAAAGTGAGAAGAAAGTCACTATTAACAATGTACCAAAAATGTATCGTTTTCAAAATGAAATGGATTCAAACTCGGCAAAATTTGGACACTCTATTTCACGAAAAAGAATGGTGTTTTGACCAATGCCTATTTGGCATTACTTTCTTCACTTTGAATGTACAGGGTGATCCAAACTCGACGCCCCCAGGCCTACAGCGGGAACACAAAAACTCAAAATAAAATTTCGAAAAGGGGTTCTTAAATGGGACATACCAAGGTCCAATTGTGACCGAAAATTAGCTTTTTTGATGTTTGGGAAAATGGCCGCTGTGACGTCATCGATATTATTTTCCCAGAAACATACCAGTTTTTCTCTATATATTGAAAGTCCTTATCATTCTCAACAACTTTTGTAGGGAAAGATTTTCTGTATTTTTTATTGTTCCAAAGATACAGGGTCAAATATGTAAAAAAACATGGAATTTTTTCTAATCATTTTTCGAAATCATGATAGCAATGGAAACAATTGATAGTCAGAAATTATTTAAGAGTATGATAGGGTGCCTTGCGCATCTTTAAATTTATTTAACTGGAATATTTTTTAATTTTCTGAATGGTGCTTGTTACTAACTTGTTGTTATTATTCTTTGTTACAATCTTTTTTTTAAATATTCCTGTTGAATAAATTTAAAGATGCGCAAGGCACCCTAACATACTCTTAAATAATTTCTGACTATAAATTGTTTCCATATCCTATCATGATTTCGAAAAATGATTAGAAAAAATTCCATGTTTCTTTACATATTTGACCCTGTATATTTTGAACAATAAAAAATACAGAAAATCTTTCCCTACAAAAGTTGTTGAGAATGATAAGGACTTTCAATATATAGAGAAAAACTGGTATGTTTCTGGGAAAATAATATCGATGACGTCACAGCGGCCATTTTCCCAAACATCAAAAAAGCTAATTTTCGGTCACAATTGGACCTCAGTATGTCCCATTTAAGAACCCCTTTTCGAAATTTTATTTTGAGTTTTTGTGTTCCCGCTGTAGGCCTGGGGCGTCGAGTTTGGATCACCCTGTACAGTAAAGTTGATCTGTAAGATTTGAAAGAGGTAGCTGAAAATTGTTTGTTTTGAATGTTGGAGTTAAAAGATGCACTAAATGATGAACCCGCGACACCAAAAAGATAACTTCAAAAAAGTTAGGAGCAAAAGCGCGGTTTAAAAACAGCGCCCACTATGAGATACGTAGAAACTGACATTTCAGCTTATTCTCCATCCACAAAAACATATAAGTGCTAAATTTCAGTTCAGCAGCTTGACTATTTTGGGAGATGTAGCCAAAATGCAATTTCAAAAAACAAATTTCAACGCCCTGTATCTCTTAAACAAACGACATTTCTATAAGGCATATTGGCCTCAATCGTAATATTTTGGTCCAAAATTTATGCAGTTGCTCCATGTGCCATTATTTATGACATGACTCACCCCGTATACCTACTTATTTCATTCTTGCCACATTTATTAGATACATGAACAAGACACATATGTAAAAGCAGTGTGTACTGCGTTCAGAAGTGGAGAAAGTGGATTTTAGTACTTACTGGAAATGTATTGAAATCTCGAATAAATCGTAAAAGTAAAAATTAGGTAGGTAGGTACCAGCTAACTAGGTACATAGTTACATACATACAGGTAACTTGTTTGATCTTCAAAAAATACTAAACGTTAGTTCAGGAAGATTTTATTATAACGGTCAGTTTTAAAGTGGCATGTAAGTTTATAAAATAATGAATTAACTATATTTTCACGAGATTTTTTGTCTCGTGACCTCAAAATCTGATTGTAAATCTCGTGGAGTTACAGCACTCGCCGCTGCGCGGCTCGTGTGCAACTTTTCCGCTCTCCTTATACAACTTTACAACTCTCGTTATGTAATATATTATCTGACTGTTTCTCACCATTCCGAACTGCTTGTATTGCAATAACATACCTATTAAAATTATACAGGGTTATTGCTTATGGCAATTCGATACATTCCTTTGAAGATCTGATAGGGGAAGGGGTAAGAAGTAAATTTAACCCTATATGCATTATGCAAAACCCAATTTCATTAAATATGTTTGACTTTTTATTTAAAATTTTCCTACGATCTAAATGTTTCGGGACTTTTTCCATTTCAAACATAAAACCATCACAGTGTTTGGTAAGTAATCCAGTTGAAAAGTTTTAAAAAAGTTCCATAGATTTTTTTGTCTACTAAGAAAAATTTAAATATCTCAAAAACTATTGAGGTTTGCATAATGCATATTAGGATTAAATTTACTCCTTACCTCCTCCCCTATCACATCTCCAAAGGGATGTATCGAATTACCAATAACCCTGTATAATTGTTGAAATAAGTAACGTTACTGTATATGAAAAGCTAACAGGTGCTACAGTTTTTAAATTTATAGGTATATTATGATAGATAAGCAAGGTACAATGATAGAGAAGCAAGGTAAATAATTCTTTACTCAGTTAAGAAGAAAAATGTGATGTTTTTATTGGGGATGCAGTCAACAGGCAATATAAGAAAACTCTTTTACTTTTTTATATAGTCAAGCTTTCGGAATAATTTATTACATCTTCAGGACAACTACAAATGGTAGGTATAAAGGAATATTATAAAAACTAAAAGACTAGTTACTAAATTGGGGTTGTATAAATTCGCAAACTGTGAAACAGTGAAGCCTTTAAAATAATGTATAAAACTACTATACACGGTGTTCCGCATAAGAACCGACACAGAGCAGGAGCATACAGGGGAGCCCAAAATAAGGTGATACCTCTATACTAAGTTGTACACTTGAAAAGTTATAGGCCTTGAAAGTGAGCTTTGTAATTTCGAAAAAACAATATATCAGTTATTTTTTAACTTCGAAAAACCAAATTTGGCACACACTGTTGCAAGGGCATTAATCGACAGACAACATAGTTCAATTGTACCATTTAAAGGGTTGATACAGAGTGATGCACCTTAAAAATGTGACAGAACTTTTTTGTCCATTGGCGGACTGACAAAATTGGTACTTTGTGTTATGAATAATTTAATTCTAGTACTTTTTTTACTCTTGTTATTTTTCGAAAGACTTTATCACTTTCGCCAAAAACGCGAATAACTGAAAACACGTGTTCCATATTATGTGATATTTAAAATCTTTGAAAATTCAAAAGTTGCCTATGAAATTAAACGTCAAACTTGAAAAGAAATTGAATGGAAAAAGAATTCAAATAAATGGATTGGAAGAGGAAATAATTTCCCAAAGAAAGAAGTCACATTTATTTGGATTCTTTTTACATTAAATGGTTTTTGCGAATTTATACAACCTAAATTTAGTAAGTAGTCTTTTAATTTATATAATACTCCTTTGTTTAAATATTACCATTTGTAGTAGCCCTGATAAATTACTCCGAAAGCTTGACTACATAAAAAAAGGGTTTTCTTATATTACCTCTTGACTGCATGCATCCCCACTAAAAACATCACATTTTTCGTATTAAGTGAGTGAGTCCAGACTTATATACTTGCTTTTCTATCAAAGCAGTCCGGAATGGTGAGAAACATTCACAAACAATCGCCCAACAAAACTGTTCGAAGAAAAATGCACTTAGCATGTAAAAAACAGTTTCTGGCCATCAGAAACACGGCATAAATCTTTCAAAATTTCTGCGGCTTTGGCGCAGTAATAATTCCTACACCCCACTTTAATAATAAAAAAAACGGATAGAACGCGGTTTGCCCGGCTAAAGACAGAAATACCTATAATGTCGGTTATATTTCTTACTTTACCCACGTTTCTTGGGTATTTCGCAGTTTACTCGGGTAAACCTAAGTTTAACCGTTAACCTTACTTTACCCGCAACATATATATTTTATATCTCCAGTGGTCTGAGGCAAATTGTTGTTATCTACAACTATTCAACTGTTTCTTTTTATTCGAATATCCAAAAATAACTTTTAGGGTAATTTTCATATTTCACCCCCGTACAGAACTACTTTTGACGCCTTGTGGTATTTTATAGCATTAATGGTGGGGTGGGGAATCATCTAAAATTAATTTTAACTTTTAATATGAAAGTACAAACGAAAATCACAATTTGAAGATTCATGGACTCTACTAAAAGAACATAAATCGATGCATCAGTTTTGTTCCCGTGGACGCACAAACAACAAACCCGGGAGGCGAATATATCATAATAATAAAACTACGTGAAAAAACCATGCGCGATGTTGCCAACTTTCTTGGATGCAGAAAACGCGAAGACATGTAATAAATATACACGAACGCGTATATTACCGGTGGCTTCAGCAGCGCCCTCGTGGCGGATTCCACGAACTAAAATATACACGTTTTTTCATCTCAACGACAATTCGACGTCCACCTGAAAATTCGTATATATGTAGACACTTCTCACAGTTCTGAGCACTTTGGCGACTTTTCCATTTCTGCGTCCGTATACGGACGTCGAATTACACAGGACGCAGAATTACATGCGCAAACCATAATGTATGGACGCAGAAATGACGTACAGACGTATACAGGGTTAACTATCACTTAGTACAAAAATTTTTATGGCAGATAAAGAAAAATTAGACTTGCCAAAATAAATTTTCAAAAATTTTCTAACATTTGTCTTAAGCCTAAAAAAATTTTTTTTCAAATTGTATTAAACCCCTCAAAAAACGCCGCCTATGGACGCCCGCGCGACATGTCTAAAAATTTCGCGTATGTCAATAGCGCGGCGTTGCCACGTCTATCAATTTATCCGAGGATTCACCACAAAATTTCGATTTCCTTTTAAAAACGATTACTTTCTAAGGAACATGTAGAATGCCTATGAAACACCTACCTTACTGACATTTCCAGGATTGTTTGCACCATTTTCTGTTTTCTTGCTTTTTTACATTAAAAGTCACACAACACAACATTCACATTTTCTAAATCTGTTGGGGATCTCTTGGTTTCCCTCTGCTATTCCTTTTGTTTGAAGCGAGGTACTCAGCCTGACGACCACGACGAGGTAGATCCCCTCCGCCAGGAAAACCCCGAAGGGTAACCAAAAAATCACAACTGCACTAGCACACATTGCACATGCAAAGCACTACAGTAGCTGTTCAAAGAGGCCACCGTTAACTTCGATGCACAAATTCACTCGGTTAACTAAAGAAGTCCGGATACGTGCAAAAAGTCCATGATTATTCCGGATTTGAACAGCTGCACCTTCAATTCGTTCACGTAACTGCTGCTCGTTGTCGATTTCCTGCTCGTACACAATCGCCTTCATGAATCCCCAAATACAAAAATCCATTGGATTCAAGTCTGGTGATCGCGGCGGCCATGCAATGGGCCCTCCTCTTCCGATCCAACGGTTGGGGCATTGGTCGTCTAAAAATGCACGAACAGGTCTCGCAAAATGGGCTGGTGCACCATCGTGCATAAACCACATGTCATGCAGTACTTGTAGTGGCAAATTATCAAACAAAACATTTGTCAGAAAATACAAGTATCGTTCAGCGTTTAAATTTTCCGGTAGAATGTATGGTCCAATTAATCGATCTCCATAAACTCCTGCCCAAACATTGATGGAAAACCGACGTTGGAAATTAAACCGCCGAACAGCATGTGGGTTCTCATCGGACCAAATATGGCTGTTGTGTCTAAAAAAAAACAACAAAAATTAGAAATATTCACAATTTTGGCGAAGACGTTAGGATTGACATAGCCAATTTTATAATAAATAAAAAAGATAATATGGAAGAGAGAAAGCTATAAGTAAGTAAAAATTTACATACGTGTAAACCCCAGCACGTGTGAAGCAGCATTCGTCTGTCCAAAGAATGTTGAAAACAAAGTTTGGGTCTTGGGCGATTCGATCACGTAGCCAAGTGCAGTAGGTCATTCTCACCGGAAAATCATTTGCTTCTAATGCTTGGACCTTTTGTATGTGATAAGGGTGAAGGCCGTTTTCCCTTAGAATCCTCCATGCCTGTAAATAATTTTATTGTTACATTTTAAATTTTATGTAGGTATTAGGTGCAAGCAAAGACTATCCCATGTGATGGGATTGTCTTTGGTAGAAGTCAGTTTTATTGGTTTTATTTTACTTGCCTTGTTCTGAGATATTCCCAATCTCCTTGCAATAGCTGTAGTGCTTATGGAAGGTTGCTCGCCCACCCCTTCGAGCTTGCAAAACACCAGTGTTTCGCATACGTTGTACAATGTTCACAAGTACGTGGGTTAGGCATATTTGCCCTGTTAGGAAAACGAATACGGTATTCTGCTGCAGCTCGATGTGCACTTTCATCGCATCTCCCGTACATTATAACCATGTCCGTTAACTCGGCGTTCGAATACTCCGGCATTTTCACAAAGACGCTGAACGATTTGCCGCGAAAATCAAGACCAAACTGGGAAATAACGCCATGTTACATTCGCAAATGCCCTCCGTCGGCTACTAGCCAAACTTGAAAAGGTTTGTTCCAACAGGACCAATAACCGTTCTCAAGCACGTTCAGCGCATGCGCACTACCCCACTGGCTGTTCCAACTGAATTATGTACCTACCGACACGGGACGATACACGCACTGTTCCAGCCGATTTATGGATCATTTGTGTATCGTCCTTGTACGATAAAAACGGTCCCTGGTCTAAAGTAATAACCGCGTGTACTGACATGCGCAGTGTATAGTCATGTGACAGAGATAAACAATAACCTCATATTTTTGTTTTTACGTAGATGGTTTTAAATCGATGGCTGGGATCGTGTTTTTTATTTCTTGTTGGTTTTTGGCTTGTTGGGTAGGGCGGGGAATCGTTGAACAATAATTTTTTAGAGTAAAGAGTGAGGTTAGCCCACCGAACATTCGGTTAGCCACATATTAAACACGCAGGTTAGGTGCGGTCACAAAACGTGATTTGGTCGATTTGATTCACAATCCGTTCCATCTGAAATTTTCTTTGGGATCGCACATGAACGGTGCAAAACTAGCGCATGCGTTCTTTAAGGGTTATCATCTAGTTCATGTACAGTTCTGTGACCGTACGTAAATTCGAGTTGGAACAAATGATCCCAAAGAAAATTTCAGATGGAACGGATTGTGAATCAAATCGACCAAATCATATTTGTGACCGCACCTAACCTGCGTGTTTAATATGTGGCTAACCGAATGTTCGGTGGGCTAACCTCACTCTTCACTCTAAAAAATTGTTCAACGATTCCCCGCCCTACTCAACAAGAAATAAAAAACACGATCCCAGCCATCGATTTAAAACTATCTACGTAAAAACAAAAATATGAGGTTAATGTTTATCTCTGTCACACGACCATACACTGCGCATGTCAGTACACGCGGTTATTGCTTTAGACCAGGCACCGTTTTTATCGTACAAGGACGATACACAAATGATCCATAAATCGGCTGGAACAGTGCGTGTATCGTCCCGTGTCGGTAGGTACATAATTCAGTTGGAACAGCCAGTGGGGTAGTGCGCATGCGCTGAACGTGCTTGAGAACGGTTATTGGCCCTGTTGGAACAAACCTTGTATGTACAGTTAGTTGCCTAGCTAGGAAGTTATGAAATGACGAACGGGGCAACGCGGAGCAGTCGAAAAAACGTTTCATAGACTCGACCGGGCCGATACGTCGCTTAATTCATACCGCCGAGGCTTCAGAACAATAAATCCTTTATCTATGCTTCAGAAGAGGTTAGATGGTGGACAAGAATTCATCAGAGGAGCTCCGGGGGTATTAAGGGAGACGGCTTGTGGTGTCGCGGTAATGAGCTTTCCGCGAGAGTAGGAACCGGTCCGGATACGAGCTAAGGTAAGGGGAATCTAATAGCGCTGCATCTGTACAGATTCAAATCGATTGTTATTTATGTATTTTTTAAATTTGTTTGAGTAAAAAGGTATTTTCACCGTTCCTAAATCAACGGCAACACCGCGGAAAATCACTTCAGCTGTCAGTACCTTCAGAAGCCAAATTGGATGACGTCATTAAAGGCGGCGATTTACAGGGAAAATAGGGGTCTTTACCCGTTTTTTTAAAGATCGTAAAAAAAATCTAAAAATATTTTTCTATGTTTTCTTAAGCCATCCTGCGCACGTGGTAAAATTTTTTGTACTAAGTCATAGTTAACCCTGTATATTTTTTTACGCCTCCATCAATTCGTAATACCCCTTTAAAAATCATCGAAATAGCTTGGACCTGACTTTGACCGGAACGGAAAAACTTAATTTATTTGTAGGCGAAGTAATTATTGTTTTATTAGTTAAGTATCGAAAAACTCGCTGAGAATTTCAAATTTTATCGTAATCGGAAAATTTGAACTTTCGGAACTTTCATCGCTTCTAAAGACTGATTTCAATTTTAGAAAAATATCGTGATTTTCAACTTTGAACAACGTTGGTTTAGTTATTCGCTTTTTATACTGCGGAACATATAACACCTAAAACTGCGGAAAAGTAGATATACTTTGCCACATGTATTTTAATGCAGATAGTTGTACTAAGTGCGGCAAAGGTACTTTCCGTATTACTTTTCTGCGGTAGTGAGGGAAAGTAATAACAATAGGTACCTTATACCTATAGTCCACCTTACGAGAGATTACGAGCCTCAAGAATCTTTACTGGGCTTGCTAGGCGTTGCCGAATCGCAAAAAACCTGTACAATTCTGGTGCACTAGCGTAATGGCTTTGGTTTATTATATTTCCTAAGGAGAATTATATTTGGAAGTTTGGCAACATTAGAAATTTTTTACTCGCATTCTTGAGGCTCGTATTCTCTCGTAAGGTGGACTATACCTAACGTTTCCGAAATCAACACATTTTAGCAAGACTATGACACACCGAAAAAATTCTACTAACCATTAAAAACAAATTAATAGATGCAGTAAAATATCTGAATACAATAGGCGCCAGCAAGAGTCAGTTGCTGCCTTAATCAAACATGTTTTGCTGTTTTGCACTGTCACTAGTAATCAATAACCTTGTTATGAATAATAAAATAATTTTTTGCGATAATTAGATGCCATACTTACTACAAATCAGCTTTTTTGCTGTGGCTAATAGATCCAAATCTATGCTTACTAGTGGTTAGAAGGCGCAAATTAGCTCCCTTGCTCTGCCTAATAATACATCCAATTCTGTGCTCTAGTAAGGACTAAGTGATTAGAAGGCTTTGCTATTATAGGACCAAATCAGCTCCCTTGTTGTGGTTAACAGATCCAATTAAGTAGGTATATCTTCTAGTAATGATTTACTAGCGGTTAGAAGGCTTTGCTATTAGGAACAAATCAGCTCCCACCCAATTATAAGAGCACATTATGCCATTATGCCACCTTATCATAATCTTATCATATTATCATATAAAGTTATCGGCAAGATATATTTTTTAACATTTTTTTAATTTAGTGGCCTGAGATCATTAGAAAATCTATGATTGACAAAACTGTATACTTAAATTAAGAAGGAAGATCTTTTTCAAAAAATATATATAAAGTGCAATCTCAAAAAAATGTCAGGCCATTCTAATTACCTTTTATGCATATTACGAACCCAATAAAATAATGAGACAAGAGCAATTATTCCATAGCAGAAAGCAAAATGGCATAGTATGACAGAATAAGCGGAAGATGCAATAATACTAACAAATATACTTCTAAGTACATTCATTAGCTTAGATTATTAGGCATACCTATACTGAAGAACAACACAACAGATCTCATTTGAGTATCGCAGTATCGCACAAATATTAAAGTTTTCTCTAACTTTTTTTATAAATAAAAGCAATTCAGTAATATAGCTATGCTGAAACAAAAAAGTTCTTCCTAATAATTTTTAGTAACTAAAATTTACTAATGTCGTTCCGTTTTTAGAAATCAATGCGTAAGTATTAAAACACTCCAAATAATTAAAAAAAAAACATGTGAGCAAGTTGGTTGTGTCAACCACAAAGGAATGGTAATGGTCGTTAAAACCTATAGCTTTAAATAGTAACCCAATCATTTTGATTCACAAACATTTTATCAATGTTACCAAAAACTGGCAATTTTTCATTTTGGATGGGAATGACGCTATTTACCTGGAATATTTTAGAACCTAGAGAAATTTTAGTTACTTCTTAAACATTACGCGCTATTAGCTACTTCAGGAATGATCTATCGGCCCTTACTAGAGTTAATGCTGCAGTAAAAACGGATTGGTTTGCAACAAATAAGTACACTAATTAATAGGTGCATAATAGCAAAGTAAACTTAACTATTACTGCAATTCCTTGACTTGCTATCACAAGTAGAGACTTATTTACCACAAGTAGGTATATGTATTTTTTGATATTCTATTAATCCTTAAACTTATGAGCTTGTTAAGTACCTACTAAATAGAAAACGATATTAGCAAGATGTTTTTTTACTATTACAGCAAAGTAAACTATTTACGAATGGTAAGGCCTTTACTGCGTCTATTAGAAATCTATTTGCTCCAAGTCAGTGGAGCAGTGTATTTTTCCCAAATTTCATTATTGACGGTCTGTCTCAGATGTTGGTTTGGTTCTGGAAATATCTCCAGGTGACCAGGTGACTAATGGGAGATACGTTATGGCCGAATCGTCGAATGTCCGCTGCTCGGATGTCGTGCAATTTATGGGTTGCGAAACTTTTAAATGTAGCAGGTTGTTGACCGAAAAATATATAGTGGGTCGTTAGCCAAATAATTTAAATATGGTAGGTATTAAATAAAATCCGATTGAAATGTGTCAATTTGTGCTTGCTAACGAAGCAAGTATTAATTGCTTAGGTATAAATATGCTTTAAAATGTTGAATTTTTTAAAACTGAAAGTGTACAACAGGTGTAACCATTTTTCAAACATACCTACTACTAGTGATCTGATCACAAATTCAAAACATTGATTACCTACATTGCGAAGAAGATTTTTTATAATAAAGCCCCCGTAATATATTATTAAAATAATTAATAATTTACCAAACAAAGAAACAAACAGTATAAGAGAATTAATTAACTGATAAATAGTTATATCCAAGTTTCAAAAGCCACAAACCAATTAACTTGACTCGGAAGCTTTTTACCATGAAACCGGCGCATTCGCCGAAATTTAAAATTCTAACGATCTAGTTTCACATTTTTTCATTATTTCTGGAAGAAAACATTGAGTAAAGCATACTCAATAAAGAAAATAGAATATGTCAGCTACTAATATGTGTAGGTACGGCTGCGGCCAATTTGAACTTTCCTCATTTTTCCTTGTTTCCTTGATAATATAGCAATTCTAAATTTAAATTCCCAATTATGAATTAGTAGGATCTACAGTGTGACCCATTTGTTTTGGGGTCAGTCTGTAAAAAGTGTATCAATCGTGCGATTTGGCTGATTTTTTTTTTAATTGTAGAGCTCGATGAACTGCACATTTTGAACAAAAATTGCCTGGTTGTACTATGTACTATGTACTATGACCGTTTTTATGAGCAAAATTTTAAGAAACCATATTAGCGTTTTTTTTTGAAAAAATCTGTGTGCGCCAATGGATTGAGCACCCCTCGAAATGGGTATGTACAAAATTTCATCAAAATATTTCAAGTAATAACGATTTTGTAGAAAAATTAAAAATGCAGCCAAGGTACGTCTTTATTTTCAGAAATTCAAAGTTGGCCATGGAAAATAATTGAATTGTTTACTTTTATTAAGTGTCAAACTGTCTAAATTGAGTTCAGAAATTGTTTGTGCTCAATACAATTAATTATCATAATTATGGAATATTTAAGCATAAGAGACAAAATAGAAATTGTTCGACAAGAGTACCTCTTTGTTGCAGAATGAAAAGATTCACTAAAATGATGGACCTGCAGAACCAAAAAGATAACCTCAAAAAAGTTACGAGTAAAAGCACGATCCAAACACAGCGCAAGTGGCGCCCTCTGTGAGATACGTAGAAATTGACATTTTCATTCAATTGACAATTTCAAGAAACAAATTTCAAGGCCCTGTCCTGTATATTTTAAACAAACGACATTTCTATAAGGCATATTAGCCTCAATCGTAATATTTTGGCCCAAAATATGAGCGGTTGCACTATGTGCCATTATTAATGACTCACCGCGTATATGCAACTTTTATGCTTGGCAAGGTACCAAATAACATGATTCAATAAATAAATCATTTTTTCTAAAAAATGACATTTTCCGAAAATCAATCAGAAATATTGACATTTTTGATAACATTTTTGAAAGAAAAAGTCAATATTTCCTTGCACTTAGTCGTTGCCAGGCAACGGAAAGTAACTGTTAGGAAATATTTATTTTTGTACTGTAAGGAAATATTATTGAGAACAAGTTTTTCGAATTTATGTTCTTTGAGTAATTTTCGATTTTCGGAAAAATAGTATGTATACCTCGTAGGAAAAGCCACATTCCCCGACTCCGTATTGCCAGTCTCGGCTTACGCCTCGACAGGCAATCTTTACGGTCGTCCGGGAATGTTCAGCTTTTCCTGCTAGGTACACAATGTACTATTTGTTATGTGCAGTTGCTGTCTGTCCTATTATTAATGAAGCACCCGTATAACAATATATGGGGTTATCTCTTACCGTTTCTCCGGTTGGCATAGAATCAGGAAGCGTATCTTACAACACCTAATTGGACGAAACAAATTCTGGGTCCATGGCATACTTATCATGATTGTGGTGTGCAGTTAGTGTGTTAAAAAACCAAGACGATGTCATGGTAGGTATACGTATGCCAACTGGGAAAACACTTAGTTTTCGTCTATATACGTAGTGTTGGACCCATATTTTGACTTGTAACAGACAACTCAGTAGCAAAAATTTAAATTTTAGAAAGTTGCGGATGATCCAGAAATTACTAAGACCCATTACCGGTTATTACACTTAATCTTTTAAAGCATTTTTCATTTTGATGTCTTTGGAAAAGTTATTAAAATACTTTCTATAAAAAAATTTTATAATAGTATACACAAACAATATGTTTCATCTCTTTTTTTCAGAATCTTTAGTCTGCCCACGGCTTCTTTGACTAAAGGTCCTCCGGCCGAATTCGAAGATCTGCCGGTGGCATTGGCTGGACGAAAGTCATCTGAAGGTCTAGGTTTGGCATTGAACGCACACGATGACACCCTGTACTTTAGCCCCCTTTCAGAAACGTCTATAGCGTCTTGGAACCCGGTGTCCAATCAGCAAGAGTAAGTTATTACTAGCCCAACTAAAGTTGCGCACACAGGTATTTAGACAACCAACGTTTTTTTAAACGCCTCGACATTTTGAGATGTATATACAAACCCTCTCCACAACTACGTATTAGCTTAATGAGAAGGGCAAAACTTTCAGTCGAAACTCCACAATCACAGTATATTAGGTTAAACTGTACATGTTTCGACCCAACTAGGGGTCATCTTCAGTAGTAAAATATCATATCTTATGTAAGCCAACAAAGCTAGAAAAGAGAGTTATCTTATACTAACTACAATATAATAATATTAACGAAATTTGATTTGTTTTTATAAGGAAATTTCTTTTGGAAAGGGGGGAATATTTAACACTCTATGATTACCTATGGGGACTTAACTTCCTAGACATGGTGTGTAAGTCTGTATATGGAAAATTATCAATCATATTAAAATTAATTATATCTATCCGAAGAGTTAAATTTTAAAAATGTTAAAGGAATCTTGACAAGACCTTTTAGTTTCTTATCATTTTAAATTGGCGACGTCTGAAAGAGGAAAATTATGTATTTTTAGTAAAGAACAGCAAGGTGAAGGAAGTCTGAAAACTCTTACCAAATTAGGTGACAGTAGGCAGGGCAAAAACTCGTCAACACTTATAGCGTGATTTCTTTGGGGTTCCAAGAAACCAAAAAATCATAGTTTTTTTTTCTTTTCTAGCTTTGTTGGCTTACATAAGATATGATATTTTACTGCTGAAGATGACCCCTAGTTGGGTCGAAACATGTACAGTTTAACCTAATATACTGTGATTGTGGAGTTTCGACTGAAAGTTTTGCCCTTCTCATCATTCCCATACTCCACTGTAAGAAATGGACTATTTTCTACACGTATTAGCTTAGTTTAGCATGTCGATTTTCTTAATGGAACTACTCGTATCCCATATGCGTGATATCTACACGGTCCGAAAGGTCTCTGAATAAGGAATAGAGCATAGTTATAAGAGAGTAAGAGTTTTTTTAATCGGACGAGAAACGAAAAAGCCAATTTGCAAAACATATAGAAATTAATATTCAGAAAAAGTGCGTCTGCTTTTTGGTAGACATCTATGGAAGAATGTTAATTTTTATTCTAAGTAGAACGTTGGAATCCAACCACAGATTTTTTCATAACTGGGACTAAAGAGGCACTTCATAATTTTTAGAGCTAAAGTGCCACTTTAGACCCTACGGACTAAAATATTTTAGTCAGTGTCAGTACCTACCTACTTTCAGTCCCAACTGATTAAAAATTACACCTTAGTAGTCCCTAAAATGAGTGAATTGCCAGGTGCAAGTTTTAGTTTTCTTTTTTTTTCAAACGGGGTTATATTCAGCCCTCTTAAGCAAGGCCCTTGTATCCCCAAAAATTGCAAAAACGAAGATTTTCGTATTTGCGAGTTTATCATATTTACGAAGAAAAAGCCTATAACTTTTACATACCTAGTTTTCTTTTAGTTCTTAGGTATATAAAGCTCATTCAACTTTTAAATTTGTGATAGGTACGAGGTTTTTAATTGGGACAGGTTCTGTTCACCTGCTGTGCCATGTTCTTACTAAACGAATTAACTTATTTTCGCTAAGTTTCGCGCTTGAAACGCCAAACCGCATGTTAGTTTATCGCTATCACTTCGTTATGTTTAGTTGGTGTGTGTTTATTAGTTATTGTTGGTTACTATTATTACCATTGCCAGACATAAGTTTATACCAGCAAGTTAGACCGGTTTTGATAGGTAATTCCTCATGTTATATTGATATTGTGCAGTAGCGTGTAGCGTAGCAAAATGACAGACTTTATTCTGTTTTCTAGCAGTGCCAGTTGTTAAATTTTAGCCTTGTATGTTTAAAGAATCTTGGCTCTATTTAGACAGAACCTCAAACCGTTTGAAATCATTTCGTTTTCGGAACGTTAAACATTTACTTTTCTCCAGTGTAGTATACCGGGTCCGTCAAATGTTTGGAATAAAGGGTGTACATACAGTGCGTCCTCCGGTTGGGCATAACTATTACTTGCAATAAAATATATTTTCTATTTTTCGACCCAAAGTCATTGTTTATAAAAAAATCTGAGTGTCCTGAAACTTCTAAGACCAGTTTTAGAAAACTAAAAATTTATACGGGAAGTTCACAAAATTGGAAAAACCGAAAATTGCCTCGAGAGTAAAGCGACCTTATTTTAATGACTACTAGAAAATATCAATAATAAAAGTTTTATACCAAGTTTTTTTGTTTATTTCCTATTTAAACTTTATTTATAATAATTTAGTGAATATGCGGCCAATAAAGAATTTTATTTTTGTTTTCTATTATTTATTCATTACATACGTTTCGGTAATGTAGTTGATTACCATCTTCAGATTTTATTATATAAACTAATACCAAGGAAACCTCAAATATCGAATATCGACAAATTCGGATGAACTTTACAAAATTCATTTTATTTCTCCCAATGTGAGGCAAATCCTATGCGAGAAATTAATTATAAAGTTATAAAAATAAAATTATAAAAATGTTATGTACCTATAAGATTTGCTTCATATTGGGAGAGAAAAAAAGAATTCTATAAAGTTCATCCAAATTTGTCGATATTCGATATTTGAGCTTTCCTTTGTATTAGAAACAACTTTTATTAACAATATTTTGTAGTAGTCCTTAAAATAAGGTCGCTATATTCTTGTGGAAAATTTGATTTTTCCAATTTTGTGAACGTATAAACTTTTAGTTTTCTAAAATTGTTTTTTCAAGTTTTAAGACAAGCAAAATTTTTTATAAAGAATGAATTTTTGTCGAAAAATTGAAAATAAAAAGGGTTGCCCTCGCTTACGGAAAACAATCTTCACTCTCTAGATTGAATGTGGCATTTCAGTCCTTGGGTACATAATATAGGTAGTATTTTTTTATTGAATAGCTTTACCCCATGCCCCCATGGCATAATTACATTTCTGAAAGTATCCAAGGGGACACGGCGACGATGTTCGGAGCATTGCCAACTGCATGTTTTTCTGCCTTCGATCGACCTTGGTTCGAATCGTGCACATGTCTTTATAGAAAAACACCGCTGATAGCGAAGAGCACAAGGCAAATAATTGTGGACTCATAGTAGGTATTACTCCTTATTAGCTTTATCTTGTGATTTACTAATAATAATTGTCCTACACTCACTGGGATTGCTTAAACTGAATTTCTAATTTCCTTAAGCTTTTATTTTTTTTTATAAAAAATATATGAATTAATATATATATATAAAAATATAGATCTATATATTTTTATAAATCAATATTTTTTCTAGGATTCTCCGTAGTACTTGAGCGAATGCTATCCCAGCTCTATCGGGAAAACTCGGCCCTAGCCGCAAATGGCAACGATGACAAAATAATAGTAGTAATTGCCCCCCTCCCTCGCACAAGCGTTTAGTTGTTTCTGGGGTACTCCTAGTCTGGAATATTGTGAGGATGAGAATTATTAGTATTATTACTGTTATCCCAGTTAGATGGAAAATTTAACATTTTTTTGGGAATTTAACCCAAAACAGGTTATTTTTAGATCGTATTTTTAACGTAACTTTATTGTTTCTCGTCCGATTAAAAAATTACTGCCGCATTCCACATTCAAAGACGCTTCCAACGACGCATCATCCGTGATATGGAGACTAAACATCATAGGGGCGGGGGTTATGGAGAGTGCTTACGTACTCTACTTTAAGATACGACCAGCGTCCAGAGGTATCTATACGACCCCCTCCAAAAAACTTGTCGGTTTTCGAAATACTAATAACGATATGTTATATTGGAAAAATCGTACCTACCGTTTTATTGGCTATACAGAATGTCTCAGAAATAAGTACTAAATTTTAACCACGTATTTAACTATCTAAAGGGTTAAAAGCCACAACTTTGTTGAAATAAATTTTAAAATAGATATTTTTCCGATCGCTGCAGACACCGGTCCAATCGTATTGTTTTATTATTTCGGCATTAGCACTCCGAGTGTAGTATTACTGTAAGAATAAAGAACCCCAGGAAGGAGCAAATTTGGGCTCAACACTCGACCGGGACAGTCCCTGCATATGGCGGGATGTCGTTTTTTTTTTACAGAGGCGTGCAACTTGGAGTTGTTTCGACGAACTAATCGATGCAGAAATCCTCATTTTTCGTGAAATCAGTATCTACAATAGAGGCAAAAATTATAAGGCACGTTTATGTCTTTAATTTTAAGAATTCTTAATAATACAGCAATTCTAAATTTAAATTTACAATTATGAAGAAGTGGGTACTTACACAAACGCCTATGCCACTTTGGTGCATGGCTCAAAAAGTTAATTTAAATTACAAAATTACTTACCGATGGATTATTATCCTCAATTATTTTAGTTTTGGCGGTCAGGGAAGTGCCACAAGCCGCACAGCTAAGCATAATTACTGGAAAAAGTATCTAAATACCACACATTCACACCTATCGCCCTGTCAGATATCTAAATATATAAAATGAATGAATGAATTTTAATTAATAATTTAAAATGTCGCATTTGAACACTTTTTATTGCGGTATTTTGGTACAATCAGCTGCTCGCGGCAGCATCCTGGGTGGACTCAGGAAAATTTCGGTTTGGTGTGTCAACATGACACTAAACGTTATTTCTTCCTCTTCCGTACTTTCGGCAGTGAACATTTCCTGCGTTATACACTGTGGGCTTTACTATTGTCGGAATTGTTGTTGCAAAACCATTTTTTAGATATTTGGGTAGACCTATTCTTCTCAAGTAACTTTTGTTACAAATTGTCATTAACGTTTTGTTTTTTTTTGTTCACAGTTTACAGGTAACAATACAGAGAGGGGTAATAGTGTGTGCACGAGCGATATCTCAGAAAATATTGGATTTAGAAAAAAATTCACAATGAAAGTTGTTCAGAACAATGAACTGCTCATTATAAAATCATTTTCGTTTACACAGGGTATTCCATAAAAGCACGCCTTAACAAAGTTACAATTAAAAAAAAAAAAATTACGTTTCGAAAAAACGGAATAATTTAGTTATCCTTGAATTAAATGAAAATAATTTTAAAATGAACGGCCCATTGATCTGCACAACTTTTATAATGAATTTTTTAAACCCAATATTGCCCGTGCACTCACTATTGATCCACCTTGAATTGTTGCCTGTAAATTGAAAACGAAAAAAAAAAGCACAAAGCGTTCAAGAGAAAAGTTACTAGCAAAGAATGGGGCTACCTAAATATCTAAAAAAGGTATGTTCATTACAAAAAATATACCTTGGGTCTCGACGCTGACCGTCGTTTGTCAAAAATTTTGTTGTTGCAATCTAATATTTATTTGGTCCCATTTAACACCACGGAAACAGATTTTGTTTGCTTTTCGTTTGCCCATAATTGGCTTGGAAAGCAGGGTTTGAATGACCCTGTACATACAATCATATTATAGAGTACCTACTTTCTAGGATATTGACGAATTTTAATATTCAGTTCCGGATAAAAATTGGCCAAAACATTTTATTCCAAGTATAATTAGGTACCTACTGGCATCCTTTTTTTGGGTAATAGAGATGGTCATTCTAAACCACTTTTCTTAATAATTTTTTTCCTAGCGCCGAGATTTTTCTGTAATTATTCATCCCCCTAAAATCCCCCCTCTATGAAAACACAGCACTGGCGCCCTGCCAACAACCGAGTAGAAAATGGTAAATCATCAACTAGTATAGTATTTTGAGACCGAGTTTACGCTATTCTATCCGCTGTGTATGAGATAAATGTTGGTAAATTTTAAAAAAATTAGAGAAAAATTTCGGCGTTAGGAAAAAAATTTATTAAGAAAAGTTGTTCAGAATGACCATCTCTCTTACCCAAAAAAAGGATGCCAGTTATTTCAGACTCACCCTGTATACAGGGTGTCCGCGTTTGCTTGTCAAAAATTTACTATTTCAGACCCTACTATTTCAATTATCCCATGGCTAGCTACGATTTTTTTTTCAAAATATACCTATTATTAGGCATTCTTTTAAGAATAAAATGGATGCTGCCATCGAATTGGTCCTAGCTCAAAACCTTTTTTTAGAAAATACCAATACTTTAAGTTCACATAAAGTGGGGCCAAAATTTAAAAAAAAAATGGATTTTCCAGAGTACTTACCCTGTATAAACCATGAGGCACAGGTTGGTGATCCTTTTTGCAAATAGCCAGTCTAGCTCATTCAAAATTCAAAACTAAAATTTGACAAAAACATCATTTATTAAAAAAATACTGTCAAATATGTAGAAGCTATCGTTTTTGTTTTCATAGCGTTCATGGAACACCTGATTTCATGGATATGTGGATGAATAAAGCATAATTAAGCGTGGGGAATAATTGTAAGAAAATGTTAAAATCAAGTATGTTTTTCATGGGAGACCGACAGAATGCAGTAGAATCCCGAATTTTTTCTAGAAATATATATTTTTTAAATGACTTTTTCTTTAAATATTTTTTAGATACATAATTTTTTCGTCAAATTTGATTTTTTTACGAACACCCTGTATGAGCAGCTCACGTAGTAGAGCTGCTCTACTACCTCCTGACTGGCTATATTACGTACAATAATACCTCAGGCAAAGGTTAATCGATTTGAAAAAAAAAGGTCACCAACCTGTGCATTGTGGTTTAGACAGGGTAGCCCGGAAAAAATATATTTTTTAAAATGTTGGCCCCACTTTGTGAGTATTGATACTTTGTACAGTGGGTTTTAGGCTATGGCCAATTCGTTGGCACCATCCATTTTATGATCCATTAAAACCCCTACCTAACGAAGCGGCGCTTGCTTCATCAGCTGGTAAGCTCGCTCGTTAAGGCTGGTGCGCAGTTGCCAATTGCACAACATACATGTTACGGGCGACGTGAAGACGAAGACTTTTTAAAAAAACTTTTATTCGAGTAACGCGAGTTACAGAGTTTCGGCTTAGACTACAGACAAGACTAGAATTATTTCTCTTACTCTACTAGGTCCTATTTATACAGATCTGTTATGCTGAGGTGTTGTGGTTCTCATGGGAAAAGAATATAAAGACAAAGGGAAGATCAAATTCTGCAATTCTTGCAGTAAGCAAGTTTTAACAATACTCAAAAGGAATATGATATGTTCTAGTAATCATTCTAGAACAATATACAATGGAAAATGATATCTTTGTAGTAAGCATCTTGAACAATAGAGAATGAGAACATAATATCCAACAGTAAACAGAATCAAGGGTAAAAACAAGGTTATGATCAAGGTGATGCTTGAGGTCGGATATAACACCTTCCCCCTTATATTAAAAATTTGTGTTAACAAATTTTGACATTAAATTAGGCATATGTTTTAGTATTAGAATTTAGTTCAATTTCTTCTTCTTCGCGAGGTTCGTCCAATCTATACGAAGGTCTTCTTTTGACAGTAACAAATTTTCTTAAATTTTGAAAAACGTGATTTCGAGTTCTAGGAGGTTGTGGAGGATCGTCTCCGTTGTTAGTAGTAATAATGCCTATTTTAATGTTCCTAGACTTTTTACATTTAAAATAAAAGTACACAATAATTAAAAGTATGATTAAAGTAATGGATAGATATGTCAATATTGGCGTATACTTATTTACAGTTGGTTCGTTAATAATATTATCAAGATCCTTTGCATATTCGTCTAATTTATGCTTTGCGACATTTAAATCGTCATAATTAAATTTATTTAGTTGTAAAGGTTTTAAGTCAGGATATTTTAGTTTATTTGGAGTTTCTTTGCAACATTCAAATGGCATATTAATTGGGTGAAATTTATAGGTTTGATTCGATTTATTTAAATTTTTCGTTTGAATTTTAGTACTTCCAATATAAGCAATGCATTCAGATTTTAACGTTAAAATTGAAGTTTTGTCTAGCATTATAGTCAAAGGATTTTGATTTTTGCACTTAATAGTTATAGGAAATATTTCACTTAAAATTATTAACCATTGATTCTCTTGAATCAATTGTACATTGTAACTTTCAATTGAAATTGTGACTATGTCACAAGTATTAGGTAAATGGGTTTTTACCTCTAATAATTGAGCTTCACATCTTGAATGTGAGTCAATAGGAGTAGGATATAAATCTTTGCACATTATTAAATCAAATGCTAGTTCTTTACAATTTTTTATATCATAGAGAATTACATAGAGAGTTGGGTCATCGCTTTTTGCTACAAATTTAGTATCAGTGGATACCATGTGATAAAATCCAGTTTTATTGTCGAAAATTGGATTAGGATAAATTCTATAAAGAGTATACCATTGAGGTTCTACTAAAGGAATATCTAATATAAAAACAAGTCTATTTTCTGTTTGAAAAACCTTTAGTTCTATAAAATCAAGATAAGTTGCAACATTTAGAAGTTGAGGAGTTAAGGGCAAATTATTTTTGTTTAAAGTTTGAGCGATTATTTGCAAATGATGAACCAGGTCTTCAGGAGTTATAACTGACGTGTGAATGATATGTAACTTTGCAAAAGTAATAGAGTTTAGAATGTCATTTAAATTGCTTTCGATAAAGGTATAGGATTCTAGGAGTCTTTCGGCCATCTCTAAAACTTGTAATTTTGCAGTGTAATAATTAAAATTATCAGAAATGTTATAAATGTAATTTTAGATTTGTTTTATGTCATTATTAAAAGTAATTTCATCAATTTGTAATTTGTTGATAGAGTCATTAAAATTTTTGATAACTGAAGTAGTTACTAAAATTTGTTTTTTCATTAATTTTTCTAATTCGTGTTCGTCTCTGTTAATTTTGTCTAAATCTAAATCTAAATCTAAATCTAAATCTAAATTTCCGGTAATAAATTTCCAAACTGACCCTAAACCATTAATTAAACCTCTTTTATATCTTCTTACATCAATAGCTAATTCTTCAAATTTGAGCGCAATGTTTTCGGAAAGTTGATTTAGTAAAGTGAGATGTGACTTAACTTCGCTTAGAAAGGCGGCCATTCGTACGTCTTTTGGTTGAATTATAAATTGCATATTTTCTAAAATTTTATTATTATTTTCGAATGTTGTTTTTAGAGATGAAATGTCTTTATATACCAATAAACTCCACTTGTCATTAGAAATTTTGAGTCCGGATTGCTCTTGATAGAACACGCCTATTGTGTTATTAATTGGTCGCAGTGTATATTGTGCCATAGCGGTAGCGAACAAAGAAAATCTGTAACGAAGTTTCAGAATTAGGAACTTGGTTCGATATAACAAATTATTTTAATATCAGTATTTTTGAAAATATATTTGATCATAGGGAGAACTGTATCCCAATCTAATTTGTCTAATCCACAAGCTAACTTGGGTATAGCTATAATTTTATCTTTTTCATCAGTGCTCTCGAGACAATTTGTTCGTAATTCCTTTAAGCAATTAAATAAATTAGCATAAGTTGGTTTATAATAGAAAAATTCTTTAGTTATTAAATAATAAATATTTCTTGTCGGAAGTTGAAGTACTGCTATTTCACCAATTGACTTATTTTGATTTTTTAGTTCATCTACGTGTCCAAATTTATTCTTAAATTCTTTTGCAATTCCTGCATTCATTTCTAAATCTTTAGATACACAGTGAGCTAATGAAATATTTTCAGGGGCATCAAATAAATTGCCCAGTTCAATGGAAACGTTATTATTTTCAATAGGGATTTTTCGATCTAGAGTATAAAAGAATTCTTTAACCGTTAGTTCTTCTTCCTGTAATTCGTGACATTTCTTTAGCATATCAAAATTCATTTTTGTAGTTTGGTTAGTAATTGGGTTATGTAGCAAAGCTGAATTCGTATAAATTTCTTTAATTTTATAGGGTCCATTAAATTTGTTAGCTAGTTTATTTTTTATTTGGGACTCCTTGACATAAACCTTTTCTCCTACGCGAAATTGTCGCTGCTCCGAAACGTGTGTATCAAATCGCTGTTTCGCCTTTTGTTTGCGCATATCCGTACGCTTTCTTGCCACTTCATAATAATGCTTTATTTTATTGTTTAAATCGCGAACGTACTTAGAGATTAATTCTTGCTGATTATACAAAACTTCTGGAGGTCGAGACGAGGTGTGACCGAATAGCAATTCGTAAGGAGTAAAGCCGTGTGTTTTATTTATAGAATTGTTATATGCTATACAAGCGTAAGGAAGCATTTGAAATGGGTGTTCGTTAGGATTTTCTGTACTACACGCGCGTATCATTTCAGTTAAGGTGGCATGAAATCTTTCTAAGGAGCCATTTGATTGCGGATGACTAACACTAGAGAAAGTTAATTTTATATTGTATAATTTACAAAGATCTTTCATTAATTGATTATTAAATTCTTTACCTACATCGCAATGGATTCTTAATGGAGTTCCAAAATGTTGAAAATAGAGTAAAAGAGCGTCTACTACAGATCTCGCTGTTTTATTAGGAAGTGCATAAGCTTGGGTAAATTTTGTTAGTTCGTCTCTTATGGTAAGGATATTATTTTTTACTGGGATTTCTAGGATATCGATATTTATTCTTTCGAAAGGAGTTTTAGGAGTTTCGGTAATAACTAAGGGACTGTCCAAGTTTTGTCTACAAATTTTTGTTTTTTGGCAGATTTCGCACTGTCGAATAAATGTTTCGACGTCTTTAGTTAGTCCTGTAAAATTATATTTTTGTTTGATGCGTCTAATTGTTTCGTTTATTCCTCGATGTAAGTTTGTCTTGCCTGAATGAAATTGATCTATTATTATAGGTATTTGGTCTTCGTCTGGTATAGTCACAATGTTCTGACAAATTGTTAGTTGGAAATTTTTATCTGAGAACAAAAAATTGAACATTTCTAAAATTGGAAAATCTGGATTGTTTTCAATGTAATAAGTTTTATTTTCTTCGAATATATCTTTACTGTAATAAAGAGATATGAAGAGTACTTGTATTGCGGTTTCAAAATTAAAAGGAACAGGAATTATATAATATTTTCTTTTAGCTACGGTTTGACTGGAAAGAACATTTGCTTTATTATAGTTAAAATCAGGATTTAGCTCAAGTAAATCATCAATAACTTTTTCGTGAAGGTCTGTTAATTTGTCTTGTTGAAAAATTAGTACAATGTCCTTGTGTGTTTTGTCTAAAAGTTGATTATTTGTATATTGGATTTTAGAATAGTCGATCATTGAAGTCGTCTTGTATAGATCAAAAAATCTGTCAAATTCATTACAGATTATAGCAATTTCGTCAGTCTCATTATTGTCAATAGGCGGGTCAATGTCTTGAGGATTATCATGGGAAGTAGATGGTTCGTCTAGGAAAGTATGAAAGGAAACAGCTTCTTTTATATGATTGATTTTGATTCGAGATAAAGCGTCGGCATTTCGATTAATTTTTCCAGGTTTATAAATTATTTGATAATTATATTCTTCTAATTTAAGTTGCCAACGTGCTAAACGACTACCGGGATCTTTTATTGAGAAAAGCCAGGTTAAAGGTCTATGATCTGTAACCAATAAGAATTTTCGTCCGAAAAGATAAGGTCTATAGTTTTTTACGGCAGCAATTATTGCCAAAAGTTCTTTCTCTATAACGCTATATTTCATTTCTGCTGGACTTAAGGTTCTTGAAAAGTATGCTATGGGAAGATCATTTCCAACAGGTCCTTGCGAAAGTACCGCGCCTACAGCAAAAGCGCTTGCATCTGTAGTTAAAACAAATTCTTTTTCAAAATTAGGATATATTAGAATTGGTGAAGTTATTAATGCATTTTTAAGTTGTTCGAAAGATTCACGACAATCTTTATCAAAAATAAATGGTACGTCTTTTCTTAAAAGTCGAGTTAAAGGCTTTGTCATTTTTGCGAAGTTTGGAATAAACTTCCTGTAGTAACCAGTAATACCCAAAAATTGTTTAATTTGTTTAGTATTGGCAGGTTGAGGAAAATCGATAACAGCTTGTACTTTTTGTGGATTTGGTTTGACCCCTTCAGGTGTAATAACATGTCCTAAATAAATTACTTCTTTTCGTAAGAATTCGCACTTATCTGGCTGTATTTTTAGATTTGAATTTCTTAATCTTTGAAAAACTTCAGTAATACGAGAGATATGTTCATTAATTGTGGAAGAATAAATAATAATGTCGTCCATGTAAACTAAGCACTTTTCGTTTTGTATCCCCATTAGTATATTATCCATAACCCTCTGAAAGGTTGAGGGCGCATTACGAAGGCCAAAGGGCATACGTAAATATTCGAAATGTCCATTTTCAACGGAAAAAGCAGTTTTCGAAATGTCTTCTGGATTCATTTCAATTTGTTGAAAACCTGAAGCCAAATCTAAAGTAGTAAAATAATGGCAATTACCCAACTGATCTAATATATCTGAAATATTAGGCAGTGGATACCTGTCATTAACTGTTAATTCATTTAATTTCCGATAATCAATTACGATTCTCCATTTTTGTTTGCCTGAAGCGTCTAATTTTTTTGGAACGACCCATACTGGGGACGACCATGGTGAAACAGAAGGTCAATTATTCCTTGAGAAAGCATTTTATTAATTTGTGTTTTTACTTCTTCCTTGTGAACTTGTGGATATCGATAAGATTTAGTAAAAATTGGCTTAGCGTCGCCTGTATCGATAGTATGTTTTATTTCATTAGTAAAACTTAAGAAATCTCCGTCAAAGTAAAATATATCTTCAAAATTCAAGCATAAATTAGTAATTAATTCTTTTTCTTCTTCGTTTAAATGTTCTAGCCTTATTGATTCTTTTATTTCTTCTACTCTGCTTTTCGTTTTATTAAAATTACAAATAATATTAGTACTAGCGTTCGTTTCTTTAACGTAAGGCTCAAATTCAAATTCTTCGAAACAAATATCCTTTGTTATGGCATTAGCGTTTAATATTGTCGTATAAAAATTACCGTCTTCGTTTATTTTTACTATAGCATTTGGCACGTATACCTTTTCTACTCGTTGTGCGCATAAAATCATTTCTTTATTCGTATATCTATTCGTATGAAACTTGCATATTTTTTCGCAACGCGGTTCTATCGTAACCTGATTTATATTATAACTCGTATTTTCGCTTTCAAAATTATTTATATTTTCCGTGTAATCATTATTATTATTATTATTTCGTTCATAAGCGTTTATATGAAGGCTATCGTATCTTTCGTCAACATTAACTTGTCTTTTATAAACAACTCGATTATTATTATCATTATTATTCGTTAACTCGTTTAATTCATCTCCGTCTTTGAGTAATTCGTGTACCTTATAGTACGTAATTAATTGTTTATTCCTAAAATCTACTACTGCACCGTACCTTTCTAGAAAGTCAGCGCCTAAAATTCCGTCAAATCCTATATCTAGATCGCAAATATAAACTTTATGGGGAGAAAGAGGACCCGTAAAAGAAACAAATACCGCTTCAGTAATAGGAATTGATTGGCCAGAAATACCTTTAATTTGAAAATTTTCTGGACATCGATTTAAAAATTGCTGAACCGTCTCTGGTTTGAAAATTGAAATACCAGCTCCTGTGTCAATTAAAATTTTGTACTTATCGGTATTATCTTTAATATAATATAAGTTACTATTGTCAACGGTATTTATGCAAACGTTTGGTCCGTATTGGTCATACCAAGATTCTTGAAGTTGGGAATAGGATTCTGGTCCGAGGCTGTTAATTGAAAATTTTCGCTTTGGCCCAGATAATGTTGTTGGGGAGTTCTATTTTGGTTATTTGGATTTGAATTTGGGAATCTAGGAGTAAAATTTTGATTAGAAGGCTGGAAACCTGAATTATTATTAAAAGTTCTTGGGAAATTGTTTCTAGGAATATTATTAGAAAAATTTCTAGCAGGTTGATTTCTTGGTTGGAAGTTTTGAGGGTGGTTCCTAGGTTGGAAAGAAGGAGTTTGAAAATTATTTTGCTGAGGAAAAGATGGTCTTTGATGGAACCTATTTTGGGAGAAATTATTTCTTTGGGAGTTATTTTGGAAATTGTTAGAGAAGCTAGAAGGATTTGGACCATTTCTGTAATAATTATTTTGATTTTTTGTTCGACATTCATTGATAGTATGTCCATTTCTTTTGCAATAATTACAAAATTTTGGAAAATTATTACTGGTTCTTTTGATATTATTATTGAAGACTGGTACACGATTTTGCCTCTGAAATTTTTGATTTTCAAAATAAGAAAGTTGCAATTCTCTCTTAATTAAAGCTATAGCATCCATCATGTTGGGTGGATTGCTAGCACGAATTAGTTGCCCTATTCTTGGTTCTAGACCTGTCAAAACTGTATTTAAACACATGCTATCGATTAATGTAGCTTGCGATTCTTTTTGTTCCCTAGTGAGAAGGCTTTGTTTTCCTATTGCGGCATACATTTTTGAGCAGTGAGTTTGAACTCTGCCTACAAAAGTCAAAGCAGTTTCATTTTGGGATTGACACATTCTTTGTAAATCTTGAATTAATGAAGTTAGATCAGGAGGATCTCCGAAATGAACGTTAAGTAATTGTTTGATTTCCCTCCAGGTACTCAAGTCCCTTGAATTAATGAGTTGGGCTGCACGTCCCTTTAATTGATTTTTAATTTTTATAACAAGTAAAATGGCTTGGTCGCCAACAGTCATTTGCATGGCCCAATCACATGCAATGATAAAAGTATTTAAATTGATTTGATCCCCATCGTATTCAGGGATGATAGAAAATATTTCGCTTAATTTAAATGGTACTTCGTCGTTATTTGAAGCGTTTGCTTCATTGTTTACATTAGAGTTTATAGCTTCGTTATTCGGCATGTTGAAATGAAAAGGTAATATCGTTATAACGTAGAAAGTTCAATAATAGCAACGTAGAAAGTTCAAAAAAATCACAAATAAAATTCACTTCAAGTTTTTCACTTACAATAGAAGTAACTTCATGCTCGCTGGATGTCGTTGATGCTGCTGTTGTTGCTGGATGCTGGCCTCAGGAGACTGTCCTTCTTAGTGCCTCCGGATCTTCCTGTCGAAGACCCTTTTCAGCTGGCTCCAATCGTAGTGGTGTGGTGACCCCCGAGGAGACTGTCCTTCTAAGTGCCTCCGGATCTCCCTCGTTGAAGACCCTTTTATCGAGGATCCCACTTCTGACACCAAATTGTTACGGGCGACGTGAAGACGAAGACTTTTTAAAAAAAACTTTTATTCGAGTAACGCGAGTTACAGAGTTTCGGCTTAGACTACAGACAAGACTAGAATTATTTCTCTTACTCTACTAGGTCCTATTTATACAGATCTGTTATGCTGAGGTGTTGTGGTTCTCATGGGAAAAGAATATAAAGACAAAGGGAAGATCAAATTCTGCAATTCTTGCAGTAAGCAAGTTTTAACAATACTCAAAAGGAATATGATATGTTCTAGTAATCATTCTAGAACAATATACAATGGAAAATGATATCTTTGTAGTAAGCATCTTGAACAATAGAGAATGAGAACATAATATCCAACAGTAAACAGAATCAAGGGTAAAAACAAGGTTATGATCAAGGTGATGCTTGAGGTCGGATATAACATACATACATAAATGTACGTTTTTGCAGAAATCTAAAAAACGTCGAAATATTCTGCTGTGACAAAAATCAGTCCTTCTTATTTTGTAAATACCAATGTACCTAGTGCCCAAAAATGTTGAGCATAAATTAAAACTGTACACAAAACGTACAAACGCACTACCTGTCAGTACTGTTTAGACAAGTTCTTAAAAAATGCCGCCAGCAACTACACAAACAAGTTTATCCTAGCGCGTGTATAAAAAATCTATTATGATACGGTAATAAGCCCACTGGCGAGTAGCGTATAATAAAACTGCGACTTCATGATGAGATATTTCCATAAGATTGTACCGGTAGTAATTTTCTCGTCTAGCCAGCCGATTCTACTTATACTATCGTACACCAAGCAACAAGCTATACAAGAGCAGAACTGTGAGTAGAGTTCGGCGATAGCGGCTTCTACGGCCCACAGCTCGAAACGGCGAGAGATTGCATTGTGCCTCGCCGCGCGCCGGCCGTCCGGGTTTCTCCACCGGGTCACCCGAACCCCTGTAGGCGGCTAGTGGGCTGGTTATAGGTATGCGGTAACTGCGCGGTGCGCACAAGCGGCAACGTAGCACACCGGAGCGCCGAGTTACTGCGGACTAGGGTTTATTTGCCCCAGGGACTCTTTAAAATAAGGGGACCCAACACGTCACAGTCTATCACATAGGAAAAGTGAAGCCTTGTTTTCTGTATATCTCCAAGGAGACCACATAAGTGGGCTGGTACAAGGGTATGTTATATGTCAGTGTCCAACTGCCATAAGGTTTTATGTGACATGCCAGTGCCATAGATTCCAAAGGAGGCAAAATATTTCCCATCATAGTTCACAATTTTTAAGTTTTCTAACTTCCAGATAGTCAATTAAAGGTAATGCGGCCGCCTGTAGCAGTCCCAATAATTGCAACCAGATTTTTCTTGTCTCACCTTTAGTAATCCTACAATTCCAATTACGTGGGCATTACGTATAAGTAAGTAGTTCAAAACAAAAATGGTATTTCCATTTCCTAAATATTAAATTATTAAGCAGGTAACTTCAGTCAGGTCTTTTTTTAAACAGTTTTTATCTACAACTATAAGTTTATTTTACGTTTGTGAGGTACCTTGGGAGAGAAATAAAATTACAAAAATGAGCACCGAGAAAAACTACATGATTAGAACTAAGTACAAGACCTAATCTTATTAGTCCATCCCGAAATCTGTGAAAGTTCTTTGGGTAGATACATTCAACAAGGGAAGAAAGTTCAAGTACGTACCTATTATACCTACATATTACAAATGGATTGAGGAACCTGGTAACAAGGTGCAATAGCGACAAATTCTCAAATAAGCAAAATCGGCACTGACTTACCATACTTATATTACTTAAATTCCTGGAAATAATTGCAGGAAACCAAATTCAAATATAAAATAAATTTGATTCATTTGGTACTTGCCATATTCTGTGTTTGTTGACAGAACATTGTCAAGTCTAATTTTTAGAAATCATATTAATTTTTACTAACAATCAAAGTCCCTGTTATATCCATAGATTCTCAAATAAAATTGCATACTTGGCATCATTGAGACCATTAGAATGGGGAAAGAAACGGCCTCACTTTGGAAAGTATAATGCTCAGGCGGCAAATGGTTTTGAATTAAATTTTTAAAAATATTTACCTCGAAACTAGGTTTCCGAACAAAAAGTATTTGAAAAAAGTTGTTGCTTTGACGAGTTAGATACGTGGTTAAAATATTGGCACTTATTTCTAGAACACACTGTATTAAGTATTGGTGCAGGACTTACGTCTGACCTAAATCCAGTGAAGATATCATTTAAAAAAAAATAAACGCGGGCAAGCTGATTTTTTGGGGGTGGATGGGAGGCTGTCTCCCGAGTCTCCAACCAAAACAAAAAACAAACGCGACAACCTTGTAATTTTTTGCAATATAGGGAGGTTTCTTATTAATGTTTATTTTTTATTTTTTTAAACCCAACCGATTGAGCTGAAATTTTGCACACACTTTTGGTGATGGTGACAATACAATATAGTACCTATATTTCATATTGTAATTTATTCTTAAAACGGCGGCCGCCTCAAGATGGCGGATTAGCTATTTCTTCACAACCTACTTGACATGGGTATCAAATGAAAGGGTTCGAAGAGTAGAAAACTATAAGCTGATCATTTCCCAGGCAATTAATTGATTTCTTTATTCGAGTGTGGTTTGGTTCGGCAATTTCGGGAATTTCCTATTCTTGGCAGTGAGTTTTGAATTACGAGTGTTGTCTTACTCGTCCCGTGATTTTCGGGGACCATCTCCTACCAAGTGCCAGAAGTCCAGGCAATAAGTTTTGGGGATAGTTTGTTGCCCGGTGCCCCGTGGATTTCTATCCGCTGTTGCGGGATTATTGGCCGATACCATTCTACTATTCAACACTAAGAATCACCACCTTTCGTTTTCCATCCATCAAAGGGAAATAACTTGCTTTGGTAAGTTTGCATAGCTCCTTATTAATACATCGACTATTTTTCTTATAGAGGTTTTTCTTTGTATTTTAGTGCCTGGTTTAAATCGACTATAAGTGGCCAACCTTTTGCATATTTTGCCATCTTTGCCTCGACGTATCCGCTGAAAAAAAAACCCTCGCTTGAGGTAAGATTAGATTTTTTTCATCCTTTGTACCTATTTATTTGATATACATAGGTATAGCTATAAAAATTCGTATTCTAGGGTTTTTTTTCTTGGGGTTATCAAATCGTGGTCGCCGACTGTTGTGCGCTCTCTGGTTGCCGCTCACCCATAGGCGTGCGGATGCCTGTTGCCTGCTGTTTGCTATCTGGTTGCTGGTGCTGGGAGGTGTTGGTGCTGCTGCTGAGCCTCACGTTTGGGGCACGGCGTCGGCGTTGGGAGGCTGCCACTCTGTTTAAGCTGCACGGACACAGCTAAGTTGCATGTTTTTTTTTTTGTATATGAATGTTCACTTTTGATTTACTGAGCTGGTGCTTTAAAATATTTATGTTATATATTGTTATGTGCTTACGCCTTTTTTTAAGCTTTTAAAGCTCATTTAAATTAATTTCAACCAAATATTTTGGATTTATGTACAGATTTTTGCATGCGTAGGCATATTATTTACTTTTTTTTTGCTTGGCTTTTACCTTGCCTACAATATAATATGTAAGCTGTACGTGCGCACGTCGGTACCAAATTTGAGAACTTATTGTCGGTCATAGCCTTGCTTCTTATACAAACCCATTGATCTTATTGACTCGGTTTATGCTTACCTGTACAATATATCACTGACTCGAGTTAGTTTTCTTTTTTGGAAAATTTAAATTTTGATAAACCAAGTTGTACCTAACTAATTAATTTCAGTTGCCTTTTTTTTATCGTTATTACGCATACCCTGATATTGGGATTTTTCTTAGTTTGTATCCCAACTTCTAGCGTGTGGGAGCGGTAAATAAACTAAGTGGCGCCCGCCTAACATCTTATTGTTATTTATTTATTTGATTATCCCACGCCCGTCTCCACTGGAAGCCGGCGGGTACCGCCTTCCCCACCAACAATATTTTATTTGATTTCATTTTTTTTGTTGATTTTTAACATCAGTCAGAGGGTATAGGTAACATTTTTAACGCCACAATATCTTTGAAGTGTAGGTATTGATTATTGAAGCCGTTTTTCTAAAAAATAAGAATGTGTTTAATAAATATTTTTTAATACAATAACGTGTAGGATTATTTTCACCCTCTTTCAGAAAAAATCACCCACTTTTACAAAATATGACGTGAAATATTCTCGCGGAATGAAGCAAGTGAAATTTCCTCTATAGAGGGTGTTTTTTAATAAGTGTCCTATATTTCAGAGGACGATTCCTCAGGTATTTTTAAGATAAAAAGGTCTTATAAACATGGGTCCAAAAAACCTTCATTTTTGAGATACAGGATGTTAAATATTTACCTGTAGATAGCCCACTAAGAGCAACTTTGAATTTCTCATGTTAAAAATCCTAAAGTACGGATTTTGATGATGAAATTCCCAACAAAATGCTGCCTAATATATGCAACATACTGATCGCAAACTTGCCGTATTGTAGAATCATTCCGCCACACTACTTTATGCAGTAGCCAACCGCCGTCAACAACTTCACAACGATTGATACTTATTGTTGCCAATTCAAGCTGTATGTGTAACTGAATAAGGTGTACAGGCTGGACTTGTTCCCTTTGCGCATTCTTTCTTTGCAAAATATCGACATAGGATATGGCCACAACCCGTAAGAAAGGAAATGTTTAATATCGCGGTCGGAGTGTTTTGCAATACATATATGCGTTGGAACAGAACATTGATAACAATTTTCGACGAATGTATTTTAATAGAATTGGCCATGGCTGACAAGAGCAAACCACTGTCAGCTCTTTTAAATGTAAGTAAGTCCCGAGCCAATGGAAAATATATTTGGATTATCAGGAAATGGCTAATGATGTGCCATGCTCAGTTTAAAAGTTGAAGCGTTGACGAACATATTAATAAAAACTGCTCACTGCTGCCGTATCTGACACTTCTTTGGCCCATCACGTGCTTTCTGGAAACAAAATACAAAGCAAAATATATTGCAAGATTTTTTAAGATTTGATATCTTTGAAGTGTAGGTATTGAAGCCGTTTTTCTAAAAAATAAGAATGTGTTTAATAAATATTTTTTAATACAATAACGTGTAGGATTATTTTCACCCTCCTTCAGAAAAAATCACCCACTTTTACAAAATATGATTTCTACATCGCTGTTGTCTCTGGTCAAGCGCCCGGGTCGTATGTCGACATGCTGTTCTGTCTTGGCGGCGGAAACTCCACAAAAACGTGGCAGTTGGGTAGAAATATCAATAAAATACATAGGTACATCCTAATGTCCACTTCCGTGTTGTGTTGTCCGTTAAGCCACGGCCGTGGGTCAAACCTCTAGTCGGTAATTTCAATATCTTGACGAATATTTGTCCGTTACTCGCATCATGAAATACCCTTGTTCAGTGAAGAGTTTTTACTTCTCTGCGGGCATTCGTTCGGCAAGACATAACATGTCTTGCATATATGCAACAGTTGAACGCTTTTAGCGTAGAGATCATCATGCCCACTAGCATAGAAAATGGGAAGCATGCGTTGCAGTGTATCAAGATGCAGTGCCCGATTGCCAGACCGTTCTGCTTCTCAAAACTGTTTTATAAAGGTCACCATCTTGAAGTACTGCACCTACAGGTTGGCGGTTGGGCTTCATCTTTCGAAATCTTCCAGTGTGATTTTAAATCCTATCCAAATTGAATATTTCATTGCCGTCGCTAACATATTTTGTTGTTGATTGTATTATAATCCGTAGGCGATTCGTGAATGAAGGGAAGAAATAGATAAAAATTGTGTGCGGTCGTAATTCCTGTCGGCACCCATTCCAGCCCGGAACATTTGCCATGCATGCCCATTTGGAATACAGCCACATGCAAGTCGCCCACTGTCGGAAAAACTTCACTGGAAATGGTATGGATCGTAGCAACATCGAAACATTCAAGTTTCGCAGCCCGGCATTTTTCCCCAGCTCGTAAGGTATTACTGCAATTTTGCCATAGTCGTCAAGCTCGGCAGATTTAACTTTTGGATTTCGCCGAATTGGTATGTCAGATTTGATGCTCGTCGAAGGTGTTATGCAGTGTGTGCAAAATTTCAGCTCAATCGGTTGGTTAAAAAAAAATAAAAAAAAACATTAATAAGGAACCACGCTATATTGCAAAAAACCCACAATGATATCTAGTGTGATTTTTTGGTTGGAGGCTTAGGAGGCAACCCCCCATCCACCCTCAAAAAATCAGCTTGTCCGCATTTATTTTTTGACCGTTTAATTTTACTGTATTACCTAGACATTACGTCATTTGTTTACTTGTGCCCTCTTCTTGGTTGTAGGACACCAATTTGATTCTACTGTATAATTTAATGCTTATTATATTGGTGAAAAACATGCCAACATAAAATATTTTTTCAGTGTTATTGCCTACGATCCCACTCTGCTTCAGTTCCTGTCTGAACTTAGATGGAAAGATGACGGCAGTATATGGATGTTAAGTACAAGATTCCAGAAATTCTTCAAAAGGACCGTTTCTCCAAACGAGATAAATCTGAGAATTATGCGTATTCGTCCCAACCAGCGTATATTTTCTTCGCTAAATAACCATTTGTATTATAAAAAATGATGTAATAAAGATTTGATTAAGTGATAGCTTGGTTTAGTGTTAAAATTGCACTTTTATTTTACCTATCACTTTTAAAAATTTTTCAAATATACAAAATTATTAATTTTTCAGCTAGCTAAGAGGGAGAAGCAAGAAAGAGCCTTTCATTTTTTAAAGGTGTAAATTTGTTGCTGTTATCATATTAGCTGGCGGAGCCGGAGCCAAGCGATAAGAAAGACACGTCCCCATTTCGACGTTTTTATTTTAAATTAAAATATTTTAATTCAAAATTTATTTTATTACGACAAAAGACGGATTTTCTTTTCAGTTTTCCAAATTTAATTTTTTTACTAGAACCATTCCACTTACTTTACCATTTTGTATCGATTATTTTCCTCATACTGCATGATACTGCTTGTATCCAAATTAAGATAGCTCCCGTCTTAAAAATACAACCAATCAGTGGCGGCTCGTGGTAATTTAAAATGGGTGTTCAATTTTTAATTTGGTGTTCCTTAGAAGAAAAAAAATATAATTTGCACAATATCGTATACAATACTAATACCTCGATTAATACAGTGCGAGACAGAAACGTCAAACTATTTTTTAATTTATGTGGCAGTCATTGGCACTATGTGACTCGTGACTCAGGCTTCAAAAATTTCCAAACACGTTCGTGAATCACATATAACACCTAAAATATAATGGCAACACAATACTTTGCTATTGTTGGACGTTGGACTATTCTCCAGCGCCATGAAGCTATAAACATAAACCTGTTGAAAAAATATTACTTTCAAACGTAATTTATTGCCATTAGAAAAATGAACCACAGTTCACAAAAAACTCATTTTTTGTTTTTATGTACAAAATATAAGCAATTAAAAACTGCATAATTCAAATCATTCTTGTAACGCGCCCTCCTTGGTTGTGGCGTCAAGTAGCTCGTTGGTGGTGGCGCCTCTGGTGGGGGTAGGAGGCGGCACCATGTATAAACTAATATGGGCCGCCCATGTATAATAACTACAGCACCACGCAAGCTTTGTTTAGAAAGAGCAACGAGAACGTCCCATCCGTGTCTATCCGTTATTATAGTCTATATCAGTCTTGATATTGTTGATAACGTTTGAAAAAAGTGTGCTGTATTAAATAGTTAGTTTAAATAGTTTAAATAGTTAGTTTAACCCCAGAAAAAAGACGAATCAGAAGTGGCACTTGGCTAATTTAAGAGGGCAGATGGATATTTTTATGAGGTGGTGGGGACGGAGGGTATTGCTAGGCCGCCAGATCGTAAGAAAGGTTAAAACATATCAACATATTTTTCACTATCATTTATTCATTTTGGGTAGGTATACCAATAAAATAAATATGAAAGCAATTAATATTATCTAATGTGTGCCAGGTAGTAAAATTATAATGTTTTACGAACCATTTATTCTATTTATCTGACCCCAGAAAACCCACAACCTGACCCCTGTTTTCTGGGACTTGATTATGAAAGCGGAAAGCTTGACAACGGCGCGGCGCGGCGCCACAGATTCCGTTCTTGCGGTACTGCCAGATCGTCCAGTCGGGAGTCGGTAACCAAGGCAACCCACAAAAATATAATGCTTGACAACGGCGCAGCGCGGCGCCACAGATTCCGTTCTTGCGGTACTGCCAGATCGTCCAGTCGGGAGTCGGTAACCAAGGCAACCCACAAAAATATAATGCAAATTTAATTCTTTAAAACTTAGTATAAAATGAAATCAATGATAATTTACTTATAAAAATGTTAGTCCTTGATAGTATTTTGGTTGATATTAAATTGAAGGCGATAAAAATAGCTGAATGAATTTAAGGAAATTGTCAGGCATAAAAGCTGAAGAAGTCCGGCAACGTCGTTCGTGGCCTACGGCTGGCGCGCCACCTAACGCCTAACGCCAGACAGCGTCAGCATGTTCAATTGAGGTTAAACCCCTTATAAAACGTAAACAATAAAACGAAAAACGATTAACAATTTCTAAGTAAAAAAGCCCAGTATTATTATCATGACTGTGATAAAAGTAGCCAAAACAGGGCCCAGACAAGGTGTACAATATGTATTCAGCTCAACTTGAAGATCAGTTGCGACACTACGATTAGTATCGTCAGTATCAGTACTGCTTGTGTTGTTACTTCGAATACCTACTTCGTTGCTGTATTTACACCAGTGCATTGTGCCAAAGAAAACCCACTTTGTGCTTAGGTTTTGTGACGAAATGGCCCCGCAATATTGCTGTGTTTGTGGGTGTTCTAACAACACGAGGAATGTTGGGATAAGTTTTTTCAAAATACCTGGTGATGAAAACAGGTAGGTACCTATGTGTAGTTTGTCCCTACCTTGTTACCACAATATTATTATCAAAATCTTCTTATTATAAATTTTATGTCCTACGTACTACCCTTTTTACTGGGGTATTACCTACCCCAGAAAACCCACAAATGGTTTCCTACTGATAATACCTACCTAACTATTGTTTTTAATTTTTTTCCAGGTGTTATGCATGGATGAGAAAGTGTGGAAGGCAGGATTTGTTAGAAAAAACACCCACACAGCTTTTTATTAATTATATGTTCAATGCACCATGTAAGTACCTTCATTGGTAATTATGGAAATTAGTGTATGCACCGCCCTATTTTCTTGACATTTTGGCTACCCCCTATTTTCGAGGGACCTGAACACGAATCTGACCTCGGTGTTTTGAGGTCGGACATAGTTTCCGAGAAAGTACATTTTCAAATTTCCTTTTGACACCCCACTTTCACGGCGATATTTATGGTTATAATCCGCATAATTTTTTAGTGTACGCAGCTCAAATTGATCACCACCCTATTGTGTGCCTTCTGCAACTTCGAAACTTCGCGAAAACCTGAGGAAAGACCGAAATTTTGAAAGATTTATGCCGTGTTTAGGTACGTCCGGCCCGGCCGCTGTTTTCGAAAAGTTTCGATGTTGCAGAAGGTGCAAAATAGGGTGGTGATCAGTTTGTGCTAAATTCATCTCGATTATAACTAAATATCATCGTGAAAAAGTGGGGTGTCAAAAGGAAATTTGAAAATTCACTTTCTCGGAAACTATGTCCGACCTCAAAACACCGAGGTCAGATTCGTGTTCAGGGACCTCGAAAATAGGGGGGTAGCCAAAATTTCAAGAAAATAATTTTTTCAATTACACATTCGAAACCTCTGAAGGATGTACAAATAAAACGTATATTGACCAAATTTATAATAAACAAAAACATAAGCCTTTGGCTCTTCGGCTGTGTCCAAAATTAACAGATGAACACATTAATCCGAGTAGTTTTAAAAAACTGAAGGTTAGTTTAGCCGTCCAAGTTTTCAGCGCAACGGTAGCTGCGGCACATAATTCCTTTATTGAATTCGGACAATTCCCCCCTTCGGCAAACGCTACAGTGTCATTTGTAGAAAAAATTGATAAGTTATTTGATATCTTAAATTCCTCAAAAATATCAGGCAGTAAGAAATACAATAGACCTTTTATAGGAGCAGATTACCAAGTCGATTTGTTAAAGGAAATGTTTACATATTTTGAGAATATTAAAATTTTAAAACAAAATATAGAGGTTACCAATAAAGTTAAATTTTTGAAAGGGTGGCAAATCACAATAAATTCATTTTTAGGTCTTTGGGAAAAATTTCATTGTTTAGAGTTTAGTTCCTTATACACTCGAAGCTTAAATCAAGATTGTCTCGAAAATTTCTTCGGCACTATTAGGCAGCAAGGGGGAAATTGCTTGAATCTAACCCCCATCCAATGCGAAATGGCTTTCAAAAAATTATTTTGTTTAAAATATTTCCAACATGCGGATGGGGCTAATTGTATTGAGGATTTTGATTCATTATTGTCATATGTAACCACCGAACATACACAAATTTACAACAAAGTTGTTGTGGGAAATGCAAGATCTATTTTTTCTGATTTAAGTGCGGTGGCACCAGATTATATTGATTTCCAACTACATGAATCAAATAGTATATCATATGTTTATGGATATTTATTAAGAAAGTGCTTGGAACAACATTCATGTGAAGTTTGTATTAAATATTGTAAACGTCATACATTAGGGGATACTGATTTGTTTACTTATTTTAAAGCATACAAATCAAGTGGTAACGAAACCTTTGGACATTTATTTTCACCTCCTGATAATTTCCTCAATTATATTAAAACTCTCGAAGTTAATTTTTGTACCCTCTTTCCAAAGTTTGCTTTAGAAGAAAATGTTGAAATTAAAAAATGAGCTGCAAAACATTTCATATCAACATCCATGCCCTAGTTTTAATCATGCCTATTTATTATCCCTTTATGTAAGATTTAGAATCTATTCTTCTTTAAAATTTTTAAAACGTGATATTGTTTCTAATAAAACTAATAAAAATTATAAACTTCGAAATTTACAACATTTATAAGTGCTGCTAGGGGTCATTATTTTAAAAATTAGGCTAAGTTGATAATGTATGTGTAAACATGTAGATATGCCTGTAGTGTGCATGTGCATAATATGTACGTAAGTAGTTTATGATATCTTTTGTATTTATAGGTATTATATTTTATATGTGCTATTGTTTTTGAATTTTTTTATAGATTTTAGTAATAAACATTTTTGATAAATAACGTTTTTTACTACCAGTGATACGAAGGTCAACCAATTTTGCAAATAATAATTGTTCTGGATCTATATAAAAAAACAAATTAATTGCCAAGCTATGAGTTTTGACGCAAGTCGATTGAAATATTGTAATATTTCAACCACCCAAGTAGAATAGTTCACTTAAACCTAAATCACAGTTGTTTCTAATTAATATAGGTAAGTATAAAATAATAAAGAGGAAATATTGTGAAATTTCCATGTACAATAAATAAAATGTATTTTTCTCTTTAGTAAAATATTAATATTTATATTTTTTTCATTAGTAAAATACCTGCTTAAAATCACTTCTGGAGATTCAAATTTAACTAGATCTAATCCCAGAAAAAACTTTACTATTCTAAAAATTAATTTTGCTATATAAAACACAAAATTTTCTATAGCCCGGACCTGACCGTGCCAACGCAATGGGCAAGTTCTACTCTGTCCAAACTACGGTGGGCGTGGCTAATGCGCAGATGTCAACGGCGGAGAGTTCATTTCCTATGCGCGAGAGGGGAAATTGGAACCGGGACATCAAAGGCGCCGACACCAAGTGCCTTTTCTGGGGTTTAACGTTCAATTTCCATTCTTCCTTCTTTAATTCCGTGTAGCTGTCACTCCTGTCACTGCCTTCCAATTGATCGAGCGGTGTGACGTCACAATCATTTCAGCGCTTTTCGAGTCGTTTCAAATGAATAGCTTGCGGTCACAACAAAAATTAAATATTGCGATTTGTGCCCTTTCTATATGAAGAAAAATATATTAAAGAAATAAAAAAAATGTTCAAGTTTTCCACGTTCCTCGTTCTTTGGAACTTTCACGCTTGGGGCGCCTATGAGGTGCGTGTCTAGGGCGCTCTCGACATTTAATCCGCCACTGTCCACTAGCTTTATCAGCTAGTTGTAAATAAAATTCTATTGATACTTTTGATGTCGTTTTATTTCCAACCTTCCTAAATAAGAGAAATCTCGCAATATCCAAGAGTGGTTCCGGACGCATATCACTGGGAAAGGTCAATGACCACATGATTGATGGTTGAATTTCTGTTTGTTTTTAGAGTAGTATGGACCACAGCTGCTAATAAGCATGGCATATTGCAAAAAAATTTCAAAACAATGTTACTCGAAAACTGTGCATGCTATCGAAGTTTAACAAGAGCACCTTTTTTTCGTCGAATACCCTGAAATTTCATAATTTCGTAAGAAATCTGGGAAAAGAGCACACACAAAAAATTTGGGGTATTTTTAACCCCTTGACGACTATTTTTAACTCCTTTTGACGCCCCTAAGAATAATATCAAACTATCTCTACCTCGGTAAATGTCAAAACTCACGGGTATGGGTATATCACATATAATACCAAATTTCAGAGTAGGTACTGTCTTTGTTAGCTCTAGAAATACTAGAAATATTAGAAAAAACCGTTTGCCAAAGTGTCAATTTCGGGGGCTAGAGCCCCTTAGGGGGCATTTTTGAGGCCATGTTTATAGGAACTTTTTTCATTTTTTTTGGTTGCAGAACGCGCCGGTAAATTATGGCAGGCTAATTTCGGGACACCCTGTATATCTAATTTGAAACCATTTCGAATATTCTGAACTCATTTTTCTACAGTTGAATCACAAATTGACAGATTGTTTTGTTTGTATTGTATCGAGATCGAGCATCGAACCGTCGCGATGTCAAGGAAAATTTAGCTTGATTTGTCTGAGTAATGAAAATGCGGGTTCGTGATTGGGCAAAAGGTATGTTATGAGTGATAACTAAACACTTCTGGTTACTAACGTTTAATAGTGCAATTGTTTATCAGTTTGCGAATGTATAAAGAGTGTATTTTTCAGAATTCTTGGAAAAACGGAGCAGCGGACGAGCTCGTTATCATGGTTATTAGTATTATAAAAGCATGTGGTAACACAATATCAGCCTAGTAGGTTTCGTTTGAAAAGCGATATTAAGCAAAATAGGGGTATTTATTATTTCGCACGCAAACTGTTGGCAGTTTTGTGCTAAATATTCAACTTTGACAGTAATGGATCAGGGTAAGCATTTTTAACAATAGGAAATTTTCGCCATTGAATAAAATATTTGCCAGCGATTGTTATTTACTATTATTTAGAAGTAATCTTTCCTTCATTTTCCTCCCTTATTTAGGGTCATCTCACGCACTTATTATTTTTTATTAGTAATGGGCACTCAACCATTCGATATTTTATTGAGCCATTTTCACGGAAATACATCTCAAATTATACTGAACACCAGTGGCGCACCCAAAAAATATGATTGGGGGGGGGGGCAACTCGAGGCTGTAGCCAGACAGAAACTTCAGGCACTACAAACGACTTTCCAGTCAGGGCAGTACACATTATTTGAGAAGTGAGGGATAATATAGGTACCTACAGGGCGGTACTTTGTCGGTGGGGAAAGGGAGGGGGGGGGGGGTAAAAAATGGAATTAAATTTCCGTTATTACAAATCGCGCCGCAGGCGAAAATTTGTGAAATTTGTAAGGTCAAATATAATATGAACATACAATTTGACGCCAAAGGTAATTTTTTTTGCTAATTATGTGGGCCCATACCTAATCATTTGTACAGTAAGCAAGAATACTTTTTAACTGACAAAAATCCAGCAATTGTCAAAAACAACACTGAACATCCTTTTCTGATGTGGAAGTAAAAATAAAAGTTATAGTGCTCATAGTTCCCTATAAATTATCATATTCTTTCAAAGAGCCCCATTATGTTTATAATTTTTGCAACATTTTATAATATTTTCTGACCAGTGTAATAGGCGTAGGTAAATTGAAATTTGTTTGAAGGTCGGGCAATAGAGATTATTATTTTTAAGCGGGCAATAAAAAGTGTTCTTAGGAGGTGTCTGCACACTAAAATGCGCCGCAAGCAATTTTTTTTTTTGAAAATTTAATGGCAAATTCAGTTTAAATGAAGTATAATAAATAAAAAATCATGATGCCTTTTTTCTTCGTTTTTTTTTTCTCAATGGAGCAGCGCCTTATCTACGGCTCTGGTGAGGTGACCGGTGAACTTGTGGCTCAGACAGGGCAAACATTCTGCCAGGCAGATTCAAAGAAATTTCCAAACTGTCTATTATAAAGGCAGGTATATTAGAAAATAACAAAAAAAAATCAGATATTAGCCAGTCAGTGCGCAGAGGGTCGCACAGCGAACAGTACATGTACGATACCATCCTCGAGAATTTTTAAAATATGAAAGGTCTGGGTGCGCCACTGCTGAACACTTTAGTGTAATGGCTTTTCAGATAAGCAAAGCAAATTTCTATCCACACTGTATAAAGGAGCCTTCGGTAATACAAATATCTCGAGAATTTCTTTCTCCATTACGTTGTGTAAAAGTGCTTCAACTAGAAAGGATATAAGAATAATCGTAGCTTTCAGGACTTCTATTCACTGTTATTGTACCAGACTTTGTAGTAATTGCTTTCTAAAAATAATAAAGTCAGTTATTAATACAAGGGTTTTTTAGTAGGTATTTGTGAGTTGTCGACGTTGCCGTGCAACAATTTTTAGTAAATTTACCTTTTCTAATTAGGAATGTCCATTGTAATTAGGAATATCTATTGTATTGTTTTCCCACAGTATGTTTTTGAGTGCTTTTAACATTTCCCATCGTGTTTGGTTTTGTTACTGTTTCGCCAGAAATCTGAAAAAAAGGAATAACATTGTTTTATTAAATAATAATACATATTGTAGAAATGAAAATAAGGGTTTGCAGCAATTTTGTTTGCTACAATTACTTAACATAGCCGTAATACAAGACATTAATAATAATACATACATATTTAAAAAAAATAGTTATTTATGCAACAAGTGCACAAAGTAGTACTTTTTTCATGAATGGGAAAGTTGCGCGCACGAACTGCAGGTGAGTGCGCGCAATCCCATGAATGAAAAAAAGACACTGTATGCATGAGTTTCATACATTATTTTTTATACGATCGTGCTTAAACATTGAAATATTTGGGATGGGATTTTTGTGTTATATACTAAAGGGCATATAAATGCACTATGGTTTTCAATTACGAGGATTATAATATTTAGATCGCGGTCTCACTACGTTTACACATAGTATTGAAATCGATTTGAATATGTTTCTAGAATTATTGAAAACCGCATGAAGAGATTTTGAGATTGATTTGAATCTCAAAATAAATTTTCTTATTTTCGGGATTTAACGCCACATTTAACATTTATGAAAACATCAAACTGCATTACACTGAATTCGATTCCAAACTCCATGTAAACGTAGTAAGGAAGTTTAGAGTGAAAAAAAAAAGTTAACTTTTTTTCACTCTAAACTGCTCAGAGTGAAAAAAAGTAAATTTTTTAACTTGTTAAAAAAATATATACTTTAGGCATTTAAAAAGGTTAAAAAAAGTAAAGTTTTTATAACGATCGTATAAAAAAGTGTATTATATACCTACTTAGGTTGTTTTGATTTAGAAATTGGAACTTCCTTGGAAATATTTAACACCAGATTGTTCTACTGTTCTACTCACCTGAATCCTTAAATTGTATCACAATAATTAGTATTCTCTAGTAGGTTTCAGAGATATTTTTGAAAGACCCAAAAACTGCCGAAACTTCTTCTGTTTGTAACTTTTTTTTATAAAAAGGAAATTAATAATGGGTCTGTATCTCCCAGCTCTTTTTTATTTCACAATGGCGACCGGTTTCGTCATACTACAATAATACATCTTCAGGCCACAAGACTACAAGCAATAAGGAAGAATTAAAAGGCTCACGTTAAATGAGTGAAACCAGCTACTTACTTTTTTGTTTCAAGAGTTACCGAAAAAAATTTCCCAATGACATTTGTGGACAAAACTAATTGCTTTAAGGCTACTTTAGCAGAATTTCAAACAATGCTACTGTTTGATGGGTGCTCTCTTAGTACCCACCCAAAAAATGTGCCCATTTTATTGTAGCGAGCCGTGGCCTCGAATGCTTTACTTTCATGTTTTAGATATTTCTTGCAAGGTATCGGTATCATTTTACACATTTTTACAATTTTCGAGTATGTATGACGGCTATAAATAAAACAATATTTTCCTAATGTTAGGAGAGCACACTACAAACCATGGTATTTTTCCAAAATTATGATAAAATAGGTTTAAAGCAATCAGTTTTGCCCACAAATTTCATTAAAAAAAATTCGGTAACTCTTGAAACAAAAAAGTTACATGCCAAAGAAATTTCGGCAATTTTCTGGTTTTTGAAAAATATCTCGGAAAGTAGGCCATGGATTTCAAGTGTGTTTTACGCAAAGTTAGCTCATCAAAAAGGCAATTTTTTCTCGAGTCTTTCTTAACACGTTGATTGCCGAAGCGAATTTTTTGATTGGGTCCATTGCGCCAAAGTAGTTTTATTGAAAATTTTAGCTATTTTTACGTTTTGAGAGCAAAATATTTATAATTTTAGTATGCAATAGAGACGTGAATAAAATATACGAACATGGCACCTGAGTACCTACATCATTTCAAACATACGCCGTGTGTATATATTCTATTCACGCATTGTGAACGGGTAAAGTACGTGTAGACACAGATATAATATAACTTGAAAACGTAGTTAATTTATTTTCCTGTATTTAGTTAGTTATTTATAAGAATAAATACCATATGCACATGGACCTAAATCAAATGTTACCACAGATAATTTATAGCAAAATCCTAAATAGTAAGATATTACCAGACCAACTTCTTATTGCTTTTTAAATTGCACCCTCTTCTTTTTTCTTAAGTGTTGAAATGTACTCTTTTTTCTGAACATAATAGTGTAACGCTTGAGGTTTTAATCATAATTGTGAATTTTAGGTGATTTGCTATATAGCTCGGAAAAAAAACTTTTATTTTTAGTTATATCTTCGCAAAATAATGTTGTCAAACTCATATCTTCAACATTTCATTTCAAAAAATACTTAAAATACTTTTTAAATCGGCACTAAAGAGTCTTAAAATCGTCATTAAAACCTCACAAATTTGTACTAAAGTAAGCCACTATTGTGCAATTTTTTCTATCAGTTTATAACGAAGGAGGTAATACGAGAGCAAGATGCGGAGAGCAGTTTTTTATATTTCCTTTGGAACCAGTTATGAGGCGATCAAATAAAACTCAGTAGGTATTACTATAACTATAAACAAAAAGTTATGTTAAGTTAGGTTAAGTTAGTTTAAAAGTTTAAATCATAAAAGAATTTACAGTGAATCAATTGGCATAATTTACCACCCACCGAGATAAATCTTTATTAACACTTCGCCTTTATTTACTGAAACCCAAGGATTGCAATGTATCGCTTATCGTTTGGTGTTTCGATTATATGTATTGCTCTTTAGAGCATCAAAGATCAAAATATACCAAGCAGTTTACACAACTTAACTTCTAGAGCGTTACAACTTACGTCAATGGTTTAAACTCATTCAAAGAAACTTAAAAGAGAAAATTAAAGGAATCCTTTAAGTCAGTGCCTGAAAAATGAAGTTAAGCATCTTTCATTTCTGTGTTAGTAATTTTAATGTTTAATGTTTGGACCATGCAAGTTCAAGATTCAAGTAGTTAAAGAGTTTGGAAGAAGAGCAGAAAAATGTGTTGAAGTCGGTGGATATAATACGTGTTTGTGTATGGTAATGTTCCTTGCGTTTTTAAAACATAACTAAAGATGAGCATTTTATGAAGATCATCCGAATTAATCGACATTCGATATTTTCGTGCACCTTACCCAGCATTTTGGGTCACCATATCCAACGTTCAACTAATTATTACTGACTAACCCAACTTTGGCAATTAACTAGTACAGATATAAGTACTTATAATAAAATTACCAACATTGTATCGTAGTTGCCCCGAGGTTGGCATAACGTCAACGGCCGACTCAGGGCTAGACGTATTTTTATGGTCAGTTAATTACGTTGTTGTTGATCGCTGACTGATGACCTCAACACGTCTTACGACGTATATGCAACGTCGTATTTTGGTCTCTCGTTCTCGTTTTCGCCGGCTCATAAAACCTTACCTATAAAAATTTGCTGTCGACTGTTGAACGCTCGCATTTGATTTAGTTAGCGTGCAGTGTGTCTAGTTTTTCATGCTAACACCACTAAAAATTTAAGTAGGCTGAGGAAATTGAACGGGGCAATTTTTTTTTTATAGAAGTATGGACTTGGTGTTGCCTCGAAAGCCTGAACTACTCCAGGGGCGTGCAGTCCATGGAAGCAAGGGAAGCAGTGCTTCCCCTAAACCAAAACAATGTAAAATGATAAAATGTAATTGAATTTTTAAACAGGAATTTTTAAACAGGAAGCAATTAGTTTAGTTACCTAGGTATATCAAAAACGCTAAAAATTATCTTATAAATCATATATCAAATCTACAATATGTTATGCCTCTAGCAAATGCGGCGTTGACTCCGACTGCGCCCATCCTACCGAGCGACAGTACAGTACAATGTAAGCTATGCCGGCCGCCAGCTTTTCTGTAGCGTTCGATAGTCGAGAGGTTATTGAACTTTCCACCTCCACCGCACTGGCTGACGCGAATGAGAACGCCTGTTTTAAGCGGGCGTGGAAGCTATCTCGGGCGATATGGAAGACAATAATACGGACGTGGACATGCAAATACCGTCAACTGCGGCTGTCGGGAACGACGTTGAAAATGTTAAAGTTGGACAATTATTAAGTAAGAAGAGTGTGTGTGAATGTGTAGTGTATGCCTTAATAATAAAGGGACTTTCAACATTAAACTTTGCGGATAAGCTTCAATTAATTACAAACGGAAGAGCAAAACCCCCTATGAAAAATTTAACCACAAAAATGAGTGAATGACTTTCACAGATATCGCTGTTGTTTATTGAGAATATACTTCTCCAGAACATGTTGGAGCATCGACGTTTTTATGATGACGTCATTGACGAATTCGCAAAAAGTGATCGAAGAATCGAATTACATTACAAATATGTAAGTTTTTAAACATTGCTTCCCTTACTTAAAATGTCACCGCACGCCCCTGAACTACTCTGATATTTTAAAGCAGTGCGTTTTTCCAAAAACCATATTAGACATTTTTATATCCAATATCTGACACCATAGCGTTAATGAAGAAACCCCAAAACCCCCATAGGTATACCAAATTCCTCAGAATTACCTCAAAACAGTTTATGGTCACCAGGACCACTCAAAGTGTTGGTGTGCAAAGATTCAATAAAAAATTAACAGGGTATTTTTCTCTAGGCAATTTCAAGTTGTCTAAAGCCTATGGGCTACGGTAGTTACGGTAAAACCTCAGCGCTGTTTTATTGCTGAAAGGCTGTAATTAGTAAAAAAATATAAAACCAATCTCCTTATTGCTTTATTTATCGAGTGAAGTTGTGGCTGAGAAGCAGACAGCTATATATTTGTCGAAAAATTATGTAAAACGGAGCTTTTAGTTTTTAATGCGGGTGAAATAATCTATCCACTTTATTTTGTACGGAAGAATGTATGTTTTTCATTCGTTAAGCTTATCTATAATTACAAACAATTGACACAGCTGTATTGGAAAAAAGATTTATTCATATCATAAAATATATATACTACTCGTATCGTACACTTAAGTTAAAAAGAGAATTAATTACGTACTCTCAAGTACCATTTCGTTTGCGTAGATATCTATGTGGTTTGGACCTAGGTGAGTTTATTCCAATTATAATAAAATATATAAATAATAAAAAAGTTGCCAAAATAAATTGATTTTTCTACGAGCTCTTCCAAACATATATTTTTCGACCGTTTCCATCCTATCCAAAAGTATGTATTTCCCTCCCTAAGGAGGGAGTTAAATTTTAATACTATTTATAGGTCGTTTCATTTGAAAAAAAAAACAGATTTTTTGATATTTTTTCATAAGCGAGTTGGAGACTAATCTTCCATCACCCTGTGTAATCAATATGAAAATGACTACCTTCTTAGTAGCATACGACCTTCCAACTATAATAAAGCGTGGACAAAATTTGAACTTTTGCAACTGTCTTGTAATTAGGGAGAATTTTAACAACCCCCGCAACTGTCAAATTTTCAAAGAAGGTTAAATATCTGAGAAACTATGAGGTTTAAGTAAGCAGTTCAATAGACAACCTGACATTAAAATTTAGCAGGGAATCCGAATATCTAATAACATATAGGGTGTTCTATTTGAAATATGGAAGTTGCCATCAACTTCCGGAATAATTATTGAAAGTTGCAGAAAGTTGAAAATATTTTAGTTCAAGTGGTCCGATAACCTAAGATACAAAATTTCAGATTATTATTCAGTTCGGGTCTCCAGATGCTTTTAATGCACGGTCTTCGTGCCGCACCCTGTATTTTGTGCCAACATTACGATTGAACCTAACTACCAGTAAATCTCAACAGGGCGTTGAAGTTTGTTGAAATCGAATTATGGCTATATCTCCCAAAATTATCAAGCCGCTGAACTGAAATGTAACACAGGTATGTTTTGGGATAGAGAATAGTATCTCACAAAGGGCGCCACGCAGTTTTTCATTGGACGATCTGCTTTGAGTCTTACTTATGGAGCTGCCATGAAACAATGACCCACATGAAAAAATGTCAAGATGATTTTTTTTTAATTAAAATCTTTACAACTGAGCTTAACAACTACCTGTCAAATCGCAATACTTACCGATAATACAAGGCGTCTAAGTTCATATTTTTCAATTGAATGGGCTAAGTCTGGTCATATTATATAAGACTGCATGCAGACGGATAATAGAGGTTTAGAATACCATTTCTGTCTATATCTGTTAGTTCTCAAATAAAAAAAAAATCGAACATTTTAACGTATTGCTTATTTTGCTCTCAAAAGATGGCTCTGGATACAATCCAATCTGCAGTGATGTGCGAAAGCCAACTGTAGCTAAGTTCACACAACCTTCCTAGTTGTCATTTGAAAATTATTGATTTTTAGAAATCTGACTTATAATTTTAACCTTGAACTTCAAATTTGAACATTTGAGCTTATTTTATTATTGTCTAAATTTAAAAGCAAAAATAAAAGAATAGGTATACCCGTTTACCAAAATAATAAGCTGGGTTAATGGACCCCTAAAAACAGGCAGGTATTTAATTTATAATGAAAGTAGAGAACATATAAAAGTCTATTATAGATATAATAAAATCTGGGCTGTTTGATATAGGTATTTAAATACTTACCAGTGTACTGCCCAGATTCCTCTGCTGAAGGTAAGTTAGTGATTACGTGCTGTGGTTTTTGTGCTGTTTGCTGTATCAAGTCAATAATGGATAGTAAGCCCAGTTGTTCTAGTAATGATGCTTGATGCTGCCATTTCTGCAAAATCAAGTGTTTTAAAAACTTTCTTGGTAGGTAAAGTACTTCATACTTAATTTTTAAGTACCAATTCAATTTGAATTGGAATAATCTTAAGATCTATATTATGATTAGATTTTGGAAACAGCTGTCATATACTACAAATCACTAATCAATTAAGTACCTTCCCTGAAGTTGCCTCACGCGGTATTGATACAGATACATGTCGGTAAAAAAGAACACTAATACCGTAAATGTTTTAAGGTATTTTAAAATTTCTAGGATTTTGGATATTTATCTTGGACAGGGGGCTTTTAGGGACCTAGATGACTGTAGTTGACCATTGCAATCATCAAATTAATTTTTAAAATCTAATCATATATTACTAGCCCACTATGGGCACTATGGCTATAACTGTCCCAAAATAATCAAGTTAAAGAACGGAAATGTGACGCCGCTTGGGGATTTAGAATAAGCCGAAGAAGTAAATTTCTACGTACCTCACAGAGGGCGCCACTTGCGCTGTTTTTAGGTTATGTTTAACTCGTAACTTTTTGGGTTGTTTGTTTTAGACGTTTCACCTGTCCTCTGATATCTATTTGCGGCGACAACTTGGCACCCCTCAAGTTCGTTACCTACTTATTCGATGGCATTTGTCCAGTCCAAACTGTATTCCGATATCGTCGGAGAACTCTACAATTTTATTCATTTGTGTTAGTTTTTTTCAAAGGCAACCACACCCAAACAAAAGGCATGGATATGAATACCTTAAAAGTTTTCACGTTGAAAGATTAACAGTTTTATTTTTTCTCCCCATCTCTTCAGTATACTTAGTCGTTCTCTAATTTCGTGAACGATATAATATTACCAGATTGAGGTGATGAAACATTTAGTCCCATAAAGTCACTAATTTTTCTTTTTGTATGTATTTTAAAATATTCGTATATTTTCAGGTCAAAACTTATTTTGGATCTTATTGGGTTTATGCTCAACCATAATCTATGCAGCGAATTCAGCAAAACCCCGTCTGAATACAGTTTTCCAGTGGAGCCAGTTAGAATTTGATTATCCAGATAAAGAAACTAGAGAATGCGATGTTCAGGCAGGACGCTTTAAGCCAGGGTGGCCTGTTCCAAACGATGTGGATGTTTATTACTCTGGTAAGAAAATTACAGTGCTATAGGTAGGCAAGTACTTAGTTATGGAGGAATCTGAGTTTGGCTTTTGTCTTATCAAAAAATCGACAAAAGGACAAAATCGGGCAAACGTGTGGATTCGCGGTAATCGAACTCTTGTGCGCTTAACTATTGACCTTGTAATTTGCTGAATCTCAGGGCCGATCCTAGTATAGAGGTGCAGAAATTTATTTTTTGGCCAACTAATATAAAGCGACGAAATAATTATATACACCTACATGAAATAGGTACAATTAAACCTTTGAAATAATAATAGACATTTTAGAAACATTTTATAACATTTCATTTTAATCAAGAACTTTTATACAGGGTGACCCATTTCAAATGGATGCTCCCCCTTATAATTTTTATTTTTCATCCGATTTTAGCCGGTTTTTTTCTAAAGAAAGGATACAAAAATCTCTACTTTGGTGCACAATTTTCAAGGCCTACTTTAACAAAAAAAAAATACAATGAGTTCTATTCTGCAGGGCATCAAAGTTGAGTAAAATGGAAATTTCAAAGGCATCTGGCAAGTCATGGAATCCCCTTAAAACAGTTGAATGGTCAACAGGACCACTGAAAGTGTTGGTGTGTAAAGATCCAATAGAAAATATAAAGGGTGTCTTTCTCTGTGCCATCTCAAAATAATGAATTTTTTGGTATCAAAAATCGAGTATATCAAACCCGCCCCAGACACAGCTGCATGGCAGATATCAAGTTGAGCAGTAAAAATTCTTATATGCTTTCCACAGATATTTATTTTATAAATCCTGACATGGCGCTTTCGGCTAAACAACCATCATCAGTGTCATCTATATTACATACTTATAGTTAAGATATAAAATAAAAAGACCAATAATTAAACTGATAAACTTACTTGCCGAATACAAACTCTAATAAATGCGAAAACCCCATATGTTGGTAAATGTATTTTAAATATTGTGAGAAGAACCGTGGCAAAACTCCATCAATCAAACTGCTGAACCCACCATCCGGTAAAAAAATGATATCGTAACAGTTTTACAAAGTTTAAATCTAAACAATAAATGAATCCAATTTTATAAAAATTGCGTTAGCCAAGACATTAATAGGTACAAGTTAAAATTATTTCGAGACGAGACGAGGGAGAGGCTTGGCGTATCAGCCGGAACCGGGTTGACAAAAGTCAAAATACTACCCATATTTCAGCAAATAGCGGCTATTACACCACGTGATAACAACTGGTGCCCTAGCCGCTTAGCGTGAACTTAAAGTAGGTACTGAAAAGTACAAACGCTCAAATATATTTGACAGAACTAGGGAAATCGAGAATGGAGTCGTTATAAATATGAATTAGAGTTGATGAATTATCTATATTGAGTTTGAGATTTAAGAATTTAGTAATTTTTTTCCAAGAAAAACTTAACTTCGAACAACAAGTAAGTAATCTACTTAAGAAGGCAAAAATAAGAAAGAGGTCGGTTGAGACATTGGTACCATCTCATTTTAACTATGCCAACTTTGTTTATGGTCCCTGTTTCCATCTGGCCGATACGCTGATAGAGTGTGGATTCAACGTGCTGAGATGAGACGATCAGGGAATTGGGATGGCCGAATATGGATAATAGGTGGAAAGAGCACTTGACAACATTTGTCCACAAAATTCTTAGAATTCTTAGTAACCCGAAGCGATATGCGTGATGTAAGCTTGAGAAATGATGGAGTGTTGCACATGCCAATGTACAGTACTTCTATGTTCCGTAAATCGTTTGCGTATGCTTCTGTTACCCTTTTAATTCTTTGCCAGATAGGTAGCATTCGAAATTCATCTGCACGCAGGTTCAAATTTGAAGTTAAACAATATCTCTTGGAAGGCCATAGTGATGTTGAAGCCTCATCGGTTGTTTTATTTGTTTTTTCTGTTTTAATTATTTTATTTTCATTATTTAAACTATGTAAATAGTTAGTTTATTTAAGAACTTCATGTTAACGTGTAGTTTTCTTTTGTTTGTTTGAGGTTAAGTGTAAAAGTAGTTCTGAGGTAAACTTTGCCTCAAATGTTACAATAATATTACATTAACAACAACTATCAATAAAGACATTCTTCTCTGATTTTAAGCGTCCTGCAAGATTCTATATCGATGCAAAATCATTAAAGTTACTTTAGTATTAACTAATAATTATAACATTTTCTGAACGTCAACACAATTTAGCACAAACTTATAATACTAATCAATTTAAAACTTTTAGCACGGGTGTCTACTTGTCTGATTGGACATCCATTTTATTTATTTAAGTACCTGTCTAAATACTATAGCTTTAAGTATCAAATTTATAAACGTCAACACAAATTAGCGCAAAATGAGCACAATATTACAAAACATGTAAATTTCAATTTTCTATCGCTGGAGTTTCCTCGTCCAGTTGAAAACTCATTTTTTAAATCTCCATAAATGAGTACAGTTGAAAACTCATTTTTAAATTTCCATAAATGAGTACAAAATATGGACAATGAAAAAAATTAAGTGGGGTCTTCATCTAGATGCAGCTGCATAAAATGAGTTAAACATTATTTCCTGCAGATGACAATAAGCATAACAAAATTTTCGTGAGTATACCCCGATTCCAAGACGGAGTACCGGTGACGCTTGGGGTCGTTACAGATAAAAATTGGAATGGAAATCCCACAATTGAAGCGTATCCGTCCTGGAAGTGGCACACGAATCTTGAACAGTGCCACCAAAATAGGCTTGTCTCTGTTTACAGAATAACGGTAAGGTCACTTAAAATTCACTTGTTTTACAGGGTGTATCTTTGATTAGTACAGTAATTTTGACCACATAATCGGGGACCCCCATGAAGCTGGAAACAACAAAAAAATTCCTCGATGTTTAGAAAATGGGTCAAATCAACCTTAGTCCCTGTGTAATGTAACGCCGATGAATTGTAAGCAAGCACGCGCCGAAGCTGTCTCTCCTTTCCCGAAGTCATTTCCCCTCCATTAGTAAAGGCCAGTAGATACGCGACGTTATCACATTTCAATGGAATACCTTCAAAAATTCCTGTTGGTATCCACTTTTTTCTGATCTGATTGGTATCTAACGAACCGGTTATCGTTGTCTTCATATGCGCCCGCACAATAATTAATTTAACACATTACTGATATTTTAAGTACCTATATAGAAAGAGAAAATGTAAAGAAACCATAATTAAAACAACTTTTCGATACGAACGACACTTTTAGTACCAAAACAAATATGGCATTTCGAAATACTGCAACAATTGAAACTCAAATTAGTTAAAACCCAGACAACACAAAATATTTTAAAAATATTTTTAAATGATTCCAAATATTCAGAAAATATTACAATATTTATATAATATGATGAAAATGTTTTGCTAAAATATTTTTCCTCACATTATATTAATATTCCAACAAAATATTTTATAAATATTTAGAAATAATTCCAAAGTAGTTGAAAATTTTGCAACATTTATAAAACATTATAGTAATATTTCTTAAAATCAGTTTTATAATATTTTATAAATATTATAAGAAATATTATTAAAACACTCACTTAAATGTTACGCAGAAGTGCCGAAGTATCCTACATCTCACCGCTACTTACTAATATCAATTGGAATAAATAGCTCCTACCCGATGGAACCCGTATCCATGATACTATATCATAGTTTTCTGCCCGTATTCGTCCGCTAGCTTAGTTGTTCAGTGCCTATAGGACCTACGGCCACAGACGGCCACAGTAAGGAATAGAGAGAAAATAGTTTAGTTATTTTCTCTCTGGTAAGGAATCCTTCTTTATACATAATAATGGTAAAATATTGACTATTGACTATTACGACCCTAAACCCTGATTGCAGCAACTATTATATTATTATATACCTAATATAGCTTGATATTGGTGGCAATGGATATTACCTACACAATATTTCAAAAATATTTTTAAAATATTTTATGCAACGTTTTAAAAATATTTTAACAACCTTATAGTTGGTCCACTCTTATAATTTATAAAACATTTAAAAAACATTAATTGGGTAATATAGCAATATTTTATTAATATTTTCATATTAGCATATTAGAAATACGCATTTCCCGAATATCTACAATATGTAAAACTGTTGTTTAGACCAGCGACGAGCAATGCCAAGTGGACAGTGTCCTCAAATTTGATAAGGAAAACTCCCTAGACGTATCTAAATTCTAGTTTTTAATTTCAAATATTTCTAGAATTTGCCTGAAGTCCCTAGATATTTCCACACAAAATATTCGGGAATTCCCTCGAGTGACGAGAGGGGACCCAGCACAGCATGCAAGTATTACACGGGCAAATGCTGCAACCAGACAACCTCGAGACAACCAAGGAACGAACCATGCTGTTAGTTTGAAATGTCACATAATTTTTTGTAGAAGTGCGCTTTTCCCGCTCAGAGACAAAATACGTCGTTAGCCATCTATTTTCCAGGACATGAAGCTATAGAAGTGAGAAGTCTTAAGAAATACGTCAGTAGACAAGGTGTTTCAATCTTCCAAAGCCGACGGCAGCTGCTGCTGCGGGCGTTGTTGCCGATTCTCTTTAGTCGAACAGCCTACCACATTATTTGCTTAAAATAATCTGAAACCTAGCCCCTCGCTCGGCGATAATATATATTTATATAATGCGACCATTTGAAGGGTGCCTGCCCTGTCCGAGCGCCGCGCCGTTCACTGCGGGGATGCAAGCCCACAGCATCGGCCCCGGTCGGATCCAACAACGTGCGCACGGGAAAGGTCCGCGGCGTGTTTAGAAAAAGGGACCATCGAATCAGCGGCTGGGGCCGGACAGGGTCCAAGCCTCCTAAAATTGGCAGTGGCAGCAAACCCTTATCTTTTTGACAGGGGGCCGGATCCCCCCTCTGAACCACAGGAATTACGTCGTATTTCAATACCTCAAACTTTATGTGCCACCTCAATTTACCGAAAACTATAATGCTGTTTATATGATCAGTATATACAAACGCATGTATTTGTTTTCGACGGGTGGGTACAGGAAAATCTAAGAAACACCAACTATCTTAAAGCAAACTTATCCTAAAGTAACATTAACCTAAAGTAAAGTTAACTAATTTAACCTAGTGGACAAAGTCTTGTTTCTACCCCACACAGTTCAAGGTATTGCAGCAAGGGACTCGCAGTGACGATGTTTAAAAAACATCTGATCCCAAACGTTAAAAAGACGCTTTCGGTCATCCATCCCAGCCACTGCCATAGCTGAGTTTTAAGTACTGGTAATACGAGATTTCCTCCACGCTCGCATTCAACCAGACTGCCTTGTCGCTATATAAACATACTTTGTCTGAGGAAATATGATACTAGATTCAGAATAATTCAGGCGTGAGAGATAAATGCTTAACTAGTATCCCGACGTGGTGACCATAATTTGAACTCTGCTATGAAACGTATCAGAATCGATAAAATTAAAAATCAAGTACATATTGTGATTAAATGGAACTATCAACACAAAATTTTGGATGAAATACGATTCAAAGATAGAGTAAAATCAATGGATCGAACTTTACATACTGTGTTAAGTAGCGAGCACAGACAAAGGATATACGTATCTCGTTTTAACCCATTAATGCCCAGAATTATGAACTTGTTTGAAAACGATTAAAGTTAATGTTTTATGTTGAAAAATGGTTGATTATGACATGAAAAAATGTTTAAAAAAATGTTTGAATTGTGGTTTATGATTTTGAGTGTGGGTCGTTAACGACCCCTTGGGCACTTACTGAAATAAAAATAAAGCATAATATATTTTTTGAATTTATTGAAATTTAACAAGAACACAGTTTAAAGTGTTTAATATTTATGAAATTCATCAAAACATTTGTCGTGAAGTGGAATTTCATAACTTTCACATGCTTTTGTAGTTTTATTTTTACACAGGGAAAATTTTCTTCTTGGCTGTTGGCAGACTATCAAGTGACGTCCTTCTGAAGTAGTACAGTACACAGAAGCCCTCTTTGGTCCAGGCATTTTCGATTTAACTCCATATTTTTTTAGAAGATACTGTGAAATTTCTCTCCTAAAATGAAGATTATCTTAATCATATCCATAAGCTCGAGCTAGTTGACTAGCATTAGCAACGCATAAGTCAATCATCCAATGCATTATTGTAGTATACCACTTTTTGCCCCTCATAGCAATTCTGTAATTGGATATATTATTATCCATTTTATCCACACCTCCCATGTAAGTGTTATACATTTTTATGGCATGTGGTTGCGGCACATCTACTTTCATTTTGTCCTTGACTGAAAATCTTTTGCATTTTTGCAAGGGCTCAACGCCGTACTAATTTGACAGTACTGTTACGGCACTGTTGTCCTTCCACCACTTTATCCCAATGATACCTTTGCCCTTATCCACCGCACTATCCATATTTCCCCTTTTCTCTTTTTTCATTACATTCGAATCATTTAATTCACATTTCATGGTTCTGTTTTCCCTTACTGTTCCGGTTGCCCCAAAATTTATCTGAGTAAGTCCATGTATTAGTTTTGCGGAAGTAAAAAAATTATGGAAATACAATGAAAAGCGCAAACCAGGATGGTAAAACATCAGCAAAGTATATTTCTTTGTTTTTTCGCCCTTGATAAATTTCAAACTGTAAGCAATAGCCTGGTTTGGTACACATAACCCAAGCTTTGTAGCCAAATCGGATGGGCTTACTGCGTATGAACTGCTTGCAGCCATGTTTTCCATAATAAGGAATCATTGACTCGTCTCTGGATATGTTTGGTTGCAAGGGTGCATGTTGTAAATTTTTTTTATTCAAAGCTTCAATAAATGGGCGCAATGTAGCCATTTTGTCTCCTTGAGGTAAGTTGTTGTTATCTGACGCATGCAAAAATCTGAATATCTCCTCAAACCTATTACGCCTCATTGACTGAGCTACTAGTGTATTGTGCACATCTTCCGCTTCTTCCCAAAACATTCTCCTACGTGGTAAAGGAATTTAACCGCTAACCAGAAAAATTCCAATAAATACATACAACTCTTTACTTGATAGTTCAAATCCAGGAACATTTTTTTGAGAAGCGTACATAACTGTATATTTTACAAGCTCTTCGATGAGTGATTGACTCATGAACAGCTCAAAAAACTCAACAGGATGGCTAATTTTACATAATGCCAATGGTGGTACCAGAGTACCGCTCCAAGGGGAAATCGCCCTATTTAGATCACCTTTTTCCCATTGAAATTTAATCTCGGTTTTAGCTTTTTTTTAGGAGGTTGCATGCTTTTACTATTTGATTGGGTATTCTCGGGTAGATTTTCTTTTCTTTCAATTGGAATTTTAAGTGAGTTACCTTCTTGCCTTGTTTCTATATCGTCCTCCATGTTCAATAGAATACGCTTATTCTCTCTCCTATACATGGGCTCTCCTTCCACTCTGAGCTGTCGGGTACTAAGATGGTTTAGATCATTATCTTCTTCATCAGCTGAGTCACAGTCTGTATTTTCACCATCATTTTCGGGGGGAGTTATATATATGTCTTCTGGTAATATTTGACCGTAATTATACATATTTTCAGCTTCCTCTAACAGTTCAGCAACTGAAAGTGGCTTTTTCCTAAAAAAATACCAAAACTGTAAAATATTTTAACAAGTGACCAAGGGGTCGTTAACGACCCAGCAACAAACAATAGTTTGTAACTTCTATAAAAACATTTCAAACCAAAAGAGATATTTACAGGAACACTTAACAAAGACTCGAGAATAACTGTATAAACAAAATATTAAAATAAAAGCTACTTACCAATAATTATTCGACAACATTGTCACTCTGTTTTTACAATCGCAATACGCAGTACCTAGAAAGAAGTGTATGCTATCACGAGTCGTTCCGGAATGACAATAGGTCGATGTGTGTGTCGGTTAACGTTGGACGAATTCCTGGCGCCATCTGCAAATCGAAGCACTCATCAGATTTATTTTTGGTGTTTGGGTCATCAACGACCCCTTGGGCATTAATGGGTGTAAGAAAATTTAATAGAACAAATGCAGTAGGTAGAAGTAGTAGGTTAAGTAGTTTTATTTTAAACAAAAGTATTATCTGCAAGTGTATTTAATAATGAAATTGTCTCTTTGTAGTCATCCATTTCTGTAGATGACGAATTTCCACAGCAAGGTAAACAGTCTTGGTCATTGTTAATATTCCCAGTCTACCGAACTTGGTTCGGCAATCCGGAAACATGTAATAAAGATGAAATCGATTAGTAAGTTCCTTATCAGCAGATCGCAATAGCTACAAGTAAGGGAAGCAAAAATATGTTAGATAGGAAATAATGAAAACAGTTAGAAATTTTTAAACTTCTTCAGTTTTTTAGTATGACCCTCACTAATTCGCTTCGTACCCTTTTTCTCCCTGAATAAAGCAATTTGACCTATTGTGGATGATGCTATTCTCAAATTAAGTTGCCTCCATTCTCCGTTTCAACAGTTTCCATTGTATCTAAAATAATAAAAAAGGTGTTATTTTTTATATCGGTACCACCTATATCTTTAAATCAAACAGAAAACTACTACTGGAGTTAAACAATGAAAAACACATTAAAACACAGAAAATATTAACTGCTGAAAAACAACGACTACTAAGTAGACGGAGCTTTCAGTACGAGCGTTGAGTGAGGGATTATTCCTTTACTCAATGGTACGAGTCATTTTAGCAGTCGAACCAAACTGGTTCGACTATGCTTTTACTGACTATTGTTATTAATCTAGTGGTAATAACATAGACAAGAAGAAACAACAGGAATAAAGGGAATAAATATAACTTGTAACAGTGTCTCTAAAAACAGCCCCCTAACCATACTTTTCACACTGCCTATTCATATTTAGAATATTCCTCGAATAACACATTAATAATAATTCGGGAAGAACTGTTATGAGTTATGGCATTAATAAATAACAACATATTTGACTTACCTTGTTCGAGATTGTTGATATATTTTTTTTTATTAAAACTTCAAAATTTGCAAATTCATCGATCGCCAAGGCGTGTGATCCGGCGATTCTATTGGTCCAACCCTCCAACCCGTAATGTATAGGCAACCCGTTTAACATAGGGTCGCGTTCAGAGCGAATATAGCTCACTTTTTGCTACCTTCGATCATACCCTTTGGCCTTCACAACCCGACGTAATGGCCGACCTGTGTTGCCAATGCGCCGGACCCAGTTGCATACCCCTGCTTGGTAGGATAGGACTGCTGTAAAAGATAATAACAGTAATCAGTTAATATTTTAAGAATTTAAACCTTATATTGGAGGTCATGTTCCAAGTTATGTTTCTTCTGACGCTTATCGAGCGTGAAATAATTTATTTCTTCAATTTTTTCCTTGTCACATATATTAATGATTTGTCTCACATAATTATCAATTAGCTGTTTTTTCTCCAACATTAAACGATATTTACAAATTTCACGGAGTTCTTGCTTGGCAACTTTTTCAAAGCACTTGTTTGGAATAATAAAATCTGGTTTTAGAAGTATATAAGTCAAACTGTCACTACGGCAATACTAAAAATACACTCTGTGTGAGGCAAGATATGCCTCCAAATCAATATTTACAAACTCATTCATATATACGAATATGCATGCCCGCAATGACTTCTAAGTTATAGTCAGTTTCCCCCTCCTTTTTTCTGAACTTCTTTACACGGTACGGTAACTTTGAAAGTATAAATAGACATCAAATGTCTTAATTATTTTAAAAGAGTTCAAAATGCAAATTAAACAACAACAAAGCACTCTCCCTATTGAAAATTTGGATGTTGCAGATACAGGGATTAGACAAACATATAAGAGCTGCTTTTATAGGACCTAGCAACTGCAGCAAAACAAATAATGCCCTTTTAAGTTTAATATTTAACAAGAATGGTCTTAAATTTGAAAATATTTATGTGTATAGTGTGTATAGTAAATTTGTTGATGGTTTTCAAATCTATTTCTTTGCAGAAAGTCATCACATCTTAGCACACCTCGGCTACTGAACTCCACACAACAGCAAATTATGTCTTTTAGTAAAGCTACGGGGGTGGTTGGGGGACCTCTAAACGATTCCCCAGAAATAAACCTAAATTCCTAGAAAACTTGAAACCCCGCCCCATTGACCTTGAACCCCGATTCTCAAAAACTATCGCGATTCTCGGAAACCCTGATCCAGCCCCCATGACCTTGGACCCCAGAAATCAACTTGAAGCGATTCTCGGAAATCAACCTTGAAGCAGTTCTCCGAAATCTGGATGAGTTGATCTTGAAAGCGATTTAACCTTCAAACATGGAAACCTTCGACCTCTAAGCCCCGCCCCTTATCCTTGGCGGCCATCTTAGGCCAGAAATCCCTTTGTATCACTACTGCTGTATTATCAAGGATTCTTAAACCTAACGACAAAAACGGGCCTTATAATGTTTTGCCTGTATTGTTACTGATTTCACGAAAAGTGAGGATTTCTGCCTCGATTAGTTTGTCGAAACAACTTAAAGGTGCGCGCCACTGTTAAAACGGAAATGGCATCCCGCCATATGCAGAGACTATCCAGGTCCAGCGTAAAGCCCAAATTTGCTCATTCCTAAGTTCCTTTATTCAAACGCTCGACTGATTAGTCGCGCGCCATGAGTTGACGTCAGAGCGCTTAGCTAGAAAGGAAGGGGGGGGGGCTTAGGAGGAAAGTAGAGGGGCTGGTCTCAAGTTGCGCCTTAGTTACTCATACTTTCTGTTCTGTTTTAGATTGATGAGTGCGACAGGTTGTGGGTACTTGACAACGGTAAAATACTTGATAAGCCAGTATGCCCACCACAGATTATTGGATTTGATCTAAAAACGGTGAGTACATAAATGATAAAAGATACTAAACGATGTTTTACGCATGGTGGTTTTAGATTTTCTGTGAAACGAGGTAGGATAGAAGTTATACATGGCGTATTTTGATTAGTACAGAAATTTTAACTGGCGGTAGGTTTCGACCCCAAAAACCTGCTTATGAAAGTATTTTTATAGTGTGCAGAAAATATAAAGTTTATGGCCTTTCAAAAAATTTCCCGAATTTTAGACATAGTTTGAGAGCCATTGGTCGTGGAGTCGCTTCCTGCTACAGCGTTGACATACCAGATAATTCGCGAGTGTGAATCAGTGGCATTAAAAATATTTCTAAGTAAAATAGTTTTTGTGGTTTATTTTTTTTCCGAAACAAAACTCATAGACGCGCTTTTGGGGTGGAAGCATGTTCCAAGTTAAAATTTATGTACTAACAAGTGACACACCCTGTTTTATGTATAATTATATTTTGGGTAAAAATGCGTTTTTAATGTATGTACCTAGTTACTCGTACATACCCTACGGTATTCAAGCTAGAAGAGTTTTCACTTGAAGTGATTGTTTTAAATTTACCGTTTAAATTAAAAAATACTATAATAGTGCATATTGTACTCGTAAGGAAATAAAGATATAAAATACAGAACTGGGTATTTAACAAAATATTGCAACAACGATTCTGGTTGCGAAACAAGACCACTTTATCAAAAGCAAAACCTGGTGGCTTTTTCTAAAGGCTAATTATTTAACTGATACTTATTTATCTAAAAACATTACCAAATTCTTTTAGAACTTGTTATTGCCAAAACATAATTATTAACTTATTTAGAATGGATAGGCATACCGGCCGCAACAAGCTTAATTAATTATTATATGTACTTAATCTACTGCCCGCTGTGGTTATCCCGCTGTAATTATTGTAGCAAAGGGGACGTGTTTTCTCTTTTAGTTCTTTTGAAACGATTTCATACTGGAAATGTGTTCATAAACTCTTTATACACTTATCGATAGGTGTTTGACAAAACATCGTTAGCGACAAATTGTGCGAATTGCTGTTTTTTCGTTCAAGTGGTCGCTTCAGACGTTCACCTCGATTCTACAAAACACCGTATTTCAATTCCACTCAGAAACTTAAAATTAAATTTTTGCTTCATCGTAAGCCCTAATTCTTATTTTCTGTTGGGCTAAAGGAACCAAAAATATCCTATATGACATAAAAATTGACGTAAGCAACACTGCTTGTGGGTAACGATCCATTTAATTTCTCCCCGCAAAACATCGTATATCCTCAGACCAATCTTTAACGTTACATTTGTGGAGCTTACGATACTTTTAGGTCCCTGGGTTGGGATCAATCGCTCTTGTCCGGTCAGTACGCTACAAACATTTTCTCTTATATTTTTTATTGTCTCATATCTGACATTTGTCTTCGCTTTCAGGGAAATAAAAGAGCGAATTCCGTCATGAACGTTTCTAACATTTGTACCATGCCTGTTCTCATCACCTTTCAGTTGTTGACCAAGCGCTGCATGTTTAAAGGTCTTTCCCTAACTTAGAAGGCCTGCACTCTATCTCCCGTGTTTCCTTATTTATCCTAAAAGTATTACAAGTGGAAGTGCCTTTTTAAAATTATTGTAAGTTAAATCTGGTCATTATTATTTTTTGCTATTTTTATAATGATGATAATGATGTTAGCCAAGAAATAATGGTCATAAATAATGGCTGCAATCAAGGTTGCCTTACAAAGGAAGCGCATGCAAGGAGTTTGATGTCATTGGCATAGTTTAATATGTGTGTAAACAAAGATAAGAGCCACTAAGACCAGAAACGCATGCATATATGCTTTGGTGGGGGTATGTCTAGCCAATGTTCATGCTCAGAGTATACCTACACGTGTCAGCGATTCAATATCGGGCGAAGCGACATCAGTTTGGATATCACCATCTGTGCAAAGTACTTGCCGGCGCACTAATGTTCCGGTCTGTGTTATAACTGAGCTGACGAAGGTACTTTCAGAGTTTACGGAGGGAGCAGTTAGTATCAATGTGGTCTGAGTCTAGAATCCCACCACCAGCATCGAGAGCATCGAGTGAAACACGTCGTTATGGCCATCTCCGAAGAAAACACTACAATTCTGGTCTCTGTTGTAGTGGAGCGAAGGTTAAAGGTGCTTCAACGTCTCTGAAGAATGAAACAGTAGGTATAACTGTGATCTGAAATCATAGTCTACGATCTGCACCATCGGCATCAGGAGATCGCCATAAAAATGCTTCCTAGCGTCTGTGCTGTAGCTGAGCGGAGGGGGATACCCTCCGAGCTTGTCGAGGCTGCGGTCTGCGATGATAGTCCACCATCAGCGCCGGGGAGGCGACACTTTATCGTCATCGCCATCGAAAGCACTTGTCGGCGTACTAAACTTCTGGTTTGGGCTGTAGCAGAACGGAGAGGAATACGCTCCGAGGTTGCTATGGGAGAAGCTGGCATCGCTGTGGTCCGCGATTGAAGTATACAATTTGCACCTTCAGGATCACACGAAGCGACACCGTTATAGATGTAGTTATCGCCGTAGAAAGCACTTGTCGGCGCAAGTTCCAGTCTATGTTGTAGCCGAGCAGCTGTAGAAGCGCTCCGAGCTTACTAGAGGAGGAGCTGGCACCGCTGAAATCTGCCATCGATGACCACAATCTGCACCTACAAAACACTTACCAATTTAGTGTAAATGGAGAGGGATACTTCGAGCCTGCCAAGGAAGAACCCGTACAGTTGCGTTCCTCCGCTCAGTATAAGAGAGCGATGTAGCAATGAAGTGTGGCGTTGCCGTCAGGGCGAAGTCCAGCGGGTATTATAAGTGGTCTCGTCGATGTGGTGGCGTCGCTGGTGGCGGGTAGGGTTTCTCGGGTAGCGTTCCACGCCAGCAGGTTTGCTGGCGCGGAGACACCGTGCATGTCTGCTAACGAGGAGATTTCAATTTCAATTTCAATTTAATTCAGTACCACTTATAAATTACAAATATAAATACATAGAGTACGATTAGCCTAAATTCTATGAAGAACTTGTGTGCCATTGTACTCCTTTTTTCAAAATGGCGTCTGCTTCTGGATACTATCCACATAACTATGTGGACTAACTATAATTAATACAATTGAAACTAAATGATGTAGTAAAAACAGTAAGTGAATTAAATCAATTGAAAAGACAAATAGATGAACAAATATAGATGATTTTGGACGGTATGTGGTAATAACTATTTAAAAAAGGATATATATGATTCTGGATTTTGAAGGAGGTATGTCTTTGTAGCCTTTTTAAATTGTTTTTTATTATTACTTAATTTTTTAATCGAGATCGGCAATATATTGAAAAACTTTGGCGCATAATATAATATAAATCGTTGTGAAAATGAATTTGGAAACATCGGTATCGTGAGACAGGAGTCAGTACAAAATCTAGTGGCATAATTATGATCAGCGACTGGACACAATATTTTTATTTTACCTATATAGTTTAAGACAGAATGGATGTAAAGATTTCTAATGTTTAATATTTTAAAATCATTATAAATGAAATCAGTGCTATACATACGACTTTTTTTAAATATAATTTTTAAAATGGTATTTTGAAAAACTTCAAGTTTTTTTAACTGCTGTAGGATACAAACCTCCCCACACCACTATACAGTATCTCAAGATGGACTCGATCAGCGAGACACATACAGTTTTTAATACTTTATAACTTAGTATATGGCGTATTTGATATAACTTGTAATATAATTTACGCAACCTTTTAATGATTTGAGTTACGTGGTCGTTCCATTTTAAATTTTCATCCATTACAATTCCAAGGTATTTGATTGTTCTAAGCTTGTTTATTTTAGGGCATTTACAGTCATTATTTTGATTTTTGCAGTCTATTTTATGAAGTTTTAGGGAGCTAAACTGTGGTTGATCAACCACTGTTGCGGAGAAAGCAATGAAATGAGTCTTATTGGTATTAATAAACAGTTTATGAGCTGTCAGCCATTTAATTAATAAAGAAGTACCTTGTTCAGCCTCCCACAGTGTTTCCTCCCACGAGTTGCCACAAAATAGTATCACGGTGTCATCTGCATATGAAAATATTTTTGCATTAATAGGTAGCTCTCCTAAAGAATTGACATACATGAGAAATAAAATCGGGCCCAAAACAGTGCCCTGAAGTACCCCTGTAGTTATAACCTGTGTATTGCTATAAATGTCCTCAATTCGCACTTGTTGCTGTCTGTCATTAAGATAATTTCTCATTAGAGATAAAGCATTTCCTCGGATACCGTAAGATTCAAGTTTCGAATATAATATATTATGTGAGATCGTATTAAATGCCTTACTCAAATCTAAGTATATAGCTAAGCTTTTTTTATTATCTGTATTTTTTTGCAAAATATTATTTACTAGGTCAAACACCGCATCTTCAGTAGATCGTCCCGCCCTAAAACCATATTGTTTCTCATATAATAAATTTTCTTTTTCCAAATAACTGACTAATTTTGTTTTAAAACGAGGATTTTCTGCTTTATAGACTGGTGTTATGACAGAATCTTTCCATTGGATTGGAATGGACGAGGTTAGAAAAACTTCATTTATAATAAACAATAGTGGATCCATGATATGCGGATGTACCTTTTTTATTGTTATTGCTGAAATATTATCACGACCGGGGGCAGAATTGTTCTTTAACGAGGAGATCACGGTTAAAAGTTCATTGTTTGTTACGAGCGTCAAGAAAAAAGAGTTACATTTTTTTTTGTTTGTTTTGTTGATAGTGTCAGTTGCATTACTTTGTAACTTTTGTTGCATTTTTTCTCCTATACTACTAAAGAATGTGTTAAATAAGTCAGCCTTTTCTTTGTTATCTGTTACCATTTTATTCGTTATTTCATCTGTAATACCTAGTTAAATTATTTAAACTACGTGAATTATTTTTATTATTATTTGTGTTTGTCATTTCTTTTATTATATCCCAACTTTTTTTCATATCTCCACGCACCTCTTCCATTTTGGATTGATAGTAAGTTTTTTTGCATTATTAATTATTTTAGTTAAATTATTTCTATATTTCTTAAAGTATTTTTTGCGCTCTTCACTAAAATTTGCTATTAATTCTCGTTTTAAGCGATCTCTATTTTGTATTGAATTAATTATTCCTAAAGTCACCCAGGAGTTTCGTTTCCTTCTATTTGAGTCAATCTTGAGGCGCCTTGTGCTTCGATCGAGATTTTTTTGAAATTTGTTAATAAATTGTGTATATGAATTTTCCACGTTCCGAGCTGTATATACGATTTCCCACGATTCATTTTTTAATAATGATTAAGTTTTTCATAATCAATTGTATGCCTACAATAGTGTTTAAGTCGTTGTCGTCTATTTACCTGCTTTACATTATGAAGAGACAGTATAATCATATAGTGATCTGTAATAGCCGCTGGAAGTATGATTGGCTTTATATCTTGTTTAATTTGCTCTAGATTATTAGTTTTTTAAAAAAATGTGATCTATTATACTTCTGCTATTTTCTGTCACCCTAGTTGGTTGATTTATGCAAGAGATATAACCAAATTTTGATAATATGTTTAGATATTTATTTACTTCTATATCTACTCGTATATTATTTATGTTAATATTAAGATCTCCAATAAGTACCTCGGTTTGACCATAACCTGTAAAATAATTTTCTAAATCATTTAAATATACATTAAGATCTGTGGAAGGAGGTCTGTAAGATGCAGTGATTCCATATATGTGATTATTAATATCAAGTTTGCATTGTAAAATATTTGTCTCCGTGAATTTAATTGTCCTTTGGGAGACCCTAATATGACTTTTTATATACATAATAAGCCCATCATTTTTGTTAGTTGTCGATTCATTATAAAAAAGAGTATATAGCCAGCCAGATCAAATGTACTCACATCTTCCAATATAAAAGTTTCAGATAATACCAACATATCGACGTTGTCCAAATCCAATTTTTCTAAATAAATCAGTAGTTCCTGAAAATTTTTAGCAATACTACGTATATTCATATGGAAGATATTAATTTTATTTTTGCCTTCAATAACTTTTTTGACATCTTCAATGTTGCTTGAAATAACTGTATCCACCTCCCCAACACCATACACATCATCAAAATAATTCAACATTCTATCCAAACGCTAAAGATTAAAACAACAATCAATTAATCCAAAAAGCACCTTCGTATTAACTATAAACTATAATTACATAAATATATTTCCCGATAGTATATAAGTTAGATTATTCCGCAAGAAAACAAAATCCGGGCTTATACATATTGCCCAAAAACTACAATAAAGGATTCGAGAATCACATTGCTAATATATCAGACTTATTTAGTTTGTTTACACCATTTTCTGTTCTAATGAAAATATTTCCATGTCTAGTGAATGTTTGTTTTTTTCCATATTTTTCTTGAGCCTTCTTATATGTGTCTAATTTATTCTTCACCAAGTCGTCCATTATACCAGTTCCCGTTCCTTTCAAGTTAGAAACATTCTTCATGATTTTCAGTTTATTATTGTACCTATCCATCTGTACTACTATTGGACGGTTTTTTCGAAGTCGAGGTTGCGAGCCTACCCTATAGCATTTTACAATCTGTTCTTTGTTTATATCGACTTTTACCTTTTCATTTAATAATTTTAAAACTTTTTCAGTTATATTTTCGTTTGATTCTTCAGAGATATTGTAAATACATACGTTGTTTTCTCTTTCCTTTTGTCTAAAATATTCCACTTCAGTCTCCAATGCGTGTATTTTTTGTTCGTTTTTTCCACTGTTTTTTGTAGTTCATCCAATTTGTTAAACACCTTTGTTAAAATTTTATCGAGAAATGCATCATCTGACAATATTTCTCGAATTGCTTCTTTAATTATACTTTTGATGATATGCTGAGTTGATTTGCTGGCGTGGAAACGTCGAGCTGATTTCCTGGCGCGGAGACGATGAGCAGGTCTGCTGACGAGGAGGCTCCAAGCATAGACGTTGCCGGTCTGGAAATAATGAGCGACTGACGTGACTGACTCGCCGCCTTTACAAGCATCTTGTCCATGATGGCGATGATTTTGTCATTATGTCGTTAAATATTGCTAAAATAATGATAGTTATTATTATTATACTTTGAAGGAGCTTGCCGCATGTCGCTAAGTCGTCGGCGAGGCAATGATGGCCTTCAGCTTTTCGCCGAGATGTTGAACGCTTCTGCGCACTGCAGTTCTGGGCTGCGGTAACTTAAATGACTACTACGCAGGGATCGAGGAACTTCCAGGATCGTACTTTAGTTTCCGGCGAGACGGCCGGGCGTTGAAAGCCCTTCATGGTTTGCGAAAGGAAGCGTGGAAATGAAGACGTGAATACACCTGGTGCTACTATAGCGGCGGCTTTGACAAGCTTAAAGGCAGGGAAGGTAGAAAACTGGCAAGGAACTCCTTCTCATTAGCCATAGGTAAATAAAGATAGTATTCTCTTAAATTATCAAAAAAGATCATCTACGGATGGACCGTCAAATTTTGCATTAATTAAGAACTATTAATTATTTCTCTAATATTTAATATCATCAATGCCACCTTAGCCTAAGAACATTGATTCATATCGGAATGCACATTGGGCGCTGTACCTTAACTCGTTAAACAATAATAGTACAGTAGTGGTTAAAATCAATCCCAAAGATCAATCAAAATGGATTAAATCTGAAATTGAGAAAGCTGCGAAATGGCAAAAATGGGTTTAACACGTTTTGCGTGTTTGCTCCTCAAGTATACACCTAAACAAACTATCTCGGGACGTAAAAATAGCCATAAACAGTTCTTCAAACAATAGTGCGCCTGGTGATTATGGAATCGCGTATAAGCTACTCAAGAACCTCCATAGAATAAATGTAATACAACTGTACTGGCAAAAGCTCGGAACATGTTACGAACTATCGGTATATTAGCTTCCTGCCAACTATGCCGAAAATCGCCGAGAGACTGGTTTTGTGAACAATCCGCGCTGAACCGCGGTTTCAGCTAAACGATGAGCAATTTGGGTTTAGACCTACCCACAACACCACTCAACAGTTGACGCGGATTGTCTGCAACGCGGTAGAGGCATTTAATCGTAATTAGTCCACACTAGTGAAATTATTCGACATTGAATGTGCCCTCAACAGGGTCTGGTACGAGGAGCTTATAGTAAACTTCCGGAATCAAGACTTCCCGAGGGGACTCATTACGTTAGTTAATTCTTACCTCCGTCGCAGAACCTTCGTAGTTCAATATGGTTAAGTTAGTTTAAAAGTTTAAATCATAAAAGAATTAGAAGAAAAATATTATAATTAAAACAAAGGATATGAATAATTTAAAAAGGTTGTGCACAACGATAGCGACAATAATGCAAAATAATTACTTATTACGTTTAATATTTTTAATTTAAACGATGGAAAAAATATACTATAAAATTTGAATCTTAAAACTTGAAATTTGAAACTCAGACTAAGAAAGAACATTAATTTAGTTTTGTTTGAAAAATTAGTTTAACTTATGTGTTATCTTGGTAAGTAAAATAAAAACTAAGGTGACTCTTCGTTATCTAGTATCCATGCACCAGTTTAGGTCGAATTCCAAGGGGAAAGCTCGAGTCGGTAGAGTGAGTAGATATTTTGAGAAAAGGTACGAGAAAAGGTACGAGAAATTCGGAAAAAATAGAAAAATGAAATAAAATCCACTCACCAAGGCTTCCACAGACTTCTATAGCATTCGAGTCCCTGTAGATTCCTCCTGCACTGCTGAACTGAGGGCCGAATTCCTGGGTTGTTCCACGTGGTTGATTACGCAACAAAAATCAGGATTTCAGCAGATAAGTTTCGCATGAAAATATTGCGAAACAATTGTAAAATTTCAACGACACACTCTAGATCAAACCGATAAATATGGGGTTGAGAGCGCAACGAAAAATGAAATTAGAACGATAACTTGTAAGAACCTTTTGTGGTACGATTTCCGGTTTCTGGATTAAGGAACGTTCTATCAAATTCTATCGTCAACCCGCGAAAAATTATCAACAAAAGGCACTATAAAAAAATTTGAAATTTAAATCCAACTTCCGTTTTTCGTTGCGATTCGTACCAAAACAAAAAGGTTAGGTAGATGAATGACAAAATTTTGACATTTGAGCGAGGAATAGATACATCATAAATCACTTTAGTTAGATAAATTCGATATGATCGGAATAGATTCAGGTATTTATTTTCAAAAGTAAGAACGATATTTTAATCAAAAGGTATTTCAGACTAGCAAAGCAATTAGTTGCATACATAAACTTTTGAGATCTAACTCGCTGACCAGTATTCACACAACCACAAAACATAAATTCCTCTCAAAAGGAGAAGAGTCTTATCACATGCGCAGTAGACGTAGTGGTATCCCTCTGTTACCGGGGTGGTTTAATAAGGAGTTTCCGAAAAATTCAATAAAATTTATAGAATTTAAACGCTGCTGTAACGAAATGAGACGAAATTTCCGTTACAAAATCCACTTCAGAAAATTGTTTTCATGAAGTCACTCATATATCAGATTGACATTTAAATAATTAGTAAATTTAATTAATAAAAAAATTGGCACAATGACAATAAGGATGTAAGATTAGCGAGTGTAAATGTAATAATTACAAGAAAAGGTGATAATGGGCAAACACTCAAAGTTAACTGGACTTCATTTGTTGCTTCCCAAATCATGCCTATCTTTTGATTTGGTTAATGTTACACCGTACTGATGATTGCCAAATAGCATGAAACACGTGTATGCGGTTACTAGTTTTTTCTTTTTGTTAACTTTGAGTGTTTGCCCATTATCACCTTTTCTTGTAATTATTACATTTACACTCGCTAATCTTACATCCTTATTGTCATTGTATCTTGGGTTATGAAGATTTCCACGCAGGTCGCTTTAGCAGCCTCAGTGGCGATGTTAGTACAAGCCCCCAAAATAGGGGATGTGCTGACTGAAGCTGCAAATGTGCTGTTGGCTCCTGCCTGGACTTCATTTGTTGCTTCCCAAATCATGCCTATCTTTTGATTTGGTTAATGTTACACCGTACTGATGATTGCCAAATAGCATGAAACATGTGTATGCGGTTACTAGTTTTTTCTTTTTGTTAACTTTGAGTGATTGCCCATTATCCCCTTTTCTTGTAAAAAAATTGGCGTTGCGGAGAGGATATACAGCGTGTCCATTTACTATTCCTTTCTTCGATTGTGGCTATACTTTGAGGGATAAAAAAAATCGGTTCGGGTGATCCAAATAAGGAAAGATGGGGCACATTTTAAAATTAGTTTGGTATATACAGGGTGTTCCAAAAAAGTGTGGCGACAAAAAAATATATTTTTTTAAATGGAATGACCCGATTTTTTTTTATCGGAAATGAAACCTATCAAAGTATAGTATACATCCCTAAATTATTTCCGCTTCCATCTGCGGCGTTGCCAAGTTATAATTTTTTTAATGTATTTTTTGCTAAATACCAACCCTTCATTAATATGCTATATTTTTCTTGCGGCTTGATTTTTTCTCTTGAAACTTTGGTTTTGGATTTACACTTAACCATTTTATTAATGACTAAGAACCAAGTTGAAAATTTTTGTACAGGATGTTTCACTTTTTCCGCCAAAACTCCGTCATTTTCAAACTTAATTTACTTTTTTTTTTCAAATGGAACACCCTATATCTATTTCTATTGGATAGAGCATTCATTCAGCTTTAATTTGATACCTAATACAGTACCTCTATCTCTAGCGGTTTTTTCAAAAATCCAGTATAAACAGAAAATTTGCAACTTTTTTACTTATTACATACACGCAAATTACTCGAGAATCAAACTTGTACTTATTTAAAAAGCTGCATATCAAAAAAGCGTTAGTACCAGTTACAATCTGTAGTTTACCATATTTTTGTATACCTACTACACCTGCATAAATAGAATATTAAATTAAAATGTTAAAAGTTTTAGGAGAACTCATAGGTGGTCATGGTTTTGTTTCTAGTTTGACAATTGGTAAATATTTCATTTGCTGCTTGTATTCTGTGTTCGTTGTTTAATTTCAAACAGCAAAAAGTTGACACAAAATGAATTATTGTAAACAAGACTTGATAAGTAAGATTTACGTAATTGGTGAATGTTTTGGAAATTGTTTTTTGGCATCTCGAGTTTATGCCCAAAAATTCCCAGATAGAAGGCATCCTGATACCAGAATGCTGCAGAACTTAAAGGAGCGATTCGATCGCACAGGAAATGTTGCCTATGAAAAGCAAACTAGAATAAAACCAGTTTTAAATGAAGAAAATCAGTTAGCTATAACATTGGCTGTTGTGGAAGACCCTGAAATAAGTGTAAGACAACTGAGTCTGTATTTAGAAATAAAAAAGTCCTCAGTAGGACAATGCCTTAAGCGTAACAAATTTCACCCATACCATGTGCAGTTACACCAGTAACTGAATGATAACTATTTACAAAAAAAGTAAGGACCAATTACAAAATTATGGACTATTCCTCCCCAAACATTAATACTCCAGTTGTGTTGAAAATTATTCACAAAAATCTTATGAGGGTTTTGCGTATCATAAAAATAAAAACTATGTCTATTTACAAAACCATTTCTGTGGAATGTAGATTCATCGGTAAATAATACAAATTTAAGAAAAATTTCATCCTCCGCTGCTTGACCTTGTTCCAATGTACAAAAAGTTACTCTTTTCTGAAAGTCTTTATCATTTAGTTCCTAGTGTAACTGCACATGGTATGGGTGAAATTTGTTGCTCTTAAGGCATTGTTCTACTGAGGACTTTTTTATTTCTAAATCCCGACTCAGTTGTCTTTTGCTACCCGAGGTGCGATCCCCAGAAGGGGTTCCGGTCCCATCGGCCTGCTCATGGATCCCTCCCTGGCCAGAAGGTCGGCACCTAATAGGACAGAGTCACTTATTTGAAGGTCTTCCACAACAGCCAATTTAAAACTGGTTTTATTCTAGTTTGCTTTTCATAGGCAACATTTCCTGTGCGATCGAATCGCTCCTTTAAGTTCTGCAGCATTCTGGTATCAGGACGCCTTCTATCTGGGAATTTTTGGGCATAAACTCGAGATGCCAAAAACAACTTCCAAAACATTCACCAATTACGTAAATCATACTTATCAAGTCTTGTTTACAATAATTTTCATTTTGTGACAACTTTTTGTCATTTGAAATTAAACAACGAACACAGAATACAAGCAGCAAATGAAATATTTACCAAATGTCAAACTAGAAACAAAACCATGGCCACCTATGAGTTCTCCTAAAACGTTTAACTTTTTATAATTTAATATTCTATTGCAGGTGTAGTAGGTATACAAAAATATGGTAAACTACAGATTGTAACTGGTACTAACGTTTTTTTTTGATCCAAAACCAAAGTTTCAAGAGAAAAAATCAAGCCGCAAGAAAAATATAGCATATTAATGAAGGGTTGGTATTTAGCAAAAAATACATTAAAAAAAATATAACTTTTCAACGCCGCAGATGGAAGCGGAAATAATTTAGGGATGTATACTATACTTTGATAGGTTTCATTTGCGATAAAAAAATCGGGTCATTCCATTTAAAAAAATATATTTTTTGTAGCCACACTTTTTTGGAACACCCTGTATATACCAAAATAATTTTAAAATGTGCTCCATCTTTCCTTAGTTGGATCCCCCGAACCGATTTTTTTTATCCTTAAAAGTATAGCCACAATCGAAGAAGGGAATAGTAAATGGACTGTATATATTTATATATTTTTTATATTTTGTTCAGGGAGATTTTCTGGACAGATTGGTATATTGCCAACCAGTTTCATTTATTAATTATTAGAAAATTCATAAACCTCAAAAACGATTGCCAATTTGCTAAATTGCAAATTAAACTTTTACGTCATCTAGGAATCGAACCATTATTGCTCGCGAAGTGCTGACTCCGGAAACAATAATGCGTACGTAACCATGTATCCTGGTTGACGCCACAATGACTCCCTCTGGCTGCTGAGTTGTTGGTCTCCAAGATATAGCGTCTTTAATATAAGTAAATTCTAACTATGTCTTTTTTACTGCTATTTATTTAGGTTAATAAGTATCTATTCTTCTAAAAGCTTTCTATTTAAATTATCAACTTCTATTTAAATTATCTACTTGATCAGTGGTTGTATTTCAATTTACTCTATCATCTAATAACCGCTCATCCCAGTCACGATTCCAGTTGTGACAATATACAGTGTCCGCCATAAATATTGCAACAAATGAAAAAAATGTATTTTCAATTTGTGACTCGAATGTACTTATAAAAATTTGAAAATCTGATCCGTATACGAGGGAGGTTCATTTTCAAAATAGAGGCTAAAATTATTTAAGAAAGTTGGTTGCAATTAAAAAGTTGTTTCTATGTATACCAAGTCACAGCCGCCTACCGTGAATTTTCTTTAATTTTTTGAGTTTTTCATGAAAAAAAAATTATAAATGCAGACTTAAGGTTGGCGAACATAATAATTTGCTGGCAAAGTTGAATTATGTTTACTCATTAATGGAAAATTTTCTTTAATAGCAATTCTCATTTTTTATGGCAACATTTTCTCAAACAAATTTAATACTAAACATTTCAAACACCAACAGCTACTCAAGTAGATCATTTTAAGTTAAAAATAGAAGAAAAATAATAAAAATACATAGGTACAGGGTGTTCGTGAAAAATGTTTCAATTCTAAGTAAGTAATTCTTAAATGAATTTTGCCCCTATTTTGAAAAATAAGGGCACTTTACTCTTGAGCAAATTTTATATTTTTGAACCTCCCTCGTATAGGGAAGTAGATTTTTAAATCTTTATGAGTGCATTTTGAGTTTTTGAAGAAAAATAAACTTTTATAAAATTGAAAATGAAATTTTTCTCCATTTGTGGCAATATTTATCAGGTTGTAAACTAGTGAACGGGGTAACGCGGTGGAGCACAAAAAACAAATGACATTCGCGGGCAAATGACAGCTGAGAGTAGGCGGTGTAACAGAAAAAGGGTGGATTTTTCTAATCTTTAAAATTTGTGCGAAATAAATTGTGCATTACAAGGTTAAAATTTCTTCTAAAGTGATATCTTTGGAAGGGATGGCGTAATATATATCTTAGACAAGGAAAGGGAGAGGACACCGCGCTGGCCTACCCTGCAGTGTATAGATTTACGTCGTTTTGAACGGCGGCCATTTTACAGGTGTCAAACAAAGCGAGTACGTTGTGGGTTAATTTCGTTAACTTGTGAATTAAAAGTAACAATGATTAAGGGGAAAATATACTCTTACGATGGTGAATTTTTCAGCGTTTGGTTGCAAAAGCAGAAGTGAAAAGCAAGAGCACGGGATTCCCTTTCACAGGTAAATCACAAAATATATAGGTTAGGTTAGGTTAGAGGTAAATACAAGCTACTTTTGAAGGAAGCCCTAAAACTTTATTTTCTTTTTCAATATAACTTCTTCAAATTCCTTTTACCTTTTAGTATGATAAAGTGCATTGTTTTGTTTGTAAATAGGACCAATATAATTACTTTTTAACATCGTTTTTTTGAAAATTTCTTAATTAATTATGATAGGTTCATAAAATATGGGCTGGTTTCTATGGTCGTGCATTATTTATTTGATTTTGATTAATTCGAAATCGCCGCAAGTATATACAGGGTGTCCCAATAAGGACTCCCGTCGAGGCTATCTCGGGAACAAAATGAGATATTTTAATTCTGCAAACGCCATTCGCTAGGACGTGAAGAGAGCTTTATTTGCAACTGCTAAGCGTTCATTTCGATATTGGCGTATAGATGGCGTTGCGGTGCAAAGAAACTTTTCGATCCTAGGAACGTTGGAATGTAGCGCATCTGAAAGACTGGATAATTTGGAGAAACTTTTGTTCTATGGAGGATTTTCCTATTGGTGCTAGTTTCTGAGATAACCGCTCTACAATGTCATTTACCAAAAATGGGCTAACTCGCTTAAAACTAACTTTAGGGGAGAAAGTTATTAAAAATATCTTAGTAGTCCACTAGTACGAAGAAAATAGCGGCACGTGTCAAGTTATTACACATCCCATTTGACCGGAAGTACCGAAAGTGACCCATTTTTCAGTTCAAAATCAACATACTGTATAATTTTCACTCAAAATTGGGAAAAAGTATACCTAATAACAATAACACATGTAGACACAACGACGAATTGGCTGAATTTATTTTTATTACTATGATTAAACATTAATACAAAAATTAATAAACTAATTAAACAAGAAACATATTGACAACGACAGAACATTACGAGTGGGCGTTTGGGCGTTTGAAGTTAAGTGTCATATTGAAACAATGGACACAGCCACCTTCGGTCAATAAAAATAAATTCAGCCAAATTGTTCTTGTTTAGATGTATGTAGGTACATGGTACATGCATGGTGTTATTATATGACACTGGAAATTACCGTTTTTTCAATTTGAGGGATCAATTATACAGTATGTTCATTTTGTATTGAAAAATGGGTCACTTCCGGTCAAACCGGATGTGTAATAATTTGATACGTGCCGCTACATTCCTTGTCATAGTGAACTACAAATATACTTTTAATAACTTTTTCCTCTAAAGTTAATTTTAAGCGAGTTAGCTCATTTTTTGTAAATGACATTGTAGAGCGGTTATCTCAGAAACTAGTAACAATAGGAAATCGTCTATAGAATAAAATTTTCTCCAAATAACCCAGTCTTCCAGATGCGCCACGTTCCAATGTTCCTAGGATCGAAAAGTTTCTTTGCACCGCAGCGCCATCTATACGCCAATATCAAAATGAACGCTTGGCAGTTGCAAATAAAGCTCTCTTCACATCCTAGCGAACGGCGTTTGCAGAATGAAAATATCTCTTTTTGTTACCGAGATATCGGCGACGGGAGTCCTTATTGGGACACCCTGTATATTTCAGCACTTGACACTGGCTTTACATTTGGAAAATTATCTGCAAAAAATACCAATATTTTAAATTACATGTAAGGCAAAATTAACTACCATTTCATTTTTAACATTTTTGTGATATTGGCTAAGAATGCTACGCCAGTCGTCCGATGTGCCAGTAGTTAACACGGCCGCGGGCGCTGTTAGGCGTCCTCTATATCTTTCCTTGTCTAAGCGTAATATAATAATGCTTACACTTTCACTCATTTTATCTCTAGTAGTTTCAAAATCTGTTTCATAATGTATTTTCCTCCTGCATTAGAGAGCCTTGCAAGAGTTGGGCCATGTACGTTAAACAATTTTTCAGTTATCAAAAAAGTGGATTCCTGTAAAATTTGAATCTTGCTACTTACAATATTTTGTCAAACACCCATCGTTATATATTTTATTTAACTGCCTACTGTATCTCAGTGGTAACTACAACAAAATGGGTCATGCCTTATGTCATGCCATAGTTTTGCCCATAGTTATCGTAACACCGATGACTATGGTTTTGCCATTTAAAAATATCCAGTAACATCATGCGCAAAACAAGCAACCTATAATACAACACGACTTTACCAATAAAATCCAATCACTCAAAATTATTATAAAATAATAATATTTTTAATAGATTAATACGATTTTAGAATAAAGTGATTCACCAATTTGATATCCCATCAAATTTATACACGTACGGTGTATTTTTACCAGTAACCATTGTGGCTGATGTTAAAATTAAGGGCTCCGACTGTAAAGACACATTCTTGTACGTGGCAGATTGCGACTCATATACAATTATTGTGCACGACGTCAATAACCGAAGAACCTGGAAAGTTAAAGACAAAAGCATGTACCCCGTTCCTGAATTTGGCACGTACAACATATTAGGTAAGACAATTTTTTTGTTTCTCTAAAACAATGCTCACCAAAGTACGGACAAATTATCTCTGTAATCCGGAATTTCAGTTTTAATTTCATAATGCTTGTGCGATTTTCGTGTCGAAATAACAGTTAGAAGATAATTGGGACTGGCCCAAATTATTTAAGGAAAAACAAGTTTGGATTTGCTCTGCAAGTCGCAAGTCTTAATGAACACTGCCATAATTTAGATATCTTTAAGAAATATTTACTTTATTTTAGGAACTCAAACTCTTGTCAAGAGAAGTAAACTTTCACAAGTAAAGGCACCATCGTAATAACATGCTCGGCGAGCAAATAAATACATTACTCGTGAGTAAACGCTTATAAAAATTTTCCTTGTTACAGTGATTATGGTAACAAGTCAACAATTCTCTGCTGACTTTTAAAAAAACTTCACAATTCCAATATAAATAAAAATATCGAAAACTAACATTACCTGCTTTCGATTGTATTTTTTGTCTTAGGTACCTACCTCGTTACCTGTATTAATGTTAAGTGTCTGATCTGACTTCTTATAATATGATTTGAGAAATTATAGGTTAAGTTTTCATTTGTTTCTTACTAGGTAATTCAGTAAAGTACATTTTTTGTTTGAGTTGCTGGCATGTTCATCAGTATAGGTACTCCCGCCATTTTTGCCACTTTTGAAACTAGACTGATTTTTGTGACTGTCATCTAATGATTTAATTATATCGTGCTTGTGGAACAAAATCATCTCAAGCAGATTCGCCCAGGAATATTTAGGGGTGCAAACAACCCCAAAACTGCCTCAATAGGTACAGATGAGTCTTCACGCGAAAACTCCGAACCCTCTATTATATCTGTAATTTTTGCAGATAGAGAGAAAAGTTTCATATAAAAGTTGCAAGTTAAAGTACGATTCAGGAGTGTTGACTTACACGTCATCAATAAATCACCTCACTGAATTAAGCAATTTATAGTTCTAAACGCAACCAGATAAACCAGACCGCCATTCACCCAAATTTTAATTTGTAAATAATACAAAATATGTAATGCGTTTTACCACAGACCTATAATATAGCGAAGCCACATCCTTTAATAACTTATCGAACACAAGGAAATTATATCGACTATTTAATACCGTCGATAGCTTTACGGTAAATCGATACCTTCAGGGTAAATAAACAAAAAAATTTCTAAATAAATATACAAATGCAGCTAGGTATATACAAATATTAATAACAGAAAAAATAACCAGTAAACAATTTATTTATAAGCATTTTATATTACGATGTTTTTTTAACCCAATTACGGAGAATGCAACAAAGTAATATCAAGAACGTGCGATACATAATCTTTGTTTGTGTAATGTAAGCGCGCCGCCATTATTGTTGACAATAATTTATAAACCAAGTGACATTTCCTCAGCCGCGATTGTCTTTTCAACGTCAACGGCTAATATGATTTTCCAAGCGTTAAGCAAACCCCGCATTTTATGGGTGAAAAGTGGGTTTTTCGTAAATTAATCAAAAATTACTGCATTTAGGTATAGGAAACCTTACACAAAGTTGTCATCATTTTTAGTGGTGAATAAGATCGCATTGAAAAAAATGGGGGATTCCATTTGAAAATTTCGAGATTTAAGCACATTTTGAATGTAATTTTTATTCATATTTTGTGAACACCCTGTATAAGAACGGATTTATTTATCAGCAGAGATCACTAAGTCAGGGCTTCTGTTACACGATGACAAAAATTAGTTTTGAAATTTCGCGGTTTCCTCGTATAAATTGCTAATTGACTTTAGGTGTGCACCTGTAATTTTTTTCGGAAAAATGCAAATATCTAAAATATGGTTGGATTTAGACATAGGACATGTTGCATGTTTTTGTTCCAAAATGATGCCTAGAATCCAAAAATGCAATAACATACAGGGTGTTCCATTCGAGATAAGAAAGTGGATATCGATTTCCGGTATAACCCGAAGTGCCATATTCACCAAAATATTTTAGTTGAGTAGTGCCCATCGGCATTGGTGAAGTGCCAAATTTTCAGAATTTTACTACTTTTAGTTTTCCATATATAGATCGATGCAGTTCGTGGTGGACCGCCCTGTATTTACTTGTTTTTCACTTTTTCCCAGAAATCTGAAGAAATGTCGATATATTGAGAAAAAAAAAGAAAAGTTCGATAATTTATCTGGTGTTTTTTTTTTCGTCCTTTCAAATGTGACTATTGTGGATGTTAAAAAACAGATGATGTATTTCAACTGAAAGTTAAATAATTTTGTACCTAGTTAGCAACTTCATATTTTTAGATTTATTGTTTTTCATTTTTGAAAAATTGATAGTGTAACGAAAAATGCCTCTAAAGTTGTTACATCAGCTTTCAATGAACATGTCTGCACTGTTTTCTAACCTACTCAAAGATTTAGCAGATAAATTTTAAGTTTGGGTATTCTACTTACAGTTTTATAATTTTTATGATTAATTTAGAGGCATTTTCCGTCGCATCTTTGTTGGCCTGAGGCCCCCAGGGCCAAATTTTCTTTAAAGGTGGGTAAATTCTCGGAAAGATGTCGAAGAGTGGTGCCGCCGGTGTGAAGAATGTGCTTCGGCGAAAGGACCAAAAACTAGGAACAGGGGTATAATGATGCATTCCCTGGTCGGGATCTCTTTTTGAAAGGATCGCCATCGACGTAGCGGGATCGTTCCCAACCAGCAAAACTGGCAACCCTTATGTGTTCGTAGTCATGTACTACTTCAGGAAATGGCCAGAAGTTTATCCAATCCCCAACCAAGAAGCCACCACAGTCGCAGAGTTCCTGTTCCAAACTTGGATGTCATTTTGGTATTCCAAAATGTATGCCACCTGCTAGGGATTTCCAAGACAAGAACAACACCCCTGCACCCCAGTCTGATGGTATGGTGGAACGGTTCAATAAGACTTTAGAAACGTACCTGAAGATGGCAGTGAATAAGAAACAAAGTAATTGGGATACATGCATTCCACCTTTTCTCTTGTCCTACTGTTCTGCTGTGCATGAAGTGACAGGAAAGTCTCCAGCTAAGATTCTTTTCGGAGTAAATCTAAGACATCATAACCGGCCGACCAGAAAATCCAGAATCTACTGATGACTACATGAGTCACCTGAGAGAGCGTCTCCAGTTGGTTCATGAAGCGGTTCGCCAGAAGTTGCATCAAGAAAATAACAAGATGAAAATCCGCTACGATCTGAAAGCAACCAGTGTTGAATTTAATTTGGGTGACAAAGTGTAGTTATACAATCCCAAGCGAACAAAAGGTCGGTCCCCGAAACTCGATAGAAGTTGGGAAGGACCATACATCGTCATGAACAAGATTAATGATGTCGTTTATCGTATACCGTACTTTCACCGTTTTAGTATACATAGGGCGGAGCCGCCGTGTATTCGGCTAGGTTCGTCAGTCGTTGGCGGGGGGCGGGGCGTGTTTTTTGCTCGCAAAACTCGACTGATAAGCGGTGCGGGTCTACTGTGTACTCCCCCCGCCAACTGACAAACCTAGCTGGACTCACGGCCTATTTCCCTATGTCTACCAAAACGGTGAAAGTACGGTAGATAAAGACAGATAAAGATAGCAAATTTTGTCAGGTTGTCTCCATACCATGAGAAGATACATGGTGGTCATATAACTTGATCGGGACGATCAAATGTTAGAGGGGGCAGTGTAACGAAAAATGCCTCTAAAGTTGTTACATCAGTTTTCAATGAACATGTCTGCTCTGTTTCCTAACCTACTCAAATATTTAGCAGATAAATTTTAAGTTTGTTGGCCCCCAGGGCCCCATTTCCTTTTAGTTTCCATTGTTTTCTCTGTAGAGCTTCCATTAGTTTCTAGAACTTTGATTTGTGGGTAGTCTCCAGGCTTACATTTAAATATATAAGCCCTGGGAATTGGGCCTGAGGGAAGTTGAAGGTTATAACGCGAATTAAGGGAGATTTTTGGAGCTGACAGAATATTCTTGGCCAGTGACAGTATCTGACAAGTTTATTTGTGATTTGTGAAAGTTAAACAATAAAGATGGCAACCAAGACAACGAGTTTGGACTGTGTTTGTTGAGATTCAGTACAATAGTTTCATGTTTTGAGTTTGAATCATCGTTATAATACTCATTAAAACAACCAGTAATCACATTAGTAAAAAACAGTACAGAACGTAAGTAGGTGATTTGTTACGTTAAAAATGCAGTGTGAATTCAAAAATCTAGATTTGATTTAAATGAGTGGATAAGGTTTAAAAATTTGATGAAAGATCTGGGATCTGCATTGGGAATAAAATGTTTTGAACGGAAATCGATTTATTTTGTTGTGGTCGACGTAAATAAAATGGTAGAAACTGTAGACAGTTTATTTAGTTTATTTATAGTATAATTTCAGTAGTAGTCTTACGTCTTTGAAGAAATTTTGTTCCGTCGTCAAATTGTTCCTCGTAACTTTAGAGATTTGGTTTCGCTGATTTTGTATGGATTTTTGTAAATAGCTATTTAGTGATGTGTTTAGGTGCTTTCTAGCATGGACGAGTCTTAGTGCTAGAGTGTTTTGTGATTGTAGTCGAACTTCTGTCGAATGCCCCAATGCTTTGCTTTTGCTCGTGTTATCTGTAGGTGGTCTTAGCGATTCTCATTGCCTTCATGCTTTGCTATTTCTTTCTGGGACCTGGAACTGTGGAATATTATTACCTATTAGTAAAATGATACACAACAGTAGACAAGGTTATAGGTTATGTCTTGATTAAAGCTTGGATTGATTTTTGAAGTACTTGTTCACGGATCATCGAATATTTATTTATTGATATTCTACTCACTGCTATTGATGATAGTGTTCTATACAGGGTGTAACTGAACTGATGGTCAAAAATGAAAGAACGTATTCCTGGAGTCAAAATAAGGGTACTTCTTCATATATTTTTTTCTCCTACGGGCCATAGTTTTTTTTATACAGAGCGTAGAAGTTTGGAGAAAAATACACATATTTCTTAGTATCTCTAGAAGTATACGAGATATTTTCTTCAAACTTGGCGTGTCACATGAGCAGATGAGCCGTCATACTTAAGGTTGACATGAAGCTTCTGAGGCTCCCAGTTGCGGAGATACAGGGTGTTATTAAAATTAATTGTTTCAGAAAAATATGAATACCCTGTATAATCGCCTTTTTTAAATTTGTTTTGAGTGGTGAATAGAATAGTTAACAAAAAGTATCTCTTACTATTTTTTCATATTCGCAGCCGTTTCTTAATTATTTTCAAAGAACGGCAACGCTGCAATGAACAATAGTCACTTTAAGAATAAATCTAGGAATTTGTGAATGTCAATTAAACTTTATTTAACAAAATACAAAAGCAAAAACGATAATAAAAGAAACGTAACGCTATTAGAAAATTAAATTATTAAATGTTCGAAACGACCGCCGTCTCTTTCAATACTCGCAACTATGCGTTTCCGAATGTTTATTATTGCCATTGGCAAGTCCATAGCAAAAGTGCATATCAGTCAATTCTTCGAATGAAAATATCATTTTTTAAAATATTGATACTAAAGTGCAAAGTTGGCAGCCAAAGGATTCAAATAATGACAAGTTTAATTGAAATCCACAGATTGTTAGATTTATTCTTAAAATGACTTGTTTATCGCAGCATTGCCGTTCTTTGAAAATAATTAAGAAACGGCTAAGAATATGAAAAAATACTAAGAGATACTTTTTGTTAACCATTGAATTTACCATTTAAAACAAATTTAAAAAATACAATTATACAGGGTATTCATATTTTTCTGAACTAATTAATTTTAATAACACCCTGTATCTCCGCAACTGGGGGCCTCAGAAGCTTCATATGAACCTTAAATTTGACAGCTCATCCGCTCATGTGACACGCCAAGTTTGAAGAAAATATTTCGTATACTTCTAGAGATACTAAGAAATATGTGTATTTTTCTCTAAATTTCTACGCTCTGTATAAAAAAAACTATGGCCCGTAGGAGAAAAAAATATATGAAGAAGTGCCCTTATTTTGACTCCAAGAATATATGGTTTAGTTACACCCTGTATATTCCATGGTTCTGTCCAGTTTTGTTGTGAAACACAATCTGCCAAAATGAATTGACAATGGCATATCTCGTAGCTTGTAATAGACACCTGTCATACAATACCAGAAGTTAATAATTACTGTTCGCTTCTCGTCCTCTGTTTTGTGATCTTGTAGCTCCATCTGTCGTTAGTAGCGGGAAGTTCTATCTAAGTTTGTGGTATTTAGAGAAATTCCGTAGAGCTTATGTAGGCGGAATGTAGATGTCCCTCGCACACTAAATTCGAGCAATAAATATGTTTTTATGGCTCGAGAACCCGGCGGATTTCTTTATTCCCGCCGCCCGGCTTTATGTGATTTCTGATTTCCGTTGAATAGCACGGCAAAATTTCGGGAAGTTTCCCCGGCGTCAATTTAGTTGATTTTAGTGTAGTTTTAGCTCAACTTGTGTAGTTCACGGATTAATTCAACTATTGAAAGTGAACGTTGAAGCCTAGGACCGGTAGTGGAATTGGTTTGGTGATGGTTTTGGTCTTTTACCCACTTTTGCGGGATTAAACTGCTGTGCTAGATAACTGGATCTTGGAACCTACTAAAAATAAACCTCATACTATCCTGAGAGAAATAATATTGATGCTAGACATATGTTTTGTTTTACTATACAGCACGTAGAGGTCGTAGAGTCACTATTTTTGTTAGTGAATAAGAAGGTCATAGCCATAGCTCAAAAATTATAACTCTATTATTCCTTTAAAACTGAAAATATATCATGTTTGACGGCACCAATTTGAGTAAATATTTTTGAATTCTTTTCTTTTCACCTACGAAGGATTTTCTTAATTTGGACTTAAAAGAATGTGTGAGGTGTAGAGCGCACAAACTAGGTGGCGCCTATTTAAAATCTTTTGTTACCCACGCCCGTCTTCATTGCTAGCTGGCGGCCGCTCGATACTCACCAACAAATTTAGGTAGGTAAATAATAACATAGCAAATTAAGACTTTCAATAATTCTTGTTAGGTATAAGTACCTAAGTACCTACATATTATTACATTTCTTTTTTATTAATTGAGGACCCTAATTCTGTAATTTCAAAGTGTTTTAATTTGAGTTTCGAGTACCTACTTGTAGTGTCTGGTAAAACTACTGTGTTTATGTGAAATTACAATCTTTGAATAAAATTTACACGTCTACCCAGGAAGATGTAAGTACCTACACAAGGATACGCCTCTGGCGCTTGGTGCATGACCTCTTGACCTCTAAATAAAGTTAGTTTGAATGAAGTCAACACAATTTTATCCAAAAAGTAAATTAAATTACAAAAGTACTTACCGATGGAATGATATCCCCCCAAATATTTTGTTCTGGTAGTCACGGAATAGCCGCAGGCTGCACAGCTAATCATCCCAAGTAACATTTCAAGTTTTATTATGGTTTGCAAGGTAGCTATAAAACCAGTTTTCAAGGGTTTCCCTTAAAGCTATTTTGCTTTCAGAACGTTCTGAAAGCAAAGATAAAACGGCCTTAAATCAAAAGTGAAGAACTTTATGAAGGTTCTAAGGGTAATATAATAAAACTGTCATAAAACATTTTTGCCTTATCCCCACCTTAGGTACCAAACCTTCAAGGTATCTATAAAGCCGTTCATAAAGCTGCTATAAAACCTAAATCCTGGGAGCTAGTTAATTTGCTTTAAGTTTTCCACAAAGAAGATTAATTTGCCTTCTATTCATATTTCTGTGTGTCTTCAGACATTACATATTTAAAAGCTTGCATTATTAGGAATGGCGTTCCAACTTGTGTTCTAAGCGCGAAATACGCGTGATCCGTAACCCAAATACGCAAAAGAATAAAAGTTTTCTGATATGCAATTGCACAAAATACGGACTGAAAATTAAAGCGCCCCAGAAATACATTAGATTTATACAATCTATATAAATAAAACAAATATTTTAAATTTTTGCAACGCTTTCTCATTTACGGCGACTTGGTTAATTTCATTCTACCGATAAACGCGATATTCATTTTGTATACCTACCCCATCCCCAAATAAAAATTATTAATTTTTGGTTATGTGACATGCAATATGACAAATCACGTATATAACCAAACAAAAAATATGTCCGCTTTCACAATAAATCTATTAGGCAGTGATAAATGATGTTATAAAACCAAATTAACTTATGTGTGCATAACTAAATCCACTTCAAAACAAATTATTCTTAATATTGCCTTCCATAAGTCATTCAGGCCAACTTTCATTTGTTCAAGAGTATTTAGTCCTATTTTAGATCTTCAGAACCTTTTGGCTTTGTATAAGTACATCACAGAGCTAAATAGTTATACAGGGTGTCCGGAAATAAATGCACCAACTTGAAAAATTAAAAAGAAAAATGGAAAATATGACGAAAAGTTCTTATGAACATGGGTCCGCAGATGTTTGGTTTTCGAGATGCAGGGTGTTGAAATTTAAATTTTATTTTCGATTTTTTTAAATAACTTTTTGAGACGACAAAATTTTCCTGCAAAATTTGGTAGTCGGGGCTTTTTTGGGATGAGAAATCATAATTTGGTATTATTTTTGGTGCAATACGTAGAGGGCGCTGCGTACGCTATCATTATTTAATTTAATTTGTCCTAACTTTTTTGACAGTAAACTTTTACGACATTTTGTGAATGTATCCTCTTCCCACACGTTTTCTAAACAAAAAAGGTATACTTGGTGCATAACGCCAAAGGTGACCGTTTTCGAGAAATTTTCAAATTTCTGCAACGATGCAGGTGCATATCGACACTCGTATGATTGTATGTATGTTGTTAGATTATCTTTTCTACTTTTTTCTGAAAAAATGGTGATATTACCCATGCAAGAAAAGGTTCAAATGCACCTGGTGTATGGAGAGGCCCGTGGAAATTCACGTCTCGCGCGGAGACTGTACTCTGACCGATTTCCCCAACGAATACTTCCATATCATTCAATGTTTTCACGTGTGCACCGGCAACTTATGGAAACGGGTTCTGTAAATGTAACAAAATCTAATGCAGGAGGACGTCGTTTGTTAACAGTGCAACAAGATAGATGTTCAGTCAATTGCTGGGCTGGAATCGTCGGAGATTACATCATTGGTCCACATTTCTTGCCCCCTCGGTTAAATGCTGAAACTTACCGGTATCTTTTGGAACATGAACTACCAATTCTTATGGAAGATATTCCCCTTGATATTAGACAAAGTTTATGCATGATGGTGCCCCACCACACCGAGGGCAGATCGTAACCGAATGGCTGAATGAAAATTATCCAAGACGTTGGATTGGTAACAATTCCCCCAACGCAGCATGGCCTCCCCGTTCTGCGGACTTAAACGCTATGGACTTTTCTTTCTGGGGGGCCATGAAGGATCGCGTCTATGCCGTGCCAATTAGAAATCGCGATCACTTACAACAACGAATCCTTGCCGCGGCTGAAGATATTAAACAGATACCAAACATTCATTGGAAAATACGTCAAAATTTTGTAAAACGTCTGCGGGTTTGTGTTCAACAAAACGGTTCCCACTTTGAACACGTTTTACGAAATTGACTAATTTCACTTACCTAATAAAATTCAATTGTAAGAATCGAACTCTTAATAAAAGTTTCATGAAAATAATTTGTAACATTCATGGTTTCTTGTTTGCAATTTTCTATGAAATGCAGGTAAGTTTCCGAGTTTAGACAGGGGACATGAAACATGGTATGATAATGCCATCTTCCGATGATTCTAACCGAATTAATGTAGCAATTTTTTTTGTTCACCTTTTGGCGTAAGTTTAAATGTGTTTGTTTATTGTGAACGCCAGGCACCTATGATTAACGCCTAGAATTTAATTGCATACGAGTGTCGATATGCACCTGCATCGTTGCAGAAATTTGAAAATTTCTCGAAAACGGTCACCTTTGGCGTTATGCACCAAGTATACCTTTTTTGCTTAGAAAACGTGTGGGAAGAGGATACATTCACAAAATGTCGTAAAAGTTTACTGTCAAAAAAGTTAGGGCAAATTAAATTAAATAATGATAGCGTACGCAGCGCCCTCTACGTATTGCACCAAAAATAATACCAAATTATGATTTCTCATCCCAAAAAAAACATGACTACCAAATTTTGCACGAAAATTTTGTCGTCTCAAAAAGTTATTTAAAAAAATCGAAAATAAAATTTAAATTTCAACACCCTGCATCTCGAAAACCAAACATCTGCGGATCCATGTTCATATGAACTTTTCGTCATATTTTCCATTTTTCTTTTTAATTTTTCAAGTTGGTGCATTTATTTCCGGACACCCTGTATAGTGCCCTTGACTCGTGTGTTTTGAGTGGCCGCATTCGCATTTATAAATTCTAATCTAATAAAAAGTTAGGTAAGACCGATAACCTCAAATTATTGTGTTGCAATATGTTTTTCGTTCTTCCATTTCCAGTGAAACGTCCCACTTTTCTTCACACGCATCCAGTTATCCAAAAAAGTGGACATACTAATAATAATTATTAAAATGCACTCACACTAGCTGATCGTCATGTATGCGCTACGCTACTGACACTCATCCGTGGTGTGTCTATGGTCAAGATGGTGTTAATATTTATTTTAAGATCAAAAGGTTTTAATCCACCTTCTTGCTAACACAATAGTTTTATTAAGGAAAGGTTGTATTCCAAATTCACTTAATGATGCTTTCCGCTTCTCATTAAAAGCAAGCATAAGCCTCACGCGATGTAATTTTATAGAAGACTACAAGGACGCTATAAAACCAGTCATTAAAGCAATACTGTTTATTTCCGCTGAAAACTGTCTTTCATTTAACACCCTCTTAAGATCAAGTGGCTTTATAAAGCTCTTATTACCAGGCAAAGATAAAGCATCTATAAGGGCATGAGCACTTCAAGAAAAAAAAAGCTCTATAATATATAGTTCTAGAGGGCTGCTATAAAACTTTATCATAAAACCATTTCGCCTCAAGTAAAGTTTGCATTTATCAGAGCCTTTTTAAGCATTTTGGCTTTTCTAAGTAGCCATAAAACTCTTATAAAACATACCAGAGGCCAATTGGAATTTAAAATGTTACTTGGGATAATAGATCTCCAAAAAGTGCTTATCGAAGAACTACACAAATAATAGCACAAACCACCGTGACAACTGTCAAATATAAAAATATTGTGTCAAAATTCAAAATTCAGTGTCCATACGGGGCGATTTCCGTATTTTATAATGCCCATAGAGCTTTGGCTCCTTCCTGGGGTTCTTTATTCATTGGTCGTAAAAGTAGTTACAATGTCACATTATAATAATGAAATCTGTCAAAAAATTTCCGCTGTAACCACCTCCTGCTGCCTAGAGCAAGAATATTTCCTGAAATTTTTTGAGTTGCCACGACAACGAAGCAAAAAACGAGCCTCTGATTGGTCAAAAAAGGTACGTATTGAATTTTCAAAAATATTTTTATTGCATATCAAGCATGAAGCCAGGTCTCTGTAGGCTCATTCGCAAATTTTCTTTCTCCGCTCCTGCTATTTAAATTGTTTTTTTTATTTTTTGTTTGAAAATTGGTAGATAATTTTTAACTGTAAAGTAATAATAAACTAAAAAACAAATATCAAATAAACGGATCAAAAAAACACATTTTAAAAATATTCTGGCAAGTTCATCGAATGTAATGAGATAATAAAACTATATACTTAATAATACCCTCACATAAAACTCCAAACTAGGGATACCCCAGAAGCAACTGAATGCTTGTGCGAGGGAGAGAGGAAATTACTACTACTTTGTCTTCGATGCCATTTGCGGCTAGATGAAACCAGTTGAATCTTTTTTCTCTAATCAAAAATTAGAGAAATAATGGGTGGGGGGGGGGGCGAGTTTTCCCGTGAAGACTATTATACTATATATATTATTATTTGTATTGTGTATTTTTGTGTATTCTTGAAATGCATTTGATATGTTCTGAAGTACAAAAGACTCATTCTGAAATACATATGAAAAAGTCGGAGTAATTACTTTTTTTGTTGTGTAATTTTTATTCTTTTTTTTTATATCAGGAGACAAATTCGAGTTTATGGATGGAATTCTTGGAATGGCTATTTCACCTCATGACCAAGGACGGGACCGAAGATTATATTATCATGCAATGTCTAGTGGAACGGAGCATTGGGTTTCTACCGGTGTTTTAAGAAACTATTCTCTATGGCAAACAGGGACAGAGATTTTGCCTCAATTTTTTCATGTATGTATGTCACTTTAGGCTAGAGTCCTACAGAAGTAGGTATTTATTTTTAGTGTACCACTCACATACTTATTGCAGTATAAAGCTAAAAACTAAACTGACGAAATCATTTGCCCGTACAGTTTGCCCTGCAAATTTGTTAGGAATCAATCTGCAATCTGCATGGGGTTAGGAATCTGTATGGGGTTACAAATCTGTATGGGACTAGGAGTAATTATTTTATATTGTCTAGTCCGTTCTAAAAAGGAAGCATATTAATTTTTTTATTTAAATAACTATTTTCTGCCTTGTGTGTCTGAAATTTTGCAATCGGTTTTAAATATCTTGATGAGATTATGACAGAGTAAAATAATAGAGGGGTTCAGCACTTGGGCTATTTTTTACCCCTACCCGCTGCACATGCTTATTGAGCCTATGATATTTTTCCTATACCCCGGCTATATCCGCATAATGAGAAATTGTATGCTGTACCCTTGTTTTTTTTTTCCTCTAATTAATACACGTTGTTGTGTACCTACATTACAAATGTTTCTTAAACCCGCGTAATAAACAATTTAATGTAAGGCCCTGACCCCATACTGGACAGTTGTGTATCCCTGCCTACATATTTTCGTCTAATTATCACACATTATTGTTATCTAACTAAGCAATAGGTTATTATATATTTGAACCGCGCCTATGACTTCATAGTAACGGTTACACCCACTTTTATTTATCCAAATAAAAACGCAGAGACATAATATTGACATTTTTTATATCATAGCAATAGATGTTCTTATTCTACAGAAGGGTGAGATAGATAGTAGGCACCCAACTTATTCAGCTCGAAACGATCATTTTTTATTGGGGGACTTTTAATTGAACAAACAATTAGTTGATATTTCTAGACACATTGCCTACCGCGACCGATATCCTCGCCATAGTTGCCAGTTGCTACCATCTTGGGACTAATTAGATTTCAAAACTAAAAATTTTTCATTACGAAGCACTTGCCCGCCATGCCTCGACACGAGTCTCCTTATACCATTGCCACCAATTTCATTTACACTCATTTACACTGTGTAACGAAATTTATGCCAACTTTCGTTACTGCGGTAATAACCTTTTGACTCTCCCGATATACCGCGGATTTTGAACTACAAATTACCGCCACCATTAGGCAACCAGTCATACAGAGTGAATGAACTACGGATACCTGGAATTTACAAATTTCGCAATAGTTTATTCATATACAGGTAGGTTGCCTTTCCAATTTAGCATTAAACAAATTCATATAATTAACAAATTAAAATTAATGAGGTATGTATAAGAACAAAGGCCTAAAATAATATGTTGGTTGCTTGAAGAAGAAGAAGTCTAACCTTTATGTTTTGGTGGTCTCAGGAGGCCAAGGATCAGGGTTGGGAATGTAGCGAAAATTTTATATTAATTACATGAACTACATTAACTACATTAACTACGTAGTTAATTCGAAATGTAATTAACTCTGTGTAGTTAATGTAGTAAATAATCTGATTGGTCGATTGAAGGTCATTCCTGTCGATAGTCGACGTCACATTAACAAACACGCGTTCTCTAACCTCACTTTATCTTTATAATCTCAATCTGTGCATACATTTTACATCTACATGTGCAATATAATTTTTACAAAATATAATAATTATGGCTGGACGAAAATACTTATTAATAAATATTTATTTATCACACTGGTAAATCAGTAATCCTTCCGTGTAAAAGTTTAATATGCAATATGCTGTCATTGTCATTATTGCTGTCTATAGTGTCTATTTAAGACTAGATATAATAATAATTTAATAATAGCCCTTCCTACCTACCTAAGTATTTACCTAAACATTTTGAGTGAGAATAAAACAAATTATTGACCAATTTTATTTAGTCAAACAGGGCATTTTAAATGTTTAAATTTTGCGTAGTTAACGTAGTTAAAGTTATGTAGTTAATGTAGTTAATTGTACAAAAACATGACGTAGTTAATTACATTAACTACGGTAGTTAATTGCGTAATTAAAGCCATATTAACTACGTGCCCAACCCTGCCAAGGATAGGTGGGAGTGACAGGCAATTGCCGCCCGGCTTTTCCTCTCTGCTCGTCGTCGAGACAACAGGTGCGGTACTGATTTAGCTTACGCACGTTTGATTTTTCCTTCGCAATTTTTCAATCTTTGTTCATCGTGCATAGGTTTCATCTTTTTATAGCCTGATTTAGTGCAAAAAGACTGTTATAATAATTAAGTTTACCGTGCTAGGCTAATATTTTGGTTTTTCTTTAATTTTTCATGTGACCACACCGGAGTATCGTCGGTCGTGTAAGGTTTTCCACGGACCAAGCGGTCTTGAGGACACCATTGGAGGCAGAGTAGCGAAGGTTGATTGCTTTTGGTTCTGGCTGCGGCGACACAGCAATTTGGGGTGAGTATTTTTCGATTTTTCATTTTTGAATATTGGCTTTGCCGTCTCTGCGAAAAATATCTCACCACCCAGGTTGGCTGTACTTTTGGGGACCACTATCTATCGGCTGATCGCCTTATCAGGCCGTTTTTATTGTTACTTTATATTAAATTTTGTGGTGAAAAGAACTCACCGATTTCAATTTTTTCAAAATACGAGATTAATAGGATAATCCATGCTATGGCCAATAATAACTCTTGCAAAGTTGGCTTTGAAAGCAATAACTGTCGGCGAAGAATTATTTTACATGTCAAAAATATTCTATACTCTGATGAATCCATATTTACATCTAATGGAACTGTGAGTTCTCAGAACTGTAGATGGTGGGCGGATGAAAACCCTCATTTTAAAATTGAATGTCGTGATCAGTATTACTTCAAAACGAATGTGTGGTGCGGAATTCTAAATCAAGAAATTGTGGGACCCGTGTTTTTTAGACAAACGTTAAATTCTGAGAGATATTTAAATATGCTACAAACAACGTTAATGGATTATTTGGACAATTTATCCTTTCAAGTTAGGGCGAATATGTTTTTTCAGCAGGATGGTGCATCTGTCCACTCCACTTTACCAGTAAGGAGGTGGTTAGGCGGAGTCTTTCCAAATGCTTGGATCGGGAGATACTCAGTCAATCCGTGGCCTGCGAGGTCTCCTGATCTCACCCCAATGGACATTTTTCTATGGGGATATCTGAAGGAAAAAGTGTATAAAGAGCGACCATTCAGGGACATAGCGCATTTCGAAGAGACTATCACTAACTGCATCCGTACTGTAAGTCCCCAAATGCTAAGTAATGTGCATAATGAAATGCACAGAAGAACAATAAGGTGCATAGAAAACGGTGGGGAACATATAGAGTAAAACTTAACTTTCCTTTTAAATATAGCAGGTACCTAGGTACTTGATAGTGTGGTGCAGACAAGTTTATTTATTTTAGTTACTGTTTTCGTTTAAATTAAGTACTTATTATTAAAATTTCTAAAAAAAAACTACTTATTTTATTCAATGGACACAAGAATTTAATATTTTTAAACTATGATTTAGATTAATTTAAATTTATAGCTGCTAATCGAACAAAATTAAAGTTAAGTAGCAAATTCATGTGTTATCCGATGACAAGTTGCGCTTTCGGTATTTTGTTTTTTTGTATTACACAGGGTGGTCGAAAAAAATACAAAAAAGTTAAATTTCTTTTGTTTGACTAGGTGGCTGTGACTTTAAATCTGACATCCCCTTTTGATTACAAACAACTTTTGTAAGTAACTTTTTACCGTATTTTAAAAAATAAGGGTACTTTACTCTTGAGCTATTTTGACATTTTTGAATCTATCTCGTATCCAAAAAGAGATATTTAAATTTTGGTATGTGCGTCTTGAGTCTGAAATGATGCACCAACTTTTATCGAGAATAAAATTTTCTGAGAAATTAATAATAAAAAAGTTTTCCATTTGTGTCCAATTTTCTGCCGGTCACTGTATAAAGAACTTTCTAACTATAAGTTTAGCTAAGTTTTAATTTAATAGTTGTAAAAAGCTGAGTGATTTCCTACAGACTTGTAAAACTTAACTCAAAAAGTTATTATTAAATCTTGTAATTTTTTAATTGTCTTGTTTTATTTGAAATCCATCTTCTGTACTCAGTTTCTGTTATATAAAAAAAGAGTATAATTATCTGGCGACCAACAATCAGAGCCATATGCGGTACTAATTGACTAATAATAAAAAATTCTACTTGCGTCGGCGCGGCGGAGACTGACAAGATGGATTAGCAAAAATCTCAGCAAATAGCCAATATGTTGAGTAAAACCAACATCCCTCGTGTAGAAGAATATTTATTTTGTAATAAAATTGTATAACGTATGTAGGAAAAGATTTGTTTCAAGGTATTTGAAATGATTTATGTTTTATTGACACGTCAGGATATTAACCACATATTAATATTAATTGATTAAATAATAATAAACTAATTAAATCAACAGATAACCACCTTTAAAAAAACAACTGAGCGATTGGCAAACTCTCGTTTCCAGGATAGTCAGTGGCAAACCTGGAAATAAATAAAACAAACCTGAGCATATTTATTTCACTAAGATGAATTTAATTGAAGTTAAACAAATAAAATTATTTCCCGATTGTTGGACTGTCCCAGTAACGACAACGTACTGACAATGCATGACATCAATGGACATTATACCCATCCAAAGTGCCTGAATAAACGTATCGAGTTGTGCAATGAGCAATACAGTACTCACTCAATACCGTAGCAAACACGCTACCTGAGTCAATAACTCATAACCAAGGTTGATACAGCAACCTCCGATCTAGACCACTTGACAATATCACTCTGTACTGAGGAGTGCAATGGAAACCAAAACGCGAGGGTCCCCTCCAGATACAGAGCCCTGTTACATACCTTAACGAGTCGTGCAATGGTCCCAGACCTACTCCAGGTATCAACAAGAAACACCATAGCTATTGCCAAAACACCACAGGCAAGACAGTCAACAAGCAGTAATTAAAAATATCCATTACTCAGATTATTTGCACAATAATATTAAAACATGGGTACAAACACAAACAAATATATTATGCAGAAACAAATATGCCCTGTCAGAAAACTCACCTCTTTCGTGTAGCTCAACACTGACACAAAATTAGCACAATTTAAATATTAAGCTTCTTACTCGGGAACCAAAACTCAAGTGAAGGCAAATCTGTTAAATCTTTCGATGTAACACATCGTGTGCCATAGAGAAGAAATCAATACCCTTTTATCCTCAGTATCGCTAACTTTGCGTTTCGTTTAATAAACAACTTAGCCAGAACAGATTGTTGAACTTTCTTAATTGCCTAACAAAATATACTGGCAACTGTTTCGGCTATGCGTCCGGTAAGAATGATTTTTAACATGGGAGAAAAAAAAAACATATTATACATACTAGAAAATAGTGAGTCTTACATTCGGCCATCCTGCTTTCAACTCGTCCCGAGTTAATCGGCCTTTTCTTCATCAGGATCTTCTAGAACGATTCCATCTTCGTCACTACTTTGATCTGATTCGCCCGAAGATACTCCACCAACTGGTACCCAAGGTCGCACACGATCAATCGCTCTTCTAGTGAGACGACGTGACCTTGCCATGTCGTTATCTGTTTGTGGAGGTTTCATCAGAACTTGTCTTATCTCACCAATCTTGGAGTCAGTGAGTTGTCCAGACAATACCCAATCGGCTTGTTCAATATGGAATATTTTGTTCGGTGGTTGATTAGATCGAACAGGGTTACGGCTAAGAGCATCAACATGTTTCATACGCTCGCCTGGTCTAAATTTCACATCAAATCGGAATTCCTGGAGTTGAAGCCACCATCGTGCAATCCGTGGAATGATTTGCTTCTTCTCGCTAGTTGCTTTCAAAGAGTTACAGTCAGTGATAACAGTAAAATTAATTCCTAAAAGGTAACTACGGAATTTCTTTAGGCTTTCAACTACTGCTGATGTTTCCAACTCGTAAGAGTGATATTTCTGCTCTGTCTCCAAAATTTGACGGCTATAATATGCTACTGGGTGCAGACGTTGGTCGGGATGTAATTGCAATAATATTCCAGCTAAACCCAGCATACTCGCATCGGTGTGAACTTCGGTAGGTAAGATTGGGTTGAACAATGCTAACGTTGGTCTTTTAATTAATTCTGCTTGAAGCTTTCGAAAGGAATTCTCCTCCTGCTCACCCCATTTCCATTTAACAGTTTTCTTCGTCAGTGTAGTCAACGGTTTTGCAATTTTAGCGTAATCTTTTACAAAATGTCGAAAGAATCCCGTTAGACCAATAAATTGTCTTACTTGATGTACAGATGTAGGTGTTGGAAATTTTTCGACTGCTTTAATTTTTTCTTTACCTGGACGTACTTCACTTTGGCCAACTTCAAAACCCAAAAATGTGACTGAGTTCATTAAAAATGAGCATTTCTTTAAATTTAGCGTTAATCCTTCTTCGCGAAATATTTGTAGAATATTCTTTAAACTTTGGAGTGCTTCATCTATGGTACGGTTGTGTAACAAGTTATCATCTAAATAGACAGCAGCATAGTTTGCAGCAGGTTTTAGAATTTGGTTCATAAGCCGCTGAAATGTTCTAGGTGCATTGGTTAAACCAAAAGGCATTCGATTAAATTCGTATTGCCCTGAAGGCGTAACAAATGAAGTATAACGTTTGGAATTTTCTGCTATTGGAATTTGGTGGTAGCCCGCTTTCATGTCTAAACTTTTAAAATATACGCCGCCTTGTAACCTGTCAAGTTGATCATCAATTCGTGGCAAGGGATGCGGTTGTCCCTAATAGTCATTGTATTTAATTTTCTGTAGTCTATACACATCCTGTTTTCCCCATTTTTCTTCTTTACTAACAGTACAGGTGAACAATAATTGGAATCAGACTCTCTTATAATGTCATTTGTTAGTAATTCATCAACCATATCCTTTACACTATCCTGCTCAAGCCTTGCCATTCTATATGGTTTATAAGAGAATGGTTTATCATATTTGAGCTCAATATGCAATTCTGCTAAATTAGCGCAACCAAGTCCTGCTGTATCTTGGGCAAAACAGTCTCTAAATTCCTGGATTAAATCAATTAATTTTCTTTTAACATGATTGGGAACTTGCCCAATTACTACTTGATCTTCTGGTAGTAAAGGGATTTCGGAAACTTTTATCTTATTGATCGACTCAGTGGGGCTAGAGAAAGTATTTTCAATACAAGGCCATGCTCTAGCAAAGGTCATATCTTTGCGAAAATGTAGGTCATTATCGGATAAGTTAATACAAAGTAGAACCATTCTATTAGCAGTTTCTATGCGTAAAACTGTATTAGGAACTAAGTACTCCCCACCTTCTTGCGAACATAAAATTGTTTCGACAAAAAGATCACCTTTATAATTTTCGCAATAAACATTTACGTTAGCCATATGGTTTTTGGGTATATTGACATCCTTTACTAACTTTAAAAGTATTTTTCTTGTGTTGGGTTTTGGGTTAACATTATAAATGTCATTATTCTTTGAGGTTGACTCAATAAATCTTAGACACGTATTATTTTTGACTATTACAATATTTGGTAATTCAGTAAAATTTCTACCGACAAATATAGGTACATTCTGCAAGTGATCGTTTACAATACTCAATTTTATTTTTGCTTCCACTTGGTCAATTTTCAGAGTTACTTCAGCTGACCCAAGAGTGGTGGTCCTGCCATGACCATAACCTTGAAGAATAGTGATATTTTGTATGTCATATGGTATTTCCAGTTGCTTAAAATCACTTATTCGCATAATAGAGCAAGAACTTCCTAAATCTATATAACCCTTAAACTTTATGTTAAGTATTAACTAAGGCATCCTTAAAATACTTCTTATTAGCTACGTTATCGTCACTGCCTAGTCATGCTATCGGTTTAGCAGATTGATCACTCCGATTATTTTCGCGTTTCTTTTGGAAACAATTCATTTCAGTATGTCCTTTTCGGTGGCAATATTTACACGATACGACTCGATCAGTACCTTTGACAATGCAGTTTTTCGAAAAGTGACCGGGTTTTCCACATTTATAGCAGTTTCCCGATTGATAATCCTTTTCCTTTTGATTCACAGAAGCAAAGTTCGGTTTAAACCTTTTTGAGACATGTTTCGAAGGTTTGTAATGAAATTTAATATTGTGATCTCGGTGTGACAACGTTGTCATTAATGCCCCCAATGATGCATGATACGGCATCGGCTCCCTGTATTTTGCATCTACTTAACAAGGCACATTTTTCATAAAAATATTTCGAATAGGTTTCATCGGGACGCTTATACCTACGTAACATTTCGGTTAGACTATCGCAGAAATCCTTTCGATAGGGAAATGCCTGAAGTAATTTTTCTTTCCACTCAACCCAGCTCATCTTAACAGTTTGTAAACCCTTGAACCAAATTTCAGCCAAGCCGCGAAGTCTTCCCAAAGCAAAATAAATTGTTGCTTCCTCACTCCAACCGAAAACCTCACTCAATTCATCCACCTTTAAACACCAGGCCTCTATTTCCTGACCTCTATCTTCCGGATTAAAAATGGGTATGACGTCTCCCCTAACAGATGTCTCCGTTTTACGTGTATTGCTTTAAAAAATTCTGCCATGATTTCAGTAAACCGATTAAAATCATTATTTTGACCCTCATTTCCATTATTAGTACTACCTATATTATTAAAATCATCAGACGGTGTGAGGTCACGCGCTCGTTTACGACTCATGATGTTAAAGAAAGCAAAGCGGCCTGTCTATACGTATTCGGTAGCTCGTAACTCCCTTTAAGAGAGAGTAATAATAATAAAGAAATGGGTATACGTATATCTCAATACCTAATTGTACTTTATAAATGTCAAAATGTTTGCCAAGACTATCAAAAACTCGAGGTTTGCTCGGTAGTTATCCCACTTCTGAAAAATGTATGTAGGAAAAGATTTGTTTCAAGGTATTTGAAATGATTTATGTTTTATTGACACGTCAGGATATTAACCACATATTAATATTAATTGATTAAATAATAATAAACTAATTAAATCAACAGATAACCACCTTTAAAAAAACAACTGAGCGATTGGCAAACTCTCGTTTCCAGGATAGTCAGTGGCAAACCTGGAAATAAATAAAACAAACCTGAGCATATTTATTTCACTAAAATGAATTTAATTGAAGTTAAACAAATAAAATTATTTCCCGATTGTTGGACTGTCCCAGTAACGACAACGTACTGACAATGCATGAGTAAATGGACATTATACCCATCCAAAGTGCCTGAATAAACGTATCGAGTTGTGCAATGAGCAATACAGTACTCACTCAATACCGTAGCAAACACGCTACCTGAGTCAATAACTCATAACCAAGGTGGATACAGCAACCTCCGATCTAGACCACTTGACAATATCACTCTGTACTGAGGAGTGCAATGGACACCAAAACGCGAAGGTCCTCTCCAGACACAGAGCCCTGTTACATACTTTAACGAGTCGTGCAATGGTCCCAGATCCACTCCAGGTATCAACAAGAAACACCATAGCTATTGCCAAAACACCACAGGCAAGACAGTCAACAAGCAGTAATTAAAAATATCCATTACTCAGATTATTTGCACAATAATATTAAAACATGGGTACAAACACCAACAAATATATTATGCAGAAACAAATATGCCCTGTGAGAAAACTCACCTCTTTCGTGTAGCTCAACACTGACACAAAATTAGCACAATTTAAATATTAAGCTTCTTACTCGGGAACCAAAACTCAAGTGAAGGCAAATCTGTTAAATGTTTCGATGTAACACATCGTGTGCCATAGAGAAGAAATCAATACCCTTTTATTCTTAGTAGCGCTAACTTTGCGTTCCGTTTTATAAACAACTTAGCCAGAACAGATTGTTGAACTTTCTTAATTGCCTAACAAAATATACTGGAAACTGTTTCGGCTATGCGTCCGGTAAGAATGATTTTTAACATGGGAGGAAAAAAAACATATTATACATACTAGAAAAATAGTGAGTCTTACACGTATTTAGTAATTATTAATAATACAAACCGTCTATTGCCTAACCAAGACAAAACACGGGAGACTGGGCGAGTTGTCGCGTCGTCGCGTCGGTCGATGAGTGCAGACGTGTGTTTGGCAGTTCAATAAGACGAGTGATATAAATACCAGAGGTATATTTGTATATTACTATAAAGTGGTTTGAGAATTAGAACTTTCGAGGGCAGCCAGTAAGCAAGAGGCTTATTTAGGACTTGAAGTGAGGAGAACCTCTATACAAGTAGGTACGGGCGTCATTCCTTTGATGGCGGTCAGTAAGAAAGAGGCTTACCTAGGACTCGATTGACCCAAATGGACGGGGAATGACAAGGCCTACAATAAAGACAGGCCCTGGCGCACAAAAATCACGTGACCATCTTAGTCATACGTTACTTGTCATTTGTCACATAACTGAAAGCAGCAGCTTGGGTTTTGAGAAGTTTTCAATGTTTAAAGTGTTTTTAAACGTCTTATTGTTTATATTTTAGAAACAAGTTTGTGTCTAGTGCGCGTGTGTCCTGGCGGAGGGGAACCGCCCAGGTGTTATTATGGCCTCTGGGTGGGAGTCGTGGCGTCCAAGAGTATTGGTGCCGCTCGCACCGACGCGTGAGCGCTGTAAAGGGGAATTCTCCCCCGAACCACAGAATAGGGATCCCGGAATTCCGGAATGGACTATTACATGGACATGGACCGTATTGGACAGTGGAGCCTGATTCACAGAGGGGTGAACTGCTTACGGGAGATCCGCGAGTTCAGACGGTCCGGGTGGCTGGAAGCCGTTCCCGTTGACCACGTTCGGGTTTGTGCATTTATTGTATTCACCATTCACCTTGTGCGAAATAAATCAGTGTTGTAACCGTTGATTTTCGTTGTCTACCCACGCCCCGATACGGTTTATCTAGGTATTCGGCCTTTCACGCTGCTGAACAACTGAGACCTCATCATTATTTGCAGTATACCTACTGAGGTTAGTTTTAATTTTTATTTCGTAAAAAATAACCTAAATAGCAAATATTGAGTCTGTTTATATTATATTTATACATATTACAAAAGCCAGGAAGAAAGTGTCGCCATAACAAACATTTGTTTTGTCTCGGCACGAAAATTTCCGCCAAAAATGGATTCGTCAAATCCCAACTGAGATTTAATTTCTAAAAAACCCTTAAGTATGTGTGACTAACACATTTTCAAGAAAGTGAAACAATAATTAAAGTGGATAAATGTGCTGTGTAAAACAGCTGAGGCAGGTTGAACATTTTGAAAAAACAATTAGAGAAAGCTTGGATGCACAAAACCAATAATGTAATAGATGAAAGAAAACTTTTTTCTACTTATCTCCAAAAATGCCTTTCATTAAATAGCACTAAGTTGGTCACGTGACTACGCGATTATGCGTTAGCGCCGTGGCCTGTCTTTATCGTTGGCCTCGGGGGAATGACAAGTGACGACATTCCTTCTGTTCGTTGGGATACCAACGTTTAGCGGCAGTTGTGTATCCGGGGAAGCCTTGACTTATTTTAGGGAGGCACAAGCTAGTTGTCGAGGATTAGAATACCTATCTGCATTGGATGATGAACAATTAAGGGACCTGCAGATCAAATATACAAGTACAGCAAATCCACTGAACAAGGGGGCATAAATCCCCCGGTGAGTAAATACTCCTAATGATTTATGCACAGAACAGTAAATTTTTAATTTACTGTTTACCTTACTGATCAGCCAAACTGAATTTGCATTGCCATAACAAAAGATCGATCTGAGACAAGTGAGTGTTTCCTTAAAGCACGTAGCGGAAAAAAAAGTTATTTTACATTCAGCACAAGGTCCTTTCGAAAGTTAATGCTTTTTCTCACAAGGGGGTGAAAACCCACACACTCATGCACTCGAAAAGGGTGCTTACTTCGGCCACGTACCATCACACAGGCCCGTTTCTTTTCAGATAAACAACACAAATATTTTCAACACATATAAACCAAACACCCCTTTTTTACATTAAACCAGCTCCGACATAACAAAATATCTCTGCTACACGAAGGGGACGCTTCCCTTACCTAAGAAAAATCCACTAAGTCTTAACAAAAATTTGTACAAAACCAAAGGTCGTTCACTGGTGGCAGAGGCATTTGAGTGATTTTTTTTATGTTTGAAAGTACTGTCCCAATGACAAACATTGTACAGAATGTCCCATTTTCAATAGTTTTGCAAGTTATATTTATATTTTGAAATTCTTACCTCCTAGAAAAAAAAAACGTTTATGCCACTGAATTCTACGTGAAAAAATCTATAAGGGTCAATTTTTATCATTCCAACAAGAGTATAACGAATATACGGGGATGCCAGCTTATACAAGTCAGTGCCGAAGACACTTTTTAATACGAACAATTGTGGTTGGAGTTTAAAACTAATAACAAGAGGTAGGCTGTATTAGGAGTTGTATACAGACCACCTGACTCTAATACTCTGCAGTTTGTTGGTCAAATAGACAATTTATTTTCCGAATTACTGCCATTACTGCCAAATAATAAAGTTCTCACAAAGATTGATAATGAACGATTTCAATCAGATCTCATTGCGTTGCCATGGTTTCATATTGTCTTGGAGCCGGATGTCGACAGCAAGGTAAACATTCTCCAGCAAATTCTTTTGGAACTCTTTAACAGGCATGCGCCGCTTAGAAAAGTAAGAGTTGCCAGGTCTAAAGCACTATGGACTACTAACGAAATTCGTGATCTGATTAGGGAAAAGGAAAAAGCGTTAACTATGGATAAAAAATCAAAAAGGCCTGAGGACTGGATTGTCTATAAAGGTATTCGTAATCTTACTTTGAAGTCCGTTCGTAGGACCAAGAAGGATTATATTGAGAGGTCAGTGGAGGGTGAAATAGATTCCCGGAAAACCTGGAAAGCTCTTGAGGCTCTGAGCGTTACAAGTACTGGAAACATGTCAATTTCCAATCATGTAACGCCCAACTTATTAATGACTTTTTTGTCCGAAATATGATACCTAATGATACCTACATCTTGCTTAAACACTATTAATTTCTATAAAAACTTAAAATTCAATGAAAACTACAGCTTTTCTTTCTCTATGGTGCACGTTAATGAAGTTACTGAGAGACTTTGAAGTTTAAAGTCTAAAGCCTACGGCATTGACTATATTTCTAGTGTTGTGCTCAAGTACTGCAGTCCATTCATTGACTTATATATTACCAATATAATTAATTCTTGTTTTGAAAAAAAAAATACTTTCCTTGGTCGACCTAAGGTCTGTAAGTATACTACCTGCGATTTCTAAAGTAATTGAAAAGATTATGTACAAGCAAATATTTAATTATATTACTGTCTAAGCCAGGATTTTTTAAAATAGAAAATTTTCCAGAAACCCTATTAGGGATTTTTTTACGACAAAATGTTATTAAAAAAACTTGTTCAGAATAAAAAACTGAGTAGATTTGCAAAATTTCAAAAGTCTAGGCCTACTTTAATTTTTAGCTTTTTCGTCTTTTTCTTCTACTTTTTTCTTAGAAATGTGTCCTTTCTGGAGCTTTTACGTCAAAATATTATTAAGGAAACTTGATTATCGTGAAAAAATAAAATTTTGACGTGAAAGCTGCAGAAGGGAGACTTTTTTAAGAAAAAAGTGGGAAATAAATCTAAAAATCAAAGTAGGCCTAGACTTTTGAAATTTTGCGAATCCACTCAATTTTTCATTCTGAACAAGTTTTCTTAATAACATTTTGTGGTAAAAAATCCCTAATGGGGTTTGTTGAAAATTTGCTATTATAAAAAATCATAGCAGGCCATGAACTAATTACCCGATCCAAAATAAATATATTTCTGAAGTGTGCAGTATCAAATTGGGACACACTGTATAATAAACTATTTCTACAGTTCGGTAACAATCATGTGTGATGATTAGGCTAAAAAATGTGGGCAGAAATAATTATTATTGTCCAGTATGGGGTCATAGGCGTACATTATAATTTATCATTACGGAAAAGGGGCAAATAAAACCACAATAATTGCTTATTACCCTGGTTGGATATCGAATTTGCAAAATTTTTCAATATCATCTGTTAAGTTCCGGAGTGATCCATATTCCTCAGTGTGTTGTATTACGCATATCGTGAATATCGACATATGAAAATTTTTAGATATCATCCAAATTTTATATATATTTTTTGCATTTTATAGATATCGAATAATGAACAGGTAGGTATCGATTTTGGAATCTTGATCGATATCGCCCAAAAATGTGCCAGGACGGGGAAAAGAAAATATCTGGTATTTTGTCAGTGGCGAACGAATATCAATATTATACAGGGTGTTATTTAAGTACGTAGCCAAACTTCAAGGGGTGATTCTTTTAGTGATTTTAAGACGAAAAGTTTATAAAAACATAGGTACGGTATCGCTTCGTTTTCATGATACAGGGTGTCAAACTTTTTTAAAAATTCTAAAAATATCTTAATAATCCTATAGCCGATTTTGTTTAAATCTGGCAGTGTTATTTACAGTAGGGAGGGGTTAATATAGCCCTAAGTAGATTAAAATTATTAAGTCCAGTGGCGTCCCGGGGGTCAATGTGACCAATATTTTTCAAAAAAAAAATGTACGCCACTATACTTTTTTAAACCTTTTATATTTTTCAATACAACTTTTTGGTCTCTTTTTCGTATCTGGTTTCGTTTTCGAGAAAAAATAAAAACCACTTTATTGCATGTCATTGCTTTGTTGTTGCATTGCTGTTTTCTCGAAAACGAAGCAAAATACGAACCAGATTCAAGAAACCAAAAAGTTGTATTCTCAGTTGCTTAATGGCGAAACAAATATGAAAGTTTTAAAAAAGTCAGTGGCGCACTTTTTTTTCAAAAATATTGGTCACGGTGCCCTCCGGGACGCCACTGGACTTAATAATTTGAATCTACTTAGGGCTAAATTAAACCTTTTCTACCGTAAATAACACTGCCAGATTTAAACAAAATCGGCTAAAGGATTATTAAGATGTTGTTGAAAAAAAAAAGATTGTTTAAAAAAGTTTAACACCCTGTATCTTGAAAACGAAGCGATACCGGACCTATGTTTATATAAACTTTTCGTCTTAAAATCACTCAAAGAAGTTTGGCTACGTACTTAAATAACACCCTGTATGGTTTCGACAAGTGCCGGAATGGTCGATATTCCTCAGTCTTTAATACAATTACGCACGAATATCGGCTTATGAAAATTGTTCGGAATGGTCGTAAAAGGGATCGGGACCGTCGATATTTCACGGTTTTGACTATTGTACGCGTATCGAACGAATATCGACTTATATTAAGGTCCTGGATAGTCGATAATTTAAAATTTTTACCATTTTGTGCGTATGAACGAATTGCCTAATATCGATATGGAGAAAATATCGATATATTTTAAATATCGATATACGATATCAAATATTCAATATCGCCCAGCATTACTTTTGAATAAAATTTTATTATTTAAGAAAATTACATTTTAAGTTACTTATGTATTTAAAATTTTTTTAAGGCACCTTACATTTTGTTTCTGAACCGAACACATAAATATATCACTTCGGGTTTAGCTGAAAGTGACTTTTTTGTCCCAGCCAAGACGTCATGAACAACTACTTAGGTATCTGGAAATTTTTATGATAAGTTGAACTTAACCTTGTGTAGTTTTTTAATTGAATGACATTTTATTAACCTAATAAAAATATTATACAATAAACACATATAGTCGTCGTCAATTTTTTTTTTCAAAAAAAGTTAACTTTTTTTTGTAATTCAATTGTTTTTTCTTAACGGCGTTCAATTTCTTAGAAGAAACTACACAAGTTTAGTTTTTGAAGCATCAAATATTCGTCTTAAAATTTATGGGGATAGTCACTCTTAACGGCTTAGCCGCGACATCCTGTACACTGAGATCGCACTTGATTTTGAAAAATTATTTTTAAGGTACAAGGTGGTTGAGAATGATTACGTGTCAATTTGTCAGTTTCTTTAGAATCTGTGTGAAATATCTGATTGTTATATCAAACAGATTTAAAAACGGTGACATAGATTTCATTGGGAACGTTTTAAACCTGTTTACGAAGAAATACAAATTATTTCAAAGTTTTATTTAAAAGAATAGATTTCTTCTTTCAAAATTATCATTCCCTAACATTGAAATTCCCGGATACACCTCATTTCTTACTTGCGATTAGGGCCCGCCCACTGCAATGGGTTGAACCGCTTCGATTGTGTTATTAGAAAGTAGTGACAGCTGGCAACGTCGCATTTATACCTATCCCTTTTCTTCTTATTCGATTTTTCATTATGGATATATTCTTACACATTGAACGCCAGACGACCTTATAGAGCTGCCAGTACAGTATAAGGGTTGAAACTTTGAATAAAGAATCATTATTCAAAGGGTTGAAACAATTAATAAACTTAAAGCCTATTTGGTATTATAAGGTATTTTTTCTCATTGTTTTTTTTTTGTTAATTTTATTTATCATTACAACCTAATATATTATTTCTCTAAAGTATTGTCATTTCCATACCCCTATAGGTTCTACGTTCTACTGTGTACTAATTCTGGTAGCAAATAGTGGTTATTATTGTTACAAGTATCTAAAATGAAGGTTTCCAGGATTAATCATTGCTGTTTCCGGACGAGGCGTTAGCCGAGTCCGGAATAGCAGATGAGTCCTGAAAAACTTTGTGTGACAAACACTATTTTTTGTCATACGCTCGCAAAATTTTGTTATACGCTTTTTACAATTCTTCAGAGCGCTTAATATTGGAAATTTTCCATAATTTTTGAAATCATAATGTTCGGAAAAGTTGGCTTAGAAATTGATATCGTAGCAACAAGTTTGTTTATTTGATAATTTTGTCATGTCATTCATTCATTTAGGGATTAGGCAGAAAAAGACTTCAATGAGTCCGGAAAGTAGCTATTTTTGGAAGCGTATGACAAAAAAATTATTTTTGTGAGGAAATATTTTTTCGGACTATCTTCATTCCTTGGACATAGAGATTAAAATATCGCATACCTGTTATGTGTATCTGACCCTGTATTCTTAATAATCTTTCTCGATTTTCCAGTAGAAAAACTTTTTTTTTCCGAAATATCAAATTTAACATAATATAAGCGATACAGAAACATACCCTTATTGATCCAAAATAGGGATTCAAATCAAACCTAACATGCCATGTAATCAGATTGTCAAAAATTGTACCTAATAATAAAAAAATCCCATATGATGCCAACTTTCTTGGACATACTGTATAACTTCTTATCGGCAGAGTATAGAAAAAAAATTATATTTAGAAAAAATACATTGAATAAAACAGGCTTTAAAATGGCAGAATAAAAATGATAATATATGTTCTTGCGAAGAAGTTTACGGAGAAGCGACGCTCGATGTCATAAATTTATCTCACCAGTGTTGCTAGAAATAAAATAACAACATTATCGAAAAAACAAAAACAACTACAACCGTTTACTGAAAACAGAGATGCTATAGGACCTATATTTTCATTTTTTAGACTCATCCCCTCGTACGCATTTAAAAACATAGACTACTTTCGCCTCTTTCGCCCCTCCCTCAAGACCCCTGTAATTATCGTATACGGGCAAGGTTTTATTAGTTCTCTAATGTTTTTTTTATTAAGACTGGTCCTGTCAGCCAAAGTAATTTTGTTTAATGTCTTGACAACACACTGTGTACCTACACATAACGTAATAGATAAACGATTTCTAATTAAATGTTTAAATGTATAATCCTGTATTATAATATTATAATAAGTTCATTTATTTTATTTTTTTCTCTACTCTAGCTACCTATAATCATATTTGGCTGCTATTCTAAATATTTATTTATTTAATACTTATATTACCTAATAATCACCCAAGCGTTTTTAAATTTTGATGTTAAATTAGCTTTCTTCTATGTTCCGAAAAACAACGAAATTAACTAGGAAACTCCAAAATTATAAATAACAATGGAAATATAATGGAAAACACTTAGTTTTGTCATAGAAGAATCTACTATCTATGGTTTTGTTTTTTTTTTGTTTTCGTGAATAAGTTATTGTAGTTCTCACACATACATTTTCCCTGGTATTTAATTTGATTTTTTTTCTTGGAACACATTTTTTGCCCTTGCGGTTGTTGTCCTCTTTACTGGTATTCATTTACATTTACATCCACTATTAGGTACCTACTCTTATTTCTTAATTCACGACAACGCAAAATGCCATGAATCCTCACTAGAGATTCATGGCTTGACTTGATATTCAAGCTACTTGACTTGAAATCAAGTCAAGTTCAAGTCAAGTAGTAATTTTCCAATATCAAGTCAAGTATTTATTTCTCAAGTAATTGAAAAATCAAGTTTTTCTTGAAGCTACTTGATTACTTGATTTTCTATCAATTTCAAATTTTATTATCAGTTAGGTTAGGACAGTTAGGTAAATAATAATAACAAACCTTTGTATTGTACACTTTTTTGCAAAACTAGGAAAGAACAAATATAAACTATTTTAAGTCCGTACCAAAACTGTGTATAGTCAACAAAAACTTCTATTTGGGTGTCTGTGTCTGTGTAACATAGACAACAAAAACTTCTATTTGTTTCACGTTAACACCGTTCAAAGCACTTTTTTTTCTTAATATATATAAACATTTTTCTCGGAAACTTGGTTCTTATTTTGTGTGTTAATAATAATAGTAGGGGAGCCCAAGAGGGGATTGTGTGATTTACTCAAGCGCGGCAGATTAACATATGGGGGGGATACCTTGCACCTTGTTGAGCACCTCCACCATATCTAAGCCCTCTATACAGGGCCGTGCGTGTAGGGCAGCCGATCAGAATAGTAAAAAAAAATCGATAGGTGGATATACTCGAGCGCGTCAGATTAAGATATGTTGGGTTAATTACATGCTGAAAAGTGTGCATTTCAATAATCTGATGATTTGAGCGTCACGTGTTGGGGTGGGGGGTCACAAACTTGCAAAAAAAAAAACGTTACCTCGACTTTCTCGAGCGCGGTCGAATATTTTTTTACTTTGAAGGAAATAATTCAAGGATGACGGGAAAAATATAATCTGCCGATTTCCACAAGCCGAAGCAACAAAAATCGTCGATAAAGTTTAGGGCGTGCAGCTATCTGCAGTGAAGCATGTATTCCCCACTACGCGCCTCTCTCTCCCTTTCACTCTTTCTCTCGCAACGTCCCCACACGCCAGCCATCACGCCATCACAGCTGATCACAGCCAAGGGCGTATCCAGGATTTCGCCTTGGGAGGGGTAATATAAAATATTTTTTTAGCATTAGGGGTTTGGTGCGTTCGTAAAAGCAATTTCAATTGAATATGGTGGTATTTTATTACATACTTACATAAAAAAAATACAAAACATTATAATAAAAGTATTTTTAAAAACAAATAAAATTCTTTAAAAGAATATAAAACTCTTAAAAATCACATCCATATCACAATGGATTATAGGAATAGGAATATAGTTATCTATTATAATATGAAATCAATTTTTCTTTTTGTTTTTTTGGCGTATCGCTCAATAGCCCGAGAAACATCTACATTGATTTCTCTGTGGGTAAATAGCAGTGCCAATCCTACTAATCGCTCTTCGCCCATAGTGGAGCGTAACCAGGTTTTCAGTCTTTTCAATGAAGAAAAGCTTGGTTCTGCTGACGCAACACTAATTGGCAGAGCAATTATTATTATTTGTAGAATTTTTTTATAGTAAGAAATATGTCTTCATTACAATCTTTATAAGTTGTAAAGGATATCACAAATATTATTGTCGACTCTACATGTTTTTTGCCACAAATCTAACTCTCCTTGCATGCAATTTAATTTTTATTATTTCGTCAGACTCTTGACTAAATTTACCTAAATATAGAGTTGAGAAATTGGACATTTGATGGGCTTGGGGGGGGGGGGGGTAATTACCCCCTGTACCCCCCCTTGAATAAGCCCTTGCACAGCACTCGTGGTATTATATGGACAGGGTTATTCAAACTCGATGTCCCTGGCCTATTGTGGGCAAACGAAAAGAGAAAAAGTATATCTGCTTCCGTGGTCTTAAATGGGACTAAACGAAGACTAAATTAAGATAAAATTGAGAATACTGGACAAACGACGCTCTGCGTCGCGGCGCCCTTCGATTTTTTTTTGTAACGAACCTACATTTTTTATTTGATATTTGGATAGATCTGCATTTTATCTATAAGTTTTATTTTAGACGTTTTGTCAAATTTTCTTTAGTTTAAGAAATATAGGTAATAAAATATTTGAAAAGTCCACGTTCAACACCCTGTAATATAGAAAATAAATTATTAAGAGCATATGTTTATAGACAAAAATTCCTTAATTTTTAACAGACAACATATTTTTTCTTAGAAAACGCAAATATTCATTAAAAAAAAATTATGAAAAAATATTTTTTTTTCAAACCATCAGATTAAGAAAACCCCTCCAAATAATCGTCAGATTATGGATCAGCACGACCAGGACATCAAGCTGAACCGTCTATATGAAAATCTGACGCGCTCGATTATTTCAAAATGGCGATTTTTCAGTCTATTGAATGGGAGCTTCTTTCGGGTTCACTTAACATCCCTTCTGAATATCTGACGCGCTCGAGTAAATTTTTTTTTCTTCCCATTTTTAACCCTTCCGTACGTCCGCCCCCACCATGCAAACCGGCAGATTAACATACCTACGTCATCGGAGACACGTGGGGCATATACACTATCAATATCTGACGCGCTCTAACAGTGACTATAGAAGGAATAGTCACTGGCTCTAATATCTCCATGTGACTATTTTTTTTTACATTTGTGAAAGCCTGCAGACGCTCCCCCCACCGGTGGAAGGGTATATATCATATAACCTTTTTTTCTTTCTACCATCTAATCTTCAAAATCCAATAGGTCCCCCACGACGCTCGAGTAAATCCCCATTTAGCATCGTGGGCTCCCCTACTATAAATAAACATGTTCACAAGTAAATTTTATTTTATTGCCAATTTTAGAGATTCATGGCTTGACTTGATATTCAAGCTACTTGACTTGACTTGAAATCAAGTCAAGTTCAAGTCAAGTAGGTAGTACCTAATTTTCCAATATCAAGTCAAGTCAAGTATTTAATTTGTCAAAAGCTTGATTTTCAAGTCAAGTCAAGTAATTTGTTAAAATGTCAAGCTACTTGACTTGATGAAACCCGCCGGATGGTTTGCACTGTAATAATCTTGCGTTTGTGATAAAAATTATCGTAGCGCCGCTGGTCGGGTGATTTCACAATACTAGATGATACTTTTTACGACGTTCGGCCTGGCTTGGCAGAGTAGCCTAGTATGGAACCCCGCCTCCAATACTGCTCCACGCATATAGCTATATGACTGAGATTTCTAGAGCGACTGTTGAGTTTTGCGCTCTTAAACGCTTCAGAGGTAGTTAAATACTTTCACAGTATTGAAAATACTTTTGCATATTAATTCTTTATAAGTATTTAAATACCAAAGAAAAGTATTTAAATAATAAATACTTTTGTTGAGTATTTGGAAAGTCAAATACAAATTCTCTATTTAGAATTTTATTTAAATACTATTTCAATACCGCAAAATATTTAAATACGAAAAGTATTTATGTTGGCAAATACTTGCACAGCTCTAGGCACTAGTTAGATGAAACGATACAAATCTATCCCAATCTTGTAAGTTGTCTTTCTCTACAGTATCCTGAAACTGACTGAGTGGAGGACAACTTTCACAAATCGACATGAAAAACTCTGGCTCTGTGCCAGTGATTAATTTAGACCCAAATTTGAAAAATGAGCAATAAATGACTAACCTTAAAATGCCTAACGAAACTTAAATTACGCTGACCCAAAATATTTAGTTTTTTTTTTAACTTTTGGATAGTAAGTATCTCTCTCGAATAAAATGTCAAGTCAAAATGAGTGCTGCTGATATTTTATATTTTGGCTATTTTCTAATTTCTCTCTGTGAATTTGCAGAAATATATGCCACAAATTCTGATCATTTTGTATTGTTCCCATATTTCAAATTTTTAAATTTAATTTTGCCTGATTGGATATAATAGTTATTTATGTGCCAAGGCACTGAAGTTCAACTTTTTATTACTCATGTGGGATTTAAATAAACCACATGAGTCAGAAAAAGAACTTCAGTGCCGAGGTACATATATTTTTTTTTTAAATCGGAAAAAAAAATTTTTATTAGGCAAGAAAATAATAATAAGGGATCACCCGTCCACAGATGATTAGGGAGGGTTCACCCGTCCATGAACCGACTACGCGCGGCGTCGTTTGACTTTGACGATCGCTCTACCTAGGTCAAGTAAGACAAGACACGGCACCTTCGTACAGAAAAACCAAACTGCTGCTTCTTGTGCAGCGTCCACACCAAATCTATTGACATTCAAACCTACTAAAATATTTATACCGATAGATTTCTCTGCTATAGGTAACAATTTCGCAATGTGTATGAATAGTTAAATGGGCCTTTATTGGTCGGGTTTTGAATATTTGGTCACTTTTGACGGGCGTGGCTCCGCGTCTGACGTTTGATGTTTACATCTCGCTAAAGCCTACTTATTGAAAAAATCGTACAATAATGGGTTACTTCAGTGCCGATTTCTGAGCTTTTAATGACGATTTTGGGACACTTCACTGCCAATTTCAAGAAAACGTTATTATTCGACATTTTACTACTCGACTATCGAAAAGTTTTTTTGGCTTATACACCAAATCACAATTATAATTACATACGAGTCATCTTGGCTTTGGAAAAATAAATATAATAATGGGTAGTATTTTGTTAAAAAAATTGAATTGAAAAATTAAAATTTTTATAGTATACTCATACTTTCAGACTTACGCACATAAAAGAGACTCTCAAGTGGGGCCAGAAACGATAGATAAAGACGGCATCATGTACTTTGGCTTAATTAAGGAAGTTAATATGGTTTGCTGGAATACGAAGACCGACTACAGTATGCAAAATTTTCACGTTATTGATGATGACAAAAACAAACTTCAATTTCCAAGTGGTATTAAGGTAAAATATACACCAAAGTACCTATTTATGCATGCTTAGAATGTAATCAACAAACCTTGAGCAGTTTTGTGTTTAGGGTAATTTCGTTGAAATGAAGGAAAATCCTTCAGTCAACGGTAATCGGTGATATAATTTTAAGCGTGATCTTGACACGCATTTAGCTGTATAGGTAATAGGTAGTCTTCACGGAAAACTCCGATCCCTTTATTATTTCTGTTATTTTTGTCCATAGAGTTTCATGTAAAAGTAGCAAGGTAACTAGGTTTTTAATCGGGTTTTGGAAAGACCATACCTTGTATACTATACAGGGGGCATCGTAAGAGTGGGCCAAAATATGTACTAAAAGAAACCTCGAAAGGGGGTACATTAGGTGTGGTCCAATTTAAATTTAAAGAAAAAATTCCACCCCTGATGATAGATAAATAGGGGATGAAAGTTCATATTGGATCGATTTATTGGATGATCCTTATTTTATTAGAAAGGGGTTACCTTAGGGGTGGTTACATTTGAAGTTGAAGAGAAAAATTTCAATTCTAAGTGTGGACAAATAGAGAATGGAATTTAATATTGGACCGATTTCGATACTTCTTAATAAGTCACTAAAAAATAAGGAATAAAATTTTTTTAAGAAAAAAATTAAAACCGACTTCAAATATTTGCCCGTATGCACACTCCACTAAAAATTAAAAAAAAATAACAACAAATAACACCGACTGCAACTAAAATTTAAGAAATATTTTTCCCTTTCTAAATTGAGTTATCTTTGGAGCCCTTTTCTATTGAACGCTCCAACTACTTTACAATGCACAAGTGTAGGTTTTACTTAGGGAGACTCATATTTTATTGTTTCTTTATTGGAAAAATATATCTCCTGCTCCTAAAAAATATAGTACCTAGTGATGCTGCTAAATTTTTTAACAAAACTCGGCCCCTCTTGTGTGTCTTTTTGCAAACTTGAATTGTATATGGCCATCAAAGACAACAATAACAAATATTTGCCTATAGCTTTTCTAGCCAACTATAATAACGTTGAAAGTATTCTTGACTGTTTCGAATGCAGCGATGCAGTAAAACAAGCAGCTACATGGTCGGAGTCTCGGTCGGAGTACACAAAAGCAAATAGGTAGGTACGTTGAAATACTTAATATCTTCCACTCCAGATTGTATAATAAATTTTGTTTCAAATGGATTTCCTAGTTGTCGAGCAAAGCAAATATTTGATGTCTTAAAAAGAAACTATCCCTCCGATAGGGCCGGGGTTTAAAACAGTGGCGTCGCGTGACTTCAGAAGCAGGGGGGCACCTTAAATTTTTTTCTCAAGACAATGAACAACATTTCAATAATATTTTTAACGCAATTTTAGTTTACCTAAAATAAAAATGGGAAAAGAAAACAATTATACTTTTATTTTCATATTTTTATTAAACCAACAAGACAAATAATACATGAAACAAAAACAAAAAAAAATACTTACGTACATGGTTTAAATAAAAGCTTGTTTTTAAAACGATTTTTTACCTTTTATTTATGTTTGTGCTTTTTAGTACTTATTATCAGGATGGTGGTAAAGAAATTTAGTCAACTATCTTGGGACATCCGCTATATTGGATTTAGTATGATATCACTTGGGTACCTTTTTTTTGTACTCGTCATACCCTTTCATTTCATACCCATGTCAAGTAGGTTGTGCAGGTAACCCACCATCTTCGGGCGGCCGCCATAATGAATTTAGTGTGATGTTACTAACTTTATCGTTTTCTACTCTTCAAGCCCTTTTTTTATACCCATATTAAAAGGGTTGAAGAGAAAATGTAATCCACCATCTTGGAGTGGCGGCCATATTGAATTTAGTGTGATGCCACTAACTTTATCATTTTTTGCTCTTCGAGCCATTTCATTTGATACCCATATTAAGGGGGTTGGCAAAAAACACATCATCCGCCATCTAGTGGCGACGGCCATTTTGAAAGTATTATAATATTGAGTATTGCATATTGCATTGTCACCAAAACTAAAGGTGTATGCAAAATTTCAGCTCAATCGGATGTCAAGAAGTGGTTCTAATTCAGCTTGCAAGATTCGACCCACATGTTATAGTGGATATCACGATATCCTGCGTCACAATGGTCGTCAATGGAAATTACATTATCGACCATTGTGACGCGGGGATCATCGTTCGTGATATGTATACATACATACCTACATACCTACATACTAGCAGGACAAGTGAACTTTATATATATATCACGCATCTTTTACAGGACAGGCACCTCATATTTACTCAATAAAACATCATTCTTCGACTGCTTTTTTGGGCAAAACATTCTATAAAGTGCGAGGCGAGTCAGGTTAAGACAAATCTATGCACGCTCGGCCATGCGGTGCCTACCGCAGCCCATGAGGCCAAAACTAAGCACCATCACTGCTCATGTAATTAATTAAGTGTTTGCTCTGAATATATTAGTAGTATTATAAAATTGCTACCTAAAAAAATCGGGCCCCCCCGACGCGACACCACTGGTTTAAAATAATCGACACAGTTTTACAACCATTAGGGTGTAACAACATTATTTTTCCACGCTCCATAGCAGGTGTTTGGTTCACTTTGTACGCTCCTATTTCCGCATTTACAAAAGTTCCATAATTTTTTTGTGTGCGCTGCACTATATATATTTTTGACGCCGTCCATAACGAAGTTAAGACCACAACGAACTAGAACTCTGCCCCCTTGTTTCTTCTTTTATCTTTTGACACAGTTCATCAGTTGTATTCACCTTGGCAAGCATTAAAAAATCTTCATAAGCCTTTGCCATTGATTGAAAGAAATGAAGAAGTTTGTGCGGTCCAAGATTGGTGAGATCTTCATCGTTCACATTAAAATACTTTAGCTGACACTGTGCTCCTTGAAAGAATTCATCTGTCGATGTCAAGCTCACATCACCAAAGTCCGTAGTAACAACAAATGGTATCTTTGATCCTAATCGAGAAAGCTTAGGCTTTTCCCAGTAACATTCGACCTCAGTGCAGAAGGCTGACAACTTTTTTCATGAACCCACTTTAGGAAAGCCAACGCATGTTTGCAATCTCCTTCGGAAGCAGCACAACTAAGACATTTCATACTTTCTCTTGTTCTTCGTTTACTGTTGATGTAATTACTTCCCATCGAGCTGAAAATAAAATAAGCCATTTAAGTACTTACATCTTAAATCATAAATACTAGCTATATCTAAAATCATTGTTTCTTTCTAATATTTTTATTAACATAAAAATTGTTGTCTGTACAAAGAAGGCCGGAATTCTTTTATAATGTGCCGTCTGCGCCTCGAGAGTTCAGTTGCGGTTGCTCTGACAACGTCCGTATCCATCGGGAAGCGGATTCGTTTTCGGCGTAAACAAGGAATCAACGCGAGATGGAAATTTTGTGGGTGCGTGATTGAAGGGACAACCGATTTTGGCTTTTGTGCCATCTAGGTTCAGTTATCTAGGCTTGTAGTCATGTGGGCGCTCTCAGGTCTATACCTACTTTTGTAATCTAATCTGATAATCTGACTCAGATGTAAACTATGGATACCTACGCTTTTTACATGGCTAACTATCTTCCAAATTATTTTTTGGTAAATTCAAGCTCACATATTTTGTTGAAGAAAAAAGGAAATATGGACTTATTATATACCCGGTGTAATTATAAAAAATAATTCTTCCCAAATAATCACAAACATACAGTGTGTTTATTATTAAAAACTAAAAACTGTATTATGTTGGCCCACTTTTACGAAGCACCCTGTATAATCCACAAGTCAAAAAATAGAGAAACAGCTAAGAATTTGTAGCCTTGGGGACATAATTTACTTATTTATTCCTGTCCGACATGCTCATGAAGCAAAACAATTTGTCAGTTCTATACATACTGGTTTTTCTCATTTCAATAATAATTATTGGAAATGTTTGCAGTGCCTATTGATTTTAAATACTCATTATTTTTCAGATAATAGAAACCAAGAATGGGGTACAAGAGCTTTGGACATTGACATCGAGATTAAACAAAGCAGCCATAAACAAATTGAACCCAAACGAAACAAATTTCAGAATATTAGCTGGAAAAACTTCAGATTTACTCTATGGCAGTAAATGCAAAACTAGTAGAGGCAAAATGGATGAGTAGGCGGAAGAAGTTATGGCTTTTTGAGAGGACACAAGAGACGCTGGCTCCGAACTACTGACTAGTTTAATTATTGTTATCTAATGTTATATTGTCATACCTAATTCATTCAAGAATAATTATCGTTTTTGCAAATAATGTTTTTATTTTACTATAATTCTCCAGTCTAATTCCACTGTAATGATAAACTATTTTAATTAAGCTAACTATTTATTTGACTTGAGGACAGCCAAAATTTGAGGGAATAGTTATCCTGTTTTCGAGTTTTGATGGATACTTATGTGTAAATTCCAAGCTCTTTATATTCGCCAACACCCTGTATAATGCACTAAATCTAACGCTCAAACTTAAATAGTAAAAAATTATATCGTATGCCATTATTATATGCCGGCGTATATTTTGCACAAAAAATAAACAAAGTGTCCAAGTAGAAAGAAAGGAAGAAAAAATACAAATTATTCCAAATTGTGCTAGGTGTATGAAAGCAATGGAGAGTAGCGGGAGTAGGTATGGGGCGGCAGAGTCGTCGCAATGACAAGGCTCGTATATTATATATTTCTTATCTATGGACAAGGACCGGCAGCTGAAAGCGATGAGTCATCCAAGGGAGGTGGGCCTAAGGCGCCAAATTCAAATTGCTACATGTCGACTTGGTAAATTTGGTAAAAAAACACTTTAAAATGATTTTACATATATAGCTCATGGTCCTACAACACAGATAATAATCTACGAGAGCGAAAGTCACATTTTCAAGGGCTTTTGGTGCATTTAGATATCTACCGGTCAAATTTTCGTAAATGCTAATTATTTCTTATTTGCGTGCCTAGTTAGAACTAAATTCAAATGAATAAAACCATAAAACTTACTGATTTCAAGGTGGTTACGTTTAATCACGTAAAATTGTTAGGTATATTACACTCTCCAACAGTCCAAACCAAAACCCTGCAACAAAATCTATTTTGATGGCCTTAACCACAACCTTCTAAAACTTTGCAAGCCCTGTGCAAACATGTGGCAACGCCGCAGCGGGACGGTTCAACGGGTCTATGCAGTCTAGAACAATCTGCACTTTGGCTAAACAAAAAAAAACACTTTAAAATGATTGTTTACATATATGTATAGCTCATGGTTCTACAACACAGATAATAATCTACGAGAGAAAAAGTCACATTTTCAAGGGTTTTTTGTGCATTTAAATATCTACCGGTCAAATTTTCGTAAATGCTAATTATTTCTTATTTGCGTGCCTAGATAGAACTAAATTCGAATGAATAAAACCATAAAACTTCCTGATTTCAAGGTGGTTACGTTTAATCACGTAAAATTGTTATGTATATTACACTCTCCAAAAGTCCAAACCAAAACCCCGGAACAAAATCTATTTTGATGGCCTTAACCACAACCTTCTGAAACTTTACAAGCCCTGTGCAAACATGTGGCAACGCCGCAGCGGGACGGTTCAACGGGTCTATGCAGTCTAGAACAGTCTGCACTTTAGCTTAGTTTATCTTTTCTAATAAATGTTCAACCCTCTTTTTAATTATTATTGGATACATTTGTGAACTCTGTTTCAATAATTGGGTACCTAAGTAGGTAGGTTTGTTTAACAGACAAAAAAAGCAGTAACAAGTAACCAAATATACACATAATATAATATAAGTAATAATAAGTTCGATTCCTGCAGGTACATTTTCAACAAATAATATTGTAAATTTGGACAAATAGAGGGAAATACGTTTTGTTGTAAGTCGAATTTTTGTGAGATTTTTTCGCAAAGTGCGCCGTCAGGCAAATGATGATTACCTATATTCCCTTATGGTTAAATTTTCTTAAAAATACAAACAACAAACGAACGGAGAACTGCATGTTGTGAAGGAGAATAATATCTTTTAAGATTGAAATGGCAGTTAGGGTCAATTTCATAATACATTCAACTAAAATATATTTTGACTTTAAAATTAGGTAAAGAAACTTTTGCAACAATATTAAATAATGTTTGGTTTGTTAGAAAGCTCCTTTAATTTTAAGGGGTACTTTAGTTTGTCTATGCAATTGGCCCGTAATCATTTCATTCTTAAATTTTCGTCCTTTTGAAAGCCCAAAACGAATACTTACAAGTCTACCTACCGCCGGCCGTCAAGCAAAGAAAACCTAGCTACTTCAAGTTATTATTACGATTTGACTTACAGCCAGGTATATAACTAATTTCTAGCATCCCTCGGCGATTCTAGGCTTCTTGTGGCTTGAAATTGTAAAGGCACGATTCTTCACTTTTGCACAAACAAAACAAATTTATAAAAAAGCTGTCGCCAGCACTTCGGGCAGTCTGTTTCCACACAAAGACACACTGCCTCGTCGTAGCAATCTGGCGACGATAGCACTACCCGCACTACACAAATTAATTCTGGGCTTTTCCTAGAGTCGGCTGTGCCTTAACCTACTTTCCCCTTAATATGGGGTCTTTAAGGAGGAAAAAGCGGACACATTAGGACCGTCTTTGTAGTTTCCCTTGCAGTTGGGAACGAAACACGTCCACGGCATGATTTAAATAACTCCGAAAATGGGAAAGTCAAGAGGACCTTAATAGTTTTATCACATAATGTCATAGATTTTTCTCAAACAGCATTGTTACAGGATAGACAGCAAAATTCATATACGGGGTGTGACAATAGAATAGGGAAGCCAAAAGGAATGTAATAATTTCATCACGTGACGTCACTGACTTTTCCCAGACAGCATAGGTACAGAGTGGGCCAAATTGGGCATTTTTAAAGGGAAACTCCTATTTTTGACGGAGATAGACGAAAACTGATATCGGTTTCCGAGGCTCATTTTTTATGATAAACTTAATAGCGAAAACCGCAAATCGATATCTGTCACCGTTCTTGACTTACAGGACGTTTTTCGAAAATGTGCGTTTTCGAAAAGTGGCCGTAACTTTTTTCAGGTTGAAAATTTTGTGTTTCTGTAAAAACGACCCGAAAGCACTTTTTTTACGTAGAATCCAACGCTGCTACTACATTTTTTTCAACTCAATGGTTTAAGAGTTACCGATGAACAAAATTTTTTAAATGGAACATACTGTATATTTTTGCATTTCTTTATAGACCAAAAAATTCCATTCCAATAATGATTTACTTAAGTATTTATCAATTATTACTAATAGCTTTTATGATTGCATGTGTAGGTATAATAATTATTGAAAGCGTGCCCTTTCAACAAGTTGGCTTTGGACGGTGAGACAATGAAACACCCGTGGAAAAATGTTTACTGTTACTGTCAAGCTTGGAAAATCATATTAGCCGTGGACGTTGAAAAGACAATCGCGGCTGAGGAAATGTCACTTGGTTTATAAATTATTGTCAACAATAATGCCGGCGTGCTTAAATTACACAAACGAAGATTATTTAAATTTGTTTATTATCTACGGAGAATGCAACAAAGTAATATAAAGAACGTGCGATACATAATCTTCGTTTGTGTAATTTAAGCACGCCGGCATTATTGTTGACAATAATTTATAAACCAAGTGACATTTACTCAGCCGCGATTGTCTTTTCAACGTCCACGGCTAATATGATTTTCCAAGCGTTAAGCAAACCCCGCATTTTATGGGCGAAAAGTGGGTTTTTCGTAAATGAATCGAAAATTACTGCCTTTAGGTATAGGAAACCTTACACAAAGTTGTTATCATTTTTATTGGTGAATAAGATCGCATTTAAAAAAATGGGGGTTTCCATCTGAAAATTTCGAGATTTAAGCACATTTTGAATCCAATTTTTATTCATATTTTGTGAACACCCTGTATAAGAACGGAGTTATTTCTCAGCAGAGATCACTAGGTCAGGGCTTCGGTTACACGATGCCAAAAATTCGTTTTGAAATTTCGCGGTTTCCTCGTGTAAATTGCTAATTGACTTTAGGTCTGCACTCTGCACCTGTAATTTTTTTCGGAAAAATGCAAATATCTCAAAAACGGTTGGATTTAGACGTAGGACATTGCATGTTTTTGTTCCAAAATGATGCCTGAATCCAAAATTGCAATAATATACAGGGTGTTCCATTTGAGATAAGAAAGTTGATATCGACTTCCGGTATAACCGGAAGTGCCAGATTTACCAAAATATTTTAGTTGAGCAGCGCCTATCGGCATTGGTGAGGTGCCAAATTTTCAGAATTTTCCTACTTTTAGTTTTCCATATATAGATCCGAGGGGGAAATCATTGGGACATTTTAGTGTACAAGTCAGAGGCATTTCGGTGCATTTCGGTGCATTTCGGGGCATTTCGGGGCATTTCGGGGCATTTCGGGGCATTTCGGGGCATTTCGGTGCATTTCGGTGCATTTCGGGGCATTTCGGTGCATTTCGGGGCATTTCGGGGCATTTCGGGGCATTTCGGTGCTTTTCTTACGTATACGCATGCGCAAAGAGGGAAGTGGGGAGAAAGGCCAAGCGGGGTAACCGGTAACCGCCACGTTCGGTCGTTCCCAGCCCGCCAGTGGTGCGGTATTTAAACCCAAATACGGTCTATGGTCCGAATGTGGCTGCGGCTACCGTACGCAATTGTACGGTAATTATACAGTATAAATATTTATATTGTTTAAATATTATTTATTTTATTGAATGTTATTTGCAAACTGGAAAGAATAATTTAAGTTTTAATAAATATTTGCACTGATTGATAGATGTCGTTTTTTGTACTTATTTATAATTATTTCTGTTTGTGTCCCAAACACAAAGCACTTAATTTCGCTCTTAAATACAAGATGGCAGTCGTGCAAACCAGATATAACCCCAAAATACGGTAATGTGTAACTTCAAGGTTGGTAGCGCTGCAGCCCGCAGACCTGCACTCGCAGTCCGCCTGGTCGAACGCGTCAAATCTTGACTGCCTTTTATGCTACGTATACAGGGTGTCCTGGGTGTCTCACCACGAATTGCATCGATCGATATCTCAAAAAGTAAACAAAGATTTTTTCTGAAAATTTGCCAGCTGACCAATGTCAATGAGTACTATTCATCTAAAATATTTTCAAAATGACGGCACTTCCGGTTATATTGGAAGTCGACACCCTATATTTTATTGCATTTTTGGATTCTACGGAAAATTCTAGGTACATTTCATGTATCATGTCCTATACCTAAATTCAATCGTCTTTGAGATATTTGCCATTCTAGAGAAAAAATGACAGACGCAAACCCGTACTTAATTGGCAGTTTCTTCATAACGGCTACATATTTCGTAACGCACTCTTGTCATTTTGTAGTCAAAGGCTTGGTGCAGAGAAATACCGATCTTGCACAGGGTGCTCACAAAAAAATATTCAAATATAAATTAAAAAAATGCCAAAAACTCAAAATGTTCAAATAGAAATCCCCATTTTTTTGTAGTAGCCGTATTCAGCAGAAAAAATTAGGGCAAGTTTGTATTTGGTTCCCTATACCTAAATGTTATAATTTTCGATTTATTTACAAAAAACTAATTTTACACTTCTTCATCAAGGGGGCGTTTTTTTAAGTTTGATAAATCTAGTTGGCCATGGCTGATTATACGATTGTGAGAGATTGAAGAAATGTCATTGAGTTTAAAATTATTGTAAACAATGCCGGCACGCTTAAATTACACAAACGAAGACCATTTAAATGTATTTATTATTTATGGAGAATGCAACAGAGTTATATCAAGAACTTGTAATACATTTGTTGTTCGATATCCGGAAAAACAGAAACCATTGGCAAACACTGAAGCGACTAATGCAAAACCGAGTGCAAAACTTTAAAAATTTCGGTGCCGTCAAGGCAACAATACAAAAGAATAAGCCAATTGTAAACAACACAGATAATGAAATTGTCTAAAAATGGATTATCAATGGTTTAAGAGTTACCGATGAAAAAAATTATTTTTTAAATGGAACGCCCTATATATTTTTGCATTTTTTAATGGAGCAAAAAATTACCATTCCAAAAATATACAACACTTAATGGTTTACATAGTAGTTTTCAATTACTAATAACTTTTATGATTTCATGTATAAAATTGGAAGCGCGCCCTTTCAACAAGTAGGCTTTGGACGGTGAGACAATGAAACCGTGGAAAGATGTTTACTGCTACCTGTCAAATCTTCAGTTAAGCTGTTAAGGCAGTGTAAAGATTTTTATATTCTTGTATAGTTTATAAACTTTATACGATTTATACAAAAATTTGAAAGTTATGAAAATGGGATATGATAGTCTGTTTTATAATAATCCGGGGAAAATGCAGATGCAACGAGCAATTTATACTACGAGCGGTATCCAAAGAGAAGACATCCTTTCAAGGACATTTCTGCAAGATTGCTACTCAATTTGATTAATAGTGGGCATTTTGAAAAGGTAGGCCGAAAAGATACGAGTTAAACAGAGATAGGCATTTTCTCATAGGCAAGAGATATATTATTATCTCGATTATTATCTTTCAAATATTTTATTCAGGTATTATTTTTTATAACAGAGGGTATTTTTATTTTGGCACATTGTTTCATGTTTTAAAGTGTATATCTATTTATTTTTAAAAGAGGATTTTTATTTTTACAATACTTAAATGGTATTTAAATTGCACTTGTGATTTTGTCTTAGTTGGTAGGTACTAGGTAGGTATTATAAATAATTCAACCTCTTTTGCCAAAGATTGAACTTTTGCGTTGCCAACAAATAGCAAATAGAGTGTCCCGATGGAGAAATTCATGGTGCATTTCTGTGTACAAATAGGGGGCATTTCGGTGAATTTCGAGGCATTTCGGGGCATTTCGAGGCATTTCGGGGCATTTCGAGGTATTTCAGTGCATTTTGGGGCATGTCGACGCATTTCGGGGAATTTCGGTGCATTTTGGGCATTTTTTGCTCAAAGGTGCATTTTAGTGTACAAGATTTGGGTACCGATTTCCCCCTCGTATAGATCGATGCAGTCCGTGATGGGCCACCCTGTATAACTATCTATCCTTATATTATGAGAGCACTATGCAATTTAAATGCAGTCGAAGCCAGAATTAAATTTTTGCAGCCAGCTATACAGCTGGCTTCATACATGTTTACATGTTCATGTTTGTTTTGATACTTGTGCAATTTTACCCTTTAAAATATAGTCTTTTATTACAAGTGTTATAATCACAACCCATGGCCCATGGAAGCACCAAAAAAATGCTCAACAAATTATTGGTATTATAACAATATCTTTAATTAATTTAAATAACATGAGGGTTTGACACGTGCTTACTACGGTTTTAATTTAATACAAAATTTTCGTTCTTTCTTGGCCACAGCTGTCTGCGATTGGATTTAAATTGCATAGTATTAGGCACGTAAGCTCATAGACAGGGAATATTAACTACGTTTATCTCTTGTCAACTCGATCGGATTGAAATGGATCCGATTGAGTGATGTCAAATCTTTTATAATTCTACGTTTACATTATCAGTATTGAATCCTACGGTTTTCAATCCTCTCTAGGGACATTATCTTATTCTGGCCAACATCTGTTTGGAAATAGCCGCTTGACATGAAATTTTAAATCTGATTGAATTTCAATCTGTAGGGTTTACGCCGTCTTTTTGAGTCCTCTCCAGTGAATTCAAACCTCTCTCAATGGGATCGAACGCGTCGAGATAAACGTAGTTATTGAAAAAATATATATATAATCTCCAGAACGGTTAGAAATATCAGAAAATTAATTTCTATGTTTCCGATAGGAAATTTAGTTGTCTATGTGACAAATTTTGAAAAAAAGGGAAATTTAGAATTTTTACAGGAAAAGTAATTTCTGGTCAAACCATAAGCGATATCGAGAAAGCAGATATTGATTGTATGCCCTTTTAACTTCATATAAATATTTTTTTTGTGAAAAAAATAATTTTTTGGCCATAACTTTTCTGCTTCATGTCCAATCGTAATTGGCTTTCGGTAATTTATAATTTTTCGACAAATCATTTTAATATATTTTCATATACGAGACCTAACTTTACCATTGAATAAAGGATATATACAGGGTGTCCAACTTTAAAATTGTACAAAACCGTAAAATCTTCATTTTTGGAGATAATCACCTAAACTTTTTTTTGTTTGAAAGGCCTTCAAAAACCGCTTCTTTTGACCTTTCTGCCATTTTCAAAATGCAAATCCAGGGCCGGTTGCGATTTTTTTATACCCCTTATTTTCACGAAAACCATTTAGCGATTTTTTTATTTAAAATTTGACCACACAGCGTTAATCAGAACACCCCAAAACCCCCATATACCAATTTTGAACAAAAAGTATACAGGGAGTTCCATTATGTAGGGTGTCAAAGTTGAGCAAAATAGGAATTTTAAAGACATCTGGCGAGTCAGGTGTGCCATGGAATCCGTTCAAAACAGTTGCATGGTCCAAAGACAACTCAAAATGTTGGTGTGAAAAGATTTATTACAAAAATATACAGGGTATTTTTCTCTGAGCTATCTCAAAATTCTGAATTTTTATTAAACTTTATACTGGTCAGGAGTGCTCTGGAATCATTGACAAAATATTAATAAACACAAAAGTAATTAATTTCTCTACAAAATGCCAACCAACAAATAAAAACAATTTAAATTATTGGACCTTTCTCAACAAAGTCACTGTCTGAGATGATACATTTTCTGTGCGTTTCCTGTTGTAGCACATCAGCCACATTAACTGATATGGGCTTAGATTTAGTTCGTTTATAATGTGTGGAGCGGTTTTGATATAATCGATTTTTGACCAGAATAAAGTTCCAAAAATTCAATAATTTGAGATGGCACAGATAAGGACACTCTGTATATTTTGTATTGGACCTTTGCACACCAACACCTTGAGTGGTCCTATTGACCATTCAACTGTTTTGAGGGGATTCCATGGCACTCTTGACTTGGCAGATGCCTTTAAAATTCCTATTTTGCTCAACTTTGACACCCTGCAGAATGGAACTCCCTGTATATTTTTTATTCAAATTTGGCATATAAAGGTTTTGGTATGTTCTGATTAACGCTGTGGGGCCAGATTTTAAATAAAAAAATCGCTAAATGGTTTTCGTGAAAATCGGGTGTATAAAAAAATCGCAGCCGGCCCTGGATTTGCATTTTGAAAATGGCAGGAAGTTCAACAGAAGCGGTTTTTGAAGGCCTTTCAAACACAAAAAAAGTTTAGGCGATTATCTCCAAAAATGAAGATTTTACGGATCTGTAAAGTTTTAAAGTGGGACACCCTGTAGGTATTCAAATTCCTGTAATGACATTCAAGTTAAGAGAATATTTAATTATCAAATGTGTTATTCCAATTTCGATTAATTAACTGATGGGTTTCCTTTCAAGGACTCTTTTATCCTGTGCATTTCCGGTTGTGGGCATTTGTCAGTACGGGCATTCGATTTGTGGGCTTTTTTCGTGGGCTTTAGACGCATATGCGCTTTTATCATGTGGCCTTCTCTCCTGTTACCTTTTAAAACATATCCGATTTTACCTTTTTTAGTCAGTTAATAATGAAATATTTTTTAATGCGGCCATTACTAATACGACAAATGCTTTTAATTACTAATTTTAACTTTTGAAGGGAAAACAGCTGCAACATACTTGTTTGAAAAAAACCATAGCACAATAATAATTGGGTATTATTTATTTATCTGACTAATAACAAGAAATATCCAGAATAACAGGCAGTTCATAATAATATATAAATCAGAGAATCAGTCAAAAAATTAATCTTAATTTACTGCGTTTTGGTGCCAGTTTAGTCAGGGTCACATAATATGTTTTAAAGTATAAAATAAAAAACCCGTTGACGTGGACCGTTGGCGAAGGCCCAAAGGGCTGTTCTGATCACACATGAACTTTGTATTTAAATAAAAACATATCGCGTTTCTGAATAGGTAGCCTCCCAACGATAAGTACTTATTAGGGTTTCATCTAGACATTTGACATTTTAACAAATTACTTGACTTGACTTGAAAATCAAGCTTTTGACAAATTAAATACTTGACTTTACTTGATATTGGAAAATTACTACTTGACTTGAACTTGACTTGATTTCAAGTCAAGTCAAGTCAAGTAACTTGAATATCAAGTCAAGCCATGAATCTCTAAAATTGGCAATAAAATAAAATTTACTTGTGAACATGTTTATTTATTATTAACACACCAAATAAGAACCAAGTTTCCGAGAAAAATGTTTATATATTTAGAAAAAAAAAGTGCTTTGAACGGTGTTAACGTGAACCAAATAGAAGTTTTTGTTGTCTCTGTTACACAGACACAGACGCCCAAATAGAAGTTTTTGTTGACTATACACATAGTTTTGGTACGGACTTAAAATAGTTTATTTTTGTTCTTTCCTAGTTTTGCAAAAAAGTGTACAATGCAAAGGTTTGTTATTATTATTTACCTAACTGTCCTAACTGATAATAAAATTTGAAATTCATAAAAAATAAAGTAATCAAGTAGCTTCAAGAAAAACTTGATTTTACTTGAGAAATAAATACTTGACTTGACTTGATATCGGAAAATTACTACTTGACTTGAACTTGACTTGATTTCAAGTCAAGTCAAGGCAAGTAGCTTGAATATCAAGTACTAATACAAGTTCTTATTATAAAACTGCCTAATAAAATATACCATACTTACCGTTTCCGTATGCCAGAGGACAATTATTTACAATGAATAAATCGTGCAAATTAAGGCATTAATATTTAGTGCAAACTATACGTGGGCATATCATTGGCACCCTGTTGAGGAACGGAGTTTTTTTATTGAAATAATTGAGTAAAGGTTCAAATACAAGTTACAAGTTCACGTGACCATAACAGCCCTTTGGGTCTAAGCAAATACTTAGTATGCCTATGGTTTTACGAGTAATTATTTATTGCAAATTTGATTTAAAAACCTCAATTTTTCACTTTTCTATATGAAGAACCCAAGGTGATTCTCTGATTCATATCTTATTACGGTGAGAATACTCTGGACTGAAAGGCATATACCCTGCTGACTAAAATCATAGCCAAAAATGTGTCACTAACGTCTAGTAAGTATACAGTATGTCCGGGGATGAAGTCCCCAAGAGGACAAATGGACCAAAAATTTCAAAACATGAAATACCATCAAGAATAAATTACCTTTATTTTTAAAAATATCAAAAATTTTTACTTAGAAAAGTTGTTTAGAATTAAAAGATGTGTCCGATTGTCACTTTTCAAACAAATCAGCCAACTTCGATTTTTTTATTGCCAAGTGTGAAACTCCTTTGTTTTTAAAAATACGAAAAACATTATTTATTCAGGAAAGTTGTTTAGAATTGTCCGATTGTAACTTTTAAAGCAAATCGGCCGACTTTGATTAAAATTATTGTAATAAGCAAAAATATATATCGATTTGTCCTCGGATTTGTCCCTATTCAATGTTTATATAAACATCACGTTTCTGGGGCACCCAAAGATGCTGGATGTAAAAACGTATATTATTCATAAGCCTAAGCCTGAACTGTTCGGTTCTCAATTTAATAAAAAGTGCAGAATTAGATTCCTATATTGTCTAAAATTATTTTAACCAAGTCTGCTTCCTATTAACCCAATAGGTTATGGGCCCAGACACAAATTAAGTATTGTGTTCAGTGTTAGTTGATAAACTGTTAGTGAAGTGTTTCAGCAAAAAAAATGCAAGTCAACGAAACTAAAACCAAAAGAAATATCAAACCATTCAATGGAGATAAATACTCTATTTGGAAATTTAGAATTCGTGCTTTAATTGCAGAAGAAGATGCACTAAAGGTTATAGATGAAGATACACCTGCAGAAATAACCGATGTGTGGAAAAAATGCGAAAGGAGTGCAAAAGGTATCCTTATTGAACATTTAAGTGATTCCATGATTGGTTTTGCCACAGAATCAGACAGTGCTAGAAGCATTTTCCAGAAAATGGATCAAATATATGAAAGAAAAAGTTTAGCCTCACAACTAGCCTTGGAGAAGAAATTGCTGAGTTTGAAATTTAACACAGACAAACCTCTCGCTCAACATTTTATTATTTTCGATGAAATGGTGGTCGAATTAATGGCAGCTGGAGCTACACTGAACGAAATGAGCAAAATTGCCAGGTTATTGTTAACTTTACCAACTTCATATGACGCAGTAGTAACAGCAATTCAAACTTTAACTGACGAAAATCTAAGCCTTGCATTCGTTAAGACAAGATTATTGGACTACGAAGTTAAATTAAAAAATGAAAGTGGTGAAACAAGTGGAAAAATGCTGCAAGTAGAAACACATCATAAAAATAAAAAGGATGACAATAAAAATCTGCATAAAAGAAAATGGCAACATCAACAAAATAATTTTAAAAGAAAACAGAACGCTTCAAAATATTATTACAAATCGAACAACTCATGGAAAAATTATAATAAAAGTAATGCGAAGAAGTCGGAACTAAAATGCGAACATTGTGGAAGAAAGAACCATGAAAAGAAGAACTGTTATTTTTATAAGCGACAAAAAGCAACAGAAGATCGTCAAAGAACAATACAAACTGTTCAAATTGAAGAGAACAGTGAAAGTTTTGCTTTTATGTGTGGAGAAGAAGCCGCCTTATTAAATGAGGTACCAAATAAACAAAATGAATTAAATTTTGTTTTAGACTCAGGTGCGACTGACCACATAGTTAATAAAGCAGATGTCTTTACAACTGTGAAAGACTTAGAAATACCACTCAAGATTTCCATAGCTAAGAAAGGTGCTACCATAAACGCTACAAAAGTTGGAACAATAAAAGTAGTAACAAATATGGGGGTAACTGGATTTTTAGAAAATGTTTTGTATGCACCCGAAATACCAAACAATTTGCTGTCCGTCCGCAGGATGCAAAACAATGGTATGAGAGTAATTTTTAGTGAAAATGGAAATATAATTGTCAAAAATGGTAGTAAGACAATATTAACTGGTAAGTTATTAAATAATTTAACATGTGTAAGTTTTACAATAACTAAAAGCATGTGTAACCAAGTAAATTTAACCAAAAATATTACCTTAAATTCATATAAATTTTGGCATGAACGACTAGGACATATTGGTAAGTCAAAATTTCTAGAAATAAAAAGAAATAATCCACTTATTGAAGCTGTAAATCCCACAGACGAAATATGCGAAGCTTGTGTTTACGGTAAACAAGCACGTCTTCCTTTTTCAAAATTTAAAGACAGATCTCATGTTAATAGGCCATTGTTTATCATTCATTCAGACATATGCGGGCAAATAACACCTGCTAGCATAGATGAAAAAAGGTATTTCGTAACCTTTATAGATGAATATACGCATTACACGGTTGTTTATTTACTAGGTTACAAATCTGATTTAATAAAAGTTTTTCAAGACTTTGCAGCTAAAAGTGAATCTCATTTTAATTTAAAAATTGCTTATTTATACTGTGATAATGGGAAGGAATATCTGTCAATGATTTTAAAGCATTTTGTGTACAGAAGGGTATCCAATATCATTTAACGGTACCATATACCCCTCAACAAAATTCGGTCGCAGAACGAATGAATAGGTCATTAACTGAGAAGGCACGAGCCATGATACATGGTGCAAACTTAGACAAAAACCTATGGGGTGAGGCAGTTTTAACTGCTGCTTATTTACTAAACATAACTCCTACCAAAGCCATTGAACAAAATAAGACTCCTTATGAACTTTGGCATAATAGAAGACCAAGTTTAGAACATTTAAAAGTTTTTGATTCAACAGTATATATTCATAACAAAACCATTCAAAGCAAATTTGACAAAAAATCATTTAAAGGCATATTTGTTGGTTACGACCCAAATGGTTATAAAGTACTGAAAGTAGAAACAAACACGTTCATTACAGTTCGTGATGTTATATTTGATGAAGTCAATTTTAAAAATACTCGACCCCTTGTACACTCGGAAATTGAAAATGCTACAGAATCAAAAAGACAGAAAACTGATGAAACAATTGAAATCAGTGAAAATATTAACAAAACTGTTCCTAAAACAGACAAAGTTAATAATGAGACGCCCGAAAATATGGATCGTGTTTCAAGTGTAAACAAACGACGGCAAAGTGAACGAATTAAAAACATGCCCAAAATTTCTTATGAAGAGCATGATATAAATAGCCTCGTAAATAGCTATTACCTAAGTTCACAGTCGATAGTTTGTGATATTCCCAAATCATATCAGGAAATTAAAAACCGTGATGATAAATTTGAGTGGGAGAAAGCAATAAAAGAGGAGATTGATTCTCTTTTACAAAACAATACGTGGACATTAGTACCTCGCCCAGTCAACAAAAACATTGTAGACTGTAAATGGGTATTTACCATCAAGAATGATGCTTTAGGAAACCCATATAAATATAAAGCGAGATTAGTGGCTAGAGGTTTCAGTCAAAAATATCTATTAGATTATTACGAAACCTTTGCGCCGGTCGCACGTATTGCTACTTTTCGATTATTCATTGCTTTTGCAAATCAACAGAATTTATTAATCCATCAAATGGACGTAAAAACCGCATTTCTTAATGGCTTATTAAACGAGGAAATATATATGCGAATACCGGAAGGAATAAAAGAAAAAAATGACCGTGTGTAAGTTAAATAAATCAATATATGGTTTAAAACAATCAGCTAGGTGCTGGTTTCAGCGTTTTGATCAAGTACTTACAAAACATGGATTCCAAAATTCCGCTGTAGAACGATGTTTATATTTTCTCGATAAAGGCCATATTACTAAAAATATTTACGTAATACTGTATGTTGATGATCTTGTCATCGCAACTTATGACAAAGATACAATGAAAAATTTTAAACAGTATTTAATGAAACAATTTTCTATGGTAGATCTGAAAGATTTAAAACTCTTTTTAGGTATACATATCGAAAGAAAAGACAATTTTATTACATTAGATCAAAGTGCATACTTGCAAAGCGTTTTAACAAAATTCAACATGAGTGACTGCAAAGCTGTCAGTACACCTTTGCCTCTTAAATTAGATTTTTCAGCATTAAACTCTGATGAATATTATGACGCGCCATGTAGAAATCTTATTGGTTGTTTGATGTATGCAATGATATGCAATCGTCCCGATTTATGCACAGCCATAAATCTTCTAAGTAGATATCAAAATAAAAATAATAAAGAACTTTGGCAAAATTTGAAAAGAGTTCTAAGATATGTAAAAGGGACATTAAAATTTCGATTAATTTATAAACGAAATGATTATAAAGAAATTTTAGTTGGTTATGTAGATTCTGATTGGGCCGGAAATGAGCTTGATCGTAAAAGTACTACTGGCTATGTTTTTAAATTATTTGATCAAAATATGATTTGTTGGAATACCAAAAGGCAAAATTCCGTTGCAACATCATCTACTGAGGCCGAATATATGGCACTTTTTGAAGGTATAAAAGAAGCTTGTTGGTTGAAATCTCTTTTAGCAAGCATAAAATTTGAATTGGTAAAACCAATACCTATATTTGAAGATAACAACGGATGCATTGCAATTGCCAATAATCCAACAGATCATAAAAGATCAAAACATATCGACGTTAAATATCATTTTTCTCGTGAAAAAGTTGAACAGAAAGAAGTTAAATTAATTTATGTACCCACAGGTCAACAACTAGCAGACATTTTCACAAAACAGTTACCTGCCGGACAATTTATAAAGCTTCGGAGAGAACTTGGTTTGGACGAGAAAGCAAATAACATTGAACAAAATTGAAATAATTTTAATTATTATTATTATGTATTCATTAATCAATTTTAAAGTCTGATTGGGTTTTTGACTGGGTTTTCCCCAATCCATAGTAACAAATGTTAGACTTTTGTTAAATTCCCAGAAGTAAAATTAAAAGGAAAAATGTACTGCACTCTCTTAAATTTTGTAATTTACAAACTCAATATATTATTTTTGAGTGGGAGTATTGTAATAAGCAAAAATATATATCGATTTGACCTCGGATTTGTCCCTATTCAATGTTTATATAAACATCACGTTTCTGGGGCACCCAAAGATGCTGGATGTAAAAACGTATATTATTCATAAGCCTAAGCCTGAACTGTTCGGTTCTCAATTTAATAAAAAGTGCAGAATTAGATTCCTATATTGTCTAAAATTATTTTAACCAAGTCTGCTTCCTATTAACCCAATAAAAATAGGTAAAAAACTAACAAAAAATCATAAACTACCTTTATTTTTAAAAATATCAAAAACTTTTACTTAGAAAAGTTGTTTAGGAAAGTCGTTTAGAATTGTCCGATTGTAACTTTTAAAGCAAATCGGCCGACTTTGATTAAAATAGGTAAAAAATTAAAAAAAAATCATAGTCCGCCGATTTGTTTGAAAAGTTACAATCGGACACGTCTTTTAATCCGAAACAACTTTTGTAAGTAAAAGTTTTTGATATATTTAAAAATAAAGGTAGTTTATTATATTCTTAATGGTATTTCATGTCTTCGTATTTTTTTGGGCACCCTGTATAGAAAAAAATAAAAAATAATTTCCGTACACTATATTTTTTCGAGAAGGAGAAACTTTTATCAAGAATTACTTTTTGTCGAAAAATGAAATTTTTATTCCATTTGTCCTCTTGGGGACTCCATCCGCGGACACCCTGTATAAGAAAAGTTGTAATATTGTAGTCTAACGAATCTCTGGTCAACGGACTAATCCACCTTTTTGTGACACTCTGTATAATGGTCTGGAATTCATAATATTAACATTTTTTTTGTATAACCGAAAATGTGGTTTCAGTTAGAAGTGCCAGGAAATTTTTGATAGGTCTACCTTAACTTCAAGGAGGGAAGGCATAAGTGCGAAATATTTTTGGTAATTTTGCAAACATTTACCTACCGCTGACAAAACATGGTTTTCCCAAATATACGCTAATTATTCATGTTATTGAACTGACGATTTTACGTGCTTGCGAAATATTAATATTTCATTTCGGTTCTCTATGAAAACTAATCTCAATAACCCATTTTCAGTAATAAATGGTTCTGGGAAACAATGCGCAGCTGCCATGAACCAGCACGGTCCGAGTACCTAAGTCTATTATTCTGAATAATTCAATAGCCATGACACTCCAGTTTCCAAAAACAAACAACAAATTCCCAATGGACTGCGTGTAATGTAACGTTGAAAACCTGTCCCCATTCGAGGATATGCCACAAAAGAGGATTTTTAATTAGTCGTTTGAAGCGGCAGTGGACGAGCTCGGTGCGTTATCATGGTTGTTATAAAAGCATGTGGTTCTACATAGTCAGCATATCAGGTTTCGTTTGAAAAGCGATATTAAGCAAAATAAGGATATTTATTACTGTGCGCGCGAATTGTTAGTGTTTTGTGCACAATATTCAACACTGGCAGTAATGGATCAGGGTAAGCATTTTTTGGAAGGGGACATTTTCACCATTCAATCAAACATTGCCAGCGATTGTTACCATTATTTGAAAAAAAAAAAAATAATTTTTGAATTACCATCTATTTTTTAGAAGTAATAATTTTGAATCTTCTTCATTTTGTTGTTCTTATTTACTGTCAATCCAATCTAATGATCCAATTTTATACTACAATAATTGTTTTGTATAATTTGACACTACATACAGAAAGGAAGGCCAACCCACTAACCCTAGATTCTTGGCATCAAAATGTGGCGATTTAACCACACTCACCTATATTCAAAAATGCTTCCCTTAAAACATATAGAGGGTTACAGTTCAATCTCAAAGATCGGTTTTTTGGTTACAATCTTGTCAATTTTAGATATATCGAGTTGAAACTTGGTACAAGTTATAACTATATAAATAATATATCTAATATGTTATGTAGGTACAATTTGAACACTTGATTTTCATTGTTGTATCTAAAGAACAACTGAAAGTCGAGTGTAGATAATGATCTTTTATCCCCCTAACTTTTTCTAAGGTACTGTGGAGTTTGTGAGTAAAATACCGGATTTCCACTTGCGTGACATCATTGATATAATTTTATAAGAAACGAAACTGGGAGAGATACAGGGTGTTAATTATTATTGTCAGGTTTATACAGGGTGTTTCTAAATTATGGTGCCAACGTAATATGACAGGTAGAAAATGTCATTTTGAACAAAAAGTTTCCTATAAACATGAGTCCGAAATGCATAATAAAAAAGTTATAGGGTGATAAAGGTACAGTTTAAAAAACGTATTTTTCGCAAAAACTTCTACAGAAGTTATGCAATTTAAATGAAACTTTGTGCAGTTCATTAGTGGCTGAAGTGCAACAATTTCGTGTAAAAACAATTTACTCCTATCATTTAAATGTTACAGATGAATTGTACGTTCAAAACTAAGAAAAAAATGCCTAATAGACATTCAATGAAATATCACTGCTTTTCTTGAAATATAGGTTGTCAAAATTTTGTCGAGCTCAATCCGTTCCATTTTGAAAGCGTACAATTGTTGGTGCATTGTTCATAGGGAATTTTTTTGTCACTTTAAATGGTACAATTATTCTGTGAAATTTGAAAGCGGTAGTTGAAAATTTTATTTTTCGAACTTTGGAGTCAATAGGTATTTTGGGGCACATTTTGCCAATTTCAACGAAAACGGTTGATTTTATCGTAATGGAACAGGAGTACACTTTTGTTGTAAAATGAAAAGATGCACTAAAATGATGAACCTGCAAGACCAAAAAGAGAACCCCAAAAAAGTTATGAGTATAAAACCCATTGCGCTACCCCGCCCCTCCGCCTCTGGGCGATAGGAGTAAATTGTTTTTACACGAAATTGTTGCAGTTCAGTCGCTAATGAACTGCACCAAGTTTCATTTAAATTGCATAACTTCTGTAGAAGTTTTTGCAAAAACTATGTTTTTCAAACTGTACCTTTATCACCCTCTAACTTTTTTATTATGCATTTTCAGACCCATCTTTATAGGAAACTTTTTGTTCAAAATGACATTTTATACCTGTCGTATTACTTTGGCACCATAATTTAGAAACACCCTGTATATCACTTCCTATATTCCTTAAGAACGATTTTGTGGCCCATGTATATATAACAACTTTTTTCGGTCTTGGGTTGTATTATTGTTATTACCTTTTATACCTTCTTCTTTTTCCAATTTTCAGTTTTCTTTATAATTACCACAATGATGTGACATCTGGAAACTAGGTATCTTATTAGAAAAAACTTGTTTATTTCGAAAAAAAAATAGATTTTAAGACACATTTTCAAGATAAAAAATGGAGGGAAATAATTATAAATATATATGATACAGACTCCATGGAACTCCTAAGAAAAAGTTGGGGATAAAATATCATCTCTCCCCGAGACTTTTATTTGTTCTTAAGTCACAAAATTGAGAACCATGCGGTCAAATTGGACATAACCATTGAATTCCTTATTCAATGACATAACAAAACTCTCAACTTGATATCTCCAAAATTAACAAAAATGTAGGTAATCAAAAAGCATAACTTTTGCGTTTCAACTACAACCCCCTGTATATTTCAAGCATGTTTGAATACAGATAAGTGAGGTTAAATCGCGATATTTTGACGTCAAAAACCTACGGTTAATGGGCTGGCCTTATTTTCTAGGACGCCCTGTATATGGTAATAATAAACACAAATTTTCAATAGCAACCATTCGATATTTTATTGGGCCATGTTCAGGAACCAATACAACCCTTTAGCTTAGATGAAATAAAAAAAACCTTACTTGAAAATGAGTGGATTTCAAAGAAGCAAATTTTCTTATTGTTTTTTAACAATAAATATGTACCACTATATTAAATATACCGTAATATGTACCAAAATTGTTATTAGCTAATTGCATTAAGCCCATTTAACTTTCGAATTCCGCTCATCTAAGCACTGCAAATCCAACTGACAATAAAAATAAGTCCTTCATATCACAAGGGCTACCCCAAATTCCATTAGAAAGTAAATGGTTGTAGCACCACTTCAGGGCACTTTAATATTTTTAACGAACAGAACTCATTCGAAAATTAAGTATTATTCCTTTACTCAATGGTACAATTAAAAAAATATAAATGAAGTAAATAAATCTACAGTGTGTCCCACTTAAGGACTGACCACCCCTGTAAAATTTTTATTTATAGCTCGATTTTCATAAACTTTTTTTTGTTGGATAGAGCATCAAAAATGGCATCAAACACATAATTCAGGTGCCTCGTGCGTTAAAGTCATGGCCCACTGAGACGGTGTTTTAGTGCTGAAATTTGGAGAAGAACTATTAGGGATTTTTTTTAGAGGAAAATTAATGCAAGACTCTTATTCAGCATTGTTCGAAACCCAAACGTACCAATTTGCATTGCCGTAGCTCTACAGGGAGTTTCAAAATTTTTATTGCCACACTTAAGGGCTAACCACCCCCGTAAAAATTTTATTTATAGCTCGATTTTCATAAACTTTTTTTTGTTGGGTAGAGCTTTAAAAATGGCATTAAATGCATAATTCAGGTGCATCGTGCGTTAAATTCATGGCCCACTGAGACGGTGTTTTAGTGCTGAAATTTCGAGAAGTACTATTAGGGATTTTTTAGAGGAAAATTAATGCCGGTTTCTTGTTCAGCGTGGTTGGAAACCCAAACGTACCAATTTGCATTACCATAGCTCCACAGGGTGTTCCAAAAAAAATTAAAAGGAAAAGTAAGGCCGTATCTTATATGCAGTGAGAGGTTCCAAACAAAAACGTACAAATTTGTAATTAATTTTCTTAATTTCTGGTAAGTAAGTCACTAAAATATTCATGAGGAACTCATATTCTTTCAAAAATTTATTAGGGAACAAATTTTTTATTTAATTTTATATCATCAAATACATGAATAAACAACACAACATAAAAAGCTCAAATTTCAGTCATTTCAATTAGTCATCCATTTTTTAATGCAAATTGGTACGTTTGGGTTTCCAACAACGTTGAATAAAAATCTAGCATTAATTTTTCTCTAAAAAAGTCCCTAATGGTACTTCTCGAAATTTCAGCACTAAAACTTCGTCTCAGTGGGCCATGAATGTAACGCACGAGGCACCTGAATTATGCATTTAATGCCATTATTGAAGCTCTATCCAACAAAAAAAAGTTTATGAAATCGTGCTAAAAATAAAACTTTTACAGGGGTGGTCACTAATTAAGTGGGACACTAAAAATTTTGAAACACCCTGTAGAGCTATGGTAATGCAAATTGGTACGTTTGGGTTCCGAACAACGCTGAATAAGAATCCGGCATTGATTTTCCTCTAAAAAAATCCCTAATAGTACTTTTCGAAATTTCAGCACTAAAACACCGTCTCAGTGGGCCATGAATTTAAGGCACGAGGTACCTGAATTATACATTTAATGCCATTTTTGAAGCTCTATCCAACAAAAAAAAAGTTTATGGAAATCGAGCCATAAATAAAAATTTTGCAGGGGTGGTCAGCCCTTAAGTGGGACACACTGTATATACAATAAGTTAGGAACTACTTTCTAATCAAGCAGGGTCTGGACTCCTTCACGCCTTTTTTTCCAGTTTATTTAGAATAGAATGGCTTTGTAAAGGAAACACAAATTTGCCAAAAGCTCGATGAATTATAAGATTTTATAAATGCAAATCCATGACATCGCGATAGATACTCTAAGTTTGTCGCTTCTTTGCCTCCTACTTCCCAAGCATCAAAACACCAACACCACCATCTTCGTGTGTATATTCAGGTTCAAAAATGGCTGGGTAACCATAAGAACCCCTTGGAATGGGGTGGATAAAAAAAATAATATTCTCTATCCATTTACAATGTGCAGCTGCAGAAGATCAAAGATCAAGTGTGATGTGTTCTAACCATAATCTATGTGCACGCATTGTAATGGGGTATCGTAATGCTTTAATTCAAATATTAAAAAAAATAAGGAAAAAGACTAATTCGATTAGGCGTCACAGAGTTTATAAATATTTTTACAACACCTATAAATGTAATTCACATTATACACTTTTATATAGGTAGTATCTGCCAAAAATTTGGACACAAATAATTAGATATAGATTAATTTCTTTTTTAAATATGTCAGGAAATTTTGTTCTTGATAAGTTTAAATGTATCTTTTCGTGTACGAGGGAGGTTTAAAAATCTGGAAGTGGATCCGAAAATGAATCAAAATAAAGTACTCGTATGTTTGAAAATTAAAAAATGTTGGTTAGAACTGCTCGGGTAGGATTTATTTTGTGTGTGTTTTTTAATTCTTTTAATTCAGTTCTCTTGGCAATTTTCGATATTTATTTATTTTAGTTAAAAAGCATCACAAAAATTTCAATTATTCATTTTGATATTTGTAGAAAAATTAAATTTTATTATTAAATTATTAAATTTTATTTTTAAAAAGCAGGAGACATAAAAAAAGATAAAAAACTTGGTGATGTTATGAGAATTATTATGAATACGAATACCATTTAACTGAAACGTCAAATTAAGGTGGTAAGAAAATTTAAAAACCCAACTGCATTCAAATTATCGGTAAAGAAAAAAAAAACAATTCTGTTGTTAGTATTGCACCCCAAACGATAATTTTTTGCGAATACTGCCTCCTTGCATTTATAATGAATTTTGGATTGTGACCAACAGTGACGGAAATTTTGACTTGAAACCACCATATTTGTGGTAAAGAGGCTTCGTCGCTAAATGAAATTTCATGTAAAACGTTACCGTTCTTTAGATATTCTCCCTGCAGAGCATACCAGAACTCTTCTTTCTTCAGCTTCTAAGTTCCAAGGTACGCAAAACATTTTGCATAAAAGCTTTTATTTTGTTTTGTTACAGACATTTTCTATAATATCTACTTTCTCTGAGCCGTTCTAATACTAGTTTAGGGACTGTCGTTAACACTATAGTAAAATTTGGTTAATATTTGAATTATTTCTTGAAAGTCCACGACGCTTTAAGCAAATTTTTGGAAACCGATACAGTTTGACTGAAAACACCCTGCGCAGTACTTCGACTTATACTGGTTTATCTGGATAGGCAGCTTCTCTTGCCGAACGCACGTTATCGCCAACAAGACCACAGAAAATTATTGTTAATAAAAGGAACAATTTTAATTTTCCCCCTAAAATTTAAATTTTCAATGATTGATAATAATTAATAAAAAACCAACTCCGCAATCGTCGGAAAAACCCAAATTTTCCTCATTGTGCCATAAACAGTATTATCCAAAATGAAACTAATGGTTGGTTCTCTATTCTGTATTTAACGTACAGGGTAGAGGGTGTTAATACTGTTCACAGTTATTTTTTTACCCCCTCTTAACTAGTTTATTTTTTACCTAGAAAAATTTTATATACCTAAAAGATTTGTAGAGAGGTACGTGTACTTTTTAACTATTATGCGAAAAATTATGCAGGGCATTCCACTTAAGTGTGCAAATTTTTATTTTTTTTCATCCGATTTTAGCCGTTTTTTCTAAAGATAGGTCACAAAAAATTCTTACTTTGGTGCAAAATTTCAGGTCTTAATCTCAATTTTCAAGGCCTACTACGATTTTTTTTTCGAGTAAAAAATGACGAAAATCATTTAGCAATTTTTTTATTTAAAATCTGACCTCACAGAGTTAATCACAACACCCTAAAACCCCCACATACCAAATTTGAATAAAAAATATACGGGGAGTTCTATTCTGCGGGTTGTCAAAGTTGAGCAAAATAGGAATTTTAAAGGCATCTCGCAAGTCAAGTGTGCCATGAAATCCCCTCAAAATACTTGAATGGTCAACAGGAGCACTCATACAAAAATATACAGGGTATTTTTCTCTGGGCCATCTCAAAATGCTGAATTTTTATGAAACTATACTGGTCATGAGTGCTCTGGAATTATTGAAAAAACATTAACAAACACAAAAGTAATTTATTTCTTTAGAAAATGCCAACCAACAAATAAAAAAACAATTTAAATTATCGGACCATACTCGATAGTCACTGTCTAAGATGTTACATTTTCTGTGTGTTTCCTGTTGTGGCACACGGACTTACTGACTGGCAGGATTCTGTACTTTTTTGACTTGCACACACCCAAACTTATATGGAATCACTTGCTATTTTCGATGAAGGTTTTTTTAGTAAAAAATTAGTAGCTGGGAATGAAAATACAGTAAATTTAATCCATTTATATTAAAAATAATTGAAAACCCACGAACCTAATTTTATTACAGTAAGAATTAAATAAATTAAATAATGCGTGATTCCATATAAGTTTGGGTATGTGTATATATAGTGGCTGGGGCGGTTTTGATTTAAAGTTCCAAAAAATTCGTTTTTTTTTTCAGATGGCACAGAGGAAGACACTCTGTATATTTTTGAATTAGATCTTTACGCACCTACACATTGAAAGGTCCTGTTGAACATTCAAGTGTTTTGAGGGAATTCCATGGCACACTTGACTTGCCAAATGCCTTTAAAATTCCTATTTTGCTCAACTTTGACAACCCACAGAATGGAACTCCCTGTATATATTTTTTTAAATTTGGTATGTGGAGGTTTTAGGGTGTTGTGATTAACCCTGATGTCAGATTTTAAATAAAAAAATTGCTAAATGTGCATATTTAGGTACCTTGTATAGCAATAAAATTAAATTCCTTACATGTACATTTAAATAATTGTAAATTGGCTTTTTTCATATGTGGCAGATCTAATTTTTTGTATTATTTCGGGATATTTGTGAAAAATCATCTAAAAAATTTGCTCTATAAGTAAGACTCAAAAAGAAATAATTTGTTTACTACTTTAAATAAAGCACCTTTTTCCAGTACACCTACCTATTTAATAAGGCTATACTTTTGAAGATACAGGGTCTAAAACATTTAAGGAAGATAAAATTAATGTTACGCTCTGTATTGAAAAGTAAAACCTTAAATGGGTAAGTTTATTGAGAAAAGTTACTGCAAGAAACACATTTTTTGTACGTTGAATCTTACCTACTTTTTTGTTTATCATTAACAACATTTGGCTGGAATCGCTTTTCTAAAATTTGTGTTTTCTTTGCTTATTTGAGGCCCAATCATTTCCAAAAGGCGTTCAAATTGAGTCGTAGACATTCGAAAAAAATTTCTGAATCCTACGTTACATCTATATTCCAAATTTAATACATCCTCAGCGTCGTCTAGTATTAGGTCTTTTATTGAATTCCTTGTTCCATAATATACTCCTCTGCTTCTGAGGCTGGGCCTAACCCAAAATCTGTTTTTTGCAATTTGCTTTTTTGGCAATCACAATAAACCTTTGCGGCCAGAAGTACATCTTCCTCGACGAACATTGTTCTCACTGCTAAATCAAAGTTCATCCCATTTCAACCAAAGCGCCCCGAAAAAGTCGCCTGGCAAAGCCGATGCAGGCCGCGTCTAATTTAAGAGTTGGATATCTCCTGGTTGTAGAACTTCTTTCCCCTTTACGTTACGCCTTCTTGATTTCTATTTTCTACAGCTATAATAAATAGCTAGTAGTATCAATAAGCCATAAATAATAATAATTGTCCAGCGGCTTGGTATATAGTGAGCTTTAGTAAAAGTAAGTTCTGAGGTATACTTCTGTTTTAAATTCCTGAAGTTGGTCAAGTTGTAGATGATCTAATTCGAAGTCACAGTTGAGCGTTGTATTGGTTTGTAATTGTAATTCTAATTTTAGAAAGGGTACTGGTTTTTCGATTAAACTTGTTTCTTGTTCATTTATTATTTTTTCTTGTTACGTCGACGGCTTGCAATTTACTTGAGCAGGTGAGAGCCGATGAGTTGCAGCGTTTCTTCTTGATTATTGCAACTCAGCTTAACTGCTACAATGTTTGGAAATAGACCTATGCATTAATTGGTTTCGCCAAGTTGTTTGATAACTGGTTTACTTTTGTTTTGTTATTTTAGGTAACAGACAATCGACTTATGAAACTATGTCTGGTAAAGTCAATTTAGCATCCTAAAATTTAATTTTTGCCACATGTTCACTAAGTCTTCAATATTCAAAAATGGATACAAGACAACGAGTTACAAATATTCAAAATAAATATGACCTATCTTGTAGAACTTTTTATTCTAAACAAGAAATGTCTCTTCACATTTTCTATTTTTCTTGCGGGTTCTGTGAGAAATCCGAGAAAAGTCTGCAAAAGACCGAAACTTAAGATGGCGTCGCCTCCCCTACAGGGAGGGTTGGGGACTTTTTGTATGTTAATCAGCTTGCCAAAAGCTATCGATTGTGCCTGGCCGCAGCTTTAAGCTAATTTGTTCCCAATACAAACTTAACTGTACTGGACTATGGCTGGGTGGCGCGCCGCCGTGTATTCGGCTAGGTTCGTCAGTCGTTGGCGGGGGGCGGGGCGTGTTTTTTGCTCGCAAAACTCGAGACTACTGTGTACTCCTCCCGCTAACGACTGACAAACCTAGCTGGACGCGCGGCCTATTTCTGCCTTCGATCGACCTTGGTTCGAGGCAGGCGCATGCATATATGTCTTTAAAAAAAACACCGCTATGGCGAAGAGCGCTGGACAAATGTGGGTTCACGGTATTGCTCCTAAATAGGCTTTATCCGTGTGATTTACTAATTGTCCTACATTCACTGGGATTCCTACGGTTTTCTAGGGTTTTCCGTAGTACTTGAGCGAATGCTATCCTAGTTCTATCGAGAAAAAAGTCGGCCCTAGCCGCAAACGGCAACGAAGACAAAATAATAGTAATTGCCCCCCTCCCCCGCACAAGCATGTTGCTTCTGGGGTACTCCTAGTTTGGAGTATTGTGAGGGTGAGAATTATTATTATTATTATTAAAAGTAACAATATTTTATTTTAAATTTTCTACATACAGGGCGATTGAACTAAATCTAAATATGCATTTATTATAAATTATAAAAATCAGGTTGAAATTTAGTTGTAAAACAATAAACCACTAAATGTTGCTCAAAATTCTCAATTAAAAATTTTGTCTTCTATCAGAATATATAAAAATTTATAAATGGAGAAACATCTTTCCACATCAACCGATGTAAGAGGTGCGCTTTTAAAATTGCTCACTATCACAGGATCCAAATCGATGGATTCAGTAAAATCTCCCTTTAAAATATTTGCTACTTGGCTAAGAAACTGAAACCCACTAGTTTTTTCCATCACATTTCTAAATTTTTGAAATATTTTGTCCCCAATTTTACCTGTGACATTTTGAAAAGCAATCTCAGATTGTTTTACCAGTTCTACACTTCGGGTTAATGGCAAATTAGATTCCTCCTTTGTGTAATTGTTTTAGAAAGAAAGCTATAATTTGCTTTTAGAAAGGAAAGTTTTTTCTTTATTTCCTTGCTTTCGAATAGTTGTTTAACATCTGTAGGGGACTGGGAAGATTCGTTCGAAAATTCTGAAATTAGATCTTTCAGTTGACAAAAATTCTCGAAATAAAAAAATGCAGCTTCCAACCAAGTGCTCCATCTTGTAGGTAATAACAGGTTGAGGTGGACGAGGAGTGTTTGGTAGTTTTTCTTTGTAGAACTGAACCCTTATAGGCGCCTTAAGGAAGACTTTTTTCATGTTGTAAATTAAACTAATTACAAGCGGAAAATGGTTCCTAATTTCCTCAGCAACCCTATATGTAAAGCATGAGCAAGGCATGTTACATGTATCAACTTCGGATAAAAAAAATTCAAATTTTGCCCGGCTCTTACCATGAACGGTGCTGCATCTGACAAAACGAGCAAAAAATTATCGGTAGGAACAGGTGTAGGAAGAAAAATGTTGATAATTCCTCTTGAACAAATCTGGTCACTGTCAATGCATTCGTTTTTTCTAATTCTTTAGAAGCAAGAAGGTAACATTTTGGTAAAATCTCGCCGTTCCCAATAAACATTTTTGGTTTTATTACAGTAACCACAACTATTAAATTACCACACTTAAACCACTGTTAGTAATTTAATATAGTTGCGGAAATATTTCGGTTACCTTTATAAACCCATTAAAACACTTAAATGGAGCAATTTATAAAGGTCACCAACACCTATTTTAGTACCGTTATACGACTTTAAAGTATATAACCAATAGTAGAGTAAATGTTTCCATCACCTTTATATAACCTACTTATACAATCCGGCTACTTTCAGTGTTAAATTTGGTTCCATAAGGTTTGCAGTTACCTTTATAAACTTTGCCTATAATGGTGTTAGTAATATTTCATGGGATTTAGATATCGGACGCCTACTTCCATCTCTGTTTAACTATCGTTGAGCGCCTATCCTTTCCACTCCCTTCAAAATTTTATGGTTGGGCATGTCACAGGGCATCTGAATATTTTTGCTAGGTATGTATAATAATATAATAGATGTTTCGCTAAGCATACTCGAAATTGTATGTGGCAAGAAAATTTTTCCACAAAAATATGAACAAGATACCTTCAAAAAATTCACGGGCCTTCGAAATACTCCTAAATAAGCAAGATTGTTTGCAAAAAAAAATATTTTTTTTTATTTTTTAAAATTACGAGAAAAAAGTTCCGAGTAATAAAATATAAAATGCTAATAAATTTCGTAATTGTGGGTCGTGTCAATTCTGTTCTATATTTGCATCATGGCGTCTCTTAGTAGATTACCCTTAAAAGCTTTGGCGATAATAATATCACTTAGAGTAACGTTACATAAATTGAAACAATGCTATAAACCTTCTGTAGTATTTTTTTTTATAAAACTATAAGTTTTCTATATATTCTTAGGTAATATAACACTACCAGTAGTGTTACTATAAAACCAAAGGTAATATAACGCTACCGGTAGTGTTACTATAAAACCAAAGGTAATATAATGCTACTAGTAGTGTTACTATAGAACCAAAGCTATTTTAAAGACACTCTCAGAGATGTGGGCCGCATTAATTTCATAACCTTCGGTAGATAACCCGTTAAACACTAATTTTCACGTTCCGAACCTTAAATTTTTGTTTCTGTTTTTGTTTTTAATATAGGTATGTGTCACTAGCGCGTGGGACTCGTTTATACCAGTGGATAGACAGACAATTATTTTCAATTTATCTTAAACAGTTTTACTTTTACACAGTTTCAAACAATTTCTTCTCATTAACATCACATACTTCATTTATTTTCACTCTAATAACTGGATTAACTATATTCGTTTTTTGTGCTTTTTGGGGAATCACAACAATAGTTTCAAAATTGCGCATCTACAATATTATGATGCAATGTCAACAACGTAGCTGTTTGTCTGTTTTCATTCATTTACAAACCATTTAAATTTAACTAGCCTTTCGGAAACACAGTAGATACCTAAATATTCGGCATTTTCGAGGTCGAGTAATTTTTAGAATAATAATTAAAATACCTTATCGTTCCTGGTTTAAATGCGGGCATGCGGAATCCTATTATTATAGGGTCACCATGATGGGAGCTGGGCAGGGCCGGCTCTAGGCGGGTGCGGACGGCGCGGCACGGCGCACCCGACCCCGCGTTTTGACGGGCCCCGCGCGCGCTTCCGAGTTCCGTATACAGGGTGATCCAGTAGTGTATGTAGGGGCGGGGCCGAAACCATTTTGGAATTTGAAAATATTCACTGCAGAGTGTCAATCTGAAGATATTGGGATTTCCTAAGACTAATTTTAAGTAATTTTCCTTAAAGTTTATAAAAAAATATGACTTCGGCCATTTTACTATGTTATTTTAAACGACTTTAAACTCGAAGTTTCGACTTTGAACTTCCACTTTGAAAGTCGGACTACGACTTTAAAAGTCGGAATTTCGTGTTCAATAAAAATAAAATAGTGGTGTGGCCTTCTACTCTTCTGTAGAAACTAAGACAAAGCCAAAATTACAAAATTATTAATTATTAGATACTAACTTAGCAACAAATGTTTCTAATACTGTTAGTACAAATTACCTACTAGTTTATATACAGGGTGAGTCGAAGTTAAACCGCCATACTCAAAATTTGAGTAGTATTTTTAAAAATAAATGGGGTTCTTCATATAACATTTTGTCCAAAAACGCTTCGTTTTCGACATCAAAGTTTTCTTTTAAAAACAGAAAAAATTAGTTTTTTCGGTTCCATTTATGCTATCGAGTTGAAAATTGGTACTTTTATGTTTTCTGGGACGGCGATTATGAATTTTCTATCAACTTTCTTCTAGCCGCTAGAGGGCGTTGGCTACGTCGTTACTTTCGAACAAAAGTGTTTTAAACTTTTTTGTCGTTGAAAAATCTGCATTTTAGATAGCGGAATATTAAATTACATTCGATTTTGAACAAAAAATGTCTCTTGTAAAAATACGAAAACCTTAACCGTTTTCATGAAAAACGCAATTTTGTGTCGCGGTGCGCGTGAATTCGAAAAAATTAAAATTTCGTAGTAGGCTGAGAAATGGGATTTATTCATTTGGAATTCTTTATTTACAGTAGGTATTGTCCTAAATTAACAATTTTTGTGAAATTAGTAACCCACAATTGTTTTCAAAGCCTACTAAACGTTGAAGCTCCTTTTCTCTGTTTTTGCTAATAAAGTTGTCTTGGTTAAAGTTCTTTTTATTACTAATTTCACAAAAATTGTTAATTTAGGACAATACCTACTGTAAATAAAGAATTCCAAATGAATAAATCCCATTTCTCAGCCTACTACGAAATTTTAATTTTTTCGAATTCACGCGCACCGCTGTCTAAAATGCATAGTTTTCAACGACAAAAAAGTTTAAAACACTTTTGTTCGAAAGTAACGACGTAGCCAACGCCCTCTCGCGGCTAGAAGAAAATTGATAGAAAATTCATAATCGCCGTACTAAAAAACATAAAAGTACCAATTTTCAACTCGATAGCATAAATGGAACCGAAAATACTAATTTTTTTCTGTTTTTAAAAGAAAACTTTGACGCCCTGTATGTCGAAAACGAAGCGTTTTTGGGCAAAATGTTATAAGAAGAACCCCATTCATTTTTAAAAATACTACTCAAATTTTGAGTATGACGGTTTAACTTCGACTCACCCTGTAGAAGCTTAAATGTTTATGGAAATTCTTTAGATAAGTATACAGGGTGAGTCAGAATGTATAGTAAATAGTTTAAAGGGGTGTTCGGCAGGTGGTTTTAAGGAGGATCTTTCACATTTTTTTTTTCGATTTGGGCTTTCCTTGCCAAGTTATTCGTGTCTACAGGGTGACCCAAAAGTATTTTTTTATTTATATCTCAATAACGGCGCTACTTAAAAATTTGAAATTTGGTATGTGTTATCTGCTTACTGGAAGACGCCTTAGGGTAGTTTATTCATTTACACAGTGCCCTAAAAAAGGGTAAAAACTAACAACCCCTATTAATTTTTTTGCTCACACTTTTTTGAGGTTATCTTTTTGGTCTTGCAGGTCCATCTTTTCAGTGCATCCTTTCCTCATGCAACAAAAGTGTACTCTTGTTTCATAACGATAAAATCAACCGTTTGGATTGAAATTGGCAAAACGTGCCCTAAAATACCTAATAATATAATAAAAAATAAAAAAATATAATAAATAATAATAACTATTACGTCGGCGAGCCGACTTTATGCTAATTTCGGAAGTGAATCATCCTGTAATTCCGAAACTAAAAGATGTGACGCTTTGATCTCAATTGGGGTTGAGGGAGATATATCCCTCGGATAAATATACGGGGTGGCTCAATTCCGTTCGTTCAGTTTTTGAGATCGAAGCGTCACATCTTTTAGTTTCGGAATTACAGGGTTCAAAAAATTCACGGGCCTTCGAAATACTCCTAAATAAGCAAGATTGTTTGCAAAAAAAAATATTTTTTTTTATTTTTTAAAATTACGAGAAAAAAGTTCCGAGTAATAAAATATAAAATGCTAATAAATTTCGTAATTGTGGGTCGTGTCAATTCTGTTCTATATTTGCATCATGGCGTCTCTTAGTAGATTACCCTTAAAAGCTTTGGCGATAATAATATCACTTAGAGTAACGTTACATAAATTGAAACAATGCTATAAACCTTCTGTAGTATTTTTTTTTATAAAACTATAAGTTTTCTATATATTCTTAGGTAATATAACACTACCAGTAGTGTTACTATAAAACCAAAGGTAATATAACGCTACCGGTAGTGTTACTATAAAACCAAAGGTAATATAATGCTACTAGTAGTGTTACTATAGAACCAAAGCTATTTTAAAGACACTCTCAGAGATGTGGGCCGCATTAATTTCATAACCTTCGGTAGATAACCCGTTAAACACTAATTTTCACGTTCCGAACCTTAAATTTTTGTTTCTGTTTTTGTTTTTAATATAGGTATGTGTCACTAGCGCGTGGGACTCGTTTATACCAGTGGATAGACAGACAATTATTTTCAATTTATCTTAAACAGTTTTACTTTTACACAGTTTCAAACAATTTCTTCTCATTAACATCACATACTTCATTTATTTTCACTCTAATAACTGGATTAACTATATTCGTTTTTTGTGCTTTTTGGGGAATCACAACAATAGTTTCAAAATTGCGCATCTACAATATTATGATGCAATGTCAACAACGTAGCTGTTTGTCTGTTTTCATTCATTTACAAACCATTTAAATTTAACTAGCCTTTCGGAAACACAGTAGATACCTAAATATTCGGCATTTTCGAGGTCGAGTAATTTTTAGAATAATAATTAAAATACCTTATCGTTCCTGGTTTAAATGCGGGCATGCGGAATCCTATTATTATAGGGTCACCATGATGGGAGCTGGGCAGGGCCGGCTCTAGGCGGGTGCGGACGGCGCGGCACGGCGCACCCGACCCCGCGTTTTGACGGGCCCCGCGCGCGCTTCCGAGTTCCGTATACAGGGTGATCCAGTAGTGTATGTAGGGGCGGGGCCGAAACCATTTTGGAATTTGAAAATATTCACTGCAGAGTGTCAATCTGAAGATATTGGGATTTCCTAAGACTAATTTTAAGTAATTTTCCTTAAAGTTTATAAAAAAATATGACTTCGGCCATTTTACTATGTTATTTTAAACGACTTTAAACTCGAAGTTTCGACTTTGAACTTCCACTTTGAAAGTCGGACTACGACTTTAAAAGTCGGAATTTCGTGTTCAATAAAAATAAAATAGTGGTGTGGCCTTCTACTCTTCTGTAGAAACTAAGACAAAGCCAAAATTACAAAATTATTAATTATTAGATACTAACTTAGCAACAAATGTTTCTAATACTGTTAGTACAAATTACCTACTAGTTTATATACAGGGTGAGTCGAAGTTAAACCGCCATACTCAAAATTTGAGTAGTATTTTTAAAAATAAATGGGGTTCTTCATATAACATTTTGTCCAAAAACGCTTCGTTTTCGACATCAAAGTTTTCTTTTAAAAACAGAAAAAATTAGTTTTTTCGGTTCCATTTATGCTATCGAGTTGAAAATTGGTACTTTTATGTTTTCTGGGACGGCGATTATGAATTTTCTATCAACTTTCTTCTAGCCGCTAGAGGGCGTTGGCTACGTCGTTACTTTCGAACAAAAGTGTTTTAAACTTTTTTGTCGTTGAAAAATCTGCATTTTAGATAGCGGAATATTAAATTACATTCGATTTTGAACAAAAAATGTCTCTTGTAAAAATACGAAAACCTTAACCGTTTTCATGAAAAACGCAATTTTGTGTCGCGGTGCGCGTGAATTCGAAAAAATTAAAATTTCGTAGTAGGCTGAGAAATGGGATTTATTCATTTGGAATTCTTTATTTACAGTAGGTATTGTCCTAAATTAACAATTTTTGTGAAATTAGTAACCCACAATTGTTTTCAAAGCCTACTAAACGTTGAAGCTCCTTTTCTCTGTTTTTGCTAATAAAGTTGTCTTGGTTAAAGTTCTTTTTATTACTAATTTCACAAAAATTGTTAATTTAGGACAATACCTACTGTAAATAAAGAATTCCAAATGAATAAATCCCATTTCTCAGCCTACTACGAAATTTTAATTTTTTCGAATTCACGCGCACCGCTGTCTAAAATGCATATTTTTCAACGACAAAAAAGTTTAAAACACTTTTGTTCGAAAGTAACGACGTAGCCAACGCCCTCTCGCGGCTAGAAGAAAATTGATAGAAAATTCATAATCGCCGTACTAAAAAACATAAAAGTACCAATTTTCAACTCGATAGCATAAATGGAACCGAAAATACTAATTTTTTTCTGTTTTTAAAAGAAAACTTTGACGCCCTGTATGTCGAAAACGAAGCGTTTTTGGGCAAAATGTTATAAGAAGAACCCCATTCATTTTTAAAAATACTACTCAAATTTTGAGTATGACGGTTTAACTTCGACTCACCCTGTAGAAGCTTAAATGTTTATGGAAATTCTTTAGATAAGTATACAGGGTGAGTCAGAATGTATAGTAAATAGTTTAAAGGGGTGTTCGGCAGGTGGTTTTAAGGAGGATCTTTCACATTTTTTTTTTCGATTTGGGCTTTCCTTGCCAAGTTATTCGTGTCTACAGGGTGACCCAAAAGTATTTTTTTATTTATATCTCAATAACGGCGCTACTTAAAAATTTGAAATTTGGTATGTGTTATCTGCTTACTGGAAGACGCCTTAGGGTAGTTTATTCATTTACACAGTGCCCTAAAAAAGGGTAAAAACTAACAACCCCTATTAATTTTTTTGCTCACACTTTTTTGAGGTTATCTTTTTGGTCTTGCAGGTCCATCTTTTCAGTGCATCCTTTCCTCATGCAACAAAAGTGTACTCTTGTTTCATAACGATAAAATCAACCGTTTGGATTGAAATTGGCAAAACGTGCCCTAAAATACCTAATAATATAATAAAAAATAAAAAAATATAATAAATAATAATAACTATTACGTCGGCGAGCCGACTTTATGCTAATTTCGGAAGTGAATCATCCTGTAATTCCGAAACTAAAAGATGTGACGCTTTGATCTCAATTGGGGTTGAGGGAGATATATCCCTCGGATAAATATACGGGGTGGCGTCCAATTCCGTTCATTCAGTTTTTGTCAAAAAAATATAACGTTTACGTCGGCCAGCCGACTTTATGCTAAATTCGGAAGTGAATCATCCTGTAATTCCGAAACTAAAAGATGTGACGCTTTGATCTCAATTGGGGTTCAGGGAGATGTATCCGTCGGATAAATATACGGGGTGGCGTTTAATTCTGTTCGTTCAGTTTTGGAAAAAAAAATAAAACGTTTACGTCGGCCGGCCGACTTTATGCTAAATTCGGAGGTGTTAAGGGATATATATCCCTCGGATAATTATTATACGGGGTGGCGTTCAATTCCGTTCGTTCAGTTTTTGGCAAAAAAATATAACGTTTACGTCGGCCAGCCGACTTTATGCTAAATGTGGAAGCGAATAACCCTGTAATTCCGAAACTAAAAGATGTGACGCTTCGATCTCAAAAACTGAACGAACGGAATTGAGCCACCCCGTATATTTATCCAAGGGATATATCTCCCTCAACCCCAATTGAGATCGAAGCGTCAGATCTTTTAGTTTGTTTTTAAAAAGGTTTTTTATTTTTATTATTTATTACATCTTAGAATATTTAAAAAAGAAAAATTCAGTAACCCAACCAATTCAGAAACTTTTTTATTCTTCACATTTTGGATGGAATTACTTTTTTATTCCGTATTTAGATAACTGTTAGGTAACTGATTACAGATTAAGCTTAGTAGGCGGGTTTAATTTTTGTCACTTTCCTATTTTACTACGTACGAGAGTGGTAGTGAATACTTTTTCCTACATTCGGAAGCATTTAAATAAAAAAATATTTTAAGCACATTTAAAAATGGAAATGGTATCTAGACAGGGACTCGTTTTTTTTTATTTAAAAATGTTTATATATGAACAACCCACCTTACACCTTTACACCCTGTAAACACCTTCTAATGCATTAAGAATGAATGTGTAGGTATTTTTTTTGTTAAATAGGTACACTGTATTATTCTATTTTTATTATCCTTGTTCTTGCACTACTTACTTAGGTACTTATAACATTATTTCAGTGAATGAGAATTTAAATGTAATCTTGAATTCTTCAGACAATGATCTATAGGTAAAAGTGTCGGTAATAGTATATTTCCTAACAAGTGCGGAAAGTGCCACTTTTCCGCACGCATTTACTTTTCCGCACGCATTTTAGTTTAGAAAGTGTCACTTTTCCGCACTAGTGCGGAAAAGTAGTGCGGAAAAGTACTTTTCCGCGGAAAAGTCACACTTTCTAAACTAAAATGCGTGCGGAAAAGTGTACTTTTCCGCACGCTTGTAGAAAAGAGTATAATCAGTATGGCCAACCTGAGAAACTAGCGTGCGAAAGGCACACCAATAACGCACTAATCCAAATGCTTAAATAAATAAACGAATAATGAGAATAAAAGTAATTAAACATAAAACAACAAAACTGATTACCCGTGAGATACACTCACCTGACGAATTTATGTGCACAAATCAGTAGATATAGAGACCCTAACACTGGTACACTTCGTCACTTCAAATGACTTTTCTAAACTAACTCTGATCTTTACCATCGGAATATGTAGGACCCTGGACGCACGTGTTTATAAAACAAACTCAAGTGAATATCGAGTATCTCGAGCCAGAGGCACTGTTTAGGTACAAAAGCTCTTTTCAGATATTTCTAACTAGCGCATAACGAATTTTTTTGTGGGTATCTACTATTCGTCTGTAAAACATTTTAGTAAAAATTGACATTCCAAAATTACTTAGATACTTCCCACACAACCTACATGTTTCTTTAATTTTGCATTATTTTTTGTAGCCTTTTACTATACTTTTTAGGTAGATATTGTTATTTATAATAGGCATGCATTGCTATTTAAAAAATGACATTCAAATTTAGAGAATGTGGTTTTATTTGTGACAATTTACAATTTATAAATTATATTATATTATGACGACAAATTTATATCTTGCAGCTGGGCGGCAGAGACCCTAGGCTCGGCCCTGCTTTAATCTTAGTTACCTACTGGAACTAAGGTAGCATTTGCTCAAGTACTGGAAACCCCTATAAAACGGCAGTAGGTAATCCTATTGGCCCCCCCAATCATATTTTCTGGGTGCGCCACTAAACCACACAGATAAAGCTATATACTAAAGGAGCAATACTGTGAATCTACATTTTGCCCATTTCTCTTGTCAACCAGCGTGGTGTTTTTCTATAGACACGGTACCTATACAGTCATGCTTTGCCCCGTAAGCCGTAAGCGAATGAATAACATCCTTCTTGAGCCTTGAGCCATCATTTTCCTAGGGCAATTTCAACCATTTCTCATTGGTCATAATCTTCTGAAAAACCTTGAACAAAATCCTGCAGTCTGGATGTTGAATTGATTTCGGCGATTGCACTTTCGGATCCACTGTTCCATTAGGCAAAGTCTAAAACCCCAGTCCCACAATTGTCATTAGTAACTTATTTTTTTTAATTGTCCAATTTGTTTTCTGTAGAACTATTATATGTTGGTTTTTCATTCGTTAAGCTTATCTATAGTTAGCTACAATTTAGGCAGATATAATTGGAAAAAATAGTTTGCATGTCTTGCATTCGAATAACGTCATGTTATGTTTATCGTTTCACAGAATATGCTAATTCACTACTCGTATCGTACATTTGAAATAATAGGGTTAACCAGAATTACAATAATAGGTACGATGTTAATTATTGTTAAAAAAAGATGATTACTAGCAACTATTTTGTTTGTAGGGAATACCTATCTAGATACTGAGATTTTCCATCTAACTATAAAGAATATAAAAATAGGTACCTATAGTTGGATAATTTAATATTTTGTTTTGTGTAATATAAATCAGAACCAGAAAAGAAACAAAAACATTATAGTAAAAACAATTTTAAAGAGTTTCCAAGATTTAACTGATCAGGATCCTTTAGCATATAAGAACCGTCGCAGTAGTTATTGAGACAGGGGCGTAGCTAAGGGGGGTTTTGGGGGTTCAGCCCCCCTTTAATATTGAAATTTTCTATTCCTCATTTTAACTATTTGTCCTTAAAATTTCTAAAAAATTTCACCTGCAGCGCTTTTTAGTTAACAAACATCTATACTAATTAAAATACATTTGCTTTTAGAAAATCAATAATTTTTATAGCCCGTGCCTTTGAGAGGACATGATCATTTATAAAGGATGTGGCAAAAATTTATAGGCACTAACGTAGGTAAATTTTTACATTCACTCAATGGGTGCCGATACTCCTATACTAGGGCCGTAGGCGCTGTCAATCAACTAAGCTGTCGGAGCATACGGCTTCCATCCGCTAGGTGCATTTAATTCAACTGACTATATAGTTGGTACCGGTGAAATGTAGGAGATTTCGACGTCTTATACAACTACTAGAAGGGGTTAAAGGGTGGAGGGTAACCATTCCTGTTTGTTGGTAATGTACTCTTATAGTATACTTAGCATAATTAAATAACTATAGGTCCATAATTAACAAAGAAAACAATTACCACCCGTCAGTTTTACGTAATATTTCCTGCTAATAAAAGGTTACTTAGAATTTTTTAGATTCATTAAAACTAATAATAATTGATCTTGAAATTTTGAAAATTTTAATCTAATAATAGTAATTGCGACCCCTTACCCGCACAAGCATGTTTTTTTTTGTAGAATGCTCCCCGACGTCCTCTATTTCCTTTTTCTTTAGGGAAAGCTAGACCAGGAAAGCTTTTAAAAACCAGTCTAAGAGAAACTTATGTAGGCCTTTGCCATACAGTCCCATATATCCCTGCACGTGCACTTTGTAACAAGAAAGATGTGTTTACCACAGCTCTTTTGTCGTTTCATGCAAGTCCATAACAACGAGAGTTCACAGACCCTAAAAAGAGGTTCTAAAATGTCGGAATGAAGCACCGCCACTTTTTTGTTATTTGTTTTTTGTCCACGTAGCTTAATACCTGTTGCTTAATGTGTTAATGTGGTTTCAGGCAGGCATCCTTATCATAACATAACGTACAAAGCAAGCACATCCTAGTAGGTATATAACCTCTCTCTTAACTTATATTACCAGGTCGAAGACAAAGGTTAGGTCGTTGACCGAAATTTGCCGGTTAGGTTGAATTGAATATTACATCCTTATACGTTCCAGTCGTCGGCTGTAGGTTTAAGAACATTCGTAATTATTTTCAATGGTGTAACTAACCCCCGAAATTGTGTCCACCCCCCTATTTGCGAGGTTCCCGAACGGACGTAGTTTCCGAGAATATGAATTTTCAAATTTATTCTCGACACCCCGTGTTTCACAGCGATATTTGTGGTGGTAATCGGAATGAATTTTACTGTTTCACTTCAGTGGCATAGATAGAAATTAATTTCGGGTAGGGAGGGACAATTTTTGTGAATTTTTTTCAAAAGAGTGCAATTAAAATAATTCTGTATAATGCGCCGCAGGTGAAATTTTTTAGAATCGTTAAGGAAAATTGCTTAAAATTGGTCTTAGGAAATCCCAATATCTTCCGATTTATAGGTACAAGCTGCAGTGAATATTTTCAAATTCTGAAATTGTTTCCGCCCCGGTCTTTTAAATACCTACTCTACTGACTGGATGGATAACCCTGTGTTACGGTTCAAAAAGTTTCAAGCGGATAAAGGGAAAGAAAAAAATAAATTACCTTTTTTTTACAATAGAACACTTACATTTCTTCTTCAAATGCCTTTATTTATTTTGCTATAACTTTGTTGCATTTAATTTGGTAATGCTTTAAATTCATGTTGGCTTTCCTATTGTCCGCTAATGTTTTCATAAAATTGGTTTCGCCTCCTAAAGTAGAGTAAAATAATTTTCTTTTATGACTAATTAAATTAATTGTTAACTTACCTGGAAATCCTTGCATTATACTTCTATCCGTTTCGCACTGCTTAGCGCGACCACTGTGTAGGCGCATGTTTACCTTTTTCTGCGGGCTCGGGGACAATTTGCGATCGGCTTTACGAATTTCGCTTTCTTTATTGAAATAAATTTACTGGCTGACCATTGTTTTCCAGCTATCATAGATAGATATAGGTAGTAGTTTCGCCTCACACGCCCTACCTAAAACAAATAAAATAACCGACTGATTAGTTTGATGGGTAGACAACAAACACATAAAATATTTAATAATTACAAGTGTTGCACTCACCTTAGCGTCCTTCTATGATATTATTTCGTGGCCCCGCATCATTGTTGCTGTTATTGTTGCAACTATCTGTTATTTTTCTTCCAATTTCCACATATTTCGGAGAACCGACTTGCCAAACACGTCAATTGTCGCAAACGTCAAGTTCCCGATTTGATCGAGCAGTGTGTCATTAATTCGGTTTCTGCTAAAAGTCCCTAAGTCATGGATTTTGGCGCCTTCACGGAGAGGCTCGCCTTGGGGGGAAGTGCTTCCTTGTTTTTTTTTGGTGATGGTCGGTTGAGATGAGAGTGGTCGAAGAGGACACGTTTTCTACACCGGGCAGTTTGCCAATTTTTCTAGAATTCATTCAGTAATACCGCAAGATTACTAGTCGCCAAATAGTTTAGTTTTGGGCTAGTCACGTATTTTACGTAATTTTCTTGAGGAATATTGTGACCCACCTTATTTTCATATGGATTCGTCTTGACCATCACCACACCCTTCTCCACACCACGAGGCCACCTCCAACTTCGTAAGTCAGTTCGGAGTACAGTAATATTCCCTTATTTGTGCCCTAAACGCTAATGTGAGTAATGTAACATTTTAGGCCTTTTTCTCCATACCCCGGACGTCTTTCCCGGACGACAGAGTTAGATTGTCTCCCCATTGCACAATCAGTCTTCAACAAACCTACATACCATACTCAGGGCGAAGTCGACCGTTCTGGGCAGCTACCCGCCACTTTATGTAATCACAAGAAAAACCCGCAACCAGACTGGGAATCGACTTACCGGCAAGTCCTCTCCAGTTTATTACTATTATTATTTTAACTTAACATAGTGGCCAAGCGCGAGATAACTGCACAAAATAGTCAATTTATCAATTATTCTGCACCCTTAATTAGCCATTATAAAAGTTATCTGCTATATTTTGCCAAGTTACGTACCTTTTTATCATATTTATGCGTGTGCACCAGGTATAATATTATACACGGGGATTCCTTTGTTCTTTTTTTTTCTTTAAGCCTGCCTGTTATGCATTGTTTGTAGCTTACCTAATTAATTATCTGTGATATTTGGTTGCTTTATGGAGATATCTATTTTATGGTGTGCTGTATTTTATTATTAGTAGCTTGGCCGATGTTCTCTAGGTTTACAAACTGCGAATATACCCTATAGTTGATAATTTACATATTTTGTTGTTATTGGCAAACAATATTTATTTCCCGTTTTATAACCCCAGTCACCTGGGTTATACCTCTTTGTACTGTGTTGGGCACTACCAAAAGAAAAACGGGTGGCGCACTCAATTTCAAAGTATACCTTTCTCGATAAGGTATTTTACCTATAGGAGCTAGTCGGTGCATAACAAAGAGGTACCTAATTACTTTGTCAATCCTACAAGATACCGATAAATTTGATCATTCTTTTTTTTTTACTCGAACCCAGATATTAGGTAACACCTGATATATTCTTACACATTCTTCACCTGGCCTGACGACACCTTTAGGATTGCCAGTAGGTAAGGTTAAAGATTTCTGCGCGCCTCTTGCCCAAGTGAACCTATCATACAAATAATAAATAAATCTTCAAATACAAATTGGTACTAATCTATTCATAAAATATACTCTGCGAATCCCCTATTCTGCTAATCCATGGCGCACGCAGCCATGCACCACCGTTCACCGTTTACTGTTGTCCAGTGTTGCCAGTTATGTTTTATTTTATTTGAAAGTATTTTCTGATGACAAAAGTCGGTACTGCACTGATCCAAAAATTATGTTTTGTTGGCAGTTTTCAGGCGGGTTTCCATACTCTACTGGAAAACCAGTTTAATAAATTATTACACTCACTGATGCTCGGAGAGCTCGTTCTAGTGTTGGTGCAAAGCATATAAAATGGTGGTATTTCGGGGGGGGGGGGGGGGGGGGGCGTTGAATCCCCAAAATCCCCCTCAGATACGTCCCTGGAACTAGAGCGCTTGTTCTAAAAATCCTCACGAGCGATTTGCCTTACGTAATGAAGAATTACGCTTCCTTTTTTTATATAGACCCATTAAAGACTTGTCATCCTTCTTTTATGTGCGTATTTTGAAGAAAAATAAAAAAGTTCCTTAAAATATACATTACATTTTTAAACCCAGCTTTGTCAATAACAATATAACTGATGTTGAGAGAGGTCCACAATATAACATAATGTAGGTAAATGCTCTTAAGAAGGTAGTAAATTAAATCTGTGAGATGCATCAAAAGTTATTCTTTAAACTAAGTATGCATTTCGGCGAACATTAAGTACCTAAACGTTAGTCTTTCTTAAGTCACACCCTTAAAAATAAATTACATACCAAAAAAAGAAAGGAGAATAACCTAACCTGAATTTTTTTTAATAAAACATACCAATCAAGGAGAAAAATATTTGCGGTGAGTTGCGTATCTCTATCCACTTCCAAATGAGAAAATGTTATTGTTCGGCAATGACCACGAGAACATGTTGGCCCAACATTTTCCAGAAAAGGGAAATAAAAGTAAAATAAAACATGACGAAGAAGGAGAGGAACCAACATAACTCGCATAAATAAAAATAAATATTCTGAAAAATTAAATATAACAAGGAATCTTAAAAATATTAAAATGTAAAACAATAATAAAAATTCCAAAAATGAAAATGACATTTGATCATGCAAAATAATTTTAAAAAGCAACAAAAAATCCCTAAAAGCGTGCTACGGATCACTCAGAATCCTCAGAAGAATCGTTGGAAGGTGGAGGAGGATATACCTGAGCACCAAATTTAAAAAGTTGTGTATGCGATCTGAAAATAACTTTGAATAAAGAATCCCAGGAAGAAGTCAAAGCTCTATGTCACGGTCTATGTGTATTATAAAATATGTGAGAAGGAAATCACCCTGAGTAGTAACCAAGTTTTGACACAGTATTTCGATATCTGACACGGTGTTAGGTGTCAGTAAGGTAAATGAACCAAAACCTGATACTTAAAAAATATTGGAGGCAATTGTTAAGTATTTCACATGAATATTTAACTTGCCATTGTTGTCATAAAACCATTTAAGGTAGAAAACAAATTCAGCGTGCTGAAAAAATGCCAAACATTTAATAAAATATTATATTTAAGTGTAAAATATTAACTTTTATTTAAAACCTACGCCTGCACCAAAAGCTGACAGTGTTTATCAACGGGGTTCCTAAAGATGAATATGTTTGTTCTTAAACCTGATATACGTTATTACTTATATGTTGTTATCTATTAATTAATTATTGTTTGAATTGTTGTTTTTTATTTAAATGCATAGAAAATGTTTTTGCTCATTATTTAGATGCTTAAAAATTATTTTGGAACTTTTCCAACAAAGTTTTTTGATTTCTGCAGGGCACGCATCATAACCATTAACCATACCATGACATTTCATCACAAATTTGCTAATAGGTTAGTAAGTAAAGGTAAGTAGTAGATTAGGTGACTTGATAAATAAATTTAATTATTTTTCAGACACCTAATGTTTTTTTCAAGACTGTACGACTAATAATACACTACACACACAAATATTATTAGAACCTGTAGTATTATTTTTAAGAAATATTCTGTTACATTCGTTAATAAGTATTTCAAGAATATTTTATTAGACAAATTTAAATTTAAAAACTTTCTGTGTATTTTTCATTTCTTTAATTTTGAATCACCCCCTTTGAACATGTACTGGCTCTGAACTCAACTCAACAATATCATCTGGGGCATAAAGGATTTCGTCTTTACATTTGGGCCATTTGTATAAAAATGGACAACTAGCTTCATAAGCACTAACCATGTAACCTTTATTACAACTCTTTGTAAGTTTGCCTGGATAATAGTTTTAATCATTATTTAACAATAACATAACTATTTTCAACAATATCCTTGAATACTTTTCGCATCCTAAGTCACTGTTAGTTATTTTTTGCTCTTCTGAAACTGAAGATGAAAATTTAGCTCCAGGATTTTCTTTACTGGCATTTTTATTCTTTGATTTATCTTTCCTTTCCATTTTATTTTTGCGTTCTTCTTCCTCCACCTCTTTTTACTTCTTTTCAGATTCCTTTTTCTTAAAATATGTTTACCATTGCTCTGAAGTTGCAACTGTGGGAATTTTATCTTTTAAAACTCTCTTTGCATCTGATGTCTTAAGTTTTTCAGGCCAAAATAAACCTTTTTTTGAATGGAGTTGGCACATTTAAATGATTTATTGGTGTTGTGGATTCTTTTGAAGTTTTTTTCCATAACTTGTATTACTTCTGCTATTTTAGCACGATTGATTTCATTTCTACTTTCTTTATTCTCCCTTAAGACATTACATTCTTCCGGAATTTTTCTATAACTTCTGCTTCTTTATCAAAATTGATTCCATTTATACATATATATTTTTGTTCTCGCTTGTGACATTACAGTCTTCTGGAGTTTTTTCAACATTTCTTATAATCTCTGCTTCATTATAACATTTATTTTTGTGTTTCCTTTATTCTCGCTTATGACATTTTCTATCCCAGGTAATTCATATTCATCTAGCTCTATGTCTATGTATTTTTTATTAAGCTCAGTTAAATTTTCGTCTTGTACCTGATGAGCTTGAACTCCATCATTTAAAACATAGTCTTTCCCAGTAATATTTTTTTCTGCCAAGGAGTGTGTAATATCTATTAAATAATTCTACATCTACATATTTTCGGCGGCATTACCTAATACAGTGACCGGCAGAAACTTGGACACAAATGGAAAACTTTTTTATTATTAATTTCTCAGAAAATTTTATTCTTGATAAAAGTTGGTGCATCATTACAAACTCAAAACGCATATATCAAAATTTAAATATCTCTTTTTGGATACGAGGTAGATTCAAAAATGTCAAAATACCTCAAGAGTAAAGTACCCTTATTTTTTAAAATAAGGTACAAAGTTACTTATAAAAGTTGTTTAGAATCAAAGGTGGATGTCAGATTTAAAGTCACAGCCACCTAGTCAAAATAAAAGAAATTTAACTTTTTTTGTATTTTTTTTCGACCACCCTGTGTATTAACAAAAACAAAATACCGCAAGCACAACTTATCATCATATAATACATGAATTTGCTACTAAACTTTAATTTTGTTCGATTAGCAGCTATAAATTTAAATTAATCGAAATCAGAGTTTAAAAATATTAAATTTTTGTGTCCAACTTTCTGCCGGTCCCTGTATATCTTTGTCATTTAAGAAGGGAATTCAGAACATGCTAATCTTTCTTCTTTCTCTAATTTAAATTTGTACCAAAAGTTAAAGAGGAACGTGTCTATTTAATTTTTGAATAATCTACTGCATCGGCATTAAGAGCAATGGCACTGCAAATAGTACAGATAAACGCACGGAATTTCCGCTAGCTTTCTACCGTATACTTTACATGGAATTAGTCCCAGGACGTCCACCAAAAATGCAAAACAAAATTTGAAACTTCAAAATCTATCTCCTCTGTTATACGTAAACTGATTTCTGTCAAACCTGTCTCAAACTGTGGCGAAAATATAGGTCTACGATTCGTATGGACAATTTTTTTGTTTTTAATTGTAGTTTTTTAATGGTAACAAAAATACTCCTTCAAATACTCCCGAGAAAATGAAACGGTAGCATTTTTGTAAATTTTACAAGTACCAACAATGTTTTTTAAAAAAATTGTCCATACGAATTGTTCCTCCATCTTTTAGTTACATTTTGGTAAAAAAATCGAATTTCTGGAACTGAAAATAAAAAAGTAGATCGACTTCTAGAAAAACACTGCAAAGCCGAAATCAATATGAATACACCGTGCCCCCACTCCTGCCTTCTCCTCAAGCGAGTTTCCGTAGAGGGGACACTAAGTAGACAAAGATAGGTACAATATGTTCGCCCGTTAGCCGTCGCACTCTTGTTTCCTCTTATTGTATTTTACAACCTTTTTTATTTAACTTCACCTGTTAGCAGCGTCCAGAGAATACTACTGTTATTGTGTGGGTCTAATCTTGCAAGCTGAATTAGAACCACTTCCTGACATCCGATTGAGCTGAAATTTTGCATACACCTTTAGTTCCGGTGACAATGCAATATGCAATACTCAATATTGTAATACTTTCTACTTTCTAATACTTAATATGGGTATCAGATGAAAGGGGTTGACGAGTACAAAATAATAAGATAAGTGACGTCATACTAAATCCACTAAATTTCTTTACCACTCTCCTGACAAAATAAAATAAAAGATAAAAACCTTTTTAAAAACAAGCTTTTATTTAAGCCATGTACTAAAACGAATAAAATGAAATAAATCATGTACTACATCGAATAAAATAAAATAAGTCTAGGTTTTTGTTGGAATAATAATTCAGTGCCAAATTGCGCCAAGTCGTTTTTGTAATTTAAAAAGCTTGTCGGGAGAAATGTTCATAGAAAGTAGGTACCAATTAATTTTAATATACAGTGATTGGTTGATAAGCAAGTACCTACTTGCCAAAGTATGTATTTTCTTTAGAATTCGCGAGACTAGCTTTTTGATTTACAAAAATTTGTCGCAATTTGGCATTGAATTATCTTAACGAAAACCTAGATTTATTTTATTTTATTCCTTTTAGTAGATACCAGACGTAGGTATTTTATTTTATTCGTTTTAGTACATGACTTAAATAAAAGTTTGTTTTTAAAAAGGTTTTTTATCTTTTATTTTTTATTATCTGCAATAGCACAGAATAACTAAATTCTGTGGCAATAGTTATCTAGCCTAATCTTGATTGAAGGCTTCTATAGGCTGAATTTGATGTTTCTGAAATTCTTCCCTATGGAATTAACAAGTATATAAAACCATAAATGCAATATTTTAAATTTTGGTTGTGTTAGTTCGTCTTTATGTACAGGGTGATCATTTTTATAGCCCAGCCTGTCTTAGTGGAAAACGGTCGAAGATATGGAGATATTATATTATATGGAAGATGATATAGGGTGTATAAAGGAATAAACTGGCCTCATGTAGCGACTCTCTGCTAATACGACGCTAGGCGTCGCGTTGCGGCGCCAAGAAATATTTTTTCCCACCACATACCATTTTTGTTACATCATTCAAAATCCCTTAGGGTAGTTTATTCATTTACACACTGCCCTAAAAAAGGGTAAAAACTAACAACCCCTATTATTTTTTTTCCTCGAACTTTTTTGTGGGTCATTTTTACATATAACAAAAATATGATTTGTGTAGCCCTTTTATTATGGACATATCATTTTGGGCATCTACTGTAACATTATTTTTTTGTTTTTTTAATGTTCGATAATAGTACATTATACACTTAGGTTGAGAAGTGAGCCATTAAATAATGGCCTTCTCAACCGAAGTGTCTATATATTTTTTTACTACAAACATTGAAATATTGCCACATTTTACATATTTGATTAGATTTTGATATTTTAGTCATTTCTCGCTTTTTTCAAATACTTCGAAAGCCTGGGAGTTCAGTTGTCAAGCTGATAAAATGAAAATAATTTTTAAATGTCATATAGAAAATTGTTCATTATTTACCTAGGTATTTTTTTATTATCATTATTTACCTAGGGAGAGAAATATTACTTCTCATTGATTTCTCAGGTTAGTAGTAAAAAAAAATTAAATTGTTGACGCCCGTCTACTATGAATTTTTACTTGATTTTCGGTAGTCAGGGGAATGGCATTTATCATGAAATAATTTTTTTGTATCAAAAATATTGTGTTTTCGAGAAAAAATGTACAGGGAAAAAAGTTTCTTAAATAAAAGGGCTACGCAAATCATATTTTTGTTATACGTAAAAATGACCCACAAAAAAATTCAAGCAAAAAAATTAATAGGGGTTGCTAGTTTTTACCCTTTTTAGGGCGGTGTGTAAATAAATAAACTACCCTAAGGCGTCTTCCCGTAAGTAGATAACACATACCAAATTTCAAATTTTTAAGTAGCGCCGGTATTGAGATAAAAATAAAAAAATATTTGGGTCACCCTGTAGACCCGAATAACTTGGCAAGGAAAGCCCAAATCGAAAAATTTTATATGAGAGACCCCTTAAAACCACCTGCCGAACACCCCTTTAAAGTATTTACTATACATTCTGACTCACCCTGTATAATATCTCCATATCTTTGACCGTGTTCCACCAAGAGAGCCTGGGCCTCTAAAAATGATCACCCTGTACTTTTTTTTGTAGGAAAAATCCAACTTTTAAAATTTTTATAAATGGTATTTTCAAGTACAGGGTGGTTCATTATAAATTGACTTTTGAGGTTAGAAAAAAAAGTTTTTTGCAAAAGTTTTAGATACTAATACAAAGTTTTTTGTGACGCTATTGGACCGTGTACAGTGTGTTCTAGAAAGCCGTGGCAGACATAACTTATGTTTTTTGAAATGGAACACCCTACCTATATATTTTTGCATTTTTGAAATCTGCTCATCAAGGCAATTAAAATGATATTAAACTTTGTGGCATTATCTTTTTCCGTTTTTGAAAAATTCCGTTTTCAAATTTTATACTAAATTTATTTAAGTCGAATTTGTGGATCTCGCGATAAAGATAGATGATCGGTGTAATAACAAAAAATAAAGGGTGATTTATTCATAACTACATTAATTTTAACAGTGGGTAGGGAAAAATATCCTGAATGCGAAATCGCAATTAAAAAAATTCCAACTTTTTTCTTAAAGCCGGAATTAATTTTTTTCTAAACCGCATTTTTACCTATTTGGCCCCCTATTTGCAGCTGCCACTGACTTTCTTTCAGGGCGCATGAGGCATCGGCAGAGCATTGGACGACGCTTGCCGTCATGCGCGTCAGCATTGTTGCCAGATGTACGGAACTTTCATAAGTTTGAAGGAATGTTTCGGTACATAATTATTATTTGTATTGTAGGCGAATGTTCTGCAAAATTCATGCGGAAATTATGGCCAAAATGTTAACACTTAGGTTAAGGTACCTCTTGTAACGGTTAGTTTTGGCCTGAGACACCTTAAGGGATAAATGCCAACAAGAAAAATAAATGAAACGACTGCTTACGTGGCCTTTTGATTTTTGATGCTTTATTAAGTACTAAACTGGCTTACATGATTTCGTGGACCTTGACACCACCGAGGACGATCTTTTTCTTGATAGAACAAACTTCATTCACTTTCACTTCGCGCACTAATTTTTCCGCTCACTCGTTCACTGATAATCCTTTTTACTGCACGGAGACGCTCTTAGAGATGTGTTCTGTGGGTGTCCCTCTTCCTCTGAAATAAGAACGTCGACATTAGCCAACATATCTGGGGTCTAGTTGCTTAAACTTACCGTATACTTTCCGCTTAGGTTGCATCCAACACGAACGACACACTTTTCTCAGTCCTTTCTTTCTCATTATGTTTTCTTATCATTGTTAAGGACTCATACCTATCTACAATAGAATCGAAATTTTTGAAACAGTTTCAGTATTTTCCAATCACTGTTTGTTGAAACTGTGTGCGTCTCATGCTTGTAATGGCAAAAATAGCATCTGTGGGTGTTCCGCTTCCTCTGAAATAAGAACGTCAACATTAGCGAACATATTTGGGGTCTAGTTGCTTAAACTTACCATGTACTTTCTGCTTAGGTCGTATCCAACACGAACGACACACCAGTCCTTTCTTTCTCGTTATGTTTTCTTGTCATAGTTAAGGACTCATACCTATTTCCAATAGAATCGAAATTTTTGAAACAGTTTCAGTATTTTCCAATCACTGTTTGTTGAAACTGTGTACGTCTCGTGCAAAAATAGCGGTGAAAGTTCCCCACGATGTACCTACGCAGCCCCGTTTTTTTTATTGTGGCTACCTTTCTTATTTTCGAGGTCCCTGAACACGAATCTCACCTTAGTTTTTTTTGCTCGGACGTAGTTTCCGAGAAAATGAATTTTCAAATTTCCTTTTCACATCTCACTTTTCACGGCGATATTTGTGGTTATAATCCGGTTGACTTTTTACTGTACGCAGCTCAAACTGATCACCAGACTATTTTGCACCTTTTGCAATATCGACACTTCGCGAAAACCCGCGGAAAAACAGGAAATAAGGTGGGTAATCTGTGTGTCCAAGATTAATCTTGCATTGTTTTCAGGCCGGTTGCCTATCCCTTATTTCTGTTTTGTTTTCTGTTTGCAGCCTGAAGTTAGCGACGTTTAATGTACCACCGATATTAAGAGAAGTACTTACCTAAACTGGAGCGCTTGTTCTCAAAATCCGCACGAGGGAATTTGGCATGATAAAAATACCGTCAATAGTCTCCACATTAAAATCTGTGAAATACAAAAAAGAATCATGCATGACCTTTCTTTAAACTATGCGTTACGGCAATAGTTATAAGAAGAAACATTAAGAAATATTTTTGCCGTGTTTACGTAGGCTATTTTCGCCCGACATTCGGGGCGCGCTTAGTTTCTCATGATTATTTTTTGTATTTCACAAATTTGATTTGGAGACTATTTACGGCCTTTTTAAGAGTATTTACCAACATTATGTTAGATTGTGGGACCTCTATCAACACCAATTTAAGTAATGTTAGGGTTAGGTATTGACAAAACTGGACCTATAAAAATGAATGTTTAAATTTTCGTTTCATTAACATTTTTATTTTTCTTCAAAATACCCACTTAAAAGTAGGAGGTTGTATCTACTTCTTCAAAAAAGGAAGGGTAATTCTTCATTACGTAAAGCATTGAATGCCAAATTCCCTCGTGCGGGTTTTGAGAACAAGTGCTCCAGTTGACTTCTCTTAATATCGGTGGTACTTTAAATCAGCGCCACACAAATGTCAGGCGTCAAAAACGCCGAAAAGAAGACAGCGTCATCGATTTTTCGCCAACTAGCCCGTTCCACCATCGGTCATAATTACGTCCGTGTACCGATTTTATTTTTTCTAAGGGTGTTTCTGGCATTTTTTGAGATACCATTCCACAGATTACCTCCTTTGGAGAGGGGTCATCTCCAGTTTTAATGAAAATCTCGGGCCTCGAGGGTAAAGGGTTCTTCGCCCTCGGCGGAGTGTATTTCCGTTTTTAATTATTTTTCTAAGTAGGTACGTTCCCCCTACTTTTTGGGGATGCCATTCCACAATACATCCCGAGAGCGAATGTACACTTTGCCCTCGAGATCCGAGATTTTCCTTAAAACTGGAGACCACCCGTCCCCAAAAGAGCTTATTTGTGGAATAGCATCCCCAAAAAGTAGGGGGAACGTAGGTACTTAGAAAAATTAAAAACGGAAATAGGTACATCCCGAGGGCGAATGGACCCCTGTCCCTCGAGATCCGAGATTTTCATTGAAACTGGAGATGACCCCTTTCCAAAGGAGGTAATCTGTGGAATGGTATCCGAAAAAAATGCCAGAAACACCCTTAGAAAAAATAATATTGGTACACGGACTTTAATTATGATCGATGGTGGAACGGGCTAGTGGGCGAAAAATCGATGACGCTGTGTTTTCGGCGTTGACGCCGGCGCCATGGCGCTGGCGTTAGTGACGCTAACTTCACCTAAGCACCTAAGTAGTGGAGCGGAGGACAGCGGACAGGGCAATGCATAAATCTTGGATATTTTCTGTTTTCCGCGGGTTTTCGCCAAGTGTCGATGTTGCAAAAGGTGCAAAATAGTATGGTGATTAGTTTGAGCTGTGTACAGTAAAAATTTACCCCAATTATAACCACAAATATCGCCGTAAAAAGTGAGGTGTCAAAGGGAAATTTGAAAATCCATTTTCTCGGAAACTACGTCGAGCACCAAAAACTAAGGTGTTCCGGAACCTCGAAAATAGGGGGGTAGCCAAAATTAAAAAAAAAACAGGCTGCGTATACACAGTGGGGAACTTTTACCAAAATTGTTTTAGAGATCGTGATTTGTGCAGTGAAAAGTGTAGTGACATTCTGAAGGAATATGTGTCAGTTAGATGCTGAATGCGGAAAGTCCAAGATGTGCTAACACTCTTTTATTGTCCCATGTCCCATTAACCAGAGGTAAATTCATAAACTGGATATTTTTTCTTATTTAAATTATGGCAACGAAACGGCAACGTCGCGGCCGGCGCCATGTTCCCCACCAGAAAGCCTCATTCACATGCGTTCAGGTGCGCCTCGTTACGTGGGATTAGGTTTAAATTGCCCCATTATTTAAACATGCAGCGAAAAATTTTTTTTTTGCGTTTTTGGCATATATGTACCTCCCTGATGACGTGGTTAAAATTATTGTATTTATGAATAAATCACCCTATTATCCCTCGTTGCAGACAGAACTTGCCGTCCTCTCTGACTCTAGTCTACACGTACATAAATCTGTAACAAGCCCAGCTTATAGTGTCAGTCGCTAGGCTATGGTATGGTTTAGTAGTTCACCAAAAATAAACAGTACCTACTGTGGAAATAATAATTTATTGAAACACTGTTCTACTTTGGCTGTTTGATTGATAGGAATAATAATTTCATGTCAGAAAAAATTGTAAAAAGTTATAAAAAAAATTCTTTCCAATTCAGTGCACTTATCAGAAAAACAATTATTATTGCATACAAAATATCGAAATATACAGACAAAACTTATGTTTTTTTATTAATTTCTATAACCCAATTTTCCGCAAGGCACTGAAGAAAAAAACAGGGTTAGTAAATAACAAAAAAGACCAGAAAATATACTTTCGGAATTCGTACAAATAGGGGTAGGTATGTGTTTAATATTTATATATGTGTTTAATATTTATATTTTTTCAACAATAGCCGAACAAATACACAAACCGAGTCAACAACAAAACGCCATGAAGTAGTCAGGTTGCAGCCCTACAACTTTTGTATTTGATATTTTTTTTCTAAGTTGATAAATAAAAAAGTTATGAAGTGGCCTAATTTCGCGGAATCACCCTGTACACCGGCGCCCTTCCGACCGATTCAGCTCTCGACTGCCTGGCGGTCCGACTCGCTCGGGTCCGAAAAAACGTCGTCCGTCGTCCGACACCGTTCCTCGCGCTAAACGCGCTGCCGGTGAGAGGGGAAGGGACGAGAGTGCGTGGTGAGGGGTGACTAGAGGAGAATATTCCTGAGATTGGAGCCGGTCGTCGCGACTGTTAATTTTAGATCTTGTCTGCGCGGTCATGACTCTTAAGAGGGCACAATCCACACACCGTAAAACCATTTTTCAAAGTTTCGCTTTGAACGTTTGATCTTAGAATGGAATTGAAGAGAGGGGCGAAATATTCTGTTTTCAACTTAGCACCCCCATTTTCAATTCGCCATTTGTGTATTGCTTTCCGCCACGCTGTCTTAAGTGGATGAAATATAGCAACATCCATTGGCTCAATATGTGTGTGGAATTTGGATATAAAGCGATACAAAATTCACTTAATGGCAGAGTGAGGTGAGATGCGTGGCCATCGACAAATAATAAGATTGGAAAAGTATACTAATTTTCACCTAGCCGTGGGTAAAATGAGTTTGTGATGTACTCAAAAAATGTCTGAGAAGTCATCCAACCTGACTCTGATTTACTGAGGCAATATCCTTTAGGCAACATATGAACAACTGCCATTGGAATCCTTTCATAAGGATAAATGATCATGGATGGAGCTATAGCACCAGCTGAGTTTCCTAAAATAAAGTTAGGATAGAATTATTAGAAGGCAACCTATTAGGAATAGAACTTCTTACCACATACAAGAGTTGTTAAACATTCCTTAAACAACAACTTAAAAAAACGGCTTCATCCGCATTGAACACTCGCGTAGGATCATTAACAATTTTGAGCAAATCTTTGCTTTTAAAATAGTAGGTTACTTCTTTAAACCAGCTTCTGATATTTTGTCCATAAACCTTCGCCCTTCCACTTGTTAAATTTTGGGTTATTCTCTCTGCAATCTCCGGGTGTCTTTAAAAAAAAGCTCATCCCAATGACGGCCAAGACGATTATTACTGAATTTAGAATCTCTCTTCAATTTCTTTCAAATCATTCCAATGCTATCAAGGAGTTGGGTTTTTGTGACTGGAAAGAAAACCTCTATCTGATAGGTGCAGCATCCAACTGACTAAGGCAGTTTCTTCATTGGAAGACAGAACTGTAGGGAAACCTATTTTTCCTAGCTCTGGATATTTCCAAGTTTTTTTTATAGTAAAGGGTAGAACGAGGAATGTTATATGTTTATGATACCGTGGCTTCCACCTTTAATATCCTTCATTGCATTTTTAATGCGTCTTCAGAATAATTTTTAATTTTCTTGGGAGGCATCTTTGGCTACATACAATATCAGGATTAGGAACAAGAATTATAATGTAGTTATTTTAAACCTCCCTAATGATTGTACACATGCCACTTCAACAATACTTTCAAACTATATAAAAAATGTTCTTACCAGGGCCTCTAAGCCTTAAGAAATTGTTAACGGAAAATGACTTTCCTAAAGAAACAGAACACCTTGAATTTTAGGTTACACTAAATTAAAATGTTTTAGCTTCAATGATTGGTTGCCTATGCCAGTGTCGACTAGAATGTTGAAATAATAATTGCAGATGGTGGATATAGACACATCTATATGAATATGCTTGTTTTTGTTAAAAAAAGAAACGTGTCAGGTTTTAGGACTATGTCACGTTTTGGTGCACCTACCTTATGTGGTATTTAGAAACTTTTTCGAGTTAATATGCTTAGCTGAGCGGCTTATTGTGGCACTTCCCTGACCGCCAAAACTAAATTGTTTGGGGTTAATAATTCATCGGTAAGTAATTTTGTAATTTAAATTTACTTTTGAAGCCATGCACCAAAGTGGCATATAAGGCGTTTGTGTAAGTACCTACCTACTCTTCATAATTGGAAATTTATTAGAATTGCTGTATTATCAAGGATATAAACGTGCCTTATAATGTTTTGCCTGTTTTTTAGGTAGGTATATACTGATTTCATGAAAAATGAGGATTTCTGCCTCAATTAGTTTGTCGAAACAACTCAAAGGTGCGCGCCATGGTAAAAACAGAAGCGTCATGCCGCCATATGCAGAGACTGTCCCGATTGAGTGTTAAGCCCAAACTTGCTACCTACCCTTCAACATGCAAAACTTTTCTGCCAAACCTTTAATTGGAACACCAGCTCTGAGACCTCTTCAATTTAGCTTAATATTCTGAGTGTGGACTCCGGTTTCGGGATCTACAAAGTTGTAACTGTGATTAACAGTTTCGTGGAGAAAGCCTTCCTCCCTTAAAGAGTCCTAAGCGTTCCAACAGTCTGATATGACTGTCGTCCCTAACAAAGTTGCCTTTGTATGATTTTTAATAGGGACAAAGAACGATTTCTTTGAACCCCGTTCAAAATCACCGAAACCCCATTGACCCTCAATAACCTGCCCTCTATATTATTCATGCGTTTGCCTAATTTAGCTTCATCTATACAGGGTGTCCCAATAAGGACTCCCGTCGCCGATATCTCCGGAACAAAAAGAGATATTTTAATTCTGCAAACGCCGTTCGCTAGGACGTGAAGAGGGCTTTATTCGAAACTGATAACCGTTCATTTTGATAATGGCGTATAGATGGCGCTGCGATGCAAAGAAACTTTTCAATCCTAGGAACGTTGGAGCCTAGCGCATTTGAAAGACTGATTAATTTGGAGAAACTTTTGTTCTATGGACTATTTTCCTACTGTCACTAGTTTCTGAGATAACCGCTCTACAATGTCATTTAACTAACTCGCTTAAAATTAACTTTAGAGGAAAAAGTTGTTAAAAATATCTTTGTAGTTCACTAAGGACGAAGAAAATAGCTATACGTGTCAAATTATTACACATCCTGTTTGACCGAAAGTACCGGAAGTGACCCATTTTTCAGATTAAAATGAACATACTGTATAATTTATCCCGCACAAGTAATAAAGGTAGTTTCCAGTGTCATATAATAACAATAACACCATGTATATACCTACATACATCTAGACAACGACAGTTTGGCTGAATTTATTTTTATTAACCGAAGGTGGCTCTGTCTCTTTAATACGTCAGTCAACGGTATTATTTTATGTAGAATGCGGTAAAAACAGTGCTGTAGCCGCTGCCCGCTGCTCGCATTTAGGTATGTAAATAATTTTGAACATATTTATTGTAAACATAACATGGTTAATTTCTATAAAATAAAAATAAATTCAGCCAAATTGTCGTTGTCTACATGTACCTACAAGGTGTTATTGTTATTAGGTATATTTTTTCCAATTTTGAGGGAAAATTGTACAGTATGTTCATTTTGAACTGAAAAATGAGTCACTTCCGGTACTTCCGGTCAAACCGGATCTGTAATAATCTGACATGTGCCGCTATTTTCTTCGTTTTAGTGCACTATAAAGATATTTTTAATAATTTTTCCCTCTAAAGTTAATTTTAAGCAAGTTTAAGCGAGTTAGCTCATTTTTTGTAAATTACATTGTAGGGCGGTTATCTCAGAAACTAGTAACAATAGGAAAATTGTCCATAGAACAAAAGTTTCTCCAAATTACCCAGCCTTTCAAATGCGCTACGCTCCAATGTTCCTAGGATCGAAAAGTTTCTTTGCACCGCAGCGCCATCTATACGCCATTATCAAAATGAACGCTTATCAGTTTCAAATAAAGCCCTCTTCACGTCCTAGCGAACGGCGTTTGCAGAATTAAAATATCTCTTTTTGTTCCGGAAATATCGGCGACAAGAGTCCTTATTGGGACACCCTGTATATACAATCTGACCATCGCCATCAAGCTTTTCGAGATATCTGATCTGAATACTACGCAAACTTCTCCACAGAAATTAGACCCATCTACGTCAGTTTTAGGAGACATTTGAAAAGTTTGCTCTATTATACTCTGTCTAGGGTGAGGAAGATAAAGCCAATAAACGACAAACTTGCAAACTACTTCCACGGGTAATTGCAAGAAATACTTCCATGGGTAATTAATTGCAATAAATAAGCGCCTTCTTTTGTTTGGACTTAGTTTTTTAAACTGTTTATTGGCGAAACGCCTTTATCTGGACTTAGAAAAAATGTGTAAGTCACTATTGGTGCCAAGTCGCCGCGTATCAGAACTAAAATGGCTTTAAAAACAATCCTTTTAAAACGACCTACCTTTCCGCTAAAATCTCCGTGACGTCATTATCTCTGTTTACGTCACGTGTTAGGAAACCAAAAAATATCCGCACTTTATTGTATAAACTATATATTTTTAAGGCCTTGTAAAAAAGTTACAGGGTGTACAAGTTGTAAAAAATATGTGGGCTTTATTCAATATTTACCAAACTAGTTGGGATAGTCATATTTGGTGCACATTATAACGGCATGGGTTAGCATAAATCCTGTTAATATCAAACACCTTGAACAACCAGTGGCGGGGAAGTGGGTAATTAGTACAATTGATTTTAGAAAAAAAAATCTTGTATAACAATAAAATGTATTCAATTTCTTATGTAAATTTTAATTGTAAACAAAAACGTTCTCTTCGCATTTTTTCATATGTATGTAGGTATGTTCAATGTGTTCGATATTAACGGGTTTTATGCTAACCCGTGCCGTTATAACTTGCATCAAATATGACTTAAATATCCCAACTAGTTTGGTAAATATTCAATAAAGTCCACATATTTTTTACAACTTTAACACCCTGCAACTTTTTTATAAGCCCTTAAAAATATATAGTTTATACAATAAAGTGCGGTTATTACCTGTTAAAGTTTCCCGAATAAAACCTGAATTACCCTGTATAGTGTGTCCTCGGATTGTTTGGACGACTCTTATGTAAATGATAAACAATTTTAGAGGTCAAATATGACCTTTTGGGGTTCAATCCTGCTGGAATTGAAATTTGTGACCTTATAATTTTACTTTCAAAAAATCATCTCTGCCAGAGTTATGCCAGAATCCCAATTTTGGGGAGGCTTATTTGTGGGATATTTTTCTATTTTCACCTGTTCAGTTAAAACTAAAAGTTATAATATAAAAATACAAATTCTCTCAACATTGGGATTCTGGCATAACTCCTTATCCCAAACAACTTTTCCTTATAAAAGTTGTTCATATCTTTGAAAATAATTATTGTAGTTTACTCTTATTTTCGCATATTTTCAAATTTACCTCCAGAACACACTGTATATTGATTAATTTCGACAACTATCCAGGGACACCCTGTATATATATCGTCGTATAATAGAGATTTCAGTTGCCTATCCAAATATGGAAAAGAAAGTTGGGCTTCACTTTCAAAAAAGTGGGGTTAAATCCGTAACTTTTTTTGTTTGATGCTCGATTGTTTTTTTGACAGCAGATTCTGAAAATTTGGAAGAAATTAGTACAGTTAAAATACCTTAAAATTAAGAAAATAAATGTGGTGGTACTTTTTGGGGGGTCACCTCTGTACTCGTCTGGCAGACACTTGCAACCGCCAGAATAGGCTGGCTGTTTACATATTCTTTTAAAACTATTAAAAGAATATTCCCTCAAAATTTCAGCCTTGTGGGAGCAGGTTACGTATTACTATCCCTATGACCACTTTACTGTCGTCTGGCACATACTTGCAACCCTCAAAATAGGTTGTCATTTTTTAAGCTTAAACTTATGTAAATTAAAACACATTACAATTGTAGCCTTGTACTATTAGAGATTTTTTATAGAGGGAAATTATTGCCAGATTCTTATTCAGCGTTGTTGGAAACCCAAACGTACTAATTTGCATTACCGTAGTTCTACGGGGTGTTCAAAAAAATTAAAAAAAAGTAAGGCCGGATTCTTGTTTGAAAAAAAAAACGAAAAACGTATCAATTTGTAATTAATGTTCTTAATTTCTGGTATTGTTTTACACTAAAATATTCATGAGGAACTCATATTCGTTCAAAAATTTATTAGCCAACAAAATTATAATTTTTTAATTATTAATATAAACAAATACATGAACAAACAACCCAATATAACATAAACTCAAATTTCATTCATTTCAATTTAGTCCTCCATTTTGTAATGCAAATTGGTACGTTATTTATTTTTTATTTTTTTACATTTTCAAAAATTAAGGGATGATGACGCAACCGCGAGATGTCTGCCAGAACGGTACTTTCTCAATTGACTGATAATAAAACATTATAAACGGGTTAGTCGGATGAACCGCTAGCTCTCCTACTATACGAGTATAGTGTTTAAGCCGAATAGTGTTTCGTACACTGGTAGCTTGAAACACTGCACCCGAAAGCAGCTCTGAAGAGTGTCAAAACGAAAGTGATAGCATTGGAAGATTTTCAGTAAAAAAATTATAAATTGTACTGAGTTTCTAGGCTAGAATTAATTGAGCACACCAACCAGTTACATAATATTAGTGAATATGTAAGTTGTACTGGGCGTACTGGCTACCCATTAGTACGTTAGTATGTAGACAATGCGTTGGAGACGTTGGAGTACTCGGATTGAACATAATCAGCGAAACAATTCTGGCTCACAGCGCCACCGCAGAGATCTCTGTGAGCAGCACCAGTTCCTGGACTCCCTCTAACTTTGGTTAGTAGATAGACAAAGTTAAGGGTGGTACCAATATACAGGATGTCCTAGCAATAATGGTACATATAGCATTTGCAAATATTTTGTGCCAAATATTACGATTGAGCTTAACAACTACCGGTCTCAATGGTTAGTCATTTGAGTTGAAGGGAGTTGAGGGAGTTGAAGTTTTTTTTAGTAATCAAGCTGTCGAACTTATATGGTATATTTTTGATTTTTGGGCAAGGAAAATAAACTGAAAATGTAGATTTCCACGTACCTCAGAGAGGACGCCACTTGTGCAGTTTTTTATTGGAAAAAGTTACTTTATTTAAAGTAAGAAATACATTTCTTCTACTTTGAGTCTTCCTTATGGCGCAACTTGTTTGGTTAATTTATGAGAAATACCCTGAAATAATAGAAGAAATTTTGCTTGAAAATTTGGCATGAAAACATGACACCTAGAGGGAGATGTACAAATCCATAAAATCTATATTTTTGGAGCCTAGAAGTAGAATGGAAGAATATGATACGAAGGGCTCATCTCCACAAACATAGCAGTAAAAACGCTAGATACATATGTTTAAACCCACCTAGGAGAATATCTTCAGCAGTAAAATATTTTGGTAAGCTAACAAAGCTAGAAAAGAATAAAACAATTTAGATAACGTTATAAAAACAAACTATTCGATAAAATATGAAAGTCTTTTGACTCATATCATCCTTATTCCCAAATGGCGGCCTCTCTTGATTGTTTTTTTCTAAAGACTTTTCTCTGTCTCCTTTGACTTTTTAAGCTGAATACCATCTTTAAAATAGCATCTAATAATCTGTTTCCGAAGTATGTCGTCAATAAAATGTATTACAAACATTTAACTAAATTTTAGAATAGAAGTTACTTGATAAGAACAAAAAGGACACAAAATTTGAGTTGTAGCTCAGATAATTGTAATAGGTACCTACTCTATATAGGTATTGGTCAAACAGGCAGGAGCTTTTCTACTAGGGTTAAGGAACACCAAAAAAGATTACAAAAGCTTTGAATCGTTTTCCATTTTTTAAATCTGCTTTTGCCGAACATATAGTTAATAATAGTCACAATTTCGATATTTCTGATGACGTTTCTATCCTACATTTTTACAAAAACGATGCCAATTGAAACTTCTTGAGAGTCTCCATATATGTAGGGCCAGGGCCGTCTTTAACCTATTGGAGGCCCTGGGCACATTAGGACACTGGGCCCCCTATGACCTTGACAGAGCACTATTTTGTTAGAATAGACAAAGAAACAAAGAAAGGATATTCCCGTTTTAACATTTTATATTATAATTCAATATTTATTTTTACACCGAATATAGTCGCTAACACAAAACCAAACAGGCAAACGACGATTTAATCCACAATTTAATCAGAGAATACCTCAGAGCACAGTCAGCAAGAACTATAAACAAAACAAACGGCAAACGTCACAACACCCCAGACAAACACAGAATACAGGACAGGGAAATTACCGAAATTTGAGTGGGTTTATTTAAATCGGTCGGTCACATTGATTAACAATTATATTAATGTGTTGAAAATATGAATATCACTTTTGGAACTAGGGGGCACTATCGATTGCGGGGCCCTGGGCATGTGCTTAGAGTGCCCAGTGGGAAAGAGGGGCCTGTGTAGGGCTAAGATCTGTCCACAAAGCCATATTGTCAGTAATCAGCTAGAGTTCACCAATTTAAATTTTTATAGATCTTTAAAATTTCTGTATTCTGATTGATATACCTAATAACTCGCCCATTTAAATTCCTGGTGAATGCCACGGTTTGATTGTTTTCTTATTTACATATTTACAATAATTTTATATTTAACGCGCAACTTTTAGTTCCATAATTTCTCGTGAAAAATCGTTCAGAACGCAAAGAACCGTTTTTTAAAAATTTTTATTAGTACAAAAATATGTTTTACATCACGAGAGCAGTATCTGACTGGCGCAAAAATGGATACAAAGAGAATTTATAAACTCGGTGTAGCTTGCCGGGGTGCTGAGCCATTCAGCGTTTTTCTTGCAAGCTTCTTAGAAAGTGGTGAGGTAATTCCTCCCCTCGAAGATTCAGCAAACGAGGGTGCGAGGAAGCTGAACGTCTTCACACTTGGGCTGAGATTTCTTCGAACATCTTGTAGAAATCTTCTTGTAGACAACAAAACTTATTAAGCAAATAACCAATAAGTATATACAGATCGTCCAAAGACTTGGTATATGGAAAGATTGTCCAAATGACAATGAAGGGCTGTTTTCGATTATCTTATTCTTTATCTGGTATAATTCATCAAGTTTAATATTTTCCAAATGAAGGCTAACATTTTCGATTTTTGTGTTGCTGATTCTTATGTCCAAATCGGGAAACAGGATAGTTTCGCTTGAAGGGTGTATTTCATTTGTTATTGTTTGCTTTGTGTTGGAAATTTTGCATCCCACGGGGATTTCGATTAAATGTGTACCAAGTAGACTCACTGCTTCTTCTTGGTTAAAGCATTTTAATTTTAATTGTCCTTTAGTCGGGAATAGACATATCCATTTATTTGTGTTTTGAATTGGTTGAATTGAGGTTTCCATTACGTGTATTTTGGTTTGGCGACAATTAGAGGCATTCTTCATATCGATAATTTTAATTTCGCAAGCTGATTTTTCGTTGTTGTTCTGCAGGTCCAAGTTGTGACAGAAAAATTGTTTTGGGGAGACTTGTTTGCAAGATTCGCTCATAAATGCAAAATACTATTCATTTTTTACTAAATATTTGTTTTGAGAGACAATTGCCTTAAACTGACCCATTGAGTATACGGGAATGGAGTAAAGGTGGTAATAGTCAACTTCAAAGGGGTGAATCAACGGGACATGTAGGATATAAGAAATTCTAAAAATTTTTATATATGATTCAATTTTTACAACGCTTTCAAAAAGAGGAATATTTTGTAAGGTTAATTCAAACGGAAAATATTTCTTTACAGATGTTTCTAATTTTGTTAATTCAAGGAAAAAGTCATTTGCTTTTATTATGCTAGGGTGCATAATTTGAAGTTTGGTAAATACCAGAGAATTTTCAATGTCCTGTAGAATTGAATTTATAATATCGTACATCGTGCTAATTTGGATAAGGGCGTCTTTAAGAACTGAAGAGCATTCCATAGCACTGAGAGAATTTTTGAGAACCATAAAAACTTCTTTAAATTTTTCTTCCAAAATATTTTCGTTGTGGCTTATTTGTGTAATGGTAGAATTGAACTTATCTATTAAGGAAATAGATAGCGAATTCTATGTTTTAATACTCGTTTCTAGCTTGTTTTCGTTATTTTGAAGTTCTTCTATTAGTTATCATAGCGTTCTGCGTCTGTCGAATCTAAATTTCCGGTTATTGATTTAAATATTGATCCTAGGCCATTGATTAAACCTCTTTTTTCTCTTTTGTAAGAATTTGGAATAATTGCTGTCAATTTAGTATTTATTTCATTTTCAAGAAATGTTAATATTTTTAAATGAGTTGCTAACTCGATTGGGTAGGTTTCGCTTGTATCAATAAAATTTTGTGATAGCGTTTGCGAATGTTTGCGCAGTTTGTTAAATTCTGTCACTACCGGACTTAAGTCATAGTAATGAATTAATTTGTGGGTTTCTTTAGCAACTTTAGCTGTTCCTAGTTTTACTGGGATCAGTCCTGAATTGTTTTCTAAATTTCGAATTGTTATTTTCTCTTGAACTGCCAAAATGCAGGGAAATCTGAAAGTAAGTTTAATTGTTAAAATGTAAGTTTGCCTTAAGGGTCGCTTTAAATTGTCCATATGTATTTTTTCTTGTGAATCAGTAGAAATAGTTTTCATATTTCTATCTACGGTTTGTATTTTAGTTGATTTATTAAATTTATTTGCATTCTTTTGCCTAATATGTTTTTTAGTATAAACCTTTTCTTGAGGTTGGAATAATTCTGGGTTATCACGATTTTGATTAATTTTGTCTATAAGTCTTTCTTTATTTCGCATTAAATTGGAATTTATTTTGGAATAGAGAACTTTTGAGCGTTCTTTATGATCGTTAATATAATCATTTAATAAAATTTGATCAATTTCTTGATTAAATGGATTATCTTCGCTAATGTGACCATTAATAACATCTATTGGTTTTAATTTTGTTGTAGAGTGGATACTGTGGTTGTATGCCAAAATTGCATAAATTATTTTCATTTTTATTGGAGTTTTTTGGAAACCTTTTGTATTTAATAAGCGAATGTGTTCTATACGAGTGGAATGGAATCTTTCTATAATTCCGTTAGATTGAGGGTGATTAGGTGAACAAAAGTGTATATTGATTTTATGGAGTTTTAATAGCTCTAAAACAACTGAATTCTTAAATTCGGTTCCGTTGTCACAAATTATTTGTTTAGGGATACCGTGATGGGAGAAAAACTGAATTAAATTATCAACTATTTCGGTTCCTGCTAATGAATTTAAATGATAGGCTTGTGCGTATTTCGAAAAACTATCTACAATCGTCAAAAATTTTGATTTTTCGAATGAAAAAGTATCTAGATGAACTATTTCGAAAGGTTTGCTTGCTGTAGGGGTGATGTTCATTTTGATTCTTATTGGATTTCTCTCGTATTTGCTTTGTTGGCAGATTTCACAATCGTTTATAAAGGTTTGTACAAATTTTTTTATGTAAGGCCAATAATATTTATTCTTTACTCGTTCAACGGTTTCGTCTATGCCGCGATGATTAGACTTTCCTTCGTGGTAATTTTTTATTATGTCCTCGATATCATTTTTGTTAGTAACGTCTATTAATTTTTTATTACATTTTCGAAAATTGATTGAAGGCCATTTAAAATTTTCTTGAAAAACATTAGTGAATCTTTGGTAAATGTCAGCATTTTCGAAATAAAGGTGATATTGTGAGTTCGGTAAAACGTAATCTTTGACAAATCGTATTACATCTTGATTAAAATTGTTTTCGGAAAATTGAACATTTATTCTTTTCTTTTTCTCAAATAAAACAGTAATTTTGGGTTGTGCGGGTGAGTGGTGTACAACAGAAATTTTGATTTGATTTTGTCCGTAGTTTACGGGATTTTCGGAAATGGGAATATTGATGACTGGATTTTGTTCGGCATTCGAGTGTACAGTATTGTTGTCGGTTTCGAGGCGGTCATCGTCATCTTCGTTATCGCTAAGGTCTTGGGTTTCATTATCTGGTATTACAAGTAGTGAAACATTGTCGGTATCTTGGGTTGCGTCATTATTAAGGGTTCTAGAAACGGAGTTATCGTTACTCATGTTATATGGGAATATATCACGTAAAACGTTCTCTGCAATTTCGTCTATTTCGTCAGTAACGGTTTTGGTGTGTATTTCAATTCTTGAAAGCGCATCTGCGTTGGTGTTAAGTTTCCCTTTCTTGTAAATAATATTGTAATCAAATTCTTCTAATCGGATACGCCAGCGCAATAATTTCGAATTCGGATCTTTCAATGAAAAAAGCCACTGAAGTGGTTTATGATCGGTTATAATGTTGAATTTACGTCCATACTTGGTGGCCCAAATTATTGCTAATAATTCTTTTTCGATAACTGAGTAATTTTGTTCAGAATCGTTCAATGTGCGTGAGGCGTAAGCCACAGGTAAATCGTTACCGATAGGCCCTTGTGAAAGGACAGCACCAATCGCAACATTGCTCGCGTCTGTTGTCAAATTAAAAGATTTAGAAAAATCAGGATATTGCAGAATTGGAGAATTTGTAAGCAAATTTTTGCAAGTTTCGAAGCAAGAAATAAATTCATCATCATGTACTATTTTAGCATTTTTCTTTAGACATTTTGTGAAAGGCTTAGTAATTTTTGCAAATGAAAGAATAAAGCGTCTATAATAGCCAACTAATCCAAGAAAACCTTTGATTTGTTTGGTAGTTTTGGGTATTGGAAATTCTTTGATGGCTTTAATCTTATCAGGGTTGGGTTTAACGCCGTCAGGGGTGACTATGTGACCAAGGTATGTAACTTCTTTCTTTAGAAACACGGACTTATCCAGTTGTACTTTAAAATATGTTTCGCGAAGTCTTTGGAAAACGGATTTAAGGCTTTCTAAGTGTTCTTGAAGAGAAGTAGAAAAAATTATTATATCGTCTAAGTAGACAAGGCATTTTTCGTTTTGAATACCACGGAGGATGTTGTCCATTAATCTCTGAAAACTCGCGGGCGCATTTTTTAAGCCGAAGGGCATACGAAGGTACTCATAGTGTCCTTGTTCAGTGTTAAAAGCTGTCTTTTCTATGTCGTTTTCGTCCATTTCTATCTGGTGAAAACCGCTAGCAAGGTCCAGTGAGAAAAGTATTGACACTTTCCTAACTTGTCAAGTAAGTCGTGTATATTAGGTAATGGGTATTTGTCATCGATAGTATTGTCATTTAATTTCCGGTAGTCCACAACTACACGCCATTTTTGTTTACCCGACGCGTCAGCTTTTTTAGGGACGACCCAAATTGGTGACGACCAAGGGGAAACACTAGGGCGGATTATGTTTTGATTAAGCATTTTTTTGATTTGGGATTCGACTTCTTGCCGGTGAATAAATGGGTAACGGTATGATTTGGAATAAATTGGCGTTTCGCCAGTGGTGCGAATTTTGTGCTTTACTTTATTAGTAAATGTCAAGGGAGTGTCTTCATTATAGAAAATATCAGAATATTCTTTACGTAACTTTAAAATTTTACTCTTTTCTTCTGTGTTAAGGTGGTCTACGCGAATTTTTGTCAGGTCCAGAAGAGTTGTATCTGTTTCGTCAAAGTTATGCAGTTCAAAGTTTTGTAACTCGTTTCTGTAAAATTCGTCAACTTCTAGTGGTTCTGAAAAGTTTAAAGATACTTTGTTTTCTGTGTTATTTAAGATTGTCGTCAAAGCTTTTCTATTTTTCGCTATGGTTAAGCACTCGGGAATTTCGCAATTTTGAATTTTTTGGTAAGGTATTATTATTTCTCCATTTTGAATTGACGTATTTATTTTAATAACTTTTTTTGATCTGGGTTCTACGTGAATAAGATTTAATTCATTTTTTGTTGTATATGGATTAAGTTTTAATTTAGTACAGGGTGTAATAAAGAAATCATTTTCATAGTCGAGATGTGACTTTCAAAATTTTATGTGGTCCATTCCTATTAAACCGTCGAAAAAATCGTGGAATTTAAATAGATAAAATTTCATGTATGTATTATTTGGCATTTTGAAAATTTCTGGAGCCGGTATTGTTGCGCTATAACGGTGAGCAGATTTTTGATAAACCGAAGAAACAATAAAAGGGTCATCTCGAATTAAATTTGGAAAGAATTTTTGAGCTACTTCTGGATTTATAAAATATTTGGTTGAGCCTGAATCAATTAATATTTTTGCGTTAAATTTCGGAAATTCGGCATAATATAAACGTCCAGTATCGGTAAAATTAAAAGAAATAATAGTGTATTTTATGTTTGGTCGTTGTCTCGAGGCAAATTCATAAAATTTTCGTCTGATTGATCAGGGTGGTGGTCAAAATATTCTAGTTCTTCGTAATTTTGAGAATTATTTTCAAAATTTTCGTCATGTTGGGTAGATTCAGTACAAATTGGATTTAATTCGTCTATTTCAGTGTTAAACAATTCTTCAGAAATAAAGTTTCTCGACGTAGATGGGTTTTTTGTAAAATAACTGTTATATTGATTAGGGATATAATTTAGTCGTTGTTGTTGAGGTTGCCTGTTCATAGTAGAGGGTTGTCTATTCATAGTAGAGGGTTGTCTGTTCATAGTAGAGGGTTGATTTGCATTATTAATTGGGACTGAAACACTCATTGGCGTTGGTCTTGTCATATTCGATACATAGGAATTATTGGGTCTAAAAACATTTCGATTTTGATTTTGCTGGGGATATTCGAAAACTTGTGAATTTGTAAAATATTTTTGTTGATTAACAGGACGGGGTTGAATAGGTAATGGTGAAGAAGGGAAGGTTTGTGGCGCCATAAATTGATTGTTTTGCGTATGAGCGTTAAAGTTAGGTCTCATTTGTGTTTGTATATTTGGTCTAGGAACTTGGGGTTGGTTTCTATGGGAAAAATTTTGGAAATAGTGGATATTATCTTCTTCTGTAACAAAATGCCATGCTTCAACTAAAGTGGTAGGTTTCATACAACGAATAGTGGTACCTAAAGGTTCTTTAAGTCCAGCAAGGAAAGTTTTTAATGCTAGGCTATTGTACAAATTTCGTTTTAGTGCTTTTGCGTCTGCTGTTTGCTCGTGAATATCTACATAACTACATAAAAGGTTCAAAATGTGTAAAACTTTGTCATAAAAATTTTGAGGTTTTTCATTAGGTAATTGTCTTAGCATTACTAAATCTCGGTTTAAGCAGGTTTCATCTCTTTGATCGGCAAAATTTCGATATAAAGCTTCTTTTAGTTCTGTCCATGTAGATATATTTTGAATATTTATTACTAATTTTGCATTTCCAGACAATTTGGAAACGAGACAGTTCAACAAATAAACATTTTGGAAAGAATTTGGATTTTTTAAATCATAAAAAGTATTGATTATCGATTCGCAAGTAACTAAAAATCTATTCAATTCGTTCGGATCACCGTCAAATCTCGGTACACAAGTTAAATATTCAGATTTAAATTCTGCCATATTTTCGGTTTGATTAATACTTTCACTTAAGGATAAGTAAGGGTGTGATTCTAAGGATTGAGAGTCAGATGAAGGTATATTTAAAATCAATCTTTCGAATTCACTTGTTAAATCGTCAATTGACATGAATTGCACTTACATTAGTAGAACGGCCCAATGCATTCTTCACTCCTTAAACAACTATAGGGTGGCGAACCAGATCAGCGATGCTTGTCTTCTCCGGTGACGTGCCCCCGCGAATTTGGACGATGCTGTTCCAAATTCCGATGCCAGCTGATGCCAAGCCTCCAATTCAGGTCTGCGATAGACGGGAACCCCTATTTTTGTGAGTCCACACCGAATTAAAGTTCGACACAACGTGACAACTGTTCGATATCCAGTTAATCGTAGATACGAAAATTACTTCGAACGCGTCGCGATGCGCAAGAGGGTAACCCGGACGTCCTACCGACTGCGCCAAAAATCGTTCACAACGCAAAGAACCGTTTTTTAAAAATTTTTATTAGTACAAAAATATGTTTTACATCACGAGAGCAGTATCTGACTGGCGCAAAAATGGATACAAAGAGAATTTATAAACTCGGTGTAGCTTGCCGGGGTGCTGAGCCATTCAGCGTTTTTCTTGCAAGCTTCTTAGAAAGTGGTGAGGTAATTCGTGTATGACACTTCACGCTATGAAGTTTTTGCTATTTCCGCCTTGTCGATGCGACCAAACGTATTTGAACTTTAAAACGGAAATGAAGCAATTCTGAACATACCTATTATGTTTACAGGAACTTTTTTTTAATTTTGACCCAAGAAATATTCCCTTAAATTTTTGCCGCATGTTTAAGAAACACCCTGTATACACAACGTGGGCATACGCTAATAAAGGATTTTCCAAAATTCATCATGAGATGGGGGTTCAAAGCGAGAATTTCCATTAGGGCGAAGTTGCGGTCATCGGCTTTAGTTCTCGATAAAATACAAATCAAATGAATCATGTGGAATTATTGTGTGATCTAATAGGATTCCAAATAGTTATCACTCTTGAGTAAACAATTTCCGACTTTAAAGTTGGAAATAAGCTTAATTTCGGCTTTTGAATTAGGAAGCATATAATTTTAATAAGCTCTTAAATTCAACTTTTGAAATAGCATAATTCCGAATTTAACGTCGGAAATAGCCTAATCAAAAGTGATGATTATTTTGGGATTCTAGATCATATAATTCCAGTTCATTTGCATTTTATTCAGAACTCAGCTAATTATTCCGTATTCTAATATTTATTTCAAAGATTTGTTTTTAAATTTCCGCTTTGTGTACAAAAAGATATCTAGGTTTTTGTATGAACCGGTATTTCGTCTTTAGTGCGTATTTCGTGTTTTATTTGATTAGTGAAACTTAGTTTATCATCATTTCTATGAAATATGCCGGAAAATTCATCACAAAAGTTAATTAAAGCATTTTTTCTTCATTATTTAAGTGTTCAGTTCGAATTTCATTTACAACATCTAAGTTTTCATCTATGGAAATCCACATTTTGAACCTCCTTAGAGGTTGAATTTTGAAAAATCTTTTACTAGCGGATGTATGGAACGTACCAGCCAAATTTTCAGTTTTTAAGCTTTGTAGTTTCTGAGATCCCCCTTCCAATTTCACACCCTTAAGGGTTGAATGTTAATTTAAGGAACCTACCTGTCAAACTTCAAGTTTGTTTAGGCTTTACAGTTTCCCCAATCCCATAAGGGTTGAATTATGAAAAGTCCACTTCTTAGGGGATGCCTACGTCGAAATTTCGTGAAAACTGAGTGAGTAAGTGAGTGAGTTCCAATATGCAGAGTTACAAAAAAATAAAGTGCAATTTTTCATTTAGGCGCCGCTATTTCAAAATAGCGAGTTAATAGGGAGTTTAAAGTCGAATTGTAAAAAAAAACTCTTGTGTTTTTGAGATAATTATTTGAAAATTGGCAAGGATTTCTTCTCAGTGATCAAGAAAACACATTTATTTAATTCAAGGAAGAAATGGAACAAACGTCCCCATTTTTTTTGCGTACGCCCGTGAAAATCAGTGTTAATTTTGTTCTTTGATTTTTTGACTAAAATTACATAAAAATGAATTTTTCTAACAAACAAATCTCTGCCAAATTTCAACCCTCTTAGATTATTTCCGACTTTAAAGTCCGAATTAAGGCTATTTTCGACTTTAAATTCGAAATTAAGGAGATTCCGACTTTAAAGTCGGAATTAAAAAAAATTTTACCGTTCTAAGCTTTCGTAGTTTCTCATTTTTTTTTAAATTAATTACTTTTGAGTTCCTTCATATTTTTTCCATAATTCCAGAGCACTCTTGACCCGTATACAGTTTCATAAATATTCCATAGCGCACACTTGACTAGCCAGATCCCTTAAAATTCCTATTTTGTAAAACTTTGACACCCTGCAGAATGGAAATCTTTGTGTATTTTTGGTGTCCCGATTAATGCTGTCGTGTCAGATTGGATTTTCATTTTAAAAGTGGTAGGAAGGCCAAAAGAAGCGGTTTTTGAAAGCCTTCCGAACAAAAAAGTTCAGACAACTGTCTAAAATTTTTTTTATAAATATTTTATGGGTTTGTACATGTTTAAGAGTATGAAAAAAGGGCAAGAGGATGTCTTTGTAACTACTTATACGATTAAGCTTAACAATTACCAGCCTAATCTCGATAGTTACTGATAATACACAGCTTTGAAGTTTCTCACAGATGGCGTCACTTGCACTGTTTTTGATGTTTTCACCTGTCCTTTGATATATATTTTTTTAAATCGGTTCGTTGGATGAAGCACTGACTCTACTAATAAATGGAGTATAGCGCGTAGGAGTCTATAAGCCTGCCGCGGTTTCAGCGAGGCGCCAACTTAGTATCTCTCAAGTTGGGGGAGCTCCGAGTGCGGTTCTTGTTGATTTTTTTATGTAAATAAATAATCGAAAGAGTCAATTACTAATAGGACCTATAGCTTATGAGGCAGTAGGTATTATCACTGAATAAATAGCACGTAATATTAAAGTCTAGAGCTAGACTTTGGTAATATATTCTGTGGTATTATTTGTCGAAAAAACTGTTTCGAATAACAATAGACCATATAAGATAAAGTCCTTGACTGAAATGTAAGAATGAGTAGAATGTGTGAACTAGCGTTTTACGTTTCCTGGCGAATATAATTTTCCTGGGAAAAACAAAAATACATTTACAGGTAACACAACCTTTAAGAATTGAAAATTAATCATCTGTGTTAAGTTTCTGTAGTCAGACTTTTCCAAGTGTGATAGGTTATAAGATGCGTTTAATTTTGTATTACTGTGGTGGTGCGTTTTTTGTTTCTTCTCATTCCTGCTTGAAAAATTTGCAGCACAATCTTAGAAAGAAAAATGCAGTTGTTGGTCCAGGAACGCCAGGTATTTATCTAATTTCCAAACTTTCAATGAAAATGCATACTCCAGCAAAAAATAATTTATAACGTGTCAACAGCAGAGCAGTAAAAAGCAAATAAAAATCTTTATGTTACGGTTAGTGTGCAAAAATTTCCATATTAACTTGTGAATATGTAAATACAGGGTATTTCTAAATTATTATTGCAAATTAATATGGCATGCGTCCGGAAGCACTTAATTAAAAAGTTACAAGGGGATACAATCGCGATTTGAAAACACGATTGTCGCCAGAATGGTGTTTTAATTAAAATCAAATTTAATGCTCTCTTTTAGTTACTTTGCACATTTTATGAGAATGTTTCCCTTGGCTCAGAAACGAAGGGAGGGGTAGTATAAACAAGAGATTTTGTTGTGCTGTCTTTAGAATGTGCCTTTAGAATGTGCAAAATATGGGTCCCATTTTGGAATGTATAATGCTGGATTCTACGAAAGCGTAGAAGGGCCACCTTGTAAATATTTTTTCCCGAACTAAATTCCGACTTATAAGTCGGAATTCCGACTTATAAGTCGGAATTCTGACTTACATCTCGGAATTCCGACTTACATCTCGGAATTCCGACTTATAAGTCGGAATAAGGTCATTCCGACTTACAACTCGGAATTCCGACTTACATCTCGGAATTCCGACTTACAAGTCGGAATTCCGAGTTGTAAGTCGGAATGACCTTATTCCGACTTATAAGTCGGAATTCCGAGATGTAAGTCGGAATTCCGACTTATAAGTCAGAATTCCGATATAGTAATAATCGCACCTCGGATAAACAAACCTCTATCAGACATCCAGATAGACCTCAGTAAGTCAAAGTACTGTGCAACGTGTGCATAAAATTTTTAATGAAATGGGATCCGTTTCCAAAAATTTGTTTAAAGTCTGATATAAAAGACAAATTTTACAATATTTTATCGATAATCCCCGAACAAATATTAGAATGTCTAGTTGGGAACTTAATATTACCAGAGAAAGTATCAGAAGATGTCTGGAACCTGAAACAAAACAAAATTAAAGCTTTTAAGCCAAAATTTTTGCATGGAATTATAGAATCATATACTACGACAGATTATTCTATGATATAATCGAACTGGGAGATGAAGAAAGAAGATCGATTTTTGCTATTGGCTGCAGAGAGAATATCTAAACAAAGCTAACTTTTAAATAAAATTTTATTTAGTCACGAAGCCACCTTTACCCCAAATGGGGTGGTTTCTGGTCAGCTCACAATCTAAAATTAGTCATAAATGCGAGAGGAGACAGTATTCGCAGAAAAATAACGTTTGGTGAGGAATACTAAACGACGCGACGGAATACCTAATTCAGTTTGATGGTAGTCACATCATATTGCTCGTTTGATAAGAGACTGGCTTCATGAAAATTTGGAAACTGTTTGATAGGGCGAAAAAGTTAATAAAATAATATAATAGTTATTTATATTGCCAGATGCGTAAGTGCACTTTTTTGGCCGAGGAGGTTGTTTAAAGACCGAGGCAACGCGAGCGTGTGAGCCAATATGTGTAAAAGAAAAAAAAATTCGCGTTTAAATTTGATTGTTTGTGGTCCTGATTTGCTTGACTGGAAACTAATTTTTAGCATATTTTCGTTTTTGAAAAATCAAGATGGCGTCGACAGCGACCATTTATTTATTTTCATTGTAGGTGAAGTGCCTTTTCCTTTAAAGATAACAAAAAATTTCATTAAGAAAAGTTGTTCCTATTTAAAATTACCCCAGGGTACCAAATTTTGGAAAGATCGGCCTACTTTGTTTTCCCACTTTTTTTCTAAGGCGCTAAAGAAAAAATTAAAAAATTAAGTAGGCTGATTGTCTCAAAATTTGGTACACGGCAATAAGTTAATTCTAAACAACTTTTTCTCATAAAATTTTTCGATACCTTGTATTTAGAAGCCACTTTAGCACGTTAGAAAAAGAAAAGAGTGAGAAAAACAAAGTAGGCCCATCTTTCCAAAATTTGGTACCAGGTGGTAACTTTTAATTGGGTTTTAACAAATTACATAGGGTCTTCGGCTCTCTTGAGGGCATGAACATTTTTGTCGATTTGAAGTTTTTTTTAGCACAGCGCAAAAACTTGGGCATGGAGGCCCATTTCTTTTTTAACGTCACCTGGCTGGCCACAATTGTCATATTTTATTTTCTTATCTATTTTCTGTGCGGCCTAAAATAACCGAGAAATCGCTTAATAAGAAATAAACAAAAAAATGCATAGCCTCAAGAGAGCCGAACACCCTGTGTAATTTTCTGAAACTATCTGAGTACCCAGTTGCACAAAGCTTCTTAGTGCCATCAATTCTCAATATGATAGTTTTCCTCTATCTCTTAAAATAAATATGCTAGGGCTATTAAATTGTTTTGCTCAATTGTGCGTCAAGTTGGCTATGGCTGCCGATTTCTTTTGCAGCACCACTTAGCTGTCCAAAATTGCCACATTTTTGTTTCTTCGCGATTTTTTATTGTAGGGCGCAAAATAAGTGAGAAAATCGCGGTGGTAGTTCTAAAATAATCATCCTGTATATAAAAAATAAGTTGATTAGTTATATAAAATTTAAAAAATATATTACAAAAAGTAAAGTATGAAACAAACATTTAAAAAAAACTATAAGTTTTAAGTACAGGGTGGACCAACGTTTGGCGCCCTGCCGGAGGGGTCACCCATGGGGGCCCTGGTTATGATGTATGTAGGATATAATGTATTCATATCTAAATAGATGTAAATTCTTTACCTTGACTGTCACCAAATCCAAAGGTAACTCAATTTAGAAAAAGAAAAATATTTCTAAAATTTTAGTTGAAATGTGCATACGGGCAAATTTTTGAAGTCGGTTTTAATTTTTTTGTTAAAGTTTTGTTATATTATTTATGCTCTAAACCGTTGATTGAATCTTCCATCGACGTCTAAACCAAATTTTCTGTATGAATGACAACTATATAAATTTAGCTAGACATCATATTTTTTATGCTTAGGTATGTCAGTGTTAGTGTTAATACTTATGCTTATGAAATATTGTGTATAATAAACGATATGCTTTACTAGGTATGCTACTTCAGTACCTATATCACATAGATAATCGAATTACAAAACATGAAGATAATATTATAGGTATATGCCGTTGTTTGAGAATCGACGATATAAACTTTGTTTATATACTTATTATAAACAAGGATTAAAGGTATCAAAGCGTTGATGTAGAACTTTGGAGAACAGATACGTCATTGTTCCTTCCTCCATCGGTAGCGAATATGAAAAAATACTAAGAGATACTTTTTGTTAAACATTTTTCTGAAGTAATAAATTCTAATAACACCCTGTATCTCCGCAACTGTGGGCCTCAGAAGCTTCATTTCAACCTTAAGTTTGACGGCTCATCAGATTATGTGACAGGAGAAAAAAATATATGAAGAAGTGCCCTTATTTTGACTCCAAGAATACGTGGTTTCATTTTTGACCATCAGTTCAGTTACACCCTGTATACAGTGTCTGACAGAAAGTTGGACACAAATGGGAATTTTCTTTATTTGAAGTTTCTCAAAACAAATTATTCTTGATAAAAGTTGGTGCTCAAAATCCACCTGTAAAAATTTTAAAATTTCTAATCGTATACAGGGAAGGTTGAAAATTCGTCAAGAGTAAAGTACCCTTATTTTTAGAACTACAGCAGTATAGCACTAAGAAAAGTTGTTTGGAATCCCAAGAAAATGTCAAATATGAATTCACAGCCACCTACTCAAAAGAAGTAGAAAAATCACACTTTCGCATTTTTTATTCACTGTATAATAGATAATATTAATATTAGCTATGCATTTTGAGGCACATCTTCAAGCATGACAGTACGATACCAACGATTTATATTTACGTTCAACTAGCATCTTAAAAACACTTAATAACTGAAACTTCTGCAAAGTTTTTCGTTTTTTTGTGTCCAGGTAAAATACTACTACAATTTCAAACATAACTTAGCAACTAATCTGTGGAACACAAAAATATTTTAATAGAGCAACAATTTAATTTATTTTTAATAAATGATAATTCAACAATAAAAATATCACAACAAAAAAATTATTACGAGAATAAACATTTCAGTGACTACTGTACATGTGACCCTTCCTTTGCTTCCTTTCGCCTTCAACCAGCGACTATCCCACTAGGCAATATAACAAATTTTTGAGGTAATTATGGAACGTAGTGTATGCACCGCCCGATTTTCTTGAAATTTTGGCTACCCACCTATTTTCGAGGTCCCTGACCAAGAATCTAACCTCAGTTTTTTGAGGCCGGACGTAGTTTCCGAGAAAATGAATTTTCAAATTTCCTTTTGACACCCGACACCCCATTTTTCACGGCGACATTTGTGGTTATAATCCAGATAAATTTTTAGTGTACGCAGCTCAAATTGATCACCACCCTATGCTGCAGAAGGTGCAAAATATGGTGGTGATCAATTTGAACTAAATTCATCTCGATTATAACCAAATATTACCGTGAAAAAGTGGGGCGTCAAAAGGAAATTTGAAAATTCATTTTCTCGGAAACTATGTCCGACCCAAAACACTGAGGTCAGATTCGTGTTCAGGGACCTCGAAAATAGGGGGGTAGCCAAAATTTCAAGAAAATCGGGCGGTGCATACACTATGCTCCATAATTACCATTTTTGAATACGCTTCCTCAATGTTTGAATACGATTATGCAGACTTCTAAGCTTCACAACTCACAACGCTTTCGGCTACGGCTTTTTCAACCTGTCCAAGTTCAATTTCTTGTTTTTTTTTATTTGGGACCTTCCCTACGACTCGTGCTCGATTTGGACAAATAACTTGGGCAACCTGCTAACTTACAAGGTATTGCACCTAAAAAAGTAAGTATATTTTGTAAAAATATAATAAAATTAACTTACCATGAAAATTTAAAACCTTTAGCTAAACGTGGAATTTTTAAAGGTGCACGTAGTTTCACCAATCGATTCTACAACACACCGTTGATTGAGGACCATCGACGAACACACGTAGGCAGTCTCCCTTTCAATGTCTTGTGTTAAAAGGTGTTGTTCACAGACCTACAATAGCCCGAAGCTTTATGAAAAATATATAAAAAATGTAACATATAACATACCTTAGAATGTTTCTTGACTACAAAGTAAGCCCTTTCTATGACTTGCACCCTTGTTTGTATAAATAAGGCTTGCACCCATTTTGCCCTCAAAACTGGATCCTTAGAAAAGGCAAAAACGGACACTTTTGGCTTTGGCCCGGTTAGGTAATTGCCTTTCCAATTTGGGCGTCGATGAATTTGGGACACAACACTTCTCGGGCGTGGCTACAACCGTTCATTCCCATCGATTCTACAACCACAAGAAAACACTCATTTTGATACAACAAAACACATTTTCACTTCCTAACCTCTGTACCTATTTATCGTTTATCTGATGGCTCAAAACATAAAATGTTTTTTATATGCACACACTAATTATCGGACTAGAACTATGAATAAAGAACCCCTTTATTCATTGGACTAGAACACCACCGCACACTACTGTATCCACCAAATACACTGTCGTAACAATAATATAAGTGGAAATAAGAAAACGAGAATCTAACCGGCAGCAAAAGGCAAAAACAGCTGGACATCGGATCGGACGGGACTATGCCTGATGACTAAGCGCTGGGTCGATCGATACCCGCGTACGTACATACAGTTTCCTGCGCTGTAAAATTTAACCTTCCATCGTCGATGGAGCGACGCTTTGGCCGAACCGTTGATTGAAGATTCCTTCCTCAATCGACCGACTCGAACGGTGGTTTCGGAATTTGGCGCCACCGTACGGACGCGTCTCGGTGAAATGTAAGAGAACGAGACAGAAACATTTAGTAACAAGTGGGAATGTGACAGACAGACCATAAGGGTCATATTTGCATGCCACCCTAAGGTAGGATATCTTCCCCTTCCTCAATCAACGCTGCTACCGGCAATTTCAGGTTATAGGTACTTTGAATAAAGCTCTAAATATATATGGAGTAGATTGAGAGAAATAATGATCTTCAAAATAACCTTTGTTCAATTACTAAAAATGATAATCAGTAATAAATATAAGAGGCAGAATGCAGGGATAATAAAAATAAATAAAAAATGTTGAGTTTGTGTGGGATTTGAACCCTGGATCTAGGAATTACTAATCGCGTATACTTTCACCCCACCGGTAGCGAGGTACCTGTCAAATTTGGTCTGTTATGCGGCTCTTATTTGACGCCAGGGACACGTTGATATTATTAATTTTTCTTTCGTATAATTCGTGTTCTTTATTATCATAACCAGTTTGTAAAACGATTGTTGTGAAACCTATTAAAATTGACGCAAGATTTGCGTTGCTACATATATTTTATCAATGGTTTAAGGTCCTTGCTGCGTAAGGGTTTCTAAGCAATAATTTTTGTACCTAGAAACCACTTTCGCAGCTAGCAACCAAAATAAGAGAGCACCTCAAACATTTGACTTTCGTTTTCGGGCCTGTTGGCGAGTATGTAAAATGTACTTACGGGGGAGGGGAGGGAGCAGGAAAAATATTAATATCACCAAGTTGTTTTGTTTGTTTTTATGACTCACTATGAATATTTGAAAATAAATAAAAACCTAAAGTGCATCTTTAATAATTTTTCTTCAAAAACGTTAGTTATTACTTTTTTTTTGGTAAAATTAATTCGGTTCAGTCCCGTTTTGAGGGGTGCTGAATCAAGAGTGGTGCACAAATTTTTCTAAAAAAAATTTGCTTCTAGCAACTGGCGTAGTGGCCTTGGATTTGGTTTCAAAGGGGTAATTTTTGCATATGCAAATCCAGGGCTGGCTGCTATTTTTTTATACCCCCAATTTTCACTAAAACCATTTAGAGACCAAAGGACAGAAAATATTTTATTGACGCAACTAATAACAACCGCACAAAAACGAAGCGAAATTTATAATAACTATTTTCACAGAATTAATTTAGCTCTTAAGAGGCTACGATACTTATGAAATCCGCCTGAAGTGCCCGACTCAATTCAGGACAAACGTCGCTCGATTAGATATGCCTATCCTTTTCCTTCCTCTAGTCCCCACGACTCCCCACTCCAGCCTGCCCCTTCATAGTGCTACGATTGAGGGGCAGGCCGGCCGTGGGTACTACACTGAGAAAAATCTGTCACTTTGTAAAAAAACCCTGTTTAATTCAATATGAGATATTATTCCTCAAACTCAAGCAGAAGCTTTTTTTTTAACTAACAATAATCAATTCAATTACAATTGACATTGAATTCTAATGAATAATTTAAATGTAATATTTTATTTCAATAAATAGCGTGTTCAGCTTGTTTTAAAGAATTTTTTTTACCCTTATAAAGCACTTTAGATAGTGGTGATCTTTTACCTATATCTCGTGAAGTATTGAAGTTAAAAAAAAACTTCATGAGGGAAAGTTGTACAGAACGTAATAATGTATACATAAGAAGAAAAAAAATTGTACACATGAGAAGAAAAAAAATTGCAAAAAAATGTTTGCAAAACCACTCCTATTGCGGGGTTCGTAACACGACTTCGACGGTGATTTTTTGGGGTTATACTCAGGACGCTACCCACAACCAACCCTGAAAATATCTACCTGTTAAGAATCATTTTTTTTCTACCTCTACTATAAAAAAATGACAATTTGCTTGGACTATGATTACTTACATTGATGAATATAAAAGTTGCAATTAAGTTATTTTGTTCATCCAATGAATTATAATGTTTTTTCAGTTGCTTCTGGGGTACTCTTATATAGTTTGGAGTAGTCTGAGGGTGAGAATTATTATTATTCAAATAAAATAAATTTAATTGTTTAAATAAAACATAAGATATTTTAAAACCGAGGTTATGCTTTCATTGTAGTATGCCAATTTTAGTATCGAAGTGACAATACGTCTTCTTAACGGAAATTCAAACTATTTTAAACTTATTGGTTCATCTACAATTACGTCAAAAGTATAGATTATATTGTTGGGACCACATGGATTTGCTTGTATATTTAAAGTAGGTAATGGAAAAGTGACTATATACACGAACTCACTAAAATCACAACAGTCTGTTTTTCCTGTGTAGACGTGTAGATAATATGAAATAATAACTCGGGTGCCGGCCGCCGCCGACGGCCGCCGACGGGTCACACGAGTCTCGCCGATGCCGACGAAGAAGCGCGAATATATATTTAAAAAACGGCGGTGGCCTGTTTGCTTTATTGCAAAAATGATATTTTTTGGGAGTTATTCAGGGCGTTCACTTTTCGTTGGCAACACACTGCATAGCTTTTTGGCGTCGAAGCAATTTTACTATTATTTTTCATATCAGCAAAGGTGCATGTTATGAAGGGTTCGTGTATAAAAAAAACTTCAGTAATTGCTCAATTATAAAATCTAAATTAACGATTCGATTACCGAATTCTTCTTGAACCACATTAGGGTCAGTTGAACATCTATTAATGTTTGATTGGATAATTGTTCTGCATAATAGTGTTGCTACGACTAAAAAAGTGCGTCTAAAGTCTACTTCTTCAAAATGTTTTATATAACTAGTAGGTATTCCATATTTACATTTGTGTAATAATAAATAAATCTAACTAAAAACTTTCTACACTGTAAGAGTTCACTTTAGAGGGATTAGAGTGAATAGGCCATATTATATCACAACGGTTTCGTTAATCTATAAAATTACATCCTCAAGGACTAATTTATAGAGTTACGAAACTGGTCTCCCTTTTAAAATAAAGTAATAGTTGTGAGATAATAGGAGCTATTAATTTCTAATCCCTTGTAAATGTTCCATTCAAAGCCCTGTTTTTCCCAGAAAGTTTGTTTCCCAAACCCTATGCACCTGCAGTACTACTTATACCTAAATCCGAATAAGTGTGCAAAATGCAAAATATGTAGGTACCCCTCTCTCAAATTCTGGAAACCATATTAGGTACCTACGGGAATAAAAGCACTCAAGCCCACAAATTACTCCTATTGGTTTCACTCCATGTGACTGTTGTGACATCATTATCAAACATTATAGGTATTCTTGCCCTGACTGCGGTTCAGTTTCAGAACCTTATTCTGACAAATCTGAATTATCGAACATCCTAGAAAATGTATTAAAATGTCATAAATTCGACAGACTGGAACAATAAAATGTACTATTTTTATTTTGCCCGATTTTCAACTCCAATGACTTTCGAACAATCTTCTAACGAAGAAGTTTCTAAAACTGACTGGATGTCAGAATTATTATCGTTCCCTCTGGAAAGTATATAAATTAGCTTTTATCATGCAGCGATTTACATAGGAATTCGTTTTCAAAAAATGCTTCACATGACCCATTTATTTGGCAAAATTATTACTTGTACCTATCACATTTTTAAAGTAAAAATCAAGCACACAATTTGGTCTAGAATTTAAATTTACTCTTTTTGCACGACCAGGCCATTTTATGCCCTAGGGATTAAACCATTTTACACAAAAGCAAAAAGTAGGTACTTTGTGAATAATAATTATTTATTTTCTAAAATTTATTTGTGGCGCAATGGATTAATAATTATTTATTTATAATTCCTGGAGGAATAATAATAATGAGTATTATTATATGCCAGTCGACAGACATAATGTCGCGGTAGAAAATATTTTCTTCGGGTACTCGGAAATATAAATATTTGCTAACATACTAACATTCAAAACAAGCGAAACGCAAATAAGGGAGACTGAGACTAATAAAATGAAAAATGAACCATCTGATATCGATTGAAAGTTCCCCTGACGTGGTTTCCGAGCCCGGTGAGGTACGCCGAAGTAGGAGGAAGTAGGGGAACCACGAGTTCCAGCGAACGCCCGCCCGCCCGCCTATCTCCGTACGTCTAATTCCTGCTCGAATGGCCAATTCACGGATCATTTTATTGCCGGGCAATGGGTTCGTAGTTTTCAAATCATAGCCAAACGAACAAACGTATCGACTTGAAAGTAGTCTTAAAATAATGTTATAGAATGCCTCAATCGTCGTTGTGTCTTTCGAATTATTTTTGAGCGGTGGAAATACTCGAAATTCTTAACCGAATATAGTCGAATTTCGAGTATGTTTGGCATTTTTTTTCACAGTGTCGCATTAGTCCTGCACAGTTCGTGATACACAACGACGATTCTTCGTAGTTTTATCTAAGCCACAAAAAAAAATCAAGTGAAAATATTAAGAAATGCAAGTAGGAGATGTAAACTACGAAACCCTTGAAAATGGGGGGTATCGTAGCGCCTTAACGATCTTCTCCAACATGTATCCCTACACGACGAACCCGACACTGTTTTATTTAAGAAAAACTTTTTTGCACAAGAAGCTCAGAACATTTTGTACAGGACTAAATAACCCCTACTGTGACCATCTTTCGCATTTTGAGTTACAAAAATGTGTTTCGTATGATAATCACAAACAACAACAGCAGTACATGTCATACCTAAAATCAATCCTTTACCCTTCTGACTTCTCTAACAGAAAACCTACTTTACAACCTAACCCTATACCTAGAAGACTTCCCCAAAATCACAATCCTAATCAAAATTATATTCCAAGACCACCGCCACCGCAATTTCAAAATCAACGTCCTTTTGGTGACATAAATAGAGCAATTCCCCAAAGTACCAATCTACTCACCAATCCCTCAACAACAACAACAAAGTTACCCTGGACCGTTTCCCCAACAACAACAAAATATGCCAAGACCCATGTCCGGCGTAGAAACTATTCGAAACACAAATAATTTCCGACTCCCTATATGACCCAAATGACTCGGACCCGTACTTTTCACAACAGTACTGAAATTTCTCCCAATTACGAGCAAAATGAGGAAAATTTTCAAACACAAGCCTCGGAACCCTCTACCAGCCGACAATAATTCAATTAAATAATATTTTCAACAAAAAGACACTCCCATATTTTTACCTTCCCAATTCTGGCCTCAAAGTCCTTATAGACTCAGGTGGTTCAGATTCCTTTATCACTCCCCAAGCTGCAGAACTAATAGACCAATATCAACATTATGAATATATACAACCTTTTACTTTAATATCTGTGAAAACCCCCACTAATTATAATAGAAATTTATTTTATCCCCTATTTTCCGAAATCGGAATAATGCAACCACTTATAGTTCGCATTGTCGATTATCATTCCGATTTTGACATTCTTTTCAACACAAGTAAATTATATTCACTTGGAGCAATAATTGACTATGAAACCCACCTTTTTATAAATTTTAAAATAAGAAAATAAAACATAAGCATTCCTTTCGAAGTCATATACCAAGCCAATAATCGTTTACAAATTCTTGTAAACATTAATCGTAATTAGAATAGCCCAAATATGCAAGTCGAAACCCTAAAAATATGCCCATAAATATACAAATAATTTAGTCAAAATATGCAGGAAAATGTTGAAAATATGCAAATTAAGAAATACTTTAAAATATAAATTTATTGTTTCATTTACAAATAAACATATGATGTACATACAAATTTCTAAATGCATTTATACATAGTAAAAGAAACAATATTTTATTTTAAATTTTCTACATGAACTAAATCTATAAATATGCATTTATTATAAATTATAAAAATCAGGTTGAAATATAGTTGTAAAAACAATAAAACACTAAATGTTGCTCAAAATTCTCAATTAAAACATTTTGTCTTCTATCAGAATATAAAAATTTATAAATGGAGAAACTCCTTTCCACATCAACCGATGTAAGAGGTACGCTTTTAAAATTGCTCACTATCACAAGGATCCAAATCGATGGATTCGGTAAAATTTCCCTTTAAAATATTTGCTACTTGGCTAAGAAACTGAAATCCACTATTTTTTTCCATCACATTTCTAAATTTTTGAAATGCTTGGTCCTCAATTTTACCTGTGACATTTTGAAAAGCAACCTCAGATTGTTTTACCAGTTTTACACTTCGGGTTAATGGCAAATTAGATTCCTTCATTTGTGTTATTGTTTTAGAAAGAAAGCTATAATTTGCTTTTAGAAAGGAAAGTTGTTTCTTTATTTCCTTGTTTTCGAATAGTTGTTTAACATCTGTAGGGGACTGGGAAGAAATTCTCCCAATAATAGAATAATAGAAATAAATAAACAATAAAAGAATGCAGCTTCCAACTAATAACAGGTTAAGGCGGAAGAGGAGTGTTTGGTAGTTTTTCTTTGTAGAACTGAACCCTTATAGGCACTTTAAGGATGTTCATGTTGGAAATTAAACTATTTATAAGCGGAAAATGTTTCCTAATTTCCTCAGCAGCCCTATTTAAAGCTGAGCAAGGCATGTTACATGTATCAACTTCGGATAAAAGATTTTCAAATTTTACCAATATTTACCTATCTATAATTTATTCTGTGCTTTTCAATAATTGTACTTTATTAAATAGGTATAAATACCTATTTTATTCGTTTTCAGATCACCAGGATTAGTGCCCATAAAATTATAATTTACCTATATTATTTTGGGAAAACCAGGTATACCTACCTAGATACCGACCCCTGTTCCCAGAAATGAATAAAACGCCTGCCAAAGATTTAAATTATCCTAAATTCTTTCAATTATGCACAATATGCCATATTTTAAGGATACACTATAAAAAGTAGATGTAAACTTATCGTTTGCAAACTGGTAAAGTTTTACATACTTTTATAGGTAATTCTTATTTTACAAGACTATAGAGGTAAAATTGAGCAAAAAATGTAAACAAAATGAAAAATACATTATTTTACCATAAATTATTTAATTTAATGTAAATTTACAATATATTACGAACAATCATGAAAAATTACATGCATTTGCATGTAATAATAACTCGAAGCATGCGCATGGTGAGGCTTATAGAAGCCTGACGCCTTCCTCCATGGGCATGGTGAGTGCCGTGCGCTATTCATAGAGTACCATGTCCTGTCGTATGTCCTATTCCGGAATACTGCATAGTGCATCGACGAATTTACCGTGCAAAATAATTATTGTAGTGCAGGGCGGCGCAGCACTCCGGCCATTTCACAGGTCGCCGGAGGGAACAGCTAGTTGCACTACTGTGCATCAGAGACAACAGATAGCCGTGCGGAGTCAGGTCCTGCCAGAGACTTGCCATCAATAGACTGCGCGTAGCGTACGGTTAGCTATAAGCCCCTGTTGTCAAGATAGGATAGGCAACCAACTGTTCATTGCGGGGCAGAAGTACGCTCTCGCCGCTTGCTTTAACGCATTCATTCAATAGATTTTAGCGACAAAAAAACAATATAAAACTATTTTAAATGGGTTGTAACTGTTTAATGATCTTTCTAAGGTCGCTGCTTTCTAGTTAAAAGCTTTGAATGACTCTCTGATGCGAATACAGCATCTGCACATATGGAACATTTAACAGACTTAGCTAATTTTCTTGCAACAAAACCTGAAAGGTATGTCTAGTAGGTAAATATGGAGGCCAATTTGGAAAAACTAGTATGTCGTCATTTTCTGCATAATGTTCTTCATTACCTATCAAATCAAGTAGATCATCAACATGCTGTTCTTTCCTACTACTACTTATTGTTAGAATAGACGTATTATCTATTTGTACAGGGTGTCCCAGTTTTTCCGTATTTTAAAGATAAGTTCATGGTTCGAAAACGAGACTTGTGTAGAATTTTCCGAGGAATTCGAATGTGACGTCAAACTTAATATACCGGGTGTTGTTAAAAAGTTATATAAAAAAATACCGTTTTCCAAAAAATTGTGAAGTTGGATTTTAACACGAAATGTTAGGAATGAGTATACGGGGAGTAGCGAAAAAGTGTCGGTTTTCATTTCTGATTTCCGGTCTTACCGGAAGTAAGCATCACTTTGTCAGATTTTTAAGACAACCTGTATATTTTGGGTTTTTTTAGTTCCTTTTGTTCTCCCAATTCCAACCATATATATTTTTATATAGTTATCTCTAAAAATAGTAAATTTTTATTTTTTGATAAATTTCGTCGAATATGACAAGTTCACATCTTTGCATGGAATGCTAAAAATATATAGTTAGAGATAACTATATAAAAATATATATGGTTGGAATTAGGAGAACAAAAGGAACTTAAAAGACCCAAAATCTACAGGTTGTCTCAAAAATCTGACAAAGTGACGCTCACTTCCGGTAAAACCGGAAGTCAGTAATGAAAACCGACATTTTTTCGTTACTCCTCGTATACCTATTAACATTTCGTGTTAAAATCCAACTTCAAAATTTTATGGAAAACGGTATTTTTTTAAATAACTTTTTAACAACACCCGGTATATTCAGTTTGACTTCACATTCGAATTCCTCGGAAAATTCTACACAAGTTTGGTTTTCGAACAAAGAATTTATCTTTAAAATTACGGAGAAAATCAGGTTTATCACGTTAACTGGGACACCCTGTACACAATTAGCGAAAGCAGAGGATGAAATTTCTGTTTTAAGCAAAAGTCTCTTGTAGGCGTCCTCGAACTGCTTAGCTGTTGGGTTATTGTTATTATAACCTCCTCGAGATCTCATAGCTGAGAAAAACAGTATGATCTTTACTAATTACTTTGTATGTCAAGATATAATCCAAAATTTTTGTGTTTATCAGATCGTTTACCATATTCTGAACACTTATCATAGGTATAATGAGACCTTTGAAACCCGTCTTTCTACCTGTCGTTAAAATATTTTGTGCATCAAGAGTATGAATATAATATGATATATTGAATGGAACTTTTAAAAAACGTGGTAAAGGAAGTAATATTTTCTAGGGTTAACGGTTTTCCGAAACTACTCTTTGACAACAAATTTCTAGAATTTAAAGCGTCAAATATATCATTAATTTTTGGTTGTTGCAGAAATCGAGAGAATCTGCTACACTTATGCTAAAAATCTGGGCCGCTAATCTCACTTTCATAATTATTTCTTGTCTGAAATTAATATGTTTTGTTCGACCTTCAGTTTATTGTAAAGAGACCAACGTTTTAAAAAGTTCCCATTTAATTGGTCGTCCGTGTTCATCTTTTTTAGGACCTAACGAAGCAATAACTCGCGGACGCCAGACACGATTTATTGCCCCGCAGGGTTTTGTGGGTTGCATAGTGTGTCGACAACACCTTTGATGCGTTACGCTCAGTCTATTGATGGCAAGTCTCTGGGTCCTGCCCGTCGCCATATATTCAACACGCCCCGCTTGAACCCGCTTGCTTTTTCGGATTCCTTATACTATACCTAACCAATTATTGTTAACAGTAAGTACCTACCTATATAACTGAAATGAATTTAAAATGTCAATTTTGTGTTAACAATAATAGAGTTGATTAGTTGATATTTTTGTTATATAAAATAAACTTTTAGGTATTTTGTTAGAAGGTGTAGGTTACTGTCTTCTATTTGTGACTTTATCGTAATATTTTGTGGCATTTTGCCTAATATGTTTCTGATCTCTCATGAATCAGATAAATTAAGAGAATATCTTTTAAGGTTGTTACTGTTTTCTTTACAAATATGATTAAATAGTTTGTAGCAGAGGGTATTTTTTTTATTTTTGTATAATATAACCGGGCTACTAAATTAAAAAGTTGTTTAGAATGAAATAGGAGCAAATTTGAAATTTGAGGTGAATTCTCAAATAATCAATTTTTTATGAAAAATAAATTTTATGAGTACCTACCTACGTATTTATTTATTCTGTAAGCAAACGTTTTTTAAATGATTAGGTACTTTTCTAAATAGTCCTTATATACAGCTACCTTTGTCGGCAAGAATCGAACCATTATTCGGTAAAATTTCGGCTGTATTAAAATATAATACAGGGTATTTCCTAAACATGCGGCACAAATTTAAGGGGATATCCTTAGGTCAAAATAAGGAAAAAGTTCCTATAAAAAATATGCCCAAAAAAGCGAGTTTTAGCAATACATTTTGTAAAAAATTGTTTCTATCTAAGAAACGTTTGGGCCGAATTCATTAAAATTGTTACAGTTTTTTATCGGTGTATTTTTGACAAAAATAATAACGCCCAGTGTATCTTTGCAATTTTTGCTTTCAGTAATAAAGCAATTAGATATAATAAAAATACAACTTTCTGTCTCTTATTTTTTCGTATATTGCTTCGTTCTGGAGAAAAAAAACCGGACTTTTGCAAGTCCCTAAGTTTGAATTTTATTTATTTTTCTCGAAAACGAAGCGACATACGAAAAAAAGAAAGGAACAAAAAAGGTTGTATTTTTATTTGCTTTATTAAAAACAATTCCTAGATAGTAATAAAAAACACGTTTCTCACAAAACTTTAACATCCTGTATTTCGGAAATAAGGTTATTCTGGGCATTTTTTTATAGAAATTTTTTTCTTATTTTGACCTTATACTTATAGGAATATCCCCTTAAATTTGTGCCAGTTGTTTAGGAAACACCCTGTATAGCCAGCTATCGGTGTAATTGACGTGTAACTTTACGACAATGAATATGTAAAAAAACGACAGTTAATAAGTAACTTTACCATAATTGAAAGATTCATACTCCCATTAGTAATATTACAAATATTTAATAAAATTACTTACTTACCTAGGTAATTTCTTGGACGATAAATCGTAAATACACATTTATATTCATGTAATTTTAGCTTTAAATACTAAATTAACATTAAAAAGCTACTCTATTTTACGGTTCAATTTAATTGAAACTACATGCACTTTAATGTAAATTTTAGACAAATACTGTGAATTCTTGAAAGTAAACCTAATGTTGTACGTAAATATACATACTTGATGGAGGATAATTAAGTGCATTTACACGGTACGTATATTATGTAAATTTAAATATTCGAGGTAAATTTACATCTCCTTAGTAAATATACCTAAAAATACAAGGCATTGAAATTACCCATTTAAATATATGTAAATATTTTTTACTGTGTATATGCAAATATATAAAAATAATACCACTAGTGATATTTTCACTAGTAATCGTCCTAGTGCTTGAATTATTGCCGGAAATTTTTCGAGTATACGAATTTTCCTAAAAAAATCATCTTAGAGCAAAATTTCCGGATATTAATTCAAGAACGTGGGGGATTCGGTAAAAAAATCTAGACCTACACGTAAATTAAAAGAAAATATTATCACAATTTTTGTTGAATATGTTACAATGTCACATTATAATAATGATATCTGTCAAACAATTTCCGCTGTAATCACCTCCTGCTGCCTATAGAGCAAGTGAGAATTTTTGAATTTTTGAATTTTCGTCGACCAAACTGACATATTATGTGAAATAACGTCGAAATTACCGAGTCTTAAAATGCCTCAAAATAGTCCAATAAAGTTGTGCTTGGCTTATAGGGGTTGTAAAAAAATTTCGAAGAGAATGATTTTTCAGGGTTGCTTGGGGACTGCCTCCTGAGTGTCCAACCAAAAGATCACACTTGAACTCCTGGTAGGGTGGTTCCCTAAACAATAGGGGTGGTTTCCTAAACATTTTTGTACAGGAAAATGACCCCAATAAAAGTTGTATAGGATCAAAGAATGAACAACTTTTCTCCATATTTTTTTTTGTATCTCTAATAAATAACGAGTTCAGAGCATCACTTATATTACAAAAATACCGCACGCTGCAGAGATGGTCCTGTAAACATTTTTTTATAAAGTGTTTTTGTGTCTAATACTTATCGATTTACAGAGCATTATATGACAAAAAATTCGTTTACCAGAATACAAAAAATTACCTTAATAAAAGTTGGACACTGGTAAATGATCTTCAATTTTGTTTTACTATTTTTTTTTATTAACGCGACTACTTAATAGTTATTTATGTACCAAGGCACTGAAGTTCAACTTTTTATGACTCATGTGGAGTTTAGTTGCTGAGGCCTCTGGCCGAGGCAAATAAACCACATAGGTCATAAAAAGAACTTCAGTGCCGAGGTACATATTATATTTTTTTTGAAATCGGAAAAAAAAAATGTTTTATTAGGCAAGAAAATAATAATAAGGGATCACCCGTCCACGAACCGACTACGCGCGGCGTTGCTTGACTTTACCGATCGCTCTACCTAGGACAAGTATAATGACGTACGGCACCTTCTGACAGAAAAACCAAACTGCTGCTTCGTGTGCAGCCTACACAACAAATCTATTGATATTCAAATTTACTAAAATATGTATACTGAAGGATTGCGCTTCTATAGAAAACAATTTCGCAATGTGTACGAAAAGTTAAATGAGCCTTTATCGGCCGGGTTTTGAATATTTGGTCACTTTTGACGGGCGATTTCTCCGCGTCTGACGTTTGATGTTTACATCTCGCCAAGGCCTACTTATTGAAAAAATCGTACAATAATGGGCTACATTATTGTACGATTTCTGTGCTTTTAATGACGATTTTGGGACATTTTACTGCCGATTTCAAGAAAAACAAGTTACAGCGCATTTATGTCCCTCCCAATCCCAATACTTAGTGTTTTGCTCCGTAACATCGAGATAATATAACAATTTTTGTAAAACAAAATTGTATAAGTAATATTTACCCGTGTCTACAGTTTGTTTGTTCAGCGAATGTTCGGCCCTACGTCACAACTCCCGTCCTTGTCTTACTCATGACTATACGACGGATATCGGTCGTATATTCGCACGAGCCAGACAAGGACGGGAGTTGTGACGTAGGACATTCGCTGAACAAACTGTACCTAGTTGGACCGTTGGGGGAAGGAATGATAATAGACGAAATCTAATGTGGAGTTTTCGAGCCCGATTTCGGCGTCCAGATGTAGATATTTCAGTCCCGGTCAATTGCTTTCGGACGACTACTCGACTAGAAACCGCGTCAGGTCGTCCTAAAGCAATTGGCCAGGATTGACCGGTGTTGAGGTTATGGACTCACTATTACTATTATATATATGGAGATAGCGCCTTTTATTATTCCTGACTCGACGGTTGTACGAAACGCCGAATACGTTTCTTAGGTATCTACATCTCTCAGCAACTAACTCTTAGTCCATCCAAAGAAATTCCACATAGCCTATGTAACATTCACACTCCGGTAGCTTAGTTTGTTTAAAGTAATTACGGCTCCGGTATCTATAGAAGTCCAGGATTCGAATCCCGGCTGGAATTAATTATTTCCCGATTATCTTTTACTTCTAGGCTGTTGATTCTAACAAGGAGAAACACCTAGGTATATGTCGTAGTCTTCTCCTCAAACTGCGAAACAATTAAGATTTGAAAAACATTAATTAGAAACTGGTATGATGTAACCAGATCCATATGGTGAAATATTGGGTCCCATAAAGCCACTAACATTTATTTTTGTATTTAAAATGTTCGTATCTTTCAGGTCAAAAACTATTTTGGATCTTATTGGGTTTGTGTACATCGATAATCCCTGCAGCTTATTCAGCAAAACCCGGTCTGAATACAATTTATCAGTGGAGCCAGTTAGAATTTGATTATCCAGATAAAGAAACTAGGGAATGCGATTTTCAAGAAGGACGCTTTAAACCAGGAAAGCCAGCTCCAATCGATGTGGACGTTTATTACTCTGGTAAGAAAATTTTAGTGCTTTAATGTAACTAGTTGTGTACAAATTCCAGTTTGGTGTTGTTTTAACAAAAAGGTAGTCAAAGACCAAACAACGTGTGGATTTGCGGTAATAGAATGCTTGTACAATTGACTATACCGGGCGACCTGGGATTTGCCGAAACTGCTGGTTTATTTTGATATTTTCCGTGGTTCTAGTAGGCACCATAATATAACAACAGTATGCCGATGCGGTTGAAATATATAGCTAAAACAATGCCGTTTTTGGGATTTCCTATACTCTAAAAATGCTACCCCAACATCCTGACCTGTAATATGTAGCAAAGTCGTTAATTAATAAATAATGTCAAATGGTTAGCGTAAGAAATAATTAAAAGGGGTAAAGGTAAGGTAAAAAGAAAAGTAAGATCATATACCGTTGACTAGATATAAACAAAAGAAAAGCTCCCGAAGTCATTATGTTGGAAACTAATAAAGATAAGGAATTACGAAAAACTTGCCGTCTATCAAATTAATATGATACAAGGTATTTTTATAACGAAAATAGGCTGACGAGATTTAAAAAAACAAATTGAAAGGCTCTGAATTTTTCCATTCAACATTAGTTAAATTTGGCCACTGCCCGAATTTTCTGATCACACAACGCGTTGTGGTTTGTGGTGGGTATTTTGACTTATCCACCGTGCGAGGAGAGTTTATTTTTTCGAACAGTGTGTACCGCGCGGAACTCATTGTGGAAAATTTTATTCACCCACAAGGCGAAGTAAGATTACATGCGGCACATTTCGATAACTTCAAATTGCAGTGAGATTTCCGCTCAGAAAACATAGACGCATGCAGAAAACGTAATGAACATTGAGCATGCATGAAAATTATTTTGATCAGTAACACCACAACGAGGGATACGCTGTTCTAGGGATCCCTGAGTTAGCTGATGCAACGGCACTTGCAAAACGAAGCCGATTGGCATTTTAATACGCGTTGAGAGACATTACCCACAATGCGTTTTGTTTGGTTACTTTGTTCTACGCATACGCATAAATTACAAAACCCACAACACGTACATAACGGAGGCACCTACATACCTGCATCTGTTTACTCTCTGCATTTTGACCAAGATTACATAAAAAATGCACACCAAATATTTTTGTAGCTGCTGAAGTTGAAAATCACATAGGTAGGGTGGCCCATCCAAGCGGAAAAAATGTGCTACGTGGAGACAGGTTAACATAAAATCGTCATTCAAAAAATGAGGTTGTAGTAAAAAGTAAGGGGAATTCGAGGGTGTACCCTAATTTTGTATAGGTACGGGGGTCGGTAAAAAAGTTAGCGCGAAAAAACATTTTTTGCAAAATAAAAAAATTTATTTTTTTACCTACACATCCATTAGAGAACCTTTAAGTAGTATTCCCGAATATTCAGTTTTTTAATATAACTTCCGGTTATAGCGGAAATGAAAGTGGTTTTCTCTGTTTTACAACTTACACATTTTTCATAATATCACAGGATTCCTTTTTTAATTCTGAATCCAACGATATATAATTTGACCTATTTATCTCCAGCCGTTTCCGAGATATTTATCAGAGAACCTCCATCAAACTAGATACATGGTCTCATGGTCGGTGTCTGATGTTCGATCTGAGTAGGCCAAACAATAAAACCAAATTTATGACAAATCAAGTCAGCCATGATAATAAATCTGACAAGCGAGTAGGCTGAATGTTAAAGGGGCTATAGCCATTCAACTGCATTCAACTTAATTAAAAATCTCGTGGAAATTATGAAACATTTATTATTTTTACTACTGTCATATTTATTATAACAACAACAATATGATTAGTTATTAAAAATTAGTTAGAAGTTCATTTACATTAAATGTTCAAAATGGTTTCCATTATTATTTACACATAACCTAAGTCTTTTTAAAAAATTTTTTCGGACATTTTCAAAGATTAAGGGACGATTGTTTAAACTATCAATTTCTAATTTTACTCGTCTTTTAATCTCCTCAACATTTTCGGGGCGGTTCTTATAAACTTTATTTTTTAAATGCCCCCACAAGAAAAAATCCAAGGGGGATATATCTGGACTACGTGGCGGCCACCTTATCGTTCCATGTTTACCAATCCAATTTTCAAACGAATTGTTCAAAAATTCCGTTATGGGCCCACAGTTATGGAAGGAAGCGCCATCTTGCTGCCATATTAATTGTCTTTCTTGGAGTTGGTTAAGAAAAATTAATGGCAACTGGTCAAAGTATTGTTCCAATTCGTTCTGGATTAAATGTAGGTATTTCCTACCTGTCATACTTCCTGAATAAAATAGAGGGCCCATTACAAAATTTCCCACAATTCCGCACCAAACACCCACGGAATTTCTGCCGGATTTCACAACTTCACGAAATGCCCGTGGATTGTCAACAGACCAAAATATACTATTTTTTCGGTTGTATATTCCCGCCGTTGTAAATGTAGCTTCATCGGACCAAATAATTTGTTTAAAAAATCCAGCTCCACCTCTTGCAAAATAAAAGTTTAACATTGTTTGACAATATTCCAGTCTTCTTGCAGCATCTCCAGGGAATAGCCTTTGAACAGGTAATATTTTGAAGGCTTTAAATTTGCTTAATTTCATTACCCTTTGTATTGTAGACCGGGGAATTTGTAAGTCTCTCGCTGCATCCCTCTGAGATTTTTCGTTATTTCTTCTGAAATAATTTAAAATTCGTTCTCTCTCGTCGTCACTAATTCTAAACCCTTTTTTTCTCTTGCTAATCACACTTCCCGTCGATCTGAATCTTCGATACAGCTTACATATAAATGAAGCACTCGGAACATTTCTATTTAGATATTTACGAGAATACTCCCTCAAAGTTTCTACGTATCTTTTATCATTTTTGATGAAGATCTCTAAAATATCACAGCATTCTTCTTTCAAAAACATTTTTTAAACTGCAACTACTAACAGCTTCAGCAACAAAATTTTAGACTAATCTGACACGTAAATAGAAATATTGAATTGACAGCCTACTCGATTGTCAGTTTTATTATCATGGCTGACTTGATTTGTCATAAATTTGGTTTTATTGTTTGGCCTACTCAGATCGAACATCAGACACCGACCATTAGACCATGTATCTAGTTTGATGGAGCTTCTCTGATTAATATCTCGGAAACGGTTGGAGATAAATAGGTCAAATTATATATCGTTGGATTCAGAATTAAAAAAGGAATCCTGTGATGGTTAAGAGAAATGTGTAAGTTGTAAAATAGAGAAAACCACTTTCATTTTCACTATAACCGAAAGTTACATTAAAAAACTGAATATTCGGGAATACTACTTAAAGGTTCTCTAATGGATGTGTAGGTAAAAAAATATTTTTTTTTATTTTGCAAAAAATGTTTTTTCGCGATAACTTTTTTACCGACCCCCGTATACAAAATTAGGGTACACCTTCGAATTCCCTTTAATTTTTACTACAATCTCATTTTTTTAATGACGATTTTATGTTAACGTGTCTCCACGTAGCACACTTTTTCCGCTTGGATGGGCCACCCTGTACCTAGCATAAATGCGCTAAAAATATATTTCTTGCAGATAACAATAAGCATAACAAAATTTTCGTGACTATACCCCGATTTCAAGACGGAGTACCGGTCACCCTTGGGGTAGTTAGCGATAAAAATTGGAATGGAAATCCGATAATTGAAGCGTATCCGTCCTGGAAGTGGCACACGAATCTTGAACAGTGCCAACAAAATAGGCTTCTCTCTGTATATAGAGTAATGGTAAGGTCATACAAAATTATTATAATAACTCGTATTGTAAACTTGGTTTCAATAGGACGTGAGAACTTGTAGGAATTTTGTTTTTGTTAGATTGACAGCAACGATTTTTTGTTAAAATAAGTTTACAAAATGTAAAATAATAACAATTTTAATGAACATTAAGAAAGATAGAGCCATTAAAAAATAATGTTTTTACTAGCTACAATTATTAGCATTGAATTTTATGTAAGAGTTCAGTAAGTACCTATATACCCAATACCTAATGTAGGATATTAGTCCGGTCAAAATAGACATTCAAGCTTAGATACATTAATTCGCATAAAGCTGAATCTTGGTTTTATTGTTTATATCATCAATATAAAAGAAATGTCCCCATCGATCCCGCACGTACAAAAAAGTTATTCAAGGTCATATTTAGCAAAAATGTTTTTTTTTTGCATTTTCAGCCAAACGGTAAGTTTTATCATGAAAATACATTAGACAAAAATTTTATAGCATACAATTGAATACAAAAATTATCCTTACACTTCTTTTCCTAAGAATCACCGTTTTGGAGGTATCGAGATTCAAAAGTTGAAGAAGTTACAATCTGCATAATATATACACGTTTCCGCGCCACTTGTGAGGTAGTGTACACGGCGCCCTTTTTTTAACGTCGTTTCCCCGGTAGGCCTATTCCACTGTCTAGTGTGGTTTTGTTTAATAAAATAATGTAACTATTGGAGATGATGGAAGCTGTGTGAAACGTAATTAGGGAAAACTATTCGTCAGAATCATAATCTTCTACCGGAACTTCAAAAGCAGTGTCTTCGTTTTCGTCTTCTCGTTCTTCTTCTTCTTCTTCCTCCTGGATACACGTTCTAAGCAGCAATGCATCAGATGTGTCCTCACTGATATTGTAGGAATCCTTTTCTGATAGCTATTCAACTTTGGAGCACGACTGGCCTTGACAACTGGTACACATGCTGATGAACAAAACAATCCAACTTTTTTGCAGCCACATTTCGCATTACATCCTTTCTTACAATTATTGCAAAAAAATGTATTCAGCCACACTTGAACTTGGTAATATACCCGAACCCGAAATAGATGTTGTGGAGTAGAAGCAGAGGTTGGGTGAAGAGCGGACAGATGTTCCTCAAGGCTATACAGGCACATAAAATAAGGGCTGAGTTTATTTTGACTGTATATTCTCAGAATTGTACTATGTGTAGGTATAAATTACACAGACCAATATTTTTAATTGTATTACGTCTCCAGTGATGTAAATTATAGGCAGCGTACTCGTGTATATTATGGAGATTGCAATTTCTTCAACTTTTGAAATGCCATATCTCAAAAACGGTTATTCTTAGGAAAAAAATGTGGAAGGACAATAATTAGTTTTGTAGATAATTTCATGCTCCACAATTTTTGTCTGATGTATTTTTATGATAAAACTTACCGTTTGGCTGAAAAATGTAAAAAAACATTTTGCGAACTTTGACCTTGAATAACTTTTTTTGCACATGCGGGATCGATGGGAACTTTTGACATTTCTTTTACATTGATGATATAGACAATAAAACCAAGATTCAGCTTTATGCGAATTAATGTAACCTTATCCCTATTTTTTGGGCTAACTTGACTGGATTTTATATATCTTTTCAGAGGTTAGATGCCTGTTCTCAGTTGATGAAGATGTTTTTGAGATATTAGTGGGGTTTACGTATATAACTTATCCCCATTGTAATTATTATATTATATAAAACAGATTCAGCACTATTTTTAACTTCATTGCAAATATTAATAATAATTGCTACAATTATCAGTCAAAAAACTTTGGCGCATCTGACAAATACCTACCTATAATCAAATGTGAGCACAGAGCAATAAATTACGATAGCAGTGATAAAGTGATTCCACAACAAAGTGGTACCTAACTTGACAAAATCCCGTTCTCACATCCTATTAAATCCGCTTTTATATGGATGGTATGTGATCTATTATCTTATCTGAACACGAGTCTGAACATTACAAATTGTAAATTTTTTGATAAGTTTCCATTAAATGGGGGTAACCCCGTATAATCAGTCATTAACTAGTTAAACCATCAAATGGATAAGTAGGATGGGAAGAGTCTAGAGAGAGAAATTTTCAGCCAAACTTGAGTGGATACTTGAAAGAACAAATAACTCAGCTGATAGGCACCAAAACCACATCGCACATAAATACCCAAATAATGTTTTTTGGACAAAACCTTATTTTCCTCCTGTCGTTTGTGACGTTTGCAACGGTTCTCTGGCTTTTTTTCTATTATTAGTTTCCGTTCTTTCAAATACAATATAGTTTTGTGCATATGTTTCCAGCGTCTAGTTTAAATATACGATAGAAAATAAATTGGACATGTTCTTAATTATTGTTGTCAAAGACAACCCACACGAGTTTTCCATATATCTTGTTGACAAATTCAGTTTAAATACGACCCCCATCTCGTAATTTCAGTTTAAGTTGGCTACCGGTTTCGCAACTATACCTATAAGTAGTTACATCGTCAGGCCACAGCTGGGGTACTTAGGTCACAAAGAGGTAGGTAGGTACTTACAAATATTTTTTTTGTCGAGCCGTAGCGAACTTATTTCGACTCTGGGATCGGAGGCTGGCGTCGTTAGACCATCCCCCGAGTCTTCAGGTGAGGTTCCGATGCTTCCGGCGCCCCCAAACAAGAAAAAACATGCGACATCTAAGTGTGATTCTGGAGGAACTATAACCGGGAATCACCGGGTGTATAGTTGGTTGATGGTTGACTTTCTGTCTTTGTTTGTAGCATGTTTTTAGAGTAGTATGGATACATTTAATATTGGAATGAAAATAAAGGGCATTTTAACAATGGGGCACCATGTCTATAGATTTTGACGTCATTGGGTAATTAACATTACAGACAATCATGTCTGTGACGACAGTAACTACAAATTCTATCAAGCTAGCAAAATGGCAAGTGGAACACACGTTTCCCAGTCTTGCCACATTGTAAACCGCGTAAACCAAAATGATAAAAAGTCTTATTCTATTTTAAAGGACGCATATTATGGCGTCGTGCTCCGTCTATTTTTGAGATTACAAACTTACAAACTTGATATGGAAAAGAGGAAGGTATAAAAATCTGTCAGTCAAGAGATCTGAAAATAAATATTCACATATTAAAGAAAAATAGGAAAGGAATCAGAACCAACGTGGGCATTTAGTGTTTTATCCTTATTAATGCTAATCTGCCCCATAATTTCAAATAACTCCATGTTACTTAAAAAATTGCACTTGTTTGCCAAATGCAGTATTCTGAAACTGTGGTAGGGTAAAAACTATGTTGTTGTTCTACCAAATGTTTAGCAAAGTGGTAAAATCTGTGGTAGGGTCAAAATTATGTTGTTCTTCCACCAAATGTTTAGCAAAGTGAGAACAAGCACTAGACGTGAGGATATTGTATCTTTGATGTTCTTTCAATCTATAGTTTTAAAATTCCTATAAGTTCTGCCAATATAGCAACTATTACAAGTGTGAAGTAGAACAAGTCAACTTATACACTCCTTTCTGATTTATGTGGTCAATTTTATCCTTGATATTTATTAAGTAATTTACACAAAGAATTTGATGATTTAAGTGATACCTGATAGTTTCCCTTCAAAATGTTAGCAATTCTACATACTGACTGAACCTACAAAAAAGTGGAATATACTTCTTGTTAATGTCAGTCTCATTTATCATCAAATCTGTTATTAGGATTATTTATATACAGGGTGAGTCATTAATAATTGCATATAGTGCAACCCCATATATTTGTGGCCAAAATATTACGATTGAGGCAAATATGCCTTATATAAATGTTGTTTGTTTAAGAGATACAGGGATTTGAGGTTTGTTTTTTGAAATTGCATCTTGGCCACATCTTCCGACACAATCAAGCTGCTGAACTGAAATTTGCTATGTTGCTATGCTATGTTTTTGAGGATATAGAGTAATCTGAAAATGTCAATTTCTACTTATCTCACATACTTACGCTGTTTTTAGATCGTACTTTTACTCGTTCCCTTTTTTGGGGTTATGTTTTGGTCTTTCTTGGTTATAATTTTAGTGTAGGTATCTTTCAATTTAGTAACAAAAGGGTACGTATACTCTTGTTTCATAACAATACAATCGTTTGCGTTGAAATTGGCATAATGTGTCCAAAAACACGTTAATTTCAAAATGGGATAAATAAAATTAATGCCTGGCTTTTTCACATTTCGCCGATTAATTGCACATTCAAAATGAAGAAAAATGCCAAAAGGGAATTGGGCAGAACACCATTGGTTTTCTTGAAATAGGGTGTCCAAATTTTGTCGAATTCAATCCATTCCATTATGAAAACGAACATTTTTGGTAGGCACTTTGTTCATAGGAAATTTTTTCTACTTTAAAAGCTGCAATTAATCTGCGGAATTTGAAAGATAGAAGTCAATTTTAATTATAGAATTTTGGTGTTAACAGTTAGTTTGAAGCACAAATAGCGCAAGTGGCACCCTCTGTGAGATACATAGAAATTGACATCTTCACCTGATTCTACATCTCAAGAAACACAGCAGTGCCAAATTTCATTTCAACGGCGTGATTATTATGTTAGATATAAGTCGTGGTTCAACGCCCTGTATCTCATACAAACAACATTTGTACAAGTCATATTGACCTCAATCGTCATATTTGAATATCATAGACTTGGTGCTAATGTTATTTTCAGATCTCTTGGAAAGTTCCTTGTCTATAAGTTTTGAACCCACTCCGAATCAAGATTCATATCTTCATATTTTGCCCTGGACCGGAAATATCCACCTTAAGTTTGTGTCTGGATGATTAAAAAATGACCGTTATCAGGGGGTTTATTTGCATCATTTTTCTTTCCACTCAATTTACCCACAAACGGTTCGTTTCTGAGATACAGGGTGTGAAATCATGAAGAAAAAAAACGAAGTTAAATGTATAAACAATGGCTGGAGCCATTGGAATCAGAGTGAAGCCTATAGATTTCGAAAATTATATACAGGGTGTTCCATTAGAAAAAACATAAATTTTCTACATGACCCTGTATACTGATCCAAAGGTCGTAATGTCAGTAATGAAGGTGACGGAAGTCCGACAACAGGGCTGCGTTCATAATTTGCCAAAAATTACGCTAGCGTGCCTCCGAGAGTCACCCAACCCGTATATCACTCTGGCGAGATCTTCACTCCCGTTCATAAAATCGTTTTTTACGCCAGAGTGACGCTATCGTCGCCGCAGTCGAGAGCATGGGGGACAAAGGAGTGACAAGACAGTGACATGCTCACAAATGGTGATAGGAGGTTAAATGAGTGTACCGCGAGTGCTCCAAACGCGCCGAACGCGCCGCGCGCGCTGCGCACAATTCGCTAGTGAGTACGCCGCGCCAAACGCGCAGAACATTTTCCGAGACTTGCCGGTAATTAACCAGATTGCATAAAGGGAATTAGTTGTTCTTCTCACAATATTCTGCAGCCATCCTCGTAAAATTTTGCAAGTATGTAGATGATAAGTATCCAAAATTCTTATGTTGTAAAAAAAGACTTTTTGTCCACACTTTTCTTTTTTCTTGAGTTTTTTCTTTTATCTCTTTTTTTTATTGCTAGTTAAAACATATATAATCAAATGAGCACAGGCAGCCACTTCCACGTTATCATCTGCATCCATTTCTCCGAAGACCTCGCGGATCAACACAATTACTATACGGCTGCCGGGTGCTGCCGGAAACGGCACGAACTTTGCGCTAAGATGTTTGTTGCATTCTGCGCAGCCCGCGCGGCGTGTTCTGGGCGTTTGTAGCATTTTGTTGCAAGTGAATACGCGCCTTAACCTTTAACCTATATATTTTTGTGCCATTTTCTGCCACAACATAACCCAGCAAAACTTTCACTTTATGATTATTATCCATTTTGGGCACGGGATTTATTACTCCCACATTTATTTATTTCACAGAAAAGCAAGAGGTTTTGGAAAATATTTGAGGTAAGAAATACCAAACACCAAATATGATAAGGTTAAAAAAGGTATCACCCTGCATTCACCTAGCGGCGTGCAGGAATGTGTTAAAAGTTGAGGTAATTTGTTGTGACGTCTTGTCACTCTCACACTTCCTTCCCAAAACAGTCACTCCATTTATGAAAGGCCCCCTAGTTTTACCCATATATGTCAGGGTCAGGAGCCCCTAGTAAGAATTTACTCGAGAATTTGTTCATGAAAAGGTTATATTTTTTAGGCTTATACCTAAGTAGGTACTCCACAGACGGTCAAAATTTTAGCTTTTCTATAGGAGTTTAACTCTAAATGCAGATATTGGCCTTTTTCTTGAAAATTCACTAAATAAATACTCTTTCAGTAACGCTATATTAACTTACTTGTACCTACCTTATAAGCTTCTCTTTTTTGGTAATAAGTGGTAATCTTATAACATGAACGATAAGAATTTTAGCTTGAAGAACCGCTTCAAAAGTCATTGTTCTTTGCCATGCCTTGGGACATCTTATTTCGCATAATAAACCTACCACCTACCTACCTACCTTTTTTCTGTTTTAGATTGATGAGTGCGATAGGTTGTGGGTAATTGACAACGGTAAATTAGTGGATAAACAAATATGTCCACCACAGATTGTCGGATTTGATCTAAGAACGGTGAGTACAAAAGTCGGAAAAAAAAATACTAAACGATGTTTTACGTTTTAAGGATATTTGTCCACACACACAGAGGGAAGACTTAAGATATAATTTAACTATACCAAGAGCGTGGAACAGTTAAAAACTATCGTGTGTCTCCAAATCTGTGGAATGTGCATTCGAGTCCGTCAATTTAATTTTTAGGTTGCGCAGTTAAAACTGCGCAGGGATCATTCTGTGTGTGTGACGACAAATGATTGCGCCCTTCATTCTTCTGCCATTAGGGCCCCTGCAACTTCTCGTGGTAGCTGATGTCTCTCTTTTTTAATATACATAATGTCCGCCATAATGCAATTCTTCCAACAGATAAATAATGTTATCAGTGGCGTTCTAATAGCCACTACTTTGTTTACCGGGATCGACGATTTGCAAAATACAATTTATTTTCTTAATTATGCTAGCGCACCCTACTGTCCTATATAATAATGCTTCTTTCTGGATCACCGAGAAACTAGAGTTCCTGGAATGGGAGAGTTGGGACAATAATGCCACTTTTTAAGAGAAAAAATAATTTTTCAAAGGTCACATCAACAATTTTGTGGATGAAAAATAATTTGGGATAGATTCCATGGGCGTAACAAACTTCTGACCAAAGAATATTGTGTATTAAAGTTGGTCCGTGATATACACGCGCACAAATGGAGGGTTATATGAACAGCTCCTACTATTCATTTAATTACTATTATTACTGTCACTAAATCGTATTTATTGGCAAAATCCACAGTTTAATTATGAAAAAGTGAAAAGTGTAATGAAAATCACAATTAAACAACAAATACGACTTAGTAATAAAATTGAAGATTAAAATGCAAATTTGTTAGAATTACTGTATTAAATTTATATATAATATAATCTAGAACACATCCAAACAATAATGTCTTCTAATGTAGGTAACCTCTGCTCTAGTTTCTGTTCAATTCCAATAATTATTTTATCAGCTATTGAAGATTGCATGGTCTGGACACAATCCAAAATACATAGTTTATGGTCGGTTGTGGTTGTGCACTAGGATTTGGAGTTAATTTTAATCTAAAATATGAGATAAAATACATCTTATTATATTATGCAGATACTAAATTATCGTTATCCATTTGTTCTATAGGACATCTTCTTTGCTCTTTTCTCTAGTGCTTTCTGTAATAATAATTCTGCAGAACGTTTTGTGATACTGGAGTAATTTCAAATAATTCCCAGATATTTTACACTTCCTGCTAGCATGCACGCTAAACCATATTATTTTCGGTATAATCAGGCAACTGCAACTAATGCTTGGAAACTAATGTGCAATATTTTACATTTTTCTTTAGAATTATTTTAAAGTTGAAATGACAGTATCATTGTGTGTCTTCGATGATGTTATTCATATTTTCGACTAATAAGCTTTCTTATCAAGGGGAACCCGACATACCCTGTTTCAGTTTCCTATTAAAAAAACACTACGCCCATGGGTTCCTATTTTTTTTTAATTTGACGTAAATCAAAACGTAAATACAAAAAACTCTAATCTGACATACCTACAGTTTCTATAATAGATATCTAAAATTTTTACGGGGGCAAAAGATGGAAATAGTATATTTCCTAACAAGTGCGGAAAGTGCCACTTTTCCGCACGCGATTGCAGTTGGCTGAACGACGCGTAACGCAGTTCAGCCAAGAAATCGAGTGTGGAAAAGACACTTTCCGCAAGAGTTAGGAACACTATTTTTTCTACAAGCGTGCGGAAAAGTAAGACACTTTTCCGCACGCATTTACTTTTCCGCACGCATTTTAGTTTAGAAAGTGTCACTAGTGCGGAAAAGTAGTGCGGAAAAGTACTTTTCGGAAAAGTGACACTTTCTAAACTCTCCGCACGCTTGTAGAAAAATAATCTAGCCATATCTAATATTTACAAAATCGGCGAATAATGACACTAATTACTTTAGTGTCCCAACTCTCCCTACCCAGGAACCCTATGACAAACTAGATGCGCAAACTGACGTGGAAGACGCACAGTGTGTGGGATGAACTGAGTACGGAAAACGCAAAGACTTAATTGTGCCGGTTTTCTCTCTGTGGGGCCCTTTAGGTGGAATGAGGGAGAGTAGGACTTATATACAGGGTGACTCAGTCATGATGTAAAAAAATTTAACCACGCCGATGGATAAAAATTAGCGTACCTACTTAATACGGATCCAAAATTTAAAAAAATTCTAAAATCAACGAAAGAGAAAAAAATATATTTTTTGGAGTGTATTTGAACCCCTAATTATTAATGGCGCTTCTGGCTGGTCGACCAAGTAAACATCGCGCGGATTCCCGCAACTAATACCGGCGCGCAGTTGCCAGTTGCACCAACATATAGTAAATTTATTTATTTTTTACTTATTCCCAGAAATCTCAAAAAATGTAGCAATATTGAGAAAACCTAAAAGTTCGATACCTAATTTTTCTGGGGATTTTCAATTTTTGGGGAAACAGTTTTCTGACGTAACGCTAAATACAGGGTGATTCAGTTTTAATCTGCAACACTTCAACAGGTGATAGAAAACCAAAAAATAACCGCACTTTCTTCTATAAACTATATCATTTTAAGGCCTTATAAAAAAGTTACAGGGTGTTAAAGTTGCAAGAAGTATGTGGAATTTATTGAATATTTTACAAACTAGTTGAGATATTTAAGTCATATTTGGTACACGTTATAACGGCATGGGTTAGCATGAAACCTGTTAATATCAAGCATCTTGAACAACCAGTGGCGTAGAAATGGGTAATTAGTATAATTTATTTTGGAAAAAAAAAAATAGAACCACCTTATATAGCAATAAAATGTAATCATATTCTTATGTAAATTTTTATTTTAAACAAAAACGTTCTCTTAGCATTTTTTCATATGTGTCATGGTTTCATAGCAAATTTTATTTTTCGTAATATTTCGGGGTACTTCTGAAAAATTATCTAAAAAATTTGCTCCATAAGTAACACTTAAAGTAGAAATAATGTGTTTGATACCTGAAATAAAGTAACTTTTTTCAATAAACTCACATATTTAAGGCTATACTTTTGAAGATACAGGGTCTAAAACATTTAAGGAAGATACAATTAATGTTACGCTCTGTATCTTGAAAAGTAAAACTTTGAATGGGTAAGTTTATTGGGAACAGTTACTGTATTTAAAGTAAAAAACACATTTTTTCTACTTTGAGTGTTACTTATGGAGAAAAGTTTTAAGTTAATTTTTCAGAAGTACCCCGAAATAATACGAAAAAAATCAAATTTGCTATGAAACCATGACACATATGAAAAAATGCTAAGAGATCGTTTTTGTTTACAATAAAAATTTACATAAGAAAAGTTTCTCTTTTTGCTAAGCGAAAAACACAATTCACTTGTGTAACTAGTGCAAAAAGTGCATATTTGTTGCACGCGACATGAAGTTTTCAGCTCGAGACGCAGTCGATGGACAAACTTCGTTTCCAGTATTTTTTTTAAATTTTGTTTTCTTCATTGCCTGTGAAGGTCTCAGGTTCTTCACATAAAACTCTTTTTCGAATTGTTGTGAAGTTTCCGGTATTGGTACTTGGTTCACCTTCCAGAATTTGAGCAGCTATTTCAGTTTTTTTTTAGAAATTGAAATTTTACTAAAAGTATTTAGACCAACAGGTTGAACGAAGCATTTTCCGTTATAATATCTTATAAAGAATCTAGTGTGACTGGTAGACTGGGGACGAAGGGATGCATTTTTGCGATACATTTCAACAAAATTAAAACTTCTAATTTTACGGCTTATTACAAATAATGATCCAGGTTTGTTTGTCTTGCTATCGGGAATTTTCACAGTTATGATAGAATCCATGTAGTTAATACCATTTAATGGTAATTTCTGTAACTCGTCTCTGCGGCATGTTCCTGCAGTGCCAAATACTGCAACTATCTATTACAATCAGTGAACTCTAACTAGAGTTCAGTGATTAGAATACACAAGTAAGTAGGTATAAAGTTAAAAATCGGTGCGAGTCGAACTCGCACACGAAGGGTTCCGTACCACGGTACAATATTTAACACTAAATAGTTTTTAAAAATACTTTAGTAAAAATAAAAAAAGAAAGAAAAAAGCTTGCCCCAGAGCGTGGTTTCGAACGCCAGACCTCTGGGTTATGAGCCCAGAACGCTGCCACTGCGCTAAAGTACGATTCACGAATTATGGCGTACACGTCATCAATTTTTGTATCAATCTGAGACAAAAGATCTATTGTTATACGCCCAGAACTGATTTACTGCATACACCCTTTTGTCTCTGATTCCGTTCGGCTATGACTTCAACCCGTCCGTGCATGTGTCAGACAAAGACGCCAATAGGTCGTATAGCGTAGAGTTCATAACCGCCGACTCGAGAAAGATATGTCATTGTCACAGCATAAATAATTAGAAAATATTTGACTTTGTGCGTATTTTCTAAGAATTTTCTTTGTTTTCAAGTTTGGTTCTTAGTTTTTACTTGTTCTTGTTGTGGATTCTTTTGCTATAAGTTTTGTAATAATAGTTCGGCTTTGGTAATGTCTGTTACTGCGTTACGGGTTTGTGAATAATCATTTCCTAATAATCTTAAGATGCCTGGCCACAGACTTAATTTGCAAGCCAGAGAAATTGTAGCGAAGTTATTAAATTATTTCAAAGGTGAAAAATGCAACGGAGGACCACTTTTACCAGTTCACGCAGTCCAAGAGGTAAATTGCAAACATTATGGCAGTAGACAGTGATTACGGAATCAAATATTTTTCAGCGTGTTTCTCAAGCTTTGAGCATATTAGTTTACGCACTGTTTCACGCATTTCCCACGAAGTGCAGAGAGCAGAGGGTCAAGATTGTCCCCAGGAAAATCCAACTACTTCTGTCGCGAAATATGGAACCTCGACAAAAAACAAAACCACGGACTTGCCAGAGGAAACGAAAATGGAAGTCAGAAATGTAATTTATAATGTGTATTCAGAAAGTAAGTTTGCATTCTAGTTGAATTCGGTATGTGTGGTAGTTAAATGTTAAATTTTCTTTTACGTTTCTACATTGCTATAACTAGATAGTCAGACTATCACTTTACAATTTCAAGGCACGGTAAAATGTGTAATTATAATATATAAAAGTAAAACCACACACAGACCTAATATGATAACTTCTCTAAAAAGGTGATGGTAAAACGCATTAATTTACAATTGAAATTTGGTGAATTTACCGGGGTGAAAGGTCTGGGTAATCTGGTATATCTGGTAGCGTTTTACAAGTAGAATGTGTTAATGCAAGGAAAAGAGCTGAAAAAATATTCTAAAATACAAAAGATATTTAGGAGTTTTGTATCTGGGTTAATGTTTTGGACACCAACTTTTAAATTAACAAATTACCTTTGTTTCATTCTTGCAAATATCAAAATTTGCTTACAATGTATTTGTTTTAGGGTTAAGGGTTGCTGGAGTGGGTTAGAGTTAAACATATATTTTTTAAATTTTAAATTCATTTATTATTTACAGAAAAGCACCTAACTCTGAAGGCTATTAAAGTACCGCATGATATTAGTAAGTCATCCTTGGGTCGTTTATTACCACAGATTGGTTTTAAATATAAAAAGGACGACAACCGCAGGGCGTTAATGGAAAAGGGTCAGATTGTCTTGAGAAGAGCAGAGTTTCTGCGGAAATATAAAAATAATCAAAACTCTGAGTTGAAGCGGCAAGTTGTTTTTCTTGACGAAACTTGGATTTTTGCAAGAGGAAACCAAAAACGATCTCGGCAGGATGAATCCATAAAGAGTGTTCGAAGACCTGAGGGATAACAAGGAAAGCGCTTTATAATTTTGCATGCTGGTCATAATAAAGGATTTGTGGACGACGCTACCCTTGTTTATTCCACTCGGTCAAAACTAGCTGACTACCACGGAGACATGAATGGCGACATTTTTCTAAAATGGGTTAAGGAAAAACTTGTTCCAAATTTGGAAGAACCGTCACTCATAGCCTTGGACAATGCACCTTACCACAGCACTTTATTAGAAAGGCAGGCCAACCCATCGTGGAAGAAAGCAGAGATCTTACAATGGTTGCAAGATCACGATATATCTGTGGAGCCTCACCTATTCAAAGCAGAACTATTAGCATTGGCAAAAATACATGATAAACCTGTTAGGTATCTGGTTGATGAATATTTAAGGGAACATGGCCACGAAGTATTGAAACTGCCTCCGTACCACTGCCAATTTAATGCCATAGAATTAATATGGGCGCAGGGCGCAGACAAAGCGTTTTTATGATGCTCACATAGGTGAACAGGGTTACAGGGATGATAAAGTTCTTGCTCTATGGAACAGAGCTTTATAAACGTGTAGGTACTCCAGAAAGGTGGGCCTCTGTTGTGGAGCATACTGAAACTGTCATAGACGAATGGTACAACAGGGAACATATCATGGATACTGTGCCAGAATTGGTATTTGAACTTAGACATTCAGATGATGAGAGCGGTTAAGAATAATCTATCTATCTATCTATCCATCTATCTATCTATCTATCTATCTATCTATCTATCTATCTATCTATCTATCTATCTATCTATCTATCTATCTATCTATCTATCTATCTATCTATCTATCTATCTATCTATCTATCTATCTATCTATCTATCTATCTATCTATCTATCTATCTATCTATCTATCTATCTATCTATCTATCTATCTATCTATCTATCTATCTATCTATCTATCTATCTATCTATCTATCTATCTATCTATCTATCTATCTATCTATCTATCTATCTATCTATCTATCTATCTATCTATCTATCTATCTATCTATCTATCTATCTATCTATCTATCTATCTATCTATCTATCTATCTATCTATCTATCTATCTATCTATCTATCTATCTATCTATCTATCTATCTATCTATCTATCTATCTATCTATCTATCTATCTATCTATCTATCTATCTATCTATCTATCTATCTATCTATCTATCTATCTATCTATCTATCTATCTATCTATCTATCTATCTATCTATCTATCTATCTATCTATCTATCTATCTATCTATCTATCTATCTATCTATCTATCTATCTATCTATCTATCTATCTATCTATCTATCTATCTATCTATCTATCTATCTATCTATCTATCTATCTATCTATCTATCTATCTATCTATCTATCTATCTATCTATCTATCTATCTATCTATCTATCTATCTATCTATCTATCTATCTATCTATCTATCTATCTATCTATCTATCTATCTATCTATCTATCTATCTATCTATCTATCTATCTATCTATCTATCTATCTATCTATCTATCTATCTATCTATCTATCTATCTATCTATCTATCTATCTATCTATCTATCTATCTATCTATCTATCTATCTATCTATCTATCTATCTATCTATCTATCTATCTATCTATCTATCTATCTATCTATCTATCTATCTATCTATCTATCTATCTATCTATCTATCTATCTATCTATCTATCTATCTATCTATCTATCTATCTATCTATCTATCTATCTATCTATCTATCTATCTATCTATCTATCTATCTATCTATCTATCTATCTATCTATCTATCTATCTATCTATCTATCTATCTATCTATCTATCTATCTATCTATCTATCTATCTATCTATCTATCTATCTATCTATCTATCTATCTATCTATCTATCTATCTATCTATCTATCTATCTATCTATCTATCTATCTATCTATCTATCTATCTATCTATCTATCTATCTATCTATCTATCTATCTATCTATCTATCTATCTATCTATCTATCTATCTATCTATCTATCTATCTATCTATCTATCTATCTATCTATCTATCTATCTATCTATCTATCTATCTATCTATCTATCTATCTATCTATCTATCTATCTATCTATCTATCTATCTATCTATCTATCTATCTATCTATCTATCTATCTATCTATCTATCTATCTATCTATCTATCTATCTATCTATCTATCTATCTATCTATCTATCTATCTATCTATCTATCTATCTATCTATCTATCTATCTATCTATCTATCTATCTATCTATCTATCTATCTATCTATCTATCTATCTATCTATCTATCTATCTATCTATCTATCTATCTATCTATCTATCTATCTATCTATCTATCTATCTATCTATCTATCTATCTATCTATCTATCTATCTATCTATCTATCTATCTATCTATCTATCTATCTATCTAACTACCTACCTAAAACTAAAAAAACACGCTTTAATAGCAAACCCAACTACTAAGTAAAAATAATAATAGCAAACCGAATTTTATTGTAAAAAAAAGCGTGGGATGCATAACATCAATTGTTATAAATATTTCATTAGTAGCTATTGAGAAAAGTAGAGTTGTCATAAAAATATTTATAGTAAAAAGCACCCATGCTTTTTTTACAATAAAATTTGGTTTGGTATTATTATTTTTTACTTTTTAGTTCGGTTTGCTATTAAAGCGTGTTTTTTTAGTTTTTTTATACTATATTTTTTAATTTATTTTTGGTTTGATGTATCTGTTATTAATATACCTACGTACTTTACCTGGGTTCATATATTTATTTCGAAATTTGTTTATTTACCCTGGAGGTGGTCAAGCTATCGTTTGCATTAACTAGTCAATATATTTATATTCTTTGTGTTTGATAAATTCTTAAAAGATGTGGTCAAAATTTTGTTTTTTTATTTAGTTGTATCTACTTATCTTTTGTCTTTATAACATCCTTTTAGTTAGCTACGTACATACATAGTTAGCAACATATCCATACATACCTACATTGCTATAACTGGATAGTCAGACTATCAGTATACAATTTCAAGGCATGGTAAAATGTATATAATATATAAAAATAAAACCACGGACCTAATATTACAGCTTCTAAAATACGCATTATTTTACAATTAAAATTTGGGTGAATTCACCGGGTAAAACGCATATGTTAAATAGGCATTATTTTACAATTAATATTTGGGTGAATTCACCGGGTAAAACGCATTATGTGAATATCTGGTTGAGTTTACAAGTATAAATTTTCCCCATTTAAATCTACGGCACTGGACGATGCTTGATTCGTGACGTAAATTGATGACGCGTACGCCACAATTCGTGAATCGTACTTTATACTTCGCTATTTGAAAAATGTTCGATTGGAGTTCGTTAGCCGTGTAATCATTCTACAAGATTTTACATAAAAATACAGCGCGCTCGTACCCACCCACCCACCCACCCACCCACCTACCTACCTACCTACCTACCTACCTACCTACCTACCTACCTACCTACCTACCTACCTACCTACCTACCCAGCTACCCAGCTACCCAGCTACCTACCCAGCTACCTACCCAGCTACCTACCTACCTACCTACCTACCTACCTACCTACCTACCTACCTACCTACCTACCTACCTACCTACCTACCTACCTACCTACCTACCTACCTACGCCTTTTCTGACTAGATTTTTTTTATATTATTTTTGATCCCTGCGAAAAAACGAAATGCCCGTAAGCCTACGAAAACAAACTGCTCGCTCATGATCTACCTGAATATATAGCAGTTTCATGTCAATAGCTTCTGCCATTTTCCTCCCGATGTAATTCCCAACCGCCGCATTTTTTCTTATTCATTTTTTAAAAATGCAATTCCGAATCGTTGCTATAGCAACGTTGCTGAAGCTTTAGCAGCGTTTTTGCAGTGTTGCCAAATCGGAAACCGTTGCTGAGAAAACCGTTGCAGTCTTTACACTGGTGCGTATTTCGGTGTGTAGATCACGAATCTGCTAGAATTCTTTGGCGGAATGCTCCAGTTTCCTATAGTCACAAGGAATTTTTTTGTTATAACCCATAAATTTTGAGAGAAGTACTGATCATTTCTTCCATTCCTGCTGTCTACCACTCACTGGGACATTATTGCAAATTTCATAACAAAAACCTATTTTTTACATAAAATTAGGCGTCCGAATAAAATCCAAATTACCAAAATTAAAAAAAATTTTTGTTAAAATTGTGTTTTAGCAAAGTATTTTTACTATAAAATTCACATATAAAGTTATAGCTTATAAAAAAACTCACTGTTACTCGGAAACTAGGGCTTTCTGGCAAAAAATTCTTGCATATTCGTAATCTACGCACCGAATTACGTATGTACCTCGGTATGTACAGGGTTTTCACGCGAAAACTCCGACCCCCCTATTATTTCCCTAATTTTTGCAGATAGAAAAAAGTTTTACACAAAAGTTGCAAAATAATTATCAGGCTTTAGAAAGGTATACTTGTGGTTTATACAGGGTGTATCGTAAAAATAGGCCAAAATATATTTTTTGTTTTTAATAATAAACATCCTGTATATTTTTGGATATTTTAAAATAGATAATTTTTCTGATTGCAGCGATATATAAAATGTTGATATTTGCAGTTCCCTTTAGCAAGTTATTATATGGACCTAAATTTACAAAAAAAGTATTTGAGATCTCCATGAAATTAAGTCAGATTTTTGATAGTTATGCAAGATTATTTCTTACTTACTTAAATCAAAATAATAACAAAATGGCAATACATATTCAATATATTCATTTTGTTCTTATTTTTATTTACTAAAGTAAGTAAAAGATAATCTAGCATAACTATCAAAAATTCGACTTAATTTTATGGCTAATTTAAATGATTTTATTCTAAATTTAGGTCCACATGTTATATATCGTTGCAGTCACAAATATTATATCTTTTAAAGTATCCAAAAATATACAGGACGTTTATTATTAAAAACAATAAATATATTTTGTCCCACTTTTACGAGGCACCTTGCATAAGTCCATAAGTCCCAAGTCTACCTTTCTTATGCCCGATCCTTACCTTGCAACTTTTAAATAAAACTTTTTTTCTATCTGCTAAAATTAGGGAAATAATATGGGTTCGGAGTTTTCGCGTGAAGACCCTGTACCTATACCAAAAAAATCGTGAAAATCGGACAGGAGTAGCAAAACTAGTTAATTAAAATGTTGCTGATAATTATTTATTTTCTTCACTAGAGTGACTTGTTTTTCTTCCTGGTTTATTTTAGAGGATTTATTAGCACATACTATAATAGTATATAAAATCATTTATTTAAAAATATTGCACACAGATCAAATTAGTTAAATTGGGAATAACATATTAATATCGCATTATTTTTTTGTCGTTATCCATTATAAAATACAAACTTTCTTTACCAAATTCTGTTGAAACTTATGTTTTATAAAACATAAAAAATATTATGTGTTGATTATGATAATGTGTTATCTATTGTGTTGTGCTCTTTGGTTTTTGAAATTTCTTCATACTGGATACATTATAATACAGTGTGTCCACCGATTGAGTGCACGTTGGGTGTAAGTGACAAAAAATTTTCGAATTGAAATTTGAGCTTCTGGGGATAAGCCCTGCTTGGTTTGAAACTTATTTGTGGCATAATTTTAGCTTCGAAAAATCACGTATGCCTTGGGAATTTTGAAAAAACTAATTTTCCACATCAGTAAAGTGCCCTTTCTGTAGGTTTTACGGCAAAATGTTATTAAGGAAACTTGTTCAGAATGAAGAACTCAGTAGGTTTGCGAAATTTCGAAAGTCTAGGCCTACTTTGATTTTTTGCCATTTTTTCCCACTTTTCTTTAGAAAAGTGCACTTTGTGTAGCTTTCACATTAAAATGTTAATAAGAAAACTTGTTCAGAATGAAAAACTGAGTAGGTTTGCGAAATTTCGAAAGTCTAGGCCTACTTTGATTTTTTTCTGCTAAAAAATGAAAATGCACAAAAATCAAAATAGACCTAGGCTTTTGAATTTTTTCACACCTATCCACTTTTTCATTGTGAACAAGTTTTCTTTATAACATTTTAATGTGAAAGCTACAAACACAAAGTGCACTTTTCTAAAGAAAAGTGGGAAAAAATGCCAAAAAATCAAAGTAGGCCTAGACTTTCGAAATTTCGCAAACCTACTGAGTTCTTCACTCTGGACAAGTTTCCTTAATAACATTTTGCCGTAAAACCTACAGAAAGGGCACTTTACTGATGTGGAAAATTAGTTTTTTCAAAATTCCCAAGGCATACGTGATTTTTCGAAACTAAAATTACGCCACAAATTAGTTTCAAACCAAGCAGGGCTTATCTCCAGAAGCTCAAATTTCAACTCGAAAATTTTTTGTCATTTACACCCCACGTGCACTCAATCCGTGGACACATTGTATATTATTACACTTTTTATACTCTTGTATATACTTTAACCTGTGCTTTAATTCCCTACTGTATCTTACGGTACAAAAAATTGGTCATGCCGCTTGCTATGGGATAGTTTTGCCAAAATCGCCAGGTTTTAGAAATATTCAGTAATATCGTGCAAAAGCAATACCAAAGTCTAGAGATAGTATTCTCTAGACTTTGGCAATACTGGCAAACTATTATACAACCTGACATTATCAATAATAAAATCCAACCACCTTGAAACCATCAAAAATGCTAACTGCCATCTAACATTATATTATTATTAATAAATTAATATGATTTTAGAATGAAGTGATTCACCAATTTGATATCCCATCAAATTTATACAATGATATATCATTACCAGTAACCATTGTAGCTGATGTAAAAAGTAAGGGCTCCAAGTGTAAAGATACATTCTTGTATGTGGCAGATTGTCAGTCATTTACAATTATTGTGCATGACGCCAAAAACAGACGAACCTGGAAAGTTAAAGACAAAACCATGTACCCTGATCCTGAATTTGGCACATACAACGTGTTAGGTAAGACTCATTATGTAAGTATTTGTTGCTGGAAGTTTGTCGCCAAGAAATTCGAGAGCAAATAAATAAAATAGACTTTTTGGCCATACAGATACAGTGTGATGAAACAACCGACATTTCGATTGTTAAATGGTAATGATATTTAGATATTTAGATAGTGGTAAGTGGTAAGTACCTACCTACTTCGGCTTATAGATTTTTTTAGTAGGAATTACGGATTTTGCGTTAATAACTTTTTTCTTGAAAAAACGGGAATTATTGTTTTATGCACTTTTTACTTTTATATTAATTATGCAAAAAAATTAAAAAGCCCATGCCGAAAGTAGGTACCCACCTCCACCTCGGTATCCGCTATTTTTTAAGTGACCCACGAGTGTGTTCTTTTCAAAACGTAGCCCCCCCTGTGCATTAACCCACGAGCCGCCACTGCCATTCCCTATTATAATTATTAGGTATACGGTATACTCGTATATATGCAATAGCATGTGCCTTCTCCTTAGTGAATTGCTGTACCCTGAATAAGTAAATTGGGGGCATAATATCCGTTTTTGTTTCCACGAGTTAATGGTCGGGAGCGTAACGCGGTCTTTTTAAAAAATTATTTATTGAACATAAAGTTACAATACAAAGTATAGAATAAGAATGAGGTATACAATATAGCAAAGTCCCGTTTTTATAGGGGACGCTTCGGCGGTGTCTTCTTGTGCAGCGTCAGCGCTTCTTCGGGATCGGTGGTGACATAATTCCTCCCTCCGCAGAACCAACTCTAGGGCACCGTAGGAGTTGGATATCTCCTGGTTGTGGAACTTCTTTCTTCTCTTTGTTACGTCTTCTTGATTTCCATCTTCTGTAGCCGTAATAAATCGCTGGTAAAATCAATAAACCATAAATAATAATTGTCCAAAGGCTTGGTATATAGTGAACTTTAGTAAAAGTAAGTTCGGGGTTGTTTTGAAGAACTTCTGTCTTTAATTCTTGAAGTTGGTCAAGTTGCAGATTTTCTAATTCGAAGTCTAAGTTGAGCGTCGTATTGCTTTTTAATTGCATTTCTAGTTTTGGAAAGAGTACTGGGTTTTCGATTAAACTTGTTTCTTGTTCATTTATTATTTTTTCTCGATTCGTCGACAGCTTACAATTTATTGGAATCTTGAATAGGTGAGAGCCGATGAGTTGTAGCGTTTCTTCTTGATTATTGCAACTCAGTTTAACTGTTACAATTTTTGGAAATAGACCAATGTATTGATTGGTTTCGCCAAGTTGTTTGATAACTGGTTTACTAATGGTAATGTCGAACTCTTTGCATGTAGTTATACTTCTTGAAGTGAGGAGTTGAATTCCACAAGGTGCGTCTTGTCGGATTTCTTCTAGGTCCAGTTTTTTACAAACGTAGTCTTGGGACTTCGTTCTTGAGCATGCCTTACTCGTAAATGCGTAGTGCAATTTATTTTTTAATAGGAATTTGTTTTTTGGAAAAACTGTCTTAAAATGACTCTCCGAAAATATAGGAGTAGAGAATAAATGAAAGTGTTCAAAATCAAAAGGGAAAGTAATAGGGATTTTTAATAAATAAGTGATTTTGTTATTTAGAATATAACATTCAATATTAATTAGACTTTCAAAAAGTAAAATATTTTCTAAAGAAATTTTTAATGGGAATTGTTCAGGTTTTAAGAATTTTTGAAGTTTAAGAAGTTCCTTGTAAAAGTCTGATGTGTTAATGATGCTTGGATGCATAATTTTTAATTTGGAAAAGACGATTGAATTTTCAATATCTTGTAAAATTGAATTGATAATTCCGTAAAGATTTATTACTTGATTTGTAATATCTTTGATAAAGATCGAGTTTTCTCTATAAGCTTCTTTTTGGACAATTGTTGAAATTTGTTTTATTTTGGATTCAAGTAAAAGTTCATTGTGTTTTATTTGTTCAATAGTGTTCTTAAATTTGTCGATAACTTCTGTCGATATTGAATTCTGACGTTTAATATTATATTCTAATTTTTCTTGATTTTGTTGCAATTCTTTAATTATGTTTTCGAAACGTTCGCCGTCTGAAGCATCCAAATTTCCAGTCACTGCCTTGAATATAGAGCCTAAACCGTTTATTAACCCTCTTTTATGTCTACGAGCATTTGGCAAAATTTCTTCTACTTTAATATGTACTTTTGATCTAGTAAGATTTAATATTTTGAAATAATTAGAGATTTCGAGTTTGTAGCCATCATTCGAATTAATTAAGTTTTCAATCTGATTGGATTTATGATCCAATTCTTCAATTTCAGTAATCAAAGGGTTCAAGTCGTAAAAATGAATTAAAGTGTGGGTGTATTCTTGAATTTTCGCGTTTCCTAATTTTAAGGGTAGCATTCCAAAATTTTGGTCCAGATTTCTTATTTCGATTTTTTCTTGAAGTCCGAAGACTAGCAAGGGTAAGCTAAAAGAGAAAAATATGAAATTAATTTTGAGAGTTTGCAAAGGTATAGGTTTTCTTTAGTGGGCGTTTAAGGTTATCCATATGCACTTTATCTTGGGTGTCCGTTGACACAGTTTTGCGAGCGGTATCTACAGTAACAGCTGTTGTGGGTTTATTGAATTTGTTAGCATTTTTCTGCCTAATGTTTTTCTTGGTATATACCCGTTGTTGTTCGCTAAACAACTTTGGATCATCGCGATTTCGATTGATCTTTTCTATTAAATTTTGTTTGTTTTGAGACAGAGTTTCATTTATTTTAGAGTACATTAATTTGGTTCTGTCTTTATGGGAATTAATATAATCATTCGTCAATAGTTGATCTATATTTATGTCAAAAATGTTTTCATCGCTAATATGGCCGTTTAATACGTGTATTGGTTTGAATTTGGTGGCCGAATGGATTGAGTGATTGTAGGCTAGTATAGCATACGTCATTTTTAAAGATACTGGTGTTTTTAAGAATCCTTGCGTATTAAGTAAACGTATGTGTTCGATTAAAGTCGAATGTAAACGTTCTATCATACCATTGGACTGTGGATGGTTGGGAGAACAGAAATGAATTTTAATTTTGTGTAGACTCAAAAGTTCGTTTATTACAGAGTTTTTAAATTCGGTACCATTATCAGTTATTATTGTCGTTGGTACTCCATGGTGAGAAAAGAACTGAATTAGATTATCTACTATTTCGCTTGAAACTAATGACTTTAATGGGTATGCTTGAGCGTATTTTGAAAAACTATCTATAATTGTTAAGAATTTTATTTGTTTTAAAGTGAATGTGTCCATATGGATAATTTCGAAAGGTTTACTAGCGGTTGGTGTTATATTCATTTGCATTCTTACAGGGTGTCTTTCATACTTGCACTGTTGGCATAATTCACAATCATTAATAAAGGTTTGAATTGAATTTTTTAGTTGCGGCCAATAGTATTTTACTTTTATTCTTTGTTCTGTTTCATCTATTCCACGATGATTGGTTTTACTTTCATGGTAATTTTTTATGATATCGAAAATATCGTTTTTATTGGTGACATCAATAAGTTTTATTGTGCAACGTTTTAATTTCAGAGAGGGCCATTTAAAGTGTTGTCTAACAGTTTCGCAGAAAGGTTCGTATATGTCTGGATTTTCAAAATAAAGATGATATTGGACATTGGGTAACAAATACTCTTTAACAAAGTTAGTTACATCTGATTCAAAATCATTTTTGGAAATTTGAACTTCTATTCTTCTTTTCTTTTCAAAAAGAATTTTAATTTTTGGTTTGGCAGGGGAATGAAAAACGCTATAAATTATTACTTGATGAGAACCGTAATTTACAGGGGTTTCTGAAATAGGAATGCCGACAATTGGGTGATTTTCTGCATTAGAATGGACTGTTTCATTTTCATCAACATTTTCGTTTGTGCTTTCATCAATATCTAAAATATCGTTATCGGGTTGAACTTGAGTAGATAAAGTGTCTAAATTTTGAGATTGATTTTCGTTTTCTAGTTCCTCATTAAATCTGTGAATATAATCAAAAATATTTTGGGCATTATCGCTTGACTTAGTTTCTTTTGTGTTTATTTCGATACGAGACAAAGCGTCTGCGTTCGTATTTAGTTTTCCTTTTTTGTATATGATGTTATAATCATATTCATCCAATTTAATCCGCCATCTTAACAATTTTGAACTTGGGTCTTTAAGAGAAAACAGCCGTTGAAGGGGCTTGTGGTCAGTAATTATATTAAATTTTCTGCCGTATAAATACGGTCGAAAATATTTAGTTGACCAGACGATACAGAGCAATTCTTTCTCAATGGTACTGTAGTTTTGCTCGGATTCGTTCAACGTTCGCGACGCATAGGCGATTGGTAGATCTTTACCAATAGGGCCTTGAGATAATACGGCGCCTAAAGCAACGTTACTGGCGTCAGTTGTCAAATTGAACGGTTTTGAAAAATCCGGATATTGTAAAATTGGCGAATTAGTTAACAGATTTTTACAAGTTTCGAAACATGATATAAATTCTTGATCGTGAATAATTTTAGCGTTCTTTTTTAAGCATTTTGTTAGGGGTTTTGTGACTTTTGCAAACGATGGAATGAACCTTCGGTAGTAACCGACTAGTCCGAGGAAACCTTTGATTTCTTTTGTAGATTTGGGAATAGGATATTGTTTTATTGCCACGATTTTGGAAGGATTAGGCTTCACGCCTTCTGTTGTGACTACATGTCCTAGATAACCTACCTCTTTACGTAAGAATTCGGATTTATCTACCTGAAGTTTTAAGTTTGCCTCTCTAAATCTATCAAATACTGATTTTAAACGATCTATGTGCTCTTGTAAACTCGCCGAAAAAACTATAACATCATCCAAATATACCAGGCACATTTCGTTTTGGATACCCCGTAGTATATTATCCATTATTCGCTGAAAGGAAGCCGGCGCATTCTTTAAACCGAATGGCATACGAAGGTATTCATAATGACCGGTTTCACAACTAAAGGCAGTTTTTGGGATGTCATTTTCTTCCATTTGAATCTGATGGAAGCCGCTTGCTAAGTCGAGAGTACTGAAATACTGGCAACGACCCAGTTTGTCCAAAAGATCAGTAATGTTCGGCAGTGGGTACCGATCATCGATAGTCTTTTCATTAAGACGTCGATAATCCACTACAACACGCCACTTTTGTTTGCCAGTCGCATCTATCTTTTTGGGCACAACCCAAATAGGTGATGACCATGGCGAACTACTGTGCCGAATGATATTTTGGTCAAGCATTTTTTCGATTTGATTTTCGACTTCTTTTTTGTGAATATAGGGATAACGATAAGACTTTGTGTATATGGGTGATTCATCCGTTAATTTTATTTTATGTTTAATTTTATTAGTGAAAGTTAAAGTTGAGTTTTCATTGTAAAATATATCAGAATATTGAGATAATAAATTAATCAATGCTTCTTTTTCTTCGGCGTTTAGATGATCAAGCCTAAGTTTTGATATATCGAGATTAGGTGTGGGTTCGAAATTTTGAGTGTTAAAATTATTCAGATCAATATTTTTTAAACAATTTTGATCAAATATTTCAACTTCTAAAGGTTCCGAGAAATTTAGCATCACCTCTTTATCAGTCGGGTTTAGAATTGTAGTTATCGCATAACCGTTCTTAGAAGTTGTCAGCGACTCTGGGATTTCGCAATCTTGTACCTTTTGGTGTGGAATTACAATATCTCCGTTTTCTGCGGTAGTTTTAATTTTTATAACTTGTTTACAACGAGGAGCTACTGCTATCAGGTTTAGCGTTTTATGTTTAGTGTAATAGAAGTACATTTTAATTTTTGTATAGGGTGTTACAATAAATTTATCCACATAGTCTAATTTTGATTGCAATAATAAAATATTGTCTAGTCCGATTAAACCATCAAAAAGTTCGTGAAATTTGAATAAGTAGAACTTTAATAGTCTTGGTTCAGGCAGATTAAAACATTTTGAAGCGGGGATCATGACACTATGATCGTGCGAAGATGTTTGCAAAGCGGTTACGATAATAAATGGGTCATACTGTACATTTTTCGAAAAAATTTTGAAAACTAAATCTGGGTTCAAAAATGAGCGGGATGCTCCGGTGTCAATTAATAATTTTAGATTATTTTCGGGCCAATAAATGTAAGAAAGTTTACTTTTGTCTAAATTATTTAGCGAAATAATTTCAGGTTTTTTAGTCATAGAATTCGAGTCAGGCGGTTCCGGTAAAGGTGGCAAATCTTTCGAAGGATTCATTAAACTATTAGGGGGTTTGGTTAAAGGAGTTAAAAATGGAGTTTTAGTTATGGGTTTCGAATCGTAAGGAGTTTCATTGGAAATTGTGGAGTCGTGGACAGATACGGGCATTTTTAAGTGGTTGGAAGTGTGTGGCAGGGAATAGGAAAATTTTCGTCATTGTGGTCACTATCATTGTGGTCATTATGGTCGAGCGGATTTTCGTAATCAAAATTTTCTTGTTCGTTATTTGTTTCAACTTGAACGTTAAAATGTGAAATTTCAGATTGATATTGATTTTCAGTTTCATATAAATTGGAAATATCATAAAGATCATCGTCATTGTTTTCTTCGTTGATTTCAGTATTGTAAATTTCTTCAATAATAGGTTGTTGACGAGGGCAATAGGAGGTAGAAGGGCGATAGGACGTAGAAGGGCGATAGGAAGTAGAAGGTTGGTAAGGCTTTTTATAACTTAGGTGAGTGGTGGTAGACATTGGCGTTGGTTTTGGAAATTGTCTATTTTGGTTTGGTCTGAACACATTCGAATTTTGTGAATTTTGCATTTGCGGTTTGCCAAATACTTGTGAGTTAGTCGGGAATCTTTGATTAGCGATTGGTTTTGGCTGAATATTGATTGGCTGCGACGGAAAACCTGGATTCATCGGAAAACGACATGGCTGAGGATTGTTAAATTGTACAGGTGGAAATTTGGGAATAACGTAATTTTGAGGGCTATTTAGCTGAAATTGTAATTTTGGAAATGGTGCATTTATTTTAGATTTCATAACATCACTGGCACTGGTCATATTTTGAAAATATTTTATATTGTCTTCTTGAGTTACTGATTGCAAAGCTTCGTTTAAATTTGTGGGGCGCATACAACGTATGGTAGTCCCAAGTGGTTCCTTTAAACCGGACAAAAATGTTTTGAGAGCTAAATTGTTATAAAGGGTTCTTTTGAGAATTTTTGCTTCTTGAGTGTCTTCGTGAATATCAACATAGTTAATAATTAAATTTAGGAGTTGTAGAATTCTATCATAAAATTGCTGCGGTCTTTCGTTATGTTGTTGTCGCAACATAACCAAATCCCTGTTGAGACAAGCTTCGTCTCTTTGATCAGCGAAATGACGATACAGTGTTTCCTTGATATCATTCCAGCAAGTGATAGTTTGAATATTTACAATAAGTTTAGCATTTCCCCTTAGTTTCTCAATTAAAGAATGCATCAGATAAACATTTTGAAAACATGTTGGGTTTTTTGTGTCAAAAAATTGATTTACTATTGATTCGCAAACAGTCAAATATCGATTTAATTCGGTTGGGTTACCGTCAAATTCGGGAACACATTTTAAAAATTCGGGTTTGAATGGAGTGGTCATTTTTGTGATTTTTGAGAAATATTTTCGAATAAAACTTCTGGTCGATCAAAATTTTGGATTTCAGTTTCAGTAAGTTCGTTTGAGTCACTTGATGACAAAGACAAATTGGCAAGATCTTCGACAAATTTATTAAAAGACATCAAAATTGCACTTACATTAAGAGATGAGCAATTTTGGCCATCTGAAGTCTGGGTTCGGCGATGTGGTCCTCTTCCAAAGCTTCTGATTGGTCCGTGCGGGAAACAGACGATTTTGTTCTGATGACCGGCGACGGTTCAATAATCGATCAATCGTTGATACGATCTCGCGGCACGTTCGATACGCGGCGTTTCGATTATCCGGAAGACTGCGACAGTTAATGGTCGGGAGCGTAACGCGGTCTTTTTAAAAAATTATTTATTGAACATAAAGTTACAATACAAAGTATAGAATAAGAATGAGGTATACAATATAGCAAAGTCCCGTTTTTATAGGGGACGCTTCGGCGGTGTCTTCTTGTGCAGCGTCAGCGCTTCTTCGGGATCGGTGGTGACATAATTCACGAATCTTTATCATATCGCTTGAGTATAAATACTCAGGAATATAGGTAATTCTTGGGGTTTCCAATCCCGGTATTTAGTATCGGGATTGTCCTGGGATTTTACCCAAAAAGTGTAGTCCCGGGATTTTTCTCATGGTCCCGAAACCTTAAAAGTCCCGAATTTTTTATTACGTCATAAACACGCCACCAATTTTCCTGAAAACCTAAATAACTAGGGTAGGGGTCGTTGGGGATTCACTGGCAAACTGAAATAAGAATACTTACTTGTATACTTAGTCATACATTTTAATTAGTTGGAGTTGGAGCTACTTTAGTATTGTGTTGAGTTTTCTTAAAGTAATCTTAGTTTTAGTTTGTTATTTTATGTTTGGTATTTTGTAGGTACCTAGGTATTCTTCACTCAACGGTACTACCCACATCCCACATCTAAATGAAAATATTTCATTTTTTTAAACTTTTTCTTACAAAATTTGTTGTAAAGAAACAAAATCTTGATTTCGGGACCATTTTTTGGGACTTTCGGGACTAGTGCCGGGACTTAAAATTTAGTACCAAAGGCCCGAATATCTTTTCGGTCCCGGGATTTGGGAACCCTAGTAATTCTTAAATGTATTTGATATTTTCTGATATACATTTGATACATTCTGAAATAAAAATAATGACGCTTTCTCAGATATATGAAGAAAAGTTTTAGAAATTGGTATTTCCTGAAAAGTTGTTTTGACATGTTAATTTCGATTTTCAGGAGACCAATGGGACTTAATGGATGGAGTTCTTGGAATGGCTCTTTCACCTCATAATCATGGAGGGGATCGAAGATTATACTACCATGCAATGTCCAGTGGGACAGAGCACTGGGTTTCTACTGGTGTTTTAAAAAACCATTCGCTGTGGCAAACAGGGCAAGAGTCCTTACCTCAAGTTTTTCATGTAAGTATATCATTCTAGGTTAGAAACCTAAAGTATTATTTCTAGAGTAGGTAGTAGGGGAACGGAAGGTAAAACGGACCCTGCGGACATTTTCAAGTAACCTGCAGTTCCCTTTGTTATACACAACCAGGATTAATGAAGTTATCTTTAGATAGAATATTGTTTCCGCTATCCAGGACATTCTTTTATTATTTAACTTTGAGTTGACATAACCTTGAAACGCACCTGTTTTGTTCGAGACTACATACAGGCAAAACGGACGGGGCAAAATGGACCACCTGGACCGTTTTGCCTTCTAGCGGTCCATTCTGCCTCCCTGGTACATTTAAGGTGGTCAGTAACCACAAGGGAAAGTCAGAGAGGCAGAAATAGAGTACTATATATGTCCATGAGACAGGCCGTACAAAAGGTGCTTGCTAGGATGGGGCTTAGAAAAGCCTCTGAAACATATAACGAGCCCAAGACAACTCTGAAACGTGTTGTGGTAGTGTGGGGACGGGGCCTAGATGTGATGTCACAAAAGGAGTGGGGATCAGGGATGGTCAAGAACTCTCTAAACTTAACTACTTCCAGTAGGGATAGTTAGAGAGTTCTGGAACACACTCCCCACTCATTTTGCACCCCCCCACTTTTGTGATGTCATGTTTAGGCCACGCTCCCTTTTACCGCAATCTAACCTACCCGTATGTGTTTTATACCTCCCGTCGAACCTACCCTTATGTGTTTTATATCCCCGTCTAACTTACTTGCCCTTGTGTTTTGTACCTCCTGGTAATCTACCCTTGTGTGTGTTTCTCCCCTTGTCTAACCTACTATTTTCTACCCTCATCTACCCCACCCTTGTACGCTTTATACCCCCTTGTAACCTACAATTTGTGTTTATAGCACGACATTCTTCTTGCTCTGGGGTTGAAGAAAAACATTATGAAGAAATTTTTCCATGTGAAATGTGTTAAAATTAGGCACTTTTAACCAGGCCCGTTTTACCTTCATAGAGGTGCCGTTTTGCCTTCGGAAGCAGGCAAAATGGACCAAACGAGTTATTTTTTCTTTTATTTTTTTTGCCTGGTGTGGTCAACTTTTAGCCAATTTGAGGTATACGTACATAAGAGAACATGCTAAGTTATTAAAGACTTAATTTGATTTTGCAAATAAAACTCAAATGATGATTCCCAAAGAGGATGAAACCGGTAATGGGCTGGCTGGGATCATTGTGCCTGCAGCATGTCAGGACATGTCCCAACAAAGATAGCAGTATCTTTGACGTTACGTTGGTAAAGGAGAAAACTTTGATCTATGCAAAACTCGAATAGTTTGAAAAATTGTCTAACTTTGTTAAATGTGCCATTCTACCTCCCGTTCCCCTACTCATATCCTCATTGCAGTATTAGATAATCTAAAAACTAGATACACATCTTTAGAGAGATTGGAAACGGCTAATTTTAATTTTAATTTAGGCATTTAATAGCTCGCCCGGTTTAACAGACCCTGATTTTTGTCTGTGGGGTTTATTAAGGAGAGTGTGTATGTTAATAAACCGAGGATCCTTGACCAGCTCAAGGAGAATATTCAATGCGAAATACTAATATTAACATCAAACACCTTAACACGTGTCGTGGGAAATACTTTAAAATTAAAATTAAATTAAAAGTTACAATTACAAACACTATCCTTACTTTATACCCCTTCATTTCTTTTGCGCTACCTTTATATACAGAGTGTCTCACGTAAGAGTGAAACAACCCTATAACTTCTTTAATTTTTAACCGACCAGAACGAAATTTTTACCAAAATTAAATGACATTGTTGCCTACTTATTTCCAAAAAATTAGTAGCCTACTTCAAAGTCGAAGCCACCTGCGATGCCACAATCGAGGCTAAAAATCCCAGTCATATTAGGCTTTTTTTTTCAAAAAAATTTACTATAAAAAGTTGTTCAGAATCGATTCAGAATCCTAAATCCAAAATTTTGTCAAAATCAAAAAAATATTAATTTAAAAAATTGAATTCCAAAAACAGCAGTTTTATATAACAAAAAGAGCGATAGTCAACCATATACAGTACTGTCTCGGGACGGTAATCCCTCATCAGTATGGCTCACCCGACTATGAAGTGGTATAGAAAAACGTGCCTAGACCAAGAATTTACTATACAGGGTGGCTCACCACGAACTGCATCGATCTATATATGGAAAACTAAAAGTAGGAAAATTCTGAAAATTTGGCACCTCACCGATGCCGATGAGCGCTGCTCAACTAAAATATTTTGGTGAATCTAGCACTTCCGGTTATACCGGAAGTCGATATCAACTTTCTTACCTCAAATAGAACACCCTGTATATTATTGCATTTTTGGATTCTAGGCATCATTTTGGAACAAAAATATGCAACATGTCCTATGTCTAAATCCAACCGTTTTTGAGATATTTTTCTGAAAAAAATTACAGGTGCAGACCTAAAGTCAATTAGCAATTTATACGAGGAAACCGCGAAATTTCAAAACGAATTTTTGGCATCGTGTAACAGAAGCCCTGACCTAGTGATCTCTGCTGAGAAATAAATCCGTTCTTATACAGGGTGTTCACAAAATATGAATAAAAATTACATTCAAAATGTGCTTAAATCTCGAAATTTTGAAATGGAAACCCCCATTTTTTTTTAATGCGATCTTATTCACCACAAAAAATGATGACAACTTTGTGTAAGGTTTCCTATACCTAAATGCAGTAATTTTCGATTAATTTACGAAAAACCCACTTTTCGCCCATAGAATGCGGGGTTTGCTTAACGCTTGGAAAATCATATTAGCCGTGGACGTTGAAAAGACAATCGCGGCTGAGGAAATGTACGAAGGCCTGGAAGGGACACTCGCCTTTTTTTCTAGATTCGCTCCTAAAATTTCGACTTATAAGTCGAAATATTGATCCAAAATTTCGACTTATAACTCGAAGCTTTAAAGTTTCGACTTATAAGTCAAATTATTGAACTAATGTTTCGACTTATAACTCGAAACTTTAAAGCTTCGACTTATAAGTCGAAATATTGTCGGTCAATATTTCGACTTATAACTCGAAGCTTTAAAGTTTCGACTTATAAGTCGAAATGTTGACGGTCAATATTTCGACTTATAACTCGAAGCTTTAAAGTTTCGACTTATAAGTCGAAATATTAGTTCAATACTTTAAAGCTTCGAGTCATAAGTCGAAATATTGGCCGTCAATATTTCGACTTATAAGTCGAAACTTTAAAGCTTCGAGTTATAAGTCGAAATATTGACCGACAATATTTCGACTTATAAGTCGAAACTTTAAAGCTTCGAGTTATAAGTCGACATATTAGTTCAATATTTCGACTTATAAGTCGAAACTTTAAAGCTTCGAGTTATAAGTCGAAATATTGGCCGTCAATATTTCGACTTATAAGTCGAAATTTTATAAAGATTCGACTTATAAGTCGAAATTTTAGGAGCGAATCTAGAAAAAAAGGCGAGTGTTCCTTCAAGGCCTTCGTACATTTCCTCAGCCGCGATTGTCTTTTCAACGTCCACGGCTAATATGATTTTCCAAGCGTTAAGCAAACCCCGCATTCTATGGGCGAAAAGTGGGTTTTTCGTAAATTAATCGAAAATTACTGCATTTAGGTATAGAAAACCTTCATCATTTTTTGTGGTGAATAAGATCGCGTTAAAAAAAATGGGAGTTTCCATTTGAAAATTTCGAAATTTAAGCACATTTTGAATGTAATTTTTATTCATATTTTGTGAACACCCTGTATAAGAACGGATTTATTTCTCAGCAGAGATCACTAGGTCAGGGCTTCTGTTACACGATGCCAAAAATTCGTTTTGAAATTTCGAGGTTTCCTCGTATAAATTGCTAATTAACTTTAGGTCTGCATCTGTAATTTTTTGCGGAAAAATGCAAATATCTCAAAAACGGTTGGATTTAGACATAGGACATGTTGAATGTTTTTGTTCCAAAATGATGCCTAGCATCCAAAAATGCAATAATATACAGTGTGTTCCATTTGAGATAAGAAAGTTGATATCGACTTCCGGTATAACCGGAAGTTCCAGATTCACCAAAATATTTTAGTTGAGCAGCGCCCATCCGCATTGGTGAGGTGCCAAATCTTCAGAATTTTCCTACTTTTGGTTTTCCATATATAGATCGATGCAGTTCGTGGTGGGCCACCCTGTATAAGGAATCAATGAATTACCGAAGCAATTAATTGATCATGGAGTAATATAACGATAGCACACCCGAAGGTGCGGGGCAAAGCCACTGGTCTTCATTGGCAAAGGCTCACGCCACAATTACCGAGACCCGCCATCTACCGTCTCCACGGCGTCGGTTAGACAACCGAAAACTCGATGCAACAAAAAGAGCGATAGTCGACAATATACAGTACTGTTTCGGGACGGTAATCCCTCATCAGTATGGCTCACCCGACTATGAAGTGGTGTAGACAAACGTGCCGAGACGAAGGATTTACTATATAAGGAATCAATGAATTACCCAAGCAATTAATTGATCATGGAGTATTATAACGATAGCACACACGAAGGTATATCCGGCGCCGTTATAGGTTGGCCTTAGATTGCCCGAATAATAGTGGAAAATCTAACAACCCTGCCCACCGACATTGGTGGCATTTTTCGCAAAAATCTTTCGACAACCTCGAATAGAGCCGTTCTAAAAATCAAAGGAGGTGGTAAATCTCTTAATTGGGTCTCGTACTTTCCTTCGGCACCAAAAAGAACCTTGAAAATCCGATATCTAAAGTAATTTTCCGATTCACGATTAACCACTTTCGAGAAGCGGACGGTTGTAGAATCAACGAAACCGACACAAAATCCTCTGAAACCACTCTTTCAAATTGCCTGTTTTTTCTTATTTATCGATTTTTCGGGGGCCCGGGAAGCATCAGAACCTTAACCGAAAACTCCGGGGAAACTTCAAAAATTAAATTAAATCGCGGTTAAGATAAAGAAATATAATAAACCAATATAAAAAATTTCCACGCGATTCTTCTGTAATAGTACAATCATAATTATAACTTATTTAATCAAAGAAATCCGCGTAATTTCATGTTATGTGAATTTCAAAATACCAAGGAACAGTGTAAAACTTTAAATTCACTTATAAATTACTATAATAATAATACAGCGATTTAACCTATTTTCCTTAACTGACCTATTGATACTATTTGGCACAACGTTGCCGAAATTCTTGATTTCTTGCTCATTTCTCTTGCCTGGTGAAAACCTTCGTGATGCCGCGCCTGTACCTATTTGTATAGGTAATGTATGCAAGAATGAAAATAAAATTGTTTAAAGCAAAGCACACCAATATAAACAAGTACAGACCTCGAAGTGCCACCAACTTGAGTGGTGCCAAGTTGTCGCCGCGCTGAAACCACGGCAGGCTTATAAACGCCTTCCCCCTTTTTTTAGATGCCTCTGTCGCTTGTAGGCGGGGGTAATTTTTTTCGCAGCAGGAACAAAATTTTTATCTCGTCACAAGAAAAAAGTTGTACCTATCTGTTCTGGGAAAACTGAGCGTGCCATGGAAAAAATAATTCCTCGATAATTTTCCCCTTGGCATTTGGGGCCGATAAAAAAAACAGGAAGTGCCTATCTCTACCAATGAGAAAGATATTCACCTCTGAAGGATCAGGGTAGGCTGTTGAAAAAAAACTCCATTAAAATCCGAAACATCGGTTTCCTTCCTTTCCCGTACACATTCCATCGCAGCAGAAACGAAATTTTTATCTCGCGAAACAAAAAAGCTGTATCTGCACCTAACGCACTTTGTCCCGTCTTTCTATCTTGTCGCATAAAAAAGTTTTCCGGCTTAATCGAGTACGCCATGCAATTTTTCTCTCCGCATTTCCCAATGATTCTACTCTGGCAACCCAAGAAAAGAAACCAGAGTCTTGTATCTATAAAGACGAAAAAGTAGCACTTGTGAGAAAATCGAGGTAGCCATGAAAAAATTTCGTAGTCCATTTTTTCCTCTCCCTATCTGCATATAATCAAAACAAACGGCAACCCTGTATCTCTAACGGCGGAGGAGTTACGGCCGCCTATAGAATTTCGAGGAATTTCCCAGTAAGCAGTCTGAGTTTAAAAGCTCTCCATAACCTAAAAGACATTTTTTTGGCGGCAAAAGTTACTACCATCCTCGTCGAACGCTTCAAAAAAGCGCACAATTCAACAGGTGTGCGTGCCCTTAGTTCTGTAACCTCACATTCTCACCCCTGTATTCGTCCGAAATCGGTGGTAAATCCTCGGGAACCACTCTTGGACACCGCGTGTTATTTCTTATTTCTCGAATTTTTGAGGGCGCCGGAAGCATCCGTAACAAAGTTTATCTACAGAGTCTCTCACTTGAGATTGAAACAACCTTATAACTTCTTTAATTTTTAACCGACCAGAACGAAACTTTTACCAAAGGTAGATGGCATTGTTGCCTACATATTTTCAAAAAATTAGTTGCCTACTCCAACGTCAAAGCCACCTGGGATGCCACAATCGAGGCTAAAAATCCGAAAGTCATATAGACTTTTTTCAAAAATTGTACTAAAAAAAAGTTGTTCAGAATAGATCCAGAAACCTAAATCCAAAATTTTGTCAAAATCAAAAAATATTAAATAAAAAAATGATTAAAAATAAAAATAAATGTTTTGTAGCTTTTAATTTTATTTTAAAATGATTACTTTTTGAAAACAAATTGCCTTCATTTTTCAATAATTTTTTTTATTTAATATTTTTTGATTTTGACAAAATTTTGGATTTAGGGTTCTGGATCGATTCTGAACAACTTTAGTAATTATTTTGAACAAAAAAGACTAATGTGATTTTCGGATTTTTTGCCTCGATTGTGGCATCGCAGGTGGCTTGTAATTTGGAGTAGGCAACTAATTTTTTGGAAGTAAGTAGGCAACAATGTCATCTACCTTTGGTAAATGTTACTCTGTATATTTTTTTACATAATTGTACCTACATAAGTCAAATAAAAAATTAACAAAAGTTTAACAAAGTACATAAGCGCACCATAAAAAATATTAATAATATGTACCAATAATAATGAAAACTACCGTCTGCAGAATAATTATGAAAACGACAGAAATATAAGTAAAAAAACAATTAAAAAGAAAAGGCCTTTTCCATTTTAATACTTTGATCAGCGCAAGAAAAGCCGATAAAATATGGTAAATATCTACGAAAATCCTTTCGTAATGTAAGTTTAGCACGTATTTATTTTGGGGCTTTCGACAAAAATACCGAATTCTTCGGTTTCTCGAGTTTCTTTACGGGACACGTATCTGTTCTGTCGCAAACAATTTACAGTGAATCAACGATTCAAGCGGAGTTGTCAATACGTATTTATTTTATTAATATTGTGGAATTATGTTTTGTTAATCTAATTAACTTTATTACGTTAGGTAAAGGATAAAGGAAAAATATTAATTTAAAAGTGGTTAGGTACATAGACTTGCCTTGGGGAGGGGGGGTGCTGCAGCCAGGCAGCCCCCCTTGACACGCATATGCTTGTACCACAGATTACCAGCCAGATGCTAAAGTAAGCGGTAAACAGCAATACAATATTGATTTATCGGACGTAGATTGCCCGCACCAATGCATTTATAAATTCGGACTGTTTTATGGAAAAGATTGGGCGCACCAATAGATTTTATGATTTAATGTACCTATTTAATTATGGATTAATATAAAACAGTCGAAGCTTAAAATATTATAGTATTATTTTTTAAGTGGTTTACAACAACAAAAGATAATATTGGCTACACAATTGTTGCTAAACTACATACTTTTGCACTGAATTAAGTATTATGAATGTCTCAAACAATTAAAACAATACATCAGGAATTCAAAACGAAAACGAAGTATTCAAGAAAAGTTATAGGTATCAGCGGATCATACAAGTGGCTTAATATATTTATTTTTGGATTAGTTTTTTCAGTTTTCGTTGAACTTTTTAGATTGCGATTTGCATATTTTAAGTTATAAAATATCCTTTATCTAACAAATAAATTAATTACATATATCGTATTTTAGGAAAGTGTGCACATGTATGAATGAAAATACTTTGCTCATTTCGTTAAAAAAAAATCGAAATTCCTTTGCTACCCGAAACATTATCAAAAAACTACAAAAATATATTTCATATAAATAATACTTTTCGAGTATTTAAATACCGACTTATATCATAATAATATAATAATACTACACCTAACTACCTATAATAATTTCTCAACTTTTTACCTAGATACTTAAAACTCTTGAAAGGTGCAATACAAAAATCTGGTCTCTCTCTGTTATCTATACGTATCATTCTAAATTGCCGACGTTTTCATAATTATTATCTCGTCATCTTCAGGGCACTACAATAAATAATAGCTAGCAACCCAGAATAACAATTCAACAAAATAAAATATGTCATATTTTATATTAGACGCGAGTAGGTTAGGTTAGGTTGTGCGGTTAGGAACGGACAGACACTAAAATCTAAATGGTACAATAGATAATACTGGACAAGAAATAACCCTGCCTGATTATGATTACAGAAATTTAAACATTATATACGACACAAAATGCGTTTGCTTATGTTTACGGATACTTAATAAATAAAGCTTTACAAAAACATTCATGTGACACTTGTATTAATTTTTCCAGAGAATCTCAGGCTGTAGACAAAAATAAATTGTTTTTACAATTCAAAGCTTATCACAGCAACGGGGGCGCTTTTGGAAGTTTAAAATCCCCTAGTGGACAATTTGTCCAATATGTTTACAAATTAGAAAATATATTTTTGTCGTTTTTAATGATGTTTCGGGTAGCGAAGGAATTTCGATTTTTTTTTAACGAGATGAGCAAAATTACATTTATTTATTCATCCATGTGCACCCTTTCCTAAGGTATATATAATTAATTTATTTGTTAGATTGAGGATATTTTATACCTTAAAATATGCAAACCGTAATCTAAAGAGTTCAACGAAAACCGAAAAAACGAATCGAAACATAAAGATATTAAGCCACTTGTAAGATCTTACAAGTGGCTTAATATCTGATACTTATAACCGTTGAGTGGGCAATTCACATAAAGAGGGACAACGGCTGTCAAATCTGACACTTATTTTTTTCCCGAAAAACGCATGTTTGATTCAAAAACAATTTTCAACAATATAAATGGTATTGTTGACTAAAGTTTTCTGACCACTCCTGCGTTGTACCAGAAATTATTTGACAGTCGTTGGTCCTCTATCTAAATGTTTCACTCAACACTATAACTTTGCTATAACTTTAATATCTAATACCTATAACTTTTTCTGAATGCTTCGTTTTCGTTTTGAATTCCTGATGTGTTATTTTAATTACTTACACAAGCTATGCTTACCGAGTACTTATTATTGAGTTTATTGTATAGTGCAATTTAATTAGTTATAAATGTATTAAAAAAATATATAAATAAACTTATTCAAATCAATTGAATTTAGTTTAATTGCTTCAGACATACATAATAATTCAGTGAAAAAGTACATACCTATGTAGTTTGACAATAATTGTGTAGCCAATATTCTCTTTTATTGTTGTAATCCACTTAAAAAATAATAATATTACAAGATTTTTAAGCTTCGACTGTTTTGTATTAATCAATAATTAAATACATAATTTGTCATCATACAAATTTGTAAAATGTATTAGCGCGCCCAATCTTTTTCATAAAAGAGCCTGAATTTATAAATGCATTGGTGCGGGCAACATACGTCCGCTAAATCAACCTTGTATTGCTGTTCCTATTATTTATAATAGGTAATTTTAATTAAACGCTATAGAGTAGATTGTAATTCAAAATAACCATTGCTCAATTAGTAAAAATTAAAATCAATAATAAATATAAGAAGTACAAGGCCGCGATAATAAAAAAAAAATAAAAAAATAGTTTTGTGTGCGACGTCCACTGCTATTAGCCACATACCTAATTTGATACTGAAAAATATATTATCCTTATTCTTAATTTTTCTTTGGTATAATTGGTAATTACAAGTCGCTAGTGAATCCCTTATACGCGCTGCCGCTATTACTTGGATTGACATGATACATATTTTTATTCTATCATGTTATATACCCGTCCGTACGATAGACGATAGTCTACCGCTCCGATCTCCGCTTTATACCCAGCGTGCACCAGACTACTAAAGCCGCTTTATACCGAACAGGCACCGGACCGTCGGTGTGGGCTCCGTCTCAGGCAAAGGCGCTAAATCGGCGCGGCAGCTTGCTTTCCCATCTGTCCTGTAATCTGTGCTTGTACTACTCAACGATCCAAAGGTTTTCTTGAGCTTACACGCGACCATAATAAGTTATACTAGTCACCTTGGTGTTGGAATATAGATAATTATAGTAAGCATCTTGTAAAAAAAAATTAAAAGAATATTTATAGTAGTATAATCAATGACGTCAAAACCTATAGACGTGGTGCCCCATTGTTAAAATGCCCTTTATTTTGACTCCAAGATTAAATATATCCATACTACTCTAAAAACATGCTACAAACAAAGACATAAAGTCAACCATCGACCAACTATACACCCGGTGATTCCCGGTTATAGTTCCTCCAGAATCACACTTAGATGTCGCATGTTTTTTCTTGTTTGGGGGCGCCGGAAGCATCGGAACCTCACCTGAAGACTCGGGGGATGGTCTAACGACGCCAGCCTCTGAGCCCAGTCGAAATAAGTTCGCTACGGCTCGACAAAAAGGGGCAATTTCTGACAATCTCGCGACATTTTCGGAATAATTGAAATGAGCGCTTAGATTGTGATTAGTTCTGGGCGTCAAGCGTTTATCAAAACAAACCTGTCTATAGGTTCTGACGTCATTGAGTATAATATATCCATATGCTTTCAGACGTATGCCCATAAAAGAGACACGCAAGTGGCGACAGAAACAATTGATAAAGATGGCATCATGTACTTTGGCTTACATAAGGAAGTTAATATTGTTTGCTGGAATACGAAGACCGATTACAGTATGCAAAATTTTGACGTTATTGACGATGACAAAAATAAACTTCAATTTTCAAGTGGTATTAAGGTAAAATAATATACATGAAGTCAAATAAATATTTAGCATGCAAATTAGCAATTAACTTAACTTGAACAGTAATGTATGTGTCATCTCAACACATTTACTACCGTCATTCTCATATCAAAGAATGTTTTCCCCATTTTTATAATTGTTCATCTTCTCAAAAATTCATCCTTAACTTAGGCCCGTGAATTCTTAGTAAAAGTAGTATAATAATTACTAAATTTCCTTCCTGTCTAACATCTAAATAATTTTTAATAATTTTAGATAAAAGAAACTAAGAATGGGGTGCAAGAGCTTTGGACATTGACGTCAAGATTTAATAAAGTAGCTACAAACAAATTGAACCCAAACGAAATAAATTTCAGAATATTAGCTGGAAAAACTTCAGATCTACTCTATGGGAGTAGATGTAAAAATGCTAGAGACGGAGGAGGCTATGGCTTGGTTGGAGGACACAAGGGACGCTAATTCCGAATTTCTGGCTAGTTTAATTATTACTAATGTTATTGCCATAATTGTGTAAAGAGGAATTTTTTCTCCAAGTATTATATTTTATTTTTCTAAGTATAATCTCCAATCTAATCCGAATGTAATATCGAAGTATTTTTGTTAAGCTACTGTGTAAGGTGAGTAAACGACCACAGAGCAGTGATCACACTTCGAATAATTGTTGCAGGCCTTTATTTGTCTGTACAGGCTCAGTTAATTCAATTACGGACAACTCCAGGTGGCAACTTAGGACTTGAATTGATCTCTACCCTCTGGAGGTTTGTCTTATCATTGAGTAAAGAATCCTATTCCTTTAGAAATAATTTAGGGAAAGGCAGTGTACATGTAGTCAGTTTAAGTTAAAAAAATTTTAACGTGTAAAATTCTTTATTAAAATAGGAGAGCGTTTTCCGATATCAAGTCATCATCAGTGTCACCTGAAAAGCAAGTTTATATTTAAACAATAAAAAGAACACCTGAGAAATTATTTACCAGAATTTTTCATCTTTTAAATTTTAAGTGTAATTAATACAATAACTTTTCATGTAAAGTACGGGGGAAGAAATCGGTGTTTGTAGATCCAAAGTTGGAATAATCATTGACAACACAGTTACTTATAATCTTGATTGGAAACTTCCACAGGCAGAATATGATGAATCCGAGTTTCTTCCGGATGGATCCTGCGTCAGCGAAACTTCTCGTTCCAAGCTTTCGTCCTCGATTGCACGGGACATCCTCAGGGCGCGGCCATCACACTGAGACTGCAGATTGTTGTACGCAATTTGTTCTAGAACCTTTACTTCCTTTTGGTAGTTTTCTCTTGAAAGACGTTTAGCAACCTATAAGTGTAGCAACCGGAAAGTAGCCATCTTATGTTGAGGGGATGGTTGGACAAATTTGAAATAGTGTGGTCCGTTTGAGTGGGTATTTGTGATAAATAAAGAAATCTAGATTTTTTTAAATTATTGATAGTCAGATCTAGAGAATTTAAGTTTTTGGGTGTAAAACATTAAATTTTTCAACAATGGAGTTGTGCACCTTCTTTGTCACAATCCAGAAAATGCAAGCAATCATCTACGTATCGAAACTATATTAGATGTCAGTGTTCTTGTTGGAAAGAATGAAATTGTTTTCTAAATAGTCCATGAAAACGTCTGCCAGGAAAGGTGAAAGTCAGCTTCCCATTACTAAACCATTGGGCTGTCTGTGTACTTTATTGTTAGAAGGAAATAAGTTTCGCGAAGAAAATTTAGTATGGAAAGAATGTCGATGATGGTGGATTCATCCACATTCCTTTTCCTATAAGTTACCAACAATCACTGCGATTCCCGATTGCGGAACTTTAGTAAAAAGGTTAAAAATCAGTTAAAATCCTAACAAGGTTTAGCAGGAAAGAAGATAAAAGAGATAAGGGTATATGTGAAACATACCACTCGTCTAATTGGGATATTTTCTTTGTGGATCTTCGGCAGCTCGTATAAGCGTGGCATGCTAGGGTTGCTGGATATTAAGTTACGCGAAGCTTAATTTTCTTATAAAAAAACGACTACATTGCTTAAGCATAATAACGTTTTTCGAACAAAACTATTAAATAAATTGTAGTTGGAGGACATGTGAAACCCATTATTTTATAAAAAAAAGTTTCCACGTTATTAATATATTCAGCCCTATTCATAATTACCAGACAGTTGCCTTTATCCGTCTTAGAAATAACAAGACTATTGCATTTAATTTAATTTTTAAGTTTCTTTAAAATGTTTATAGATGGATTAGGGACAGAGGAGTTGATTGGTAGTAGACTGAAAATTTCATTGGAAACTTGTAGGTAGAATGAGAACATAGAGTTCCACAGCATATTCGGGAATGTTCCCCTTAGAAGGACTGGTCTTAAAATAGTGTTTGAGGCCCAAGCCAAGGATGTATCTAGTTCATTATTACCAAAATTCGTGTCACCATCGACACAAATACTGGTTTCGATACGTGGATGGTTGCTTGTGTTTCCTGGATGATTGACACAGAAGGCGCCGAACTCCTTTTTAGAAAAACTTGAATTGTTTGCCTCTCATAGTCTCTATGGGGACACCTAACTGATTTCTTGTAGTTTCGTGGCATGTTCTTTTTCTCATTTACCATTTACCTTATTTAACCCAAAATGTTGCATCATATTACTAAAACATACCTAATATAAGATTGTTAATTTTACACATTTTCTAAATTTTTTTTTTAGTTAAGGAAAGATTAATAAGTCTTCTTGGAATTGGATACTTACAAATCAAATCTAAGCTTTCCCACTTCTTTCCAACAACAGCTAACAAGTTTTTAGGACACCGGACCAGGACACTGGACACTGAAATCAGCTGTTCCCACGATACATCGCGGCTGTTCGGCTGTCCATGAATGTCAAATTCGAATTAATGTGAAGGTGAAGTGATGGTTGCAGATAATTGTCACTTCTTCTTCGTCTCTAGGTTCTAGTCAAAAGTATTTGTCCAGTTACTAAAACATGTAGGTATTTTTTGTAAAACATGTTCTTGATATTTGTAGTTTTTCACTCGGTTCTGTTCTTATTTGATCCTATGTTCTGATTAACCCCGTTTTACGGTACACGATAGAGTGTTATTTTGTACTTAGCGTTAACACCGTTGCGTTCGACGAACTGTCCGGTGCCGGGGCACGAAATGTAAACATTTTTTAGCATGCGCATTTTTCAAATTTTTTGCAGTTTTGATTAACTTAAAAACACTGACCAAAAACTATTTTTTTTAATTTTTAAAAATTTAAATTTTTCGTGAAATGCTGATTATATCCTGTACTAAATAAGTATTTTATTTATAGTTAGCACCAAAAACATAATTTTAAGATTTTCCCACTGATTTTACACTAAGTAGATAAAATTAATAAAATCAGGATTCCTTATTTTTAGATTAGGTGACATGACTATACTTTTGGTAAAAAAATCCCAATCGGGTTTAAAATAAAATTGTGTTTTTTGGATTTAAACCAATAGGTCTTTATAAACACAGTGGGTTGGGGTTGGCTTAAGGGGGCACTATCACACATAGTGCCAACCCAAGTGTGTTTTTGGTGTTTGCTTTTAAAATTACTAGGTTTTCAAAAAACTAACGGTCAACTCAAATACTAGGTACATTATATTGCGCATATTTGGACAAAAAAATCAGCCAAATCTGATGTCTCGTTTGCGAAAACAATATACATAAAATGTACTTTCTTCTTCTTCTCTAATACGTATAAGATTACCAGAAACGGTACATCGGAATTGGCTGATTTTTTGGCAAAGCATGCGCCATATAATGTAGTATTTTGGTTGGGCATTGTTTCATTTATTACTGCGATTTCATTATTTTGTTGTATTTGATCAGTGTTATGAAAAAAGGGTCTATGTGTAGGTATGTGTTTTTCACCTACACAAGCGCGCAAGAAACTATTTTAAAGCGAAGAGCGCAAAACATCCGTTACGGGCTTAGGTTGGGTGAGGTTAGGTTAGATTTTATTATAACATTTATTTTTTGAAAAACATGTTCTTGCTATTGTTCTCGGGCTTCGACCGGGGAGCGCCGATCGAGTTCAATTTTCGCGTGGTGCCGCGGTTATGTGCGCTACCTCCTGGGAGAGGCCTCTCCTGATCGGAAAAGTCCATCGGCCGTGTGGGTTATTTTTCCGATTGGGGTTCACGCCGTGAATCGAATTTGGCTAGAGCCCCGTCCGGAAAACGAGCGGCGAGGCAAATCGGGCCGCGTCACCAGATCTACCGATTTTTTTCGTAGATCTACTGGCTTCGTTCTTTGTCTACGGATCTAACAGAATTCTTACGTTTATGAAGTAACTAAGAAATATAGCCCAAAAATTAATATCATCGACAAACAAACTAAGCGCTTCCAGCGAGAATCCAGCGGCGTTCATTAAGCAGGGACAAAGATTGATTTGCCCCATTTTCTTTACATGAAGTAATTTTTTTTGTGTCTTTTGACTTTATAGGGCTCTCCGATTACGTGGTTAAAATTAATGTACTGATGACCGATACGCGCGGCCCTTAATAATATTATAAAAATTTTATTTGAATGCTCTAAAAAGGAATAAAATAAACTTTCAAATAATTCAAACCAAAGCAAACCAATAATTTTGTTTCACACAAAACAACACCACACAAAAATCTATACACAAAACCAAAATCACTGGTTATACTGGAGTAACTGGGCTACGTCGACACCTGCTCCGTGGATTTCCGAAACGCCGACCAATCAAATCGCTACGCTCGCTTTGTTATCGTCTGCCTGCTTGAATAGGTCGACGTCGACCGCATAAAACTTTTGAATTTTATACGAGTGATTTCTGCTGATTAGTCTGGTATTTTTACCAGTAGCAGAACGTGGTAAATGCTATGAAATAGAACGCACCCCGTGTATCACTGTGTTCCAAGTGAATTCATTTATATTTTACCAGGGTAGCTCGAGAACTGCTGCCATGGGCAATAAAATACGAGACAAAACAATTTTTTAACCATATTAACCCGCACCTGGTATTAGTAGTAAAAAGAGATGAAGGAGCCAGAGAAGATAGATATTGTAGTAAAAACAAGTGACTGCATGCTCGCCTAATATAATATCACCAATACTTGGTTAAGGCCGGTCCACACGCAACGATGTATCGTACGATTTGCGTGCGCAAGTAAATCGTTACAGATAAATGTTACAAATTCAGTGCGTCCACATTATAACAACTTATCGTAGTAAAGCTGCAATTTTCGCTTGATACAGTAATCATGGAGGAAGGGTTTTTGGAGTATTTTGACGTTTTGTTTAAATGTTAAAAGGAAGGGGGAAATCAGGAAACGTTTAAATAGAACTAGATGGTCTAAAGCATGGTTATTGAAGCGAAGTCTATTTTACCATTTAATTCTATTATAAAATTATGCGAAATGGTCGACATATTTTTTAACAAATTTAAAATGAATTATTATTGTTTTAGTTTTAATTAATTTAATAATTTCCGGATTAAAAATAGGTAGGAGTCAGCTGCCGTCGCACCTAAAAACTGTATAAATCTCGGACAAGCGTACACACGTACGATTTGCATGCGGAAATCCCCCAAATCTATGATTTTCGGCTCAGACTTTCACCTCCGACGTCAAACTTTGCACAGTTCCAAATTTTGTGCAAATCTGCTGTCCACACGCAACGATTTATCTGTAACGATTTACTTGCGCATGCAAATCGTTGCGTGTGGACCGGCCTTTACACTGTTTGACAGATGGCCACCGCGAAATGCGGTGGATAGGCGTGCCATAAGTTCACAGATCTTAGGATATACCTACTTGCGTATAAATAGTTATAATCGATATGGCTTTTTAGAGACCTTTTGACAATATTACAATATTATAGTGCATTAACCTTTATGTTATGTTTGACGACAAAAAAAACCTTAAAAGCGAAATATTATGTTGCTTGTAGAATATGTATATTTTTGAAAACTGTGTGACGCTTATGTTCTATATTCTTTTTGTGACGCCAATTAGAGTTGTTTATGCTGTTTCAAGTGACTTTAAAAATACCATAAACACTTTAACCGTATCTAACATACACTGTTGGTAAAATGTTTTTTGGAGTCGGCGAAACCATGCGGCTCTAGCCCCCGCCCTAGACTCCGCCCATATCCCCTCTTAAAGCTGTCGGCCTGAATGATATATATAGCCAGGTGCGAGCCGGCCTGCGCGGGGTTATTGTTCTCTGTCTTTCCTATAAAAAGGCTGATTTTTTTTTGCATCGAGGGTTAAATAAAACATAATTCTGAAAAATTGAAAAATAAGGAATAAAAACCTGACAATACCCCAAACGATCGTAAAATTCTCCACGGACATTGCCTAAAGTTTCGGGAGAAATATTGCTGCATAATTGCATTATTTTATTCCAAAATATTTCCAATGTCCCGGCTCTTTCGTGTTCATGTCCCTAGAGAGTGTCTTTTAACTATCCCCAAAGGAAAAAATCGCTAGGCGCTAGCTCTGGGGACCGACCTCAGGGGCCAACAGATTGTGCCTCTCGTCGCAATTACGCGGTCAGGAAAGTTCACTTGGAGATATTCCTGAACTCTCCGAACATTGGGGGCCGGACAGCCATCTTGTTGGAACCATATTTGGTCCAAGTTGATATTCTGATTAGCAACAGCAGCGGGAATAGCATAGCAGGCATAATCTGGTGGTCTAATAAGTATTTTTGGGCAGGTATTTTTGGGCAATAAAGAGGGGACCAATAATTTGGTCACCCAAAACACCTGCCCAGACATTTACCTTGTGTGGGTACTGGGTTCTAGTAGGTACATTAAGTGGCGATTTTCTTGAGACAAATATCGGACGACTGAGTGATTGTGACTGCCATGGAGAGAAAATGAGGACTCGTCTGTAAACACAACACGTTCTGAAAAGTGCTCGGTATTTATTTATTTATTTATTTACACAAGTAATCTACAGGATAAATCCTAATAAATTATCGATTACAATCAAATGAAATATATAAATAAGTACAACAAACGACACGTGCCAACCGCAAAACATCCTGCCCGCCGCAAGAATATACATGAAATTAAAAATAAGAATACAAAATGCATATGAGAAAGAACATAACCAAAAAGAAAGAAAAGAAAAACAAAACCCACGGAGCAATCAACGCTCCAGACAATTCAGACTTTACAGTAAATAGCTTCTACGTCTATAGCTGCTGCAGTGGCGCACCCAGGGGGGGGGGGGCAAGGGGCCTCGGCCCCCCCAGACCTTTCATATTTGAAAAATTCTCGAGGGTCGTGGTCGTATCGTAGATGTAGGTACTGTTCGCTGTACGACCCTCGGCAATTTTTGCGCACTGACTGGCTAATATCTGAGTTTTTTTTGGTATTTTCTAATATACCTGCCTTTATAAAAAAACAGTTTGGAAATTTGTTTGAATCTGCCTAGCGGAATGTTTGCCCTGTCTGAGCCACAAGTTCATCGGACACCTCACCAGAGCGCCAGAGCCGTAGATAAGGAACTGCTCCACTGAGAAAAAAAAAACGAAGAAAAAAGACATCATGATTTTTTATTTATTATACTTCATTTAAACTGAATTTGCCATTAATTTTTTTTTTAATTTTTGCTTGAGGAAAATTTTTAATGTACAGAGACATCCTAAGTACACTTTTTATTGCCCGCTTAAAAAACAATAATCTCTATCGCCCTACCTTCAAACAAATTTCAATTTACCTACACTTACTACACTCTCCAGAAAATATTATAAAATGTTGCAAAAATTATAGACATAATGTGGCCCTTTGAAACGATATGATAATTTATAGGGAACTATGAGCACTAACTTTTATTTTTTCTTCCACATCTCAAAAGGACGTTCAGTGTTGTTTTTGATAATTACTGGATTTTTGTCAGTTAAAAAGTATTCTTGCTTACTGCACAAATGATTAGGTATGGGCCCACATAATGCAAAAAAAAATACCCTTGGGTCAAATTGTATGTTCATATTATATTTGACCTTGAAAATTTCACAAATTTTCGGCTGCGGCGCGATTTGTATAATAACAAGGATTAAATTCCATTTCCCTCCCCCCCTCTCCCCACCGACAAAGTACCGCCCTGTAGGTACCTATCCCTCACTTCTAAAATGTGTACTGACTGGAAAGTCGTTTACTCTGCCTGAAGTTTCTGTCTGGCTACAACTTCGAGTTGGCCCCACCCAATCATATTTTCTGGGTGCGCCACTGAGCTGCTGAGTGATTTAGAAAACACATCACAATCCATCTCATTCCCCAGGTGACGCATCATATAAATTGGCGATTTTTTACCTAAATTAGTGTTTGGCTTAGAAACAAAAAAGGTGTGTGCCCCTCTACTATTATATATTGCGGAACCAAGAAGCGGCGATCCCATCAAGCAACTGAGCACAATGTAGAAAATTGTGTAGAATCTTATATAGAGTGACATGATACATGCTCATTCGACGTTTTTCTAGAGTAATAAAATTAAATTCGTTCAACAAAGTTTGGTATGGCAAATCCATGTAACAGACTCCATATATTTGTAGTATAGATATCTAAGAAATCGTTTACTTTCTCTATTTCATTTACAGTGTGTTCCCTTTTAAGTGGAAACACTCTCGTAAAATTTTTGTTTTGAAAGATAACTGAATGGTAATTTTTTTGGTTTAAAGAGAGTTCGGAGCAGGACTTTTTGAGCCAAAAACACACATGAATCCTAACACTCATGGCCTACTACGATCATGCTTATACCCCCAAATTTCGGAAAGTCATATTAGCGATTTTTTTCCCAAAGATCTGACTATTCCATCTTATTCGGCATCTCCTACAATGCTTATGTACCAATTTCTATTGAAAAATACCGTATGGTCCCTTCTTTACAACCGCTTGAAATTTCAAAATTCGGGTTCCTGAAAAGTTGAAAAATAAAACAAATGGCAATCACACTGACCGACACAGCCATATCCAATATTAAAGAATATTTAGGAAATAATAATAGTAATAATAATAATAATAATAACAACAACACGAACATCTACAACATGGGAGCCAAACGAGAACTAGGGTTCCACCCACCGAAGGTGCTGCGCGGGAACTTCAGCCAGCGTTCACAGAGGCGGGATTACAACGACGACGCATGAAATGGACTGTGTCCATGAATGAATCGATTATGCGTATTTTTTACAGGGTGACAAACTTAGGACAAGAGATGATCGGCTACCGACAACAACTGCATGCCGAGTTCTGCAGGGAGTTTCCACACATGCAAGTGTCTGAACAAAGAGTGTCAGATCAGTATCGAACTATTCTAAGAAATAACCGAATTCCAGAAACGCGACTTAACGCTATCAAACGGGAAGTTGAGCTAGAGATCCACGGCGAACACATAGACATAGATGACAACAACAACAATGGGGAACTTCAAGCGCCTGGACAACAACTAGAAGCCGAAACGGTAGAACCAACAACCGAGAGTCTGGAATCGGTTAACGAAGAACATTTTGAAGGCTTAAACGCACATATGAGACAGGCAGTATTGCGATACGAAGGCACAGACCCACTGAGCAGGCCACCGCTACCAAGATTAAATTCTTCCAGGAAACTTGCGATCGTGCTCGATCTTATGAACACACGAATTTTACCAAACTATGTTTCAGTGACACCAACATTAGAACGTATGCACATGTTAATCTACTGTGCCGCAACGGCAGTCACCACTGTAATGGGTGCCAAGATCCGAACGGCCCAAGAGTTGAATCGTGCAAGACCGGAACCACGAATGGCTCAATGGGAAATGCGACTAAATCGGAAGATCGAGAGTCTCCGTAAAGACATAGGACAAGTGACGGAATATATCAGAGGAGTTAGAACTAGAAGGATCCAGAGGGCGGTGCAGGCAATAATGAGCCGCACCCAAATGCATTCTCTGCATGACCCCGCGAACATCACTGCTCAACAATGTCTTGACACATTAAAACAAAAACTTTCTGTTTTCGCAGGGCGTCTGAGAAGATACAAGGCTAGTAACAACAGGAAACGAGACAACAAACTCTTTGAACGATCAGAAAAGGGTTTCTACCGTACTTTTAATTCTAGCGCCGATGCCACAAATGCGAGTTACCCTAGCAGAGAACAGGTCGACGGTTTCTGGAGAAATCAACTTGCCACACCAGGTCCATACAATGTCAGTGCAAGTTGGATCAGCGAAGAACGCGAGATGGGCCGGAACTATAGCCAGATGCAACACGAGCAATTCACAACCGCTGAGGTCTCCGATGTCATCAAGAATTCCCACAACTGGAAGGCACCAGGTCCAGATCATCTCCAAAATTATTGGATTAAGAAGTTGTGGTGCACGCATGAACAGATAACTACCTTAATTAATGAAGTCTTGCTCGATCCTCTGAAAATGCCATTGTTTCTTACACAGGGTGCAACCTACCTGTTACCAAAAGACCAGCGGAATACGGATAACCCTGCCAAGTACCGCCCAATAACCTGCTTGCCTACGCTGTACAAGATAATCACATCTTGCCTTACGCAGCGAATATATGCTCACTGCGAGCGGAACAACATCATTGCAATGCAGCAGAAGGGCTGCTCGAAGGGCGCAATGGGATGCAAAGAGCAACTCATCATAGACTCTGTCATCTGCAACCAGGCTCATTCCAAGCAACGAAACCTCCACATGGCTTATGTGGACTACAAAAAAGCATTTGATTCCGTACCTCACGACTGGCTCACAGGTATCTTAAAGCTGTATAAAATAGATCATTATACAGTTTCCTTTTTAGAACACGTTATGACAACCTGGCGCACTAAGATACAACTCAGAACCGCAGACAGTAACATCGAGACTGACACAATCAACATCCGAAGAGGGATTTTCCAAGGAGATTCACTCAGTCCACTGTGGTTCTGCATGGCGATGAACCCTCTATCACATCGGTTGAACTCTACAAAATATGGCTTCGCTATCAAAAGCAACAACGCAGAAGCGATCAAGTTGAATCACCTATTATATATGGATGATTTAAAACTGATCGCAGCAACCAAAAACCAAATAACGCAAATGCTTAAAATTGTAGAGGAGTTCTCCAGAGACATCGGAAAGCTGTTTGGACTGGACAAGTGCCGCACCCTTAATATCATCCGGGGAAAGCTCGAACAAAGCGCACACGAGATGCAGGACGGCCAAGAGATCGAAGCAATGAGCAAGGGAGATACATACAAGTATCTCGGGATGAAACAAGCTCAAAGGATAGACCATCGAACAATGAAGACTGATTTAACGAATGAATTCATCAAGAGAGTAAGACAAGTAGTGCGAACTGATCTTAACAGCAGGAATTTGTTTAAGGCCCTGAACACGTATGCGTGCTCTGTACTCAGCTATTCGTTCGGAATAGTGAATTGGACCAACACGGACATCAACAACCTGCAACGAAAAGTTAGGACACTACTGACAAAAGCTCATAAACATCATCCCCGTAGCGCCGTAGAAAGAACAACTCTGCCACGTCAACTAGGAGGAAGAGGATTGGCAGATCTCAGCAAGCAATTGGACCAACAAATATGTTTTTTGGAGTCGGCGAAACCATGCGGCTCTAGCCCCCGCCCTAGACTCCGCCCATATCCCCTCTTAAAGCTGTCGGCCTGAATGATATATATAGCCAGGTGCGAGCCGGCCTGCGCGGGGTTATTGTTCTCTGTCTTCCCTATAAAAAGGTTGATTTTTTTTTGCATCGAGGGTTAAATAAAACATAATTCTGAAAAATTGAAAAATAAGGAATAAAAACCTGACAATACCCCAAACGATCGTAAAATTCTCCACGGACATTGCCTAAAGTTTCAGGAGAAATATTGCTGCATAATTGCATTATTTTATTCCAAAATATTTCCAATGTCCCGGCTCTTTCGTGTTCATGTCCCTAGAGAGTGTCTTTTAACTATCCCCAAAGGAAAAAATCGCTAGGCGCTAGCTCTGGGGACCGACCTCAGGGGCCAACAGATTGTGCCTCTCGTCGCAATTACGCGGTCAGGAAAGTTCACTTGGAGATATTCCTGAACTCTCCGAACATTGGGGGCCGGACAGCCATCTTGTTGGAACCATATTTGGTCCAAGTTGATATTCTGATTAGCAACAGCAGCGGGAATAGCATAGCAGGCATAATCTGGTGGTCTAATAAGTATTTTTGGGCAGGTATTTTTGGGCAATAAAGAGGGGACCAATAATTTGGTCACCCAAAATACCTGCCCAGACATTTACCTTGTGTGGGTACTGGGTTCTAGTAGGTACATTAAGTGGCGATTTTCTTGAGACAAATATCGGACGACTGAGTGATTGTGACTGCCATGGAGAGAAAATGAGGACTCGTCTGTAAACACAACACGTTCTGAAAAGTGCTCGGTATTTATTTATTTATTTATTTACACAAGTAATCTACAGGATAAATCCTAATAAATTATCGATTACAATCAAATGAAATATATAAATAAGTACAACAAACGACACGTGCCAACCGCAAAACATCCTGCCCGCCGCAAGAATATACATGAAATTAAAAATAAGAATACAAAATGCATATGAGAAAGAACATAACCAAAAAGAAAGAAAAGAAAAACAAAACCCACGGAGCAATCAACGCTCCAGACAATTCAGACTTTACAGTAAATAGCTTCTACGTCTATAGCTGCTGCAGTGGCGCACCCAGGGGGGGGGGCAAGGGGCCTCGGCCCCCCCAGACCTTTCATATTTGAAAAATTCTCGAGGGTCGTGGTCGTATCGTAGATGTAGGTACTGTTCGCTGTACGACCCTCGGCAATTTTTGCGCACTGACTGGCTAATATCTGAGTTTTTTTTGGTATTTTCTAATATACCTGCCTTTATAAAAAAACAGTTTGGAAATTTGTTTGAATCTGCCTAGCGGAATGTTTGCCCTGTCTGAGCCACAAGTTCATCGGACACCTCACCAGAGCGCCAGAGCCGTAGATAAGGAACTGCTCCACTGAGAAAAAAAAAACGAAGAAAAAAGACATCATGATTTTTTATTTATTATACTTCATTTAAACTGAATTTGCCATTAATTTTTTTTTTAATTTTTGCTTGAGGAAAATTTTTAATGTACAGAGACATCCTAAGTACACTTTTTATTGCCCGCTTAAAAAACAATAATCTCTATCGCCCTACCTTCAAACAAATTTCAATTTACCTACACTTACTACACTCTCCAGAAAATATTATAAAATGTTGCAAAAATTATAGACATAATGTGGCCCTTTGAAACGATATGATAATTTATAGGGAACTATGAGCACTAACTTTTATTTTTTCTTCCACATCTCAAAAGGACGTTCAGTGTTGTTTTTGATAATTACTGGATTTTTGTCAGTTAAAAAGTATTCTTGCTTACTGCACAAATGATTAGGTATGGGCCCACATAATGCAAAAAAAAATACCCTTGGGTCAAATTGTATGTTCATATTATACAGGGTTAACTATCACTTAGTACAAAAATTTTTATGGCAGATAAAGAAAAATTAGACTTGCCAAAATAAATTTTCAAAAATTTTCTTTGTCTTAAGCCTAAAAAATTTTTTTTCCAAATTGTATTAAACCTCTCAAAAAACGCCGCCTATGGACGCCCGCGCGACATGTCTAAAAATTTCGCGTATGTCAATAGCGCGGCATTGCCACGTCTATCAATTTATCCGAGGATTCACCACAAAATTTCGATTTCCTTTTAAAAACGATTACTTTCTAAGGAACATGTAGAATGCCTATGAAACACCTACCTTACTGACATTTCCAGGATTGTTTGCACCATTTTCTGTTTTCTTGCTTTTTTACATTAAAAGTCACACAACACAACATTCACATTTTCTAAATCTGTTGGGGATCTCTTGGTTTCCCTCTGCTATTCCTTTTGTTTGAAGCGAGGTACTCAGCCTGACGACCACGACGAGGTAGATCCCCTCCGCCAGGAAAACCCCGAAGGGTAACCAAAAAATCACAACTGCACTAGCACACATTGCACATGCAAAGCACTACAGTAGCTGTTCAAAGAGGCCGCCGTTAACTTCGATGCCCAAATTCACTCGGTTAACTAAAGAAGTCCGGATACGTGCAAAAAGTCCATGATTATTCCGGATTTGAACAGCTGCACCTTCAATTCGTTCACGTAACTGCTGCTCGTTGGCGATTTCCTGCTCGTACACAATCGCCTTCATGAATCCCCAAATACAAAAATCCATTGGATTCAAGTCTGGTGATCGCGGCGGCCATGCAATGGGCCCTCCTCTTCCGATCCAACGGTTGGGGCATTGGTCGTCTAAAAGTGCACGAACAGGTCTCGCAAAATGGGCTGGTGCACCATCGTGCATAAACCACATGTCATGCAGTACTTGTAGTGGCAAATTATCAAACAAAACATTTGTCAGAAAATACAAGTATCGTTCAGCGTTTAAATTTTCCGGTAGAATGTATGGTCCAATTAATCGATCTCCATAAACTCCTGCCCAAACATTGATGGAAAACCGACGTTGGAAATTAAACCGCCGAACAGCATGTGGGTTCTCATCGGACCAAATATGGCTGTTGTGTCTAAAAAAAACAACAAAAATTAGAAATATTCACAATTTTGGCGAAGGCGTTAGGATTGACATAGCCAATTTTATAATAAATAAAAAAGATAATATGGAAGAGAGAAAGCTATAAGTAAGTAAAAATTTACATACGTGTAAACCCCAGCACGTGTGAAGCAGCATTCGTCTGTCCAAAGAATGTTGAAAACAAAGTTTGGGTCTTGGGCGATTCGATCACGTAGCCAAGTGCAGTAGGTCATTCTCACCGGAAAATCATTTGCTTCTAATGCTTGGACCTTTTGTAGGTGATAAGGGTGAAGGCCGTTTTCCCTTAGAATCCTCCATGCCTGTAAATAATTTTATTGTTACATTTTAAGTTTTATGTAGGTATTAGGTGCAAGCAAAGACAATCCCATCACATGGGATAGTCTTTGGTAGAAGTCAGTTTTATTGGTTTTATTTTACTTGCCTTGTTCTGAGATATTCCCAATCTCCTTGCAATAGCTGTAGTGCTTATGGAAGGTTGCTCGCCCACCCCTTCGAGCTTGCAAAACACCAGTGTTTCGCATACGTTGTACAATGTTCACGAAAGTACGTGGGTTAGGCATATTTGCCCTGTTAGGAAAACGAATACGGTATTCTGCTGCAGCTCGATGTGCACTTTCATCGCATCTCCCGTACATTATAACCATGTCCGTTAACTCGGCGTTCGAATACTCCGGCATTTTCACAAAGACGCTGAACGATTTGCCGCGAAAATAAAGACCAAACTGGGAAATAACGCCATGTTACATTCGCAAATGCCCTCCGTCGGCTACTAGCCAAACTTGAAAAGGTTTGTTCCAACAGGACCAATAACCGTGCTCAAGCACGTTCAGCGCATGCGCACTACCCCACTGGCTGTTCCAACTGAATTATGTACCTACCGACACGGGAATTTACACGCACTGTTCCAGCCGATTTATGGATCATTTGTGTATCGTCCTTGTACGATAAAAACGGTGCCTGGTCTAAAGCAATAACCGCGTGTACTGACATGCGCAGTGTATGGTCGTGTGACAGAGATAAACATTAACCTCACATTTTTGTTTTTACGTAGATAGTTTTAAATCGATGGCTGGGATCGTGTTTTTTATTTCTTGTTGGGTAGGGCGGGGAATCGTTGAACAATTTTTTAGAGTGAAGAGTGAGGTTAGCCCACCGAACATTCGGTTAGCCACATATTAAACACGCAGGTTAGGTGCGGTCACAAATATGATTTGGTCGATTTGATTCACAATCCGTTCCATCTGAAATTTTCTTTGGGATCATTTGTTCCAACTCGAATTTACGTACCGTCACAGAACTGTACATGAACTAGATGATAACCCTTAAAGAACGCATGCGCTAGTTTTGCACCGTTCATGTGCGATCCCAAAGAAAATTTCAGATGGAACGGATTGTGAATCAAATCGACCAAATCACGTTTTGTGACCGCACCTAACCTGCGTGTTTAATATGTGGCTAACCGAATGTTCGGTGGGCTAACCTCACTCTTCACTCTAAAAAATTGTTCAACGATTCCCCGCCCTACCCAACAAGAAATAAAAAACACGATCCCAGCCATCGATTTAAAACTATCTACGTAAAAACAAAAATATGAGGTTAATGTTTATCTCTGTCACACGACCATACACTGCGCATGTCAGTACACGCGGTTATTGCTTTAGACCAGGCACCGTTTTTATCGTACAAGGACGATACACAAATGATCCATAAATCGGCTGGAACAGTGCGTGTATCGTCCCGTGTCGGTAGGTACATAATTCAGTTGGAACAGCCAGTGGGGTAGTGCGCATGCGCTGAACGTGCTTGAGCACGGTTATTGGCCCTGCTGGAACAAACCTTGTATGTACAGTTAGTTGCCTAGCTAGTAGGTTGTGAAATGACGCGGAGCAGTCGAAAAAACGTTTCATAGACTCGACCGGGCCGATACGTCGCTTAATTCATACCGCCGAGGCTTCAGAACAATAAATCTTTTATCTATGCTTCAGAAGAGGTTAGATGGTGGACAAGAATTCATCAGAGGAGCTCCGGGGGTATTAAGGGAGACGGCTTGTGGTGTCGCGGTAATGAGCTTTCCGCGAGAGTAGGAACCGGTCCGGATACGAGCTAAGGTAAGGGGAATCTAATAGCGCTGCATCTGTACAGATTCAAATCGATTGTTATTTATGTATTTTTTAAATTTGTTTGAGTAAAAAGGTATTTTCACCGTTCCTAAATCAACGGCAACACCGCGGAAAATCACTTCAGCTGTCAGTACCTTCAGAAGCCAAATTGGATGACGTCATTAAAGGCGGGGATTTACAGGGAAAATAGGGGTCTTTACCCGTTTTTTTAAAGATCGTAAAAAAAATCTAAAAATATTTTTCTATGTTTTCTTAAGCCATCCTGCGCACGTGGTAAAATTTTTTGTACTAAGTCATAGTTAACCCTGTATTTGACCTTGAAAATTTCACAAATTTTCGGCTGCGGCGCGATTTGTATAATAACAAGGATTAAATTCCATTTCCCTCCCCCCCTCTCCCCACCGACAAAGTACCGCCCTGTAGGTACCTATCCCTCACTTCTAAAATGTGTACTGACTGGAAAGTCGTTTACTCTGCCTGAAGTTTCTGTCTGGCTACAACTTCGAGTTGGCCCCACCCAATCATATTTTCTGGGTGCGCCACTGAGCTGCTGAGTGATTTAGAAAACACATCACAATCCATCTCATTCCCCAGGTGACGCATCATATAAATTGGCGATTTTTTACCTAAATTAGTGTTTGGCTTAGAAACAAAAAAGGTGTGTGCCCCTCTACTATTATATATTGCGGAACCAAGAAGCGGCGATCCCATCAAGCAACTGAGCACAATGTAGAAAATTGTGTAGAATCTTATATAGAGTGACATGATACATGCTCATTCGACGTTTTTCTAGAGTAATAAAATTAAATTCGTTCAACAAAGTTTGGTATGGCAAATCCATGTAACAGACTCCATATATTTGTAGTATAGATATCTAAGAAATCGTTTACTTTCTCTATTTCATTTACAGTGTGTTCCCTTTTAAGTGGAAACACTCTCGTAAAATTTTTGTTTTGAAAGATAACTGAATGGTAATTCTTTTGGTTTAAAGAGAGTTCGGAGCAGGACTTTTTGAGCCAAAAACACACATGAATCCTAACACTCATGGCCTACTACGATCATGCTTATACCCCCAAATTTCGGAAAGTCATATTAGCGATTTTTTTCCCAAAGATCTGACTATTCCATCTTATTCGGCATCTCCTAAAATGCTTATGTACCAATTTCTATTGAAAAATACCGTATGGTCCCTTCTTTACAACCGCTTGAAATTTCAAAATTCGGGTTCCTGAAAAGTTGAAAAATAAAACAAATGGCAATCACACTGACCGACACAGCCATATCCAATATTAAAGAATATTTAGGAAATAATAATAGTAATAATAATAATAATAATAACAACACGAACATCTACAACATGGGAGCCAAACGAGAACTAGGGTTCCACCCACCGAAGGTGCTGCGCGGGAACTTCAGCCAGCGTTCACAGAGGCGGGATTACAACGACGACGCATGAAATGGACTGTGTCCATGAATGAATAGATTATGCGTATTTTTTACAGGGTGACAAACTTAGGACAAGAGATGATCGGCTACCGACAACAACTGCATGCCGAGTTCTGCAGGGAGTTTCCACACATGCAAGTGTCTGAACAAAGAGTGTCAGATCAGTATCGAACTATTCTAAGAAATAACCGAATTCCAGAAACGCGACTTAACGCTATCAAACGGGAAGTTGAGCTAGAGATCCACGGCGAACACATAGACATAGATGACAACAACAACAATGGGGAACTTCAAGCGCCTGGACAACAACTAGAAGCCGAAACGGTAGAACCAACAACCGAGAGTCTGGAATCGGTTAACGAAGAACATTTTGAAGGCTTAAACGCACATATGAGACAGGCAGTATTGCGATACGAAGGCACAGACCCACTGAGCAGGCCACCGCTACCAAGATTAAATTCTTCCAGGAAACTTGCGATCGTGCTCGATCTTATGAACACACGAATTTTACCAAACTATGTTTCAGTGACACCAACATTAGAACGTATGCACATGTTAATCTACTGTGCCGCAACGGCAGTCACCACTGTAATGGGTGCCAAGATCCGAACGGCCCAAGGGTTGAATCGTGCAAGACCGGAACCACGAATGGCTCAATGGGAAATGCGACTAAATCGGAAGATCGAGAGTCTCCGTAAAGACATAGGACAAGTGACGGAATATATCAGAGGAGTTAGAACTAGAAGGATCCAGAGGGCGGTGCAGGCAATAATGAGCCGCACCCAAATGCATTCTCGGCATGACCCCGCGAACATCACTGCTCAACAATGTCTTGACACATTAAAACAAAAACTTTCTGTTTTCGCAGGGCGTCTGAGAAGATACAAGGCTAGTAACAACAGGAAACGAGACAACAAATTCTTTGAACGATCAGAAAAGGGTTTCTACCGTGCTTTTAATTCTAGCGCCGATGCCACAAATGCGAGTTACCCTAGCAGAGAACAGGTCGACGGTTTCTGGAGAAATCAACTTGCCACACCAGGTCCATACAATGTCAGTGCAAGCTGGATCAGCGAAGAACGCGAGATGGGCCGGAACTATAGCCAGATGCAACACGAGCAATTCACAACCGCTGAGGTCTCCGATGTCATCAAGAATTCCCACAACTGGAAGGCACCAGGTCCAGATCATCTCCAAAATTATTGGATTAAGAAGTTGTGGTGCACGCATGAACAGATAACTACCTTAATTAATGAAGTCTTGCTCGATCCTCTGAAAATGCCATTGTTTCTTACACAGGGTGCAACCTACCTGTTACCAAAAGACCAGCGGAATACGGATAACCCTGCCAAGTACCGCCCAATAACCTGCTTGCCTACGCTGTACAAGATAATCACATCTTGCCTTACGCAGCGAATATATGCTCACTGCGAGCGGAACAACATCATTGCAATGCAGCAGAAGGGCTGCTCGAAGGGCGCAATGGGATGCAAAGAGCAACTCATCATAGACTCTGTCATCTGCAACCAGGCTCATTCCAAGCAACGAAACCTCCACATGGCTTATGTGGACTACAAAAAAGCATTTGATTCCGTACCTCACGACTGGCTCACAGGTATCTTAAAGCTGTATAAAATAGATCATTATACAGTTTCCTTTTTAGAACACGTTATGACAACCTGGCGCACTAAGATACAACTCAGAACCGCAGACAGTAACATCGAGACTGACACAATCAACATCCGAAGAGGGATTTTCCAAGGAGATTCACTCAGTCCACTGTGGTTCTGCATGGCGATGAACCCTCTATCACATCGGTTGAACTCTACAAAATATGGCTTCGCTATCAAAAGCAACAACGCAGAAGCGATCAAGTTGAATCACCTATTATATATGGATGATTTAAAACTGATCGCAGCAACCAAAAACCAAATAACGCAAATGCTTAAAATTGTAGAGGAGTTCTCCAGAGACATCGGAATGCTGTTTGGACTGGACAAGTGCCGCACCCTTAATATCATCCGGGGAAAGCTCGAACAAAGCGCACACGAGATGCAGGACGGCCAGGAGATCGAAGCAATGAGCAAGGGAGATACATACAAGTATCTCGGGATGAAACAAGCTCAAAGGATAGACCATCGAACAATGAAGACTGATTTAACGAATGAATTCATCAAGAGAGTAAGACAAGTAGTGCGAACTGATCTTAACAGCAGGAATTTGTTTAAGGCCCTGAACACGTATGCGTGCTCTGTACTCAGCTATTCGTTCGGAATAGTGAATTGGACCAACACGGACATCAACAACCTGCAACGAAAAGTTAGGACACTACTGACAAAAGCTCATAAACATCATCCCCGTAGCGCCGTAGAAAGAACAACTCTGCCACGTCAACTAGGAGGAAGAGGATTGGCAGATCTCAGCAAGCAATTGGACCAACAAATATTAAATCTGCGTAATTATTTCTACAGGCAGTCCAACAGCTCCACACTACATAGGGCTATATGCGGAGCAGACGTCTCAACACCGCTACGTCTGACGGAACACGAGCGTCAAAATCACCACCGAACCGACAACGATAAACTACAGAGGTGGTTGGGGAAGCCGGTGCACGGGAGGCATCCTAATGAGGTTAACCAGGAACATGTCGACAAGTTAGCGTCGAACTATTGGCTGACCTCGGGACGAATATTCCCCGAGACGGAAGGCTTCCTACTGGCCATACAAGATCAGGTTATACCAACTCGCAACTACCTAAAATTCATTGTAGGAGATGCATCGGTAGTGGATGACAGATGCAGATACGGGTGCCCAACTTCAGAAACAATCCAGCACATAACAGGAGGATGTCAGATGTTCGCATCAACGGAATATAAGGAACGACACGATTCGGTTGCCAAGATCTTGCACCAGGAACTGGCGGAAAAGCTGCTGCTTGTGCAGGCAGAGAGGGTCCCATATTACAACTACACACCTGAGCCTGTTCTTGAGAACAGCAACTACAAGATGTACTGGGATCGTACAGTTCTGACAGATCAACGAGTTGCCCATAACAGACCGGACCTTATAATAGTTGATAAAATTTCTAGGCAGACAACTCTGATTGATGTGGCCATCCCGAACAACAACAACCTGCGTGTGAAGCAAGTCGAGAAGATCGCGAAGTACAGAAATTTAGAAGAACGAATTAGAAGGCAATGGGAAATGGAGAACGTCCAGACGATTCCAATCATCATGTCAACAACTGGTGTTATACCAAAAAGTTTGCTGAGAAACATCAAGGAGCTGGGTCTAACTGATAGTCTTTACAGGTCCATGCAGAAAGCGGTACTACTTGCGACAGCCCGAACCGTCAGGAAATTCATGGGGAATGCAGGATCATCCAACAACATCAATGTCACCTAAGGCCCGATAACATGGCAAGGGTCTCGTCCGAGCCAGATCCTTTTGGTATCCGGGATACCCGGGATCTGAGTGAATGTTCCCCGTAGAGGGAGTGTGAATGCCTTTTGGCTAAGTCGATAATAATAATTGGACGGTAGCAATTTTTTTGAAGACAATTTATGTTATGAAATTATTATTTTCAAAATCACGATCACTGAAACAATTTTAATAGAAAAACTTTGGTTTCTAAATTACCGATTTTTTCACTAGGCCTCCTTCGATTCTCAAACATTTATCAATCCTCATTCGATTATTTAAGGTTACTTTTATTAATTTTTCTCTAGAAACTTCATTGCACGTTCGTATAATTACTTTCCAGCTGTCAGCTGCATCTTTTCATGGCTATCTTGATTACTTTTTTTCAAAACTAGGAAATCTACCTCTAAATGTAGGAGTAAAGAAATCCTTATAGGTACTATTTTAAAAAGCAAAATAATTCATTTGCTTCTTTTTAAAAAATGTGATTTAATAATTATTATGATTGTGAAAGAATATTATTTAACAGTCAATGCGACAGTGTGATTTTACAGATCTTTTTCTCTCAGAAAAATTGCTACCCTCCAGTTATTATTATTATTATTATTTCCTAAATATTCTTTAATATTGGATATGGCTGTGTCGGGCAGTGTGATTGCCATTTGTTTTATTTTTCAACTTTTCAGGAATCCGAATTTTGAAATTTCAAGCGGTTGTAAAAAAGGACTATACGGTATTTTTCAATAGAAATTGGTACATAAGTATTTTAGCAGATGCCGAATAAGATGGAATAGTCAGATCTTTGGGGGGAAAATCGCTAATATGACTTTCCGAAATTTGGGGGTATAAGCATGATCGTAGTAAGCCATGGGTGTTAGAATTCATGTGTGTTTTTGGCTCAAAAAGTCCTGCTCCGAACCCTCTTCAAACCAAAAAAATTACCATTCAGTTATCTTTAAAAACAAAAATTTTACGAGGGTGTTTCCACTTAAAAGGGAACACACTGTGTATGCACTGAATAGATAGGGGACCATGTAATCGAGGTATATTCCATTATAGATCTTACGTAAGGATTATACAACCGTGTGAGAGCTTCCACTTCCACATTACTGAAGTCAGAAGAGTCATTGTCACACTTCTCCATCAGGACCTCACAAAACTCAAGTCGTCAGAAATTGTCCTCAGGAAACTTTTCCTGTATCTCCTGTACCCTAAAACACCTGTACTTATTGCGATTTAAAATATTCCGTACTGTTCTGCTAGAAATATCAAGTTGTTCTGAAATACACCTACTCGAACAATTTTCACTAGCTTCCACAAGGGCACAAACCGTCACCTCCCTTTCAACTCTTCCCTCAGGTAGAGCTCTTTCCTGATGGTTGCCCCTAGAACCACAGTTCCTGTAGCCAGTAATGCAACCCGTTTGTTCAAAACGATTCACGTTATACCGCACCGTTTGAGCAGTTGGGACAGGCCGATCAGGAAAAGCGAAAACAAAACGACCATAAAGACCCTTCCACTGCTCGCTTCCGCGGCCAGAATTCAACTTTACTTCGGGAAACAGCCCGCCCACATACTTTATTAAGCATGGGTATCATTCCATCTTTATCCTTCAATAGAAATCGTATATTACATCAACCTTATTCCACACACGAGCAGAAAATACAGACAACAAATTCAAGTCTCATGTAACAGTTCCTATATGTATAGGCCGCTAAGAAATTTACAAAAAATGGGTTTTGTATGAAAAAAAATTGACATTTATTTATTACCTACCTGAGGTTTTAACATGAATTCTAGTTATTTAGTTGTAAACGTGTTACTGTGTTGTCAATTGTTCCCACTTTGTAAGGATAGCTTTCTAGATATATCTACCAACACCAATTGTCTTCTCCTGTGCTTTACTTGACAAGTAAGTCTATTATCTTATTATACAGGGTGTTCCGTACTGATGTGCAAATATTTGATTTACAGGTGGTTTTAGGGGGTCTTTCATGTAAAATTTTTCGATTTAAAGCTCCCCTGCAAAGTTATTCCAGCCTTAAGAGCAATGGCGGCTCGTGGGTTAATGCACTAAGGCGCTAAGTCTTAAAAAGTTACCTTCCAAAATTTCCTGCACACTATTTTTCATTTTGATTACTTGTTTAGAACACCTGGGAGAAAAAATCTGATTGGTCCACCAAATTCCTCTCAAAAAAGTAGTATACAGTGACGTGAAAACCGCAACCCTCTAGATTTAATAATAACCGAGATTTTTGAGAAAAACACCCAAAAACCCCCAAAATGGGACACCCTGTTCAGAGTCTGTATTGCAAGTAGGTACCTAATTGGAATTCATTTGTATTGCTCCTTCTTACCAAGACGGGTAGAGTAGGACGTTTTAGGCCCACTTTTAAATTATAACGAATTACGAATACATGTGTATTTTATTATAATACACTTTTTTTCTAAATAAAACCTTAGGGTGCATCGGCTATAGAATAAAATTCAATGATTCATTGATTTATGGATGAGTTTAATACAAATCCTTTTTGCAGCGGGACCAAATTTATCTTTTCATTGGCACAAATGAACCCATCTGTCGCTTTGCAGATCAAAGTTCCCTCCTTCACCAACGTAACATCAAAGATATTGCTATCTTTGTTGGGACATGTCCGGACAATCATCTGCAGGCACAATGATTCCATCTGTCGCTTTCAGTCTCAGTGTGATCGTCGCGCCCTGAGGATGTTCCGTGCAATCGAGGACAAAAGCTTGGAATGAGAAGTTTCTCTGACGCAAGGTCCATCCGGAAGAAACTCAAATTCATCACATTCTGCCTGTGGAAGTTTCCAATCAAGATTAAATGTTAATTTTTTTGACAAAAGAGAAAATTTTTCTGTAAGTTTTACCTGTATTTTGCATTCTCCCATGTAGTTGTTACTGTCTCCCTTTTATATTGTCTAATTTCATATTACAAGTTGTAATCTTTAACTTTTGTTACATTGCAGCATCCTGACCTTATAAAGTTCAAAATGCCGATGAGTAAAAAAAAAATCTTAAAAAAGGTTTTTGACCTAACCCCGACCACTGTTGCCTAGTTATAATGGCTCCTATATGTAAATTTAGGTCCCTAACATCTACTTAAAAGTTAATTTGTTGGCGACACGACAGCCGAGGCGCTAGAAACTGAACTAATTCATCGGGAAAACGATGACTTGTGACTTGTCGCTCATCATCACCTAGACCGCCCGATAAACTTACATACAAGTTTCATAAAATTCTATTTAATATTTGTTGTTTTATCTTTGTTATTTAACTTAATCTCGCCAGTTCTCCCAAAATTTCGTCAAAATCCGTTTCGGTGCGAACTACGTTTTTTTAAACTACCCCTTCCCTTTACACCCGCTTCCAATAAGACATATACAGGGTGTTCCTTAATAACATGCTAATACTTAAGGGGGTTATTTTTGGGCCCATTTTAAGAAAAAAACTTCATATGAACGTATGTCGTAAACGTCCTAACTTTTGAGGTATAGGGCGTTAAAGTTCATTTTTTTAAATTGAATTTTGGCTACATCTCCCGAAATAATCAAGCTGCGGAACTGAAATTTGGCACTGCTATGTTTTTGGGGATGGAGAATAAGCTGAAAATGTCAATTTCACCATATCTCACAGAGGGCGCCACTTGCGCTGTTTTTTGATCACGCTTTTACGCGTAACTTTTTTGAGGTTATCTTTTTGGTCCTGCAGGTCCATCATTTTAGTGCATCTTTTCATTCTGCAAGAAAAAGGTACTCTTGTTTCATAACGATTAAATCGACCGTTTGCGTTGAAATTACCAAAACGTGCCCCAAAACACCTGTTGATTCCAATATTCGAAACATAAAATGTTCACCTACTGCTTTCAAATGTTACAGATCAACTGTACATTCAAAATGATGAAAAAAATGCCAAATGGGCATTGGTCAAAACACCATTGGTTTTCTTGAAATAGAGTGTCCAAATTTTGTCAAATTCAATCCTTTCCATTTTGAAAGCGAATAATTTTTGGTACATTGTTCATAGGAATTTTTTTCTCAGTTTAAATGGAACAGTTGATCTGTAAAACTTGAAGGTGGTAGGTGAAAATTTTATGTTTCGAATATTGAAGTCAACAGGTGTTTTGGAGAACGTTTTGGCAATTTCAAAGCAAACGGTTGATTTAATCGTTATGAAACAAGAGTACCTTTTTCTTGTAGAATGAAAATATGCACTAAAATGATGGACCTGCAGGACCAAAAAGATAACCTCAAAAAAGTTACGCGTAAAAGCGTGATAAAAAAACAGCGCAAGTGGTGCCCTCTGTGAGATACGGTGAAATTGACATTTTCAGCTTATTCTCCATCCCCAAAAACATAGCAGTGCCAAATTTCAGTTCAGCAGCTTGATTATTTCGGGAGATGTAGCCAAAATTCAATTTAAAAAAATGAATTTTAACGCCCTGTATCTCAAAAGTTGGGACGTTTACGACATACGTTCATATGAAGTTTTTTTTTTTAAAATGGGCCCAAAAATAACTCCCTTAAGTATTAGCATGTTATTAAGGAACACCCTGTATATAGTGAGACCAATATTACCTACATAGATATTAGAACAAATTCATCAAAACACGTTCATTTTTGTTCTATATCTAGTTTTTATAGTAATCTACCAAAAGTCAGAAAGATGCAATTTTTTTTCGGAGAATCTGAATCAACTTTTAGAATTGGCATACAGGGTTTGATTTGAAAAGTTATGGCCACGAACTAATGTTTTTTCAAAACACAAATTGAAATCAATTTACTTGCATTTTATAGATTGTATGATACAACGATAAGGGAGAAAAATAATAAAAACTGCCAATTTATAAATTGATTATTAAGTATGAGCTGTATTTTTCAGAAGTTTTATTGGGTAAGTACACCAAACTATCATACTAGACTACTAGATGCCATTCCATAGACCTTAATTATTATTTAGCAATATTTAATATTATAGTCTTATCTCTCATATACTAGCCTTATATTTTGTTCTGGTGGAATAACGTAAGTAACTCTTCCATAAGTAATTACTTCGGGTTTGATTTTCAACACGCATTCGGTGAAGTTCATCATTTCGTCATTTCGAAAAAATTGGCATGTTTTAATTTATTTATAATCATTAAAAGCCCCTAATAAAAATTAAATTATTATAAATTAACAATCCACAAATTTTAAACATACTATTTACTCAAACACACTGCCACCATATTCAGCACATGTTTTCAAACGAAAAACTAATTCAGACTTCTTTCAATATCAGGCGCACTGAGAGATTGCGTCCGCGGGGAAGCGGAGAGCGCGGAGAACGATTTGTCGCTATTGGCCGACTGCAACAGTGCAAAAAATGCACCGCGCTTTCGTATTCGCAATTAAAAATAGAACCAAGGCGAGGCTCAGAGGACTGATTATCCCTAGGCGTGCGCGTCGAAATTTATAGTTTTGAAAACTTCTTAGTATTATTAATTAAAAATTATAAATAATCAAAAATAGAACCAAGGCGAGGTTCAGAGGACTGATTATCCCTAGGCGTGCGCGTCGAAATTTCTAGTTTTGAAAACTTCTTAGTATTAATTTCGACGCGCACGCCTAGGGATAATCTGTCCTCTGAAACTCGCCTTGGTTCTATTTTTAATTGCGAATACGAAAGCGCGGTGAATTTTTTGCACTGTTGCACTCGGCCAATAGCGACAAATCGTTCTCCGCGCTCCCCGCTTCCCCGCGGACGCAATCTCTCAGTGCGCCTACAACAGATATCAATTTTGTCCTTTAATCAAAGTGGGTCGATCCTTTCAAAAATTTGCATTATGGAGTACCTTTTAATTTCGAACCACTTTTCATAATAACTTTTTTCCATATCTTCACAAATAAAGACAGTTTATACTCTTGATCTATTTGACGTTTATTTTTTATTTTTTGAATACCGCCTGATAGTGTATTAATTATTTCTATGCGGATCTTATTTTAGGAACAAGCAAAACTTTTCATCGCGAGTACCTTTTTTCCAAAAAAATTAAAAATTAAGAAGTTTTTCCTATTGGACACCCTAAACGTGGACATACTGTATATAAATGTTAAACGTAATATATTCTAAATTCGACATACATCCTGTTGATTTAGTAAACAAAAAATTACATTAAATTTAAAACATGCTAAAGTTTGACCGTATTTCAATAACAAATCATTTGTGATTTTCCCCTATATAATAAATACCCGAAAAAGGGTACATTTTTGAAATAGCGATTTGGAAATGTAGTTTAAATTTTAAGGTCCTATATTTTCCAAACAGCTAGAGCCAATATACTACATATAACATCTACATACCTATACAGGGTGAGTCATAAGTAATGGCACATAGTGCAACCACACATTTTTTGGGCCAAAATATTAAGATGTAGGCTAACATGCCTTATAGAAATGTTGTTTGTTTAAGAGATACAGGGCGTTAAAGTTCATTTTTTTTAAATAGAATTATGGCTACATCTCCCAAACTAATAAAGCTGCTGAATTGAAATTTGGCACTACTGTGTTTTTGGGGATGGAGAATAAGCTCAAAATGTAAACTTTGCCATACCTCACAGAGGGCGCCACTTGCGCTGTTTTTGGATCGTGTTTATACTCCTAACTTTTTTGGCCCTGCAGTTCCGTCATTTTCGCGCATCTTTTCATTCTGCAAGAAAAAGGTACTCTTGTTTCATAACGCCCAAATCAACCGTTTGTGTTTAAATTGCCAAAACGTGCCCCAAAACACCTGTTGACTTCAATATTAGAAAAATAAAATTTTCACCTATTACTTTCTAATGTTACAGATCAACTGTACATTGAAAATGAAGAAAAAAAATGCCAAATGAACGTTGGTCAAAACACATTTTGTTTTCTTGAAATAGGGTGTCCAAATTTAGTAGTTTCAATCCGTTCCATTTTGAAAGTGAACATTTTTTGGAACATTGTTCATATGGGTTTTTTTCTCGCTTTAAGTTGTACAGTCGTTGTGCAATATTTGAAATCAGTAGGTGAATATTTTATTTTTCGAATCTTGAAGTCTTGAACAGGTGTTTTGGGGCACGTTTTGGCAATCTCAACGCAAACGATTTATTTGATCGTTATGAAACAAGAGTACCTTTTTGTTGCAGAATGAAAAGATGCGCTAAAATGATGGATCTGCAGGACCAAAAAGATAGCCTCAAAAAAATTACGAGTAAAAGCACTATCCAAAAACAGACCAAGTGGCGCCCCCTGTAAGATACGTAGAAATTGTCATTTTCAGTTTATTCTCCATCCCCAAAAACATATAAGTGCCAAATTTCAGTTCAGCAGCTTGATTATTTCACAGCGTTGCTTTGATTAAAATGAATTGATTTAAATCAATGATTTAAATCGCGATTTTAATCGTTTGATTAAAACAAAAAAATCATTCGATTTAAATCAAAATTTAAATGTAGTTACATTAAGTAAAAAAACACGCCACTGGCTGTGTAACTGAGGAGGAAATGAGCATACATAAGCAACTGCATACTGCAGTAGCATCTTCAGCAGGAGTAGAGCGTATCATTTCATCTTTTAATTTGTTCATAGGAAATTAGGAAATAAGCTAGGTACCGAGAAGTCCGCAAAACTTTTGTCTTTCTGCTGAAATCCTTGAACAAAAAACATAAGTAAAACGTTTTCATTATCTATTTATACGTTAAAAAAATCAAATATAATTTTATAATAAAATAATAAAAAGAAAACCACTTTAAACAAAAAATTCTATATATAAATAAAAAAAATCCGATATTTTTTATATAAATCCGATTTAAATCAAAAAAATCAGCAACCCTGTTATTTCAGGAGATGTAGCCATAATTCAATTTCAAAAAATGAACTTTAACGCCCTGTATCTCTTAAACAAACAACATTTCTAATCGTAATATTTTGGCCCATAATATATGCGGTTGCACTATGTGCCATTACTAATGACTCACCCTATATACATATGTGATATTCAACGAACCAAATCAATAAAAACTGTAGAATAATAGAACAAGCCTGGGCAGTGCCATCCACGCAGCCAATACCTAGAAACCATTTTTTGCACTGTCAGTAACCAAGTTTTTGCTTACATTTTTTATTCGCCGTACAGTTTTTATATACCTACTTCACCTGGAAATTACTACACGTTAGCCAAGGGGAAGTAGAAAGTAGATACATATGTGAAACATTATTAAATATTTTAATTGGAATAAAAAAATTTAAAGTTCCACCAACTGAATAGAATTTGTTTTTTATCTTTCGTTTTTATGATTTTTGTACTGATATATTTCGTTTTTTGCGAACATGAATAAAATATAATTATACTCAGAGACGGGAATAGCGGCCGCTATACGTGAGGGGGGAGGAAGTTTGGTATTCTCTCAGAACTATAACTGTAGTCCATTTACTTAAAGAGTTAGTAAACAATGTCAGTGGCAATGCCTGCCTGATCACTTCGTCACAGGCGACTACCGTCGGGCACTCTTAAAGTCGGTGTTGAAGTGCTGAACACGGACAAACACGCTGCATTCAGTTATTCACATAGAATATTGGATGCTTATACACAGGTAATATATTTATTTTCTTAGTTTTTAGATGTGTCTGTAGTCCTCCCCAGAAAAGAAGTAGAAAAGGGCGTTTACGTAGATAACTAAATATCCGCGCGCTCTGCGAGATTTTGTACGTCGCTGAAGACAGCAACGAAATCATAATCAATTAATCAAGAATAGCGTTTTTACAGCGTAGCATTTTGAGAGAGCCCAGAGAAAGATACCCTGTGTTATTTTGTACCGAATCTTTCCACACCAACACTTTGGGTGGTCCTGTTGACCATTCAACTGTTTTGAGGGGATTCCATGGCACACTTGACGACTTGACTCGCCAGATTCCTTTATAGAAATCCTATTTTGCTCAACTTTGGCACCCTGCAGAATAGAAATTCCTGCATATTCGTTGCTCAAATTTAGTATATGGAGGTTTTGGTGTGCCCTGATTAACGCTGTAGTGTCATATTTTAAATTAAAAAAAAAAACCTAATTGTTTTAGTAAAAATCGGAGGACATAAAAAATCGTAGCCGGCCCCTGGATCTGCATTTTGAAAATGGTCAAAGGAAGCAGTTTTTGAAGGCCTTTCAAACAAAACAAAAGTTCAGGCGATTATCCCCAAAAATAAAGTCTTTATGGATTTGTATACAGTGTCCTCCAAAAAGTTCGCACCATAGGGGGGAAATTTTTAATTAATGTTTTATTTTGAAATTTAATTTTGGGGTTACCTTTTACATGAAAAAAGATGAAAAATGATCAACTCAAACGTGGCCAATTGACTTTCGTTATCTGTCAAAAATGACATTTAAAAAATATATCGCCAAAAATGGGTTTATTTGTTAAAATATCAAAAACTTTTACTTGAAAAAGTAGTTTCTGTTTAAATTTTAATTAAGTGTTCTAATAAAAGATTTAGTTCTTTGTCATTTTTTAATATTTACGAAATTTATGAAAATTTCAAAAACTCGTAACTTCATAAAAACTAGTTTTTATCACTAGCGTTATCATTCTATTAACTTTTTATTAGTAATTACCGATAAGAATAGGTTCTTTTCAAAAGAAAATGATACTAAAGCTTTAAAATTCTGTTTGCTGCAAAGTTGACGCATTCAGGGTATAAATTTAGTTAGATTACGTTTTCCAGTTTCAAATTGGTACCAAAATAGTAATAAATTAAAAATTCTTGACTTTTATGGAACAAATAATTATTACCTTTAAGTTTAATTTCACATTTATCGATATTGATGAGTAAGCCATAGAGAGAATTGAAACAATTATTGTTTTTATTTGACAGTTTAATACTCTTGAAACGTTGTTGAAATGTTAACTGTATACAAGACAAAATTGAAATTGTTTTAATATGTGGAGAAAATAATATGACATATCGGCAAGTTGCTGAAATTTTTAATGCACGACTACGAGTAGAATTTTAGTCAAATTTAAAAATACAGGTTCAGTTTTAAATAATTTTTAAAAACCTCACAACCCTTGGAAAAATACTTAAGTGCGACATAAAGTTTGTTTAGACGTGACACAACATAAAGAATCCAGTATTTCCCAAATTATTTAAAACTAAACCTGTACTTTTAAATTTTACTAAAGTTCTACTCATAGTTCAGTTATCTACATTTTTTCCCGGATGTCGTCAAAATATTAAAACAATTTCAATTTTGTCTTGCATGTACAGTCACCATTTTTACCATTCCCCATTTCAAAAGTACTAAACCGCCAAATAAAAACAATTGCTTCTATTCTCTTCATGGCCTACTCATCAATATAATAAACTTAAAGGTAATAATAATTATTTGTTCCTTAAAGTCAAGAATTTTGCTTAGATACGTAAAATAGTTTAATGATAATTTAATTTGTTATTATTTTGGCATCAATGTAGAACTGAAACACGTAATATAACTAAATTTATACCCTAAACGCTAGACGGTACATCAACTTTGCAGCAAACATAACAAAATTTTAAAGCATTAATATCATTTTCTTTTGAAAAGTACCTACCTACCTATTATTATCGGTAATTAGTAATAAAAAGTTAATAGAATGGTAAAGCTAGTGATATAAAGTAGTTTTTTGGAAGTTGGAAGAGTTTTTGAAATTTTCAGAAATTTCATAAATATTAAAAATTGGCAAAAAACTAAATCTGTTATTGGAGGGTTCAAATTTGGCAAACTTAGGTAAAATTAATAAGAAACAACTTTTTCAAGTAAAACTTTTTGATATTTTAACACATAAACCCATTTTTGGCGATATATTTTTTAAAATGTCATTTTTGACAGATAACGAAAGTCACATGACCACGTTTGAGTTGGTCATTTTTTTATCTTTTTTCAAGCAATAGGTAACCACAAAATTAAATTTCAAAATAAACCATTAATTAAAATTTTCCTTCTGTGTTGCCAACTTTTTGGAGGACACTGTATATGCTTAAAAAGTAGACACCTTGTATAATATGTTATACAGTGCTCCTCATTTGTATTTATTAAATTTATTATTTTCATAGATTGATTTTTTTATTTTGAAAAAATCTTTTTATGGACTATTTTACTGTTTACTTTGAGTTGTATCTTTATTTGAGATAAATAAATGTTATATATTAGCGGATTAACACAAAATAATCTGTTATTTGTGAAAAAAACTTAAAAAATTGCGCTTATTTTGGGATGTGCCACTCTTTGGTTAATTTAAGAGGTTGAAATTTGGGTTGTGACAATGGGAGGGACGACATGTCTCAAAAACCACTACATATACCTACTACCGCTATGTCGTTCATTCTGTATTTTCCCAGGTGTTTTAAGGCAATAATCTAAAAATTGTCAATTTTTAAGTTGTGCTCAAATTATGAGTTTGCACCAGATAAATTATGAATATTAAATTTTTTTAAAATCTAATTTTGCACTATCCTGGAGCATGTTTTGGGTTTTGGGTACGCTATTGAACCTAGAGACGGTCGTGACGTCACAACCTATGCCTGTCAAATTTGACATTTAAAATTAAAAAGTGGGAAAATCCAGTTTGCCTTGGAAATATCGGAAAAGTTATTAACAAATTGTGTTCGTTTTGTGTTATGGTGCCTCTATGCCAATTTTCAGAAAGATATCAGGATGTCTTTTAATTAAGTAGGTATGTATTTCTCTTTAAATCCGTACTTGGACTTTTTTCCCGCAAGAAATAACCTAAACCACTTATTTACTGGTTACTCTTTTACTAAATCCTAACACTACAAATGAATTTAAAAGCAAATTTCAGTGAAACAAAATGATAAGATACGCAGTTTTGTATCAGGAACATCAAGAAAGAAAAAACGAAGGCCAATTTTTCTAGATAATGGGTTTTTTAACTTCCAACAAGAGTACCTATAGTAAAATCGAGCAATCCGTACGCCTGGCATAAATAAAACCACGTGTTCAATGACGTTACGCGATTGGTCGGTAGGCTATAAAATTTCACCCGACTCGGCAACAGGGACGTGCTCGATCACAAAAGTGTAGATATTCGGTTTTATCTTGTTGTTTTCAGCTATTTAGACACTACCACAAATAATTTTATCGATGTTTTGAACCATTTTAATTAAGCCAATAATTCTTGTCTGAAATATTTTGATGTACACAATTGTAAGACTAAAATTAAATAAAGGTCGTACCTCCGTGCGGCTATGGCAGATATTTCAACGCACGTGCTCTTGTCTACGCCAGGCGTAAGAGTTGCTCGATTTTAGTTATAGATACCTTTTCTTCATAAAGATAGTTTTTGAATCCTAAGCGCATCTTTAAATTTCAAAAGTTGTCACCCACTAAAAAGTTTTGAGGTTAGAAACATCGCAAAGGCTCTGCTCCGGAGCCCTCTTATAATAGTTATGCAGATCATTGAGTTATGTGAAATTCGACGAAACCTTTTGTGTCACCTCCAAATGCAGTGCAACCGACCAATCAATTATTAAAATAATTGGTCAAGTAATAAAAAATCCAAGAAATCTAAATTTATTCAAGCCAAGCTCTTTAGGCGATATATCGACAGGGATGAAGTTGGGGCATTTTTTTGCTGTCTATCTATCTATCATCCCTCCTATATTGCGTAGAGAAATCTTTTATAGCATGTCCCTTTTAAAAATCCATGTTTGGATAGTAGTCCCGATTGTTCGACAACGCAAAACAAATCGGTATAATTTTGAAAACACAATTTAATATCTCCGACTTTTCAACGGCAAAAGCAAAAATAAAGGAGCCGGGTGGTGGACATTTTTGTGTAAACACGGCGGTACATTATTATGCAGGTCTAACGATTTTTAGAATGCGTAGAATTTTTTAGTTGTGAATTATTCGAAAGCTGTTATATTTTATAGAAACAAAAAACACCGATCACCGTTTCTATTTGCAAAAACCTTCAAACTTGAGTTATCAACCTTTTTGTATCATTTTATGGGTAAGGAGTTACAGCATAGATAGGTGTTCTGAGAAAAATTCTAACGCATTTTACACTAGTTACTACTAGCTTATACATTATTTTATTACATTGCTGTTGTTCCTAAATTTAAAAAATAAAAGTTTACCTGTGGTTTTATTACACAAGAACTCAGACTTGCGTTTCCCCACTACACTAAAATTTTGTTACCGAGGTGGGTGTACCTATACGCAAATAAGCAATAAGCCAATAACTACAAAATACGCCTGCCGAGAAAGTCGAATTTAAATTAATCAGTTTTTAGTGTGCGTTTACTTTTGATTTCACGTAGTAATCGTCGATTAACGACTGAAAATAAACCACAACCGTAAGACAGTTTCTTTTTATTTTTTAATGTCTTCTCGTTATGTTGGATTTGTGTCACTTACTATTCAGTGATTAAAAGTGCATATGTGCGTGAAACATTTTCAAAGATGAACGGATAATAATTACTGTAAGTAAGCATATTTTTTAAACCTTAATTGGATAATAAAAATTGTAATAATTAATGTTTTTACATTACTCACATCATAGTATAACGTTTATTCAATATATTATTTTGACTTTGACAACCACATATTTATTCTTAGAGTATAATTTTTATATGTTGGAATATATTTTCTGACTCTGATAGATAAAAATTAGAAAATCAATTATTCTACAGGGCAGGGTTGTTTTTATAAGATTAAAAAGCTTATAATAGTTATTACCAAGGCACTGAAGTTCAACTTTTTATGACTCTTGTGGAATTTAGTTGACGAGGCCTCTGGCCGAACTTCAGTGCCGAGGTACATAATAATATATATATTTTTAAAATCGGGAAAAAAATGTTATTATGCGAAAAAATAATCATGAGGGATCACCCGTCCATGAACCGACTACGCGCGGCGTTGCTTGACTTTGACCATCGCTCTACCTAGGTCAAGTATGACGAGACACGGCACTTTCTGACAAAAAAAACCAAACTGCTGCCTATTGTGCTACTACTAAAATATTCATACTGAAAGACTGCGCTGCTATAGGTAACAATTTCGCAATGTGCATTAAAAGTTAAATGGGATTTATTGGCCGGGTTTTCAATATTTGGTCACTTTTGACGGGCATGGCTCCGCGTCTGACGCTTGATGTTTACATCTCGCCAAGGCCTACTTATTGAAAAAATCGTACAATAATGGGCTACTTCAGTGTCGATTTCTAAGCTTTTAATGACGATTTTGGGACACTTCACTGCCGATTTCAAGAAAAATCTATTTAAATATTGGATAACAATATGACAAACTAAAAATTTTGCCAGGAATTGCCAATATTGAAAGTATGGGCCGATTTTACGAAATAACTTTTTTATTCTAATAAGAAATTATTTTGTCGAAAATTATATTTGATAAAAAGTACGGAAATCGCAGAGTGGAGGTTCATAAGACTTTGAAAGATTAGGTAAATTATAGACAGCTGCATCGATAATGAATTCGCGCCGCGCTCTTAAAATTTTGTTCTTATAGTTTCGAAGGACTGTGATTTTTTATATTACAACTTTGATTTAAATTTAATCTCATAGTGAAAATTGAGTATAATATTATTATTGCTGCTATTTATACAAGGTGTCCCGTATCGTTATGTTCAAATTTTGGCAGCGTAAAGAATACTTCTTTTAAAGTAAAAAAAGAACGCAAAACTTGTATATCCATTTTTGTTTGTTTACAAGTAACACGCCTGTTGGCTCACGGGCACAAGCCTGCATTCAACAAGGAGCTGGACATTTTGAAAATATTATTACTTTACAAAAATATTATTAATTGACTTTTTTTTACTAAAATCATATTTTATTTTCGTTAAGAATGAATTTTGATTATTTATTGTATGTAAATAATGTAGTGTAACTTTGAAAGAAATAAAAATCGATACACAATTTTTGCGTTTTTTTTTTACTTTAAAATAAGTAGGTACTCTTTACGCTGCCAAAATTTGAACATAACGATACGGGGCACCTTGTATACAAGTTCATATAAACACAGGTTCGTTTTCCCTGTTATTTTTTGGATTTTGGAAACTTCATTATCTAGGTATTTTTATAAAACTATGGGTGTAAACTAGATGTAGAGACATATCTTGAATGAAAAAAAAAAACAAAATTAAACAAAATGAATATTTAGTGTCCCCATTATAACTTTAAAAGAAATGGCTCGTGGCATATGGGACAAAATGCTTTGGTAATTGGCAACACCAAACTAGTTTCCAATATCTAATGGAAATTATGTATGGGTCTTTCGGAGGTGTGCAGACCACGACAGGTAGATACCTGTTTCGGGCTTGTTGGCCCTCATCAGGCAGACGTAGCGCACCTCACCGAAAAACCCAGATTACGTTGACTAAGTGGAATAGGAAATAGTATAATGCGGAGAGCATTTACTATCCAACGCCATCTAGCTGGTACTGCCAAAACCAAAGCAAATTGAGTGTGTATGTATCGACCGGTCTACTTTCATAGATGGCTTACTTTCATAGATATTTTTGAAAAACCCGGAAACTGCCGAAATTTCTTCGGTTTGTAACTTTTTTGTTTTAAGAGTTACCGAAAAAATGTTCCCCAATAACATTTGTGGGCACAACTAATTGCTTTAAGCCTACTTTATCAGAATTTAAAACAATGCCACGGTTTAATGGGTGTTCTCTTTGTACCCAGCGAAAAATGTGCCCATTTTATTGTAGCGAACCGTGGCCTCGAATCCTGTACCTTAATGTTTTAGGTATTTTTCCCCAACATACCACATTGGAAATCTTGTAAATTTCTTGCGAGGTATCGATATCATTTTTCACATTTTTATAAGTTTCTAGTATGCATGACAGCTAAAAATGAAATAAAAGTTTAAGTGTTAAAAGAGCACACAACAATGGATGGTATTTTTCCAAATTCTGATAAACTAGGTTTAAAGCAATTAGTTTTGCCCATAAATTTCATTAAGAAATTTTTTCGGTAATTCTTGAAACAAAAAAGTTACATGCCGAAGAAATTTCGTCGATTTTCGGGATTTTGAAAAATATCTCGGAAACTAGGAGATTGATCTCAAGTGTGTTTTTACGCAAAGGCAGCTCATCAAAAAAGCAATTTTTTTATTCTTATTTTTGTCCTTAACTTTCGAGAACACCCTGTATGTCAATTCTGAAGCTAGATTCGGATTACCCAGAAGAACTGGTTTTAAGCTAGTCTTTTTATTTAAAAATCTAAATATATAATAAAAATATAACCTAATATAAACTGAAAAAGTTTCTCTTTTGCAATGCGAAAAACACAATTCTGTTATACTTAGAAAAATAGTTATTTGCGTAACTAGTGCAAAAAGAGCATAATTTGTTGCACGAGGCATGACGCTTTCAGCTCGAGACGCAGTCGAGGTAACTGATGGACAAACTTCATTTCCAGTAATTTTTTGAATTTTGTTTTATTCATTGCCTGTGAAGGTCTCAAGTTCTTCACATAAAATTCTTTTTCGAATTGTTGTGAAGTTTCAATTACTGGTTATTGGTTCACCTTCCAGAATTTGAGCAGCTATTTCAGTTTTTTTTTACAAATTGACTTCTCAATGTAGCCCTCAGCTACAACAGTTGAAGACTTCCATCTCCCATGGCGTTTTAATGACTAATGTTAACAGGTCTGCCCCAGATTCCACAAGCAATGTTGCAGAAGATCTGCGAAAACAGTGTCTTGTGTATTGCATTGTGTTTTCAATCATTAAGTATTTTGCAATATCACTTCGAATTTTCCTAAAAGTATTTAGGTACACCAACAGGTTGAACGGATCATTTTACGTTATAATATCTTATAAAAAATCTAGTCTGACTGGTAGACTGGGGACGAAGGGATGCATATTTGCGATACATTTCAACAAAATTAAAACTTCTAATTTTACCGCTTATTACAAATAATGATCGAGGTTTGTTTGTCTTGCTATCGGGAATTTTCACAGTTATGATAGAATCCCTGTCGTTAATATCATTTAATGGTAATTTCTGTAACTCGTCTCTGCGGCATGCTCCTGCAATGCCAAATACTGCAACTATCTAGAATAATACACAAGTAAGTAGGTATAAAGTTAAAAATCGGCCAAGTGCGAGTCGAACTCGCGCACGAAGGGTTCCGTACCACCGTACAATATTTAACACTACATATTTTTAAAAAATACCTACTTTAGTAAAACATAAAAAAAAAATAAAAAAAGTTTGTCCCAGAGCGTGGTTTCGAACCCTGGACCCCTGGGTTATGAGCCCAGCACGCTTCCACTGCGCTACTCCGCTCTTTCAGAAATGTTCGATACTAGTTAGTTAGCCGTGTCATCATTGTTAACGTAAATTGAAAAAAATACATTAACTTTATTTTACTTTTATTATTTGTTGTTATAGCAGCCATAGTGGTACACACTCTGTGAAAATTTGTCTACCTATTACGATTCAAAAGATACAGCCCTATAAGGGATAGATGGTCTTCCGTGGCGTTTTCTAAAATATTCTATCCCGTACCTGAAAAAGGCACCCATGTAATAACAGATGGGCCTCTGAGCCCCCAAAGTCTCAAATCGCTACGAAATTTGAAAATCCTCCATGCCAAAACAAACCCAAATATCAGTCGATGTTTCCGAAAGAGGTTCAAACGGCCGAACGGCTTTTTCGATCGGGGGGCCCTATGGCATGCGAGAGGCCCATATCCGTCGGCGGCTTCACGCGAAAATTGTACTCGATTGGCGCTCCCCCTTCCAATCGCTAGCCACTTTTCCCGAGAAAAATGGGAAAAAAATTCGGGTGCCGAACGGCTCTCCCGATTCGGACGCCCTTAAATTTATTGCCCATGAGCTCGGGCGGCCGTACGCCAAATTTGGGCTCGAAATATCGAAAACTGCGTCCTGTAGCATAGGTACACGTATTACTTACTGCACAGGAGTAAAGACCAAAACAAGCACCTATGGTCCGGCAGTGCCGGTAGGCGTTTGTACGATACATCCACAAAAAGTAGTTTTCCGTACTCTTGCGGTCTGTCAGCCTCGGCTGCGCCTCGGCCGGCAAACTCCATTCCTTGCTCGAAAAACTCAACTTCTAGTCCTTGTATAGAAAAATGGATTTTATTAAAATACTTAAACAAAATTTTTAGATTCAGAATTTTAAGAAGTAGAGACTATTAGGGATGTTTTAGAGAAAAACTAACTGCCTACCAATTCTAATTTAGGAAAACTCAAAGCCTATCCCAAACCTATTTTCATTGTTTTATATGCAAGAAAAAATGTATTATTTTTATTGGACTTTTATAAATCAATTATGTAATTGAAATTATTAAAAATAAGATTTTACAACTTACATCATATTATAACAAATATTGATTGTATTGATTAAGAAAAATTTGTTCTAATCATAAAAAGCAATAATAAAGTCTCACAATTAAATCATACTTTTTTAGTTTAGAACACCGTATACCGCTACCAGTTTTTTTTAGAAAAAATCCTTAATAGTACTTTTTGAAATATTGGCTCATAGTAGTTGTCGTAATTGGCCACAATAATAACCCAAGAATAAAGTTACCCACTCATTGAATGTGCATTTTTGACAAAATAAAAGTTTATCAAAATCGGTCAACAAATAAAGATTTTTTTAAGGGTGCCAAGTCATTAACGTGGACATACTGTTTAATTTGTGGAATCGTGAAAGTGTCATTGGCTATAATTCCGAAGAAATAAAAAATAAGAGATGGGGATGCATAACATAATGAATTATGTTATCGATATTTAAACTACTTAATAGTTAAGTATTAAGTGCAATAATTAAGGCACGAAATGGATATCATTTTAGTGTTGTAAGTGTCGAGAATGAAAGTATTTTGACAAGTCTATGTTCCATGCAGGACATAATATAATACTAATTAGAAATGTAGTAGCTAGAAGTAGGCAGGTAATTAATAGGTCATACAACCAGAAACTAGATAGAATTTGTTCTTAGAACAAACCACAGAAAACGAATAGTACTATTAGGTATAACTTAGGAAATATAGATAATATGATATGATAATACAAAAAGAGAAAGTTGGTTGCGTTCTGCGACCAAATCTTCCGGTATCGGTAAATGATACCTAACAGTTAGCGAAGGTAAACTTCTTGAAACTTCTTATGACATGCATTACTTTTTCTATAGTTAACTGACAAGCCACGCGGCGGGATGAGCATTGATGGAATCCATCAAGCAAATCCCAAGTGCAGACATTTTTGAACGACACAATCACATTGCATTGGTGGATCCCATCACATATTTGTGCTGATAAAAACTTGCCCTTTTAACTTATAGCATAGAAGAATCTACTACGACGTAGATTCTTCTATGTTTATAGCAAGGTAAGCTCACGCGCATACCTGATATTTCGGATGTTTTGGATATACCTACGCGTCATCGGGAGACAAAACTCGTTCGTATTTCCATTTAAAGTCGGTTATTTAATGTAGGTTTTGAGATCAAAACAAATATAATTTTTAATATAGTTTGTTGCACCTTTATGGGCTGTTCAATTACACATTATAGAAAAGGCACATATTTCTCGGCTTAAATACAAGGTGAGTCTGAAATAACTGGCATCCTTTTTCTGGGTAAGAGAGATGGTCATTCTGAACAACTTTTCTTAATAATTTTTTTTCCTATCCCCGAAATTTTTCTCTATTTTTTTTTTTAATTTACCAACATTTATTTCATACACAGCGAATAGAATAGCGTAAACTCGGTCTCAAAATACGATACTAGTTGATGATTTACCATTTTCTACTCGGTTGTTGGCAGGGAGCCGGTGCCGTGTTTTCATAGAGGGGACGAATTATAGAAAAATCTCGGCGCTAGGAAAAAAAATTATTAAGAAAATTGGTTCAGAATGACCATCTCTATTACCCAAAAAAAGGATGCCAGTTATTTCAGACTCACCCTGTATAAGGCGAAAAGTTATGGGAAGTTCGATATCGAGATAAATTTTGCTCCGCGTTAATTGGAGGCATTTGCGAAAAACAGGTAGGTACTCTCGCTTAAGAAAACTATTACATAAAATAAAAAACAAAAAATACCTTTTTAAGAACAAGCTTTTATTTAAGCCATGTACTAAAACGGGTAAAATAAGTTTAGGTTTTCGTTCGAGATAATTCAATGCCAAACTGCGACAACCTTTTTAAATCAAAAAGGAGAACATGCAGTCTAAAGAATTCGCGACGCTACTATAAAACGACGGCAGCGCTGCCCCAAATTGTCACTGTCATTAAAAAGTAAAAAAATGTTAGTTCAATAAGACCGGAAAACTTGAGACTGGAGATACTGCAGACACCAAATATGACAGTTGAACCTGCATGCCCCATACTAAAATTTTATTAGGTGAAAATAATTAATAATTAAAAAGGTCACCTACCCATCAGGAACCCCCTCGCCAGTTGGTTTTCTTCTATTATCGCTCACCTAGTCGAGCAAGATGCAGTACGGCGCATACTTGTCAACAATCCATGTATGGCCGCTCTCTTGCACTTAGTATGTACATCTCTTGCACTTAGGTATGTACGTCTAGTCAAGACGTAATCACAATTAATTTTTTAGATGATTATCAACCATTCTTGAAAGTCTTTAAAAGATAAGTTCCGTTTCCTATTAATTTTAAATCAACTAAAGAACAATTTTGCAACAACTAAACTAAAAAAAGCTATATTCCAAGGTCAGTTTCATGAGTTGAGGGACTATTTAAAGTAAGGGGGGACAGCATTATACTTTCCAAAGTGAGGCCTATTCTTTCCTCATTCTAATGGTATCAGTTATGCCAAGTATGTCATTTTATTGGAGAATCTATGAATATAACAGGTACTTTGATTGTTAGTAAAAATTAATAATAGTTTCCATGATTTATAAAAATTAGATTTGACAATGCTGTGTCCACGATACACTTACCCATGGAATGTCACTAATAAATCCGAAAACAAGGCAACTCTGCGCATCTACGTCAGTTGCGAATTCTAAATAATGCAGCGGCTGCGGTTGTGTTTTACGATTTTTTATAGTTTACAGTTTAATGTGTCAAGAAAAAAGTGTAAACAACTGACTGATCGTCAGTCCAGCTCGACAGTGCTTTGAAATAGGCCAAAAATGCCGGGATGTGCAGTCAGCGTATCAATTAAATGTGTTTTTTATCAACAGAATATTCATTCATTTATCTAGTAATAAATTCTACATATTTTTAACATTTATTTAAAATAAGCAAAAACCATAAAAAAGTATCTATTGCTGTGTAAAACACATGGAGCAATTTAAATTCTGATTCGCAACTGACGTCACAAGATGCACAATGACATACCGTGGGTAGGTCTATCGTGGTTGTGTCTACAAGTGCAGAATATGGCAACTGTCAAATGAAACAAATTTATTTTATAGTTGAAATTGATTTCCAGCAATAATTATTTCCACGAATTTAAGTAATAAGTATGGTAAGTCAGTGCCGATTTTGCTTATTTAAGAATTTGTAGCTATTGCACCTTCTTACCAGGTTCCTCAATTCAATTGTAATATGTATACTTTAACTTTCTTCCCTTGTTCCCCTTCCCCTTGTTGAATGTATCTACCCAAAAAACTTCCACAGATTTCGGGATGGACTAATAACATTAGGTCTAGTCGTTCTAATCACGTAGTTTTTCTCGGTGTTCATTATAAAATTTTTGTAATTTTATTTCTCTCCCAAGGTACCTCACAAACTTAAAATAAACTTGCAGTCGTAGATACAAACTCTTTAAAAAAGACCTGAAGCTACCTGCTTAATAATTTGAAATTTACGAAATGCGATTTTTGTTTTGAACTACCTACTTATACGTAATGCCCACGTAGTGGGAATTGTAGGATTACTAAAGGTGATACAGGAAAAATCTGGTTATTGGTACTACCCTTGTTTAAATCTGTATAAACAAGGGTACGGGTAAAGGCGGCCGCATTACTTTTAATTGACACATCTGAGTATCTAGTTAGTAAACTTAAAAATTGTGAATTATGATGGGAAATATTTCGCCTTCTTTAAAATCTAAGGCACTGGCATGTCACATAAAACGTGATGGCAGTTGGACACTGGCATATAACATAACCTTGTGCCAGCCCCCTTGTGGTCTCCTTGGAGTCGACAGAAAACAAACTCCCCCTCAAGACTTCAATTTTCCTATATGTGATAGACTGTGACATGCTGGGTCTCCTTCTTTTAAAGAGTCCCTGGTAGAGAAGAAGAGGGGTGACTGTGACAGGAGTGACGGGTCGAAAGGTTGTTCCAGTAGGTATTCAAATAACAATGATCACTACCACAATAGACTAATCCAGTAAAAATATATTTCCCCTTTTTTGCCTGCATCGCGTAGAAAGGGGCTTTAAACTCCCTAAGGCTAGCTTGTTTTTCCTCTTAGTTACGTCAAAAACTAAAATATAAAATTCAAATTTCGGGTTCTTGGTGACGTCACCATTAATCTATACCGGGGCATATTGCATAATAACAGGTCTAAATAGTGTACTTGAATTATGGATTTAATTTATTTCATAATTTATTCAATAGGTAGTTTTAGCTTCAATATTGTTTTCTATTTACAGATTTTATAATAATCCTTATTATACACATTAAAGACAGGACAACACCGCAGATTGTCAAATAAATGTCAAAACTACTCGATCTTATAGAAAGTCACCTCGTTTTGTATAAAAGTAGTTTTGCACGATTTTGATTTACCTATAATAATTATCAATATGAAAGCTAAAAACTGTTGTGTTATACCATGTTCTCTTAAAACTAGTGAAAATTTCACAAAATTATGGTCGTATGCACGACTCTTGAGGAAACAAAGCGACAAAACCCTTATTCTTATTACGCTTAAATCCACACATACCAATAACGTTGTTTCATCTCCTGATGATGCTAACTTAGTTAGCGAAATGCGCGTCGACTGCAAAAACAACGTTATTGGTGTGTGGATTTGAGCGTAATAAGAATAGTACGAAGGCGTAGAAGGGCCAACGAATATTGCTTTATTTTAACGCAATTTGCAATCGACAATTGTCGACCCGACCCTGTATAGTGTGACCCACTTCAAACCGGAACACCCCATAAAATTTGTATTTATCACCCGATTTTGATCTAGTTCTTTTAACGATATGGCATCAGAAACTGTACTTTAGGGCAAAACGGAACATTTTATTTAAAAAAAGGTCCGCTACTAGATATGCTATATTGTTTGGGTCAAAATTGGACAAATCATATTATGCATATTTTTATAAAATTATAAAACGGGTTTGTACCAAATTAGTAATATCAGAAGCTACACCTGAATACAAAAACATTAATGGAAAAATTAGGAGGTATGCAAAATGTATCTAAATGAAATGGTGGATTAGTAGAAAAAAATTGAAATTTTATTTTTACTTTAGGTTTTATGTATTTAGGTGCCTACTACATTTTCTTACCATTTGTAATAAAGCAGGTTACAGTTTCTTAATTGTTTTTAATCTCCATATGTAACTTCATCATCTTCCTCCCGACATCCAATCTCTTAGCAGCGTTAGATTTAAGGAACGTACTAAAGAATTGATACTGCAACCATTGAGTAAAGGAATAAATTTTACTCAATGCTGCAACACTGTTTTTACTCCGTGGATCTGTTTTTAGCGGAGAATTGGTAGTGAACATATTTGTATTTGTGTAGGTACTTGTGCGTTTTTTTAACAGTTTTTCACTGCATTATTTGTTCGAATTGTACATATTTTTTAAGCTACCTTTACTATTTAGTTGGTAGGTATATGACATGTTCAAAACATCAATATCTTGAATGTATATATGGATCAAAGAAATAAATAAATAAACTAAATTTAAGCCAGTACGCAGGTAAAATATAATATAGTTAAATCCAGATTTTCGTTAGTTTCTAGAATTATATTGTTCGATATTTTTTAGCATAATTTGGTACAAACCCGTTTTAAGGGATACCCAATCCAGTGGCGTAGTCAGACCATTTATAAAAACATGCCTAATATAATTTGATTAAATTTGTCCCAAAAAATGTATGGTAGTAGGCCATGCATTTTAAAATAAAATGTGCTGTTTTGCCCTGAGGGAACGGTTTTTCATGACCTAGGTATCATAAGAAAAACTCGATGAAAATCTAATGACAAAAATTTTTTTTATCCGGTTTGAAGTGGGTCACACTGTAAGTATGTAATATTTTGCGATATTAGTTTGATTACTTTGGAGTGGAATAGTTTGGTATAAAGACTACCGCAATGAATTTTAGCCCAAATTAACATCAAAAGTGTATTTAAGTAATTTTCAGATTTGAAAGCAACTGCAAACTATTAACCTACACAGAACACAATATTAGTCCAAATCTACCACTTAATCAAACAAACAAGAGTCTCGTCGTTTTTTCCTCCAGAGTCCTGCATGCGATCAATTTTTTCAAATTTCTTGCAACAAAGAACGTTGTATAATGGGTTATAAGCAATAAATGTTTTACCAACAAAAGCAAAACCATTTTATGTAAATTTGTTTAAATATTAAACAAAATATATGAGTGTCAGTCTGGCATTGATATGATAGATAACTATCCAAACTATAGAGCCATTTGGAAAATACATTAATTTCCCATAAACATTCTGCACACATAACTTTTACATTCTTTTTCATTAAAGGCAATTGTATAAATATTATTGTCAAGTTTATCTTGCTCGCAGTTTGGAGAACACAATGTTAACAACATTTGCAGTTTTATTTGAAAATATGTAATATCTATCTTTTTATAACAAGGCCATTTTCAATATAGTTTTTATGGTTCCCTCTTTCCCAGAACATTTCACTTCAATGCATAAATCTCCGGTTATGTCATCTGGCGATGCCCAAAAATTGGAAATTGGCCGATCAGAACCAGAGTGTTTGATAGTTATACCCTTTTCTCTTGCAACTACTTTCAATACGTCTGCTTCTAATACCAATAATCTTTGAATTTTGAATAGCTTCAGATTTTAACGGTTTCGATGCTCTTAATATTTTCTCGACAAGTATACTCCATCGACTTTCTTGCATTGCGTAATGTTGTACGAATCTGATGATGTACCTATTACTTCCATACCGAAGTTGATACCACTTCACTGAGATTGATTGTTGTTTCCTATTAACTTCTACAGCTTTGTATACCTACTTCATTGTAGATGGAGATGTTGTCCGACATAAATTTCAAAAACTGTTCAGTGCTCTTTTCTGCGCTCGTGTTCTTGAATTTGTGTAAAGCATGTTCAGTTCGGTGTACTTGAACTGCCTTAAAAAATCGAAGAGTTTTCCAGTACTCAATGGTATATAATTCAACTTTTCTCCTGGTTGATGAAAGAAATAATTTCATTAATCAAATGTGTGTATGTAGATAATATGCACCATGCATCTACATTATAATTAGCAGATTAAACTATAAACAAGTACATACCTTTCCCCATGCTTTGTTTTGTTTGAACACTATCCGGATTTTTGTTCATAAATAAATAAACACATCATATCAGGTTATGCGAATAAGCTTTAACAAAGCCGTCTTCTATAGTTGAAATGCAGTATAATAATCGCTTAATAAACTTCAAGCATATATGTAACTAGACCTTTTCCATATATGTCATTCAGAATACGTGAACTATATACAGGGTGGGCCAATAGTGGGGGAACGGAATATTGTGGGTTTATTGAGACATATTTTGATAAAGCAATACCGGTACATGGTGGTGGGTATGCAAGGCTACCAAACTAAAATATTTTCATTTGAATCGCAGCACGTATACTGGGTGATTCAAACCAAACTTATGTTTTTTTAAATAGAACACCCTGTATTTTATTGCATATTTGGATTCCCCAGTTAATTTAAGTTGGACTTTATGTACCATACATGGTGCCTAAAACTCATGGTGTAGAAGATACAGGGCATTTCTTGAAAAAGTGGAGGTTGGGGCAAAGTGATATTTTGGCAATATACCAGATCTCAGGAGGCTATGATTTTGTGTGGTAACTAAGCATGAACTGTGCCGATACTAACTAGAAACTCAGCAGCCAAACCCATATGTTTTGCGTGAAATCAATGTCAAAACTTAATTTTTTTTTAATCGCGGCTAACTTGATTTTTTCAAATGGAACCATATAATTTTCTTCAGTTTATTGGACACGTCTTTTTGTCCTCTTTATACTGATATAGGGTTGTGGGTAGTTATCTCCAACTATAATATCTGGAAAAGCAATAATTAATACTTAGTAGCTGCTTCGCTATACTTATATGGTTAAAGCAAGCATGCTTTGAAAAACAAAAGTAAGCCATGGAAATAAAACAATCTGTTACATCTGTTACTGTCAAGAAACAAATAATATTTTTCTCCGGCTTTTCGTTTTGTCGCGTTTTTATCTATTCCAAAGAAAATGAGTACTTTTTCTAAAAGGGAATTAGTAGACATGGTTTTCGTTTTGGGAGAATGCGACAGAAATTGTTTATTGGCGAGCCGAATGTACAAGGTACGTTATCCTGATCGGCGGCAACCAAGAAGAAAAGCTTTTCAAGAACTATTAGATAGATTCGTCAATACTGGATGCGTCAACTATTCAAAAAATACAAGAAAAAAGAGTGTCACCAATGACGATAACGAATTTAGAGTTTTGATGTCAGTTATAGAAAACCCCCACATAAGCACACGCCAACTAGCAGATCAATTAGAAATAGGCAGAACATCTATTCGGCGTATGCTAGTGAAAAACAAATTTCACCCGTTTCATATACAGATGCATCAGGAACTAAAAGAACAAGATTTCTTAAACAGAATAAATTTTTGTTTGTGGATGCAACAAAACTATAACATCTATGAGTCAGTTTTGTTTACTGATGAATGTTCTTTTCATCGTAATGGATTTGTCAACAGACGGAATTTTCATTATTATTCTGATGTAAATCCGCGACAATTCAGGGTGCACTCTCAAAATCGTTGGGTTGTTAATGTTTGGGCTGGCATTTTTGGAACGTCAATGGTTGTAGGTCCGTATTTTTTTGACGGAGCGTTAAATGGTGAAAAATATTATAATTTTTTGAACCAAAATCTATTTCAATTATTGGATGATGTTCCTCTTCAACTGAGACGGGACATGTACTTTCAACAGGATGGTGCACCATCCCATCACGCTCGTCTTGTAACAGAATGGCTCAATGAAGAATTTCCAAATCGTTGGATAGGCAGAGCAGGACCAACTCGTTGGCCACCAAGATCTCCTGACATCACTCCCTGTGATTTTTTCCTATGGGGGCATATAAAGGATATTGTCTACCAAACGCAGCCAACCGATGTCGATGACATGAAAAGGTGTATTAGGGATGCCTTTACAACTGTCAGTCCGGACATGCTCGAAAGAGTACGAAATTCGTTTTTCAGCAGAATTCAGATGTGTTTGAATGAGCAAGGTCGCCATTTTGAACATTTATTTTAATTAGGTATCTATCTCACATGTTTATTGTTGATAATTATTATGTAGTTATGAGAATAAAAATTCATTTTAATTTCACATCTTTTAAAATAAAATAACAATGCGTACATTTCCCTTTACAAAGAATTTAAGTTTTAAGTCAGCTTTTCCAGTTATTATAGTTGGAGATAGCTACCCACAACCCTATATCAGTATAAAGAGGACAAAGAGACGTGTCCAATAAACTGAAGAAAATTATATGGTTCCATTTGAAAAAATCAAGTTAGCCGCGATTAAAAAAATTTAAGTTTTGACATTGATTTCACGCACAACATATGAGTTTGGCTACTGAGTTTCTGGTTAGTATCGGCACAGTTCATGCTTAGTTACCACACAAAATCATAGCCTCCTGAGATCTGGTATATTGCCAAAATATGACTTTGCCCCAACCTCCACTTTTTCAAGAAATGCCCTGTATATTCTACACCATGAGTTTTAGGCACCATGTATGGTACATAAAGTCCAACTTAAATTAACTGGGGAATCCAAATATGCAATAAAATACAGGGTGTTCTATTTAAAAAAATATAAGTTTGGTTTGAATCACCCAGTATACGTGCTGCGATTCAAGTGAAAATATTTTAGTTTGGTAGCCTTACATACCCACCACCATGTACTGGTATTGCTTTATCAAAATGTCTCAATAAACCCACAATATTCCGTTCCCGCACTATTGGCCCACCCTGTATAATTCAGAAAGCATGAATAATTGAAATTCAGATTAGTCAAATGAATTTCAGAATAGGTCAGATGTAATTCAGAAATATCAGTTGTAATTCAGAAAGTACCTATCAGTTGTAATACAGATAGTTCATTTGTAATTCAGAACTCCCACTTGTAATTTATTTCCCAAAATACTTCATAGAGGGATTTCTAAAAAAAATTGAAATTAGCAGAAAGATGATATTATACATGGTTCTAATTTTAAACCTATAAATATTCATAAAATCTTTATTTTTGGAGATAACTCCCTGAACTTTTGCCTCAGAATACAATTTATCGTCGTCAAATTTAACGATAATTTTTAGATAATTTCTCGCTGCACCTACAGAGTTTTGGTAATTTCGAATGTATACATTGTACATGTTTATCTTAGCAAATCCCAATAGAATAATAAAAGTAGTTTTTTTAAATCGCTTAACATGAATTAACTTGAAGTTTCGTGATCGGACGACTCGGGAGCTTGTTTTTGGCTATATGATTAAAAAATAATAACTACCTAACATTTTCCGCCGATTAGTTAAGGCGATTTACCAATTATGATTTAAATAGTATTTTTTTGCTCTATCCAATACCACAACAATCCAAAATGGCGCCCATCAGAAAATAAAAAAATGGTTATAAAATCATGAAGATCTAGTGGGCATGGAAATTTTCTGAAACTTGCCATGTCGACTTTTGGAAATGTACCAAGTTTCATTAAGTGTTTTTTTATTTATTTTAGACGATACTAAATAAAAAAGAAAACGACCAATTTTAGTTTTTTCAGGATATTTCAGGAACGACTTGAAGTATCTTCCGATTTCTTTGGAGGGCTTTAAAGAGCCTCGAAATGCGCAATTTAATTTAACCCATTCTGTACATTTCTAAATTTAGAAGTTACCAATGTTGTATACGCTAAAAGTAAACACCCTGCATTTTTAAGATTAAACCTTTTCCAAAATAATATAATTGTTTCTCTACTAACCGAACACACCTCTATTGGCGAACAAGACAAGGTTTAAATTTTAAATTGACTCTTCAGCTTTGCCGCCGTGCGGTGCTGCCAGATCCAACAAGTCGGAGATGGGTTTAACGGTTTTCCGTAGACGTTTTAATTTATTTGCCAAACCAATCATAATAAAATGAAAAGAAGAACAAGCCACTTTTATATGGGCTTATAAAAAAATTGCTGTATTAGTTCATTGGACCCACTTTGACAAAAATAAAAGTAAAAATATGCATTTTGGCGGCCAAAACGAGAAAAAATTTATGTGTAATAAATACATCGTTGGACTTAGGACATCGATTTTGAAATATGCAACAAAAAATCCAGGTCTGCATTTAAAAATGAAGATGATTTAACTATCTCAAAACGGAATGTCGGCCCGAAAATCTAATAATACCATAAATAAGTAATATTATTAGCCACCCGAAGTCGCAACTTTATCCTCATCTGACCGACTTTGCATCTGTTAAGTTTTCCGAGATCCCCGTGTTAAGAACCAAAACTGAATCACCCTGTACATTTACACAACAGATTTATACACCAGACAATACTTCTGACTTGACCTGAAGTATACTAGATCAGATCGGTACACTTAATAAAATGACAATCGTACGCCGATGTGCTCGTAATAAAAACAATATACCTATTTTCTATTTTATCCTATTTGGAGTGGCCAACTTGAAAATCGAATACCTACTTCATCCGATTACTTGAAATCAACGATTAGGTATTGTGCTAAAACACACAAAAAATAAAACTTAAGTAATAATGAAAGTGAATAGAACTAGTTTTCGCAACAGCAAATCTGGCTGAAAACGTCAATAATTATTATTGTTCGTAGTTTGTACACGCTAAAATTAAACTCTTGAATATCTTCATTTAACTCATTTCTATAATAATTGTAAGTAATTAATGGTGTAATAAATCCGATTTATTACTATTACAAGTGTTAATAACTACTAGTTTATTTTTATTACATTTTTATACACATAATTCCCTAGACCTAGACGGATATAATCATGTACGGGGTGTTTCAAAATCAATTGCTTCACTATGAAGGGTGATTCAGTTTTATTTTGGTGTATTAGAATATATGAAATCCATGAAATAAGACTATTTTGTGGTTTAATTTTCTCCTTTTCGCTGTACCTACATGTTTTTTCTCCCAAATTTTAACCTTTTACTTTTTATTTGTGCAACCGTTAGATACCTATACTTAGTTATTCAAACACAATTTGGTAGCTACATAGAGAAAGCTACACATATAGACCGTAAGAGCCGTTTCAACAATTTACGCGAGGCAAATCAAATATTTTGCTTAACATTTTATATAAATACCAATAACTAAATTAAATTTCCTATACCTCAACTTTTAATTATTTGATTTAGGCATCTTTAGGAAACCTTGTAATTTTTATAAAAAAAATAGTTGGTATATAGACTTGATCTGCATAGAAATAAAGAGCCCTTTAATTTTCCAAAGAAATTACCGTAATTTTTGAATACGAAAGATCATTAAGAGAAGTTACTAGAATCCAAAGTTATAGAAAATTCCTAATTTAAGACACTTAATACTGCAAATTTTTAAGTTATATTGGTTTACTTTCCCTTCAATGGCACTAAAAATTTACCACAAGAAGTGGACGAACTCATAGATAGCAAAAAATATAATTTAAATTCAAGGTCAAAGTAGGCCGTTACACAAACTGGCAAAATGTTTCTATTTAATTTATTTAATTATTAAATTATTCTGGAACTCTGGAACCCTATACCAGCGACACTGATGGTTGCTTTAGACCACTGAGATTGTTAGCAAATAATATGAAAATCTGTAATGGAGTACTTCTGTATACCAAAGTTGTTTCCAATGTCTACAATGATTTGGAAGATGAAACAAAAACAAAAATTATCTTGGAAACGATGTCGACCATGACACTACTTGTTTATAAAAACGGTTTAGCTTAAAATAGACTTCCTATCACCTGGTAAAGTTTGTCCGATTAAAGTCTAACCACCTTGTAAACCTAGTTACTAAAAAATAAAGGTAATTTACACCAGTTAACAGGTTGTTCAGCTTTCCACTAAATAGTGCCCCCTACAGCCTTTGCGTGAAAAAAAAAATAACATCGCAAGGTTGAAAATGAATATACATTATGTCCGCGTTTGCTTGTGAGCACCCCAGAAGTGTATGAAGAGCGGAAAAAAATCGGCATTATATTTTTTGGATTAAGCTAAGGGAAGGTATCTCACAGACACTACTATTGCGATTGGGTTATTATTCCATGCTGCCGTGCTAAGCTGAAGCGTCCTAACTGACAAAATTTGATATTTTGTCCTAAATGCATTTTTGGATACCTACCCTACCCCTTTAACTAATTCACTAAGCAAAATCGTCCTATCTCATTTTATTAACCGCTAATTATGTGTATTTGTTTTGTCCTATCTACAAAATCATATACTAAGTACTAAGATATGTTGTCCTAACTAATATCCCATACCTACTTTTGTCCTAACTGCACACATAGGACATTTATTTGTGTACACATACACATAAGTATTCTTAAATGCGTTTACAAAGCAAAAAGGTCCTATCTGGCAGATTGGACTAATCAGTTTATGAATACTTATTTGGTGTGTGAACAGTTCGCGACATAGGACAAAATAGCTTATGTTGATAACACTAAACGTCCATAAAAAATCACCAGAAATGCGCTAGGAAATGCACGTAAATTAGAACAAGTTCTAAATGCATGCATTTTGTTGCAGCAACTCAGTTGCATGCATGGAAATGCACAAGTGAGAAAGGTGAGGACCCTAATTTTATGGGAGAAAATATTATTTTTTTATAAAGGGTGTCAACAAATTACACCGACAACACTTAACAGATGATAGTAAATGTGTGTTAAGAACTTTTTTTAAATAAACATTTGTCCGCTGACGCTTTGTTTTTAACATACAGCGTGTTAAAGTTAACTTATTAAAATGATTTTTTTAAAATTATACGTGGAATTACTAAAGATATCGACTTCAAATTTGGTAGGGATCATAATGTCGTAAAGTGCTATTAAAACAAAGTAATGCAGGAATTTTTAAAGCGCCAGTGGCTTGCGTAAGGGTAATGCGAGTTTCCATTTTTCAAAATAACGTTTACGCCTATGGATTTTTTAAGTAAACGGAAATAGTTCTGCAATCCACAATCAATTGTTCTAAACAGAAAATGTCTCAAATTTACTGAAAAGGGACTCCCTCTAAAATTGAAATTTTAACTGAAAAACATTAATAATAGGTATCTACATTATTTCTTAAAAACACAAAAAATCCATAGAAAGGCTTTGGAACTATGATCGATTAGTGGCCATGAACAAATGACTTTTTCAGCTGTCGTACAAAGATGTTAGGTTAATAATCATTTTGTATGATATAATTTATAAAAATCGTTTCAATAAGTTAATTTTAACATGCTGTACCTATATATTAAAAACAAAGCATCAGCAGATAAATGTTTACATTTAAAAAAAGTTCTTAAAATCGCATTTCCTATCATCTGTCACGCGTTCACGGTGTAGTTTGCGGACACCCTGCATACAAAAAAAACAGTTTTATCTGATATTTTGTATGTATATGTAGATTTTGAATTTTATTTGAATTAAAAAAAATAAATTGAAGGCCTTGTTTCAGAAAAATGATGGCCGCGTGTATTTTTTCATCTGAATTTATATACATACTTATTTATATTTGAATAAATAATAAATGATAATTATTATCTGTACCTGATACGAATTCATTTAAAGTTTACTAAAGAAAATTGTCCTATCTTTCAAAAGTCTAATATCTGCTTAAGGTAATTAGATAACTAAAATGATGATAGAATTGTTTGCCGATTAACATACTCTACCTAAAATTTTAGATCATTTAAACAAAATCTAAGAGGTGGCATATAAAAAAAAAGTTAAACGTAAATATCTCGAAACTAACTTTTAATCAGTTAGGACGCTTCAGCTTAGCACGCCAGCATGGCTATATCTATGATTTTTTGTAATAACCAATTTTCATAATACCATATTAAGGATTTTTTTAAATAAAGTTAGTATAAAATTTTAAAATGCTCTAATTTCTAAAACGGCAAAAGATAATAGTATATGTACAAAGTTTTACGTCATTTTAATCTCATTGCGAGTAGATTTCAAAAATAAAAAAATATATTTGCGATAGTCTATTGTTTCATCTGGTAACAGATTCGGGCGGTTCAGAAAAGTACCACAACTTTTATTTGATTTTTTTTTTCAAGCAGCAAGTTATTAGGTCTGTAGGTGGGTACTAAATGTACGGAACACCTTTTACCCACACCAATGTTTCGCCTTCGTATTGACTCTTAAGAAATATTTAGTTCAGACCTTGTCTAAAATGGATAGACAAGGGTTCAGACATGAAATAAACCTAAAAAAAAAACGCTTTTCCTGATGATCAGAATATGAGACCTGGCTCGCGTTATTTACAAGACGTCTGGCTGATACAAAGCACCTGTAAACGACTTTATACTTTGCGGTACTACTGACGTCAGGTGACGGCGGCGGCCGGCGGTGTGGCAAAGCTAAAAGCGCCGGGTGTTCTAGATGTGGTGTCAAGAGGGGTCTTTCATGTAAAATTGTTCGATGTAAGCCTTCCCTGCAAAGTTATTCCAGCCTTAAGAGGAAAAATAATTTGGTTTTGAGTTTTTCTTTCTCAAAAACGGTTGAATTTAGAAACGTAAAACTTGAATTTTGGGATATGTTAGTAGCTAGTTGAAATACACTTTTTGCACCCTATGCATCCTAAGGGTAGAAACGCGAAACAATTTTTCGGCTTTTTTACAGATCTTTTTTGTAGTAAAAAAATTCGTAATCTTTAGCCCAATTAGAAACTTTTTTACTTTTGATACTTTTGCATTAACTTGATAGGAGTTGCCATCCATCCCCCGCTTAACCATGTTATTGCTTCTGAGATATTCCTTTACAAACAGACATAAGTTTTAACAGAAGCTAAATACAGTCACAATTTATGAACTTTTGTTAAATTTGTCTGTAGTTGGAGACAACAAAAAATGGGTTAAATATACAAAAAAAAGAGAATTTCAATACTGATAATGCTGACGCACTTTCTAGAGCTCAAACTACTCTAATCGATAACCATACCTAGGAATTCTACAAAAAATTATCCTAGCAGTGCCAATGAAGAAACTTTCCTATTTGTGAAATAATACGCGGAAAACCTTGACAATTTTTATATAGGATAGGAAGATGATGGAATCGGAAATCAAAATGGATGCTAAAATAAATAAGTTGTTAGATCGGAAATATTGGTATAATTTTCATATACTTACGGGAAGTGCGTATAATTTGCATATAAGTATGTAGTAGGTATGTTAGGTATCTATAATTAAAATTATTATAGGGTTTATTACCATTAAGAATGTGTGTACGTCTAATGTCAGTAATTTTGTTATGGATTTTATTACCTATCATTTCCAAGTAATCAAAGAACCTAATAACTAATAATTAAATGATAGGCCCGGGCCGAAGGCTTTTTAACGACTTTGCGTTTCTTTTTACCTGTTCCGAAGTAATATCTACTGATTGTCCAAGAAACAATCTCAACAATAATTACAAGTCACAGCCTTAAAGCTGACGAGAAAAATTGTTATCAAAACTAATATCCTCATAAAAGAACTTACAATTTTTGGTTTCTATAGAAACGCCAAACCAATATAGAAAATAATAGCCTACAAAATCAATTAATTACAAAGTGGATATAGCTGAAAATTAAGAAAGTAAATTTGTTGCAGGACAAAACCAAAGATGACAGTGACAATATTTTCCCGATGACAAAGCTGTTGTCTTTAGTACAAACTTTGAGTGAATTAATAGAAAAGTGAAAAATGACCGTCAAATTCGATAAATATCTTGAAAATGGGCATGAAAATTTTACAAGAAATAATACCAACAAAGATATTTCCGCACTGTTCTTAATTTTCTTTGACACATTTCACATTTCCTGCCCATTTCGACATAGCCACGTATATCCTGCTTGACAGTCATTTTTACGTTCCCATTTCTTCACGCACCCACACAAACAAGAGACCAGACAGGTATGACGGTACGAGGTGTGACTGACAGTTTTCATGTTAAAGAAAATACATAGTTTTTATGTGTTCCGCTATCGCTGAGCGTTGACATATCCTGTAAAGTGTTACACTACAATAATAATAATTATTGCTGCCTAGCTTAAATTACGTAGATAGACTATGCGCTTCCAGGGTTTGCCTTTGCATCACCCGAGGACTGAACCTTTCGAATTATATTTTTTATGCTAATTTAGCTTGTTCTGTAAAAAAAAACAATTTGGTAGGTATTTAAAACCTTTATACGAAACATATTTTTTAAAAAATAACGTCATTTAGGGGGTCAATTCACGTAAGACGACCCTATACATTTTTCGACCAAAACACGCTAAAAAATAGTTATGTGCACAAGTTATAACCTCAATTTAAATTTTATTTGTTAATTCACAACTTAAATACCTGTTACAATTAAAGTTAACATACAAACTACAAAACTAACACACTGATAAAGTTAAATTAAATCCAATTTATTTTTTACCAAAAGAAGTCACTTCCTACTAAGCCTGCAAAAAAGTCACTTCCTGCTAAGCCAGAAGTAGGTACCTAATATTCACGCGGTGATGACATTCTTATTCAATTTACTCTAATCTAATTGAACAATGCAAGAAATCTACATCTTTATTTATTTAAAAGTCCGTTATTTAGAGATAACTTTTTTGTTTGAAATTCAATTGTTACTTTGTTGGCGGCATTCAATTATTTGGAAAAACTAGACACGTTTAATGGATCCTGCGTCAGCGAAACTTCGCGTTCCAAGCTTTCATCCTTGATTGCATGGGAAATCCTCAGGACGCGACGATCACACTGAGACTGTCTCTGTGAGGATGTTTCGTGCAATCGAGGACGAAAGCTTGGAACGAAAAGTTTTGCAATTTATAGTAGCCCTATCGTTCCCCACGACGGACGATATTTCTCGGGGAGCGTAAGGCAGCACGGGAGTGTCATCAATACCGTACGAGTGCCTAAGATGGTAGTAAGGCACTCGCAAGGCCGCATTGTGTCGATGGATTTTCGCCGAGACCGCGTATTTGCCACATGCAGAAAGCAAGTGCATATTAGAGGCCCTGTATGACACAAAAAGTGACAGTTATTCGTTTTAACAGAGGTTGGACAACGATCGGATCTCTCTCTCTGGCGAGGGTCTTATTTCCCCTATGAAATTCATTTTGTGCAACAGACATAGATTTTTTCGCTCTTTCTAGCATTCCCCTAGCAGCAAGATGTATCAAAATTCGATTTTAAGGTTAAACTAACGACAGTTAACTGCCATAAGCGTAGGTAGATGAGGGCACAGTTTAAAATGTATAAAAATGTAGATAAAACCAATAAATAGGTAAATAGGTTAGGTAGTAGTATGTTATTTGCAAAGCTTCACTAATAATAATTATTATTGAAGTTTGAATGGAAAAGTGAAGAAACATATAATTTGTTCCAAAAAAACAGCAATTTTAGGATATCAGGATAAAAACATTTATTAAATTTTTGTAGGAGGGTGGTACGTAATGTAGATAGGTATGTACATAAAATTAAACAAGGTTCTAGCATACCAACTAACCAAACTTTCGAATATTTCTTCAATAGGGATCGTAGCTGCAATAATAATTTTTATTACTTTTATTTAAAAATAAAAAAGGTCTTTTAAATGGTTTTACTGTATGGTTTCGTTTCTTCAAACTCTCTTCTTATACCTACCATCATAATTTTAAGACAATTAATACTAACATTTGTACATAACAAAAAGTTGGAAAGTTTGTTTTGGTAATATGAATCAACCACTAATAATAGGAATTAGGCTGAATAAAAAAATGAGTACCTAGGTATTTAATATCGATATATTCGTCTCTCATTCTTTTTTTTTGTAAAATAAAAGTTAATAGTTTTTTAATACAAGAGAGATCATCTACATTTCAATAAAGAAGACAACAGTATTTTTGTTTTCAAAGATATATTTCAAGTAAATAGGAAAAATCAAACTAGTACAAGTTCTCACAAATTTATACATATTTAATAATGGTTCTTTCTTGCTAAAGTCACGTTCATCAAACGTTGCAGGAGATTATCCTTTCTTCAGCACAACCTGACACTCAAAATCCATGTCGGAGAAGTGAACCTGTGAAAGTTAAAGAACTATAAATTTAAGCTACCTAAACATAATAAAACGCTGCCATCAAATGCTATTTTTTTATCAGCAAGAAATTTGTAATGGAATATAAGCTCACACATTTAACTGACTACACAAAAGGGTTCTTTATATTCCCACCCGTGTTAACTTCTTTTTTGTCCGATTTTGTTGGTCTTGGTGTAAAATAAAGCTCCTTCAAAACTGCCTCTCTCTAACAGTTATTATAAATTCTAAAATATCCTTAGAAGTAAGATTTTGTAAGTATTTTATTGCTATTTATTCGTGGCGTTTTTTCCTATAGGAGGTTTCGAAAAAATGTATTAGAACAAGTCTTTACGAATTACATATTACACTCTCTTTCCAAATTTCACGATAGGAAGAATTTTCTAATTGCAAACAACTTTTTTCGTATTTTTTACTTTTCTTCTTTCGAGAAGCAACGAAAATTTAAAAAAAAATTAACAAAATAGGTCAAAAAATTATGGAGGTGGAAGTTTTGATGAGGAAGATCCTGTATAGTTTTCTGGAATACGTCTCCTCGTTATGAGAATTTTGTAGTAGAAAAATTTCCTTTACGCAGTAATAAAATATTACTTATAAACCAATCCAAAGTTGTCACGCACAACTTATATAATATATCCATATACATATACTTACATTTTTATCATTCCATGAAACGAAAAATGCCTATCCCGGTCCAGTAAATATACCTAACAGGTTTTACCTCCTTGAAGGGCAAAAATTTTAATTTTATCTCTTTAACATTGGGAAATTTTCATAAGAATTCTAATAAGGGGTTTGTATAAGCTTATGGACTTTTATTGAAAACAAATAGGTACTAATATTTAATAGGTATTAATTTAGGTATCTTATGTTATGTTGCTGATGCAGATTAAGAAAATTATTTTTCAGAGTAAAATCACAGATCAAACAAAAAATAAAAAGGAACTAGAGATACTTATGTAATTAAATTTACTTACCTTTCAAATTTTCGTATCATTTCCAACTCTCATGTTAGGGTATTTCATTTGCACCATCGTGCTCGTTCTGCGCTTTTTGGAAATGGTGTTAAGAAAAATTCATCCTGCTCAGAATTCTTGCAGTTTCTTATTACACAAGATGTTATTTTTAACTGTTAACATTCCTTTTTGCAAAAGAAATTGAGCACGCTCAATAAATTTGTCGACAGTTTGTTGACAAACTGGCACCCACCAAGATAAGAATATAATAAAAACAATGTTACTAGATCTGCCAAAATCTGTTGTCCAACCTCTGCTAAAACGAATAACTGTCACTTTTCGTGTCATATAGGGCCTCTAGTGCATATGGTCTCCGGCGTCTAATGGCAGGCCCTGCAGCTGGTATCAGGGACCTGTACAGGGTGATCCATCCAAGAGGAACACCCCCCTTAACTTTATTTTTCAAGTTAAAGAAAAAATTGTAGATATAAAAGTTTTAAGGTTTTTCGTGAGCTTTTCCATGGTTTTATCGAAATTGACACAGGATGTTCCGTAAAAGCTGAACAAACCAAGCTTATGTTTTTTTTAGCAGAACACCCTGTATATTATTGCATTTTTGGAATCTACACTTCGTCCCGATTCCAACGACATATATATGTTATATGATTTCTCCAGCCGTTTTTACAATACAGGGGGTTCGAACTTCATTTATTTCATGTTTTCACATCCTGTATCTCTGAAACGAAAAGTTTGCGGAGAAATTGAGTATAAGAAAAAAATGATGAAAATAGTGCCCCTAAAACGTTCATAGTCATTTTGAACCCACTCCGAATCAAGGCTCATATTTCCATATTTTGCCCTGGACTAGAAAAATATCAACCTTAACTTTTTTGTGTGGATGATTACAAAATGACTATTATCGTTTAGGGGCATCATTTTCATCATTTTTTCTTATACTCAATTTATCAGCAAAGGTTTCGTCTCTGAGATACAGGATGTGAAAACATGAAAATATGAAGTTCGAACGCCCTGTATTGTAAAAACGGCTGGAGAAATCATATAACATATATATGTCGTTGGAATCGGGACGAAGTGTAGATTCCAAAAATGTAATAATATACAGGGTGTTCTACTAAAAAAAACATAAGCTTGGTTTGTTCAGCTTTACGGAACACCCTGTGTCAATTTCAATAAAACCGTGGAAAAGCTCACGAAAAACCTTAAAACTTTTATTTCTACAATTTTTTCTTTAACTTGAAAAATAAATAAGTTAAGGGGTGTGTTCCTCTTGGATGGATCACCCTGTACACCCACGATGCGGCTACGGTATTCCAACGTGTTGATGACACAATCTTGGCAGGAAGCGATGAACCCTTAAGTCTCCGACTTGAGACCAGTGGACCTTAAAAAGGTGAAGGTCGGTTCCCCGGGCAGCATTTTTCCATTTCCTATACGGTTAGCGCAGCCGAGTGCGCTAATCGTATAGGAAACGGATGCGAGACCTGCATCTCCGTTCCCTAAGGGGTTAGCGCGCACACATGCCAATAATCACTCTGCAATGAGCTTTCTAGGTGCACCTCCTTTTTAGGTACATACAGAGTGTTAATAAAGTACCTATGTCACAAAATTTCAAGGGAAGATTCTTGGGTCGATTTCAAGAAAAAACTTGATATGAACAACAGAGCTCCTTAAGAGTTTCCTTTTTGAGATACAGGATGTTGAAATTTCCAGAAAAATATCGAAATTTTTGAATAGCTTTTCTGTAAATCATGAATAAATCGAAGCCAAGCTTAAAAGACAATAATGTGTTATTTATTTAAGTTATCCTACAGCTGGTTGCAACTGTGTTATTTAGCATTAGTAAAATAACTTTAATAATTCCATCACAAAACTGGTGTTTGCCTTGAAACCCTGACAGATATGGAAAAAAGTCAAAAGATAACTTTTGTAAAGAATTTTATGGTCTCCAAAAATGTAATAAAATGTTGTATTACAAAGAGTCGGACTAGTTTGTTGCAAATTAAGTAATGTCGATCCTTCGTAACTACGCCACTGGTAGCCCCATAATGCTAGTATACGAGGGTCGATCAATAAGTATGTTTAACGACAGGTGGTGTTGCTGAGGGAATTTTATTTATAGGTTAGTTTTTATTTGACAGTTATTCTATCTTACCTGTTTCGTGTATTTCGATAAAATGGGAAAAGAGCAATATAAAGTTCACCGTCACCATTAATGAATTCAAACGTGGTCAAATTTTATTAAGAGGCACGAAACACGTATTGACTGTCATATAAAAACTAACCTCTGAATCAGTCTGAAATTTAGTATGATGTGGTTGTACAGATGACAGTTCACGACGGTAATGTCAAATTCCCTCAGCATCGTCACCTATCGTCAAACACTGGTACTTATTGATCGATCCTCGTACTACCATAATTTGGCACTCCAGTTAGGCCTAGCGACTACCAAGTTTGGCTTCGATTTATTAAATTACAGAAAAGTTATTCAAAATCTTCGATATTTTTCTGGAAATTTTAACACCCTGCAGGGTAGAGGAATAATATAAAAAAAATACAGATCAATATTCTGAACGAGTGAGTACTGTCATGACTTTTTGCATTTGTTATTGTGTTGAGAAAAATATCTGCACTCAATGCTCTTTTCTTCTTATTTATAGGTACCTACTATCGCAATTTTTAGTGATTTTTTGTTTTTCATTGGCTTATTCCAAATAAAACTATTTGTATATTTCGCCACAGGAAATATATTCAGATAATAGAGAGCTCCTTAATAACAGCTGTCAAATGGACTCCAACTTCGAAGGTTAATATTTTCCAAATGCATTCATATTGAGGTCCACTATTCAATGTTGACTAATCTACGAATTGTGAAGATTATATTTTGGGAAAATATCATTTCATAGGAAATGCAATCTGCTTGAAGTCCATTTGACAGGTATTGTTAAGGAGCTTTCTGTTGTGGAACTATATTTTCTGTGATTTCTCCTTACTTGCCGCAAAGCTGGGAAGAAACCTAAAAACATATCCCCAAAAATCGTCAGGGTGAAAGACGCAAGAAATATTTTGTGGATTGTGGATATGATGTTTTCAGGTTAATTACAATAAAAAATAAATATCTGCGCCAAATAATCTTAGGTAGGAATTGTTTTAAGGGAAGGTAGAGAATTTTGTGTAAGAATTCCAAAGTAGTTGTCAGGCTAATTTTCCACGTCGCACGTGGCAATTCTCAATCAACACCAACAGCCAGATTTCAAAGTAAATTCTGAGTTCAGTTCAGGGTACGCAGACGCGCATGTCGCAGAGCGATAATAATTATTATTGCATGTGGTGCTCTAACCCCTCTTTGCGAACGTATAGGAGACGGAAGGCAGATCTCGGCGGTCTCGCCTCCGTTTCCTACACGATTAGCGCACTTGGTTGCGCTAGCCGTATAGGAAACGGAAAAATGCCCCCGGGCAAGCCTCTGCCTTCCACGGTCCTAAAGAAGACGCCGTGTAGTGGCTTGTCCATGTGAGTACGCAGAAGCATTTCTGCCTCCGCCCTCTTCAAGTGATCTCTGAGGCGCGCGCTTTCCAACTTCGTTATGGTGCCTTCTCGCGCGCGCCCTTCGTCGAAGACTACTGGCACACGACCGGTTTTTTCGCCGGCCGGTATTTCCGCCGGCCGGCGGATCTGCCGTTTAAAATTTTATAACTGCATTAGCAATAGGACCTAGCACACGGTCGGTTTATTTGCCGGTCGGTATTTCCTCCGCCCTTGTGCCGGCCGGTTGGTATTTCATCCGGCGAGCGTCGCGGTCGCCGGGCGGCAAAACAACCGTGGATTCACTTGTTTCCAATGATTGCAATGGAGCCGGGCACACGGCCGGTTTCTTTGCCGGGAAGAGGACAGACACCGGCAACGGCGCAGTATCGTTCAGTGGTGTGCCGGCTAGCGAAAAATTTCCTGTCATCCTCCCTCAGTTTCTCAAATAAGATATGAAAAGCGCCAACGCTGGATCTCAATTCTAATAACGGGTGTATCCAGTACATTCTTGTTTTCTTAGATCTTCTTTTTATGTAAATAATACGCAATGGCTATTTTCTGTCGGACTGATAAAAACCTCGACATTATTATAAGAGTCTGCACACCACTGAATGTTGGTTTACAAGCAGCCTGGACATAGTGAATAAAGTCATCCGGCAAAAAAGATCGCCGCTGTGTGCCAGGTTCATCCGATTCTTTCGCCGACCGGCAGAATCACCGGCCGGCGAAAAAACCGGTCGTGTGCCAGTAGCCTAAGGCGAGCTCATCTGCCGCTCTACGTGCCGCCTTAATATTGGATATTGGGAAAAAAGTTCTAACAAAATCTAAATGCCCCGCCATATATAGTATCGATTAATTAGAATGAGAGAGAGAGTAACTGCATGTAGGCCCTATTTTGCATTGTTGTCAAAATATTGAATGTCAGTTGGGTCTCATTAATTAAAAATATGAAATACCTAATGATTTTTTGTGACAGCTCAAAAAATGCGAGAATCAGATATAACAAAACATTAAAACCATGCTAATCGGTATTGTAGGGGCGTGTCGGTACGACACTAGGAAATTTGAAATGAAAATTTAATTGTAATATTTTTCCGGGTGGCAAAAATTAAAGAAAAACTTTTTTACCCAAATAAGCGTCTCAATATTTCGACAAGAATTGACACTTTTCAAATTTTTCTTTTCTAAAATAAAATTTGACCGTTTTCATAAGTCATAAGCAAAGAAACTACTACCACAGACCCAAGCTACAATCACTGTCTGTGATACTACTTTAAGATATATTTTTCCAGGGATGTACCTAAGTGTCGAGAATAGTATTCAGTTCGGTTCAGGAGTCCTTTTTGATAATACCTATAGTTTTATTCCATGCGTACTGTTTTTGATAAGTAATCATTCACCGCATCTTTATATCTCTACTATAAGGAAATCAGACTTTTTAGTTACTGCCCATTACACTTCATAGATCGATGCTCCTCGTTAATTTGGCAGGAGAAATCACTAATTTTGTGGAAATTATTTATAATTAGGTATTAAACTGCTTACTGGACCCTGTTATAATAAATATTATCATAGTTTTAATGAATATACACTGTCGGTAAAAATAGATCTCCGTCTGTACTTTCTTATTTGTCATATGTAAATTTATTGTCGTGTGTTATACAAGTTTATGAAATGTTTCACGTAATGTTGTATTCCTATTTTAAGAACGCAATGTGCATAATTAGCTTTTCGTGTAAAAATTATCGCCAAACGCCGCAGAGAAATTGCTTAACTAGCCCGATCGACTTTTCGCAGGTTTGGCGAAACACAATGTATGAAAAAGGGAACAGACCGTAACAAACAAATTTTTATGAATAAATAATTTATTTTTACATAAATTGGAAACTTGTCTAATTAAAAAATATTCTAATGCATACCAACCTCAAAGCTTTTATAATTACTGATATAACTAATCGTTTTGGCATATCTGTGTGTATTTAGGTATGTCCGGATTGTCTGAACTCAAATAATCGGTAAAATCTAAAATTATCTACAAGCAACTCGGACTGATAGAGCCATATGATTAAACTTTACAAAAATCCATGAAAACTTTTCTGGACAGGAATTTTTGAAACCAGTTAACTCAACTTAAAGAATCGGAAGGAGTGTTGAAAACTCCATCTTTCCGCTTATACAGGGCGATCCAGCTTTTAGGGCCAAAACTTCAGGAATCTATAGAAAACGTCAAAATAAGTAGATTTTTTCATATAACGGATTTTTTCTCCTATAGCGCCAAAATTCAATTTTTTTTCTTTTGAAGTTTTCTTTTATTTTAGCGAAGGCAAACATATTTGTTACAGTTTCGTATAAATTAGAAATAATTCGACCTGTCTATTTCCACTAGTGTCGGAGAGGCGGGAGTAAAACATTATACAGTGTCCTCCAAAAAGTTCGCACCAAATTTTTAATTAACGTTTTATTTTGAAATTTAATTTTGGGGTTACCTTTTGCTTTAAAAAGATGAAAAATGTCCCACTCAAACGTGGTCATTACTGGTCATGTGAGTTTCGTTATCTGTCAAAAATGACATTTAAAAAAATATATCATCAAAAATGGGTTTAGTTGTTAAAATATCAAAAAGTTTTACTTGAAACAGTTGTTTGTTTTTCAATTTTACGTAAGTGTACCAAATTTGAACGCTCTACTAAAATATTTACTTAGTTTTTTGCCCATTTTTAATATTTATGAAATTTCTGAAAATTTTAAAAACTCGAAACTTCGTAAAAACTATTTTATATCACTAGCTTTATCATTATATTATTTTTTTATTACTAATTACCGCTAAGATTAGGTATTTTTCAAAAGAAAATTATATTTACGCTTTAAAATTCTGTTATGTTTGTTGCAAAGTTGATGTACCGTCTAGCATTTGGGGTATAAATTTAGTTACATTACGTTTCCCAGTTCTAGATTGATGCCAAAATAATAATAAATTAAAATATTATCAAACTATTTTACGTATCTAAGCAAAATTCTTGACTTTTATGGAACAAATAATTATTACCTTTAAGTTTAATTTCACATTAATCGATATTGATGAGTAGAAACCCTTTTTTGTAGGTTTTACGACAAAAATATTTATGTTGTAGCCGTATTCAGCACAAAAAATTAGGGCAAGTTTGTGTTTGGTTCCCCATAACTAAATGTTAGAATTTTCGATTTATTTACAAAAAACTAATTTTCCACTTCTTCATCACGGGGGCGTTTTCTTAGGATCGATTAATCTAGTTGGCCATGGCTGATTATACGATTGTCAGAGAATGAAGAAATGTCATTAGTTTAAAATTATTGTAAACATTGCCGGCATGGTTAAATTACACAAACGAAGACTATTTAATATTTAAATTTATTTATTATCAGCAAATGTAGGTATTAGAAGTACTTGATATAACTCTGTTGCATTCTCCATAAATAATACATACATTTAAATAGCCTTCGTTTGTGTAATTTAACCGTGCCGGCATTGTTTACAATAATTTTAAACTAAATGACATTTCTTCATTCTCTGACAATCGTATAATCAGCCATGGCCAACTAGATTCATCAAAATTAAGAAAACGCCCCCTTGATGAAGAAGTGAAAAATTAGTTTTTTGTAAATAAATCAAAAATGCTAACATTTAGGTATAGGGAACCAAACACAAATTTGCCATAATTTTTTGTGCTAAATACGGCTACAACAAAAAAATGGGGGTTTCTATTTGAAAATTTTGAGTTTTTGGCATTTTTTGAATTAATATTTGAATAATTTTTTGTGAGCACCCTGTACAAGATCGGAAACTTTCTTTATGGCATTTCTCTGCACCAAGCCTTTGACTGCAAAATGCCAAAAGCGCGTTAAGAAATATGTAGCCGTTATAAAGAAACTGTCAATTAAGTATGGTTCTGCATCTGTCATTTTTTCTCTAAAATGGCAAATATCTCAGAAACGGTTTAATTTAGGTATAGGACATGATACATGAAATGTACCTAGAATTTTCCGTAGAATCCAAAAATGCATTAAAATATGCGGTGTTCCATTTAAAATAACGAAGTTGTCATCGACTTCCGGTACAACCGGAAGTGCCGCCATTTCTAAAATACCTTAAATGAATAGTACTCATTGACATTGGTCAGCTGCCAAATTTTCAAAAAAATTCTATGTTTACTTTTTGAGATAATCGATGCAGTTCGTGGTGAGACACCCTGTATATTTTTTATGAGGTTGAAGCGCTGCTGACGCGGCCCGTTGCAATATTTTCAAGGCTGATTACATCCACATCGTTGTTTAGGTAATTGTTTTGCTACTAAATAAACGAAGTTTTAGATTTTCTAAAACAGTTGCTACATAGGGGAGAGTCAGGGCCGTAGCTAGGTGTTTTCCATAAGGGGGGTTCAGGTTTAAGGTTAACTTTTTGAGCATTATCCTCATATATACAGGGTGAGTTTTTTCGATGACCACTATGGGGATCTCGGAAACTAGCAGAGCTAGAACGAAGGTTAAATGGGGAAAGAATTGCTGTTTTGAATGCTCAATGCCCCTTTTGCATTTTTAAAAAAGTTCATGGCTCACTAGATATTTTGAAAAGAGTGATTTTTTTTCTATTTCATCAGATCTCTGTAGCTCCGTTATTTCTGTTTATACAGAAAAACTGTAGACAAAAATTGTAGATAATTTTGGGCTTAATCCAGTTTTTTATGTTGTTTGTGATTTTTGAGGCATGACATAAACTTTTTTTTATTTATGCAAATATTAAAACTGAATTTGTCGCCTTTCTTAGAGAGCGCCTGTCAATACTGGCAATTGATTCTAAAACAGCTGCTCTTAATTCAACAATTGTCTAATACTTTATTTTGTACTGTTCTCCACAAAAAGAAATCCAAAACAGACAAATCGGGGGATTGGGGCGGCCAGGAAATAGGTCTATTTCGCCCTGTCCAAATTTTGATAGAGCTGATCTAGGTAATTTCTTACGGGCAAATAATTATGTGGTGGACCTCCATCATGATAATTTTTGTTTTCTTTTGTTACATGTTGTTACCAGCTAAAAATAAAATATTTGAAAGTTTGAAGTATGTCTAATTATAAAATAGGACGTAATTATGAAAATATTCCATGGCTTTCTATGTGAAAATTTAAGAAACAAAACAGAAAATTAGCCATAGCTCTTTTATTTTTATAATATCTAATATCTATGCCGAGTATTATATCTTTGGATAGCTCAAAAAATGGCCGATTTGATAAGACCACAGCCAACTATGATTTACATTTAAAAATCACAAGTTTATGTCGTATCTCAAAAATCACAAACAACATAAAAAAATGGATTGGATCATCTTATTAAGCCCAAAATTATCTACAATTTAAAAATCCAAAAGGGGCATTACATTGAGCATTCAAAACCGCAATACTTTTCCGATTTAACCTTTGTTCTAGCTCTGCTAGTTTCCGAGATCCTCATAGTGATCATCGAAAAAAAAAACTCACCCTGTATATTGCCAAACGCAAAAGCTTGACCTTGATGGCATGTTACATGTTACAATCATCCGAGCAGTACAATCGTCCAAGCAGTACAATCGGCCAGCACAATTATAAATTTTTCCATTTTGGCGGGCGCCGGGCGTGTTAATTAATTTTATATATAGCATCATGGGGGGGGGTTGAACCCCCTAAACCCCTCCCCTTATATACGGCCCTGGGGAGAGTCGAGTAATATCGGACACATTTATTATGTATTAACATATTTTTGCTTAAAATAAACTATACTCTTTGCAGAATAGAATACATAATAAAATTAAACAAAAAAACTTAAACAAAAACTCCACTCGTTAAAACAAAAGTGGGCCTCTTTTTTGAATTTTCTGAAAACGTCGGGTAGTACCGGACATGAATTAATTCCCATTACAAATGCCGTATTTATAATAAACCTGATGTTTTTCTGCCCCAGAAGAATTTTTCTGGGTCCAACCATGGCACTAGATGCATTGTAGTGCATAAATGCAAGTGCATTATAAGTGCTATCGTTTCGGTTTGAGTCGTTCGGGAAGGTTATGGGCTATGGCTGCCTTGATGAACCTAATAAGGGGAAACAGCTGTCGTAGTCTACCTTCTCGAACGACTCAAATATGAAAACACCGGCACATCCATTAGAACTTGGATGTTGGTATGATATTACCAGTTGCCAAAATTTATAGTCCCATAAAGCCGCTAACGTTCTTTCTGTAAAAATCTATTGGAGACGTGAAATTTTATCATCATTGTATCTAATTTGCGTCTTCACCACAGATGACACACTCCGTTGCTTCTTGTTGCTGTTTACAGCACATTATGTTTGCTATATTTTTTGTCCTTTACATTTTTATTTTTTTCCAATGTAATCCTCTACTTGGTCAATTTTTCTTTTTCCTTTTGTGTTCTTGGGCATTTTTTAAAGTTAATATGAAAATAAGAATGTTCAGTTAAAATTTCAGTGTGTCCGATATCACCCGAAATATGTGTGTCCGATACTACCCGAACAGCACCGTTGGAAAAAAGTGGCCAACTTATTTTTTACGACCCTCCGATAATTTCTATAAAACCATTTTTATATTCCAAAATAACCAACAAATGTTATATAATATGAACATTTTAAAAGAACTTAACGTTTATATAAAATATAGACTGGTAAATTTTATGTCCGGGAAATTTGTTTTAGGCAAAAAATAAAAAATAAAGCACACGACGTGTACCGTTCAAAGCTCGGCCTCATACTGAACATATGTGTCTACGGCAATTCTAATAAAGCGTTTTCTGACAAATTCGGAACGCCATCTATTAGGAAAATTGAGAAGATGCTGTTGTCCTAAACTACCCACTGTCCGATATTACCCGACTCTCCTACTTGGTTTTTTTACAACTATAAAGCCGTCCCTGCGCCAAACGCTAACGAAACTGGCTGACTGACGGCAGGCTATTTTTATACACCCTAAATACTACATTGTATCAAAAAACCAGCCTTCCTAAAACTGTTCCATGTTTCTGTCATTCAGCTCCCCGACTATCCTGCATCTCGCAATTTTTTATACACCATGACTTCTCTTGTGTCTTAAATTACAATAATATTCTTTTTCGACGATAAATGTGCTTTTAGTTTTTCATTCAACTTTTAGGTCATGGTAGGTTGGCTGAAGGAAGGAAAATCACAATAGTAGTTATTAATGGGGTTTAGAACTAAAACTAGGCAAGAGCTTTCCCTGCTGTCAGAATCATTTACTTTTTTACCACTATTGTCGGTATTCCCTTTTCCATTTCATTTTTGAGGCCAGTATGTGTCCAAAGGCTCCTAGTTTTTTAAACAGGAAGGTTTAAACATCAAAATAATAACAAAGGGGTCAAAAAGCTGCACCAGGGTATTAGAGCTAGACTATCTATGATTCAAGCACATCTACAAATCTTAAGGTGAACATCCGTCGTATACTAGTGTAACTTACCTTTCTACAACACGACTAACGTTTTTCATTCTCTTGAGTCAAGCGAAGGGACTATTGACACAAGGACACCGTTATTATCTTTTTGCCGTCTTGATTTTCCGCAGTTTTTCTGGCTTGGTTTTTTAGAAAATAGTGGAATAGTAGATGTTCTTCTAACTTAACCTACAGGACATATGGGCACCTTTTTGAAGGAAATTTCCCGCAAGGGGCTCCGAAGCATTTGGAAAATCGTCGAATTTTAAGTAAAAATAACATAATAATGTCACTGCGCTTCTGAGCAATGGCGGAGTTAAAAACTTAATTTATAATTTCTAATGTCTAAAGTATAACAGATATATAATAATAATAATAAACGTAGCTACCTAAAACACAATTGGAATCAGGTAAGTATATGTATAGTTAATCAGTGCGTTACGGTCCAAAAAGTTTCGAACTTACATCAAATGTACCTTGTTATAAAATAAAGCACATACATTTATTCTTCTTAGTATGCCTCTATTTTTTTGCTACAACATTATTGTATTTAATCTAGCAATGGTTTACATTCATAGTTGCTTGCCTGTTGTTCATTAATATTTCCATAAAATTGGCTTTGCCTCCTAAAAAAGAAAGTAATATTTAGTCACAGTTTATAACTAATTAAAATTAATTGTTAACTGCATATCCTTCCATCAATCCATCACGCGACCATGTGCAGGCGACTGTTTACCTTTTTCTATAGGCTCCGGTACCGTCTGTCGATTATAAGAATTTCGCTTAAGAGGGGGTTGCCGACAGCGAAAGTGAAGTTAAATTTCGTATTTTTTTAAGTTGTATAGCATAAAATCTAATAACATTTTACCTGACAAAAATTTAGACAAACATCTCTGTCTTCATTTTAATCATAAGATCTTACAAGCAGTATTTTGTTTTATAGGTTATGAAAACCTTGGGAAAAATAATAATAATTCCTATGCATATGCTTTTAAGATCTTATGATTAAAATAAAGACAGAGATGTTTGTAACTAAATTTTTGCCAGGTAAAATGTTATTAGATTTTATGCTATACAACTTGAAAAAATACGAAATCTAACGTCACTTTCGCTGTCGGCAACCCCCTCTTAATTTATTAAAATAAATTAACTGGCGTTGTTTTCCAGCTATCATCGATAAGTATAGGTAATAGTTTCGCCTCATACGCTGTACCTGAAACAAATATAATAACAAACTGATTAGTTTAATGGGTAGGGGAGAGTTGGGTAAGATAACGCGGTTGGAAAGATGACGCACAGTAATATTTCCATAACGGATAGATTAAAAATCCGAATTTAAAATTTACCCCTACTACTCGTATTAGTTCGCCAGAGCCCTCTATACAGAATGCGAAGGGGGTCTGCCGCTGTTCAGTATCGTGAGGGTCATAAAAACAAAAACACGTCGTTTCATGTAAGGTTAGAGACAACTATTTTACGCGGTAAGTACATTTTTTTGTTTAGAACTAGTTGTTCCAGGTGTGAAACGTAGTGGTATACTCGTATATTATGCTAATGAGGTTTTTGCTAATAACTTATCTTAAAACTAAAAGTCGAAATTGTTTATAGCTATATTTATTTTTATAGTTACAAATCGGCAAAGATGACGCGTAGTAGTACGGCAAAGATGACGCAGTTTTCTAATGTCTACCTAATGTAGTGGTCAAGACTCTCCACTAGGATACACTTGCGATCTATGCGAGCGCTAGGGATAACCAATATGTTTTAGATATGTTGTTTTAAACATTTTAATAATATTCGCCTTGACTTTAGGTCCGACTCTTAAAAATTCGGAAGAAAAAATTTGAAGAATAACGACTGCGTTAATTGTTTAAGTTTTGTATGAGAAATTTGTTACATTTTATTTTTTAATAAAAACTGCCGTCTACAATTGTTTACTTTCATTATTTTGGCAAGTTACCTTATCAATAACATTTATTATTGGATGCGTCATCTTGCCACCATGGGGAAAGATGACGCAATGCTACTTTTTAGAAATTTTCACGTCACTATTTTCTTAATGCATATAAAATTAATTTGGCTTCTCCTAATTATTAATAACCCTCTGGACTATTTACCGATTTGGGTTTGGAATTTTTACTTTAACAAGCAGAGAAGTTATAGGGAATCACTCTTAGGTGCGTCATCTTCACCCACTCTCCCCTACACAATGTACACATAAAATATGTATCTACCTAAATAACCAGAAAGTGATGCGCTCACCTCAGCGTATTCCTATAATATTATTCTGTAGCCCCTTATGATTGTTGCTTCCATTTCCATATATTTCCTTGAATGTCACAGGAGCCAAACACGTCAATTGTCGCAAACATCAACTTCCCGATTTGACCGAGCGCAGTGTGTTCGTTCCTCGTTGGTTTTTTTGTAATGGTTTGTGAATGTGACAAATGTTCGAAGAAGACACGTTTTCCACGCCGCGCGCCGGGCAGTTTGTCGTTTTTTCTAGAGTTCATTCACCAATAATTTCGCAAGATTATTAGTCGCCTAATAGTTTTATCTCGTCCTAACCATAACCTAACCAGCTACTTAATCAGAAACCAGCAAAGTTCTTTGCAGATTATTACAAACGTCTGTTCTCGGGTTGTGAGGCCGTCGTCGGTTGGAATCTTTTCCTAACGTTTCGCCGGCACGAGTGGTCGGCATCTTCAGAGGTTATCAGTCGTCCGGTGTGGCTGGAGCGTACCTAATGTTACGTAAAATCGACTTTAAATTTTGTCATGGCATTCATTCATTTAGAGACTAGGCCGAAAAAGAAGCATCTTACGGACTTAAATGAGTCCGTAAAATAGCTATTTTTGGGAGCGTATGACAAAAAATATTTTTTCAACATTCCAGGCAAATCTCAGGATTTTTTTTTTATCTAAAGATAAAAATTCATTGCTTTCTTTGCTATTGTGACTACCTTCTACTTCGACCCACTGCCACTATTACATATTAAAACTCAAATTTTATGTAAAGGGTGTATATTTTGAGATAACTTTTTAAACATAAGCCAAGTTTTGATTTTTTTCTAATCAAAAAATGACGACAATATAAATAAAAATAATATGAATGTTTACTGTTTACTTTTTAGTTGCTCCATAATATATAAGAATTCACTAGATTTAGTATAAAATCAGTACCTATGTACGACTGAAATTGGTAGATCTACTGAAAAAGCTGTATATCTGGCAACACTACAGTTTTACACGTTCCAGCCAACGCGCCTGCCTCGCCTAGAGATCGTGTATACAGGGCGATCTCTGCGGCCTCGTCAAGCCGCGAAAAATATAGCTAGCGAAAAGTGCTAATTTTGATTGACATACTCTTCTGGTAGGATGATGACAAAGTTGTAAATTTCATAACTAAACCAAACGGTAGAAAATCTCATTTTAAGAAGAAATATGAATGTATGTATGTAAAAATTACGAACCAGAAGAGTGCAGGGCGGTAAATTGTGCCCTCTTTTCGTGAAAATTAATACTCACGCCTATGGCTTTTTGTGTAAAACGGAAAGGCTGATAGGTTGCACACGAAAAATCTGCCACTTGGATAATTCAATCAACAACTTTGTATAAAATGAGTTTCTTCAAGTTTTACTTAGGTGCGAACTTTTGAGCCGAGATTGAAAAAGTAAATGGAATTACTACTACCTTTTTTTTAAACCATGATGATGGTAAATTGCAGTTATTTCTTACAATTCCTAAAATTTGTTACTTTCATTCTCTCGCAATTATTCTCAGAAACTTTCCTTCTTCAAAATAATACTAAAATTTGATCCCTTTTCAACAAATAGATACAAACAAAATGACACTATTTTAAAATTCAACCACATTTTTGTTTACTTAAACTTTATTTGCCAATGCATGTTTTTTTTGCTATGCATGTTGTAAATTATTGTAAATAGTAATAAATAAATATAAAATAACCAAGCTACTGGAAAATACTGCCTAAATGAATGCTGTTTTTTTGCGAAAGTTATTGTGCGTTAAATGAGAAACTCATACAGCAATAAAATACAGTATGATGAAACCAGACTCCCCAGATCGAATTTTTTATTTACTTGCCGGAATATGATATAAATAACAACATACATAATTCAATGTTCAGTGTACCTAGGTACAGGGTGGTCTAATTTAAACGCGCACTGGCTGTTCTTTTCAATACTTACTGTGTAAAATTTTATGCGGAATCCGAATATTATTTCGGATTTGCTATGTCACAAGGATATTAAAAAAAGACACAATTTTTCGGAAAAAGTTGATGGAGAATTTTATCATAGAACTTTACTATTGATCATATCACCTAGAAGTTTTCCTCACGAACTTCTTATAATATAACTATATAAATAAATGATAAATAACTAGAGATGTATAATATGAAAAAGGAAGAGGAAATTAAGAAGTCTAATAATATAACCATAAAATATACCTACTTATTTAGAGCCATGAAAAATAAATGGATATAATTCAAGTGAAACCACCATAACAAATTGAAATCATAACATGCTTCCATCCAGTTATAATCTATTAAGTTTAATATAATAATAGCGAGTCATGAAATCTTATTATAGGTGCACTAAAGTAGGATTAATAACAGCTTATATCTTACATGTGCAACGAAATATCATCCAAGGAAGTTTTCCAATGAACCACCCGTGTGCATAAATCCTTCCTTCCCCACAATAGGTACCTATACAGGTTTTAATTTGGAAAATTTAATAGGCGACCCCGTAAAAGGAAAAGTTCATCTGAACTTGTTGGTATAAAAACTTCCTTTTCGAGATGGCCTATTTTGATAAAACTTATATGTTTTTAGTACCTAGTAAGTAATAAATAAGTAAAAGATTTCAGCACACCACTGCTTTTGTATAAGTTTGATAATTACAAATACCTACACAGAAAGAAATTCTTGGCATGATATTAATCACCACTAGTGATTAACTTCGGAGCCATTGTCACAATGCCTTTTTCATCAACACAATGAACAAAAATGATTGTAACAATGAATGTTGGTGATTAGGTAACTAACATGTTCATTAACATAATGACCCAACGAACATTATTATAATGTACTAGAGTCGTTAACTCAATGTAAAAAGTGATGTCTACAGAGAATAATACGTTGTGTGAATGCAAATTGGGCATTGAAACAAGGTACAAATACATTGACTTAATGATTTCAAGGTGTTTAATATTATGTACCGTTCATCACTGTATGTTGTTGCTATGATGTATAACGTAATTGTCTAATGTTTAGTGATGTTTATGTCAACGTACAGTTTTATAGTTTAATACAACTGTATTATCATAGTAATGTTCAAAAACATCAGCCAATGTACCCAAGCATAAATATAAGGAACAGTATCATTAGTTAATGTATTAATGCGTGCTGTCAATGTCCTTGTGCCTTGCGACAATGTCCTAAGTTATCAATACTGGTCTTTTTTATTTATTGTGGACCTGCCACGCCCCACGCTGTACTCTAGTATGAAACTTTCTGCCGGTGTGTTGACTTGTCAAGTTATCCTGTGTCTGTGCGTATAATACTAATACGATCTGTTAGTGTGACGATTCTGTTAGAGTTTTGCTAAGGTAAGTCATCTGGTATTAAATATGCAAATTTCTGATATTATGGTTCAAGCAAAGTCTAGAGAATACTCTATACTTTGGTTAAAGTAACAGAAAATACAGTGATTTACAGTTAGTGGGCCCCACCGCTCGCCGCGTATATTTTCGGTTTAAACGCATCTTTAAAAAAGGTTAACCTTTAAGTTATGATAAGTCACGATCAAACGCCCTCGAACAATTTTGTTGATCCAAAGAAATTTAATGGATTTTTGATTGTGTGTGTGCACAACCAGCGAAATTAAACTCTGAAAACTATGAAAACTTTCACACACATTCAAAATATTATACCTACAGACCTATGCTGTTTTTATTAATTATTAGATATCTAATCATAATTGTTTTAGTATGTACCACTCAGAAGATACAGTCGAGACACTATAAGATCATTGAAATCTGATAACTTGTCACAAGAAAAATTGGACCATTGCTGGACAGCAAGAAAGTATCGTCTAAACGAAATTAGTGCGATAGACCCAACTCAGCTGTTATAGAAAAATTACCATTTTACAAACAACCGTCAAGATTTAGGCTGGAAGTTTATACTTCAAATTTTGATATATACCTACATAATGTTGGAGATTTGGAAGACTCAAGGGTGACAAATCGTCCTAATTAGGAAAAGTAAGAGACTTTTTCCTAACTCTTTACATAAACAGCATTTTTGAGGCTATTTTTAATTTAATTTGTTGTATTTTCAGAAATATGCACTTTACTATGGGCATAGGACCGGAGAATGGGGTCGAACTTCTAATAAGCTCGGAAAAGGAAGTACCACAATAAAAGTTATACCTATAGGCACATTCGAGTATATGAGTGATGAATGGTAAGGCAAGACTATCATCAGAACTCTACTAGAGAGATTGCAACAAGAAAAAAATTAGGCAAAGTAGTACGTCCATTAAGGTAGAGTGTGATGATGTAAGTACCTATAGTCACGATTAATGACAAAATGAAACCTCATAAAAATGCTGCTTATCTAAAAATATAAAATAACATGCCATTTCATAAATAATTACTTTAACTAGCAGCAATTTTCCAATAGCGTTTCAAACCTTTTTAGACAAATTTTTTATATAGAATAGAGTCTACAAATTCCTACTCCAAAACACGTGTTTATGGGAATATTTAAAAAATGTTTAATAAATGGTTCTATAAGAATTTCGCTGTTGTGTTCTTAGTTCTTTTGACCTAGATTTTACCTATCCATTGTAAATTTTATATAAGAAATTGGTTTCTAAATAAAATTACAGGTGAGAGTTTTTAGAATATCCTTTTTTATTTTTTGTTCAAAAAAGGTTGGCACTCAACGGTAAAAACTACTGAAAAAATCCAACGTCCAAAATCAAAAAGTAAAGTGATAGAAGTATGTGTACAGGGTGTGTCATTACTCGTTTTTTATTGATTATATTGCTAAAAATGTTAACAGATTTAACGATTTGTAACAAATAATATGGTTTAAAAATAACCGACATATTGGTTTTTACATGTTCATTACAGTACATCCAGAAGGTAATATTCAAGTATAGATCAAGATGCTGTCTAAGTGGCCGCTACTTCCGGCTAAACCAGAAGTCGGAAATGGAAACTGACCTACCGTATTTAATACTCAGTATATGCTCGGTATATACTCATTAGCAAAAGCTGTTAGCAGAATTTGACTTAATTTTTTCGTACAATCTGTTATACCTTTTAAAGCAACGTATGAACAGCCATTTGGTTCAATTTTTTCTGAATCGAATAATTTGTATAATAAACAAAATCCGTTCATTTTTAGCAGACTAATCAATAAAAAAGAGTTCTGACACACCCTGTATAATAAATCATCATGACGAATCCTAATATTAATGTCATCGAACATTAAGCCAATGCCCTGAAGTGATTGACCAATGATAATAGATCATCATGAGAATGTCTGTGATATCATATTATTAATGTCCTCGAACATTAAGCCAATGCCCTGAGCTGATAGACCAATGTACAGGAAATCACTACGAGCATGACCATTTCGACATAATAATAATGACTTGTAACATTGAGCCAATGTCCTGAAATGATAAAGCCAATGTAAAAAAAACATTACGAGGAAGACCGTATTGACATAGTAATGATGCCTTCGAACATTAAACCATCACCCTGAAATGATAATCACAATCACCTTAAGTTCAAGCAATGACCAATAAAACATCATATTGATCAAACCGGGCATCGGTTGAAATTTAATGTACAAATTCATTACCACAATGTCTTTTTTAATTATATTTACGTAGGTTTTTCGTTCTGTGTAGGTACTTTTTTTGTTTCTCGCATTTTTTGTCTATCTTGCTTACTTTTCGAGAAAAAATCTTGTATCCGTCCACGCCTGAAGGATGAAATTTGATTCAATTAATAAAATTAAATAATAAAATATTTTTTTCCAACAATCAAAACAAAATTCCACCACCGCATTTTAAAAAAATATATATGAAATTTAACATCTTCTATCTCGACAACGAAGCTTTCAAACATACAGCTTTCATTCGGCATGATAGCCAAATGAAAGCTACCTACCTAAACACTTGTACAAGTTGAAACGAACTTTTCTTATTATTTTTACTAGTTCTATCACAGAAAATATACTACCGTGGTTCTATCGCTTATTAAATTTTCCCGATTTAACCTGAGACACCCTCTATATTATTATAAGCTGCTTCTTTTTTATTGCAACTGACAACAATAAATATGCAGAGGAGTAAAAATACACCAAATTTTGGTATACTTACCTACAGGGTGTCCAACTTTAAAATTGTACAAATCCGTAAAATCTTAATTTTTGGAGATAATCGCCTAAACTTTTTTTTTGAAAGGGCTTCAAAAACCGCTTCTTTTGACCTTCCTGCCATTTTAAAAATGCAAATCCAGGGCCGGCAGCGAATTTTTTAAACCCCCGATTTTCACTAAAACCATTTAGCGATTTTTTTACCACAGCGTTAATCAGAACACCCAAAAACCCCTGTATACCAAATTTGAATAAAAAATATACAGGGAGTTCCATTCTGCAGGGTGTCAAATTTGAGCAAAATATGAATTTTAAAGGCATCTGCCAAGTCAAGTGTGCCATGGAACCCCCTCAAAACAGTTGAATGGTCAATAGGACCACTCAAGGTGTTGGTGTGTCCAATAAAAAATATACAGTGTGTTCTTTTCCGTGCCATCTCAAATTACAAAATTTTTGGAACTTTATACTTGTCAAAACCGCTCCACACACTATAAACGAACTAGATCTAAAAAATTCAGGACACAACAGGGAACGCACAGAAAATATACTTAAAATACTTCGAAAATTATGACCTTTCAGTGACATATCTATAAAAAAATTGCCTAGTTCAATTCCCCCAGCCTACTTAGATGTTCAGGGGTGTTAACCTGAAAAACCAGACTCACTGTACAGGGTCATTCAAACTCGGCGTCCCAGGCCGGTAGCGGGCAAACGAGAAGTAAAAAAAATCTGCATGTGGGATCTTAAATGGGACCAATTGTAGACCAAATTAAGATTAAAATTAAAAAAAAAATGACAAACGGCGCCAGGCGTCGCGACGCCCGGTATAATTTTTTCTAACGAACATACTTTTTCTATTGCACACGTGGATACCTCCATTTTTGCTCTACAACTTTTATCTAAGGCGTTTTGTCAGTTTTTGTCCGCTTAAGAAGTTACAGGGAAAAATATCCAGAAAATTAAAAGGGCTAATTGACTCTAAACTCCGAGTAGGCCATGACAATTTGTTTGAATTTGTCAGTTTGGCATTACAAGTACAGCACAAGCATTAATCAGTGTAAAAAGTAGTGTTTTGTAATGGCCACACACGTCGATAAAGTAAATATGCTACTTATTTATGGAGAAGCCCAGAAAAATGCTAGAAGAGCTGCAAATATTTATCGACAAAAGTATCCCGAGAGGTATCCTGACCGGTATGCACCTGCTATAAAATGTTTTTGCGACTAGAGCAAAATCTAAGAAATAATAAAGATGCATTTAATATCAGAAAAGGCAAAACTATAAGAAGAAGGGCCAGAAGTGATGAAAATATAGCATTAGTATTAAATTATTTTGAGAATGCACCAGAAAAATCGATAACCAATGCAACGCGTGATTCAGGATACCTTTGTCGATAAATATTTGCAGCTCTTCTAGCATTTTTCTGGACCTCTCCATAACTAAGTAGCAAATTTACTTTATCGTTATGTGTGCCCATTACAAAACACTACTTTTTACACTGATTTATGCTAGTGCTGTAATTGTAATGCCAAACTGACAAGTTCAAACAAATTGTCATGGTCTACTCAGAGTTTAAAGAGTCAATTAGCCCCTTTAATTTCCTGGATATTTTTTCCCGTACCTAACTTCTTAAGCGGACAAAAACTGACAAAACGCCTTAGATAAAAGTTGTAGAGAAAAAATGGAGGTATCCACGTGAGCAATAAAAAAAGTGTGTTCGTTAGAAAAAAAATATACAGGCCGTCGCGACGTCTGCCGCCGTTTTTCATTTTTTTTTATTTTAATCTTAGTTTGGTCTACAATTGGTCACATTTAAGATCCCACATGCAGATTTTTTTTACTCTTTTCGTTTGCTCGCTACCTACCTGAGACGCAGAGTTTGAATGACCCTGTACATACAGTGCCCACCAAAAAGTTGGAACCATGTTAGTCGAGTTTTTCTTGAAACTAGCCGATTAGGACCCCAAAAGGGTCCATAACTAAAAAACATCACATTTGGATGATAGGCAATCAATTCTAAAGTCAAATATGGCACACCGAAAAAAATGAAATTTATTAGTTTTAATATTTTTTCAAAAAATCAAAATTTATCATTGTCAGAATTTTTGTCTGAAAATTTACACATAGTGGTAAACTAAAATTCCAAGCAACTTTTTCAAATAACAAATAAAGCATATTTGGGCTATTTATTTCATTAAATGTCGTTTTTGACAGGTATGTCAAATGACGTCACGACGTTTAAGGTGGATTTATAAACTCGACGTTTGCGTTGGCGCTCGCCGTTGCCGTTTGCGTCGAAGATTCAACCCCAATATTTTACGTGTAACACCGTTTATAAACGCCGTCGAACGTTGCAGTCTGCGTCCGATGGCGTTCGAGATAAACTAATTTCATCTTTCACGTTCTGTCGTTCACATTTCTGGACGCAAACTCCGAAGGTCACCGTCAACTTCGAGCGCCAACGCAAACGTCAAGTTTAAAAATCCACCTTAAATGATCTCATTTCAAATCTTTTTGGAAGCAGAGATGATTGCCCCAGAGTAGTTTCATCTTAGCCCAAAAAAAAAAAAAAAAATCCATAGGGTTCCAACTTTTTGGCGAGCACTGTATAGGTATGCCGCACCCATTATAGCTTACTTGTAAAAAAACGCAAAATTGTCGTAATTTAAATTAGAATACAAAATATTGGGAAAATGAGTCCCTTTAGGGCATAAGTTATAATAACAGAAGTTTAAGTACTTACTTGAAAGGTAGGTACCTACTGTAGTAGGTACTGCAGTGTACTGCAGCGCATTAATATATAGGGTGTTCGAGTAATTGTCCGTTGAATAATGTCAAAATGCATCACTCTGTATGTATAATGTTCTCCAAATATTTGTACAGGCGCGGCCCTTGAAATCGTTCCAATACGTGCGGTCGCAAAGGAGTTCAACTGACAACGTTGCAATTACCCCTCCCCTCACTCGCGGTTTCAAAGACAACCTTAACCTCAATCAAGAGCATGCGCGGTTTTGTTTTTGGAAAGTCAAAATGAAATCGCGCATGCTCCTGACAGTTTCAAACTAGTTTGGAATTCTGCCGAAACATACCTATAATATCTTATTACGTGACATTGCCTTACGTGACATTGCCAGTTACAGTGCGAAAAACAGTAAATTCGGCGCTGTTAGGTTGCCCCTAATCTTACAACCCTTCCCCCGGACATTGGCGACTTTTTTCGCAAAAGTAGGTATTTCTACAACCTCGAATAGAGCCGATCTAAAAATCGAAGGAGAAGGTAAATCTCTTAATTGGATGTCGTACTTTCCTCCGATACCAAAAAGAACCTCGAGTATCTAAGAGAATTTCCCGATTCACGATTAACCACTTTTGAGAAACAGGGCGGGTGCGTAGAATCAACGAAACCGACGGAAAATCCTTTGAAACCGCTTTTATAACTTGTGTGTTTTTTCTTACTTCTCGATTTTTCTGGAGCCCGGGAAACATCAGAACCTCACCCGAAGATTCCGGCGAAGCTTTAAAAATTCAATTAAATCAAAGTTTTTGGTTTGCGGTTAAGATAAAGAAGGTAATAAACCAATGTAAAAAACCACTAAGAGATTCTTCTACCTTATGTAACTAATACCACTTTGACAATCAAAGAAATCCGCGTAATTTCACGTTACGTGAATCTCAACACACCAAGGAACAGTGTAAAACTTTAAATCCACTTATAAAATTATTGTAATAATAATGCAACCTATTTTCGTTGACTGGCGTATTAATACGTCATTAAACAACACAGAGCAATCAAATCGGATACGCAAGTTATCAATATATCCACTCGAAGTTAAGGCAACCTCATCAATTTTGTAGTCAAACAAAATGCTGTGATCTTTACGAGAGTTATGTACGATGGTTCACTTTTGCGGGTTTAGATCGAGGCGGTTGATGCAACACCAGTTCGCCAAAACATCAATCTGGCGCTGAAGGGATATGCAGCGATCCAATGAAACAATCAATGAATAACTATTTAAATCATCAGAAAACAGAACTAACAACGGGCCCAGATTAGGTCTCTGCGGAACACCAGATGTCGCAACATATTAGAGAGAATTGTAGCCATTATAGCAGACAAACTGTAAACGATTCATCAAGTAAGACCGAAAAAACGAAACGAGCGTGTCATGGAACCCAAAACGGTGGAAGTTTATTAAATAATGTGTGATGGTCGATTTTATCAAAGACCTTAGGGAAATCCACGTACACATCCACCTGGTTCCTGCCATCCAGCGTCTCGAAAATGAACTGTGTAATTTCAACCAGATTAGTTGCTGTTGAACGATTTTGCATAAATCCATGTTGAAAAGGAGAAAGCTGACTTCTGACAGCTTGATAAAGACGGTTATACACAGCCACCTCAAAAACCTTGGCAAAGTTAGATAAGATGGAAAGAGGCATGTAGTTTACTATACATCCGACCTATCACCTTTTTTTAACAAGGGGCATACACGTGATGATTTCCAACAATCAGGAAAGGTTGACGTTTTGGTAGATAAGTTAAACAACGTTGTAAGAGGTTCAATAAAGATATGCCAACAGTCTTTAACTAAAAAACTTGGAATTGAGTCATGACCAGACGTAAGTTTATTTTTTAACTTTGGATAAGCTACCTTAATTTCGTCAGAAGAAAAGTATTTTATGTCGTTAGTATCAACAATTTGATTAGACACAATCAAAAATGGTAACTGGAAAGTTGTAGAAAAATAAGACGCAAAGTCATTACCAATCAATTCAGGATCAGAAAAAAGTACACGTTGTGTTCCTGGTATCCATGTAGTGCCCTTTTTATTGTTAGTAAATGACCAAATTTTGTTAGGATCAGAGGAGATTGAATTTTGAATCTGAATTAGGTAAGAATTATGTGCTCCATTATTAGGTTCGTTAATATCGATCCAAGTCTTTTGAAATCATTCAAATCAGAGGCGTTCCCAAGTCGTTTATATTTTTGCCAAGAGCTTTCTTTAAGTTTTATAAAATGGATTATTTCGCCATTATAACAAATCGTATACTTTGGTTTTCCGTCATCATTTCTTAACACAAGATCGAGGATTCGATCATTTGCGTTTCGAAATTAGTTTATCTGGGAGGCACCTATATAATTAATGAAGTTAACAGTTATCTGCCTTTTAGGATCTTCAGTTCTTAGTTCGCAAAAGTGGGGAACGTTAAAATTACCTACCAATAATATATACAAAACGTTCATGACGATCAACAACATGTGACAATAGTTCAAGGAAATATCCATAGTCACCAATTGTCATTCTTGGTGGTAAGTACGTGGACATCTCGTGGGAGTTACTTCCCAACATGATCAAGCTGCTGAATTTAAATTTGGCACTTGTGTGTTTTTGGGGATGGAGAATAAGCTGAAAATGTCAATTTCTACGTATCTTACAGAAGGCGCCACTTGCGCTGTTTTTGGTTTTTGCTTTTACTCGTAGCTTTTTGAGGTTCTCTTTTTGGTCATGCAGATCCATCAATTTAGTGTATATTTTCATTCTGCAATAAAAAGGTACTCTGTTTCATAACGACCAAATCAACCGTTCGCGTTTAAATTGCCAAAACGTGCCCCAAAACACCTGTTGACGTCAATATTCGAAAAATAAAATTTTCACCTACTGCTTCCAAATGTTACAGATCAACCGTACATTTAAAATGAAGAAAAAATGCCAAATGAACATTGGTCGAAACACATTTGTTTTCTTGAAATAGGGTATCCAAACTTTGTCCAGTTTCAATCCGTTCCATTTTGAAAGTGAACATTTTTTGGGACATTTGTGTGTGCAATATTTGAATGCAGTAGGTGAAGATTTCATTTTTCGAATATTGAAATCAACAGGTGTTTTGGGGTACGCAAAATAGTGTGCGATTTTTTTATATTTGACAATAACTGTCAAAAATATAGGTTTTTTGTTAATAACTTATTTAATAAGCGTTTTCATAGAATTTAAGTAAGACCATTCGAAAGAGCAGGCAATTTCTCAAAAGAAAAATGTATTTACATATTTTTTGTAAAATAATTAAGTAATGAATGAGTTTTTTTAAGATCATACGTTTTCATGCTTCCTCGTATTTAAGACAGCCGAAATTGAGAGCGGCGCGTGGAGCGCGACAGTAATAACTTTTTACACACACAACTAATTCATATGCAACAAAGTTTATTGGAAAGTGACACCGTAAAGCAATTAAAAAAATCTTGTAGCATTAATTTCCAGGAAGGGATACGCCTGTCATATTATTGTAAAGTTGACATTGATCAAAATTTCATGCATTTTCACAATAATTGACGTTACATAGACAATTTGTAATATTTTTGAGCAATATTACAAAATGTTTCTACTACATGTATGTAGTTTTGAATAAGCAATATAAGATTACGATAGCAATCCTCGTTTGTTTTTTTTTTTTTTTCACTTTGAACATAGAGATTTTCCATAAATTCTTGCTATCGTATATTTAATATTTATTTCAAACGCTCATAATATCCGCATAAAATTAGATATTGAAACTCAATAGGTGACTTTTTTTAAGCTTAAAACGTTTGCTTTTTGATAGCATAAGTTATTTTAATGTAGGTATTTCTTTTTTTTTCTCGTTTATTTCTGCCGTAACCCGCGTTATAATTAATGTTCCAAAACGCAGAACTCAATTTTTCTTATTTTTAAATCCAAGAATCAAGCTGAAGGAGGTTTCTTACTGGGATGAGACCAATCCTAAGTGAAAGTACACGTTTGTATTGACGTGGGGACGAATGGCATAGCTTAAATATATATATCCCCCCCGAAAAATTCAAGCTATATACAGGGTGTTTTATTAAGGGTGAAGAGGTACCATATCTCAGGAATTAATAGTCCTGGAGCTTTGGGGAAAAATCTTCTTAAGTAATATGGTCACGAAAAATCGTTGGAAATTATATTTAAGTTCGTAGGTCCGCCGCTAGGGGGCGTATTCGCAACAGTAAATTCGAAAAATGACGAAAAATAATTTTATTGCACTCTTCAGCAAATACTGAACAATTTTCGTTAAGGATTTTTTGCTCCTGCTCTTCAAATAGAGGTGAGACGGGCGGATAAACATTGACTTGAAAAAATTCTGCTAACTCCGGTTTGGTTTAACCAAATTGGTTGAATTTGGGCTTGTTGAAGAGAGATTTCCTTCTTCTATCAAATGATATTCCAGTAAGATCATTTCGAATTTCGTGGTCACCGCTAGAGGGCGCAATTCGAAAAATTTCCCTTTTATTACAAATTTCTCCGAAATTTTAAATTCAATTACATTTATTCTGTTATAATCGAAAAGTCGATTACATACTTTGGTATTGTGATATCTTCATTAGTTTCGGAGTTATCGCCAAAAGAATAAATATTAACATGTTATTTGAAAGAAGAAGGTAGGTATTTGTTTTCAAAGATTTTCGTGGTCAAGCATGCCATGAAATACATAAATAAAAATCTGCTTGAGTTTTTCATAAATAGCTAGATTTTCACTTTTTATTCCCTTAAACGTATTTCTAATTTACTTACCTTACCTGTCGTATTGATATGAAATTATCTCTGCAAAAAAATTAAAAATTAAAAATTCGATTATTCTTGCATTCAACTTCATTTTTACTAGGCGTCATTTTATTTTTCATTTTTTTTACTTCATATTCATAATCAGCATCTCAAAAAACATAAAAATATACATTTTCATTGAAAACTAATGATTCTACAATTAATTGTAGACGATTTTTGAGAAATTTCGGTGAAAGATCGATTTTTTAATTTTTTTATTTTTAAAATAAAAAGCGCACTTTTTCAACCTGCGGACTTTTAAATTAAAGTATGTTTGAAGGTGTTTCAAAAGGTTTTATTCAAATCCATGACTTCCCTAATTAATTCCTAATTAACACCATTTTTCGTCTACGTTGACTCCACTACAAGTGGCGCCCTCTGTGAGATACGTAGAAATTGACATTTTCAGCTTATTCTACATCGCCAAAAACACAGTAGCGCCAAATTTCAGTTTAGCAGCTTGATTATCTTAAGAGATATTGCCAAAATTCAATTTAAAAAAACTACAACGCCCTGTACCTCAGTAACTATTGAGATTTGACCCGTAGATATTAAGCTTAATCGTAATATTTTGACGTCCCCTGTCCCCTACCTGCTCCCGCGAGATGACCACCTACTTACCGGATACGCTGTATACAACGTACACAAAAAAAGTTATGTCCACTCATACTACACTTGCAACCAACAATGTCTATGATCGGAAAAGCCTCGAGAAGGGTACCTAAACGCAGTTCCACTTTTATATATTCGGAGAGTGCAAGCAGCGCTCCACCTTCCACTTCCTCTTGCCAGACGTATAATGGGTCGAATCTTCTGTCACATCGAAATACATTATAATTGGAAGAAAATTGCTGCGAGCTTAACATATTACTCGTAATGTTAGTCTCAACCAAGCCAATGCACTCAAATTCAAAAAGATACACCGATGTGTAATTCATGTTTACCTTAGATCGCAAACCCACAATATTCTGAAAGTAACACTGCAATTTGGACCTGAAACTCACGTTTATAATGCTCCGGTAATGTGATGTTTGCTTAGTTGTACGATCAAATGACAGATTAATCTGCTTATATACATCACTAGAATTGAGTTTTTTAGTGTTGCGTATTAACTTGTGGACACAATCAGAACTATCCAGACTGACCCTCAGAGGACGATTATTGACTTTGGTATGAGTCAAACTTTCCCAAGTAACAAATTGGTCTGATATTGCATTCAATATATATAGAAAGTTAAACAATTGAGTGGCAAAATCTTTATTATGATTATATCGATTTGCATGGGCGCCCATAGGGGGGGGCAAGGGGGGGCACGTGCCCCCCCCCCCCCTGGAGATTCTCAAAATCCCTTCGCGTTATATTTTATATTATTATAGTCGAGGAAAAGATTATTTTCATATCATTCCAGGTATACAGGGTGTCCCGAAATTAGCCTGCCATAATTTACGAGCGTGTTTTACGACCTAAAAAAATGAAAAAAGTTCCTATAAACATGGCTTTAAAAATTCACCCTAATGGGGCTATAGCCCCGAAAAGGATCAGTTTCACAAACGGTTTTTTCAAAATTTTTCCAGAACGAACCAAGGTAACATTCTGAAATTTGGTATGTGATGTACCTGTGAGATTTGACATTTGCCGGGGTAGCGATAGTTAGACATTCTTAATCATAGGCGTCCTAAATGGGGGTTAAGGGGTTAAAAATACCCTAAATATTTTGTGTGTGCTTTTTCCCCAAATTTATTGCGAAATTATAAAATTTCAGGGTATTCTACGAAAAAATTGTGCTCTTGTTAAACTTTGATAGCGTGCACCGTTTTCGAGTAAAATCGTATTGAAATTTTTTTGCAGAGGGCCATGAAAATGCGTATTAGAAATTAGCCTGCCATATTTTACCAGCGTGTTCTACGACCTAAAAAATGAAAAAAGTTCCCATAAACATGGCCTCAAAAGTGCCCCCTAAGAGGGCTAAAGCTCCCGAAATGGACACTTTGGCAAACGGTTTTTCTAAATATTTCCAGAACGAGCAAAGATAAAATTCTGAAATTTGGTATGTGACATACCTGGGAGAATCAACCATGAAAAAAGCGCAGAAAAAATTTTGGGGTATTTTTAACCCCTTGACCCCCTTATTTGGGACGCCTATGATGAAGAATGTCAAACTCTCTCTACCTCGGTAAACGTCAAATCTCACAGATATATCACACCTAATTTCATAATTTTATCTTTGTTCGTTCTGGAAATATTTAGAAAAAACCGTTTGAAAAAGTGTCCATTTCGGGGGCTATAGCCCTCTTGGGGGACTTTTTTGAGGCCATGTTTATAGGAACTTTTTTTATTTTTTTGTATCAAAAAAACGTGGTGGTAGATTATGGCAGGCTAATTTCTAATAGGGATTTTCATGGCACTCTGCAAAAAAAATTCAAAACGAGTTTACTCGAAAACGATGCATGCTATCGAAGTTCAACAAGAGCACCTTTTCTTCGTAGAATACCTTCAACTTTCATAATTTTGCAAGAAATCTGGAAAAAAGTATACAAAAAAATTGGGGTAATTTTAACTCCTAAACCCCCCCATTTGGGACGGCTATGATTAAGAATGTCTAACTATCGCTACCTCGGTAAATGTCAAATCTCACAGGAACATCACATACCAAATTTCAGAATTTTATCTTCGTTCGTTCTGGAAATATTTATAGAAACCCGTTTGTGAAACTGCCCTATTAGGGGGTATTTTTGAGGCCATGTTTATACGAACTTTTTTCATTTTTTAGGTCGTAGAAGTCGCTGGTAAATTATGGCAGGCTAATTTCGGGACACCCTGTATAAAACAAACCCCTAAAATATTTTATACAAAATTTAACTGGGCCACAATCACATAAACTAATTATCGATTCAGAGCTAGGTAGTTCTAAAAAGAACAAGGTTAGATGAGATAATTTTGCCCCCCCCCCCTAAAATATTTTCTATGGGCGCCCTTGTCGATTTGTATTGTTAGCTACAGGTGTCTCTGTGTTATGAATAATAATGTTGCACTTTCTCCTTTCCTGCTCCTGGACCTCACAGACATCTTTCTCAAACGTAAAGCTGTTAACAACCTCAACAGATCTCTGCTTTTTCAACTCGGCCACATCATTCCCCAAAGCTATGACAACAGCCTTTAGATCATTTATGTCGGAGCCAACTTCTCTACATCTTTTACAAGTCCAGCAACACAGGAGATTAGTTTGTGCCCATTCGTTCCGCAGACCCACCGCAGCAACGGCACTCAGTCATCGCCTACAGTCCAACAATTCCGGCCTACCGCGGCTATAGTAGGTCCGGCGCATGTACAAAAAACAAACGAAAATACCGGAGACCGGAGTGCAGCGAACCAGCAACCACAGACTTGATATTCAGACAGAAACAGGTTGAACTATGACTATCCGCACACCGATGGCCAGACACCACACAGCTCACTTCACACAATTTAATACCAAAGTCTAGAGAATACTATCTCTAGACTTTGTTAATACGGTGATAGCTCACGCAAAAAAGTGAATAAACGTTTTAAAGCACCAACAGCCAACAGCTTCGCATACTATTCACGGGATACAGATACTATATGACTACGTTCATCTCGTGACAACTCGATCGGATTGAAATGGATCCGATTGAGTTATGTCAAATCTTTTATAATTCTACGTTTAAGTACATCATGAGTAAAGGGCGGAATATATGTAAATTGCATATATATGCATTTTTTGCATATTTTATTCAATTTCGCAAAACATTGCATATTTCTCGAAAAACTATATTTTTGTGCATATTTGCATGTTTTTCCTATACTTATCATATCTTATCCTATATCTTATCATATAAATATGATATAAGATACAACCAAGATTATGAGAGCCCAGAGACAACTCGCAGTGTGTAGTGCAAAGTCAAGATATCCTGAAAAATGGGGATGTAGCTAACCAACTTGTTTTTATTAAAGTTAATTTTAGTTGTATACCAGATATAATTCTTTAATTAGAAAGTAGAAATTTAGGTTTAAGCGAATCTGTTGATTTTGTTCAAACATTTTCCGCTAAATGTAGAAAGGTTCCCGGTGATGTAGGTATTAAAGTTAGAAAAAAATTAGATGCTGTACCTACTGTAAAAAAGATTGAAGGGTTCAAATCTTTAATGGTAGTAAAGAGTATTTTTCATGGTAAATCATCCAACGCATTTGCACCTTGGCCTTATACCTTACTACCCAAATTAAAATATTGTCGTATTACATAGGCGCAGATGATGTTGAGAAAAGCTTTTCTATATATAAACATATTTTTAACGACAGAAGGCAAAGATTTTTATTGGAAAACTTTGAAAAGTATTTAAACATAAATTCCTACTATACAATTTCAAATTAAAAAGTTTTTATAATTCTGGCTTTAATATATGTACAGTGTGTCCCAGGATTAGCGAATTTATAGGTGTAAATGACAAAAAAATTTCGGGTTGAAAAATGATCTTCTGGGGTTCCGCCCTGCTTAGTTTGAAACTAATTTTTGACATAATTTTACTTTCGAAAAATCAAGTACGCCTTGGAAATTTTGAAAATACCGATTTTGTACACTAGTAAAGTGCCCCCTCTGTAGCTTTTACGACAAAATGTTATTAAAGAAAGTTGTTCCGAATGAAAAACTGAGTATATGTGCAAAATTTCAAAATCCTAGGCCACCTTTGATTTTTGTCCCTTTTTTATTGGAAAAGTGGGAAAAAGTGACGTTTTGGTAAAAGATATTACAAAATATTATAAAAGAAAGTTGTTCAGAATTGAAAAATGTGTATGTATGCTAAATTTAGTAATAATCGGCTACATTAATTTTTTGACTGTCATTTTATCATTAGGTGTGCTTGGTTTTTAAATTGTCTGTGTAGGTAGAGTTACCGTATTAAAGTTATTTTAATGCATAGGTACACAATTTTCAATTCTAAACAACTTTCTTTAATAATATTTTTTAATATATTTTACCAAAACGTCACTTTTTCCCACTTTTCCAATAAAAAAGGGACACAAATCAAAGGAGGCCTAGGATTTTGAAATTTTGCACAGATACTCAGCTTTTCATTCTGAACAACTTTCTATAATAACATTTTGTCGTAAAAGCTACAGAGAGGGCACTTTGCTAGTGTACAAAATCGGTATTTTCAAAATTTCCAAGGCGTACTTGATTTTTCGAAAGTAAAATTATGTCAAAAATTAGTTTCAAACTAAGCAGGGTGGAACCCCAGAAGCTCAACTTTCAACTCGAAATTTTTTTGTCATTTACACCTATAAATTCGCTAATCCTGGGACACACTGTAGTTATTTTACGAGGTATTTTATGTACATATTTGTTTTCCTTTCATTTTTCTTAAAATAAACCTTTTGCCTAAAATCAGTTTTGGTGTTTTTTAAGGTATTTTTACATGTAAAATAAATGCACATTATTGCATATTTGGCCAAATGAATGCATATTATTGCATATTTTAAATAAAAATGATGCATATATATGCGCATATTTCGATTGAAATTAAATGCATATATTCCGCTCTTTAATCGTCAGTATTGAATCCTACGGTTTTCAGTTCTCTCTAGGGACATTAACTTATTATACCAGTGACTATTTCTATAGTCACTGATTATACTTATTCCACAGTAGGTTGGTGCACATTCTGGTCAACTTCTGTTTGGAAATATCGGCTTGATTTAAAATTTTAAATATGATTAAATTTCAATCTGTAGATGAAAGAAAGAAAATTGGACATCATTTCAGAAAAATTAAAAAGGATTTTCTGTCAGCGCCGGGGGTCGAACCCGGGACCTCTCCCTTGCTAGGCGAACGTTCTACCACTACACTACGCTGAACCGTTGAAATTAAGTCGGTCTGTTTGTATAGTAGCTGAACGGAGAAGCCTTCGTTCGCACCATACCACAGAAAATACTCTCCAATTTCCTCCGAAACACACCAGACTAATAGACACAACCTTGACGTTAGATACAGTTGTACCACCATACATCTTGGAAGTCATGCTGGTGTAGTCCCTCACAAACGAATCTCTCGTAAGGAATGATTGAAAATGAAAATGGAAATGGAGAAGAACTTTCATACGTATAGGACGTAGACCAATGAACATGAAATCTGTAGGGTTTGCTCCATCTATTTGAGTCCGCTCCAGTAAATTCAAACCTCTCTCAATCGGATCGAACGCGTCGAGATAAACGTAGTCGATAGTATTATTAACTGTGTATAATATACAGTTTTAAAATGAATGAAAAATAATTATATGTATTTAAAAACAGGCTATTTTAGTGGGGCTTCCAGTTCTGTATCAATTTAATTTCTTGAAAAGTTTCCGTATGACCACTGAGTAAAGAACATGGTGGCTCATTAATATAATTAGACATTTCTTAATAGGAGATTGATGCTGTCAAAATAAGTCGATTTATTTCAGTTAAACCTATGTATATTTATATAAAATTTGAAAACAATATCCTTGATTCTCGACAATATCTGTAGGTTGCAGATTTTATTATTTTTCCTTCGAAGTGAAATTTTATATTGTATGTTCCTTTTGTTAGAGAAATCTGTTCGTTGTTTTTTGAAACACCCTGTATGTATATCCGTGATATACTTGATTTGTTAGGGAAAGGATCAAGTCACTTGGCGCTGATGATTTTTTGTAAACAAATGGCCATAAAATGCACCAGTTTTTATACGAACTTAGAAAATAAAATTTTCTTGAAATCGGCAATGAAGTGAAGTCGGCACTGAAGTAGCCCATTATTGTACGATTTTTTCAATAAGTAGGCCTCTTGGAGATAAGTAAACATTAAACGTCAGACGCGGAGCCATCGCCCGTCAAAAGCTACCAAATATTCAAAACCCGGCCAATAAGTCCCATTTAACTCTTCGTACACATTGCGAAATTGTTACCTATAACAGCGCAAACTTTCAGTGTAAATATTTTACTGGGTTTGAATATTAATCTATTTTACATGTAGGCTGCACAACAGGGCCGTAGCCAGACAGAAACTTCAGGCAGGGCAAACGACTTTCCTGTCAGGGCAGTACCTACATATTTGAGAAGTGAGGGATAGGCACCTATAGAGCGTTACTTTGTCGATGGGAAGAAGAGGGGGGGGGGTAAAAAAAATTGAATAAATTTTCGTTATTAAAAATCGCGCCGCAGGCGAAAATTCGTGAAATATTCAAGGTCAAATATAATATGAGTATACAATTTTAAGTCAATGGTAGGTTTTTTTTTCGCTAAATATGCGGGCCCATAATCATTTCGGCAGTAAGCAAGAATACTCTGTTTTCTTTCATAGAGGAGACAAAAATGTGTTATCAAAGTTCTATTTTATTGTTGATTTTTAACTGACAAAAATCCAGCAATAATAATTATCAATAACAACACTGAACACCGCCTTGTGTGATGTGGAAGTAAAAATAAAAGTTAGTGCCAACCAAGTGAGTTTTTCGACTTCATACTTTCAGAATCGGATGCCAACTAGAATAGGTTTGCTTTAGATTTTTGTTTTCTTTGGGGGTTCAACATTTTGGAAATTTTAACTAAATTTATATACAGCAAATTTTGACAAGACGGTTTGTGATTTTGACTGACAAAGAGAAAATTGATCTCTCTTAAAATTGGTGTTTTTCTTCGATTGTTAAGCAGGCACCTTTGTGATTGCAGATTTATTATACCATGATTTGAGCCTTTAGGGTGGCATAAGCACACATGGCATTAAATACTACGAACCCAAGTGAGTTTTTTCTGCTTATTTTGAAAATCATTATGTTTTTCATAAAACCAATGCTCAATTCAAATACTGCGTTATAATGCGAATATTTGGACAAAAAATTAGCCAAATCTGATGTTTCGTTTAGAAAAACAATAGTATACCTACCTAAAGTTTCTTGTAATTTTATATTAGAGAAGAAGAAGAAAATACATTTCAGGTATAGTGTTTCCGCAAACGGGACATCAGATTTGGTTGATTTTTTGTCCAATACTTATAATGTAGTATTTGAGTTGAGCATTGGTTTTTTTGAATAAATTATCATATTTTTTTCAAAGGGCCACATTATGTCTATAATTTTTGCAAAAATTTTCTGGCCAGTGCAGGTAGGTATGGGTAAATTGAAATTTGTTTGAAGGTGTGGGGCAATAAAGATTGTATAAGTGAAAGTGAAAGTATAATAAATTAAAAAATCGTCATTATTTTTTTTTTCATAGTTTTTTTTTTCTCAATGGACCAGCGCCTTATCTACGGCCCTGGTGAGGTGACCGGTGAACTTGTGCCCCAGGCAGGGCAAACATTCTGCCAGGCAGGGCAACGCCCTGCCTGCCCCCCCCCCCCCCTGGCTACGGCCCTGCTGCACAACAGGCAGCAGTTTGGATTTTCTGTCAGTAAGTGCCGTGTCTGGTCATATTTGACCTAGGTAGAGCAATCGTCATAGTCAAGCGCGTAGTCGGTTCATGGACGGGGGATCCCTCATTATTATTTTTCCCCTAATAAAACATTTTTTCTGCCGAAGGCCTCGGCAACTAAATTCCACATGAGTCATAAAAAGTTGAACTTCAGTGCCTTGGTACATATAAATAACTATTATCCACATGTTGTCCTTGTTTATAGCATCCATTGAAAATATTATATAAGTATAAAATTGGTAAGTAATAAAATGTAATATTTAAATAAAAAAATCGGATATGTACAAAAATAACATAATTATATATTTTGGACAGGAGAATTATTTACTGGTCAGAAAATAATAGTACAAGATTTTACGTTAATTGTGGCTAAAAACTATGTCGCGGTCGGGGGGGCTGCCGCGATCTTAAATTACCACTGACTGTTATAGCGCTGTTACGCCTGATTTGCTTAACGCAAGTGAAAATTCTTTTATTACTTGGGCACTCACCGGAAAATGACAATGACATAATCTGTGACCTTGTCAGTACTTTGTTTAAAAGAGGTAGAAATATTACTCATCATTTAATTTTAATAATTTTAATCGGCGTGAAGTGGGCATTTTTTAAGAAATGAAATAGGATTGAAAAATTAGAGCGCCTTCATCAGAAGAGTCTGCGGATACCTAACTACAATATCAAAGTGACTCACTGAAATTTTGCATAAAAATAATAATTCTGACGTCACTGAAGTTATCAAGGGGATAGAAATATGCGTCCATTGTCATAGATTGACAGTTATTTACAACTTTCAAAGCCATCTTTGGCATAACTTGACCGCTGATTCTAACTTTGTAACGGAATTTTCCATTCCAAAATCCGTTACTCGTTTTTTATATTTTGTTATTAACATAAAGTCATTATTTTCGAACATATATCTCATAATATCTGATACATTTATTCTTCGTACAGTTTCAATTCATTTATAACATTGTATTCAATTTTATTACCACTTTTTCAAATTTTAAAATTTCAAATAATTCAAATTTTCGCGCGCCATATACGGAAATGGCCGTGTACTTTCGCTTAGCCTCGAACCCTGGCATATTCAAAATGCGAAAATTCAAGTGTGTGTTTACATTTCAGCAGGTATGTAGTTAAAGATCTGTATTATGAATTACTCGATTTTTCGGTTCTGTTGATGCATAATTTGAACATAAATACTGTTTAGTTGATTAAATGCGTGTCTTGCTAAAACCTGATTGGTCGGATGACGTAGGTCCTGCCAGCGATCGGCCGGCAGGGTCCAACCTGAGAAGAGTTTGCTCCCGTCTTGGTTGGTATCGAGTCGCGCAGAGGCATCTGCCCATTTCCCGCCAAATTTTCGGCATTTTCGGCTTTTATCTAGTTAAATTTTTGCCATCGGTGATTTATTTGAGTGGTTTTGTATCTTAATATCGGGGATTGACTTCGTGTGACTAATATTTTTGGGTTTTTCTGTTTTCTGTGTCCACGGCGTCGTGAGGCAGCGACGCTTGCCCAAGGCGTTTCCTTTTTGGCTGCGTAGCTGAGGAAGCGCGGGACACAGCAAGCAGGTGGTGGCTGTTTCTCCTGGAAAACCCCACAGGTGAGTAATTTCTTTTGATTTTTGCTTAGTTCAGCAACTTTACTACTCACCTGTGGCGTTTTTTTTTGACGTGCTATTTTTTTTTTGAAGGACTCATTTCGTTTAAGGCCCCGGTCATCTTTAAATCAAAAACATAGCATTGTCCTTTTTTTGAAAACCCACCATCTTGCGGCTGTTATCTTGTTGAATATTTTCAAGTTTTGGTCACATTGGTCACACGTTACTTTCTTATTTTTCGGGTTAGGTCTCGATTCTGTGGTACAGGGCCGCTCAAGTAAATCTGACACCGATAAATTCAGATTTCTAGTAAATTCATATTAACTTATATATTTTTTAACTTTCTTAAATTCTGTATTTACCGTTCAAGTCTCAAATAAATTTTTCGCGTTAAATTGGAGTTAAAATATCATAATTTTCAAGAATTCGGGCTGGAGCATTCTCAAATTTTTCTTCTTATTAATATTAAGCACTTTGCTATTCCGGTCAGTTCAATAATACTATCTATAAAATTTAAAAAACTATGCATAGTTCCCCTTAGTTTAGTATAGTTCTAAACGTTTAATTTTTATCATTATTTGTCAATATTTAATAACTTTAGTAACCTATTGGTTTATAAATTTCTGTAAAAGGCTTAGACCTTGTCTAATGCTACTTTCTTTCTGATCTGTTCACGCTTGCAACACCATCGTTGAGGACGCTATAACCACAGCCCGCTGTCGACAAACAACGTAACGAGAGCTGCGTAGGCATCGAGAGGAGTTGCGTTGGCATAGGTGTTGACTCCTGGTCAGCTCTACTTCGGCGCAACCCCTGAGAAATCTGCTAGCCACGACATCTGAAACGCCTACACGAGCAGACAAGGACCGGAGGAAGCCCTAGCCACGCCCCGCATTACTACGAGCCTCGTTTGAGCGTAAGCGACTAAAGACGCAGTTCAAACTTAACATTCAGAGTGAATCATAATAGAAGCTGAACAGTCAGTTTAATTGTAAAGCCAATTTAATCTTTTTATTTGTTCTCAAACCAATTTTTAACAAAAATTTAACTTTCAATTTGTAACTAAAATTTAACTCGTTTTCTAGTTTATTATATAGTTGCTCAATATTAACTTTATTCTAAAGTTTTTTCATTTTACATCATTATAACTTAAAAGTTGTACAATCCAAAATTGTAACATCTCAAAAATTGTGATAAATAAATCTTGTATATTTAACGAAGGTAATAGGATTTTATTGGACAGACCCAAGTATAGCAAACCTAGGATTGTTATAACTTCTAGATCGCTTTCTAAACTGACAAAGATTTTTATCAATATTTCAGGGGCAATTGTCCCGGATCAGCGACTATAGAAAGATCTACGAGTATAGATAGTCAATGCCCGGATGCATACAAATTTTGACAGTAATAGGATATACGGTAGGTACGTACACTACCTACCTACCTATTTTTTCTTACTCGATGCCTAAAATCGGCGAATAATGACACTAATGAATAGTGACCTGGATACACGAAATTGCCGTTCTATGCAAAATTAAAGTAGACAAAATTTTCTACAAAACGCACTTTGATTTTCTGCTGAGCGGTATCGGCACTAGAGCGCGCTGAAAAACAGGCAATTTTTTTCTCCCTTCTAAAAAAAACGTCAAAAACGCCCCCTCCACCCTCAAGGGGCGTTTCACTGGTCAAAAAGCGTACAAAACTTCCCTCTGAAAGTTCTGGTGGATTGCCTTAAACTTCCATAGACTTCCCCCGCGAACTTCCTAGGACTTCCAGTTGACTTCTTCCGGATTTCCTTGGACTTTCCTAAAAATTTACGCGAATTTCATATACAGCGTGTTAAGGATATGCTACCCCTCTAAAATTTTTATTTGGCACCGATTTTGAATTTTTTTTTTTGTTCGATACGTTTCAGTTTCAGGTAAAGCGGCACTTGGACGGCCCCTTCCTTACCTCGCTCTCCAATCACATCGCTCTAACCCATGACGCGTGCCTCGGCACGTGGTTCTGGAGCCAAATTCAAAATTCTGAAAATAAAAAAAATCGCCAGGGTTCCAACCTGCGACCATGGATTTACAAGGTCGACGCACTAACCAAGTGAGCCATCAACGCATTTGAAAATATTATCTTAAAATTGTGTAAACTAGAATTTAAGTGACGCCACAGAATTAAGAATAAGGAAAATACAGGTGTCTCAAAAGCAACTGACATGTCAAAAATGTATACATGGTGAATCAAAAACTTGTTAAAGCTAAAAGGACCTTAATAATTTCATCACATGACGTCACAGATTTTTTTCTATAACAGCATAGGTACAGGATGGACAACAAAATTCACAGGGTGTGACAAAAACATAGGAAAGACCTTTATAATTTCATCGCTTTAAGTCACAGATTTTTTCTCAATAGCATAGGGTGGACAACAAAAAAATCATATACAGGGTGTGACAAAAATCCAAAGCCAAAAAGGCCTAATTTCATCACGTGAACTAAAACAATGAAACACGTAGGTAGTACCTACTGAGCCGCGAAGTATGTTGTGAACGCTTCTGAGTTTTAACTAAAAAGTTAGGTTAGAATGGAATGGTCTGCTTCACCTCGTTTTTAAGAAATGGACTCGTCCAAAGCTATGGACTTCCCCGGACTTCCCTGTGACTTCCTTTGATTTCACCCAATTTCCCTGGATTTCCCGAAACTTCCTCGAACTTTTTGAAACTTCCTTTGGAATTCCCTGCAAGTGTACAGGATTTCCCCTTGTGAAACGCCCCTCTCACCCCATACAACTCGAAAAATATACATGTTATCAACAAAAACCCTTATATCACGTGAAAGTACATTCAATTTCCTACAGGGAACTTCTTTAGCATTCAATATTCTCATAACGGGGGAGAGTGCAACGCAAAAATTACGAAAAGACAAAGCGAACCCCTCCCACGTGTCTATATATAAACTATCGCGATACTTTTTGAATGAACTGATGGCAAAGCATGTTTGATGAAAACATTAACAAATTATATTTACAATATATTTGGTACATGGCACTGAATATAAACCTGAAAATGGAATTTCTGTGTATGTGTAGTAGTAACTAATGTATGTACTATGTTATAAAATGAGTGAACGTCGAGCCCAGGATTGGGTCATCACTTCGAGTAGGTTCTCCATCTGGAAAAGAAAGAAGGCATTGAGTGTTAGAACATGGTAACAAAAGACAGATAAGTATAGTGAACTAGAATGAAGAAGTACCTGCAGTTATTTTGGTAGTACGTTTGGTTGTTGGAGGCCCAGGCAATAGTTCTTGGGCACTACAAGGTCCAGGTAAAGGGTCTTGGACAATAGAAGGTGGACAATAGAAGGTCCAGGTAAAGGGTCTTGGACAATAGAAGGTCCAAATCCATACAAAGGGTAAGGGGCTGTGAAAGGTCCTGGTTGAACAGTAAATTGTTGCTGTTCTTCAACTGAAAAAAAAATTGTAATAGAATGATTAACGTTATTATAGAGAAAAATTGATTAGCAAAGATGCATAATGCTGCAAAATACGACATGAATTAATAGCTTATGTCGACTTAACTGCTTTAGACAGTGGTACTGCAAGAGGCTCATCCAGGTCGTTTTCCTCTTCTATATCCAAATTGTTGTCGACGTTGGAGCACGACCCTTCACATTGCTGGCACAGTTTCGTGCAGAACAGCTCTGCTCGCCTACATCCACTCCAACCTTGGCAATCTGTCTTGAATTTGCAAGATATAAGCTGAAGAAACCACTGTGGAGCCGGGGGTTTCAGTGTGGTAATGGGAACCAACACATTTTTTGTCAATTTCCACCTCCACTGCTCTGGATTCAAGCAGTTTTAGATCCAACCCTACACCTGATGGAAAAGCTCTAAACGCGCGTTGTTGAGCTGCAGCTTCAGTGGGAGGTATGGAAGCATTGTTTGCTGATGCCTTGTACGTTGATGTCACGTATTGCTTATACCTCAGCTTGTTGAGCGTTGCGGTTGGGTCGTTAATTTAACCTTGCCTTAATCGAATAACGCGGACGTAGAGTCGAAACCACTCATTGCGTGGAAGAAGAGCAGGGGGTTGGCAACACACTTCTCCACTGCACTTCCCGGATGGTAGAGCAGATGAGGGGCTTCACCTCTTCCTGGCTTGAGAAAATATACATTGGGGGGAGTTTGGTCAACCTTTTTTAAGAGTATTACATAGAAAATATAGCGCCCATCATGAGAGACAGACAGGTGGGAAGGCCGTTTTGGCTGTAGGGCGCAGAAGGTATTTTTCGTAATTTTTGCTTTGCACCGTCCCCCCTTCTGAGAATATTGAATTTTAGAGACTCCTCTTATAGGAAATTTAATGTACTTTCGCGTGATATAAAGGTTTTTGTCGATAACTTGTATATTTTTCGAGTTGTGGGGGGGTGGGAATGGGCGTTTTTTACGTCTTGGTAGAAGGGCCCAAAATGACTATTTTTCAGCTCGCTCTAGCGCCGGTACTGCTCATCAAAAAATCAAAGTTAAATAGTGCGTTTTGTAGAAAATTTGGTTTACTTTAATTTTGCGTCGAGTGGTCATTTTCTAAAAACGCACAGTTTTTGAGTTTTAATGACAAAAATAAGGAGGCATTTTTGTACACAAATCAACAGAGACCTTTTTGTTTCATTTCACCTGTTTCCTGTTCTGCCATGACGTTTTTGTGGCGTTTCACCTGCTCTCTCATAAAACAACTCCATACAATATTTTCACTCCTTATAGTCATGTAGTGATGTGGAAATAGGTAAACAAACAATGGTACCCACTAATCATCAATAATTATTGCACTTACGTCTTAAAACAACAACAAAAAAGGCCCCATTTTAGTAGTGTCAAAAACCTTTCATTTCCGAATACAGGCCAGGATCAAATCCGCTGGGGCAGCAACTACTTTCTAGAATTTGCTTTCTTTACACAACATCCGAGTTTTAAGTATTACCTCTTAATCTATGGAGAAATTTTTTGTGTCTAATTTGATTTGATTCGATTTCACACCATGGAGGATAAGCAACCCTTTTTTGTTGGATTAAGTGGTAATTTTTTAATTCCACGTTTATTTTTCCATTTGACCAATTTTTTGTGTTGTGTACCTCATGGTTTGAGGTGTAATATTTTTTTTATTATACTTCTTTGAAAACACCTTATTTTCATCTGTTTTAGCAATAATGAAAGATGGGTTTTTTCGGGCTAGCGCACGGAAACAGCGCATGGAAAAACTTTCCGGGCGCTGAATAAAAATACCGAATATATGGCTTTAAAATAGGAATATACAGCAAAGTAAACTAAAATTTAAGAAACTCTATATATATGCTCTCTGATATTTAAAATGTACCTATTTTGTATTTTAATTCGTAAGTTCAATATTTAGATACATTTCTGTAATATTTTTGACGTTTTATTCACCTTATCTGACAATAACTAATTTACAACAAAGCACCTTTGAAATAATTTGAGAGTAACCATGGAAACGCATCATACATACCAAACACTAGATTGTCTGCATTGTTTATTTTTTGTCAATTAAATTTATTATAATATACCGATAAAATGTTATAAGTTTCCGTTTTCAAAGAAGTATAATAAAAAATATCGTTCATTACACGTCCAGAAATAGATATTTCCAGACTCGTAATGAAATATACTATTTCCTATAAGATCGAAAATCATGGTAAATGGTAAATGTCATTTTTCAAAGTGAAAGTTATTCGGCATTAGGGGCCATAAAAAAGGCAGCAAAAAATTATACCTACTACTATCTCTTCACCGCTCTTCACCAACCAGAATTTCACCACAAAAACCTAGAATTAATAAAAAATTGTGTCTTAAAGAATGATTATCTGCCTTCTTTAATAAACAAGATTATTTTTAATAATAATGTATCTAAAAACAATAATAAAACACATACACAAGTTAAAAAATTTATACAAAAATTCCGTATATTCCAAAATTTTCTAAAATACACTGTGTCCCAGGATAAGTGAAACGAGTGGTGTTAAAGACCAAAAATTTTCGAGTTCGAATTTCGCCATTTGGTGTCCAGGCCTGCTTGCCTAGAAAATAATTTTCACCATATTTTTAATTTTGAAAAATATAGTAGGCCTTGGAAGGAACGATTTATTTATTTTCTGTGTAGGTTAAGTGCCTTTTCTTGACAAGATATCGAAATTTCATTAGAAAAAGTTGCTTAGAATTGAAAACTATGACCCTGTGTCAATTTTCAAAATAATTCGCCTACTTTGATTTTTGTCCACTTTATTTCCTATAAGTAGGTGAACTATCCTTGTCGTTTAAAATATCGAAAAATTTCATTAGAAAAAGTTATTCAGAATAAAAAAGTACGCAAGACTGCGAAATTTGGACTCAATCGGCCTACTATGATTTGTTATTGTTTTAGGAAATAAAGTGGACAAAAATCAAACTAGGCCAATTATTTCGAAAATTGACACAGGGTCATAGTTTTCAATTCTAAGCAACTTTTTCTTATGAAATTTTTCGATATTTTAAACGACAAGGATAGTTCACCTACCTATAGGAAATAAAATGGACGAAAATCAAAGTAGGCCAATTATTTTGAAAATTCGCATAGGGACAAAATTTTAAATTCTCAGCAACTTTTTGTAATGAAATTTTTCGATATCTTGTCGAGAAAGAGCACTTAACCTGCACAGAAAATAAGTAAATCGTTCCTGTCAGTGCCTACTTTATTTTTCAAAATTAAAAATATGGTGAAAATTATTTTCTAGGCAAGCAGGCCTGGACCCCAAATAATAAATTCGAACTCGAAAATTTTTGGTCTTTTACACCTATCGTTTCACTTATCCTGGGACACACTGTATATGCAAATGTTTATCTCAAACCAAATCAAATTTATTCATTTCCTCCTTCATATTATGTAGAAATTAATTTTTATTTTTTAAATAGGCAGTTTGCTTGTGTGTGTGTACTTAGGCAGACCTGGACAAACATTAATATAGTGTCGGTCCAGGGCAGACTTAATGGCACCTTAGGAATATGTCCTGTAAGTAAAATCAATCTCGAAGAACGTTTAGAAATTGTTCATTATTGTCTTCCAAAAAGTTTTTATTTTTTTATTATGCAATATGTGTAGGTATATATTATTTGAATGGTCTTAGGTAGAGGTGTTTCTAAAAGCCAACAGATTAGTAAATTTAGGTCCAAAATATTTTATGAATTTCTGAGTCGCTGACTTTGGCAGCAAGGACCACAGAGACATTTCCGTTTAATTTATATGTTGTGTTATGAATGTTTCGGACAGGTGATCTCAATTCTAAATTTGTATAAGTATAGGTGAATACACGGGAAATCAACATTGAACCCCTTAGCTTCGTCAAATAACAATCTGGTAGGAAAACGCTTTTTCCTTCTAAAGATAACTTTTAAAATAAAACGATGGGATGAAGCTAAATATATGCACCACCCCAAATGATGATTCCATATTCTTAAGATCGATTCTACTAGGTTTGTGTACAAAATTTTTAAAATATAAATAGGAAATATTCCACGCACCTGAAAAAACTTCACAACCCAGCTTTCTTATCTTGCAACTAAGATCAGTGATGTGTGCTGTCCGTTTGAGGTTTATGTCTACGATCACTCCAAGATACCAAAACAAAATTGTATGTAGATAGAATGTGTAGATAGGAGTCTTTTTAAATTTATTCAGAATAGCCAAATTTTTGTGCGGTTTATACCTACGTACTCTACAAATAATTAATTTGACATGGTCGGTCACTGTTATTTATATTTTTTTGTCTAGCTTGAATTTAAACAAACTTTGAGCTTTATTGATAGTTGCGATTAAGGCGACTGTTTCTCGATAGAACTCTGCTAGCATTTGCTGAAACATTACGGAATATTCTAAAAAATTCCGCAAATTATCTTCAAAGAAAATCCAGCACATAACAGAAGGGTGTTAAATATTCTCAACGACGGAATACACAGAACGGCGCGATGCAGCTATCAAGAAATTGCATCAGGAATTGTCGGAAAAACTACTTTTTGTGCAGTCTGTACAAGTTCCCGAATTACAACTAAGTACACCCGAACCCGAGCGCGAACCTGTTCTTGAAAACCTCAACTACGCAAATGTACTGACCGTAGAGGAATGACACACCGACGAGTTCGAGTTGCCCACATATCCTCTTATAATAGTTGATACGATTTTTAGGGAGGCAACTCTGCTTGATGTACGAAGCATGCCGAGAAGACAGTGGCGTAGCTTCAAATTTTGGGCCCTCCCACCAAAATTAAATTTGGGCCCCCTCAAATTGGAAAATAATAAAAAAAAACATGAAGGTGAAACGATCATAAACTTTTAATTCTTAGTAAATAAAAAGAAGAAGTTTCTAAAACAAAAATATACCTTCAGGCAGGGTGTCGAACTTTAAAACTGTACAAATCTGTAAAATCTTCACTTTTGAAGATAGTCGCCTGAACTTTTCTTGTTTGAAAGGACTTCAAAAGCCGCTTCTTTTGACTTCCTTACCATTTTTATGATGCAAATCCAGGGCGGGCTATAATTTTTTTATACCCTCGATTTCACAAAAACCATTTAGTGATTTTTTTTATTTAAAATCTTATCAAAAACACCCTAAAACCCACATATACCAAATTTGAACAAAAAATATACAGAGAGTTCTATTCTGCAGGGTGTCAAATTTTAGGAAAAATAATAATTTTAAAGGCATCTGCCAAGTCAAGTGTGCCATGGAATCCCCTCAAAACAGTCGAATGGTCAACAGGACCACTCATAGTGTTGGCGTGCAAAGGTCCAATACAAAATATACAGGCTGTTCTTAACTATGCCATCTCAAAGTATGTACTGAATTTTTGGAACTTTATACGGGTCAAAAATGGAGTATATCAAAACTGCCCCAGACACTATAAACGAACCGAGTCAAAAAATACAGAATCCTGCCGATCAGTAAGTCCATATCAGTTAAGATGGCTGGTGTGCCACAACAGGAAATGCACAGAAAATGTATCGTCTTAGATAGTGACTTTGTTGAGAAAGGTCCAATAATTTAAATTGCTTTTTCTTGAAATCGGCATTAAAAGCTCAGAAATCGGCACTGAAGTAGCCCATTATTGTACGATTTTTTCAATAAGTAGGCCTTCTCGAGATGTAAACATCAAACGTCAGACTCGGAGCCATCGCTCATCAAAAGTGACCAAATATTCAAAACCCGGCCACAAAAGGCCCATTTAACTTTTCGTACAGGTTGCGAAATTGTTACCTATAGTAGCGCAATTCTTCAGTATACAAATTTTAGTAGGTTTAAATATCGATAGATTTGTTATAGAGGCTGAACAACAAGCAGCAGTTTGGATTTTCTGTTCGAAAGCCCCGTACGTCATTATACTTGACCTATAGGTAGAGCGATCGTCAAAGTCAAGCAACGCCGCGCGCGTAGTTGGTTCATGGACGGGTAATCCCGTATGATTATTTTCTTTCCCAATAAAACTTTTTTCCGTTTTCAAAAAAATTAATATGTACCTCGGCACTGAAGTTCTTTTTATTACTCATGTGGTATATTTTCCTCGGCCAGAGGCCTCGGCAACTAAATTCCACATGAGTCATAAAAGTTAAACTTCAGTGCCTTGGTACAAAATTAACTATTATTTGTCGGTTGGCATTTTGTTCAGAAATAAATTACTTTTGTGTTTATTAATATTTTTTCAATGATTTCAGAGCATTCTTGATCCGTATAAGCGAGAGGAATTGTCGAATGCTGAATCGGAATGAATCGACACACTTCGCGTTAATTCGGAATTCGGATTATTACAGCGCGAGGCCGCGAGCGCCTGTCGATTATGAATGCAAGGTATTCCATTCTGAAAATCATCCGATTCTCCCTTTACTATTGGTAACAACAATTTGTCAAATAGATTTTTATTGATATCATTTTTTTATTCTGAAGAAGCAACACTTACAGGAAGGATCAAAAATATAATATCAAAACAGAACAGAACACGTATACGCCCGGTCAAAGGGAGGCCGTCGAGGGTTCGAGGGGGCCCGGCTCCGCCGGGCCCCCTTGACGGCAGGGCCCCCCCGCGACCGCGGGGTTTCGCGGTATGGTAGCTACGCCACTGCGAGAAGATACTAGTTGCTTGAAGAGTTATTTAAAAATTAAATAAATTTGAATAAACTCGTTTAGAAAGGTGGGGCGTCATATCATAAGGGCGTATGGACCAAAAAATACATTTTACAGGAAACGAAAAAAACATTTAGTAATTTGAGTTTTTGAGATAATTTATTGTATTTATGTATTGAGCACATTCAAATTAAGGTGCATAAGTGTAATTTGAAGCAATTAGGGCAGTATAAATATTTTTTAGTAAAATGGTTTATACGCCCTTCTGATATTTTGAATTTGGTGTAAAATCGCAAATTAAAAGACTTATAGACCCAAAAAATACTTTACTGAAAAATATTTTAATTTTTACGTCGTTTTCGTTTCACCATTCGTTCTCTAACTTGCTGCAAAGACATTCCGTCATCTGAGGCAGGGGAGCGATAGAAATAGCCAAGGAAATAGCATATACAGTGTGTGGCACTTAAGATGAAGATACCCCTGTATTTTTTTGTTTTTTGAGTTATAAATTTCCGACTTAGCTCAGTTATAGAACTCGATGAGCTCTATTTTTAGGTGTATTCAACTTAACTATCAGATGTGCATACCCAGCCTGCTATGACCTCTCGAATAGGACCAATATTCAATATTATGTTTCGCGCCAGAGATATCGAAAAAGTTTATTAGGAAAAGTTGTTCAGAACCGAATTTTTACCCTGAATACCAAAGTTCAATGACAGATTCGCATTTTAATTTTTTTGTTTTTGTTTCCAATAATGAGGTTATTTTTGTGTTTTCTTTGTTTTCTCTAATCTTATTACCATTAAAGATTACCTCTGTTATTTTCAATGGTTTGGTTTGGTAAAAAAAATGGGGACTTAAAATTGGGAAAAAACAAAAAATCAAATGCGAATCTGTCATTGAAATTTGGTATTCAGGATAAAAATTCGGTTCTGAACAACTTTTCCTAATAACATTTTTCGATATCTCTGGCGCGAAACAAAATATTGAATATTGGTCCTACTCGCGAGGTCATAGCAGGCTGGGGATGCACATGACAGTTAAGTTGAATACACCTAAAAATAGAGCTTATCGAGTTATACATTATAAGTGTGCTAAGTCGGAAATTTATATCTCAAAAAACAAGAAAAAAATAATACAGAATACAGGAGTGTCTTCATCTTCAGTGCCACACACTGTATACTCGGGAGGAATAATGGCTTCTTTTCTTTCACACAATGATAGTAGATTTTTCAGATTTGCTTTACTGATTGGCTATTTTTTACGCACGAACAAAACATAAAACAAGAACAATCTGTCCACCTGAATTACTCCAACATCCACAATGTAAAAATCTGGCCCGCTCTTAGCCAATAGTACGAATTCCTTATTCAATGTCAATAGGAATTTTGACTAAAATCTGGTGATGCATCTAAAGAGGGCCCATAATCCCATCAGCAGTAGAGATTAAAACTGAAGAATCAGATTATAATAGGGGTATAAAAGCATTTCAGCAGGGCGTATAAACTAACATGATTAAAAAATATTAAAATATCAGAATGTGCATACGCCCTTCTGGTATATTTATTTCGGAAAATTGGTTTTTACGCCTACTAAACTTTAGATATTTGGACCAATTGCAAGGTGGGAAGTTTTACGCCCTTATGATATAATATAAAAAAAACTTATGCATAGTAAACAATTTACCGTCTATTTTGTGCCAGATAACCATAGTGAATTAGCGGTAACCATAATTATTTCATGAAGATTCAGATTTTCCTTAAATTAATTCGTTAAATTAATTCGATTGTATAGCATTCCTTAAATTACTTCGATTGTCTACCAATGTAGAATCCCATAAGTCCATAACTTTTAGGTGATGAATCTATTTCCGTTCCTAATTGCAGTAGGTACAATAAATTGTGTATATTTGGTTTAAAATACACGGTAATTCATTGGAAATGGGAAATCCCGAAAGCGGAGATAGAAGGGGTCAAGGTCAAAATATGACCATTGAGGCTAATATGCCTTATATAGAAATGTTGTTTGTTTATTTAAGAGATTCTACAGTAACAGGGTTTTGAAGATCTTTTTTGAAAATGAATTAGGTATGGCTATATCTTCCCAAATAATCAAGCTGCAGAACTAAAATTCGCACTGCTTTGTTCTGTTCATTGGGATGGAGAATCAGCTGAAGATGTAAATTTCTACGTATCTCACAAAGGGCTCCACATGGGCTGTTTTTGTTTTTTATCTCGTTTTTACTCGTTACTTTTTGAATTTATATTGTTGGTCTTGCTGGGTCATAATTTTTAGGGTTCATCAATTTTGGATTTACCAGAATTTCAGTTCAGTAGCTTGATTATACATAATTAATTTATATTATAATATTATGGCAATGGCATATTCTGTGGCCTCAATCGTCACATTTTGATCCTCGTATCTTCGGTTTCTGAATTTCCAATAAATCACCCTGTATAAAATAAACTACGAAAAATTTGTGAGTGATGAAATTCAATCTATAAAATATCCCGTAACTTTAAAATTTAAACACAATGAAGATGTAATTTAATGCGTTAAATAGATACTTCTGATAATGCCGAAATGTCTATGTAATTTTGATTACCTGCGTATAAGGAGATTATAGAAATTATTCTTAGTTAGCAATAGAGTTAGTCAAGAATAACGGGAAATTGCAATTTTATTCAATTTTGCCTAGTGCCGCTTTTGCCATAGTGTCGCGGTGCAAACTATGTATGTGCATTTCTGGCACACTTCGATAATATTAATTCTATAAGAACATTCCAAGTTATTATGTGGCAATATAATTCAAGCAATTTGAATTGTGTACAGGGTGAGGTACTTTTTACACCTAGAGAGACCTGGATAGAATTCATATCCGATAAAAATGAAAAATAATTTGCGTTATAATATTTCACTTTTTTACAATACCAAATAACCTCGCAAATAACAATCCGTCCGCAAATAGCAACATACCTCTGATTTATCAATAATAAAATCTAGTCGAAATTTTACCTTCCGGGGTTCAGCCCAACTTGTTTCTAATTTAAATTGTCCCTAATTTAATTTTTTCGCCAACATGTCATTAATTAAAGTTGTCGAAAATTATGTCCCAGTACAAATTTTCAATTGTTTTTAATGTTATTATTTACGATTTTTTTAAAATCAAACTTCCAGCAAAGGTACGACGAACTTGACTGTTCAGCATTATGTAAACTTTGACCCAGTAGTCAAACTTGACACAATATTTGCCAAGTTTGAAAGTAACAGCCTTCTGTTGGGGGCGACATTAATTATTTTTTGGAGTATCTCGTCTGAAAGGGCAGTTTACAGCAAAGTTATTCCAGCCTTAATAGGGCCCGAGCAAAGTTATTGTATAAATTACAGTATTATGGGGTTAGTGGCATACGAGGTGGCATACCTGATTTGAAAGTTATTTAAAGATATGAAAACAAGTTGTTAACCGTTCAGGGGACATATCAAGTGAAATAATTAATTATGAAGATATAATCCAAAGTCTTGAACCACAATAATATAATCTAGTATACAGGGTGATTCACGTAAGTGGTTTATTAGAAGTTTACGGGGAAGGAGTGCGTGTACTTTCTTTCTAAAATATTTTCAACTTCCGATCACTTCCGGTTGTACCGGAAGTCGATAGCAACTTTGTTATTTCAAATAGAACACCCTATATATTATTACACCATTTGGTTCCCTATCAAATTACAAATCTTTTTTCTGAATAGAATGTGTACCCTATTCCTAACCCTTTTCGAGATATTCGCAAATTTTTGATTTTTTTGAGTGTTGCAGCCATCGACCATAGTGATGATAACTTTGAAATTTATGAATCTGGAAAACTGAAATTTTGGACTGTCGTAGGCGAAAGTCAACTTTATTAAATTGTCTGTATGCCATTTCAAAATATTGTACAGGGTGTTCGGGAAAAAATTCCCAATATCAACATCGAAAAATTGGAAAATCTAATTTTTTTCTAATGGAACCCATATTTTTTTATTGCACCATTGAAATGCTAGTGAAAAGACAGTTCAAAAATATATAACACACTATATGTCTAAATGAAGCGGTTGCTTCGTTATTACGCAAAATACGTATTTTTTTCTGCCGAAGACCCTGTGTAATTTGCTGAAACTATCTGACTACGTGTATGGATAAAGCTTCTCAGTGCCATCAATTTTCAGTATAAAAATTTTCCTCTGTCTCTTAAAATAAACATTCCACGGCTATTAATAGTTTTGCTCAATTTGAAGTTTTTTTAATATTGCGCGACAAGTTTGCCATGGATGCGGATCTCTTTTGCAACACCACTTAGCTGTCCAAAATTGCTGCAACATTTTTGTTTCTTACGACTTTTTTGTAGGGCGTAAAATAAGCGAGAAAATGGCGGTGGTAGACCTAAAAAAAACATCCTGTATAATATTTTTTGCTCCTGTAAATTTCCTGTTTATACAGATGACACTTTATTGTATTTGGAAGAGCAAAATTTCTGCCTATTAACTAAAAAATGATAAAACTAAATGTATGTTAACTGGTAATAAGTTATAATGAACTTATATGGTAGGTATGTATGAGTTCTTTATTGATGGATATTCTTTTCAAATAGTTACAAAATTCAAGTATTTAGGTGTAATTATATATGATAATTAAAAAGTTTGTGAATATATTAATTATCTGCAGAAAAATATCAAATAAAATTGGAGTTTTGAACAGAGTGAGTAATTTTTTAAGTTATCATGCTCGGTTAATGGTTTACAATGCTATTATTGTTCTACCACACTTTACATTTTGTAGCTTTGTATTGTAGTATTACGTCTTAACACTTAGAAAAGAACAGGTTGAAAATTTTACAAAACGGAGAAATGCGTGTAATATTAAAGTATGTGTGTGGGGGAGAGACAGTAGAATAATTATTATTGTAGACTGCAGACATTAAGTTGGTTGAACGTAGAAAATTATTTAAAATTTAATGTTTTGATTTATATTATCTATTCATAAAATAAACTTTTCTTGAATTCGGCTCTGAAGTGTCCCAAAATCGTCATTAAAAGCTCAGAAATCGGCAGTGAAGTAGCCCATTATTTTACGATTCTTTCAAGATGTAAACATAAACGTCAGACGCGGAGCCATCGCCCGTCAAAAGTGACCAAATATTCAAAACCCGGCCACAAAAGGCCCATTGAACTTTTCGTACACATTGCGAAATTGTTACCTATAGCAGCACAATCTTTCAGTATAAATATTTTAGTTATGCTGATGGCACGGCGGTCTACGTGCAGTCGCACTCTGCACAGGCAGCTAATAGCATTACCAAAAATTACGTCCATCAACTCAAGAATTATACCTGTAAAAACAAAATCACGCTTAATAAAGCCAAAACCGAACAGATGGTACTCTCTAAAAAAAATTTCACACACCACGCCGCTGCAGGTGGACGGCCATGTTGTCACAGCGCGAGACACCACTAAATATCTTGGGCTCAAATTGGACAGGCGCCTCAACTTTGAGGAACACGTCAGGTATGCCAAGTGCAAAGCCATGGCTACGCACAAGGCATTATACTCCTTATATCGGCGTGGTAGCCCGCTTTCTAAAAAAAATAAAATTATTTTGTACAAGGTAGAAGACAATGGTCAGACCTGTCTTAACTTATGCATGTCCTGTGTGGACCATCGCCAATAAGGAGTCTATTACCAAACTTGGGGTATATGAGAGGTGGTTTCTAAGAGCTGTCACAGGACTTGAGCTGCGTACACGTAATGCCGATCTATATACTGCAGCTGGGCTGCAGTCTCTTGATGGCTTTGTCAGAGAACAAGCCAATAAGTTCTATGGTATGACACTATTTTCTGAAAACCCTCTAGTACGCGACATAACCAAGGTAAAGGCTGATAACCTCGCACAATATGGTATTTCGAGAATACAGAATAAGATTCTATACCAGTGTACCCCACACTATTAAAATTCTGAATGATGCACTAAGTCTCGCAAACTAATGATATGTCCAATGTCGGATATATGTGTTTGATATTAACTATGTAGAAAGGATTTATCTGTCCCCCTGGGGCTTTTCCCTTAAGTAATCTAAACTAAACCATTTCACATACCTACCTACAGCCTATTTCAAAACTAGAGAACAATTCGCGGTGCGAGTTCGTGCCCGACCCTATCTGTCAGATGTGCCCCTAGTGGGCGAGAGCTACTACTATACCATAAGACCGTACCTTTGCAAATATTGTATGTATGTGTAAATAAAAATTGTTCGAATCTAAGTAGAGCGATCGTCAAAGTCAAGCAACGCCTCGCGTAGTCGGTTCATGGACGGGTGATCCCTTATGCGATTATTTTCTTGCCTAATGAAACATTTTTTTTTCCGATTTAAAAAAAATATATAATATGTATGTACCTCGGCACTGAAGTTGTTTTTATGACTCATATGGTTTATTCGCCTCGGCCAGAGGCCTCGGCAACTAAATTCCACATGAGTCATAAAAAGTTGAACTTCAGTGCCTTGGTACATAAATAACTTAAATAACTATTAATCTTACAGCTCCATTATTATGAAAATTTCTTAAATTTTTTTATTGATGTACCTACATATGAGCACAATAGAAGAGGAAACAATCCTTTTATGCTGTCATAAGAAATCTAAAAATGCACATAATTAATTTTTCTTGAAATCGGCAGTGAAGTGTCTCAAAATCGTCATTAAAAGCTCAGAAATCGGCACTGAAGTAGCCCATTATTGTACGATCTTTTTAATAAGTAGGTCTTGGCGAGATGTAAACATCAAACGTCAGATGCGGAGCCATCGCCTGTCAAAAGTTACCAAATATTCAAAACCCGGCCAATAAATCCCATTTAACTTTTCGTACATATTGCGAAATTGTTACCTATAGCAGCACAATCTTTCAGTATAAATATTTTAGTATATAGGTTTGAATATTAATCTATTTTACATGGGGGCTGCACAACAGGCATCAGTTCGGATCTTCTGTCAGAAAGTGCCGTGTCTCGTCATACTTGACCTAGGTATACCTTTCGTCAAAGTCAAACAACGCGGCGCGTAGTCGATTCATGGACCCTGATTATTTTTTCGCCTAAATATTAAAACATTTTTTTTCGATTTAAAAAAAAACATATTATGTACCTCGGCACTGAAGTTCTTTTTATTGCAAGTCATAAAAAGTTGAACTTCAGTGCCTTGGTGCATAAATAACTATTTTTAAAATAAATTAATGTAATGTATGCATTTAAAAAAAAACTTGCATCTTATAGCCGAAGAAATATTAAAAAGATGATAAAAGTCCATGTCCCCAATAGATTTTTACAAAAATAAAGTTCAGGTTCAGCCGCTAACCTTATTTTTGTTAATTATAATTATAAATTTTTATATGTATTGTATTTTGGAATTATTAAATTTAAATCAAGCATTATTTTATGAAATTAATGATGTTATATAGTTTATACTTATATCTAAGATGTAAATAGCTAATGTAGCTAATAAAAATTCTTATTATTTTTTATTATTATTAATATAATATAATAATAAAAAGCTTTATTTAGCACATTGCTACTTATTACATAATACATAATGGCTTTTATAAATATAATTAAATTAACAAACTTTTAATCATTTTAATATTGATGGGCAGGTCATTAAAATATTTAAATCCTTTATATAACAATTGATTTTGCCCAAAATTTGTACTAGATTTATTTAAAAACAAATCTTCCTTATTTCTTATACTATAACCTTGACTCTGCCTATGACTTTTAAATAAATCTTTCTCTGAAATTTTCGGAATCACATTATTTTTCACTTTAAAGACAAAAATTAAAGTATTTTCAACTATTTTTTGGATTTACGCTAAATAAATTTAGTTTCTTATGCATTTGTCTTACATTTGTGTATTTATCACAATTTAGAATCACCCTGAAGGCTCGGTTTTGTATTTAAATAAAAATAAAATAGTTGAACAATATGTAAAGTGTGCGGGAAAATAATACTTTTAAAAATTCTTAATTTAGATTTTCTTGTCCATCATAGATATTCTTGAAAGAAAACCTACTTTCTTCGATATTTCTTTAGATATATAATAAAGGTATTTGTGAAAATTTAATTTAGAATCAATACCTAAATAGCCCAAGATATTTCATATTTTCAACTCTTTCAATTTCAGTTTGATCTAAACATAATTTAAATTTATTGTTACGATTAAAGTTTCTATTTGAAAGTATCATATATTTAGATTTATTTGAATTCAACTTTAACTTATTCACATCGAACCAAAGAGATATATTTTTTAAAGCATTACTTAAATTTTCAAATATTTCTTCCTCTGAATTTCCAACATAATAAATTAAATGTATCATCCGCGAATAATAGAATTTTGCAAAATTTTACTGATTTCATTAAGTCATTGATATACAAAAGAAATAACAAAGGTCCCAACACCGAGCCTTGAGGTACTCCATAATTGGTTTCTGCAGCACTTCAAATTTCTCTGTTAAATTTTGTCACTTGATATCAGCCACTTAAATAATTTTCCAACCATTTGTAAACAGTTCCTCCAAAGCCCATTCTTTTAAGCTTCACTAGTAAAAATTCTCTGTTAACAGTTTCGAAAGCTCTTCTAATATCCAATAAAACTACAACAATCTTTTTCTCATCTAACGCCGTCTTCCATATTCCATATACCTAAAACACGTTGAATTGCAATTTCACATGAATATTTTTTTCTAGATCCGGTCTGATATTCTGTAAAAATATTGTCTTTCTTTATAAATTCCAGCAATTGATCCTTCACCGCATTCTCAAATACTTTTTCATAAGATGGCAACAAATTTATAAGAGGAAAGTCTTCACACCCAACAGACTTATCTACCTCTTTTATTGGTTTTATCATGGAAGTTTTCCAATATTCCGGGAAAATTCCAGTTGTTATTGATTGATTTGTTATTTTTAGAAATTTGTCAGCGGTTACCTGCAATGATAGTTTGAAAATTTTAAAATTTATTTCTCCACTCGAACTTTTGTTTGTATTTAAATTTTGAATAATAGATTTCAATTCATGAAAGCCTATTTAACTCCAAAAATTTAGTTTCATTTTGTGGAATTAAAAATCTAAAGACTGTGCAATGGTGTAATGTCTAGGAATTGAATTAACTATTTCATTTATGCTCCGAACATAGAATTTTTTAAAATATTCCGATATCTCTTTTTCGTGACTCAAAATTTTCTCATTCTCAATTTTATCTCCTTGGACAATGTGTTTAATGGCTTTCCACATAGATTTTTGATCGCTGACATCATCAATTTTACTTTTATAATATTTATATTTGCGTTTCCTAATTTTATCAACTACAGTTATTTCTTTGTATTTTATATAAGTTCCAGTCTTCATCCATTCCAGATATCTTTGCTTTTTTATATAATTTATCTCTAAAATTTCTTGCTTCTCGAATTTCTTTATTCCACCATCTGTTTTTAGCCCATTTTGAATTTATTAAATAAGTTCTTTTAGTAGCAAATATTATGTAAAGAATTATTAATTATTTTGTCGTAACTTTCAGCTAATAAATTTACATCGTTAATTGAAATATCCCAATTGTAATTACACAAACTCATTTCAAATCCATTGATATCCATTTGGTTCACATTTCTGGAAATTTTCTTACGTATTTCAAATTTTGGCTTTTTTCCTAAATCTGCCGTAATTATGTTATGGTCGGAAATTCTTGGTATTTGTTGTACTTTACACCATAATTTCTTCATGTTACTTAGTAGTAAATCAATTATCGTCGAACTATATTTATTTTCTTTGTAGGTGTTTTAATATGTTGATGAAGACCCAATCTCGAAATACATTGATTCAATTTTGTTTTATAAAAACTATTTTTTTAAAAAATCTTTATTGAAATCGCCAACGATCACTGGGGTTTTATTTCCTAATATACAATCTTACAATTTTTCTTTAAAATTTTCAATAAACTCACCGGAACAGGAAGTTGGAGAATGATATAATAATAATAATAATAATTCTCACCCTCACAATACTCCAAACTAGGAGTACCCCAGAAGCAACCACATGCTTGTGCGGGGGAGGGGGGCAATTACTATTATTTTGTCTTCGTTGGCATTTGCGGCTAGGACCGACTTTTTTCCCGATAAAACTAGGATAGCATTTGCTCAAGTACTACGGAAAACCCTAGAAAACCGTAGTAATCCCAGTGAGTGTAGGGCAATTAGTAGATCACACTGATAAAGCTATTTAGGAGCAATACCGTGAACCCACATTTGTCCAGCGCTCTTGGCCATAGCGGTGTCTTTCTTTAAAGACAATGTGCATGCACCTGCCTCGAACCAAGGTCGATCGAAGGCAGAAAAACATGCAGTCTAAAAAGTCAGCGCCGGTACGAGCGACGCCACCGCGGCCCCTATATGATGTTATATTTTACTCTGTTGATTTTAATTTCTACTCCCAAGTACCATATTTTTTGTTTATGATTTTCCTTCATTAAAACTTTATAACTAATTTCTTCTTTAACATATAAAAGAGTAATTTTATTTTTTCCAGTTTTCCAGTGTTCAAGTTTTAAAATTAATCGAGCTATTGAGTGTGTATTTTTGTTTTTAAATAGACCAACATACACACAAGTTTAGAAAAAAAAGACGTACCTACATGTGTTTTGGGTTTCTACCCTTAAATGGATAGGGTGAAAAAAGTAATTCTTCCGTAAAGTATCTTCCAGCTGGCTGGTAACGTGTCCCAAAATTCAAGTTTCTAGATTGTAACGTTTTTGAGAAAAAGAATTAAATCAAAATTTTTGTATCATTTAGGGCTGGAATAACTTTGCAGGGGAATCTTAAAAATCGACTTCAGGCATAACCGGAAGTGCCAGATTCACCAAAATATTTTAGTTGAGCAGCGCTCATCGGCATTGGTGAGGTGCCAAATTTTCAGAATTTTCCTACTTTTAGTTGTCCATATATAGATCGATGCAGTTCGTGGTGGGCCACCCTGTATTAACCCATTAACGCCTGAATTATGTATTTTTTCAAATTTAGATATTTTTTCTTAAATAACTGTAAAAAATGACTCCCTGAAACGAAAATATTTTATTCCAAAAAATATCTGAGTAGTACTTTTTGAAATATAGGCTGTTGCCATATGGTAACGCTAAGAGCTTGTGAAGTCAAAGTGTCTAATTTTATAAGAAATCAAAAAGGTTTTGGCAGTTATTTGGAAAGCAATGAAACAGTGTAATATCGTCAAGTATATATTATTTTCAATAATATGCAATAGCAGATTATGCTATCGACAATGGAATGGCTGGAAATAGTCAATACACAAGGCTACATTACACTTCCAGCACATTGTTCTAATTATGGACTTGCATGTACTGCGCGCGCACCTTCTTTTTTTATGGCCTTCTGTATGCTGAACAAAGTGGTCAATTCTATCAAATCTAATATTATCTGAAATACGGCTATTATCTGAGGACTCTATTGATCCTGCATGTCTTCCAGCACCTTTAGGACGAACTTGATACGCGAGTTGTTAGTTAGGGTGCACTGTGTTGGACTTCTATTTTCTCGAATTGTCCCAATGGCGGAATAGCCGCGAAATTGCAAAAAAGAAAATAATGCTGGATTAGAAAATAAATTATCCATATAGAAAGTATACCCCAACTGTCTTTTTCCTAGCGGAAGTTCATCTAACATTATCAGAAGTGGGTTAGCGGCTTTACCGAATAGAACATCATAGTCCGAATTCATTTTAGGACTCTTTCCCTGATAAAAATCAAAGTTTATTAGGTAGCCATCTTTAGTGTTTATAAACACTAAATCTGGAGCCTATAGGCTCCAGATTTTGTAGCCAAACCTGATTGGCTTGCCATAATACTTTACCATACTTTCATCGTATGCTAGGTTCAATTCCGGAACAAAATTGTGGATACATCGATCTTTTGGCATTTCAATCATTGGTCTAAGTTTCATCATTGTAAATCATATCTAGTGCTTGAGAAACTGAGAATCCTCTCCTGGAATTGAAAAATAAATATTTACTGAATGTAAGCGCCTAGCGTTGCCATATGGCAACAGTCATGTTTACGAATATGTAAGTCAGCTAGTTTTTAGTAAAATGTCTTTATATTTTGTCAATGAATACTCTAACACATTCTATACATAAATATAAATCCAAAGTAACAAAAAAATGTGACACATAAAAATAAACATACTTACTCAAACCGAGGCTCCATTTTTTTCGATGATTTATTTGAATGGTATATTCTAGCACTGCTCACACTCTAACAATCAAATGTAAACTGAATTTGCCAGTACGAATGTATTCCAAACAGTAATACGTCGGTAATAAGATTCCTACCGTAAACGAAATAAAATCGCTGACAAGTTAGGACGCGTCGAAAAGATCACCTGTTCGACGTTGCCATATGGTAACGCAAGGCGCTAATGGGTTAATATAGAAATACCTCATGTCAAAGCTTACCCTTTGCAGCTTACCTATCTTCCAAGTGTAGGTACACCTAGGAAAATATAAAATCTTACTAATTCGTTGTCAATTGGCAAGGGCAGACTTTTTCCACATTTCAGTTGGGTAACAAACTCATTTTAAAATTATATTACTAACAAAATCAAGTCACACCATTAAAAATCCTTTTAGCAAAAATTACTCAATTTTAGATATCAATGAACAGTATGAACACAGTTTTACATAACTTATTTAAAATGTGAACATGAGGTTCAGCTTAAATTGATCGAAATCTTTATCAAAAATTTAAATTAGTCATTGAAATATCCCTACCTTGTTTATTTTACTAATTTAACTCATTCACGAATTATGCCATATTGCCCCTGGCGCATAAAAACTCGTATTTCGAAAGCCCATTATCTCACATATTAAATAATAACTTTACAAATTAGTTCCATGCAATTCCAAAATACATACAGTTCTGGTGGCCTTATTATTGGTAATTACCGTCGTATTAATATACCAAATTTAAAATATGCATATTATGTAGGTTAAATCTTGTGGCTCGTGTTACTTTTATATAATACTTCTTACATGATATCAATAAACTAATATTTACTTATGAAGACCTCCCTTATTACTCTTGTATAATCAGGATTTCTGTAGATTAAGGTTCACGTTGTGAACCACAAGTAAAAATGAGGTATTTAGGTAATCTACACTGTGGAAAAATCCGTTTGGTTGGAGGTTTCTACAACGACTATCGGAAAAGTGGTGGCACGGCCCTCCATATCCATCCTACCATGTTTAGGTACAATGTCCCAAGATCATCTCAAAAATGTTAGTGAGATCGAAATTTCGATTCGAAGATATTAGGGAAAGGTATAGATTTCCTAAATACCTATTTACGTATTGTACCTAGGTGCAAGGGCGTATTCAAGGGGGGGGGGGTACAGGGGGTAATTACCCCCCCCCCCCCCCCCAAGCCCATCAAATGTCCAATTTCTCAACTCTATATTTAGGTAAATTTAGTCAAGAGTCTGAGGAAGTAATAAAAATTAAATTGTAAGGAGAGTTAGATTTATGGCAAAAAACATGTAGAGTCGACAATAATATTTGTGATATCCTTAAAAGTTATAAAGACTCTGATGAAGACATATTTCCTACTATAAAAAAAATTCAACACATATTAATTGTTCTGCCAATTAGTGTTGCGTCAGCAGAACGAAGCTTTTCTTCATTGAAAAGACTGAAAACCTGGTTACGCTCCACTATGGGCGAAGAGCGATAAGTAGGATTGGCACTGCTATTTACTCACAGAGAAATCAATGTAGATGTTGATGTTTCTCGGGTTATTGAGCGATACGCCAAAAAAACAAAAAGAAAAATTGATTTCATATTATAATAGATAACTATATTCCTATTCCTATAATCCATTGTGATATGGATGTGATTTTCAAGAGTTTTATATTCTTTGAAAGAATTTTATTTATTTTTAAATAGTATATTTCCTAACAAGTGAAGAAAGTGCCATTTTTCCGCACGCGATTGCAGTTGGCTGAACGACGCGTAGCGGAGATCAGCCAAGAAATCGAGTGTGGAAAAGACACTTTCCGAAAGAGTTAGGAACACTACTTTTTCTACAAGCGTGCGGAAAAGTACACTTTTCCGCACGCATTTTAGTTTAGAAAGTGTCACTTTTCCGCACTACTTTTCCGCACTAGTGCCTTACTTTTCCGCACGCTTGTAGAAAAAAATAGTGTTCCTAACTCTTGCGGAAAGTGTCTTTTCCACACTCGATTTCTTGGCAGAAATCCGCTACGCGTCGTTCAGCCAACTGCAATCTCGTGCGGAAAAGTGGCACTTTCCGCACTTGTTAGGAAATATACTATTTTCTACAAGCGTGCTGAAAAGTAAGACACTTTTCCGCACGCATTTACTTTTCCGCACGCACTTTAGTTTAGAAAGTGTTACTTTTCCGCACTAGTGCGGAAAAGTAGTGCGGAAAAGTACTTTTTCGCACTAGTGCGGAAAAGTGACACTTTCTAAACTAAAATGCGTGCGGAAAAGTGTACTGTTCCGCACGTTTGTAGAAAATATATTTTTATACCTATAATGTTTTGTATTTTTTATGTAGGTAATAAAATACCACCATATTCAGTGGAAATTGCTTTTACGAACGCACCAAACCCCTAATGCTAAAAAAATATTTTTTATACGATCGTTATAAAAACTTTACTTTTTTTAACCTTTTTAAATGCCTAAAGTATATCTTTTTTAACAAGTTAAAAAACTTACTTTTTTTCACTCTGAGCAGTTTAGAATGAAAAAAAGTTAACTTTTTTTCACTCTAAACTTCCTTACTACGTTTACATGGAGTTTGGAATCGAATTCAGTGTAATGCAGTTTGGTGTTTTCATAAATGGTAAATGTGGCGTTAAATCCCGAAAATAAGAAAATTTATTTTGAGATTCAAATCAATCTCAAAATCTCTTCATGCGGTTTTCAATAATTCTAGAAACATATTCAAATCGATTTCAATACTATGCGTAAACGTAGTGAGACCGCGATCTAAATATTATAATCCTCGTAATTGAAAACCATAGTGCATTTATATGCCCTTTAGTATATAACACAAAAATCCCATCCCAAATATTTCAATGTTTAAGCACGATCGTATAAAAAATAATGTATGAAACTCATGCACAAAGTGTCTTTTTTTCATTCATGGGATTGCGCGCACTCACCTGCGGTTCGTGCGCGCAACTTTCCCATTCATGAAAAAAAGTACTACTTTATGCACTTGTTGCATAAATAACTATTATATTACCCCTCCCAAGGCGAAATCCTGGATACGCCCTTGCCTAGGTGCCTACTTCTCTCATGGTTTGATTTGATTCCTTTCAGATGATAACGACTCTAACTTGTGAAACATTTATAGTTAGGTAGGTAAGCATTTTGGATCTTCGTTCCCACAAAAAAACTACTCCTATGCAAAAACAAAAAGAAATCAATTAAGGTCTAAAAAAACTTAAACTCGCAAGGTACTAAATACTAAATGAGCAAGTATGAAATTCAAAAAATAACACATCTCACACATCAAATAACACAATAAAGGTTGGAGTTTGAAAATATATAGCAGAATAAATAGGATGTAAAATCCCTTCGAATAACGACTGTTTAGTCTCAGTCACTGTAGGTATTCACAGTGTTAAACAGCATCAATGAAGGTTTAACTAATAACAGTACCCACTTATTATATTGGCAAAGCCAAATTATAGACCGTCAGATGCTGACAGATTTAGGTGCCCCATTTTCGCATACAGCGTAGAGGCTTTCGGCAAAAATTTTTATGACTAAAACGGCCAAGAGAAAAACTTGGAAAATATTTTCAAGTTTCTGAAATGGCCACTAGGGGGCGTAACTGCAATCTTGAATCTAAAAAAGTGATGTTTCTGTGAATTCCGCTATATTAACCTAACAAAAAAATACCTGATCTTTAAAGTCGAGGATAATTTGAACCTTTTTTGTTTGACAAGTTTTGCCGTATCTCTAAAAATAAAGTGGTGGTGGGTATTCAAAAGTTTCCGTAAAAAACACCCTGTATCTTCGAAACGGCTGAGCCGATTTTAACAAACTTGAGCTTGTTAAAAAGAGCTCTCGTGGGCTACAAATGTTATAATATTTGAAGTTTTGGTAATTTCACATGTCGCCGCTAGAGGGCTTTTTTCGATATTCGGACAGAAATGGTTAATTTTCTCAAAAAAATTAAAAGCATTGGTATGATTTTTTTTCATGAAAATGTAGCTAAATAATGCCTAAACAAGCTCGCGAAAACCGCATCTCGATATCTTGTTCCTAACCTAAAATTTAGGCCAAAGAAAATTTTATAAGGAAATCCCTTAAATTTTTATTTTCTTAAACTAATTCTTCCGAAATTATTTTTATTATTTAAGTTGTGGCCCTAAACAGGACCGATTTAAAAAAGAAAAGTTTTTAGTGTCCCCGTAAATGCTCGAAATGCTGACCATCACGCTCTATGCATTGCTGAAGCCTCTCATGGGTAGACAAAACTGCAGCTTCAATTTCGGCTCTCGGTATGTTACGAATTGCATTACGAATCCGGTTTTTCATATTTTCTCTGGTCGTAGGTTGAGTCTGAAACACGATGTCCTTTAACCGCCCCCATAAATAAAAATCAAGACAAGTTAAGTCTGGTGATCGCGGAGGCCATGGAAACGGACTTCCTCTTCCAATCCACCGCTGATGAAATACCTACTGCATTAATATGCTCGCGCACAATAATAGCAAAATGTGCTGGGCAACCATCCAACTGCAAGAACAAGTTTTGCCGTGTTTCCAGAGGCACATCTTCCAACAACGGTAATTGATTGGCCAAAAAGTCAAGAAAGACATTGCCATTTAGGGATTGCTCGAAAAAATATGGCCCAATAATTCTGCCTCCCAGTAGGATGCCACACCACACATTTAAACTCCAACGTCCTTGGTGCTGAACTTCACGCAACCAATGCGGATTTTCTGCAGACCAATAATGCATACCTATTGTGCAGATTGACTTTCCCGTTACTATTAAAGGTGGCTCCATCGGTCCAAAGAATTTGAAATAAAAATTCTCTATTTTCGCGTATCATGACTAACATCCAATGGCAGTAGTCCGACCTCCGATCAAAGTCTTCCTCTTTCAAGGCCTGATGCAAAACGACATGATATGGGTGCAGGGACTCTTTAAAATAAGGGGACCCAGCATGTCACAGTCTATCACATAGGAAAAGTGAAGCCTTGTTTTCTGTATATCTCCAAGGAGACCACATAAGTGGGCTGGTACAAGGTTATGTTATATGTCATCAGGTTTTATGTGACATGCCAGTGCCATAGATTCCAAAGGAGGCAAAATATTTCCTTCATAGTTCGCAATTTTCAGATAGTCAATTAAAGGTAATGCGGCCGCCTGTAGTAGTCCCAATAATTGCAACCAGATTTTTCTTGTCTCATGTTTAGTAATCCTACAATTCCCATTACGTGGGCATTACATACAGAGTGTTCGAAAAATAGACGGAGATATTTTAGAGGGTGATTCCCTGTTAAGAAATATGAAAAAAAGTTTCTATAAACATGGGTCCGGAAATGCAGAGTTTTCAAGATACAGGATGTTAAATATATTGCATGTCACTGGACAAAATTGGTTTATCAATTTTTGCAAAAAAAATCACAAGTGCCTTGGAAAACAAATAATCAAAAGCATTTCTAGGAAAGAGTGTTATTGCAACTTTTCCAATATCATAACATAAAGTACACTACAACCAATTTTGTCCAGTGACATGCAATAAAACGGTTTTTATTTTTTTTTCTCGAAAACGAAGTGAGATAGGAAAACAATACAAGAGGGAAAGAAGTTGTATTTTTAGATGCTTAATCAAACAAAAAATATTAAAGTTACAAAAAAGGTAGTGGCGTACATTTTTTTGATAATAATATTCGCTAAGGTGCCCCTCGGGACGCCACTGGACTTAATAAATTTAATCTAGTTAGGGCGAAATTAGCCTCTTAATACAACAAATAACATTGCCAAATTTCAACAGAATCGAGTAAATAATTTTTAAGACATTAATAATTTCATGTTTTATTTTTTTTTATTTAACATCCTGTATCTTGAAAACTCTGCATTTCCGGACCCATGTTTATAGAAACTTTTTTTTATATTTCTTAACAGGGAATCACCCTCTAAAATATCTCCGTCTATTTTTCGAACACCCTGTATACGAGTAAGTAAGTAGTTCAAAACAAAAATGGTATTTCCTAAATATTAAATTATTAAGCAGGTAGCTTCAGTCAGGTCTTTTTTTAAACAATTTTTATCTACAACTATAAGTTTATTTTACGTTTGTGAGGTACCTTGGGAGAGAAATAAAATTACAAAAATGAGCACCGAGACAAACTACATGATTAGAACTAAGTAGAAGACCTAATCTTATTAGTCCATCCCGAAATCTGTGAGTTCTTTGGGTAGATACATACAACAAGGGAAGAAAGTTCAAGTACGTACCTATTATACCTACATAATATTACAAATGGTTTGAGGAACCTGGTAACAAGGTGCAATAGCGACAAATTCTCAAATAAGCAAAATCGGCACTGACTTACCATATTTATATTACTTAAATTCCTGAAAATAATTGCAGGAAACCTAATTCAAATGTAAAATGAATTTGATTCATTTGGCACTTGCCATATTCTGTGTTTGTTGACAGAACATTGTCAAGTCTAATTTTTAGAAATCATATTAATTTTTACTAACAATCAAAGTACCTGTTATATCCATAGATTCTCCAATAAAATTTGCATACTTGGCATCATTGAGACCATTAGAATGGGGAAAGAAACGGCCTCACTTTGGAAAGTATAATGCCGGGTCCCCTTACTTTAAAGGGTCCCTGTATGGGTGCATTCTAAAAGTAATTGAAAAAAAGTCCCTATATTTTGATGGCAATTAGAACTTACCTATATGGTCTTTCAAAATATTTTGAACCGTTGTTCGTGATATGCCCAACTCAAGGGATAATGCTCTTGTGCTAACATGAGGATTTCCTTCAATATATCCCAGTACGCGGTTAATATTTTCTTCTGTTCTTCCAGTTCTTTGCCGTTGAAACGTAGGCCGAAAAGTACTATTGGCTCGTAAGCTCGCCACTAACCGGGGAAAAACTCTCACATCGCATGGACGCCGATTTGGATATCGAGCCGCGTAAACTCTTTTTGCGACTGCGGCATTCTGAAGACATTCAAAATAAACTGCAAGCATATCAACAGCTTCGTCGTTCGTAAAACGCATTTTGTAAGCACAAAAATTGCTCAAAGTAGCGCGAAACTATTCACAACTATTGACAATTTGAGGATGATTTATGTTTTGATTGGGTATTTGTTTTGTAATTCCATGGACTGCTACTATTAATTTTCTTTTTCGTATATACCCATAACCCATAATGAATAATATGCATTTAAAAATCAAAAAGGGCGATTTTAAGCTGACGAACAAAAAAGGAATTCCAGAAAAATTAGGTAGTTTAAGAAAATAAAAATTTAAGGGATTTCCTTATAAAATTTTCTTTGGCCTAAATTTTAGGTTAGGAACAAGATATCGAGATGCGGTTTTCGCGAGCTTGTTTAGGCATTATTTAGCTACATTTTCGTGAAAAAAAAATCATACCAATGCATTTAATTTTTTTGAGAAAATTAACCATTTCTGTGGGAACATCGAAAAAAGCCCTCTAGCGGCGACATGTGAAATTACCAAAACTTCAAATATTATATTTGTATTACATTTGTAGCCGAAGAGTAGCTCTTTTCAACTAGCTCAAGTTTGTTAAAATCGGCTCAGCCGTTTCGAAGATACAGGGTGTTTTTTACGGAAACCTTTGAATACCCCCCACCATTTTATTTTTAGAGATACGGCAAAACTTGTCAAACAAAAAATGTTCAGATTATCCTCGACTTTAAAGATCAGGTATTTTTTTGTTAGGTTAATATAGCGAAATTCACAGAAACATCACTTTTTTAGATTCAAGATTGCAGTTACGCCCCCTAGCGGCCATTTCAGAAACTTGAAAATATTTTCCAGGTTTTTCTCTTGGCCATTTTAGTGATATTTTTTTTTCCCGCAAGCCTCTACGATGGATAATTTCCCAGATACAGTACCTCGCATTCTTAGTTGGCCACCCAGTACCTATCCATTCGCGCCATTCAAGCCAAATGTTTTTCGGGCTAGTGACGATGTATGTACGTTTTCATACTTTCGATAGGCTTGTGTGGAAAAATCGGTTAAAATCTCGATTTTTCTTTACAAGACTACGCCCTTATTTGAACCCTTATTAGCCACCTGCAACACTCAAGCCCTTTTTCCGAACCCAGGTTCTATTAGTTAATCATTATTAAATGAACACGGCTTGCGTAAAATAACGAAGCGAATTGTGAAAAATGAAAAATCTAATTGTCCATATGTTATCCTCAGGGGCCACTTGTAAATTTCCCCCCATTCTACTCAACGTGGATATACTTTTCAACCCTCTTCGAGGCTTGTATGCGAAAATGGGGCACCTAAATCTGTCACTATCTGACGGTCTATAAATCATCATTACGGTGTAGAGAGTAAGTAGGCGGCCACGTTGGGGCACCACACATCGCACCGCAAATCGCACCGCCCTTCGCCTGGGACGGCGAAGCAAATAGATACCAGAGAACAAGGAAGGTTGTTCTCTGTAGATACAGTGGTTTACATGCGGGTGGCCACATCGACGCACCGCCCAGCGCCTAGGACCATAGCATTGTACTTTGTACATACCCTCGCCTCGCACAGTGTATTCGAGCTTGGTATTTTCCAAGCCTCGCACATCGCACACACGCCGGCTTATCTCAACATATCCATGAAAACGATTTTATTATATCATCTGTCTAAAGATTATGACGTTCACCAAATTTTCTCCTTTGCTTATTTTTAAGATGTAGGTACTGTGATTTTCCAGTCACCCGCCACTTTTGATGATAATTCCGATGAAGATGACAACTAAATGAACTCCATTGCATCCAGGTATGAATTAAATAAAACGAGACAGTTTAAACACGACAATTAATTCGAAAAGGCGATGTGCGGTGTGTCGATACGGCAACCGCAGGCCAGAATCTGTTCGAGGCTATGATGGTCCAGTCGATGTGCTGTGCGAGGTGCGGTGCGATGGGCGGTGCTCCGTTGTGGCCGCCGCTTAAGGAATATTTTATTTCTGCGACTTTTGACAAATTATTGTTTATACAGGGTGTTTCTAAATTATGGTACCAATGTAATATGACAGGTAGAAAATGTAATTTTGGACAAAAAGTTTCCTATAAATATGGGCCCGAAAATGTATAATAAAAAAGTTACAGGGTGATAAAAGTACAGTTTGAAAAACATATTTTCGCAAAAACTTCTACAGAAGTTATGCAATTTAAATGAAACTTGGTGCAGTGCATTAGTGGCTGAAGTGCAAAAGTTTCGTGTGAAACCAATTTATTCCCAGCGTCCAGAGGCGGAGGGACGGGGTAGCGCAGTGGGTTTTATACTTAAAATTGATATTGTGTTATGAAGAATTTAATTCTAAACCTTTTTTTACTCTTGTTATTTTTTGAAAAACATAAATTGCTTTCGCCAAAAACGCGAATAACTGAAAACACGTATTGCACAGATGCGATATTTTTAATCTTTGAAAATTCAAAAGTTGGCTATGAAATTAAACGTGAGACTTGAATAACAACCATTTAATGGAAAAATAATCCAAATAAATGGATTGAATGAGGAAATAATTGCCCAAAGAAAGAAGTCACATATGTTGAGATCTGGTGATCGTAATTATAATCAATAATTTATCGAACACAAGGAAGTTAATTTACAAAATTTTTTTAAAAAACAATGGTTTTCTTTTAAAACCAAATTGCACTAAAATGTATAAAATATCTGTAAAAAAACACTATTTGGGCCGCTCATAAAATGTTACAACAATATTACTGTTCATAATATTCTTTATCATAATATGCTGATTGATGCTTTATACGGTGTACTGTGAGGATTAGCAAATGTATAAATGAAAACGTAAATAAAAGTGATAAGACAAAGTAGTATAATATGATCGCCCAGTGTTTTTTTACAAATGCTGAAAATTATTTTCTACTTTCTAGTACAATTTGGTTTTAAAAGAAACCCGCACTGTTTCATTAAAAGCTTTCTTAAATTTACTTTTAGTTTTTTATTTTTTGCTCTTAGTTAATTATTTTCATTTCATACAATTAGGAAAACACATTGTGACATCCGCCATATCGAGTTTACACTTTGATTTGATACCCATGTCAAGGTGGTTCTGAAGAAAATGGTAATCTGCCATATTAGGGCGTCCGCCATATTGGATTTAGAATGAGGTTACGTAGCTTCTCGTATTCTGCTTCTCAAACCCTCTCATTTGATACCTATGTCAAGGTTGTTGTGAAGAAAAGGATAATCCGCCATCTTAGGAGGACACCCGCCATCTTACGACACCCGCCATATTGGGTTTAGAATGATGTGACGCAGTTGCTTATAGTATTCTACTCGTCAAGCATTTTCATCTGTTCCACATATAGCAAGAACTTTATTATACAGGGTGTCCGGGAATTATGCGTCAGGATTTCGGAGCGCGATTCCCACACGAAAAATTGATGCCACAAAGTCCTATACCATTTTTTCGAAAGCTCAAAATTGACGGAGATACAGGGCGCAATTTTTTTTTTTTGTAAATTTTGTAATTGATTGTAATATTTCGAAAATAATATACTTAAACAGTGTGTCCCAAAAGTTAATATCGTTCCTTGGAGAGCTGATAGGTCTGTCTGCTCATGACTGACCCCGAATATGATATTTAATAAAAAAAATCGTTATTTATCAAGATATTGGCAAATTTATGAATTAAAATAGTGAAATTTTTAACATTTGCTAATACGTTTTACTTTGGAAAAAATATATTGCTATTTTACTGCAAAATGTGTCCATTGTTAAATTATTTTATATATACAGTGTGTCCCAGGATAAGTGAAACGAGAAGTGTAAAAGACCAAAAATTTTCGAGTTCGAATTTGGCTATTTGGTGTCCAGGCCTGCTTGGCTAGAAAATAATTTTCACCATATTTTTAATTTTGAAAAATAAAGTAGGCCCCGACAGGAACGATTTATTTATTTTCTGTGTAGGTTAAGTGCCCTTTCTCGACAAGATATCGAAAAAATTTCATTAGAAAAAGTTGCTGAGAATTGAAAATTATGTCCCTGTGCCAATTTTCAAAATAATTGGCCTACTTTGATTTGCGTCCATTTTATTTCCTATAGGTAGGTGAACTATCCTGTCATTTAAAATATCGAAAAATGTCATTAGAAAAAGTTGCTTAGAATTGAAAACTATGACCCTGTGTCAATTTTCAAAATAATTGGCCTACTTTGATTTTCATTTTCTTAAAGACATTATTTCAAACAAATCATAGTAGGCCTATTGAGTCAAAATTTCGCAGTCTTGCATACTTTTTTATTCTGAATAACTTTTTCTAATGAAATTTTTCGATATTTTAAACGACAAGGATAGTTCACCTACCTATAGGAAATAAAATGGACGAAAATCAAAGTAGGCCAATTATTTTGAAATTTCTAATGAAATTTTTCGATATCTTGTCGAGAAAGGGCACTTAACCTACACAGAAAATAAATAAATCGTTCCTGACAGGGCCTACTTTATTTTTCAAAATGAAAAATATGGTGAAAATTATTTTAAATTTTTGGTCTTCTATACCTCTAGTTTCACTTATCCTGGGACACACTGTATATATAACATGTGCTGCATCTTTTTAGAAGTAGATTGTTGCACTGTTGCACTACTTGTATATTGTTGTAATATATTAGATTATTATTTTATTAGTAATCAATAAAAGAGAGTGTCAATAAGCAATATTTTTATTTCAGGACTCAACATTAGATATAGATTAGCAACCAACTATAAATTAGTAGAACATGCAAAGAAACCAAAATGACTACGGAGAATTGGTTTCAAGTTTGGAACCCACCGGCAGGATTTTTTCAGTCATTTCACACTCCATTTCACAGCCACAATTTTACGACGAATATAAACATAGTTAGTGATTACGACCCAACACCTCCATACAGTAAGTATGTCATATATAGAGTGTTCGTTATAAATTTATTTACCTCAAACTGCTTATACAGGGTGGCTTATATAAGTGGCTCACTCAAAATATCTCGGCTATTTTTTGACAGATTAAATCAGTGGCAGGTGCGATCGATAGCCCTTCCAGGCGGCCTTCTTTTGTCATGATGAAAATTGTTGTCCGTGGCCAAAATTGGAAAAATCAAAAATTTTTAAATTGCTGTAACTGATTTAGATTTCGAAATATGGCAAAAAGTTTAACATGAAAATTTTTTGCAAGAATTTATGTATGGCATTAGTTTTGATGTGCGGATTACCGTAAAATTTTGACTCTCTTTGACTCGAAAATTAAATTATCTGTAAAAATATGTAATTATGTGTGTTTTGTAATAGTAGAAGATCCGAATTAGAAACGACCTTCACCCATCTGTTTAATGGATGGAAATTATTTTTTATCAAATTTAGTACCTATGTTAAAAAATATATCGCAAGTGGGTTGGCTAAAAAATTCCTGGCCAGGCTAGGATTAATAAAAAATTGAAAAATAACTTTTTATTTAACATTGCACTCATGAGTTTAAAGAATAAATTTAATACCAATCGAAAGTCTATGAATATGAAAACGTTGAGTTGTCTATTTTTTTCCTGGTCTAACTACTGGGTTGGCAGGTATAAACAGGTATGTTGATACTAGCTATTTTCGCTCTTTTTTTTTAATAAATAAATCTTGTATCAAAATAAGCGCTATTTTATTGTGAGCACGATGATATAAGGTTGTCTCCAAAAAGTCTGGTTTGAATGACGGTTGTCGAATTTAAAAAAATGAAATTTTAATGCAAGTGAAAACTTGGGACAAAGAGGTCCGAGCTAAGTATCTCGTGCGATAGAAGAGGACGCAGCATTGGAGCTGCGCAACTGACGGGTGAAAGAGAGTGCTCATGCTATTTGTTCATGCAATAGAGAAGGAGAGCGGTACACTAGTAAATACTTCAACAAGGTGAAGAATGTGAAAATTTATTAAAAAAACAGTTTATCCTGAATATTTTTGATACGACAAAAGGTACCAATCTGTAATTTGGCACGGTTTATAAGAGCTGAAGAAACTGGGGACGGAGGCACTAAAGTTCACTTAATTGCATCAGTGGCGTGCGGGCGAGTAAGTTGTAAAAAGGTTTCTTATTAAGTGTTTTTAGACTCATGCTCATATGAACTTTTCTGTTTTTTTTTTTTAGGTTTAGTTGATATTTAAAAACATTTTTTTGTAATGTGTAGGTACTTAGACTATCATTTGCAACGCCCTGTGTCTCTCTTATTAAGCATTTTTTAACGTATGTTCATTATGATTTTTTTTACTTAAAATGAGATTTTCTATACCTAAGTTTTATTCATGCACTGAAAGAATTACTTTGCTACGGTTAGTAAGAACTCAATTACCGCAGCAAAATATCTCCATTAAATAGGCGCCGAGTGAGTTACTTTGCTACCGCAGCAAAGCACGCTTTGCTAAAGACAACTCAATTGCAGTAGGTAAGCAGTTTTGTTGAAAATCACTATGCTGTTATAATTCGACTCTTGTATTAAGGCAAGTGAGTTAGTTCACTAACCACAATTGAGTTGCTTAGCTACCATAGCAAATAATTTGATTGTGTTTATGTAGGTTTTGTTGCTGTAATTGAATCAGCTCATTAATGACAATTAAGCTGCTTACTAGCCACAAGTGAGTCGCTTACCTACCATAGCAAAAAATTTATTTGTTGCCAGCGTCTTTAAAGGTACACTGAAAGAATTCCGCCAAGTGAGTTGCTTTGCTAAGATTTTTTTGCTGCGGTAAATAGATATTATGCTGTCATAGCAAAAAAAAATTGCTGTGGCAGGTAAACCTGTTTTGCGAAAACTTCTTTGCTACCACAGCAAAATTTTTACTTGCGGTTAAAGGATAGGTCACTAGAAATTCCTTTTAGTGAGTCCATGAAGCCAGTCGTTTTGTTACTACAGGTGAGTGCAGTCTGCTGCAATGCACTCAGCTGTGGTAATTCAACTGCTCATTTGTGGCTAGCGAGCCCTCACTTACAACAAGTGAGTTGCTTTACAAAAATTAACGGTGAGTTCCAAAGCGCTTGCGCCAGCTGGCAAGCCTGAGCCCGCCAGGCGGCCCCGCCGCAGTCGTCGCGCAGTTGTTGGTCCGTGATGATCGTACTGATCGTCTAGACCTAAACAGCTCTGGCATCATTGTTTTCCGGGAACATTGCCGTCTTTGAAGGTACGTAAATTTAATATTTTCATACTTAATGTCCGCTTGGTAGCACATTATCATTATATTATACATAATCTGGCATCCTGTCAAAAGTATAAAATATAGCGCAGCCAGATTTTTTGTTTTTCCTGTAGTTTTTCCATTTCATGTTTTCTTTATAACATGTTGAGTCATTCATTACAAATCCCTAATATATTCTTATTATTTGGCCTTCTCAATCTCAAAGATATTTTTTGGGGACACGTAGGGTGTGTAAGGCTAGGTGCAAAAGAAACCTGTAGGGTTGCCGCGTGAACAACATGTTATTAAAAAAACATGAAATGGGAAAACTACAGGAAAAACCAAAAATCTGGCTGCGCTATGTTTTACACTTTTGACTATAATGATAATGTGCTACCAAGCGGACATTAAGTCTGAAGATATCAATTTTTACGTACCTTTAAAGACGCCGGCAACAAATATTTTTTTTGCTATGGTAGGTAAGCAACTCCCTTGTGGCTAGTGAGCAGCTTAATAATTGTCATTAATGAGCTGATTTAATTACAGCAACAAAACCTACATAACCGCACAATTAAATTATTTGCTATGGTAGCTAAGCAATTCACTTGTGGTTAGTGTGCTAACTCACTTGCCTTAATACAAGGGTTGAATTATCACAGCATAGTGATTTTCAACAAATCTGCTTACTTACTGCAATTGAGTTGTCTTTAGCAAAGCGTGCTTTGCTGCGGTAGCAAAGTAACTCACTCGGCGCCTATTTAATGCAGATATTTTGCTGCGGTAATTGAGTTCTTACTAACCGTAGCAAAGTAATTCTTTCAGTGTAGTTTTCCCATTTCATGTTTTTTTTTTTAATAACGCATGTTGTTCACGCGGCAACCCTACAGGTTTCTTCTACACCTAGTCTTACACACCCTACGTCCCCCATATCTTTGAGATTGAGACCGCCAAGTAATAAGAATATATTAGGGATTTGTATATACTGAATGACTCAACATGTTATAAAGAAAACATGAAATGGGAAAAACTACAGGAAAAACAAAAAATCTGGCTGCGCTATGTTTTATACTTTTGACAGGATGCCAGATTATGTATAATATAATGATAATGTGCTACCAAGCGAACATTAAGTATGAAAATATTAATTTTCACGTACCTTCAAAGACGGCAATATTCCCGGAAAACAATGAAAGCAACTCACTTGTTGTAAGTGAGGGCTCGCTAGCCACAAATGAACAGTTGAATTACCACAACTGAGTGCATTGCAGCAGACTGCACTCACCTGTAGTAACAAAACGACTGGCTTCGTGTAAGTAAGTGAGCTCACTAAAAGGAATTTCTAATGACCTATCCTTTAACCGCAAGTAAAAATTTTGCTGTGGTAGCGAAGAAGTTTTAGCAAAACAGGTTTACTTGCCAAGGCAATTTTTTTTTGCTATGACAGCATAATATCTATTTACCGCAGCAAAAAAATCTTAGCAAAGCAACTCAGTTGGCGGAATTCTTTCAGTGTGGCATTTACAACTTGTTCATGCACTCCCTATATTAGTTGAGTCAAATAAAATCAAATCATTTAATCACAAATCAACCAAAAACTTTAAATTCAAAACAATGTGAGTGCAGTTTGTTTAAATAAAGAGAACATTTTCATATAGGGAAAAGGTTGGCAGAGTAAATTTTTTAATAAGAACCATTTTCATCTATGATAAGAACGGTGATCCCCCTCAACAGAGAGCTGTTACTATGCCAACCGACTCGGCTCATAATTCACAAACTAATAGGTGGACCAATATGAGCCGAATTTCAAAATAACTTTGAAACCTAATAATTACCTATCTTATCTTGAAGAAGACTTCTAAATGAAAAACGGCATAGATTCAAAGTATTTTGTCCACTGAATTCATATTGACAGACTTACCTATATTTATTTGTAACACCTTGAATAAATAACTCTTTATATAAAGTATATGTCCCAAAAAAATAAGATGTTTACATGTAAAATAGACAAAAAATGCTTTTAGTGTTTGCTCCAAATTTTATAATGAAGATAATGTGATTTATTTATTCTAAGTAGGTATTCAAATCGCTTGTAGCCTTGCTAAAAATGATTTCCGCTACACCAATTTACACTAAAACAAGTAATTGTTATTAGTTATTACCTAATATTGGCTTTTTATTCATTTCATAAAAACTGCTCCTCGACCTCGACCATCGAGTTTTGAGTATCTACTTTTTGCATGAAAAACTTATTTCTTGTAAAATTTTGCTCAAAAAGGCTTGAGACTGTATAATTACGCGAAAAAAATCCCGAGAACAAACGTTAGGGGCTTCATTCAAACACTAATTTAGTTCAAATTGTTTTTCCGTTTGCCAAAAAAGCAAAATTTGGTGATAATGGGACTCTAAATACAACCAAAAAGAATCACATCTCGGTATTAGATTTGTATGCTATTAGGTATTTTTAAAATAAGTGAATCCATATAATATTAGGCCTCCAAGATTTATCAACATTCCCCTGATTATAAGCTATACCAACAACTTTTGGAAACTAGCGATGGCAAAAGTTTTAGGTTAAGGTGTTTTTAGGTGTAGGGTGTGATAGGATCATCTTTGGGTGCTGGTAAAGTGTTTTCGTTAGAGAATACAGAAAAAGAAGATAGATAGATTTAGTTTAAAATGTAACGGATTATTTGCCTGTCATGAACTATAAAAACAATTAAGTGTGATAAAAATAAATACATAATGAGACTGTAAGATAATTATTTATTTAATACATAAATAATCAATGTTATGTTCTGAGTAAAAGTACCCAAGGTTTTAGTCCTCGATATTACCTTCATTACAATAGTAACAAAATAAAATAATGTTCTTTCTTGATTTTCTAAAAGGTAAATATCCCACAGTAGTTTAGATGTTGAAAATGTGATTCGGAAATTATATTGTGAATTTAGTTAGGTACTGTTAATTTAGTGCTGATTAGTGATTTCATTAGAGTAAGCGTAGCAACCTCTAGGTATGTTAAGTATATCTTATAAAACTTAATTTTACTATAACAATGTGTAATCAAATAAGATTGTAATATTTCGAAAAAAATATACTTAAACAGTGTGTCCCAAAAGTTAATATCGTTACTTGGAGAGGTGATAGGTCTGTCTCTGACCCCGAATATGATACTGAATAAAAAAAATCGTTATTTATCAAGATATTGGCAAATTTATGAATTAAAATAGTGAAATTTTTAACATTTGCTAATACGTTTTACTTTGGAAAAAAGATATTGCTATTTTATTGCAAAATGTGCCCATTGTTAAATTATTTCAATTATTAGGAAGTCGAATGAAAACACTTGTTAAATTATTAACGTATATAATAGCTATTTATTTCAATCTAAACAAATCAGAAATTTATTTTTAAACCTTTATTCAATATTTTTATCCGTTTTGCACTTACTGTGAAATTTTTTTTGTTGGGCGGATTCATTAATAGTTGTCTCAGTGGCCTCAGTTAATCTAAGCTGTGGGCCAAATTAAACCGTACGCTACTGAAATATACTTATTTAAACTCAGTTAAATTTAAACTTAAATTATAATAAAACAATATTTCTAATTCTACAAAGCACAGTTAAACTTTTACTTTTTTATCAAGTAGCTTGGCATGAAACAATTATTGTGCCAACGATCCATTTGTTTCTCTCAAATGCTTTAAACTTTCCAGTTTCGGGTTTCGGTTAGGAAACATTTTAATTAGTTCTTTAGCCCATATTAATGCATAATATACTCATTTAAGGATTTTCTTAAAACTTTATCTTCGTTTGTATGGACAGCCAGATTTATGAAAATATGCTTTGATTTATTTACAAATGTCAGTGCCATGCAAGCTAAGAAACAATAATAATTGTTTCATGGCTACTTAATAAAATAGTACGATTTTAACTGTGTGCTTTTTAGTATTAGAAACTGTTTCATTAATTTAAGTTTAAGTTTAACTGAGTTTAAATAAGTCTATTTCAGTGGCGTACGGATTATTGCCCATTTTTACATTTTTATTTCAATTGGTTGAGTTTTGCAACAACATTTATAAAATACATTGGTTTTGAAAGACACCTCTTTTCCGTACGCCATTGAAATTTACCCGATTTGCATAGTTCTTTTTAATTCAAATAACTTAGGCCATAGCATATCTACCCAAAATGATAAAAAAACCTTTTAAAATAAAAAATTATTAAGCATTAAAAAAAGGTTCCAATTTAATTTCATCCTCAATATATGGTTTTACAAAAATTAAACTAGGTATCAATTTTAATTTTGTTTCTGTTGATCCGTTTTTTTAATGGCCAATATACCAAACCTTTTCAAATCCTTTTTGCCCATTTTTACATTTTTATTTCATTTGGCTGATCTTTGCAACGACCGTAAAAACCTTGGTTTTGAAAAATACCGCCTTTTCTTACGGCACTGAAATCGACCCTTCTTAATAATTGAAATAATTTCACAATGAGCACCATTTGCATTTAAATGGCATTATCTCTTTTCAAAAATGAAACATTGGAAGTTATACCTACCAATTTAAAACCTTTACACTAGGGTGGTAAGCGTGTTACATTTTGTTTATAGTACGAAGAGTCGAATTTAGCTAATAAAGAAAACAACACGGAAATCAGGCAAAAAATATATTTTTTTAAAAGGTACTGCCACAGGTAAATTACAGCACTATTTTCATTTGAATTGTGATCAACAGCAGGACTATTCAGGGTTGCTTGACAAAAATAGGAATCTTATAATATGGAATTTTGTAGCTGTGGCACTCGAAAAACTGGTGTAGGTACAAAATTCTTAAATGTGCCAATATCTCGAAAACTAAAATTTTTGCTACAACCTGTATACCTATTATTATTAATAAGGTAATATTATTATATTATTAATTGCAAGATATGTTGTATTTGAATTGTAACATCTCCATAGTGACGTAGATTTGAGCGGAGAAAACAAAAATCCTACTATCCAGACTTCAAGACTTCTATAAAAAAAATTCGCCAAATATGTCTAAAACACCACCTAATAGTACCTATATTACACACCGAGGTGGGAAGTGTTTCATTACTGTCGAGAGATTAAATAGTTAACCGAGGTGCGAAGCGCCGTAAAAGTAAAAAAATTGACACTTTCAAACTTCTAAAAAGTCAGAAATGTCAACATTAGGTACATACATGGTTGTAAATAAAATACTTTTTTGAGTTGTTATATTTTAATATCTGATCGCCTTATTGGGGGTAATACGGTGTCGTAAAATGATATTTAAGAAAGAAATGAGCTAATTAATATAAGTATATATAGTAAGATTTTATTTTATATTTTATTACCTAATATTTACTTTTAGTAGATAAAGTTTCAGATTTCAATTTAATTTTCAGATAGGTGTATAGGCCTATTGTTTGTAAGTTCTAATTGTCAAAATTGGCTGAATTTTTGCTAAGTATCCACCTACACTCATTTTATAACTAACCTGTGTATATAAAAGACGGTCAGCTATCAAAAACTTAAAAAATCGGCAAAGCCGCCCAAGCCATCAGATAATTATAATATGTAGTAACTTACAAATTCTAAAGTGACAGTTTGGTCACTAACCCGTACATTGTGAGTATTATGCAGCTGAATAACCAATTAACTAGCAATGACACTGCGCTCACGCAAGGCTAGCAATCTTAGAAATCTATCTGAATTGTACAGGGTGTCCCATTTTGGTGTTTTTGGGTGTTTTTCTCAAAAATCTCGGTTATTATTAAAGCTAGAGGGTTGCGGTTTTCACGTTACTATACTACTTTTTTGGAGGAATTTGGTGGACCAATCAGATTTTAGAGAAGTTTTATAGTTTCCGCGCATTTGCGCAGGACTGAAATTTTCGATTTTTTGGAAACCTCTCTCCTGGCTACAACTTATATATATCGACAAATCTATTTTTATAGATTTTTTGGCGTAGAACCGAATGGAATAACTAGTTTTTTGGTAGCGTTAATAGTTTTTGAGATATGAACTATGGTTTCCATTTAAAAAAATATAACTTTGGTTCATATCTAAAAAACTATTAACGCTACCAAAAAAACTAATTATTCCATTAGATTCTACGCAAAAAAATCTATAAAAATAGTTGATTAAATTTGTCGATATACAGCGTGATCAGTTAAGGGCGGCCCTCGGCTGTTTCTCGGGAACTATGCAAGCTAGAAAGATGCGGTAAAAAAATTGTTTATAAAAGTGACCCAAATAATTTCAATGAAAATGTTTTCAAGTTCCTTCGTTTGCCGCCAGAGGCCGAATTCGCCATGTTGTATAAAACTGTCTTTTCCTCCACAAATCGCCTACCTTATCTGGATCTGAAATAGTAAACGAACGAACGGCAAACGAAATAACTTGAAAACATTTTCATTGAAATTATGTGGGTCACTTTTATTAATTTTTTACCGCATCTTTCTAGCTTGCATAGTTCCCGAGAAATGGCCGAGGGCCGCCCTTAACTGATCACGCTGTAGCCAGGAGAGAGGTTTCCAAAAAATCGAAAATTTCAGTCCTGCGCAAATGCGCGGAAACTATAAAACTTATCTAAAATCTGATTGGTCCACCAAATTCCTCTCAAAAAAGTAGTATACAGTGACGTGAAAACCGCAACCCTCTAGCTTTAATAATAACCGAGATTTTTGAGAAGAACACCCAAAAACACCCAAAATGGGACACCCTGTACGGCCTGTATGCCGTTCTGTGATGTCTGCTGTTTCTCGGTTTCTAATGCATAAACGATTAATATCACTCTTGGATGTGTTAAGAGCTTCTGTGACAGCCCTTTGTGAAATTCCAGCCTCCAACATGCCAATAGAACGTAACACCGTTTCACGCTCCAAATGATGTATCTGCATCATAAAATGTTTAAAATCAAACCACACATTTGTCCAGCACTAAATAACAAATACCTATTAAATAAATAAGGTTTTTCGTTAAAATTAAATTAAAAAATCTGCAATGGTTTTTTTAATGTAAAAAACACTAATATATTTGCAATATCAGTTGCTAGACCTGCTCATAGTTGTATACATGGTGTCCAACTTTAAAACTGTACAAATCCGTAAAATCTTCAATTTTGGAGATAATCGCCTAAACTTTTTTTTGTTTGAAAGGCCTTCAGAAACCGCTTCTTTTGGCCTTTCTGCCATTTTCAAAATGCAAATCCAGGGCCGGCTGCGATTTATTTATACCTCCGATTTTCACGAAAACCTTTTAGCGATTTTTTTAATTCAAATCGGACCCCACAGCGTTAATCAGACCACCCCAAAACCCCCATGTAATTTGAGCAAAAAATATACAGGGAGTTCCAATCTGCGGGGTGTCAAAGTTGAGCAAAATAGGCATTTTAAAGGCATCTGGCGAGTCAAGTGTGCCATTGTATCCCTTCAAAACAGTTGAATGGTCAACAGGACCACTCAAAATATTAGTGTGAAAATATTTACTCAAAAAATATACAGAGTATTTTTCTCTGAGCCATCTCAAAATACTGAAATTTTATGAAACTTATACGGATCAAGAGTGCTCTGGAATCATTGAAAAAAATATTGATAAACACAAAAGTAATGTATTTCTTTACAAAATGCCAACTAACAAATAAAAACAATTTAAATTATTGAACCTTTCTCAACAAAGTCACTATCTAAGATGATACATTTTCTGTGCGTTTCCTGTTGTGCCACACCAGCCACCTTAACTGATATGGACTTACTTAACTGGCAAGCTTCTGTATTTTTTAGATTTAGTTCATTTATAGTGTGTGGAGCGGTTTTGATATACCTACTCGATTTTTGTCCCGTATAAAGTTCCAAAAATTCAGTATTTTGAGATGGCACAGATAAGAACACTCTGTATATTTTGTATTGGACCTTTGCACACCAACACCTTGAGTGGTCCTGTGGACCATTCAACTGTTTTGAAGGGATTCCATGGCACACTTGACTCGCCAGATCCCTTTAAAATGCCTATTTTGCTCAACTTTGACACAACGCAGAATGGAACTCCCTGTATATTTTTTGCTCAAATTTGGTATATGGGGGTTTTGAGGTGTTCTAATTAACGCTGTGATTTTAAATAAAAAAATCTCTAAATGGTTTTCGTGAAAATCAGGGGTATAAAAAAAATCGCAGCCGGCCCTGGATTTGCATTTTGAAAATGGCAGGAAGGTCAAAAGAAGCGGTTTTTGAAGGCCTTTCAAACAAAAAAAAAGTTTAGTCGATTATCTCCAAAAATGAAGATTTTACGGATTTGTACAATTTTAAAGTTGGACACCCTGTATATATTTTTTAATATTTAAATACGAAATAATTGAGAAAATATGGGCATTTTTGTATTTGTTCCTTATATGCTTTCGATGTGTGAATTATCTAACTTACGTTTAACCTCTATTATAGGAAAAAAGCCAAAAGTTAGCAACTTCATACCATTGTTCCTTTCGTTTAATCTAATGAAACCAGGCCCGCCACAAGGAGACTATGCCAGTAAAACCGATCCAGTTCCGTTAGAAACAACAGGTCCCCTAAAAACATGGTATCATTGGGGTGTATTGGATTTCGCTTATCCCACCGATGAAGAGAGGGAACGGGCAATACGAAATGAAGATTTTATACCTAAGCATAACCTCCCATTGGGTAAGTGTACAAATTTCTCTTCTCCAATTTTTAAAAATTTATTTCACAATAATTGTCAACTGTACGTACTTTTTATAAAATAGTTTAACAAAAAAATTGCTTGCAATAACCGTCAAAATCGAAATATGGTATGTATATGTTTTGAAATGCGACTGGCCTTGTTTGAAATTGCGTATTGTATAGTTGGTCATTTGCCAAAACACTTTTTTGCGAATATTTCGTCTAATTAAAAATTTGGCGCAAACGTAAGTACCTACCGTCCAGCGGGGATATTTGGTTAATATTTCTTTAATAATCCGATATTATTCCATATTCCCGTTCGTGATTAATTACAAATTATGCAAAACTAAGTAAAATTGTTACCTAAAGTGTTTACTATTTATCGCTCCGAAACAATACCTAAAATGTATAATAATACCTTGTGTAATATTTTTTATTTAAAAAAACCAAATATCCCCCTAGGAGGGGTCATTTGGGTAGCTAATATAAATATGAATATAACTCAAATATAGCACATTTGGAGGCTATTTGGGTGAAAAAAATATGAAAAATAATGTAATATATTATATTATATATTAATTATATTTAAAAATACATTCATTTTAAGATGTTAGACAAGTAACAGACCTATGTTACGTGGCACAATATTTATTTTATTATTCTTTTAACAATATAGGCAAGAAAGTCAAATAAAACTTTGTTCTCAAAATAACTCTTTAACTAAAAAAATTATTTTATCCAAAATACAAACTGCTGAATCTTCAGAAGGGAATTCCTTTTTTAGTAGGATTGGGAAGTTTTTTTATTATCATGTCTCTTGAGACAGTATCTTCATCTCCTTCGACATCCACAAAATGTAACTTTAAACCTCTCTGAATCCTCTTTGTATGTTATGTTTCTCTCTTTTACAGCAATTATTGCATTATTCAGATCAATATCAGAATAGGATTAAACCGTTTTCCTTTCCGTGCATTTGTGTACCTTCGTTTGGATGTACGAACCATGTAGAACTAAAACATTATTTAATACTTAATTTTCTACCCTAAAAAATATGTATACACGAACTAGCTTTCAAAAAAACACAGAAACCAAATAGCCCCCGATAAAAACCAAATAGCCCCTCAATAAAAAAAAATGGATGCCACTCTATATGTTCGTACATAACAGGAGAAATAAACGGTGGTGTATGATTCCCAAAGATCAATATCTTTAATTATATAACAATTATCTATGAAGTACCTATTTACTGTTTATTCTGCACACACAGAAGTTTGGAGAGAGATATTATGTATTTTACACACTGTCTTAAGCATGGAAAAACACATTTCACCCTGTGACTGACAAGCTCAGACTGATATTAATAATGGGTTGGACTATTAGCTATGTAGTAAAACTCCAAAAAACGCACTCCTATTAGATCACATTTTTGCTGGGAAATTTAAGTAGTTTGTTGCAAAAAAAAAAACAAAAAGCCCCGCCCAACCAAATATCCCCTCTCTACGGTACCTATCATCCGAAGTTCTGGATTTTTTAAAGTTTTATTAGAGTACAGGCTATTTATTTAAAAGAGTGAGTAAGTGTAAACAAGTTGCACAGGGTCTCTCTAGGGAGCACGCAGAGCGCGCGGATGGCCAAATGCGCCATAATTTCATCTTCACCCACTGTATTTGAGCTTGACATTCTTAAATTAGGCCACGTCCAAAAAATTATCTATTTAGTAAATTATAAGCTGTCATAAGCATTCTCTTATGTTGGGGATAATTTAACTAATCCTTATCGGGTACGTCTCTGTGTTCAGCACGTGAGTTTACCCATGGCCGCCTGCCAACAATAACGAGGTAATCACTAGTGGCAAGTGTTATTTTCTACTGACACCTAAAAGTAAATGGACTTTAATATATTTTTTTAACCTTTAAGTGAAAACAAAGCTTAAATATGCCAAAGTATATCTTACTCAAATTTTAATTTTAATTTGATTACTTTGAGAAAAGCCTGAGAGAGCTGTAAATAAAAGATTGAAAATGTTACTAAAATATTAGGATATTTAAAATAAATGAGTAATTTTTTGTTGTTTTTAATATTCCCTTTAATATGTGCATTTGGGAAAATTAATAATTTACAAAGAAATACGATTTCATAAAATTCCAGAACAACAAACGTTTTACTTCTTTGTGTAAGTTAAAAACTACTTTGAATTAATCCGGGCTTAGTTAAACAACAAAAGAAACAAGTAATAAACAATAATATAAGGATTGAGTAAAATAATGCATTGGGATACGCAAGATATGGGCAAGAACCGTCAAACTGAAAGTTGTCGAATGTTTGATTAAATAGCTTGGTAGATATCTACTGGCATTCAAATAAACTAAAACACGATAATAAATCAATTAATAGACTAAGAGCTGGCTACATATAAATGCAAGGTATAAGGTACATGCAAATTAAATGGCTAGAAAAGTTCCATTTGAGCTGTCGATCACGGAGCTGCCAGTCTGCCTGCGCCCTTAGGAAGATTAAGGCGGGGGTGGACGATAAAAAATTATAAATTTTAAAAGAAAAAATACCTATGACAAACCACAAGGATAAAAGTTGTTGGAATATCGAGTATTTGTTACTAGAAAACGTATATAATTTATTGCCAGACAATTTCCTGGAATAGTTCCGGCCGGCAGACTGCCACAAAGCGGCATTAATTTATAATAAATAACAAAGCTACGTGTAGCTACTCTGTACAATGGATTACCATATTATTTTATTCTCTTAACAGTAAGCTTACAATTTTTATTATGTACTCGTTAGAAAAAGTGCTTAACGACATTTTTAACAAAAAAAAAATTGTTTTTATTTACTTTTATTTACTTATATAGTACCAATAGTATCAAGGCACTGAAGTTCAACTTTTTATGACTCATGTGGAATTTAGTTGCCGAGGCCTCTGACCGAGGCAAATAAACCACATGAGTCATAAAAAGAACTTCAGTGCCGAGGTACATATTATATTTTTTTAAATCGGAAAAAAAATGTTTTATTAGGCAAGAAAATAATAATAATAAGGGATCACCCGTCCATTAACCGACTACGTGCGGTGTTGCTTGACTTTGACGATCGCTCTACCTAGATCAAGTATGACAAAGACGAACAGAAAAACCATGTGCAGCGTCCATAATAAATCTATTGATATTCAAACCTACTAAAATATTTATAGTGATAGATTGCGCTGCTATAGGTAACAATTTCGCAATGTGTACGAATAGTTAAATGGGCCTTTATTGGCCGGGTTTTGAATATTTGGTCACTTTTGACGGGCGATGGCTCCGCGTCTGACGTTTGATGTTTACATCTCGTAGGTAGATAGATAGATAGATAGATGGATGGATGGATGGATGGATGGATGGATGCATGGATGGATGGATGGATGGATGGATGGGTGGATGGATGGACGGACCGACAGACAGACAGACAGACAGACAGACAGATAGATAGATATTTGGTGTAAAAATACAAAAGTACACAGTTGAAAATAATATGTTAAATTTAACATTTTTTTGATGTTCCATCTGGTCCACACACAAAAATATGTAAAATGGCTGATGTACGTGTCTGTCAAATTTTACGTTATGCGTTGTGTAGAAAATGATTAACTGAAAGTGTTATATCATTTTGAAGTATTATTGTAGGTCAACTTATACATACAGATTTGTGAAAATAAAAGTTAAATTGACATTTAAGTTTTGTTGTATTTACGATGGTAGTGTGTCATATTGAAACTTTCCATATTCAAATTAACAAGTCAGGTAATGTTAATTAGACATTTGTCATTATTTATATTAACAAAAGCGTGAGTTGAAGTAACATCTAGCCATATGTTAAATAGAGGAAAAACGACAGTGGTTTTTAACATTTGATCTACGTAGTTGTAACATATAGCTATAGTGAAATTAACATTTGATCTAAAGTTAAAAATACACATATAAATAGTACTTTTAACATAAGATTAATAGTAAATAAATATATTACGTAATAATTACATTATTATATACAGCGTGTCCACATTAAGAACTTACCACCCTTGTAAAATTTTTTATTTGTTGATCGATTTTGATAAAAGTTTTTAAAAGGTATAGGTATTCAAAATGCGCATTCAATGAGTAGGTAACTTTATTCTTGGGTTGTAATCATATGAGAAAAAAAGTATTATTTTTTTTATTTCTAGATATTACCTATTGTTTTTTAACATTAGAACAAATGTTTAATATGCGCATTTTTAATATATACCTACCTAACAAAAAAAGTTTATCAAAATCGGTCAACAAATAAAGATTTTACAGGGGTGGTAAGTAGGTACTTAATGTGGAGACACTATATATTATATTATTTATATATGTCTATATATAATAAGTGTCTCGTAATAATACCTTTCTCGATACTTACCTTTTAATAAACTTTATACTTTTACTGTTTCTTACACTGCAAATGACTGGAACAACCCTGCATGACTATAACTTGTTTTATAAATCTCGGGCAATAACATCTTCTTAGCAACTATAGCAACTATGTGAAGTAAATGGGTGATACTTGCAAAATGAATACAACAATTTTGATTTGTGATTTTTTTTTATTTCAAAACAAAGGGGTTACATATTATTAGGATTAGGCAGATTAATAATAATAATAGAAGATACATCTATAGTATACAAAATATCATATAGTATATAAAATAAATATCAAATTTCTATGATAATAACTATGATCACTATAGGTATACCAATATACAAAAGGCAACTTTTTAAATTTATTCAAAACAATTTAATAACAGGTAAAATGAAGAATTATTCAAATAATGTAGGTATAAAATCTAAAGATCTAGGCGGAACAGCATAAAAATGAGAAATAAGGGCATTTGTTAGGTGCGGCAAATTCATAATTAAAGAGCCACCCCTGGTTAACATAATACCTACATATAAAAACCCTGGAAGTTGGTACTTATATATAATAATATGTGTAGGAATTTGAAATATCACTTACCTGGATTTTTTGTACACACACTATTACCGTACTATTACTACACAGCAACACACGCTATTAATCGATAGGAATTGGCACCTGGTACGCGACGCAATTCTGGACTGACTGAGATGAAAACGACTTGACCAAGTGTGATAGCCGGGAAGCGAAAACAACAGTCCAATCATTCGATTTTAACAAATACTGCGTAGAAACTTACAGTTTTATGAGTCGAAATGACACTGAAGTTTATGTTGCGTTGCAAAATGAATAACTTAATATGTTAACTCTACATGCATGAAAATATTAAATGCACGTATTCTGTTATTCAAAACATATCGAAATAAGTTAAATAGGGAAGCGAAAACAACAGTCCAATCATTCGATTTTAACAAATACTGCGTAGAGACTTACATTTTTTGAGTCGAAATGACACTGAAGTTTATGTTGCGTTGCAAAATGAATAACTTAATATGTTAACTCTACATGCATGAAAGTATTAAATGCACGTATCTGTTATTTAAAACATATCGAAATAAGTTAAATAATAAATGTTAAACTTAACACAGAAGATAGTTACATCAACATATTGTACATATTCAGTAATATTTTTAACATTTGTGCGAGTTAAAATGTTACAGTTTTACACATTGACGTATCTAGATGATTCGACATATTGCTCGTGCGTTAATTTAAGTAACAATGTATGTCACTTTTTGACACAAATATATTAACATCCAAAAAAAGTAACATACTTCAATCCGATTTTTAACTGTGTATGTACACAGGTCAAAAGTCGATAAGTACAGGTACAATATTTTTTACATAAAATAAAATTATAAAATGATTAAGTGTCCATTAAAAATAATATATTAAACTAGAACACTAATGAAACAATAAGGTGTAGAGTCAAGATTTCTTAAAATTTACATTGTAGAATATCGTTTAAAAATTCGGGAATAGAGTAGTAGGCTTTATTTAACAGATTACGTTTAACAACACTAAGACATTCATTGCGAGACATATTTCTAAGTTCCAACGGTAATTTGTTATAAAACAATGGTGCTTAGTAATTTATATAAGTTCTACTCTTTTCTAAGCGTAAAGCAGGCAGTCTAATATTTTACCTTTATCTAGTATGGTGGTTGTGTATTTGGGACTGATGAAAGAGGCTACGATCATTCGCAGGTTGGGGAGGATTGGGTATTGCCGTATTGCCGCCCACTTGATTTTTTTTATGATAATACGTGTCTCAAGTTTCAAATAAGTATATATGTAATTGATATCAAAAGTGAAGTTCTAGTTTAGAGATATGGATTTAATTAAGTATATCAAACTATCGTGCATGATACACCATAGTTTGATACACGGTGTATCGTTGGAATTAGGAGAACAAACGGTACCTATTTACCTATCGAAAAATGTAAAATAATGTAACACATAAAAATTTGCCAGTCTAGCCGTAAATCGGAATTGCCAAAGGTGAAAATATCGTAATCTACATATTAATAAAACTTTCTCAAATATAAATCCACTTCCCCCTAAAACCGAAGTTTTAACTATTGTATGTCAATTCTAAAATATTGGGTTCCTCGGAAAAATTTGCTTCATAATGGTTTTTGAATGGTGTCCAAAGCTAATGAAATAATCCAAGTTAGGCAAGTCAGTTTTTATTTTATAGGTATAGAAACACACGACCAAAGATTGTTCCTAGCGCTGCCAAAATGGAAGCCGGGAATACCAGCAAGCTTGGTGGTGTTACCTAAAATCCCTAGAGAACCATCGCCTAAACTAATGCCGTATCCAAACTGGGAATGGCACAATGATGGTAAGATATAAGTAACTTACAGTAATAATATGTAGGTACAGCATAGGTTATCCAAGCGGACTTAGTGGCCTGAATAGGAGAACCAATTTGAGACTAAAATGTATATTGGGGAGACTGGGATAGTTTTCCTACTTTGCTTGGGCATTTATATTTTTTTTGAAACTGATTGTTAACACAACGCATTTAAAAAATATGTGTAACTGTGTTTTAATTGGAAGTCACAAAAAATGTTTTCATTGTATATACCTACGTGCCAACTAACTCCGCTATAGGGGCAATTTGGCACACGGGAAATTGGCAAATAAATATGCCGGATGTGCCATTAATTATGGTAGAACAACTAGATACTTACCTACATGTATTTTGTGCCAAAGTATTTCGACTGAGATTAACAACTACCAGTCAAATCTCAATGAATTATGGCTGTATCAAAGTAACCAAGCTGCTAAACTGAAATGTGGCACTGTTATGTTTTTTAGGATGGATAATAGGATGGAAATGTAAGTTATCTTTTTGGTTTTGCAGGTTTATCATTTCAGTAGGTACATCTTTTCATTTTGCAATAAAAGTGTATACTACTCGTTTCACAACGATAAAATCAACCGTTTAAATTGGCAAGATGTGTCCCAAAACACCTGTTAACTCCAAAATTCAGGTCATCATTCGGCACTTGTTGTTTCTTTCTGTGTCGATAAACCTGGAACAAGAATATTTGATCGTATTGATTTTCATGGAAGCTATAGTATTAGAAGGGCTGATTTGCCCGCTCTCTATGACGGTTTACTTCAGACAGATTGGTCTTTTTTAGACGGTGTTACGGATGTGGATACTGGTTGTAGCAGATTTTATGAAATCCTTTATCGACTTTTGGACCGAACTGTACCTAAAGTTAAAGCGCCACGTAATTCCAAGCATCAATACCAATGACGTCAAAACCTATAGACGTGGTGCCCCATTGTTAAAATGCCCTTTATTTTGACTCCAAGATTAAATATATCCATACTACTCTAAAAACATGCTACAAACAAAGACAGAAAGTCAACCATCAACCAACTATACACCCGGTGATTCCCGGTTATAGTTCCTCCAGAGTCACACTTAGATATCGCATGTTTTTTCTTGTTTGGGGGCGCCGGAAGCATCGGAACCTCACCTGAAGACTCGGGGGATGGTCTAACGACGCCAGCCTCCGAGCCCAGAGTCGAAATAAGTTCGCTACGGCTCGACAAAAAGGGGCAATTTCTGACAATCTCCCGACATTTTCGGAATAATTTAATGGAGCGCTTAGATTGTGATTAGTTCTGGGCGTCAAGCGTTTATCAAAACAAACCTGTCTATAGGTTATGACGTCATTGATCAATACCCACCTTGGTACACTAATGGTATTATCACTAACATTAAAATTAAATCTAAGTTACATAGGGTATTAAAAAGAACAGGAGATCTCAATGTGTATGCTGAATTTCGTGAAATAAGCTTCAAGTAGATCACGCTTACCGTAATTATAACGGTGGTACACAGGATAGAATAATAAACGATCCTTCTCGGTTCTGGTCCTTCATTACGACCAAGACCAGCTTATCCGCAGTCCATAACGTTGTTAAAAATAACACGAACTTTTCTAGGAAGCCTTATGACATTGTCGAGAGCTCCGCAAATTTTTTCCGACTGCGTAAAGAGAACGTAAAGACGGGGGACTGGTCTTTACGTTCTGGCAACAAGAGCTCCGCTAATATAACAGCTAGCAATATAGTGGTTAGAGAATTCACAGAGGACGAAATGAAACGTGCACTTAGGAGACTAAAGCCTAAGATGACATCGGGCATAGGGCCCAGGCCCAGACCTCTTATTATTTTTTTTTTATTCGCGATTGCGCTTTAATATTGTCGAAACCACTCAAACTGATCTTTAATTTCTGCTTACAAAAGGAAAAGATTCTAGTCAGGAACTACAGGCCAATTTCGATTATATGCAACTTTCTTAAAGTGTTTGAGTTCTGGCTATGTGATCAAATTATTTTTTCTATTAAACATCAAATTGCACCACAACAATACGGAGTTGTCAGAGGGCGGTCTACTTCTAGTAATCTTTTCATTATCACTCAGTACATCTCAGAATAGCTTGAACTGGTGGCCAGGTTGACGTGATGTACACGGATTTCTCCAAAGCATTCGACAGACTCGATTACAATATTTTACTGGAAAAACTTGCTCAATTTGGTTTCAGTAGTAAATTGATCATCTTTATTAATGACTATTTGAGAGATAGACGTCAATACGCCTCACTCAATGGATTCGGGTCTGTCAAATATGTAGCCATATCCGGCTTGCCACAGGGGTCTGTCCTGGGCCCTCTGTTATTTAACATCTTTATAAATGCTATATGAAACAACTTAGAAATAGAATATCTATTATATTTTATGATTTGAAGATCTATTGTGTGATTAGCGATATCTCAGACTGTTACCGTGTACAAGATAACATCAATAATCTGTGTGACTGGTGTGGCTTGAACAGCCTTGGCTTAAATACTTCGAAGTGTGGGGCCATTAAGAGAACAAGTATTGAGTATCAATATCGTATTGGTAATGAGGTGCCCGAGAGACCCAAATTTATGCGTGATCTAGGTGTTTTATTAGATATTAAATTATCCTTCATACACCACATTAATACTATTAAATCGGATGCCTCTCGGATGTTTGGATTAGTTGTAAGATGCATAAAAGATTTCACTAACGTTGACGTAACATTGTTCTTTACCTTTATTAGGTCTAAGTTGGAGTATGCTTCCATTATTTGGGCACCAGGTTATATAGGTAGTTCATGTAGATAACATATAGAGAGAGTCAAGCGGAGGTTCCTAAAACTGCTTGCCTTCAGGTTAGATGGATTTTACCCTCTCCAAGGATTCTCACAAGAAGTCTTGCTGAACAGATTCCGAATTTCCTCACTTGCAGTTAGACCACAATATTTTTCTCAGATGTTCGGGATTCGGAACGGTAGTGTTGAGTGTTCGGATAGGTATCTTGAGTCGCCTGCGGTTCTCGGTGCCGCGCTGGACCTCTCGACAAATGAGAACTTTTAGAACTTTTTATTTACCGGTCCCAGAACAAATCTGCTAAATTTCTCACCACTCTATCAAATGTGTAATTTTTATAACAAGTTTGTCTCTAGAGATATGGACATATTTAATTGCAAGTTGTCCCAACTGCGAAGATTTTTCTTTCCTTTTTAGTGGTTATGTACTGCTTATTGCTGTATTGCTGGAATTTGAAATTTGAAGTTTGGAATTTGAAGTTTGAAATCGGAAATGTAAAGTACTTAGTTAATTTATTGCGTAGGTATAGGTGATAGATTTGTGCTCCCTTTATTTGTTGTCCTTAGTGTGGGTTTCTTGTACATTATAATTATTTGTATTTGTATTTGATTTGTTTTTCTCTCTTGTGATTGGGATCTTTCCTGTATAAATAAATAAAATTCTAAAAATAAAATTTTTACCTACCGCATTTAAATGTTACAGATGAAATTCAAAAACACCATTGGTTTTAAAAATTTTGTCGAATTATTATTATTATTATTAATTCCTTTATTAGTCCCAAAAAAATATATACATTTTATATAGGGACACCTCTGCCCTCAAATAATTTAATTAAGTACGTTATACTACTAATAAGTACCTACTAACATTAACCAGAAAGCACTAAAAATAAATACATAGAGTAGTATAGTATAATTATTAATGAATTAAATTATCCTGATTCAATTATCATTTTTTTAGGTTACTCTTAAATTTCTTATATTCTTTATCTTTTAAACTATTAGGTAAATTATTATAAAGTTTAATACCATCATAAAGGAAGCAATCAATTCCAAATTGAGAATACATACGGGGTGCATCTATATTCATTCTATATCGAGTGCTATATGTATGTATTTTACAACAAACATCTACTGTTATACAAGAATGTTTTTTAGATGTATATATTTGATGTATGAAATTATTGCTAATGGACATAATTTTGTATTTTTTAAACAATTCAATAGTAGGAAATCGAACTGGTAGAGAAAAAATATTTTTTATAGCTCGTCGTTGTAAAATTTTTAATGGTTTCAGAAGGTATTTTTTAGCTGTACCCCATATTAGACATAAGTATTGTAAATGTGAATGTATTAAACAAAAATATATAGATCTTAAAAACAGTTTTGGCACATTTCTACTAATTTTTCTAAGAATGCCTGTTGGCCCCGCTATCTTCTTCTTGATATATTCAATGTGTTCATTTCAAGTTAAATTACAGTCAATTTTTAAACCCAAAAATTTTATATTATGTACACATCTAAGAGCACTTCCATCAAAACATATGTCAATTCCATTAATAACAGTTCTTGTAGACATCCACATATAACATGATTTTTCGATATTTAATGTAAGTTTGTGACTACGTAACCAATAAGTAATTTTTATCATATCACTGCAAATATCTTGTTTTATAGTCTCAGACACATATAAAATTGAATTCAATCCGTTCCATTTGAAAGCGAAACATTACTGGTAACATTGTTCATAGCAATTTTTTTCTCACTTCAAATGGTACAATTATCTGTAAAATTTGAAAGCGATAGGTAGGTACATCTTATTTTTAGTTTTGGAGCACAACTTCAGGTTTTTTGGAGCACATTTTCTCAACTTCAACGCAAACTGTGAAACTAGTATAAACTTTTTATGAAAAATAAAAAGACAGACTAAAATGATCAAGCTGCAAAACCAAAAAGATACTCTCAAAAAAGTTACGAGTAAGGCACGATCCAGAAACAGCACAAGTGGCGTCTTTTGTGAGATACGTATAAATTTTCATTACTGCGCCACATTTCAGTTCAGCAGTTTTATTATTTTGAGAGATATAGCCATAATTCATTGAGATTTGACCGGTAGTTGTTAACCTCAATCGTAATATTTTGGCACAAAGTATATGCAGTTGCTCTATGTGCCATTATCACTAGGATAACCTATTATATGCTAAGTTAGCGACATTAAGTATAGGTGATGCCTAAATCTTTATTCCTATAAAGCCGTAAAATCTTTGGGGACGTGAAATTTTATCATCCTTGTAAAATTCGTATTTCTTAAGTACCTACCTATACAGGGTGTCCCAGAATCAGTAGCCCAAACGGAGCCTGTGGATAGAGGACATCACGAGGATGAACATGAATATATGGGGTTAACCGAAGTTTAGAAGCTATTTTAAGTTTTATGATTATCTAGAAAATTCTTACTTTTCCGTACACAGTTAATTATTTTGTTAAAACTAGTGAACCGATCGTCTTGAAATTTCGTCTAAGCGTAATCCGTAGCTACTGATCTTACTTAAAGTTTTTGATTTATCTACAGTTATTGTAGCTATGTAATTTTTATTTTTGATAAAAGTGCAATAATTGTCCAACAAAAATCAGAACTCAAAGCAAAATTGAAGAAAGCTATGCTGTTCTATCAACGTCAATATGAACCTAAAAACTACCTTAGGAACGGTTAATCTAGAGTAAAAAACTAAATGAAAATATTTATCGTAAAATTTTCTTATTTGGTCGTTATTACTGTTGTTATTATGGCTAAAAAGTCGGTTAACTCAAAGTGAGTAAAACTGAAGGTGTTATGAAAAAATGATAGCGCAGAGGCATTATTTTTGTATTATTTATTTCAAAAAATTTTCAAATGTTCTGCCTGGAAGTTATTTTTTGAGTTAACGTTTAAAGTTTCGTTTTTTATTGTTAGGCATTTATGAATTTTCCTGTCAACTTGAAAGATTTGTATTTTAATCAGTTTGGTTCAGGTTTTTGTGGCGAAAAACCCAATGAAAAATTAAAGGCAAGTACCTAGCTGAGGTGTCGAGAGTTCTATTATAATATTGAACTGAATTGAATGCCCCAAACCCCATCTTGATATCTCGATCAGTTTATGAAATACACGGCGTTTCTAAAACGTGCCATAATTTTTTTGTTTGTGAATATTTTAGACTGCAGTAGAAATATATTTAGTTTATCTTTTTACGTAGAATTCATTGGTGTATAGAGAGATGTTTCCGTTGTCTAGCGGGTTTGAAGAAAAAAATCCATGTGGTTCAAATTTGAAATAATGTTTTTTTTTTTAATTGCTGACCAAAGAAAATATTTCTGTATCCCAATATAAAAAATAAACCAAAAATCTTTTAACCGAAATCGATAATATTCATAAAAAAATTTACACGTTTAACAAACGCCAAAAAAGAAAAACCCATAGTATCGTCTAAAGTAATAGAGATATCCAGATGAGTTTTGTGGGATTCAATTCTCCTCAAAATCGAAGTGCTTCTTGTCCATCTCTTCCAGAAATTGAAGAATCCGTCCAAAAGCATCCAATTCGGGATACCTTATACTATTTTGGTGTGGAGGCCGAACATAATGATATATTTTTGTAATAAATAATCTAATAAATAATGCTATGTTGTTATATTTTTATTACCCTTCCAATTCCACTCAATTTAAGTTAACCAATTTTTTCACCATAATGCACTCTTCAACAATAACGCGACCATTTAACATCAAAAATAAAAATTATATCCACAGTAACTCAAAATCGTAATTTTAAGTAGGATTTAATAACTTAGCTGCATAAATTTTGAAAATGCCGTTGCCGAACTATTTTTTTGAATATTTTAATTTTTTTAAACAATGGTCAAATGGTTCTTCGTCAACTGCTTCCGCTTGGATGGACCTCCTTGTACCCAGAAAAACAAATTCTGTATCTATTTATATTTTCGCACTTAGATACCAGCACATACCTATAAGATATAGCTTCGCCAAACTATATAATAATATACAGGATAGAGGGAGCAACCTCATCAAAATATACCTACGCGTAAACAAACATTTTGCCCGTGTATACAAGGTTTACCTGTGATAAGTTATATCCTGATAGTGATAGTGATAGTTATATATATTTGGCCACACATGACACACTTTCTGCGTCCCATTGTATACAAAATCAGTCACTATATCTATAAATAAACAGAAAAACAATTGAAAACAGGAAAAATACATTCGTAAACAATCGGAAAATATGACTTGCTGGGCGAACACAAAACAAATACCGCCGAGTAATGAACCCGGTGGAAAGGAAAATAATAGCTACATTTGTTAATTTAGCGTTATGGGAGGTGTTCTTTCATTGGCAAATGGCAACGAAGACAAAATAATAGTAATTGCCCCCCTCCTCCGCACAAGCATGTGATTGTTGGTTGCTTCTGGGGTACGTCTATATAGTCTGGAGTATTGTGAGGGTGAGAATTATTATTATTATCATTATTTAGACCTATTATTAAACCCTCTATTTTAAAATGAAATGCTGTAGACAAGTAGTGCGAAACATCAATCACTCAAAAAGATGTTGGCTCTGTTTACTTTTTGTTCATACTCCCCCTATCCTTGTTTATTTCTCTCAGGTTTGTACCAAAGTTCTTTATAAAATAACAATAATTATTAAAAATACTACGATATAGTCAATATTGATAATGTATTAATCTGACTTCCTCTCTAGAAAGTTAATTTTTTGTAGGATTGCCACCAATTTTTATTTCTACTGTTTAACACAAAAACTCTAGTAATTAGAAACATTACAACAGTCAATTCTAAAGTAGGTATTTCGAATTTAGTGATGTAGCCACTTATTTTTATTTGTAGGTATATTTATTTTTCATCCAAATTTGTCGGTTTTCTTTTCTCTAAAGATAGGTCACAAAAACTGTATTTTTTGCAAAATTTCAGGGCTTAATCTCCATTTTCAATCTATTTTTTTTTACTTTTAGTAAATAAGAGTTTTTCAAATAAAATACACTACACTAAATTTGAAATACTTTAGACTTGACTTTGTGATTTTAATTACTAGAGTTTTTTGTCTTTAAACAGTTGAAATAAAAATTGGTGAAAATCCTATTAATATCGATTATATCGCAGAATTTTTAATAACTGCCATTTTTTAACGAAACTTGGCACAATCCCATTTTAGATGGTCCCTAACTCAATGTTCCAGTCAGTTTTCAGGTAAAAACAATATCTAAATGATTTTCATCATTTCTATTACAAAAAAATCGTAGTAGGCCTTGCAAATTCAGTAATTCAGGTTAAGGCCTGAGATTTTGCACAAAAATAAAGTTTTTTGTGATCAATCTTTAGAGAAAAGAGGCAAAAATTGCATGAAAAATAAAAAAATGTTGGGGATGTTTCCATTTCAAATGGGTCAACCTATATGATGCCAACTTTCCTCAACACACTGTATGACTTCTTAATGGCTGAGTATAGACAAAAATGGTATTTGGAAAAAATCTTTTAATAAAGCAGGCTTTTAAACGGAATATTAAAAATGGTGTTTCCTAAAAAAAATTGAAGGCATCACGCGCCTATTCTAGTTTTTAAACAGTTTTCACGCTCTTTACAAGTATTGTGTGGCTAGGAATAACATAAAATGTACAGAAAACAAAATATCTACAAATTTATAAAAACAAGTATATTGATCGTCCCATTTATTTTAACACACACCGAGCACACAATGTATAACAACTTTTTATCGACTCCAATTAACGAATCTAATAATTCTGGTAGATACGAAGAAACATCTGTTCCCAACAGTTAAACAATAACCCAACTAATACGCAAAATACGAAAAAAACGACTTGAAGTGAAACTGACAATAATTCTAAACACACGCGTTCTGATTGGTCGAAACCCCAAAGCTTATATGCCATTGAATATAAGAAATACGCCCCCTATAGGCTCAATGATAAACTAGTCTATGGGCCATGCCAACAATGAACAAGAACAAAGAACAACGCAGTGTAGACCCAAGACTAGCACAAAGCACATGGTGACGATGGCCCATATATTAGTTCGCATAGTCCGGTAGGGGCGACAGGGGCGTTGCCATCTTAAATTCAGTCGCGTATTCTGTCTCCGGAAAGCGCATGGTGAACCATCAAAATGTCAGACGTGTCACAGCCGTGAGCAGTCTTTATCGATAGTAGTATGTCAACGCTATAACTCATTTATTGGTTTCTCGGCATTGGAATTGCGCATTGCTTACGTTCCGTTGACCGGCAAGCCGGATTCCTGATTGATAGAGCCCTACGAGCCGAGTTTAAATTGTAAGGGTTTGTGGTGAAGATAATTGCCCAAGGCAAATAACTACTATTATTATTTTGTAAAACCTTGTTCTGATCCACACTGCTGTTTAACTGTTAGGTATAATAGTAAAAAAATTGTGTCGTTATTTTTTAAGAGTCTTGCGAAGGGATAACATCTGTATTCAGGATGCAAGCGGACGAGTGTAATCGTCTGTGGGTGTTGGATTCCGGACAAATCGACGTGACTATTAAACCGCAACAAGTCTGTCCCCCGAAAATTTTAATTTTTGATTTGGAGACAGATGAGCTGGTGACCAAATATGTCTTGCCCGAAGAGTTTATAAAAGAAGATGGTTTATATTCAAATATACTGGTGAGTAATGAAGTTGAATTAATAAAGAATAAATGAAAAATTTGATTAAATTTTTATCGCAGATTTTCTTTAAATTTTGTTATTCAATATGTATTATAACTCCATAAAAAAGTATATACCTATTCCATTTCACATTTTTCTCATTTGCCGTTTTTCCGCACAAAATAACATCTGATCAGTTATACATTTATAGTTTGTGCGCGCTAACTATAGGCGTCGATGGAGGTCAATCAACGCTATAGGAACTATACTTACCTACTCTTTGTCATTTTGCACATCATAGTTCGCAGTCTTTATTACCCCACACCTGACACCGCTCATTTAGGGGAGAGTGCCGTATATTATCATCACCGCGATATCTGGCCTCATACAATAAGCGGGAAACTAACCAAGTGCGGCATCCAATTGTCAGAAGTTCGAAAACTGAAACTTAAGAGAAGTTTCCCCATACTTATTTTATGAGATTTGCAGAATTAGGTGCTTTAAAACCGGCAACGTCCTTCATCCCGGAATTGAAATTTGGCAGGACAGGGCGCAGCGTTGGCAAATGTAAATTTTATGTGCATTCCATAGGTAATTTTGTCGCTAGGTACGTGATTCGTCAAAGTTTCAAATTTGGAACGACCTGATTGCTATCCAAATGGAAGGTGGAAAATAGTCATAGATAATAATATGTAAAATTACTAGAGACGGAAATTTTTTCGATAAATTTTTCGAAAGCGCTATTTTGTCTGGAAAGATCACGACCCTAGTAAATGGTCTCTTTATTTTGTGATAAAATCCGGCTCAAGATATTTTATCAGAAAATAAAAGACTAGCGGTTGAGAATAAATTTATGAAGAAAAGATTACGTCATGTGCAGTTTTGTTAAGACTATTTCATGCTTTATATGTTAGCAACGAAATAAGATATTTTAGTTCCGTTAAAAAGGCTGGTAAAGGTAGTCGAAGGCTTTATTTGTATAGGCTCAAACTGAATTGTTCTATTGCAAATTGTATAGATGGCTTTGCAGTCGAAAGAACATTTTTGTACAGCTATAAAAAATCTTTGGAAACATTTTTGGAATTAGATTTTCTGCCGTCACATTTACAGCCTCCAAAATATGCTATAGTGTGAATTCTATTTATTACGGCTGGAATTGTCTGCTTTTGTTATAAATTACTAGTTTTATTTTTTCGGTTTAAAAATATACAAAAATAGACACGAATCAACAAAGTTTAACCGTCACCAGCGCCCGTGTATTTATAGTTGCGTTTGCATTCCATATAGCCTCCAGGGGCGTGCGGTGACATTTTAAGTAAGGGAAGCAATGTTTAAAAACTTTTTAACTATTTTTAATGTAATTCGATTCTTCGATCACTTTTGCGAATTCGTCAATGACGTCATCATAAAAACCTCGATGCTCTAACATGTTCTGGAGAAGTATATTCTCAATAGACAACAGCGATATCTGTGAAAATCATTCATTCATTTTTGTGGTTAAATTTTTCATAGGGGTTTTGCTCTTCCGTTTGTAATTAATTGCAAAGTTTAATGTTGAAAATCCCTTTATTATTAAGGCATACACTACACATTCGCACACACTCTTCTTACTTAATAATTGTCCAACTTTAATATTTTCCGAAGTTGCCGAAGTTGACGGTATTTGCATGTCCACGTCCGTATTATTGTCTTCCATATCGCCCGAGATACGACGCGCGCGACGCACCGACGCAGATCAAAACCAACTAAACTATACAAAGAACCTACTGCAACGATAGCTTCCACGCCCGCTTAAAACAGGCGTTCTCATTCGCGTCAGTCATGCAGTGCGGTGGATGTAGAAAGTTCAATAACCTCTCGACTATCGAACGCTACAGAAAAGCGCAGTTGGAGTCAACGCCGCATTTGATATAGGCATAACATATTGTAGATTTGATATATTTATGATATATATAAGATATTTTTTTGCGTTTTTGATAAACCTAGCTAACTAAACTAATTGCTTCCTGTTTAAAAATTCAAAAATTTCATTTTATCATTTTACATTGTTTTGGTTTAGGGGAAGCACTGCTTCCCTTGCTTCCATCGACTGCACGCGCCTGATAGCCTCCTACTACTCCTCTCAAATTTGTATAGTGGACCCTTGCTGTAGCAACCCGTGTATATTGATATTTCCGTACCGGTTGGCCCGGTTTCAAAAAAACACATTGTGTCGATATTTTCGTCTACTTGATATGTCGAAAACTTGTTTTGATTGATATTATTGCCCTCTTAATACTAAAAAAGGAAGATATGAAGTGAAAGTGAATTTATATCAATTTGTTGTACCCACCTACCTCTAAATTAGAGACGTTGTTAATAACAAAAGTGTGCACAATTTTTTTACAAGAAATAAGTTAGCATGTATGCATGAATAGCGGCATTTTCGATTAAAACTATTAAATGCTAGCTAGAAGACGACACTTGTCCGGCTAGTTGATTTAATTCCGGCCTCTTCACAATCATACGATTGTGAATAATATTGATGAATATGAATAATAAAAAAGTATCCACATGTTAATAAAAAAAGTTTTGCAACACACTGGACATACTCTAAAAATTCATATAAACTCGTGTTTTTTGAATTTTTTAAATTGAATTGCATGTTTGGGAATATTTCCTTCCTTACTTTACTAGAGTTTTATCATGTTTTAAACTAGTATCGTGGAGTATCGTTAAAAAAAAACAAAAAAAAATATTTGCTAAAAATTCTGTTCTGTTCTTATGTCTGTTTGTACCCAGGATCATTTTTAAGCGGATTAAGATATTATAGCCTTCAAATTTGATCTACGTAATGTTGTCTGCGGGACGGTTCGATTTGCTCTTGAGCAAAATCGCTCTACACGAAGTGGTGGAAATGGATATTTTTCATCGTGGATTTGCAGCTTAGAATATTATCAAAACCTGAGTATGTTCATTTGTGTAACAATTTTATGGCGTGCATGGTGTCAGGCTTGGGATGTCTGTAGTGGATAAAAATAAAATAAACTCAGCTTTTGATTTTGAAACTATGTGTGCCTTCGTCGCATTTCAATTAATAAACTCCTGTATTATTTTAAACAGCTACCCTCCCTTAAACCAGAGAACATTCCTTGTTCTCTGCTTAAACTGTAAAACTTTATGGGTGCACCTCGAAATAAGAACATTGTTGTGAAAGATTAAAATAAAATATTACTATATTGTAATAAATAATCTACTTAGATAATGTTAACCATATGATATTTGGAATATCGTCAAGGGAATAGAAAAACAGAAAAATTTGTCATTGTGACACAAAACTTAAAATTATAAATTTAGTAAATCAAACATAAGGAGGAACCGTAAGTTACTTATGTTCCAAATATAATATATTTAACAAACACCCTTTTAGGAATTTGAGTATCTATTATCTCAAAACTAACTACCATCTGTATAATTCACCAAGTTAAATAACGAGTGTAAATACTACAAATACTCCGTTTGGTTTACCCCCAACAAACATGGTTCGGATATTTACTGATGTTCAGCAGGTTCGAATGTTAATGAGACATGACATTTAAAGACTGTTTTTCTGAATGAATCCCTATACTCCAGATAATTAAACACACTTTTCAGAAATTGAATTGAACGCAAATATTTTTGTCGGTTTTTTAACAAACACTGCAAACATGCGGACATGAAAAGGCATTGTTGTTTATTGTTCTTATCTCCTGGAATTAGTATAAAGCTCTAGAAGAGCACATCCCATAAATTAAAATTACAATAGTTATTTAAATATCAAGGAACAGAAGTTCAACTGTTTATAAGGAATGGAGAATTTGCCAGAGATGCATTATATACCTATTTTTTGAAGTATTATTGTGCAAAGCTGTGCTTTTTCACCTTAACTCGAAATGAATGTGTGGTCTATATTTTCTTCTAGTATTCTAGTGAAATTCTTTACGTAAAGCCTTATTTTTTAATGTATATGTATAAAACAAAAAAGGAAAGAATGGACCCTTAGAAAATACAATTTAAAGAGCGCGGTCACCATCCATGAGCCGTCCGCACCCGTTCTGCACTTTCCATATCTTTATTTTTAGTATTCTTGATGGGCTTTTCCGTGGTCTTCTCTTAAAATTGATACAGGGTGTTCTGTAAAAGCTGGACAAACCAAATTTGGTTTGTTTTTAGTGAAACGCCCTGTATACTATTGAATTTTCGGAATCTACGCTTCTTGCCTATTATATATACAATATGTTTTCTACGGCCGTTTTTACAATACAGGGCGTACAAACTTCATTTTTTATATGTTTTCACATCCTGTAACTCCGAAGCGAAACTTTTGCGGAAAAATGGAATATAAGAATGATGAAAATACTACTCTTAAACGTTAATAATCATTTTGAACTCCCTCTAAATAAAGGTACCTACATATATTTTCATATTTTGCCCTGGATCGGAAATAATCAACAAATAATTAACCTTTTTTTTGGCATTATTTTCATAATTTTTTCTTATAGGCAATTTATTCGCAAACGTTTTGTTTTCGGGATTCATCAAATATGAAAAATAAATGAAGCTCTCCATCCTGGTATACATTAGGTATTTTAAGATTCGCCTTTTCCATAGCCTACTATGATAGATAAAAATTAACTAAGACACCAGAGGTTACGAAAGCATATTAGGCATTTTTTACGAAAGTAACAAAAATACCTCTATCGATTTAGGCATATCTGGGTCCCACAAATCTCAAGTTTCAATATTGTAACTGGTACTGAATGTTCACATATTAAGTGCAAGTGATGATAAAATCGACTTTTTGAGAGTGCCCTGTGTAAACGCTATTGAGTGTCTTGCAAATATTAGATTGCCAATGGATTAACGGTCACCTAGTGTATTACTTCACACAATATCTTTCGCATATATTATACAAAGTGTAAAAAAAACGGAAATATCGAAAAAATCAGCCCGGCGGTTTTGTTACTACACGAAGTTTTAAATATAAGTAGATTTTTTATTCTTCATCGCTAAACATTATTTTTACAAAAAAGTTACATCGGTTAAATTATTTCCTTGCACCATAATGAATATTCCATTTCTAACATCTTTGTTGCAATTTTCCAAGGTAGCGTTTACTATTTTCATCAAGATTGCCTTGGACTCATGGACATAAACGAAGCGTCTACAGTTTGACAGTTCATATAATTTGGCATCTCGACTTACTTTTAAAACTTTGTGGCGCATGTAGTAACAAAACCGTTGGGCCGATTTGTTTTTCGGTATTTATTATAAACACTCTGTATAAGATATTCGGATGATATTGTGGAATTGATACACTAGGTGACTCTTAATCCACTGGAAATCTAATATTTTCAACACAAGTTTGCACAGGGCACAAGGTTACGCAGGGCACTCTCAGAAAGTCGATTTTTTCATTTTCTGTCTTTACGTTGTGAACATCTGTATAAGTTACGATATTGAAACTTGGAATTAGTGGGTCCCACATGAGCCTTAATCGATAGAGGTGTTTGTTTTTTTTTCCCTAAAAAATGCCTAATATGCGTTCGTAATTTTTGGGGTCTTATTTGTTATCGTATATAGTAGGCTAAGGAAAGGGTGAATCTTAAAATACCTAATGCATACCAGGATGTAGAGCTTTCGGGGTACTATATATTTAAAAAAAGTTTTCGAAAATCGGCCTCCGTGTTATAAAATAATGAACTGTGAAAAAAAATAATGGAAAGTGAAACACAGTGTATATAGCGTTGGAATTGGAATGAAGGGTAGATCCGAAAATTCAATAATATGCAGAAAAAAACATATGTTTGGTTTGTTCAGCTTTTACGTAACACCCTATATAAATTATAATAAGATCGTGGAAAAGCTCACCAAAAATAATCAACTTCTGTCAGTAAATTTTTTTCTTTAATTCGAAAAATAAAGAAGTTAGGGGGGGTGAAATGTTATGTGGATTGCCCTGAATAAAAATGACGATTAATACTTTAGTTTCGATTTCTGACATCAGTCAGAGATTTGCTTTGGCAGATGACGAATTTTAGGAGTCAATATAAGCTGCTGTGCAATGTGTCAGGGTGGGTGAGCTGCGGGCCTTCATTAAGATCTGACTGTGTATGTGTGTTGACAGATGATGATGATGGTGTGTTATCATAAATTATGTAAAAGCTTAAAAGAATTTATTAATATTTGATAAATAAAAAAATAAAGTTATAAATTATTTATTTAAAAACTAAAAGTTCCTGCGTTTACATTTTTGTTAAATTCCGCGCCCGCACCGTCCCTTTGTAACCTCGCGCCCCTAGGCACGTGCCTAGTTTGCTTTAGGGATAATCCGTCTCTGGCCTACGTGCCGGGCTGATTTAAGGCGGCCACCCCCTGCACTAGATAGATGGATGGATGGATGGATGGATGGATGGATGGATGGATGGATGGATGGATGGATGGATGGATGGATGGATGGATGGATGGATGGATGGATGGATGGATGGATGGATGGATGGATGGATGGATGGATGGATGGATGGATGGATGGATGGATGGATGGATGGATGGATGGATGGATGGATGGATGGATGGATGGATGGATGGATGGATGGATGGATGGATGGATGGATGGATGGATGGATGGATGGATGGATGGATGGATGGATGGATGGATGGATGGATGGATGGATGGATGGATGGATGGATGGATGGATGGATGGATGGATGGATGGATGGATGGATGGATGGATGGATGGATGGATGGATGGATGGATGGATGGATGGATGGATGGATGGATGGATGGATGGATGGATGGATGGATGGATGGATGGATGGATGGATGGATGGATGGATGGATGGATGGATGGATGGATGGATGGATGGATGGATGGATGGATGGATGGATGGATGGATGGATGGATGGATGGATGGATGGATGGATGGATGGATGGATGGATGGATGGATGGATGGATGGATGGATGGATGGATGGATGGATGGATGGATGGATGGATGGATGGATGGATGGATGGATGGATGGATGGATGGATGGATGGATGGATGGATGGATGGATGGATGGATGGATGGATGGATGGATGGATGGATGGATGGATGGATGGATGGATGGATGGATGGATGGATGGATGGATGGATGGATGGATGGATGGATGGATGGATGGATGGATGGATGGATGGATGGATGGATGGATGGATGGATGGATGGATGGATGGATGGATGGATGGATGGATGGATGGATGGATGGATGGATGGATGGATGGATGGATGGATGGATGGATGGATGGATGGATGGATGGATGGATGGATGGATGGATGGATGGATGGATGGATGGATGGATGGATGGATGGATGGATGGATGGATGGATGGATGGATGGATGGATGGATGGATGGATGGATGGATGGATGGATGGATGGATGGATGGATGGATGGATGGATGGATGGATGGATGGATGGATGGATGGATGGATGGATGGATGGATGGATGGATGGATGGATGGATGGATGGATGGATGGATGGATGGATGGATGGATGGATGGATGGATGGATGGATGGATGGATGGATGGATGGATGGATGGATGGATGGATGGATGGATGGATGGATGGATGGATGGATGGATGGATGGATGGATGGATGGATGGATGGATGGATGGATGGATGGATGGATGGATGGATGGATGGATGGATGGATGGATGGATGGATGGATGGATGGATGGATGGATGGATGGATGGATGGATGGATGGATGGATGGATGGATGGATGGATGGATGGATGGATGGATGGATGGATGGATGGATGGATGGATGGATGGATGGATGGATGGATGGATGGATGGATGGATGGATGGATGGATGGATGGATGGATGGATGGATGGATGGATGGATGGATGGATGGATGGATGGATGGATGGATGGATGGATGGATGGATGGATGGATGGATGGATGGATGGATGGATGGATGGATGGATGGATGGATGGATGGATGGATGGATGGATGGATGGATGGATGGATGGATGGATGGATGGATGGATGGATGGATGGATGGATGGATGGATGGATGGATGGATGGATGGATGGATGGATGGATGGATGGATGGATGGATGGATGGATGGATGGATGGATGGATGGATGGATGGATGGATGGATGGATGGATGGATGGATGGATGGATGGATGGATGGATGGATGGATGGATGGATGGATGGATGGATGGATGGATGGATGGATGGATGGATGGATGGATGGATGGATGGATGGATGGATGGATGGATGGAAGGATGGAAGGATGGGAGGATAGACAGACAGACAGACAGACAGACAGACAGACAGACAGACAGACAGACAGACAGACAGACAGACAGACAGACAGACAGACAGACAGACAGACAGACAGACAGACAGACAGACAGACAGACAGACAGACAGACAGACAGACAGACAGACAGACAGACAGACAGACAGACAGACAGACAGACAGACAGACAGACAGACAGACAGACAGACAGACAGACAGACAGACAGACAGACAGACAGACAGACAGACAGACAGACAGACAGACAGACAGACAGACAGACAGACAGACAGACAGACAGACAGACAGACAGACAGACAGACAGACAGACAGACAGACAGACAGACAGACAGACAGACAGACAGACAGACAGACAGACAGACAGACAGACAGACAGACAGACAGACAGACAGACAGACAGACAGACAGACAGACAGACAGACAGACAGACAGATAGATAGTCTATAGAATTCCTAGTTAGCCAATGTGTGGCAGAGTCATAAGGATACTAGAGCAATATTGGATACTTACAAGCAACACATGGCGCTATAAATTAAAATGGCCAAGTCATTGCCCAGTAATTTTCTTCTATTAAAATCAGCTGGAAAACTTTTTTTTTCAAAATCTGTCCTCTGTATCTACTGTATTTCTGTCGTGTCCTTAGATATGTCAGTGTCAGACATTGGCTAACTAGAGTATCCATAAACAAGAGCCTTAGCCAGATAGACAAAGCTACACATAGACTGTCAGAACCATTTTTGAAATTTCCGGACTCTACAACAAATATTTTGCACAAACTTTTGTATAAAAACTAATGACTAAATTAAAATACCTATACCTCAACTTAGTATCGAGTCTTAAGAATTATTGTAAACATTACAATTTATCTGTTGTAATTTGTTTTCGCTCCAAAATTAAAGTTTGAAAGTTGCTGTAACAGTATTTATTGCGGACGGTTTCAACAATGCTTTTTTTGACTATCTAAGTTGTCGCTTTAAGTATTATTCCACACATTTTTGAATCAAAACTTTTCAATAAATAGCTCTTATTCATAACGGGGAAAACCGTGGAATGTTTATAATCTTTCTGTTTTTTTTTTCAGTCATCTTAAAAAATTATAAGACACTACAAATCTACCAAAACATAAAATTAAATTCGATTTACAGATCGATATCAGAAACGGAAACTGTGACGATGCGTACGCATATGTAACCGACGTGTGGAGATACGGTCTGGTGATTTTCAGTTTAGAGGAGATGAGTGGATGGCGGCTCACCGACCACCTATTTTTTCCTGAACCATTGGCAGCCCGTTACAAGTTGCATCACTTAGAGTTTGAATGGACCGATGGCCTCTTCGGTCTAGCCTTAAGCCCAGACAATGGGCAGTTTGAAGATAGGCTGTTGTATTTTCACCCCATGTCTAGTTTCAGAGAGTTTTATGTGAAAACGTCTATTTTGAGAAATGAAACTGATCGAGAAACTAAGCGGCCTTTCAAAATCATGGGTCAGAGCAGAGGTATGTAGCTACTCATACATGTAGGTAAGTGTAGAATTTCCACGGAAAACTCAGTCTTCAAATATTATCATTGAGTAAAATATTAGGTTTATTATAAAGAGGAAAAGAACCGTCAGTTTGATAATTGATTGGTGCTAAAGTAGCAACAACAATGAATTTTATGTTGTGTTTTAACTCGTTTTAGCTCCAATATATAATTGCTTGTTTTTGAGACACTTTGTATTTTCAATTTCGTAGTTCACTTTTGTACTTCTGATTCCAACGATATACTGTGGATACGTAAAAGAGGAACAAATTTTCCAAACTGTATTACAAATTGTTATTTTTAACTTAATTATACAGTCAGCACGCGAAGGTTGGAACAAACTCAGTAAAATCTTTATTGGGCAAGGGTTCCAAATCGCCCGGGCACGTCAACCTTAATTTTCTAATGCACAAATGCGTCATATGACGTCATGGGTGTCGCAGATATTACATCAACGTCATTATTTTTAAATTGTAGCCCCATTTCTGATAGCGCCATTTGAAAGAGCTCTGTTTTCTACATACAGAGCAGAACGATGACTTTTGGTATAGATTACATAACATTTTTTCAGATTATATACCAAGGCAGTGAAGTTCAACTTTTTACGGTTCATGTGAAATTTGTAGGCAAAGAAACCACATGAGTCAGAAAAAGAACTTCACTAGGTACATATTATATTCTTTTATGAAATCGGAAAAAAAAGATTTATTGGGCAAAAAAATAATCATATTAAGAGACCACCCGTTCATGAACCGACTGCGCGAGGCGTTGCTTGACTTGACGATCGCTCTACCTAGGTCAAGTATGACTGCTGCGTGTTGTGGAAATAGATTGACATTGAAACCTACTAAAATATTTATACTGAAAGATTATGCTGCTATAGGAAACAATTTCGCAATGTGTACGAAAAGTTAAATGGGCCTTTATTGGCCGGGTTTTGAATATTTGGTCACTTTCGACTGGCGATGGCTCCGCGTGTGACGTTTGATGTTTACATCTCGTCAAGGTCCACTTATTGAAAAAAGTGTACAATAATGGGCTACTTCAGTGCCGATTTCTGAGCTTTTAATCACGATTTTGAGACACTTCACTGCTGATTTCAAGAAAAAATATTTTGTTTATTTTTTACAATGTATTTGCTTTCTTATGTATTTGTCAATTTATTCAATTCCAACGAGAACAGTGAACAGTTAAAGTAAATAGGCCAACAAATGGTTGCAGATTTAAAAATTAGAATTAAAATTATGTCACGGATTATCTACCATCAAACCAAGTGGGGCAGATTCACAAAAGCTCAAATTTCAACTTGATCTTTTTTTGTTTTTTTTTACCTATTCGGGGATACACTGTATGTGTGTACAAGGTGATTCAATCATGATATAATTTTTTTTAACGGTAGTTAAAATACTTTAATACAAATCCTACATTTAAAAAAATGAAATCAACAAAAGTGTACTGTTTTGGTTCTTGTCCAGAAAAGATTTAATTGGGAATAAATGATTTTTGCGGAGTATGGACAAATTGTATATTAAATTAAAATTATAAAAAGAGCTAATGCAAGCTTTCGCACAATTTTTGTGCCTCTTCAGGCGAAGCTATTGGCTATTTAGAATAAATATCAAGTAATAATAATTATTGGTACCTATGCATTAAAAATAAATGTAAAATATTGGTATAGATTTTTTTTTGTAATTTATTTTTAATGTATATCTACCAATAATTATTACTTGCTATTTATTATAAATAGCCAATAGCTTCGCCTGAAGAAGCACAAAAAATTGCGCAAAAGCTTGCATTAGCTGTTTTTATAATTTTAATTTAATATACAATAATTTGTCCATACTCCGCAAAAATCATTTATTCCCAGGGTACTGAAACCTTTAAAAAACGACGCTTATGGCTGACCACGCGGGTAAACATCGCCTCAAAACGCGCTAGGTATAGCAAAAAACTAAAAAAATCGATAATTTACCTGGAGTGTATAAAACCATTAAGAACGGAATTAAAATGTCATTGATGAATGTTTGGTTGCATGTATCAATAAATATACAACCAGTTGGAAAAACTCATGCATTTGGAAGGTTTACAATAAGGGAATTTTTAAAATATTCTATACAGGATGACTCAGTCATGATGTAAAAAATTTACCTGCATAAGCTACACACAGACTGTCAGAACCACTCTTGAATTTTCCGCGATGCACACAAAATATTTTTGATAAAATTTTATATAAAAACTAATAACTAAATTAAAATACCTATACCTCAACTTATAGTATCGAGACCTAAGAATTGTAAGACCAATCCAATATTCAATATCAGTAGTTAAGTAAAGCGGATCCTGGCTCAAAGATGGCCGCCATATGTGAGCCAGCTTCCGCATAAGGGTTTTGAGCCTGAGCCAGGATCCGCATAGGGTTTTCGGGGATAAAATCTAGCGGTGGGGGGGATTTGTGTGGGGGGATCCCCTCCACTTTTTTTAGTATATATTTCGATGGTTGATTGGTAAAGTAGTACACAGTTCTCACTTTTAACTTAACTAAATAAGATTAAAAGTATGGCATCGTTTGTGACCCATTTAAATAACAGTTTGTTCCTGAAGAAATTCATTAGGGTCCAAGATTTGGAAGTCAACCGAAAGTTTGAGGTACATGCATTTACGAAAATAAACACCAAGTTCGGCGAGAAGATATCCTTGGAATTCGACGATTTCAAAACAATTTTACCGCAAAGGTTCACGGTAGAATTTACAGAAGAACGAATTGAGCAAGTAAACAAGGACATTTTCAACGGGCGAAAGTATTATCTTATTAGTTATGGACCTGTCGGGAAAACAACTAATATTCAATTTTCCGTCCAAGAACCGGAACAGCTATAAAAATACTTTGGAGTCTCACATTCGAAAATTACAGAAACTAAAATATGAAATTGATATATATGAAATTAATAAGAACTTTAAACAATTAAAAATAAAATATATATAGCATAAGAGATGTTTCATTTCTTCTACCCATAGTAAATTAATAAAATAACAAACTACCCAGCAGGTGTACAACAAAGTAATAGTATAAAAAAAGTGCAAAACTGAAACTTGAATTAAAACCAAACACAATTTTTTCTTGCAGCTTGATGTAGCTCCAAACAAAAAATAATAATGCCTAATGATAAAAATTCTAACAAAAATAATAATTTCTGTGCCCTCTAAGGAAGTCCATACATAGTCCCCATGCAAATTCCCCATGTAAAGTCCCCATTTTAAGTCCCACTTAAGCCGCCCACTTTAGACGCCAACTTTCGACGCCAACTTTCGACGCCAACGTCTCAGTTGGATGCAGTACTTTTATAAGGATCTACTAAGTAGGAGGAAGCTTTTCAGTTCCCACCTACAATTCTATAAACAGCCAATCCAGCGCAGATAGTGACTCGAACCATTTTTGGCATAATTCCAGAGAAAGTTAACCCTTTCAGAGTTTTACACCCGACTGTTCAAATTAGTTACACCTTCACCTGGTTTTAGTACCTTGAATCTTTTTGTGCCGAGTCAACAAAAATGCAGACAAGTTTGCCCCCTTTTACTTTTATAGCAGGCTGTTCACATTCTTTAGACTTTCACCTGTTTCTAAATCTTCTTGCGCGACCCTTCCTTCAAGGGATAATCTTACATAACAATGATCCACTTTTAAATGTTTTTTGTCAGACTTTTTTTTATAGTCCTGTAAATGGCATGTTATAAAAATTTACTGCCTGGTAGTTTTATAGCAGACTGTTCAAATTATTTAGATTTTCACCTGCTTGTAAATCTTCTCGTGCGACCCTACCTGAGATTTTAATAAAAAAAGGCTTTCAATGTTAAAACTTAAATGAGAATATTTTGCTGTTATTGTTATTTTGATAAAAAAAACTGTGTACATTATTAATATTCCACTTAAAATTCCTCGATAAAAATATTGCTTTAAAGTGGGTTAGTAAGGAATAGGTAAACAAAACTAAACAAGAAACCAGTATATAAATAAAACAAACTAAAATTAATTAATGTTTTGTTTTATTAAAATAATTCATATATTTTGTTACAATAAACTTATATACAAATATTAGCACTGTCGTTGTCTGCGTAGACGGTCGAACCAACCTTCATAATATGCATAATTATAAGTCGTTCGATTTCGTATTATGTCCTCATTATTCGCAAATCGAAAATACCCTGCCACATAGCCAGATTCGTATTCGATTTGACGCTGATGATTAAACCACCCTGCGTAGTACGCCTTATTATATGCAATGATATCAGATTTAGCCATGTAAATGTCATTAGCGTTCGCAAAACACTGACCGTATCTGATCCATCCATCTTGATATCCTGCACCATATTGAACTTTATCCATTTTCACGTCACCCTCCAGAAAACGCCTATTCTTACCAGCCTGATGATCAAACCATCCCGCGTATAAACCTTCATTATAGTGCCTCACATGAGTGTCCCTTAATCGCCTAATTGGATTTGCGTTTTCTTCCGTTTTCCACTGACTATACGAACTCCATCCTGCACTGTATCCATCATCTGTCACTTTTCTTTTATTCTGAGAATACATCTCAACGAGTGTTATAAACTTTTGCCACAATTATCTAACTGAAGCAATATTTAATTCTTTGTATTGAATTGAATTTAGTGAATTTTGTTAAGGATGTGGCTGCCTTTTATATTTAACGTAAGCATTGCCTATCCCCACTCAACAGCGTTGTCGTCTAATTAGAAAATAGAGCAATTTGAAGTAGAAAATTTTTTGGCAACGCCGAAGGGGTGGAGTTACCCCCACTCCCACCAGAGCAAAGTTAACGCCTAAATTAAAAAGTAGCAACGTTGAGAGCCATCCCCACCAACGCATTCATTTTAAAATCTACAAAAGGGTGTAGAAATTCAGCAAAAGCATCAGTTTTCTAAATTTTGTTGAATTGTGTTCGAGTTTTGTCGTGTGTTATTTTTAAATTTATTACTTTGCTTATAATTATGAGTGTGTTCCAAACTAAGGCGATTGTCCACTACAATGCTGTTGTGAGGGTAAGTCAAAACTTATTTTTTTATAATTATTAAATACGTTATTTCAATTTGCTTCGAGAAACTATTTTGCTTTTTCGCATCAGAAAATTTTTAGCCAACTTTTTTCTTGTTAGCCGCAAGTTGGAGATTTTCTTATGCGAAAAATATTTTTTTATTTGCGATATACTAACATTCAATAATTATTATAGTCACCATCTGCTTATAATCTCATCGAGACGCTTGCGGCAGAGGGGTCAGTTGAAAATTCATCCGAAGAAAACAATGTTGATCATGTAAGTAGACATGTTTATGAATTCTAACAAATAATAAATGTTTATCTTATACTTATAGTATTCCGAAGTGGACGATGAAAGCATTAGAAGCGCAACATCGTTTGCTGTGTCGCAGATCGAGCGTGAGCTGGCACATGAACAATCGGTATATGTACAGCCTGCACAACCTGCCGAATCGACACATGTGCAGCCTGCGCAATTGACATATGTACAGCCTGAACAACCCGCACCTGAATATTCGGCACATGTGCAGCCTGCGCAATTGACATATGTACAGCCTGAACAACCCGCACCTGAATACGAGCAACCCGCGCAACCTGCAGGGCATGCGTCGCCTGCTCAGTCTGAGCAAACCCACCGGCAGAACGTCTCCAGTCCTGTGAGGACTGTTGGGAAAAATATGGAGACGTTGAGAGCGGTTTATAACAGGGGGCGCCGCACAAACAGGTTTCCGGATGACAGCTTCGATTTTGAAGATCCAGCAGCTGGAGGACGTCACAATTTGGAACTTAATAAAGTGCTGGAAGATAATGTTGTCGTCTTACAGCTTCAAAGTAATAAGCTGGCCAAAAACAAGGCTGGTTTAAAAAATAAAATAGATAGGTTAGATAAATTAAGAAAAATTTTAGTAAATAGGATTAGTATAATAGAAATAGATGAAGCGCGTGTGAATAAAATATTAACTAGTTATAAGTAAGCATAAGTTGAATCATATATATATATAATATTACACATAGTTTTAAACCAACGCTTTGTTATTCATTTCTCACCCAATACCATTATAAACACCAAGCAATAAAATTTTATTACGTGCAATACAGAGTCGCTCGGTAGCTAAATACAAAAGTAATATTTTTCTCCTAAGCAGACCATACTTTAGCATAAGCGTACGTGCACACTTCCGGCTGAGGGAGATGTAAGAAAGGTAAAAAATATAGTCAGGGGATTTTACATAGCGATCGTCCTCGCTCGAACTCGCACGGACAAGCAGTAGCAAGCGGATACCTAAAATCCCAGAACATTTGTAGTATCAAACTGTAGTTTTTAAGTAAATATTTTATTAAACGTTTATTTTCTTATATTCGAGAATTTAATTTAAATAATAATAATAAAACAATTATCCAATAATACATTTCATTTACAATAATACCAATGGCCTAGTTTTTGCACCTGTTTTACATATTAAGCATGTATCTTGCCGAAAAGCTATGCTTTAGCATAACCGTACGTGCACACTTCCGGCTGAGCGATGTAAGAAAGGTAAAAAATACAGCCAGAGGATTTTACATAGCGATCATCCTCGCACGGACAAGCAGTAGCATGCGACTACCTAAAATCCCAGAACATTTGTAGGTATCAAACTGTAGTTTTTAATTAAATATTTTATTTCACGTTTATTTTCTTATAGTCAGGAATTTAATTTAAATAATAATAATAAAAACAGAATTATCCAATAATACATTTTATTTACAATAATACATTTTATTTACAATAATGGTATAATTTTTGCACCTGCTTTACACATCAAGCAGGTGTCTTGCCGAAAAGCTATGTAAAGCTTTTCTTTACAGGCACTACACCGCATGAATCTTTGCAAAGGCATTTCTGTCAAAGAAAAATGTAAAGTTTCATGCCGATGCTTCGCATTGTCGGTGAAACCATTCAGAGAAACCTCTGTAAAATCTACCACATACGCACGGTAACAATTTAGGCACAAACGCGCCCTTTCTGTTACCTTTACATATGCGGCAGATACACAGAGGCCCCCCACTGTCCAGTTATTATAACCCTCGCTCGGGTTAATGGGTACACTTTTCGCCACGACGGAGTCATCGCGGTCAACGTCTACCCCTTCATCTTCGTCACTAGCATCATCGTCGTCAATGTCGTCACTGTCTCTTCTCAATTCTGCAGGCACCGTTTTCTCAATCTCTTCTTTTTCTTCTAACGCAAGTTGGTATAGGGAATTATTTATGGAGGCAGCCATTGTTATTAAATTTAATTTGTTTGGAGAAAAACTGTAACTGATGTCTATTGAGATATCTCCAGAGTTTTTATAGTCTAAAACATCAACCTGTACGAGATGTCTAGGAGGGGATCCTAGTGTTTTATGTCCTATTTAAATATATGCTATAAAAAGTGATACATTTTTTTAAATTTTAATTCATCCATTTCAGAAAACTGTATTTTTTGCTGTTTTTTATTTTGAAATAAATGGAACAACTAATCTGCATATTTGAGTTATTCCAAATTTCATAAAGATTGCAACTACTGATTTTCTTTTATGAATTGACGTGTAATCAATACAATGAAAATATTAGATTTTTAATACAGGTCGTGCCCTCTATTTCTGTAGGGAAACAACTACAGTCGTGCTTCAAAAGTACTACCAATTGATCGATATTTCGCCGAATACTTTACCCTTGCAACAGGTATGCGCAAGGGGGTTCGAAAGATACCGCTGGGTGGTTCGAAGGCCCCGCCGTCGAGGGCGCGCTATGAGTCTCAGGAACGCGGCGGCTGTCACAAAGAGAGAGATGGGAGATATGGAACTGAAAATTTGGAGCACTCCAAAGGCGAATGATCTAAAGGCAAAGGCAAATGATTCAAAGGCAAAGGCAAATGATCGGAAGGCAAATGATTCGAAGGCAAAGGCAAATGATCCAAAGGCAAAGGCAAATGATCGGAAGGCAAAGGCAAATGATCCGAAGGCAAAGGCAAATGATCGGAAGGCAAAGGCAAATGATCCGAAGGCAAAGGCAAATGATCGGAAGGCAAAGGCAAATGATCCGAAGGCAAGTGATCCGAAGGCAAATGATCCAAAGGCAAATTAAAAATATAGTATGAATGTATTGTAACAATGTGTTAGTATATAATAAAGATAAAATTAAGTATAATTGTCAGTGTTTTATTCCCCACCTACGTGATGTATATGTGTGATATTTGCGGTACAACATTTTGTAGATCGGATAGTTTTACAAGACACAAGAATATTCACAGAACTATTATTTTTATGTGTGAATTCTGTAGTAAAACGTTTTCGAGAAAAGATAACTTAAAAACTCATAAAAGAATCCACCAACTTCAAAACGACTTAGTTGTTAGCGAGGTCGTTGGATACAACGATTCGAAAGACGCGATGCAAATCCATCAGCAGACAGTTTCACTTCCAGTAGAAAACCTAGATATTGTGCAAGAAAGTAGTGCTAAATCTAAACACGGTGTACTGTTTCCAAACTCATTTAGGGCAATTTTTTGTGGACCTAGCGGATGTGGAAAAACCAACGCTTTACTTAGTTTAATATTTAATGAAAACGGACTAAAATTCGAGAATATTTACTTGTACAGTAAGTCACTGTACCAACCCAAGTATCAGTTATTGCAAGACGTGCTTAAACAAGTTAGTGGCGTTGGATATTTTCCCTTTAACTCAAACGATGATGTAATTGGTCCATCAGAGGCTAGAGAAAATTCGGTTTTCATATTTGATGACGTGGCTTGCGATAAACAAGATAAAATTAGAGAATTTTATTCAATGGGACGTCATAAATCTATAGATGTTGTCTATCTTTGTCAGACATATTCTAAAATTCCTAAGCAATTAATACGAGACAATTGTAACATGATTATTCTGTTCAAACAGGATGACGTTAATCTGAAGCATGTCTATGATGAACATGTGTCACCAGATATCACCTACGAGCAGTTTAAAAACCTTTGCTCATTTTGTTGGAATGGTAGTGTTTTTGGAACATTAGTGATAGCCAAAGACTTTAGTTTAGATAATGGGCGATACAGAAAAGGATTTGATAGCTATATAAAACTCTAGTGACTCGGTATCTTTATTAGTAGCCAACATGCCCTTGACATCACAAGAACAAATTCAGAGAGCACAGCGTGCTAAAAAAATTAAAGAGCTAACTAGATCTATTAGAAGAAAATATGCTGCGTTAAAAACGGGTAAATCTGAGATGGATGAGACTTTAGATAAGATATTCAAGCCCGTAAAAGATTCTCTAAGCGAAATAAAAAATAATATGAAAGTTAAGGTAGGATCAAAGCAACAAACTGCAATTCGGATAAAACCTAAGATAGAATTATTTACTAGTACGCCAAGTAAAAAGTTACCGTCTGAAATATCGGGAGAAAATACATTACCTACAACGGTCTTAGAATCATCTCAAGTAACTGAATACGATGATGATGTTGAAGATGACGCAGATTATGGTTATCCTGAAACGGCCTTACCATACATTCAAAATTTCATCTCAAAATCTGCTGATATTGATAATACTTATGGTCCTAAACTTGATCGCAGTACCTACACATGGACCTTAGGAAATAAACATATCGATTTTGATAAAGACACGGGAGATATAATAATCGATAACACTCCTTTCAAGAGCACCGACGGACTTTACCAACTCATTTTCTATGAATATCCAGAATACAGTCAGGCGGATTTGTTAAATTACAAGAAAATTTTAATGTTAACTGGTGTTCACCTTACATCGAATGGTAAATTGAGGGGTTCTCACAAGACCAAATACCTTAATATCATTAGACCTCTAATAAAAAGTAAAACTCAAGATGCGCAAGGTACAGGTATGCAGCTTACTTATAACACAAAACCCATAGAGTACGTATACTGGGATAATGTCAATGAATTAGTAGATAGGTTGAAGTTACTTGTAGCTTCTAAATATGCCGGAAACACTTCTCACGACAACGAAATCGCAGCCATCTTAAATGAATTAAAGGAAGCTAAAGTTATTTACTAGAAGTATAATTACTGTCAATATACAGTTAGTTACAAAATGACTCTTAACAAGTTCGGACGCTCGTCGAAATACAAAAAGGCTAGCGGCATTGTGCACTCTCCTTTGTCCCAAAACCAAAAATTGAATAGCGATGCTTCAGCTATTTCATTTCAATATAATAAAGATAACGAAAAGCTTAGAAATATATTAGATGAGCGTCATAACTTTTTATTACGGTCAGTAAACGACTTTAAAAATAACGTTTCCCAGCAAATACAGGATTTTAAAGAGTTGTTAGAATTAAATACTGTTGCTTTGCAAACTGCCATAGAGAAAATAACACAAGAGCAGGATGTGATTAAAGAACAACTGAAATTGGATAAACAAAAGAGCGGTGTAAAGTAATTTCATTTTAAGTTGGAATTGAGCAGTTGAACAATGAATTTCGGTCATAGTGATGAAAAAGTTCGGTTAGTTAGGGAACTCCATAAACCAGCTCGAAAAAATTATCCTCGACGTCGAACTATTATCAAAGGCTTAGATGATCTTTGGCAAGCCGATCTTGCTCAGTTAGATCAATATGCTTACTGTAATAGAGGTAATAAATTCATATTAGTTGTAATTGACTCTTTCTCCAAATATGTCTGGTGTAGACCGCTACAATCCAAGTCTGGAGCAGATGTTACAAAGGCTTTTAAAGATATTTTAAAAAACAGTGGGGGACGCAAGCCTCACAATTTACAAACCGATCAGGGCAAAGAATTTTACAACTCTGAGTTCCAGAAATTGATGAAAACTTTTCAAATTAATCACTACAGTACATTTACCGACAAAAAGGCAGCTATAGTGGAAAGAGTAATACGAACTTTGAAAGAAAAATTATTCAAGTATTTCAGTCTAAATGGAAAATATAGGTGGATTGATATTTTGCCTACTGTAGTAAATGAGTACAATAATAGGAAACATAGAACGATACAAATGAAGCCTGGTGAAGTTAACAAAAACAACGAGCAACATTTAGTCACCAATGTGTACAACAGTCACTTAAAAGTTTTCAAAACTCGTAAATTTAGGAAGGGTGACATTGTGAGAATAAGTAAAGCTAGACATGTATTTGACAAGGGATATCGACCTAATTGGACAACGGAGTTGTTCAAAATAATCAAAGTACAACACACCAATCCTCCCACATATTTGTTAGAAGATTTACGTGGAAGAGCTATAAAGGGTGGTTTTTATAATGAAGAATTGCAAAAAGTGGCAAATCCTGACATCTATTTGGTGGAAAAAGTGCTTCAAAGGAGGAGGGGGAAAGTTCTTGTGCGATGGCTCGGGTTAGATAAAAGCCACGACTCGTGGATAAGCGAAACAAACATTGTGTAGTTCTCTCGGTGAACGAACCGCCAAAATGTCTGACAGTGGTTACGAATCCGATGTAAGCAGCAGTGAAAATGATATTGTAGAAGATTCTTTGCTTTTGGCAGCATGTTTTCCGATCAAATCAACTAATGGATTATTCATTCATACAGGGTTGAGTCTCAAGAAATATTTTGAGCCAGCAGTAATCATCACATACCTTTGTCATGATCGGACAGTAATTTCCTTGAACTACTCTGAATGGAATAAATTATTGGAACATGTATGTGAATTTATTAATAATGGTGGAGCTCCAATGTTTGCCAGATTCGACTCACGTATGGTTCTAAGTACGGTGATTGACGCCGATGGAAATCAGCACGTGTCGCTTAGAAAAAATAATGTGTATGTTTATTTTACCGAGGCAGATATTTTTGAATTGTTAAACGTTAGCATAAGTGCATCTTTGAGATTTGGCTTTTTGCTCCGCTTTGATTTTTATGATTTCTATTGTAATTTCTTAGATAAAGTCAATCATCTAGTAGTAAGTAGTAACTTAAATGAAACAGACATTATATTAATATTATGTAATATTACATTTAGTATAGAAACCTTTTGTATTTTTGAACTCTTCTGTTTTTACAAAGAGTTTCTGTTGGCTGATTTGTATAGGAGAAGGTTGGTTTAATAAAACAACGTTCTACAAATATGGGTTTTTTGAATTTTCTCTAGCCTCTGATGGACCAATTACATCATCGTTTGAGTTAAAGGGAAAATATCCAACGCCACTAACTTGTTTAAGCACGTCTTGCAATAACTGATACTTGGGTTGGTACAGTGACTTACTGTACAAGTAAATATTCTCGAATTTTAGTCCGTTTTCATTAAATATTAAACTAAGTAAAGCGTTGGTTTTTCCACATCCGCTAGGTCCACAAAAAATTGCCCTAAATGAGTTTGGAAACAGTACACCGTGTTTAGATTTAGCACTACTTTCTTGCACAATATCTAGGTTTTCTACTGGAAGTGAAACTGTCTGCTGATGGATTTGCATCGCGTCTTTCGAATCGTTGTATCCAACGACCTCGCTAACAACTAAGTCGTTTTGAAGTTGGTGGATTCTTTTATGAGTTTTTAAGTTATCTTTTCTCGAAAACGTTTTACTACAGAATTCACACATAAAAATAATAGTTCTGTGAATATTCTTGTGTCTTGTAAAACTATCCGATCTACAAAATGTTGTACCGCAAATATCACACATATACATCACGTAGGTGGGGAATAAAACACTGACAATTATACTTAATTTTATCTTTATTATATACTAACACATTGTTACAATACATTCATACTATATTTTTAATTTGCCTTTGGATCATTTGCCTTCGGATCACTTGCCTTCGGATCATTTGCCTTTGCCTTCCGATCATTTGCCTTTGCCTTCGGATCATTTGCCTTTGCCTTCCGATCATTTGCCTTTGCCTTCGGATCATTTGCCTTTGCCTTCCGATCATTTGCCTTTGCCTTTGGATCATTTGCCTTTGCCTTCGAATCATTTGCCTTCCGATCATTTGCCTTTGCCTTTGAATCATTTGCCTTTGCCTTTAGATCATTCGCCTTTGGAGTGCTCCAAATTTTCAGTTCCATATCTCCCATCTCTCTCTTTGTGACAGCCGCCGCGTTCCTGAGACTCATAGCGCGCCCTCGACGGCGGGGCCTTCGAACCACCCAGCGGTATCTTTCGAACCCCCTTGCGCATACCTGTTGCAAGGGTAAAGTATTCGGCGAAATATCGATCAATTGGTAGTACTTTTGAAGCACGACTGTAGTTGTTTCCCTACAGAAATAGAGGGCACGACCTGTATTAAAAATCTAATATTTTCATTGTATTGATTACACGTCAATTCATAAAAGAAAATCAGTAGTTGCAATCTTTATGAAATTTGGAATAACTCAAATATGCAGATTAGTTGTTCCATTTATTTCAAAATAAAAAACAGCAAAAAATACAGTTTTCTGAAATGGATGAATTAAAATTTAAAAAAATGTATCACTTTTTATAGCATATATTTAAATAGGACATAAAACACTAGGATCCCCTCCTAGACATCTCGTACAGGTTGATGTTTTAGACTATAAAAACTCTGGAGATATCTCAATAGACATCAGTTACAGTTTTTCTCCAAACAAATTAAATTTAATAACAATGGCTGCCTCCATAAATAATTCCCTATACCAACTTGCGTTAGAAGAAAAAGAAGAGATTGAGAAAACGGTGCCTGCAGAATTGAGAAGAGACATAGACGACATTGACGACGATGATGATGCTAGTGACGAAGATGAAGGGGTAGACGTTGACCGCGATGACTCCGTCGTGGCGAAAAGTGTACCCATTAACCCGAGCGAGGGTTATAATAACTGGACAGTGGGGGGCCTCTGTGTATCTGCCGCATATGTAAAGGTAACAGAAAGGGCGCGTTTGTGCCTAAATTGTTACCGTGCGTATGTGGTAGATTTTACAGAGGTTTCTCTGAATGGTTTCACCGACAATGCGAAGCATCGGCATGAAACTTTACATTTTTCTTTGACAGAAATGCCTTTGCAAAGATTCATGCGGTGTAGTGCCTGTAAAGAAAAGCTTTACATAGCTTTTCGGCAAGACACCTGCTTGATGTGTAAAGCAGGTGCAAAAATTATACCATTATTGTAAATAAAATGTATTATTGTAAATAAAATGTATTATTGGATAATTCTGTTTTTATTATTATTATTTAAATTAAATTCCTGACTATAAGAAAATAAACGTGAAATAAAATATTTAATTAAAAACTACAGTTTGATACCTACAAATGTTCTGGGATTTTAGGTAGTCGCATGCTACTGCTTGTCCGTGCGAGGATGATCGCTATGTAAAATCCTCTGGCTGTATTTTTTACCTTTCTTACATCGCTCAGCCGGAAGTGTGCACGTACGGTTATGCTAAAGCATAGCTTTTCGGCAAGATACATGCTTAATATGTAAAACAGGTGCAAAAACTAGGCCATTGGTATTATTGTAAATGAAATGTATTATTGGATAATTGTTTTATTATTATTATTTAAATTAAATTCTCGAATATAAGAAAATAAACGTTTAATAAAATATTTACTTAAAAACTACAGTTTGATACTACAAATGTTCTGGGATTTTAGGTATCCGCTTGCTACTGCTTGTCCGTGCGAGTTCGAGCGAGGACGATCGCTATGTAAAATCCCCTGACTATATTTTTTACCTTTCTTACATCTCCCTCAGCCGGAAGTGTGCACGTACGCTTATGCTAAAGTATGGTCTGCTTAGGAGAAAAATATTACTTTTGTATTTAGCTACCGAGCGACTCTGTATTGCACGTAATAAAATTTTATTGCTTGGTGTTTATAATGGTATTGGGTGAGAAATGAATAACAAAGCGTTGGTTTAAAACTATGTGTAATATTATATATATATATGATTCAACTTATGCTTACTTATAACTAGTTAATATTTTATTCACACGCGCTTCATCTATTTCTATTATACTAATCCTATTTACTAAAATTTTTCTTAATTTATCTAACCTATCTATTTTATTTTTTAAACCAGCCTTGTTTTTGGCCAGCTTATTACTTTGAAGCTGTAAGACGACAACATTATCTTCCAGCACTTTATTAAGTTCCAAATTGTGACGTCCTCCAGCTGCTGGATCTTCAAAATCGAAGCTGTCATCCGGAAACCTGTTTGTGCGGCGCCCCCTGTTATAAACCGCTCTCAACGTCTCCATATTTTTCCCAACAGTCCTCACAGGACTGGAGACGTTCTGCCGGTGGGTTTGCTCAGACTGAGCAGGCGACGCATGCCCTGCAGGTTGCGCGGGTTGCTCGTATTCAGGTGCGGGTTGTTCAGGCTGTACATATGTCAATTGCGCAGGCTGCACATGTGCCGAATATTCAGGTGCGGGTTGTTCAGGCTGTACATATGTCAATTGCGCAGGCTGCACATGTGTCGATTCGGCAGGTTGTGCAGGCTGTACATATACCGATTGTTCATGTGCCAGCTCACGCTCGATCTGCGACACAGCAAACGATGTTGCGCTTCTAATGCTTTCATCGTCCACTTCGGAATACTATAAGTATAAGATAAACATTTATTATTTGTTAGAATTCATAAACATGTCTACTTACATGATCAACATTGTTTTCTTCGGATGAATTTTCAACTGACCCCTCTGCCGCAAGCGTCTCGATGAGATTATAAGCAGATGGTGACTATAATAATTATTGAATGTTAGTATATCGCAAATAAAAAAATATTTTTCGCATAAGAAAATCTCCAACTTGCGGCTAACAAGAAAAAAGTTGGCTAAAAATTTTCTGATGCGAAAAAGCAAAATAGTTTCTCGAAGCAAATTGAAATAACGTATTTAATAATTATAAAAAAATAAGTTTTGACTTACCCTCACAACAGCATTGTAGTGGACAATCGCCTTAGTTTGGAACACACTCATAATTATAAGCAAAGTAATAAATTTAAAAATAACACACGACAAAACTCGAACACAATTCAACAAAATTTAGAAAACTGATGCTTTTGCTGAATTTCTACACCCTTTTGTAGATTTTAAAATGAATGCGTTGGTGGGGATGGCTCTCAACGTTGCTACTTTTTAATTTAGGCGTTAACTTTGCTCTGGTGGGAGTGGGGGTAACTCCACCCCTTCGGCGTTGCCAAAAAATTTTCTACTTCAAATTGCTCTATTTTCTAATTAGACGACAACGCTGTTGAGTGGGGATAGGCAATGCTTACGTTAAATATAAAAGGCAGCCACATCCTTAACAAAATTCACTAAATTCAATTCAATACAAAGAATTAAATATTGCTTCAGTTAGATAATTGTGGCAAAAGTTTATAACACTCGTTGAGATGTATTCTCAGAATAAAAGAAAAGTGACAGATGATGGATACAGTGCAGGATGGAGTTCGTATAGTCAGTGGAAAACGGAAGAAAACGCAAATCCAATTAGGCGATTAAGGGACACTCATGTGAGGCACTATAATGAAGGTTTATACGCGGGATGGTTTGATCATCAGGCTGGTAAGAATAGGCGTTTTCTGGAGGGTGACGTGAAAATGGATAAAGTTCAATATGGTGCAGGATATCAAGATGGATGGATCAGATACGGTCAGTGTTTTGCGAACGCTAATGACATTTACATGGCTAAATCTGATATCATTGCATATAATAAGGCGTACTACGCAGGGTGGTTTAATCATCAGCGTCAAATCGAATACGAATCTGGCTATGTGGCAGGGTATTTTCGATTTGCGAATAATGAGGACATAATACGAAATCGAACGACTTATAATTATGCATATTATGAAGGTTGGTTCGACCGTCTACGCAGACAACGACAGTGCTAATATTTGTATATAAGTTTATTGTAACAAAATATATGAATTATTTTAATAAAACAAAACATTAATTAATTTTAGTTTGTTTTATTTATATACTGGTTTCTTGTTTAGTTTTGTTTACCTATTCCTTACTAACCCACTTTAAAGCAATATTTTTATCGAGGAATTTTAAGTGGAATATTAATAATGTACACAGTTTTTTTTATCAAAATAACAATAACAGCAAAATATTCTCATTTAAGTTTTAACATTGAAAGCCTTTTTTTATTAAAATCTCAGGTAGGGTCGCACGAGAAGATTTACAAGCAGGTGAAAATCTAAATAATTTGAACAGTCTGCTATAAAACTACCAGGCAGTAAATTTTTATAACATGCCATTTACAGGACTATAAAAAAAAGTCTGACAAAAAACATTTAAAAGTGGATCATTGTTATGTAAGATTATCCCTTGAAGGAAGGGTCGCGCAAGAAGATTTAGAAACAGGTGAAAGTCTAAAGAATGTGAACAGCCTGCTATAAAAGTAAAAGGGGGCAAACTTGTCTGCATTTTTGTTGACTCGGCACAAAAAGATTCAAGGTACTAAAACCAGGTGAAGGTGTAACTAATTTGAACAGTCGGGTGTAAAACTCTGAAAGGGTTAACTTTCTCTGGAATTATGCCAAAAATGGTTCGAGTCACTATCTGCGCTGGATTGGCTGTTTATAGAATTGTAGGTGGGAACTGAAAAGCTTCCTCCTACTTAGTAGATCCTTATAAAAGTACTGCATCCAACTGAGACGTTGGCGTCGAAAGTTGGCGTCGAAAGTTGGCGTCTAAAGTGGGCGGCTTAAGTGGGACTTAAAATGGGGACTTTACATGGGGAATTTGCATGGGGACTATGTATGGACTTCCTTAGAGGGCACAGAAATTATTATTTTTGTTAGAATTTTTATCATTAGGCATTATTATTTTTTGTTTGGAGCTACATCAAGCTGCAAGAAAAAATTGTGTTTGGTTTTAATTCAAGTTTCAGTTTTGCACTTTTTTTATACTATTACTTTGTTGTACACCTGCTGGGTAGTTTGTTATTTTATTAATTTACTATGGGTAGAAGAAATGAAACATCTCTTATGCTATATATATTTTATTTTTAATTGTTTAAAGTTCTTATTAATTTCATATATATCAATTTCATATTTTAGTTTCTGTAATTTTCGAATGTGAGACTCCAAAGTATTTTTATAGCTGTTCCGGTTCTTGGACGGAAAATTGAATATTAGTTGTTTTCCCGACAGGTCCATAACTAATAAGATAATACTTTCGCCCGTTGAAAATGTCCTTGTTTACTTGCTCAATTCGTTCTTCTGTAAATTCTACCGTGAACCTTTGCGGTAAAATTGTTTTGAAATCGTCGAATTCCAAGGATATCTTCTCGCCGAACTTGGTGTTTATTTTCGTAAATGCATGTACCTCAAACTTTCGGTTGACTTCCAAATCTTGGACCCTAATGAATTTCTTCAGGAACAAACTGTTATTTAAATGGGTCACAAACGATGCCATACTTTTAATCTTATTTAGTTAAGTTAAAAGTGAGAACTGTGTACTACTTTACCAATCAACCATCGAAATATATACTAAAAAAAGTGGAGGGGATCCCCCCACACAAATCCCCCCCACCGCTAGATTTTATCCCCGAAAACCCTATGCGGATCCTGGCTCAGGCTCAAAACCCTTATGCGGAAGCTGGCTCACATATGGCGGCCATCTTTGAGCCAGGATCCGCTTTACTTAACTACTAATATCCAATATTTAAAATAATAATTAAAAAAACATTTTTAAAAACAAGCTTAATTTAAGCCATGTACCATGTACTAAAACTGAAGATAATTCAAAGCCAAACTTTTAAATCAAAAAGCTTGTCGCGCGAACTGTAAAGAAAATACATACTTTGGCTTATCAACCAATCAGTTGATTTAAAAGTTTGGCATTGAATTATTTTAAAGAAAATCAAACTTATTTTATCCGTTTTAGTACATGGCTTAAATAAAAGTTTGTTTTTAAAAGTTTTTTTTTTGCGCTTTTTAGTATCCACCTATTTGATTCCCATGATTTAGTATGACGTCACTCACCTTATCGTTTTTATAGGTACTGATCAAATCCTTTCATTTGATACCCATGTCGAGGAGGTTGTGCAGAATTAGGTAATCGGCCGTCTTGGGGCTGCCGCCATATTGGGTTTAGTATGACGTCATTCACCTTATTGTTTTCTACCCGTCGAGCCCTTTCATTTGATACCCATGTTGGGTATTAAATAGATAATTCGCCATCTTGGAGCGGCGTCCATATTGAATTTTGTGTGATGTCACTAACTTTATGGTATTCTACTCTTCAAGCCCTTTCATTTGATATCCGTATTAAGAAGGTTTGAAAAGAAAATGTAATCCGCCATCTTTTAGCGGCGGCTGTATTGAATTTAGTGTGATGTCACTAAATCGTATTCTAATCTTCAAGCCCTTTCATTTGATACCCATATTAAGGAGGGTTGACAAAAAAAACATCATCCGCCATCTTGTGTCGACTGCCATTTTGAAAGTATTAGAATATTGAGTATTGCATATTGTATTGTCACCAGAACTAAAGATGTAAGTATGCAAAATTTGAGCTCAATCGGATGTCAAGAAGAGGTTTTAATTCAGCTTGCAAGATTCGACCCACACATAGGTACATACTAACATACCAACCTACTAACTAACAGGGCAAGTTAAATAAAAGCTTGTAAACATGTCTAACGTTAACCAAAAAAATTTTTAAAACCCTTAATTAACGGCGTTTATAACTTACCAGCTAGTAAACTCGCGCATCAGCTGACTCCCGGCATGCAGTTGCTAATAGTACAACATATCGTAAATTAACTTTTTTCCTTTTACAGGAATCTGAAAAAATGTCGAATTATTGAGAAAAACCTAAAAGTCCGATAATTTTTTCTTGAAATTTTAAATTTTTAGTGAAGCCATTTTTCGCTGTGGTGACATAATACAGCATAGTCTAAGTCAAAGTCTAAGTTAATTTATTACCTTTTTGTTATGTAATATCCGAGGTATAATATCCAAAAAACCTTTTACTAATGTTTAGAGGAGCTGTCCAAAAATGCCACCATAAACTTGAATACACACTACACAGACTACACACGTATAAAAAAATTTTTAACAAATTGCCCACTGGAGCATAATAAAACTGCGAATCTATGATGAGATATTTCCATAAGGTTGTACCGGTAGCAATTTTCTTGCGTAGTAGGCCGATTCTACTTACGGTGTCGTACACCAAGGTTCTAAAAGTGAGATGAGCACGAGGGCCGGCAGCCATACGGTCCACAGCGCGGAGCGGAGAGTTGTTCGCTCCTCTCCGGCACTGCGTAGTGTTCCTATGTACTTTGAACGCATGGGTATGCGCTAAGTTGGGTAGCAGGTGAGAAAGGTAAGTAAAAATAGGACTCACTTTACTTAAATTCTAATGGCTAATTTTTATATATGGTTGGAAGAATATTATTAAAAACTAATATTCAGCACTGCCAGACACTTCCCGTCGGCCATAATTTCCGCCAGACGCATTAAAGCTCCCAAAAAAAAAAGATTAAATTTTACTTATATTCTAACGCTTGATTTTTATATATGTTACTTAGGGGACTATTTCAAAACTATATGTGATCAGCCAGACAAATTGTAGGGGCCAAACTTCTCCCAGACACAAAAAAAAAATCTGCCGTGAGTATGAGCGCGAGGGTACAGGGTGGCCCATCCAAGCGGAAAAAGTGTGCTACGTGGAGACAGGTTAACATAAAAAAGGTTGTAGTAAAAATTAAGGGGAATTCGAGGGTGTAGGTACCCTAATTTTGTATACGGGGGTCGGTAAAAAAGTTATCGCGAAAAAACATTTTTTGCAAAATAAAAAATATATATTTTTTTACCTACACATCCATTAGAGAACCTTTTAGTAGTATTCCCGAATATTCAGTTTTTTAATATAACTTCCGGTTATAGCGGAAATGAAAGTGGTTTTCTCTATTTTACAACGTACACATTTCTCTTAACCATCACAGAATTCCTTTTTTAATTCTGAATCCAACGATATATAATTTGACCTATTTATCTCCAACCGTTTCCGAGATATTGATCAGAGAAGCTCCATCAAACTAGATACATGGTCTCATGGTCGGTGTCTGATGTTCGATCTGAGTAGGCCAAACAATAAAACCAAATTTATGACAAATCAAGTCAGCCATGATAATAAAACTGACAAGCAAGTAGGCTGAATGTTAAAGTGGCTATAGCCATTCAACTGCATTCAATTTAATTAAAAATCTCGTGGAAATTATGAAACATTTATTATTTTTACTATTGTCATATTTATTATAACAACAACAATATGATTAGTTATTAAAAATTAGTTAGAAGTTCATTTACATTAAATGTTCAAAATGGTTTCCATTATTATTTACACATAACCTAAGTCTTTTTAAGAAATTTTTTCGGACATTTTCAAAGATTAAGGGACGATTGTTTAAACTATCAATTTCTAATTTTACTCGTTTTTTAATCTCCTCAACATTTTCGGGGCGGTTCTTATAAACTTTATTTTTTAAATGCCCTTACAAGAAAAAATCCAAGGGTGTTAAATCTGGACTACGTGGCGGCCACCTTATCGTTCCATGTTTACCAATCCAATTTTCAAACGAATTGTTCAAAAATTCCGTTATGGGCCCACAGTTATGGAAGGAAGCGCCATCTTAATTGTCTTTCTTGGAGTTGGTTAAAAAAAAATAATGGCAACTGGTCAAAGTATTGTTCCAATTCGTTCTGGATTACCTAAATGTAGGTATCACAGATTACAGGACAGATGCGAAAGCAAGCGGCCGCGCCGATTTAAAGCGCCTTTTCGGTATAAAGCGGCTCTCTTAGTATAAAGGTATAAGGCGGAGAGCGGAGCGGTAGACTATCGTCTATCGTACGGACAGGTATATAATAACATAATAATAATAATAATAATTCTCACCCTCACAATACTCCAAGGTAGGAGTACCTACCCCAGAAGCAACCATATGCTTGTGCGGGGGAGGGGGCATGATAGAATAAAAATATCTATCTATCTATCTATCTATCTTGTGCAGGGGGTGGCCGCCTTAGATCGGCCAGGCACGTAGGCCACAGTGGGCCCGTTGTGCCCCCAAAATATGTATCATGTCAATCCAAGTAATAGCGGCAGCGCGTAAAAGGGATTCAATAGCGACTTGTAATTACCAATTATGGCAAAGAAAAGTTAAGAATAAGGATAATAAGCTGTATTTATAAAAAGAAGCATTACCTTTTGCTTTCAAAAAATAAAGCAATTGCTTCAAGGTATATGCATAAAAAAAGTGAAGCAAAAGGTTTTGCTTCGATGAAAAAGGGTTTGCTTTAAAGTAAAAGGTTTTTCTTATTTATAACAAGAAGCATTTGCTCAAAAACTAAAGCATTTGCTTCTAAAAAAGGCATCTCGTCTAAAACAACTTCTTTCACTTTTTCCATAGTTGCCCAGTTAGTATACAGCTTGCAAAGTACAATTTTTGTATTTTAATGTATATTTTGATCTGTTAAAATCTATCTGGAAGAGCTTGAATAAGTGATTTTTCAATTTGGTTGCACGGTCCTAGTGTTGTGTTTGTTATGGCTGATATGGTGCATTTACGTACAAGAAAACACTACAAACCAAGACGCCCTGTATTTTCATATTATTGACTTTTTTCATGAAAGTTTTAATGTCTATCTCTTTACCAAAGAGTCATAGGTATATTCCTTAACAATTTTAGTTAGTGCAGCAGTTTTCTTCTTTTTCATTGCTGGAACTTGAGATTTTTCGATAATTTCTGGATATGCTTGGACATTTTCAGAGATAAACATCATCTCATTAGTGACGTCTTCGCTACCTTCTTGTTCACTATCATCAGACATTTTAAATTTGTTAACTTTCAACACTGCACAAATAAATTAGCAGGATCAACACAATTTACTTGTGAACAAGTCGCTATCGCAGAACACACGCGTTGATTGCACACTGCAATTTTCAACTTGTCTAAAATCGCGAATCTCTGTACCTTTTACTTTATTTATCCGAAGTATTTCCTTGCAAGGAAAAGGTAAAGATTATAAATACGAATAAGAGCAAAACCTTTTCCTTCTACCTTTTACTTCTTGATGCTACATTTTCCTTCCACCTTTTACTTCCAAGTAAATGCTTCTTTTTTATAAATACGGACTATTAGATTTTTCAGTGTCAAATTATGTGGCTAATAGCAATGGACGTCGTAGCGCTGGGTTAAAAGCGTCCAGATAGTAGGTAAACCGTAGATAACGTGTTCGAGTCCCACGCAAAACCCATTTTTTTATTATCGCTGCATATTCTACTTATATTTATTACTGATTTTAATTTTTAATAATTGAACAAAGGTTATTTTGAAGATCATTATTACCTACTCACAATCTACTCCATATGACTACGCATTGAGAGTCAGTTTTCGGTCGTGTCGTGAAGTAAAGCTAGGTAGATATTTTTCAAATCGCAGGGGTTTCGACAATTTAGTTTATCATCTTCAGGGAGCTGCAATAAGTACCAGCTAGCATCCCAGATTCACAATTCAACGAAATAAAATAATATATGTTATGTATTGACGTGAGGACTTACCTACATTTATGGCGATTGTAATTTGCCTGCACTTTTTCACTGAGTGCACTTTTGCCACTTTGTCACTGTCATATCATATTAGTGCAAAAGTGCAGTCAAATCAAAATCGCCTTTAAAATTGTTATTGTGGGATACTAGCTATTATTTATTGTAGTGCCCTGAAGATGACGACATAATAATTATGAAAACGTCGGCAATTCAGAATGATACGTATAGATAACAGAGAGAGACCAGATTTTTGTATTGCACCTTTCAAGAGTTTTAATTACCTAGGTAAAAAGTTGAGAAAATATTATAGGTAGTTAGGTGTAGTATTATTATATTATTATGATATAAGTGGGTATTTAAATACTCGAAAAGTATTATATATATGAAATATATTTTTGTCGTTTTTTGATGATGTTTCGGGTAGCAAAGGAATTTCGAATTTTTTAACGAAATGAGAAAAATATTTTCATTCATACATGTGCACATTTTCCTAAAGTACGATATATGTAATTAATTTATCTGTTAGATAAAGGATATTTTATGCTTAAAATATGCAAATCGTAATCTAAAGAGTTGAACGAAAACTGAAAAAACTAATCGAAAAATAAATATATTAAGCCATTTGTAAGATCAGCTGATACCTATAACTTTTCTTGAATACTTCGTTTTCGTTTTGAATTCCTGATGTATTGTTTTAATTGTTTCAGACACTCATAATAATTCAGTGAAAACGTATGTAGTTTCGCTATAATTTTGTAGCCAATATTCACTTTTGTTGTTGTAAACCACTTAAAAAATAATACTATAATATTTTAAGCTTCGACTGTTTTGTATTAATCCATAATTAAATAGGTACCTACATTAAATCATAAAATCTATTGGTGCGCCCAATCTTTACCATAAAACAGTCCGAATTTATAAATGCATTGGTGCGGGCAATCTACGTCTGCTAAATTAACCTTGTATTGCTGTTTGCCGCTTACTTTCGTATCTGGCTGGTAATCTGTGTAGTATTTCCTACCTGTCATACTTCCTGAATAAAATAGAGGGCACATTATAAAATTTCCCACAATTCGGCACCAAACACCCATGGAATTTCTGCCGGATTTCACAACTTCACGAAATGACCGTGGATTGTCAACAGACCTAAATATACTATTTTTCCGGTTGTATATTACCGCCGTTGTAAATGTAGCTTCATCGGACCAACTAATTTGTTTAAAAAATCCAGCTCCACCTCTTGCAGAATAAAAGTTTAACATTGTTGCATCTCTCTGAGATTTTTCGTTATTTCTTCTGAAATAATTTAAAATTCGTTCTCTGTCGTCCTCACTAATTCTAAACCCTTTTTTTCTCTTGCTAATTACACTTCCTGTCGATCTGAATCTTCGATACAGCTTATATATAAATGAAGCACTCGGAACATTTCTATTTGGATATTTACGAGAATACTCCCTCAAAGTTCCTACGTATCTTTTATCATTTTTGATGAAGATCTCTAAAATATCACAGCATTCTTCTTTCAAAAACATTTTGTAAACTGCAACTACTAACAGCTTCAGCAACAAAATTTTAGACTAATCTGACACGTAAATAGAAATATTGAATTGACAGCCTACTCGATTGTCAGTTTTATTATCATGGCTGACTTGATTTGTCATAAATTTGGTTTTATTGTTTCGCCTACTCAGACACCGACCATGAGACCATGTATCTAGTTTGATGGAGCTTCTCTGATAAGTATCTCGGAAACGGTTGGAGATAAATAGGTCAGATTATATATCGTTGGATTCAGAATTAAAGAAGGAATCCTGTGATGGTTAAGAGAAATGCGTAAGTTGTAAAATAGAGAAAACCACTTTCATTTCCGCTATAACCGGAAGTTATATTAAAAAACTGAATATTCGAGAATACTACTTAAAGGTTCTCTAATGGATGTGTAGGTAAAAAATATATTTTTTTATTTTGCAAAAAATGTTTTTTCGCGATAACTTTTTTACCGACCCCCGTATACAAAATTAGGGTACACCCTCGAATTCCCATTAACTTTTACTACAATCTCATATTTTGAATGACGATTTTATGTTAACGTGTCTCCACGTAGCACGCTTTTTCCGCTTGGATGGGCCACCCTGTACTATATGCATGAGTTTCAGAGCGAATGAGATATCTGTGTTATTAAATTTAAACTGGGATTGATGTAAATGAAAATCTTCAATAAGAACTTAATAATATTTAAATATACAGCGTGTCCCGCTCTGATGTCCGGAAGAGAGAAAAGTTTTTATTCGTGGATTTTCGACAAAAAGTCACTCTTTATTAAAACTCCTGCTTGTTCCAAAACGGCCAAAACTGTTAAAATATTTTTTATTCAGGGTAGTCACTATTTCGAAAAATTTAGAAAAATGTTGTGGTAAATAGTGTTCAATGGCTTTTTCTAAAGATTTCATTAAGGTGGACTTTTGAGTTTTACAAATGGCACCATCGAAATGGCACATGGATAATGGCACTGGGGTTAAAGGATACGACAAAATTTTAGCCATATCGACTTTATGATCAATAGATATGCCGAGCATGCGCCCAAATAAATCTCTTTGGATTCGTTATATTATTATATTATTATGAACGCTATACTTTGATCGCCACCAGCCTTGCCTGACTACCATTAAGAGGTTGTAGGTTGTACGTATGATAACTTGGGACAATATGGTTCCTTCAGTAGGCCAAAGGACACATCAAATCACATAAATGAAATTGCAGAAGCTAGCTTGTGTAATTCAGAATCCATCAACACGGGAAGTTGCAGCAGAAGCAGCTCGAACATAACGTTCAAGTTACACCGAATATACTAGACAATATCACATTTTTTCAGGATTGAAATAGTATATTATACACTTAGGTTGAGAAGTGAGCCATTATTTACCGAGCATTATTGTGCGAGGTAAATAATGGCCTTCTCAACCGAAGTGTATATAGAAATTTTTTTATTATTTACCTAGGTATTTTCTTATTATCATTATTTACCTAGGGAGAGAAATATTACTTCTCATAAGAGGAATGAGGTAAATAATGGTGATTTCTCAGGTTAGTAGTAAAAAAAATACATTCTTTTTGTAGAAATTAGAAGTTTTCGCAGAAAATTAGCTAATGACTGAACTAATTGTCGAACTGCACAGGATTGACATTTTCAATAAGCATTTCATTGTTTCCATTATGGCTAACTCCGTTAAAATAAGAATTAAACAGAAAAAGCGCCATAACTCCGATATTTTCATTTCATATTTTCATATCGAGTAATATATCGTTAGAAAGCTTAAAAATGCCCGATTTTACGCGACCATAGCCAACTATGGTTTGCATCTAAAAGAAACCGAAGTAATATGTCATATCTCTAAAATGACAGCTCACGTGCAAAATAGGATTGGATCCTCTTATTAGGAACATGATTCCCTACAACTTTTGTATTTACACTTTTTCTGTAAAGTCAAAAATAACGGAGCTAGCGGGATTTGAAGGAATAGGGAAAAATCATTTTTTTCTGAATATCTAGAAATCCATGAAGTTTGTCAAAAATCCAAAAGTCGCATTTAATTGGGCCCATAAAACTTCAAATATTTTCCCATTTCACCTTCCTTCTAGCTTCGCTGGTTTCCGAGATCCCCATGCTAAACATCGAAAAAAAAACTCACCCTGTATATTTAAATATTATTAAGTTCTTATTGAAGATTTTCATTTACATCAATCTCAGTTTAAATTTAATAAACCTATGTTCACATAGATATCTCACACGCTCTGAAACTCATGCATACATATAGTACCCTCGCGCTCATAGTCACGGCAGATTTTATTTTGTATCTGGGAGAAGTTTGGCCCCTACAATTTGTCTGGCTGATCACATATAGTTTTGAAATAGTCCCCTAAGTAACATATATAAAAATCAAGCGTTAGAATATACGTAAAGTTCAATCATTTTTTTGGGAGCTTTAAAGCGTCTGGCGGAAATTATGGCCGTCGGGAAGTGTCTGGCAGTGCTGAATATTAGTTTTTAATAATATTCTTCAAGACATATATAAAAATCAGCCATTATAATTTAAGTAAAGTGAGTCCTATTTTTACTTACCTTTCTCACCTGCTACCTGTAAATTGGCCGTCTACCCAACTTAGCGGATACGCATGCGTTCATAGTACATAGGAGCACTACTCTATTCCGCACATTTTGTCTTTTAGAAAATAAGTCACGTCTGGGGGCCCTGGGATCTTACTCTATATATTAAACCAACGAAAACCAAAATTCACTGTTCTTCAAAATAATTCGTATTTTTTTGTAAACGCTAATTAGGTACTTACATAAACGTAGCTACATATTTATAGGTAGATACCTTAGACAAGGGAGGGGAAAGGACGCGTAACATGTATATATACGGACCATAGCAGAGAGTGTGCCCAAATACAACAATGCGACGCCATAATTTGGTTCCAAACGTCGTGTGTGACAGCAGGTTTAGTTTTTGCGATTTTGTGCTCATACGGACTGAAGACATTGTTATCTTTGTGGCATCATAATGGTGTTTTGTTCAGCTTTTGGTTGCAAAAGTCGAGGTGAACAGAAAATCAGGAATAACCTTTCATAGGTAAATATTTAGAGTTAGAAAAGTAGCTTCAAGGAAAAAAAGACATTTTATTATTTGTATACCGCCTTAAACAACTAAAATTTTGTTGCTTTGTCGAAATTTGGTCCCAACCAACAGTAATGCTTTATAGGCATTTTTCATTCTTTACCAGTCCCACGCGATACGCCACTGGTGGTGCCTAACTGGGCACACTCAATTTGGCCGGATTATGCGTCCTCTCTCCCCTTCCTTGTCTGAGGTAGATACACATAAACTAATGCTTTCTACAAAATCATTCTTGTAAGTGCATTTTGTAATTTTTAAAATATAAAAGTTGTGGAGAATCTTGTATAGTATTCCACTCAGCAGAATGACAGCGGGGGAGAGGAAAAGAAGTCACAAAAACCCTTGAATATGGCCTCAAATTGTTTAGGCACAATATAGTATAGTCATCTTAGAACTTATTCTCTGGTTTAATCTCTGGCGATCATTTATGGGCCAATCTAAAGGGAAAAATCTCCGAAAAAAGAGGTTCCCTCACAGAAATCACCAGAAATTTATTAAAAACTACTAATTATTTGTGCGCCTAATGTCGATTTCAGATAAGTGACCTCATGAGAGAAAGGTAAAGGCGCGTGCCTATCAAAACGTCATACTGATCTAGCAGTGTTAAAAGTGTCGTCTGATGAACAATGTGTAAGAATATATCCATAATAAGAAATCGAACAAGCATAAGAGAGATGGGTATGAAGGTGACATTGCCACTACTTCCCAACGTAATCGAAGCAGATCAACCCATCGTATGGTGGACGGACACTAACCGCAACTAAGTCCTCCCTACTAATCTATTAGGTGGGGAATCCCTCAGGGGAGACATGGCGCCGCCTTTACTATCCAATTTGACCCCACCACATCCCAACCAAGATTTACTATTTGCATGTAATGAAGGAAATTGAATTCGGTAAAATTTGGGAGTTATAAATACATGATATTTTTTTTCTAATGTTCGCTTTCTGTTTGTATTATAAACATTTTCTATATATATCCTGTACATCTGTTGGAAATAAAATCTATTATTATTATAATCACATCCCATTTGCAATTCGCTCGTGCCTCGCCCTACCCTGCGGTTGCTGGTTTAATTGCTCTCAAGTAGTAGCAATGTCGCATTCATACCTATATCTCTTTTCTACTTACTTGATTTCTCATTATAGATATATTGTTACATATTGTTGCCCAGACTGACTCCGTTAGAACTACCAGATCAGTATATTTCATGGTAGGTTCACATCCCTCACGATGCATTTTCTTTTTTTTCTAATTATCAGCAAAAATACAGGAATTATTGTTTACTGTTTTATTTTACCATAGCAGACAAAAAATGCATCGTGTGGGATTTGAACCTACGATGAAATAAACGAAGCTTTTATAGGCAGGCGCCTTTACCATTTAGCCTCGTTTCACACACGCCGATATTACTCGATAAAAAAGTCAGTAGTCGTCGCCGATATCGGTCTGATTATCGGCGGCTCTCTAGAATTGGCCGATAATTTTTCGTCCGATTTTACAAGTTAACGAAACCAAATGCCTGCATTCACACACATAGATAGTCGTCGTCGTTGTTTTTTGGACTGCCAGCGTCAAGTGTCTCACAAAACGGGAAACATTATAATATTAATTATTACGTATGTACCTACATAGATACATCTTCTTTCGTATGATATCGAGCGTAAATATGAGTGTCAAATTGAAATATGCGACATTAAGACACTAATATAATTAGTGAAAACTGGAAACAAGGCCTTGTTTATGGAATTTACTAAATAAGTTACCTGTATTATTTCTCTGATACCTATGTATCTACTACACCACTGAGAACTGAACAAGTTATTTTTTCTTCTCCCTGTGATTCCGACAACGATATTTTAATTGGTCTGTGTGGAAGTGCTGTCCGGTATCGATACCGATACCGACATCGGTACTCTCGGTGTGTGTGAAGCGGCGTTTAGGCTATACCCACTTCTGAAGTTTGCTATCATGAAGTGGCTCATATCTGAAATTAACATTTGGTGCACAAATAGGTACCTAATTAGTAGCTTTCAATTAATTTCTGGTAATTTCTGAGAGGATACCTTTTTAGAAAAGATTTTTCCCTTTAGATTGGTCCATAAGTCATCCCCAGAGAATTTAATTTAAGTTTCACATATAAATATGATCTAGATTGGCTATACCTACTAATAGGCGCAGATAATATAATGGGTAATGTGGAATATGAATCCTAAGGTGACAACGGTTTAGAAAGTACTTTTTCTACAGGCGGGTGGAAATTTTTTTTTGTGGACTGATTTTAGTGCAGAAATTTCACACTTGCCGCACTAGTGTGGAAAATATTTTCCGCAATAGTGCAGAAATATTTTCCACATTCTAATGTCACATACATAAATTAATCAAAATTACTGGTGTTTTCAATTATTAATAACATCGCATTACCCAAGTATTGCCCTGGTTGATTGCTATAAAAGCCCTAATGATTTGTCGGCTATCAATATGGCGTTAGTTCAGGCACCTAAACGAAAGATCAACGTTTTTTAAGTTAGGTTTTTGGTCTGTAAAATGAATTCTGACTATGAAAAGATGGATGATGGTGTCCCCGATTATAGGTATGTGTACAGGGTTAACTATCACTTAGTACAAACAATTTTATTTAACATTTTTTTGTCTTAAGAATATTTTTTTTTTCAAATTGTATAAAACCCCTTAAAAACGCCGCCTATGGACGCCCGCGTCACGTGTCTTAAAATTTCGCGTATGTCAATGGTAGTGACAGGTAGTGAAATAACGCGGCGTTGCCACGTCTATCAATTCATCCGAGGATTCACCACAAAATTTCGATTTCCTTTTGAAAACGATCACTTTCTAAAGAATATGTAGAATGCCTATGAAACACCTACCTTACTGACAGGTATTAGGTACAAGCAAAGACAATCCCATCAGATGGGAGATGGGATTGTCTTTGGTACAAGTCAGTTTTATTGATTTTATTTTACTTGCCTTGTTCTGAGATATTCCCAATCTCCTTACAATAGCCGTAGTGCTTATGGAAGGTTCCTCTTCCACCAAATCAAGTACTGCCTCAACATCGTTTATATTCATTTGCCCTCCAAGTCCACCCCTTCGAGCTTGCAATACACCAGTTTTTCGCACACGTTGTATAACGTTCACAAAGTTACGTGGATTTGGCATATTTGCCCTATTGGAAAGACGAATACGGTATTCTGCAGCAGCTCGATATGCACTTTTATTGCATATCCCGTACATTATAACCATGTCCGTGAACTCGGCGTTCCAATACTCCCTCCGCGGGCAACTAGCGCAACTAGTGTGAAGTGGGACGCAGGTGTTAGAGATGCGACGTCGAACAAGACAGTGCATTAAGAAATCACAGAATTATTTTTGTTTAGTTTAGATAGATTTTCAATGAGTTTTCTTATGAAAATTATTTTTTGAAAACGCAAGCAACTAATCTATCATTGGCATTGATATCGATAATTATTACGCACCACTCCAACCTCTACTGTTTTGTGCGTTTTGTATGTCGATTTGATCCTTCCGAAACTTTCGTGGTTTCGCGAGAAATGTGTTGGTAGTTTTGTACTTACTTGGTGCTGCTATGTGAAAATGCAAAAACAAAAAACGCGTAGGGATTCAGGATTACCAAGCCTCGGGACCGAGCTCGAGACAAGCCTCGGGACTCGGGCTTCATATCCTGTTTTCTGTTTTCAAATTTCAAATAAGATATGGTGAATCCAGGTGAACCTCGAGTAAATTTGAATAAAAAGGTATTTTCATCCTTCCTAAAACAACAACACCGCGAAAAATCACTTCTAAGATGACAGTACGTTCCGAAGCCATATTGGATGACGTAAGGGAAAATTGGGGCTTTACCCTTTTTTTTGAAGATCGTGAAAAATCTAAAAAAAAATTCTGTTTTCTTAAGACACCCTGCGCACGTGGTAAAATTTTTTGTGCTAAGTGATAGTTAACCCTATATTTGAAGCTGCAAAAAATGTTAATCAAGATTTGTTGCCCGAAAATTTAAAAAAAAAGGTGCGCAAAAGAATATGAATTAGAGTGGTTTATTTTCCGCCCGCCTATACAAAAACAATAATTGTTCCTTACACTTGCGGAAACTCCATGCCTTTTAAGCATTCGACTGCTTGGCCGAACTTCGCTGAGCGTCGTTCGGCCAAGGGCAGTCTCCTGCGGAAAAATGGATTTTAGGAAAATGTCTATTTCACGTTGACGAAAGTTTGACGACATCCGTATGTTCTTGTCTGCATTCTTTCAGTAGTCATTCTTTAATTTCGTAAACAATATAAAAGGTTAAAGTTTGATTCAGCTAAACTGGAATACCCTGTATACATAGGTATAGCATAGCTGCATCATTTAACTAAATATAGTACGCAGAATCACATTTCTATAGAAGATATGTGCACTGATCCTGATCTTATAACTAATATATCAAGTCTTAATATCCTAATCTAATTAATAAATAGATCATAGGTAGTATTATACCTATCTTGGTTTCACCTAGCTTAGCGGACTTGACGAAGACGTCTTGAACTGATTTCTGCTAATACTTACCTACTATGTTCTATAATTTTTACCGTCCCATCTGTTCCAGGAGCTTCAGGACATGTTTCCGCCTCAGCAATGGACAGAAATGGTATAATGTTTTACAATTTGGTAACGAGGGATTCTATTGGTTGTTGGGATTCCAGAAAACCATATAAGAGAGATAACTTGGGAGTTGTTGCTAAAAGTAGCGATACCCTCGTATTTCCTAATGATTTGCGAGTCGACAAAGAAAAGAGACAGAGCATTTGGATAATTACAAACAAGTTGCCATTTTATTTATACGAGGGACTAAACGAAGACGAGATCAATTTCCGTGTTTTGTCAGCTTATACGGACGAAGCTATAAAAGGGACGATTTGCGAGCCTGATCGATATTACAAAGATACTTTCAAAGAATTTCATTCAGACGAAGATTGTTATTAAGGACACGGGGCAAGGAAAATGTTATGTTATGTACTATGGAAATATATATTTTGATACTATTTCTGTCTCTTTAATTCCGCGAATTATTTGATCACATCATATCATTGTAAACTTATCGTTAACGAACGCCTTATCACAGGGCCTTAGATAAATCACAACTAAAAAAAATAATTTTTTTTTTGTTAAGACTTAGGTACGTCGCAGGAGAAAATTTAAATGAAATGAAAAAGTGACCCAACCCAATATTATCAAAAAATATTACGTATATAAGTCACCTGGTGGTATTTGTTTTCATTGTTAACTGTGGAACCATAATGATTTAAGTATGTAGTAACTATAAGAAGCATGTACTTTTTCTTCTACAGAAAAGACAGACAGACAGTAAGAACTGGGTAGAAGTTAGTACCTTTACATTTTTTGGCATATCCTATAAATTATTATATCCTCTCAAAGGCCCAAAGCTAGAACATAGGTAGGTACCTATCTATAGAAATTTATTTCAGGTAGGTATTACAAGGAAGTGGCGAAATTTTGCAGAAATTTTAAGGTCAAATAGTTTAACCGAAATATAGAAAATTATGAAATTACCATGAACCTCCTCTTTTTTCTCAATGGGATTGAACCTCCAAACTCCATAGCTACGGCCCTTGTTTATGGATACTCTAGTTAGCCAATGTCTGACACTGACATATGGACATGACAGGAATATAGCAGATACAAAGGACAGATTTTGCAAAAAATAAAGTTGAGCAGCTGTTTTTTTGGTAGATTTTAATAGTAGAAAATTAGTAGACAATGACTGGGCCACTTTAATTTTTGGGTCCATCTGTTGCTTGTATCCAATATTGCTCTCGTATCCTTATGACTCTGTCACGCATTGGCTAACTAGGGATTCCATAAACAAGGCTACGGCCTTGCCTTATCGTTAACGAACGCCTTAACATTACCAAATAAGTAAAATGCACAAAGAATAAAGCTATAATAAGCTATAAAATCACGGGTGCATGCTCCAAGAAAGAGGACTTCTTTAACATTCTAACAAGCTACAAATGTCAAAGAACTATGTTGATTCCGATTGTTGATTTAAAATTGTCGAGATCATTATTTCCATAATATAATATCCCAGAGAAGACCAGAATTCAGAGAGTCCATCTTCTCAAATATTATGTCAAATGGAGCCCAACTTTTAAGTAATTTTTCACACACCCGATAAGATCGTTCATATAAACTATGAATAAGAAGACTGCGTTCTTCATTTAGAAGGAAGATCGGCGGTGACCTACAATGGATTAATTACCGTTTAAAGTTGGGCTCCATTTGACATATTTGACACGGTGCTCTCTATATTCTGGTCTTCTCTGTGATATTATGTATTAATTTGTCAGGACTATCGAACAATGAAATAAGTTAATAATTAGAAAATGTTACTTTGAATTGACAGTGTGGTGCCCAGGCAGGCGCCCAAGCCAGAATATTTAATTTCACGATATTCCTACAGTAGGTATCCCCGTTAGGCCTCGCATTCCAGATTTCAAGGAATTAAAAACTTTCCACATTTCACGGAGAGGACGCGCATCAAAATCGCCGAGATCCTACGAAGGTTAACCCGGGCGCACATTGAAACGCAGACGACGCAGTTGACGCAGCGCAGCGCAGGGCAGTTTTTTGTGTTACATCGAATTCAATCGAGGCGCGCAAATTGGGACGCAGTGCAGGGTAACGTAGAACTGCGTCACGTGAAGCCTGCCCGACGCAATGTTTAGTACACAGTTTTCTGCGTTGCACGTGGAGCAGGTTACTAAAAAAACAAATTAAATAAAAATTAGATGAAAAGTAATTTAGGTTCAGGAAACTCTATTGTAAATTGAATTCGCCATGGCTCTTCCCTTTTTCCAAATATTTACTTCCATAGTATAAAAAAAATTCTTCTTTTTGATAAATCGTAAAGTAAAAGATCTTACGCCGCCATAATTATTATAATATTTTCAAACGTAGTCGACAAAGGTGTATATAAAACTGTGTTTCAATGTGCGCTTTGGCTGTGCAACACGTGTAATTTTTCTGCACTGCGCCAGCCTGCGTCTCCTCACAGTCCTCACCTGCCCTGTGTTGACTGCGTCGTCTGCGTCTCAATGTGTGCCAGGATTTTAAACGCGGCGAAGCATATATTCTGTGACGTAGCCCAAAACTTTCCGCGTCTACGGAAGCTTAGATGGGCCGAGCGCCGCTGAAAATAACCTCGCCAGCAGGTCGCGCAGGCAGGAATCCCAGGGGGTCACTTCAGAGAATTTGTTTCCAATTGTCTCCAAAATTTTAATACAAAAGAGCGTGAGACGAGGAGTTATAGTCAGTAGTCAAACGCCGACCAGAATCCAGGGGAACCCCTGCCCGAGGCAGCCGCCATGTCTAGCCAGCCACAGGCTATCATCCAGTTGCTGTAGAAATCCCTGAGGGTCAAAACCAAGAAAGGAGTATTCTCCTAAGCACCTAAGTAAGTTTGGACTTTCCAAAAAGTAAGATATTTGTGTTTTGATTCCTTTGTGTTTTAATTGCCTTTTTATTTTGAATTTTGAAATTATGTTGAAAACATTTAGAGAAATTGAATTTATTGTGCATTTTAACTAATTAGAAAGAATTTCATAACGTTTATAAACAATTTATTTTGAACCATATTATTTTACTGTAGATGTCAGAGTTTTATATTATGACATTAAAATAATTTTGTAACTTTTATTGGGAATTTGGAAGGGTTTTGGGAAACTAGTTAAGAGTCAAATTATTTTGTCGTTGAATTCAGAATAATTTTGTTTTTTAATTGAATTATTTTATGCCAGAAATTTCGAGTAATTTTGAATTACATTCTTATACCAAGTTGTATTGGGTAATTAAGCAATGTTATACAGGGTCATCAATTAATTTTATTCTATTTGGGAAATCTTTTGCAATTTTTGTAATTTCAATCTGACGGTTGTCATTTTATGCCATGGTTTATGTATTTGTGCCATTTCGACACATTGTCTTGTGTCCTATTTTAAATTCGATTGTTAAACAGTGTCCCTTTTGAAACGTTTGGATTGTGTTACTTATAAAAGGGTCAAATTCGGATATCTTGAGTGTAGCGTTGTGCGAAATCATAGATTTTTAAATTATCCATTAATAATTTTGCACAGGTTTTTAAACTTCCTCTTAAACTGTATTTTGTTAACTGAATGTACTGTATCGTATTTAATCTTAATACACATATTAAAATATCCCTGTGTTTCCGTTATACACCCTTAGGCCCACACTAAAAGTAAGTAACTTGTGGCTCGCCCCTTACCCCTTACAATACCGCTCGCCAACGACGCCAACTACCACCCTACCACCATATAAGGGATGAGGTACCACAACAGTAATAAAGTTGTTGTAGGCAATTTATGCTATCTAGAAGTGTGTTATATTACAAAATAAGGCAGGCGAGGAAAGTATCCCTCTGAGCGCGAAGAGCGTTGACTGATATATTATTAAAGACTGCTCACGGCTGTCACGTCTAACACACATTTTTGGCTCACCATGCGCTTTCCGGAGATAAAATACAATGCAGAATACATTGTTAGCCATCAGAGCCATCTGTTTTCCAGGACATAAAGCTATAGCCGTGAGAAGTCTTTATAACTACGTCAGTCAACGCGTAGAGGGTTATAAGAAAAAGAAAACGAAATGAAGGGCTAACTACTAGCCCTCAATTTTAAGGGGCGGCAGGGCCCGTATTTTTGATCTTGATGCGAGTATGCAGTAGACAACTTAGAAAATCGTAGTTTCATAATGGTTAGGGTCAAACAGAATACTTCCAAATCTCCGTGAAGCAGAAGAGAATCTACATCGAGACCTCAAGCTGAATGTTGGAATCATCAATATTTTTTAAATAAGCCTTTGACCTCGAATTCGTGTAAGTTAAGCATCTTGCACAGTTGTGCCATCCTATGTAGGACGATATTGTGCAGGGTGATCCGCATAACAATATGACCCCCCCAACTTCTTTATTTTTCGAGTTAAAGGAAAATTGTACCTACCTAGACACAAAAGTTTTAGGATTTTTGGTAGGATTTTCCATGGTCTTGTTGAAATTGATAGAGGATAGAGGATTAGGTTAGATATTTTTCATATATCATTATTCACATTTGTAGATACAGAGCGTAAAACACTTGGTAGAAAAAATTGGCTTCACATCCTATATATCTCAAGAACTAATTCTTTGACGAAACAAGTTTACTAGAAAAAGTTGGTTCGTTTCAACCAAGACTGCTTACGTCCATCTTGTTTGGATAAGTGTCGACTGAGTTTTCATAACGACGTTAATGTAGAGAAAAATTTTAAAAGTAATTATATAGGAAGCAAATCTAATAGTTAAGTAAACCGATATTTTAAAAAGATATTATGTTTTTTTAGTTAAAATAAACCGAATTTTAATGCCCCTGATACCCGTGCCCTTTGGAAAATTTAACAAAAAGATGGGGCTTGAAGATCTTAAATCGGATTGTTTTTAAGTGTCGTTCTCTAAGTACCTCCCCAAAATTAACTTCGGAGCTGTCAAATCGTGCTTAAATTTGCCATTTCACGCCACAGCGGCGTTAAAAGCTTCCAACCATATCCATAAAGCGATTTCGAACCAGAAAAGTGGCTTGTTTACAAACTGCCCACTTTATAACATGTCTGTTATTAACTCAAATATCCTATAACTAATTCCTCTAATTAAAAATTCATTAGACGTAATTTTATTTCGAAAAAAAGGCATTTAGATAGAGGAGAAAATGATAAACTAATTATTTGATAAGAGGTGGTAAGTATGACTACCTATATACCAATAATCTAAATTTCAAATGGGATGTTGTTCTCAATGAAACCTAAAGATAATTTAACTAAATACATAACATTTATTTTTGACTCTTGTTTTTCTCAGTTGACAACAAAAACTAAATATATCGCTGAGCTATGGGTTATCTTCTCTTAAGTCGAGTCATTATAATTATTCATATCTCATTGATTTAGTAATAGGTATAAATGTCATCCATTTTCACTTTCCCTACACCTTTTTTATCAGATAATACTTACCTTATTAATTTTACCTGCTAATAAAATGAATGTTGTAATACAGTTAGTAACCAAAATAACAGATTAAAGTTTACTATATAGTTTGTTAAAATGCTTTTATAATAACCTAAAGGAGACTATACACGAAACGTTATTTATGTAGTGCATAAAATAATATATCGGAAGCCAAAACAAAAGGAACCAATAATAGTTATTTATATGTACCAAGGCACTGAAGTTCAACTTTTTATGACTCATGTGGAATTTAGTTGCCGAGGCCTCTGACCCAGGCAAATAAACCACATGAGTCATAAAAAGAACTTCAGTGCCGAGGTACATATTATATATTTTTTTTAAATCGAAAAAAAAATAGTTTTATTAGGCAAGAAAATAATCATACGGGATCACCCGTTCATGAACAAAATGCGCGCGGCGTTGATTGACTTTGACGATCGCTCTACCTAGGTGAAGTATGACAAGACACGGCGCCTTCGAACAGAAAAACCAAACTGCTGCTTGTTGTACAGCCTCCATAACAAATCTATTGATATTCAAACCTACTAAAATATTTATACTGAATGATTGTGCTGCTATAGGTAACAATTTCGCAATGTGTACGAAAAGTTAAATGGGATTTATTGGCCGGGTTTTTAATATTTGGTCACCTTTGACGGGCGATGGCTCCGCGTCTGACGTTTGATGTTTACATCTCGCCAAGGCCTACTTATTGAAAAAATCGTACAATAATGGGCTACTTCAGTGTCGATTTCTGAGCTTTTAATGGCGATTTTGGGACACTTCACGCCGATTTCAAGAAAATGAATTTTTCAAAAACGGTAAATTTTTCGAAAAATGCGAATAGTATTGTTCCTTATCTATAAATGGGACAATAATTGCCCACTTGTCTGCTTATTTTTATAATGTTGTCTGGCAACGACTTGGCGATGGCAGCCATAGACAAAACTACATAATATGTAATATGTATATGTAGTACATATACAGTGTGTCCCAATTTGATACTGGACACCTCAGAAATATATGAAGGGCAAAGAAAACAAATGGTCTCTATTTTTTTATTGGTAGTACCAAGGGAGAGTATCTCATATTTGGTTGTATTTGGATGGGGTAATTCTTTCATGGCCTGCTATGATTTTTGAAAATAGCAAATTTTCAAGAAACCCCATTAGGGATTTTTTACGACAAAATGTTATTAAGAAAACTTGTTCAGAATTAAAAACTTAGTAGATTCGCAAAATTTTAAAAGGCTAGGCCTACTTTGATTTTTAGATTTATCTCCCACTTTTTTCTTAGAAAAGTGTCCTTTCTGGAGCTTCCACGTCAAAATTTTATTTTTCCACGATGATCAACTTTCCTTAATAATATTTTGACGTGAAAGCTCCAGAAAGAACACATTTCTAAGAAAAAAGTGGAAGAAAAAGGCAAAAAAGCTAAAAATCAAAGTAGGCCACGAGTTTTGAAATTTTGCAATTCTACTCAGTTTTTCATTCTGAACAAGTTTTCTTAATAACATTTTGTCGTAAAAAATCCCTAATAGGGTTTCTTGAAAATTAGCTATTTTGAAAAATCATGGCAGGCCATGAAATAATTACCTCATCCAAATACCACCGCCTATGAGATACTCTCCCTTGGGACCACCAATAAAAAAAATAGAGACCATTTCTTTTCCTTCTTGTCCTTCATATAGTTCTGAGGTGTCCAGTATCAAATTATTGGGACACACTGTAGATATGTCAGAACCAATGTTGAAATCTCCTCACACTACACCAAATACTTTGCCTAACATTTTATATAAAAACTAATAACTAAATTAAAATGCTTATTTTTCAACTAACATTAATATTATATTTACTGCTTCTTTGTAGTATTCGGTTGATATTTCGTGAATATTGTTTCCAAAGAGGCTAACTTAAGTCATTTAGAAAAAAAAACAAAATTTTGTTATAAGTCAATATTGTGCAAGATTCTTTAGTACATTGATACACCACTTAAGCTCTTAATATTTATTTAATAAATTAGTAACAAAAATATAAATAAAAAAATTACTACATATACATATATTATGTACAATGTACACTAAATAGGGGTAGGTATGTTTTGTTGAAATTTTGTCAGTACAAATAGTTCATCTTTCGTTGACAGAGGATGAAAAAGCCCACTTTAAAGTTAGTTTCTCCGTATGAATTGAACACTAAATAAATAATTGTGGGGACTAGACATACCTACAACTATATTTTAATTGAACACATTTCTACAATATTGATTTTTAACAAGATAACTATCTTACCTACTTATTCATTAACCAATTTGTGCATGATTGTATAAACAGTGGCATGTACCTAATTTAAATAACAAAGGTAGGTAATATCAATAAACTTTTTATTAACAATTTTTGGTTATGGCCTATATATTATGCTTATAGGTACAATAAATTAAGTTGTTAAATAGCATTTATCCCAAATATTTCGAGTCGACGTAAATTTACTGACTTTACGTCGACACAAATTTACTGACTTTACGTCGACACAATACCTCTACAATCTACATTCTGTGTCAATGGGTAAATTTGAAGATATATCATTCTCTCACATTTCTTTGGTTTGGGTACACATTTTGACCCTGAAATTGATTGTAGATTGAGCACATTCGCCACATTCTATCTGTCTGTTATAGAAATTTATTAATAGTGTGTCGGAATGTGGCCCAATTCTAAAAGTTTTCAAGTTCGAAATGTGTATTTCCCAAAGTAGTGTTCTAGAATGTATAGGTAGTGTAAAGTCCGTATATAGAATATTATTTCCATACTAGTTACAAACTATTCCAAAACTTCTTTCCATTTCACGATTTTTTAATATTTCCTTCTAAATGGGTCTTTCGTGTACTGTCCTCTGCCAGATTCTGTCCACACTTGGTAGAAGAAACTGAATGCAACAAACCACATGTAGCAATAGATTGCTGAAATCAAGATATAATACTAGTTATTACACTGGGAAATAAAATAATAATAATTCACTCCGGGAATTTTTAGGTATATACAGGGTGGTCAGATAAGAATGCAAAGTGCTGTATCTCGGAAACTATTCGTCGTAGAGACTTGCGGTAAAAATTTTTTAGAATAAAGTGGCCAAGAGAAAAACCTGGAAATTATTTTCAGATTTCCAAGATAGTCACCAGGGGGCGCAATAGCCATCTTAAACTTTTAAAGTGTCAACATTGGAGCTGCTGTAATGTCTACGCATCAACGGCTCGAACAATGCATTGACAGGGATGGAAGACAGTTCGAGCATTTAAGGAAGCATTAGTTTTGTTAAAATGAAACATTTTCAGTTAGGAATAAGGTTTTAATATTTGTTGACAAGTTGATTTCAGGCATTTGTTTTTCCTCCATGGCCTACCCTTCGTATTTTGCCTACCTTGCACTTGCATATTAAATGCATTGATTATTATGCCCCTACACGTTTTTTTTTTAATTTTTTGAACTAAGTATACTTTTATAATTAAAAATGATAAAATTATTAAAATTTACATTAAATATTAAAAAAAGACAAATAAGAATAAATACCGGTGTAACAGGGTCTTTTTAAAATTTTATGTTAAAACTAAATTTTCTTTCTTTGATATTTTCAGCTAGGAATAGGATATCGAGATACGGTTTTCCCTAGCCTATTTAGGTATCATTTCACTACATTTTTATGAAAAAAAAAGGATTATTATTGCTTTTAATTTTTTCGAGAATTTTGCAATTTTCTGTTATTATATCAAAAAACGCGCTATAGCGGCATCACTGAGACTAGACATCACGGGTAAGATGGGTTTGATGAACCAATAAATGCTTTTTCCAACGAGACCAAGTTTGTTAAAATTCGTTCAGTCATTTAGGAGTTACAGCTGTTTATTTTAAAAAACATTGAATCACTCCCCACCACATTTTAATAGATATGTCAAAAGTGTTAAACAAAAATTACTCGAATAAAGCTTACCTTTAAAAATCATATATTATGTTGGTAACATTACTAGGTGAGGTGGATTTAAGAGAAAAATCACTTTAAAAGTTTAAGATGGCGGTTACGACCCCTGGTGACTATCTTGGAAATCTGAAAATAATTTCCAGGTTTTTCTCTTGGCCACTTTATTCTAAAAATTTTTGATCGCAAGTCTCTACGACGAATAGTTTCCGAGATACAGCACTTTGCATTCTTAGCTGACAAAATTGGTATACAAGGATGGCATATTTTGATTTTGATATTGTAAATGGTTTGAAGAGAATGAGAATAATTAGATACTTGTGCAAACACAAAAACAATTCAAAACAACTTTATTTTTAGATCCTGTGTTTTTTTAAGAAATTCGCAGGCTATAGGTACTCGATTATAGTAAAATATCAAAATATCTGCCTAGTTTTTTGTTTTACATGACGAAATTATAAAGATTTTTTTGCAGAATTAAATTGTGATTCGATCTGTAAGATAATATAGAGTGAGTTTAATTTTAAAAAAGTAGGTACCTACATTTTTCGTGATGTTCAATTTTTTTATGTTTTCAGCGTCTTAAACACAAAAAATCACAAATAAACCTATGGTCTAGGTCCAACTTCAATACCAAAAAAGTTACCAATGGTGCCGACTTAATTTGAAACAGCCCGTAAGTATACCTGAACATATTTCATATCAAAATTCATTTCAATATGTCTACTTGTTTGGAAGATAAAAAAATATTGGATATAAATTTTTTACAGTTCTGACGCTTTAAGTATATTTTCAAAATGAAGCTTTTGTGAACCTATATTGACATGAAATTATCAGGAGTAAAATTTTTTACGAGGGATCTTAATTTGGTTAAGGGCAAAAGAGCGCTTGAAAACAAATTTACCAAGCAATCAATTTCCAGCATCTGTTGTGCAGTTGTTGAGAATTTTTATTATTCTTGTATATTTACATCTCCAAAATGGTCTATTTGAACGAGTTTCCTGTTTTGAACCATCCCGACAGTGATAGCTTTGGCAAGGGCTTCCGAGTAAACAAACATGACGCTTGTTCAAGGCGGGAGCGATTTTTCCCACTATTCGATACTGATTTATTTTCTAAATGTATCCTCGCTATGTCTTCCACTAACTGATATTCTATATTCTCAAAATAAAATAAGGATAAGTATTTAAGAAAAATCGATTTTGGGATTTTCTTATACCTAGATATTATTCTCTTGGTTAAAACAAATATTTTTTGTTATTGCATTGATCATCTATCTTTAGTACGCTATCAACAAATTCAAGTTAAATAAATCTAGTATAAAATTTGAAAACGGAATATTTCAAAAAGGGAAAAAGATGATGATACAAAGTTTTATATCATTTCGATTGCCTTTATGAGCAAATTTCAAAAATGCAGAAATACGTACCTGCGGTGTTCGAATTTAAAAAACATAAGTTTGGTTTGCCATGAAACACTGTATAAAATTTCTTACTATCCCAGAAAAGTGCATATAATTTTCTACAATTTTTATCTAAAAATTTCTTGTATCACAAAAAAATTAAAAGTTATAGGGTAGTGGGAGACTTAATGTGGACACCCTGTACCTAAATTTAAACAAAGGTCTAATATAAACAGTTTAGCGATGTATAAATTGAATAAATGCATTTATATACAATGTCTAGTAATACCGCAACATAATTTTAAGCTGTATAATTTAGAACATCATTATAGACAAAGCTACATGTCATAAAAAAAATTGTCTTGTCTTGTTGACAATAAGTGACAAGCGTGACAATAATAGACAAAATCAACTACAGTTTGATCAGCGAATGTTCGGCCCTACGTCACAACTACCGTCCTTGTCTGACTCGTGAATATACGACCGATATCCATAGTATATTCATGACCATTCTCTGAACAAACTGTATAGGGGAACCTGGGTAACAGTGAGACTTTTTTATACAATAATTCGAATTTCAATGATTTTTTTAAAATTATTTTTTTAGCACTATGTTTCCAAATGATTCCCAAACCTATGTCAAAAAGCCTAAAGTAAATTGAAACTACACTTGACATTTGCCTCACTGTTATACCCAGGCATGGGGAACACTGAGACACTATATGAAGGTACCCATTTACTTTTAGTTGAATTGATAATTATACACAGAATGTATGCAATTTTAGGGGTTTATATCTGAAACTAAATTGAAAACCTTAAAATTTGTAGCATATTGTAAGTATACAAATGTTAGCAATATTTATCTTATATATGGGGAACAGTGAGACATACCACCTATGGGTAGTAATACGTCTCAATGTTCCCCTATGGAAATTGCCTTACTGTTACCCATGGTACTGCGAAATGAAAATATGATAACAATTACAAGAAAAGGTGATAATGGGCAAACACTCAAAGTTGACAAAAAGAAAAAACTAGTAACCGCATACACGTGTTTCATGCTGTTTGGCAATCATCAGTACGGTGTAAAATTAACCAAATCAAGCAACAAATGAAGTCCAGGCAGGAGCCAACAGCACATTTGCAGCTTCAGTCAGCACATCCCCTATTTTGGGGCTTGTACTAACATCGCCATGGAGGCTGCTAAAGCGACCTGCGTGGAAATCTTCATAACCCAAGATACAATGACAATAAGGATGTAAGATTAGCGAGTGTAAATGTAATAATTACAAGAAAAGGTGATAATTAACATTATTAACATTATTAACATTATCACTTTTTCTTGTAATTATTACATTTACACTCGCTAATCTTACATCCTTATTGTCATGATAACAATACTAATCTCAAATATTAGGTACTTTTGAATTTTAACTGTACCAAACACCGTTCAACACTATAGGATACAGTCCCTATTTAATAAAAAAGTCGCAGTTTTCTGAGAGTTCCCGCAGAAGCTCAATCTAATCGTTAAAAAAATTACGATTGGCGTGCAATCTTCACAGCAACATCACAACTTCTAATCGGAATGGGCGGGAACTGTGAAAGTAGTGGAGAATTAAGGCTCACCTTGGGTCTTACCATTATGCACACCTAGCGTCATCTATGAGCTATTTATACGAGCAGGGATATTTTGAATGGTAATAACCCAGGTTCCCCTATATTAAAAATATATTAAAATTTGCAAAATTTACATTTTTTCTGTAAAAAGGCAACAGTACAAACGTTTTCCGTTTTACGAGTATTAACTCAATCCGCGGTCGTCTTGAATCAATCCGATTATACTGTAGATATATAAATAAAGTTGTTTTCAAATTAAAGGCAAGGTAAAATAAAAAGGAATAAAAAAACGATCGCGCTTACCCCATAATATTAATCCTATGACCAGCCACAGAGTACCGGGGAGGACATCGCCACTTACGTACCAACTTATACTTGTCATGAGAACTGAGACAAGCAGTCCTATTGTTAACATTCCTCCAAGAACAACCCATGGTATCATCAAGAAAGAATTTCGCTAAAATGTAAAATAAAACATTTTCATGCTAGATACATAAATGTACTGTTTAAGCTGGACCGATACTATATTAAAGACCTTGCATAGCTCTGTTTCAAGCAGGGACTCTTTAAAATAAGGGGACCCAGCAAGTCACAGTCTATCACATAGGAAAAGTGAAGCCTTGAGGGGGAGTTTGTTTTCTGTAGACTCCAAGGAGACCACAAGGGGGCTGGTACAAGGTTATGATATATGTCAGTGTCCAACTGCCATCAGGTTTTATGTGACATGCCAGTGCCATAGATTCTAAAGGAGGCAAAATATTTCCCATCATAATTTTCTTACTTCCAGATACTCAGGTGTGTCAATTAAAGGTAATGCGGTCGTAATAAATTTGTTTCATTTAGAAATCATGGAAACCATTATTAATTTTTACTAACAATCATAGTACCTACCTGTTATATTCATAGATTCTCCAATAAAATGGTATACTTGGCACCAATGATACCGTTAGAATGATGAAAGAATAGGCCTCACTTTGGAAAGTATAATGCTGTGTCCCCTTACTTTAAAGAGTCCCTGGTTTCAAGCGATCGTCACTGGCGCCACACGACGAAAAAATCGACAGGGTGGTTTAATGTTAAAAACACCATTGTTGCTGAATCTTTGTAACATAAAAACATGCAAAATGTGTCTGTTACAACGCATTTAATATCCAAAATAAAACAAAAAGCTTGTTTGTTATGTCTCTATAATTTGACAAGTTTACATGGCATATTTCTATACACTTTCTGAAGTGGGTCTAAAAAGCAAGCAAGAGTATTTTGGTACCTTTTGGTTTGAAATGAAGTCCATGGCTAGTTCTAGTGTAAGTATACCTAGAACCACAGAAAATATACTTCGTAGTAAATTTTCTGTGCTAGAACGCATTAGATTTTTCACTTTCTTCTTTATACAGGGTGATTCATTGGGAATGGGAAATCCCGAAACTGGGGGTAGGGGAGACCAAAATATTGCGATTGAGTCCAACATTGCTTAAACAAATGTTGTTTGTTTGAGAGATACAGTGCGTTCAAGTTCTTATTTTTAAATTGAATTATGGCTATATCTACCAAAATAATCAAGCTGCTGACCTGAAATTTGGCACTGCTATGTTTCTGGGGATGGAGAATAAGCTGAAAATGTCAATTTCTACGTATCTCACAGAGGGCGCCACTTGCGCGGTTTTTGGATCGTGCTTTTACTCGTAACTTTTTTGAGGTTATCTTTTTGGTCCTGCAGGTCCATCATTTTAGTGCATCTTTTCATTCTGCAACAAAAAGGTATTCTTGTTTCATAACGCTCAAATCAACCGTTTGTGTTGAAATTGCCAAAACGTGCCCCGAAACACCTGTTGACTTCAAGATTCGAAAAATAAAATATTCACCTACTGCTTTCAAATATTGCACAACGACTGTACCATTTAAAGCGAGAAAAAAACCCATATGAACAATGTCCCAAAAAATCTTCACTTTCAAAATGAAACAGATTGAAACTCGACAAACTTTGGACACCCTATTTCAAGAAAACAAATGTGTTTCGACCAATGTTCATTTGGCATTTTTTTCTTCATTTTCAATGTACAGTTGATCTGTAACATTTGAAAGTAGTAGGTGAAAATTTTATTTTTCGAATATTGAAGTCAACAGGTGTTTTGGGGCACGTTTTGGCAATTTAAACGCAAACGGTTGATTTGGGCGTTATGGAACAAGAGTACCTTTTTGTTGCAGAATGAAAAGGTGCGCTAAAATGACAAACCTGCAGGACCAAAAAGATAACCTCACAAAAGTTACGAGTAAAAGCACGATCCAAAAACCGCGCAAGTGGCGCCCTCTGTGAGATACGTAGAAATTGACATTTTCAGCTTATTCTCCATCCCCAAAAATATAGCAGTGCCAAATTTCAGGTCAGCAGTTTGATTATTTTGGTAGATATAGCCATAATTCAATCTAAAAAAGAAGAACTTGAACGCACTGTATCTCTCAAACAAACAACATTTGTTTAAGCAATGTTGGACTCAATCGCAATATTTTGGTCTCCCCTACCCCCAGTTTCGGGATTTCCCATTCCCAATGAATCACCCTGTATAGTGGTAGTGGACCCTCAGACATATTTGTCTGAGAGTGGACCATTAGTTTATTGTTTTGAGGATTTAAACAAATTTTTCTATTTTCATTCTTGCATGCGTTACAAAATACTCTTCTAAAATATAATATCTAGAATTTCCGCTTCTTCAATTCAGGTAATTGTCTGCGTATACAATATTGTCTTCATGTGCATGGAAATTTCATGTTTTGACAAACAAATCTACCTATCAAAACTCTGTTAATATTATGACAAAACTACGAAATAGTAACCGCAAAGGCGGTTCGTTACCGAAAAAGAACGTAAATCGTAATAAACCTGGATATTATTTAAAATCTACGATATTCTAAACGTCAAAACCGACAAACCTATGTTAACGTCAAGACGGTCTAGGCAACTGGCGTTGACTGACGTATTAATAAGCCTTCTCACGGCTATAGCTTCATATTCTGAAAAGTAGATGGCGTCTATGGTCAACAATGTATGTTGCATTGTATTTTGTCGCCGGGAAGCGCATGCTGAGCCAGAGAACCCTCAAACATGACAGCCGTGAGCAGTCTTTATTAATACGTCAGTCAACGCAACTGGGGAACGAGGGAGAATCGGTTGTCTGGAGAAGATGTTTTGACGGGTGAAAGAAAAGTCACGTTCTCTAAAGACCATTGTAACTCAATTTTGTATGAATATATGGCAGTAGTCAAATGAAAGTGTTGAATTTCGCTAACCGGGTCCCAAGTCCTTCCTGACCATCAACGAGTTGAAGACCTAACAAGACTTTACCTACTTTACCACACAGAATGCCCCCCTATAACATCTAATAAGATACCATTTTTGTCGTCGAGTAGCGCCACTTCAGTCCGAAACAACAATGAAATGCTCGGGCCTTTAATATAGTGCCGGTCCAGGTTTAAGTAGGTAATATAGTGATATCTGGGACCTAGAAAACTACATAACACCATATCTAATAAGTTTATATGTGGTGTTATTTTCCACTGAAAATATCCAAGTTTGGCAAGCATCTACTTTTATAGTTTTACCTACCTATATATTCAACGTTAAAGATGTTTTAGCAATTGACAATTGACACATTTTTACATAGCAAATCAAATAATAATGGAAGTATCAGAGTCTTTAGACATTAAATTTTAGAGAACCATAGTAGTCGAATTAAATTACGGACTTAAGCTTCCAAAAAATTGTAACATTATGAATTAACAGTAACAGGCAAACTATTTGAAATTTTTTAATGCCACTTACAGAGCTTACTCTTGAATGTCCATTCTTATGTTTGTATGAGTTTTACCGAAATCGGACTATAATTGGCCAAGATATCAAAGAAATAAAAAAAATTTTTTTCCCCAAAACAAATATTTTTTTTTTGAAAATCTGAAATGGCACAAAAATGACAAAAATGCACCCAATGACTAGAATTTTTTTTTCAGTACCTCAATGTGTCTAGAATACCACTACAAAAATATTTTGTTTATTTTTCTGACATTGTTCATTGTGCGAGTACCAAAAAACATGGTTTTTGGGAAAAGTTGCCTAAAATTGGCAATTTTCAATTACTTGGTCTGAAAGGTGGGCAAACCTAAATTGGATGTCGTCTCAACATGTGTACGAAGTTATAAGTCTGTATGTCTATTCTAAGTTGTAGAATTCCCCCGACAAAAGTCCCGTTACAGGCGCTCCGCGGGATCCAAAAATCGTAGTGTCACTATTGAAGCAGGGCACCATAAGGTTTTTTTTATTTTTGGATAAAATGTTAATTTGACTTTGCCATCGATTTGTGCTTGTCAGAGGATAAAAATGACGTCACAAAAGTCGACCACGTGACTTGCGGTATCTGTCAAAATTGACATTTTTTTCAAAAATTACCCAAAATCGGCTTTATTTGACACATTTTCGATAAAAGTTATTAGAAAAAGTTGTTTCTTTTGCAATTTTTGGCCTACATACCAGCATTGACAACATTTAACTTTTTGCGTGTTATTGTAAAAAAAATTCCAAACATTTCAACTAAAATGTATTTATTGAAAGTTGTATTTTTACCTAACCTAACCAGTTGATTTCTTAGAAAATCTCTATTTGGTTTAAAAAATTATGTCAAGCTTGGTGCAAAGTTGATTTAATTTCAAAGGTTTGATGAACACAAACCTAGTCTATTTTTCACGTCGTTAAATACTTTCATCTAAAAGGAGTTATGTAAAGAGAATACAAATAAATGAACACATTTGGTTCATTTGGAAATTAAGTTAGCGGTTCCCGATGGAAATTTATCTCTGATAACAGTTTAAGTAAAAAAAATGAGTAGGCTATGGAGACAGAAATCTTGCATTCCATTTGCGCGCTTAGAGTGCCGAACATTGCCAGAAAAATGTATACAAAATGGCTTCTATTGACAATCATCCCAAGGTTCTCGTTGAGATAAAGGTCATTGCTTTCCAGATATTCTGCCGTCTTCTTTTAAATGGAGAGGAATTTCGTTGAATCGAACAATGACTTGTCGATTTACTGAAAGAGAGAAAAAATGGGGAAAAAAATTCAGAAAAAACTTTTGGTCATGTTTTCGCATACTATTGCAGATTTGGGCATGCGACCTATCACATTCAAAATATATCCGAAAAATACTAATTTTTTGGTCTTAGGAAATTGCTCATAAAACGAAAGTGGTTTTCTCTGTCGACCTTTTCCGTAATTTGGTCACCTTACAGACAATAGCGCAATTTCATTTTGTTTCCATCTACAAGAGTGCCTGAAAATACATAATAATCAGTAGGTCAAAAAATTGATGTTTTGCAAATTTTTCGCAAAATATTACAGATTTCGCCACCCGATCTATCTCATTCGAAAGGTAACCAGAAAATACGCATTTTTTGTTTAGCATATATATCTTCTCGTATTTCAAGTTTTTTTGGAAATCACGAAAAACCAGATTTTAGAGAACAAAAAACAAACTTATCACCAAGTTGGAACTTACACACAGGCTTAGGATTGATTTTCTAAAATTATTTACAGTATATTTTTTGTGTATTTTTTTTTTCGCTCTTTCCGAAGGTGAAGTAAGCTTTCTACCAAAAATTTTTTTTTTAAATAGTCCGGGAAAGCCGCACCAAAATCGCACGAGAAAGAATTTCAAAAAAATTTCCCTTTCCGGTTTATTGCAAATTTCCGAAAAACTATGGCAAATTTCGCCGCGGGACCTATTTTGTTTGAAAGCCAAAAAAAAACCCAAAATCTCTCATAGGCACATATTATGGCCTAACACTTATAGTTTCGCCACAAATTCAACGTGAATTTCGTGTTCATGGTTCTGATCAAAAAAACGAAAAAAGCAACTTTTTGGTATAAGCGCCTCTGGCGGCGAGAAATACGCCTTAAAAATATGGGTATATGAATTTCCGACCTATTTTTGCCTCCTCTTTCGACTGGTGCATTTATTTTTACCATAGGGGTAGTACTTGGCGAGATAATTAGCAATTTTCCATGGGAAAATCCGGAAAACCCGGTTTTTCCCAATTTAGAAAATTTCGACCCGGGGCTACATTTTATTTTTTATTTTTTTGGACAGAGCGCATCAAAATACATAAGATACAATTTGTTTCATCCAGTTACAATTTAATGCAAGCTCGAGGGGTCTTTTTTTTTCGTAATTTAATTTTAGACTATAGTTAAAATTAATAATTCTAAAAGTAACAAAAATATTTTACAAAAAATTTCTACTATTTATACTTTAATTTTTACATGAAGGACATGTAAGTTGAGAAAAGGTCAATAATAAATTGTCTACGCAAGCTACCTATCATCGGTCAAAAAATGGACTTGATTATCGCACGCAGTATGCAAAAACCATAGAGAAATTGGTTAGTAAATATGGTAGCTATAGAAAAAATCAAATCCTAGGTAAATCCCACCTCGAATTATCGTCCCTCTCACAACCGGTCTTACCTTAATTACCCCCACAATCAGCAAAATTGACAAAATTATGGTCATGCAGAAGTTGACTATCTCAATAATCATCACTGAAACAAAAATATCAGCATACATGAACTATAACAATTTGACAGGCAACAGTCATTCAATAATTTAAAAATCCTCTTCACTCAACGCTAGCAGTTTACTAACTTCGTCAAGCGAAGTGGAGAATTATTTCACCGTAAATACTTACACACACTTTTTGGTAACCAGTCCAATACAATCGATTTCATTTCAACATTTGTGAGCGTAACCAGCAATATTCCTAATATACCCAGCACCTAAAAAAAGTATTTTTGAAGAAGATCGTTTCAAATAATAGTATATTTTTAGGTATTTAGGTCCAAGCCAATAGTTTGATTGAAACGTTTTACTGATTGTATGATTTCACATAATGAGACAAATTATTTATTCGTAGCTATATGGCACGAGTTTGTGATTGTTTGCATGACTACCAGGTTTTCTTCGCTTTAAATTATTAAGAGTACAAAAGAGTAGATCATTAAAAAATTCCAACAACCTGCCCCATTTTCAGCAATTTTAATGTTTTTTCCGGTTTCTTCCCACAGCATTATTCAGGGTGTTTCTCAATTATGGTGCCAACGTAATATGACAGGTAGAAAATCCTATTTTATAAATAAAACGTTTCTAATAAACATGAGTCCGAAACTTTAGTAAAAACAATTTATTCCCATCGCCCAGAGGCGGGGTAGCACAATGAAGTTGTATAGGTACCTACTTACTACATTTTTGAGATTATCTTTTTAGTCTTGCAGCTTCATCATTTTATTGCATTTTTTCATTTTGCAACAAAAGGATACTCTTGTTCCATAACGATAAAATCAACCATTTGCGTTGAAATTGGCAAAATGTGCCTCAAAACATCAGTTAACTACAAAATTCGAAAAATAAAATGTTCAACTACCGCTTTCAAATTTTACAGAATAATTATCGTATCTACCATTTCAACGGATTGAACTCCACAAATTTTTTAAACCATATTTCAAGAAAACCAATGATGTATTACCCAATGCCCATTTGACATTTTTTCCTAATTTTGATTGTATATATTTCGGCTGTAATATTTAAATGCGGTAGGTAGGTAAGCATTTTATTTTTCGATTTTTGGAGTGTTTTGGAACATATTTTGCCAATTTCAACACAAATGGTTGATTTTATCGTTATCGAACAAGAGTAGGTATTCTTTTATTGCAAAATGAAAAGATGCACTAAAATGATGAAAATACCAAAATATATCAAAAATTATGGGAATAAAACCCACCGTGCTACCCCGCTCCTCCGCCTCTTAGCGATGGTAAAAAAAACTGGTTTTGCACGAAATAGTTGCACTTCAGTGACTAAAGGACTGCACCGAGTTTCATTTAAATTGCATAACTTCCGTAGAAGTTATTGAGACAAATATGTTTTTCAAACTGTACTTTTATCACCCTGTAATTTTCTATTTTGAATTTTCGAACCCTGTTTTATTTTTGTTCAAAATGGCATTTTCTCCCTGTTATATTACGTTGGCAGCGTAATTTAGAAGTCATCCTGGGTTCTTCGTTATGGAAAACCGAATTTTCATTTATTCGAAAAATATGCGTTTTAATATGATTTTAGTCAGACTGCCACGCGTTTTTAATGAAGTTCAAAATAGAAAATTCCTCGGAAAACCGTAGACATAACCGTGGGCCCAAACGGCTATTATTGTCACGTGAACACGTTTTTGAATAGGCTGCCAATGATAAGTAGGTATGTAAATTCTTGTCATAAAACTGCTGAAGAAAATATGGCATAGGTACCCTTTGCGCATGTCCAAGTGCACTTTACATCGAATAAATCGTTTAAATGATTAAATAACATTCAATTTAAACTGTACTTGGACATGGGCAAACGGTATCTACGCCCACGGGCGTAGCCAGGATTTAGTTTGGGGGGGGGGGGGTTTAGTTTGAGAAGTAAATAAGACAACAAAAATATACTTACATGAAATTTAATATCTATATATTCATCCGAAAAACTACGACATATTTATAAAGTTCTTAACTATAAATGAAATGGATAAATTAATTTCGTTCCTCTGCGCTAAATCTAAAACCATTGGAGAAGAAATCTTCGGCTTTTTCTTTTAAATATATCCACTACTTCATCTGCATGAATTTCTGTTCCATAGTGAATGTTCATTAGAGCCAAACCATTAAGTCTGTTTTCACGTGTTTCGTAAATAGTTTTTCAGTCTCCTTAGGCTCGAGAAAGACCTTTCTGGGGTAGCAGTGGATACAGGAATGGTAGCCAAGATTTGTAGTAATGTGTAAATATTAGGATAAAGGTTTTTATCGCACATATCTAGGCATTCCAAACTAGATTTCGGGGTAGGCAGTCTTCTTATCAGCATGCAAGGTAGCTGAAGCTTTGATAGCTAAATCCAAATTTGTTTCTTTATTAGAAACCCCTTGACCTTGACTACACCACTTTTTCCAGTAGTCCATACCTTTAAGTTTATCACCCTTCCTTTTTTTCCCCTTCATTTTTCGACAGTAATAATGATTCACGTATCTATCCTTAACAAGGTCATCGAATAACAGCGCACTAAAATTACTCACTTACACGGTACACTTAATTCTCTTCACTATTCGTTCACCACTTTTCACTTTTATTCGCTTCGAATTCGCATGGAACAATACTGCCGTAAGCGCGGTCACGCGCCGCGGCGCCGCTTATATAGCAGTCCAGTAGCCGTCCAGAAACTTCCACGAACTTCCACAAAGTTCCGCTCATTTCGACCGAGGGGCGTGGCGAATAATCGAGAAACAACGCAAAGTGTCCCTACAATACAAAATAGTTCGGCTGCAACTGCGTCTGCCTCTCGTCAAAAGATGGCGCTAGGCGCTACTATTACTACATATATTCAAACGTAATAATAATTTAACTCTTCACTCCTCGTATTTTTTCGGTATAATATTAGGTAACATTTTGCTTATTTCGAGGGGGGGGGGGGGTTTGAAACTCCGAACCCCCCCCCCCCCCCCTTGGCTACGCCCGTGTCTACGCCATTCTTTTTTCAGCAGTTTCACAACATGAACTTGCATATTTCTCATTGGCAGCCTGTTCAGTGACGTGGAAAAATTAATAATTATTAAAATACCAGTTACGTGGCAATTATAGCCCTTTGGGCCCACGCTAACGGTATGCCAACGGTTTTCCGAGAAATTTTCTGTATTGAACTTCATCACTAAAATCATATCAGAACGCATATTTTTCGAATAAATGAAAACTCAGATTTTCATATGAAGAACCCAGGATGACTTTCTGATTCATACCTTATTATAGTGAGAATATACGCAACATAATGCGCTTTGAAAGGCATACTGACTAAAATCACTTACAAAAATCTGTCACTATCTCCCGGTCTATTATTAACAAAAGTTATATACAATTTAAAAAATCTTCGGAGTACGACCTTTCGATATAAACAGCTTTCTGTTTGTTTTTGAATTATTTGCATTTGAATATAATTAAAAAATCGAGGTATACGCTGAAAGTAGCCTGAGAGGATGCAATTTTTAATTTCTGGCAGTTCTCGTACAGGAACAGGAAAATGCATTGTATTAGCACAGATATCGTAACCACTTACTATTCCTCCGACTCCAGCTATCAATGTTCCAGTACGAAGGGAACAGCATCCACAACATCTTTTCAGCAGATATTTTTCAAAATTTCCCATTGTGCGCTAAGAGCTTTTATATCCTGGAATACAAAAATTATTATTAACCCATAGCGTAAGCGTAGCAAAAAAATAATATACCTATGTTAAGGGGGGCGAAGTGGGTGTTCGCCCCGGGCGCCCTATTCAAGGGGGCGCCAAAATCAACAAACGCGTTAGTACTAATAATTTACTGCTTCAAAAAACATTTAATTTTTTTTAATTTTTCAGTTACCTACTGATTTTTATTTTTCTAGGACGATGATTTCGCATAAAACTACTGAAATCTGTGTAAGTTGTGAATTCGGAACTTGTCTACGTCTACCGATGTCTATGTCGTTGTGGAATATTTTAATCGATTTCGCTATTCTCCTCGAGAGGACGCGGTGGCGGCCGGCGCTTGACGATTTGACGTTGACGCGAATCGTTGTAAAAAGGATTGTTCTGTAAATAAAGAACCCAACTTTCGCCAACGAGCAACGTGTTAGTTAAACAGAGGAATCTATATCGACATAGATTTTTGGTTTGTGGATACTAATCGTAAATTAGTTGGCAAGTACAATAAGTACTTGTACAATCATATTAGCTGAATCCTGAATCTGTAGCATCTAAGGAAACCCTGTTTTAATGAAGACTTGGTTTTGTTGAACTTGAATTTTAATATTATCGCTCAATTCTTGACATGGCAAATACCAAACGTACTAAACAATCACACACCGTGTTTAGCATAACGTACCAACCTGCTGGTTTCTATTGTGGCAAATTTTCGTATCTTGTAAATTGTAAAAATGTTCTTTCTGGTATATGAGGTTCTGCTTTCTGGTGCAAAATAAAAATTAAAAGTTATTTGCTCTTGTGAAGTATAAATGAAAAATATGTAACTAAACTAAAATCGTTCTTTAACTCTACACTAGATTGTGACAGGTAAATATTTAATGTCCCTAGAATTCTGTAAGCGGCGGCCATATTGATATTATTCATAGGTACCTAACAAAGGAAAGGACGGCAATCAACAGAATTTACGTTTGACGCGCACGAAATCTAAATTTGAGCAGATAGAAATTAACATTAAACTCTGTTCTTTGAGGCTATAGTTATAGTTTCTGTATTCTAAGTTAGGTTAGAACCAGGGACTCTTTAAAATAAGGGGACCCAGCATTTCACAGTCTATCACATAGGAAAAGTGAAGCCTTGAGGGGAAGTTTGTTTTCTGTAGACTCCAAGGAGACCACATAAGTGGGCTGGTACAAGGTTAGGTTATGTTATTTGTCAGTGTCCAACTGCCATCAGGTTTTATGTGATAGATAGTGCCATAGATTCTAAAGGAGGAAAAAAATTTCCCATCATAATTCACAATTTTTAAATTTTCTTACTTCCAGATACTCAGATGTGACAATTAAAGAATTTCAACTATACAATAAATTTGTTTCATTTGATAGTTGCCATATTCTGTATTTGTAGACACAACATTGTCAAGTCTAATTTTTCGAAATCATGGAAACCATTATTAATTTTTACTAACAATCAAAGTACCTGTTATATTCATAGATTCTCCAATAAAATTGCATACTTGGCATCACTGATACTATTATAATGATGAAAGAATAGGCCTCACTTTGGAAAGTATAATGCCGGGTCTCCTTATTTTAAAGAGTTCCTGGTTAGGCCCCTGTAACAAGAATTGACATTTCTGCCAGAGATGCTAAATACGCACCTGGAGGCGCCCAAAACAAGTATGCCAATTATTGTAATTTCTGGTTCAGTTAAAGAGAGATTTTAATATACATATTTTATTTAATTTAATTAATATAATTTTGATTTGGGGGGGGGGGCGCCAAAAAATAACTTTGCCCCGGGCAAATTTTTACCTTAACACGGTCCTGTACCTATAATAGGTATACATAAAAATTACTAGGTATGTGGCTTAAAAGTTGGTTCTTACAAAATAAGGAGAGTTAACGCAGATTTGATAAGTACATTGTCCGTGGAAGTTGTGGAAATATTAGTGCCATAGGGATATGATGACAATATATTGGATAATAATTGATAAGATGATGTGGCGCCAAAAATTAAAGTGGCCCAGTCATTGCCGATTTTCTTGTATAGGGGAAACTGGGAACAGTGAGACATGGGTAACAGTGAGACATTCAAAATATCCCTGCTCCTATAGATAACTCATAGATGACGCTAGATATGCATATTGGCAAGACCCAAGGTCAGCCTTCTCCACTACTTTCACAGTTCCCGCCCATTCAGTTTAGAATTTGTGATGTTGCTGTGCAGATTGCATGCCAATTTTGATTTTTTAACGGTTAGATTGAGGTTCTGCAGGCAAGGCCGTATCTAGCAAAAATTTAGGGGGGGTCAGGATCGGCTCAAGCTTTTGTGGGGCTGGATGCAGGATGAATGTGCGGGGCCCAGGCAAGGAATTATTTAATCCGTTAAGAACAAATTTTCGAAAATTGTTACCCCACTAGAATGGTATACGGTATACCTACCTATTTATTTTTTGCATGTCACTGTTTAAAAAAGTATACGCCGGGGCGATGAATTTAGATCGCTTCAGTGACGTATATAGAAGTTAATTTCGGGTGGGGACGGACAATTTTTGTGAATTTCTTTCTAACAAGTGCATTTAAAATAATTCTGTAAAATGCGCCGCAGGCGAAATTTTTTAATTAGTCTTAGGAAATCCCAATATCTTCAGATTTTCAAGCTGCAGTGAATATTTTCAAATTCTGAAATGGTTTCGGCCCCCCCTCTTTTAAATACGCTACTGACTGGATAGCCCTCTACACGAGACTTGGAGGCGCGGGGCCAGTCAAATCGCAGGCCCCGTACGCCGCGCCGCACCGTTCGCACCCGCCTAGAGCCGGCCCTGGAGGGGTTAGACCAGTGGCTGTTGAAGTTGAAAAAGCTTTAAGGGGGCATTATCACACATAGTGCCAACCTAAGTGGGTTTTTGGTGTTTGTTTTTAAAATTATTAGGTTTTTGAAGAAACCAATGCTCAACTCAAATACTACATTACATTGCGCATATTTGGACAAAAAATCAGCCAAATATGATGTCTCGTTTGCGAAAACAATATACCTGAAATGTATTTTCTTCTTCTTTTCTAATATAAAATTACCAGAAAATTTAGGTATATTGCCTTTCCAAACAAGACATCAGATTTGGCTGATTTTTTGTCCAAATATGCGTAATATAATGCAGTATTTGAGTTGAGCATTGGTACTATGAAAACCATAATGATTTTCAAAATAAACACAAAAACTCACTTGCGTTGGTAGTATTTAATACCATGTGTGTTTATACCACCTTAAGGTTAAAAAAAACTATTTTTAAATGGTTTTTAATAAAAAACTGAAACAGGTTTAAATTAAACAAATTTAACATTAAAACTTTAAAAATATTAAATAGGGGTTAGACCAATGGCTGTTGAAGTTGAAATAGCTTTAAGGTTAAAAAACCTACTATTTTTAAATAGTTTTTAATAAAAAACTGAAACAGGTTTAAGATAAAAAAGTTTAACATTAAAACTTTAAAAATATTAAATAATAAAATAATAAATATTAAATATTAATTATAATAATTATAGCTGAATATTCCTTCTCGCATTTATACCTATCCCTTTTCTACTTATTTGATTTCTCATTATTATAATATATAAGCATATTCTGATGATAAAACTCGGTACTGCACTGATCCAAAAATTATATTTTGTTGGCAGTTTTCGGGAGGGTTTCCATACTTTATTGGAAAACCAGTTTAATAAATTATTACACTCACTGATGCTCGGGGAGCTCGTTCTAGTCGTGGTGCAAAAGCATATATAAAATAGTGGTATTTCGGGGGGGGGGGGGTTGAACCCCCAAAACCCCCCCCTCAGATACGGCCCTATCTGCAGGAACTGTCAGAAAACTTCGACAGTTTTTTTTATTAAATAGGGGCTGTATCCTATAGGTAGTGTTGAACGGTATTTGGTACAGTTAAAATTCAAAAATAATATTTGAGATTAGTATTGTTATCATGTTTTTATTTCGCAGTACCATGGGTAACAGTGCGACAATTTCAACAGGGGAACAGTGATACTTATTACTTACCCATAGGTGTTGTCTCACTGTTCCCCATATAATAGATAAATATTGCTTAGATTTGTATTCTTACAATATGCTAAAAATTAAAATGTTTTCAATTTAGTTTCAGATGTAAACCCATAAAATTGCATACATTCTGTGCATAATTTTTCTCTTCAACTAAAGGTAAACAGGTACTTTCATAATATAAATATAGTGCCTCAATGTTCCCCATGCCTGGGGTAACAGTGAGACAAATGTCAAGTGTATAGTTTCAAGTTAGTTTAGAGTTTTAGAAGACAATAGTAAGACTATGCTGTTTTTCACATAGGTTTGAGAGTAATACCAAGGAGAGTAGATGATGTAATGATGTACCTACTAAAATACAGGGTGCCCCTTTACAATACTATACTAGATATAGTGTAGCCCAAAAAAATCTAATTCACTAAACTTACTTTGTGCAAAGTTGCTTTCGTTTGGGCGCAATCCGGCTCTGAAATTTTAATTTTAATATACTATATGTGTTATAAGTTTTGAACACCCAGCACAATTTTGAAAAAATTTTGTAGGTATGATGTCATTACTGTAACGGCCGCAAAAGCCTGTAGTAACAGGGTTGTATATTAGTCCATAGACGTAGAACTCGGGTTTTTCTGTGCATCCGATTTGTCAAACTTCTACGCCACTGGAAATATCGGTTTGACAGTTAGTAATTTTGATTAAGCAACTCCTTCGCCATCAAAAAGGTGCTCCTGTTAAAACTCGATAATTCCATTAGTTTTCGAGATATCTGGCTTTTCATTTTTAGGCACTAACATTTTTTGCCTTAATATGTGAATTTAATGGACTCAAATAAGTCGATTATATGGTTATTTTATGAATTATTTGAAAACGCAAAGCCCGACTCAAAAAGCTGTTTTTTTACTTACGGTTTTTAATAACGCGTCCAAAAATAGGCTAAATAATTTTAGTGCTTAAAAATACATAAGTACATACCTACTATATGTATACAATATATCTAGTAGAGTGTTGTAAAGACCTTTTAGGGGCACTCTGTATATATAGGACAGTGGTCCTTCCTGAACACAAGTTCCGGCGCATGACTTACAAAGAAAGTTTTTGAAACTACTGCTACCATCCCATACCATTCTTGATCATTTTAATTATTTCTTGCACACCAAATATACAGAACAAATTTCATCAAAGTCTATTATTCATAGTTAGCTAGATTATTTTTAATTTCATCCATGACTTTAGCAATATTTCAATGTGAACTGTGCTTAAAGATATTTAAAATTACGGATTATGTTTTCTTCGTCATGTACGGCTATAATTTTTGGTATGTTTGACTTCGATAAAGAAGAATTTTCCTTCTAAGTTTCGCATAATCATTTTATTATTTATCTATCCTTTGCTGGTCAATTTATATAACACTTAAGAAAGTGTCGAGTGGTTACCAAGAAGCAACTTTTCTCTTGACTACATCAAGTACATGTTAGAAGTCAAGTCAATCAGCTGGCAGAATTCTTGTCCTTAGGATGAGTAAGTAAACAATAAACAATAATTTCAGATAAAGATTAAAATTCTTATGAAATTGATTCTGCAGATTCTGAACAGTTTGTTGTAATATACCTTTAACTCTTCTAACACAATAACCATAGTCCAAGCTAGAGACTTTGTTAATTATGTTAGGCTAGGAAGTAGATGTCATAAGTCAATTAAATTCATTAAAGTAACATTGGGTTTTCTTTCGCATTGCTTTCCTATTTAATTTTAAATCTTCTTCTGAAGCTAAAAAGACAAGATGTTTGAAAATTTCATTTTAATACTGAAACATAACTTTAAAAATACTTTTCCATACTATAGGTTACAACATGAAAGAAAATGATTGAAAGGCAAGAGAAGCAACCCTACCTAGTGGCATTACAACGTTTTGTTGAAAGTATTGTCCTATTACGTACTTGAACACTTCAATTTAAACAAGTTTTGTTAAAAACGTAATGTAGATACGAAATTTGAAACCTACATAAAATTTTCTTATTAAAAAAATTTAACTCAGATGCAGATAAAATTGCTTTATATCTACACCGAAAAAGGCTATTCGCCCGAACATAAAATGAGTTTTTCACTCACCTCAAATGAAATCATCAAAATAGTCAGCTAAACTTATAAACGTAGACATTGAGAAAATGTTACTTTTCACCCAATGTTTAACATCAAATGCAGTTTTTAATTCAGGGGCCGAAAATATGACACAGCTTCCGTCTATCCTTCGCTTATGATCAAGAAGCAAATGTCTGATTTTCCAGCAACCTTGGCAGGCACAACAAATATCTGTGGTGGATTTTTTTCAATCTACGTAGATAAAATATTGTACTCACTGTTGTACTACAAAACAACACTTCATAATTTGCACACTTATCCACATAATGTAAAAGGAGGATAAAAATAAAATTTCACCGGGTGTATTAATAACTATAAAGCGCGAATTGAGAAACACTCTGTATATGGGATGACTAATGCCAAACAAATTTCGCATATTCCACTAATAACTTATGCATTATTAATGATTGGTAATATTTTCGAATCGAGAGGCAAAATTTTACAGGAACGTCCGACTCGCTACAAGGTACCTACTTACAAGGTGATCTGGTTCCTTTGGTTTGTTCAGCGGCTTGCTCATACATTGTTGAGACACAAACAGAATACGTCTGCGGCCGTGACAAATAAGGACATACGGCTACGAGTCACAGATGCGATATTTTCTTTACAAATTCCTGAGAAACTAATATATTAGAGATGGGATCCTTTTCAAAGAATTTTATAAATTACACGTGAGAAACTTTGTAGCACAAGTATAACCTAGTTCAGTAGTATCGCATAGTTAAAATAATTGGATCATTAATAGTTCGCTGTTGAATTTTGGCTAGAGATGCTTCTAGCTTCTAGGGGCCCTTTTCTTCCGAAGTATAGGAGAAAGCTACATAGAAGATATCAAAGAGTGGAGTTATTGGTTAATTTTTTCCTGTGTGCGTTTGTCTGTCAATCCAATAAAAGTGGCAAGGGTCTCTCCTACTCTTTAAACTTTTAGATACAGGTATATTAAAATAGAAATCGTATTGCAAGGCTATATCTTCAAAAGTAACAAAATATTATAAACAAATTTTTCTTGACTTTCTCGAACTTCCCGAAAAAGTGAACTTTTCAGCAAACTGTCTAATGCAGAACGACGTACTTTTCCCTACGTTTTCTATTTATTGTCGAATTGTGGATGACGGAAATATCTACGAGTGCGAGACCCGAGCATTTCTCCAAATATTCCTATAACCAAGGAAAATTTTCTAGTTAATCCAATCATATTAATTATTGGTATTATTCGGTAAGGAAATTTTATAGTTAAATAAAATTAAAAATCAAAATAGTAGTTGTACAACACGGGTAGGTGGTGAAAATTTGGATGTCCAGCATTGATATCTCATAATCTACGACAGGGCCGTATCTGAGGGGGGTTTTGGGGGTTCAAACCCCCCCCCCCCCCCCGAAATACCGCCATTTTATGTGCTTGTTCTAGTAACAAGTTTTAATGCTAAATGTGTTCAATTTAAACCTGTTTCAGTTTTTTATTACCCCCCCCCCCCGAAAAATTTCGCTAGATACGGCCCTGATCTACGATATAGATATCATCGGTGAAATTAGACAAAAGTTGCGCTATCATACCCTCTACAATATTCGGTTATAAAATCTAAGATAGGTATTTTGATTCGGTCGTCATTTTACTCAAAAAACGAAACAACGTGATTTATTTAAAAACTTTACATCTTCGGCATCGATAACCCGAATTTACTGATTTATTTACTGGTAGTTTTAGGTTTCTGATCATGGCTAACTCGATGCCGTTGCCTTAAATGTTCTAGGTCTCCTATATTTCGAGCAACTAGAGCGAACTTCCTTATTTTTTATGGCTGCCATATTAGATTTTTACACCATTGGATACAGCAATCTATTTACCCCTGTAACAAAACAAGTTCGCAGAAAAAAAAAACAAAAATATCACATAAATCAATAATATGCCTTGGTCGAAGAATAATAATTGATAGTGACAATAGGTATGTGACAGCTTGGAAATGTGTCAGCAAAGTGTGCTATTTTTGAATAATCGACAACTATTAACGAAGCAGTAATAATTTTAGTAGATACGAAGAAACATCATCTCACCATCAAATATAAGTACATAATAGTTCAACATTAACCCAATTAAAAATCATTAACAATAACGTAATCTGTAAATAACTATTGCAACAAGACGTACCGCAAAAAAATTTTCACTGATGTATTAAATAAAACTGTGCAAACAAAATACAATGCAAAATTACATTGTTAGCCATCAGCGTCATCTGTTTTACAAGGGATGAAGCTATAACCATGAGAAGCCTTATAAATACATCAGTCACCGAGTTTAAAGTTTAAATATAGAAGATCCATATGATTGTTACATAATGTGTACCTATTTAATATTTGTGTATATCAAATAAACAAATATACTAATCCCTTCCGGGCACCTCTCATTAGGTACATACTACCAAAATGGGTCGGAGCAATTTTGGATACCTATATCTTTTATTGTCTGAAATTTACCTCATTGAAACTTTTTAAAATGTCACCTTGTACATGTATATTTATTATAAGACCTCCAAATAAAGAAGTTCACAGAATAATCTGTACATCATCCAGTATCAGGGGCTCGGAAAAAAGAAATATTACATTTTTTAAAGAACTTTTTTGTTAAAAATTTAAACTAGTCACTAGCTTTAATTATTTTGGTTTTGCTAGGTTGACAAATATAAGTCTGTTTATAAATTTCAACATCTGTCAATGAAAATAACCATTTGTGCTTTGAAAAATAAAATATAAAAAAGAAGAAATACCATGAAAAAAATTGCCACCAGTTGATTTACATAATATTTTTGCTCATTTTTATTCGAGTTTTTTCATTCATTTAAAATGTTTTACCTTGAAAATTTTCGCCTAGGGAGCACAGAAGAGTCCTTTCATTCCCAATATTTTAGTAACTATAAACAAGGCAGTGACAACAATACATTTTTGATTAGTTAACCGACAGGTTGTAACAAAATTCCTTTTATTAAAAGATTAAAAAAAATAACTGATTGTATAATAAAAATGGCTACAGATGAAGTCACATTATACTTTAGCCCAAAGAAACTGTGGACAATGGATTGACCTACTTTTTTTTAACATTCTGTATAAAAAAGTACTGTATTACATGTAGTACATATTATTTAGTAGGTAGGTATTTAAATGCCAAAATTTCATTCTATGACAATAAAGGTGGGTTTATGCAAGCCAATTTAACCTAATTTAACATTATCGTAACTTAAGAGAGAAGTTAAAATATAAATATATATTATTCAATAGGAGTGTTTATGCAGCAAAATTTAACGTAACGTAACTTAAAGGTTAACCAACTTTTAACTTTTGCGTTAAAATTAAAGAAAATCTAGTGAGACCAAAAACTTTGTAGCACTGATGGCTGTTTATTATTTATTATTTAAGATGGCTACGGGTTAGGTTTTGTATTTTTGTGCAGGCCAGAGGGCCTCCGATGTTGAAATCGAGGACTATAATAGATCTAATGTGAAATTTTGATTTTGACATTTCCCCTGTTTTTGACAGACTTAAATTATTAAATAATCCTTGCATAAACGGAATAGGAACTTAATTGTTATGTTACGTTACGGTAATATTGCATAAACCCACCTTAAAAGGAACAATACACTTAAAATTTGCTATAGTTAGAAGGAAGAAGTCGAATTTATCCTGGTAACCATGTCATTTGGATTCTTACAGTTTACAAAGATAATATTGTTTTTCGAATAAAGGCCTGCCCATGGATTTAAGTTGACAAATCCTTGTGCCATTTTTGCAAATAGGTAAGTATAATTGGCTCTTAATGAAAGGTTCCTAATGCAAAATTACATAAGTAGGTATTTAGGAGCATTTAACCAAAAGAGCACAAAACCATTTTTAATTTCCAGAACGTCCAGAAGCAATATCAATTACCCACTTGAAATGTTTACGAGAAAGTTTATTTTCAGAAGGTTTGTTTGGCCAAGTTTCCAAGATCAGTGGCGCCCCATTTTAGAATTTATTGAAAGTGTTTCTAATTATAAATTTAAATTTCAGTAAAAATCACATTATCAAAATGGAAAAACATCCTACCCTATGTTATGTTATATTGCGTACAAAATAGCACATATTAAAAATGCTGTTTAAGCTGTGCTAATCTCCCAATAGGAAATAAATAGGCCCCAATGAGTCCAGCCCGCTCCTTATGAGGTGCAGATATAAATAAATACCTTGGAATTTTGGTATAAAAATGACAGGATAGGTAGTACCTATCTAAATATTTATCAAATTTTATTTTTGTTATTGGCCAAAATTTCACTATACCTACCAAACCAATACCAACGGTGGTGTGTAGGGTGTTTGTATAGAGGTGTCAGAAGTTTATCAGTTGCATTATTTTGTTTTTTTTTAGGTAGGTAGATGTTTACATTACAAGTGTTCCAAAACCACGAAAAATTAAAGTTTCTCTTTTCTAAAATAAGTCAGCATCATTAGAAAAAAACTTTTGTTTGTAGGAATTTGACTTTTTCGGCAGTTTGCGCAAAAGACGGCACTAGTGGAGGCTAGGCGGTAAGGTACCCGCAGTGCTCGATTTTCAAATGAATTCGTTTGGGAGCTACAGGGCACTTTTCGTTTCCAAAATGTGCTATCACTTCTTTGTTTGTCAATATTTTCGATTTCGGTAAACACATTTTTGGTTTATTGTTTAAGCAGAATTTTGTAGAGAGATATTTGATTTGGCGGCTTTACACCATTCAATTCTAAGTAAAAAATAAACAAAACATGTCTTCACCGAAATAGTCAAAAACAAAAAAAATATGTCAGTCTAATAAACGCGGTAAAACGAGAAACGCCATGTATCTTCCAAACGAATCGAGATATCAGAATTCGGTTCGCGGCATTCACCTCTTCACGAAAATCGAGCACTGGACACCTTAGCTACATTTTGTTTATCTCTTCGGGAAATAGGGGAACCACCCCTAAAAGTATACCGATTCTAAAGTGCACCACTAATATTTGATTACCTACGTTTTTTCTTCTTCTCCCCGACAAGCGCCCCAATGAAAAAATCGCATAGATTGTGCATTGAAAACAACATTGAGTGTTGTAGAAAAAATTATTAATATCATCAATCTATATTCATATCAATGTACTTAGCAGAAATCTCTCGAGAAATAATGCCATTGGTATTTTTAGGACTTGCTGTGGCTTATAATATTGAAATAACAGTAAAATCGTTTTAATCTAAGTTTTCTTATACAAGAAAATATGATAAGTTTATAAATAATTTTATTGATAGTAAGAAAAAGGTGCTGTAGTGAACTTGCTTTCGTGAAGTTTACCATTTTCTAAACAAAAACATACATCGTTATTAAAATTTGGCACGGGTATTCACTCGGTATAATAGCTGTTGGAGCGATTCGACAAAATTTTTGATGCATAGCCCGAACCGTGTAGCGGAAAATCAATTTCGATTAAATTGATGGCATAAAAATGGGTGCAGCCACCTTAAGTTAATTTCCTTTTCAGAGCACATAATATAAAGGTCAGGATTGCGAAAGGCGATGGGAAAATTGACAGAGCTCCAATAATTTAGATGAAAATAGGTCAAGTTCCCCCGATGTGGTGGATGGCATTTATTACCCTAAGCACAGACAAGCTATATATGTCTGTGCCCTAAGGATACAAACAGAATACAGATACAGAAAATGTATGAACAAGCAAGAGGCTCTTTATAGTGCATTATCGGTGTGAAAATCAAATGATAATTTGGAATTTAGCCATAAAACGCTTTAATTGTGGTGCCTATGTACTATACTGCAACCATTGCTTAAACACGCTTCCCGTGCCCGTCTTGACAAAACATAACAATAGATTATTACAAGTAGGAACTCAAAATTTTGTTAGCATAATTACTGGTCTCCGACTTTAAATAATCTACTAGCAAGAAGTAGCGAAAACCACTCCATTTCGCTCCACGTCTGTCTATGACATGGCATGTGTCTAATCTAGATAATAAGTACCTTCGTGTGTTCTGTCCATCCTCTAATTCACCCTTTTTGACGTCTGAAAGAACCTTTTTTTCAATATATTGTATTGCAATTTGCAATTAGTTTTTATTATTAAGGCTAATACGATCATGTGACTTGACTGCTGACTGGGACACTAACGAAAAGTTTGTACCTAAGTATCTATACATATACTTACCTACTATAAGTACATTAGATATTATTATGTTGAGGTACCTACTTACTCCGTCCGCAAAATTTTATGAATTAAGAAATGAAATTCATAGCCGACTCTAGGACTATTTTTTTTTAATTTTGTTACTAGGTATGTTTAATTTATAAAAATATATATAATCCCGCCTATGTTAGATAGAATTTATTTATTTTTTAGGATCCTATAGGAAACTAGAGGTGTTCATAATATCGAAAGGCAAAGCTTGACGTAAAATTAATATTAATTAGATTGAACATGATTATATGTATAAATGAGCATACATTATAACTATTAGTTGCTATTATGTGAAAATGTGAAGATAATAATAATTACTGCGAAAGATCGAACCATGTTAAGTGATTCTGCATACACTACCTACTTATATTATTAATAACCGTTTGGCGTAAATAAACATTCAACGAACTAGTTTAACGTTTGGCGTATAAATTATTTCTAAAGCTTATTTTGCAAACTTGGCACACACGTAGGCTAAAGGTTATAATGAAATGTTAGATCATCTACTAAAAATAACCGGATTTAGGTAGGTACTTACATAAAAATTCTCGTCAACGCCAATAATTATATTCCACAATAGATTTACTTTGAAATGGAAGAAAAGACTTTGACTTTCGATGCACTTTTCGCACGTGAATCGTAAACATCCGAAACCAAATTCGCGCGCGCGGATTGCCGTCTATCTGTGACGACGGTTTGAATTCGACGCCAGAGAAAAGTCGTATAATATCGTTTATTTTCGTGCACCCACAATCGACGGCCATCAAATCGGACAGGCTGGCCATGAAAAGGAGAAGAAATTACAAATAGGTGTCCGCGTCCCGTCTAGCGCGTTTTTCATGCCACGTAGTTATTTTTCATTGCGAATTAGAAATTCCATATTGGTTTCCCTACCTATTGTATTAGGACTACCTATAGGGTAGAGGCTGAACTATATGGATGATACTACATTTTTATTCAGAACAACTTTCTTTAAAAAAAAATTCGCGTATCTTGCTCAGGAAAGGCACCTTGCCTATTGAAAAATTAAAAATAAATTGTAAAAAATGGAAAAGTTCAAAGTAGGCCGATTAGGTAGTCTGAAACTTTGTAGAGGGTGACCATTTTTATACGTGTATAAAAGAGATATTTGACGAAGGTGACCAACCCCCCTGAAAGAAAAACCAAAAAGCCAATAAAGCATAATTTTTACACAGGCTGATTCAAAACTTCGTGCACAAATTTTAAGGGCGTATTTTTGAGACCAAAATAAAACTTTTGTTCCTATAGGCATTTGTTCTAAAATGCACCCCCTCCGACCTATATAGCTCTCCAAAGTTTCAGGAAAACAAAAACGATTGTTTTCAACTAGGGCTACAGTTGTGCATCGAATTTCAGAAATGACGTGAACTGAATTTTTTGGGACATTATGGGATTCAATTTTTTCTAGGTTGGTCTCAAAAATACGTCCCTAAAATTTGTGCACAGAGTTTTGACTCACCCTGTATAATATTTACGTTTATTCATATTAGTACTTAATGTAAATTACGATTTAGAATTTTTATAACTGTTATTCTTGTGAGTGCATTTTTTTATAAGTTCTTCATTGTAAAATTCAATGCATGTGTGATCAAAATTATTTTTGACAATTATTAACGATTTTAGTGTTTTAATAAGTAGGTAATCGTGATTTATCCGTTATCCAAAAGTTTTTCATATTGGAGAAAACTCTTTCTACAGGATTGTTTGTCCCAGATAAGCACGTATACAATATTCTACTAACATCTCAAGATTGTTAAAATTAACACCATGATTAGTGAAATGATTGAATATTTCGACCCACTTTGATTCCAGTGGTACAGAGATTTTTTCCAATAATTGAAAATTTTTTCTTCATTGACAAAGTTTCTTAAAACCGAAATTTCATCAAAAGATCTTATCAATAATGTTTACAAGTTTAAATTTTTTTATAATGCATTGAGCAGAAGGCTCTATTATTTGATCGTAGGTTGGAATCTGATCTAGTAAAACCCGTTTAAAGCCCTCAATATCAGTAAAATGTTGACCCTATTATCCATATATGCAATGCAAGTGACATAAAAAAATTATTGCTGTTTTATAAAAATACTACCTATTGATTATACCTTCTACTTCTAAATTGGACATTAGTTATATTTAACATCAAATGGCAAGACCAACTCATAATATGAATAATGAATATGATTTAAATTACTGCCTTCCATTAACAATCAGACCTTAATGCTCAAAAACAGTAGATGTAAGTTCTGATTAAACCAGAACAGTTAGTCGCTTTAAATTTGAACCAAAAACGGCGGTAGGTAACACAACACCAAAAAATATTTTTCCCACTAACATACCACTTATGCCATAGTGCTCAAAAGCCCAAATTTTTCTGAACATTTTTTATTAAAGCTATTTGTTATTTATTTTCTTCCAATAAAAAGTTACGTCATAAACATTTTATAATATTAAATTATTATTATTATATTATTTTATTTTTAAACATTGCCATGGATGAGTAGAGTAGTGTTTTCAACGAATAATGTTGATAATGATAATGTGCCGCGGTGGCGAAGTTTGGAGCATTGCTAACTATTTAGGCCGCATGGTTTTCTGCCTTCGTTCAACCTTGGTTATATATTATTATATAGTCTTTATAGAAAAACACCGCTGATGGCCAAGAGCGCAGAATAAAATGTGGGTTCACGGTATTGCTCCTTAATAAATGTATTTGCGTGATTTACTAATTGTCCTACACTCACTGAGATTACTACTGTTTTCTAGGGTTTTCCGTAGTACATGAGCGGATGCTATCCGATGCAGCAGAAGGGCTGCGCGAAGGGCAACTCATCATAGACTCTGTCAGCTGCAACGAGGCTCATTCCAATCAACGAAACCTCTACATGGCTTATGTGGAGTACAAAAAAGCACTTGATTCCGTACCTCACGAGTGGCTCACAGGTATATTAAAACTGTATAAAATAGATCATCATACAGTTTCTTTTTTAGAACATGTTACGACAACCTGGCGCACTAAGGTACAACTCAGAACCGCAAGCAGTAACATCGAAACCGACACAACATTCGAAGAGGAATTTTTCAAGGAGATTCACCCGGTCCACTACGGTTCTGCATGGCGATGAACCCGCTATTACTCTACGAAATACGGCGTCTATATCAAAAACAACAACGCAGAAGCTATCAAGTTGAATCACCTGTTGTATATATTGATGATTTAAAACTGATGGCCGCAACCAAAAACCAACTAACGCAAATGCTTAAAATTGTAGAGAAGTTCTCCAGGAACATTGGAATGCAGTTTGGACTGGATGAGTGCCGCACCCTTAACATTGTCGGGGGAAACTCGAACAAGGCGCACACGAAATGCAGGACGGTCAGGAGATTGAAGCAATGCGCATGGGAGCTACATAAAAGTATCTTGGGATGAAACAAGCTCAAAGGATGGACCATCGAACAATGAAGACCGATTGAACGAATGAATTCATTAAAAGTGTAAGACAAGTAGTGCAAACTGATCTTAACATCAGGAATTTCTTTAAGGTCCTAAACACGTATGTGTGTTCTGTATTCAGTTATTCGTTCGGAATAGTGAGTTGGACCAACACGACGGACATCAACAACCTGCAGCGAAAAGTTAGGACACAATTAACAAAAGCTCATAAACAGCATCTCCGTAGCGCCGTAGAAAGAACAACTTTGTCGCGTCAACTAGGAAGAAGAGGATTGGCAGTCCTCAACAAGAAAATGTATCAACAAATATTAAACCTGCGTAATTATTTCCGCAGGTAGGCCAATAATTCCACACTACATAAAGGTATATGCGGAGCAGACGTCTCAACACCGCTACGTCTGAAGGAACACGAGCATCGAAATCACCGCCGAACAGACAATGATACACTACAGATGTGGCTGGTGAAGCCGCTGCACGGGAGACATCCTATAAAGGAGGAAGTCGACAAATTAATGTCGAACTATTGGCTGGCCTCGGGATGAATGTTTCCCGAAACGGAAGGCTTTTTACTGGCCATACAAGATCAGGTTATACCAACTCGTAGCTACCTAAAATTCATTGGAGGAGATTCATCGGTGGTGGATGACAGATGCAGATACGGGTGCCAAATTTCAGAAATAATCCAGCAGAGCACATAATAGCAGGATGTCAATTGTTCGCATCAATGGAAGGATTATAAGGAACGACACGATTCAGTTGCCAAGATCTTGCACCAGGAAGTGGTGGAAAAACTGCTGCTTGTGCAGGCAGAGAGACCGGACCTTATAATAGTTGACAACCCTAGACAACTCTGATTGATATGGCCATCCAAAACAACAACAACAACAACCTGCGACCTGCGAGTAAAGCACACAAGATTGCGCAGTACAGAGACTTATAAGAACGAATTAGTAGGTAATGGGAAATGGAGAACGTTCAGACGGTTCCAATAATCGTGTCAACAACTGGTTTTATATCAAAAACATTGCTGGGAAACATAAAAAAGCTGGGTCTAACTGATCATCATTACAGGTCCGAACAGAAAGCGGTCTCGTCAGAGCTACATCTTCATGGTATCCGGGATACCCGGGATCTGAGTGAATGATCCCCATAGAGGGTGTGCGAATGCCTTTTGGCTAAGTCGATAATAATAATAATGCCCGCGCCCCACGCCCCTGTGTCGCCTATCCTTCGAGGATGCGCGACTCAGGGACGCAGGTAAATTCGTAGGTCGGCCTCCCTGATCGGGAAAAAATTAATAACAAGAACGTCTCAATATATTAACACTGCTTCACTAGAATTTCATATTGCTTCACGATAAGCATATTGACCTTTTCGTATGTAAAATCATAGAAGTTTTCGCGTGAAGACCCTCTTCACTCGAAAACTCCGACCCCCCCCCCTATTATTTCTCTAATTTTTGCACATAGAAAGCAAAAGTTTTATATAAAAGTTGCGAGGTATGTATCGGACTTTAGAAAGGTAGGCTTGCAAACTATACAGGGTGTATCGTAAAAGTGGGACAAAATATATTATGTTTTGTTTTTAATAATAAACATTGTGTATATTTTTCATTTTTGGATATTTTAAAAAAGATAATTTTTCTCATTGCGGCGATATATAACATGTTGATATTTGCATTTTCCTTTAATAAGATATGTGGACCTAAATTTACAAAAAAATCATTTAAAAGATCGCAGTTAGCCATTAAATTAAGGCGGATTTTTGATAGTTAATCTAGATTATCTCTTACTTACTTAAGTAAATCAATATAATATCAAAATGGCAATAAATATTAAAAATTTCGTCTTACCAGTTTTTTAAGTATACATCCTGGATAGACGAAAAAGTAAAAATAATGGATATAGAATATTTATGCCATTTTGTTAATATTTTGATTTACTGAAGTCAATAAAAGATAATCTAGCATAACTACCAAAACTACGACTTAATTTCATGGCGAACTGCCATCTTAGAAATGATTTGTAAATTAAAGTCCACATATATTGCCAAAAGGAAATGTAAATATCAACATGTTATATATAGTCGTAATCAGAAAAATTAGCTCTTTTAAAATATCCGAAAATTTATAGGATGTTTATCATTAAAAACAAACAATATATTTTGTTCCACTTTTACGATACACCCTGTATAACCCGCAAGGCTCCCTTTCTAAAGCCCGATACTTAATTTACATCTTTTATATAAAACTTTTTTCTATCTGTAGAGTTAGAGAAATAATAAGGGGAGTTTTCGCGTGAAGACCTATACCAATTTATAGGTAATTTATACGAGTGAGCAAAGCACACACCATTTTTGTCCATTTTAACTAAAGTAGTAGACTACGAGAGTATCAGCTCAAACCTGTCGAGACTTGTCTGAGCTGATACTCTTATAGGGGGTTGGTGGGAATCGATTTGGTTTAGTGGTGGGAGCAGCCTCCACTCCAACCCCATTCAACTAAGAACATACCTAAGCAGTGTTTCCGCACAGCAAACGTATCCTTTTTAAACAATTTAAATAAGAAATTGCTGCTAAAAACTCTGGTGAATGTTCGAGATTTGGAATTAAATCAATAATTTGAGATTCAGAAGTTTTTTAGGGAATAAATAATAAATATGGAGAAAAGGTGGTAATGGAATTTGCAGATTACAGAGAGTTGATGAGTTGAATGAGAACATAAGTTAACAGTTAACATAAGAAGGTATTATAGGAATATAGGAATATTGACATTCCTTTTCAGTCAATATCCGCGGACCTTTTAGGACCTTATCCACGTTCCAAAAATGGCAATCAGTAATTTGTTAGTTGTTGTTGACTGATTCACAAAATTTGTTTTAGTTCTTTCTATGGCAAAAGCAACTCCTAGATTAAGTATCCCAAGCTATTAATTCAGCCTAACATATTATAATATCTAAAAATGCAACAAAATAAAGTAAAAATTTCAGATAAATTATTAAATGAAAATCTTGTTCAAGAAATACCATCAGTTTACAAGACTGATACAAAGAAATTTAGAAGCTTATTTACAAAGTGCAAATAGATATAATCTTAGAAAAAGAGACATTCGTTATCATGTGGGTAAATTAGTTTGGAAGAAAAACTATGTTTCGTCTAACGCTGACAATGATTTTTCTGCGAAATTAACTCCGAAATGTATTCCTTGTGTAGTTAATAAAGTAATTTCCAAAATAGTTTTTAACTTCAAAGATAGAGATAAAAACGAAACAGGTCCTGATCAGTTAGATTAATTTTTTAACTTAACACTCTTGTTTCAACTTCAACAATTCAATTATTTTATTTTATTAATTTTCTTTTGGTATTCAAAATTCATTAATTACCTATTTTTTAGTTATCTTATATATTGTGCAGCCTTTGTTTTTAATTTTATTCGGTGCTATTCTTTTGTTTTGCAGCCAGAGAAAATTGTAGTAGCTCCGCTTTTTGTTATTTTGGTTAGTAGGCTAGGAAAAACTTTACTAGTCGAACTTTAGTTTTCATTTTGTGAACTGGCACCGATCAAGTCAGTGTCACAAAATGTGTGTTTATTATTTGCAAGCCAGGGAAAACTTTACTGGTTTGGCAATTTGTTGTTTGTTGGTACATAGGTATTTATTTATCATTGCGACGAGCTGGGAAAAACTTGACCAGTTACTGTGCCTACTGAACGACTTTTCTAGCCGCAACCCCGCAATTAACCAATAGCAAGGTGTGGAAGGGCGTAGGTACATGAATTGCAGACCAAAAACCATAAACGATTTTCAAATTTTGCAATGTGTCTTTTATATGACCCATGAATTGCGGACCAAAGACGAAAGGTCCATCTGAAGTCTACCTAACCGATAACCTACCGGGCGCCGAACCTAACTACCTTATACTAATAATAATTATTGTATTTCCTATTCTACATCTGACATAAAAAATGTAATGCAACTGAAATCTTATTTTAGTATTTTACTGATTGTCTTTTCGCCAGCATCAAGTAAATATGTCTATGTCGGTATTACAGTGTTTGAGTGAACGAGGGAAACCTTTATTGTTGTTCGAAAATGCAAAATTTTCTTTCAAGAAAAAATTGAAAAGTGGTGAGAAGTTTTGGACGTGTACCTTCAAAAACTGTACTGCTAAAATTTTCACGGTTCGAGAAGAGAACGTTATTTCAAGGAGTGTATTTAATCACTACCATACAGTGGATATTAAAAAAAATCAATCGACAAGTGATTTCGAATAGTACTAAACGTAAAGTAGAGGAAGATTTGTCGGAAAAACCTTTAAAGATTTTACATTCAGCTTTCAGACAAAATGCAGGGAATATATCAACCATCACAGCAAGAGATGTTAACTACATAATAAATAATATTTACGACCGTAAGCGAAAAAAACAACCACGATTACCGAAAAGTCTAAGTGAAACAATTGCCGTTTTAGATGAAACCGACATAAGAATTATGGAAGGTGAGCAGTTTTTTAGTTTTTATTCGTGAACAATTATTTAGAGACGGAAATTGTTGTGTTTTCTACAGAAACTAACACGAGTGCATTATGCAACGCAAATAAAAGACAGGGTGACAGGTTTCTTAATAACATGCTAATACTTAAGGGGGTTATTCTTGGGTCCACTTTGAGAAAAAACTTCATATGAACATATGTCCTAAAAGTCTTAACTTTTGAAATACAGAACGCTAAAATTTTAAGAAAAAATTCTTTTTTTATTATAACTTTGGTATTACCCTAGAGATTTTTGTGAAATTTGGTACACGCCTTCTATGCATCAAGATGCATTTTCTGATGTACAAACAATTTTATTACTTTTACCATTGGCGTCTGTACGGGACTTGAATTGAATATTTTTAAAGAAAAATATATTACGCCACTGCTTTTTCTTAAAGTAAAAATTATTTTTTAAATCCCCATTCCTTTCTGAGCAAATGAGGTCTTTTTTGTTTGACGTACGGTTTTCTGATAACAAAATAAAACTCCTTAATTTGCACCTTGGTATAAAATTAGATATTACCAATTATTCAAAACGATCTAGTTGGCAAGAAGCAGATTTTGTTTTGTAAGCATAAAGCATAAACAGTTTTGACAATTGTCTACCTAGTCTAGTTGTCACACGTATGTATTTAAGTCATTAACATTAACATGGTCCAATTTTACCACCCTGTATCTCAAAAGTTAAGATTTTTACGACATATGTCCATATGAAGTTTTTTTCTAAAAATGGACCCAAGAATAACCCCCTTAAGTATTAAGAAACACCATGTATATTTGGACGGCACGTTTTCCTACTTTGTCAAATTAATATTTTCTGCAATTATTCACCATCCATATAGAGCAAAATGGTAGTTATATTCCTATAGCGTTTTGCTTGCTTCCAGACAAAAAAGAACGCACACATACATAAATCTGTTTGCTCTTCTCTGAGAAAGGTACAATAAAATTAATTTGCAACTTAAGCCTAAACTAGTGACGGCAGACTTTGAACAAGCTATACATAGCGCAGGGATTGCAACATGGAGTGAATCAAAAATAATTGGATGCCGATTTCACTTGGGACAAGCTTGGTTTAGAAAACTGCAAAGCATTGGTTTAGCGAAGGAATACAAAGATGGAAGTAGTGTAAGTAATAGGGAAATGGTTACGACATATTTTTGGAGTACCTTTCGTGAATACAAGTGAAGTAGGAGATTGCTTCTCATTTGATTAATGGAAGATATGCCGAACGATGAACGTGTTAGCTTATTAGCTGATTACTTGGTAGATTTTTATATTGGCGAAGATGCAAGGTTCCCTCCAGAAGTGTGGGCTGAAGTCACAGACAGCATACAGAGAACAACGAATGCTTGCGAAAGTTTCCATTCGAAATTTAACGAAAATTTTTATTCTTCTCATCCAACAATATTTAACTTTTTAAACATATTAACATAGTTTCAAACAGATACGACTATTAAACTTCGATTAGTGTCCGAGAAATCGAGAATACCCGATCCTAAAGTGAGAAAGCGACAAGATCTTTTAACCACTAAAATTTGTCATTATCAACGTAAAGAAATTACTAGATATAATTACGTCAAATGTTTGTCTTATATGACTAAAATAAACAACAAATAAATTTTAGTTTTAGTACATTTTCGACACTTTTATAATGTACATACAGTGTGACCCATTTGTTTTGGGGTCAGTCTGTAAAAAGTGTATCAATCGTGCGATTTGGCTGATTTTTTTTTTAATTGTAGAGCTCGATGAACTGCACATTTTGAACAAAAATTGCCTGGTTCGCATAAAATCCAAAGCCTACTATGACCGTTTTTATGAGCAAAATTTTAAGAAACCATATTAGCGTTTTTTTTTGAAAAAATCTGTGTGCGCCAATGGATTGAGCACCCCTCGAAATGGGTATGTACAAAATTTCATCAAAATATTTCAAGTAATAACGATTTTGTAGAAAAATTAAAAATGCAGCCAAGGTACGTCTTTATTTTCAAAAATTCAAAGTTGGCCATGGAAAATAATTGAATTGTTTACTTTTATTAAGTGTGAAACTGTCTAAATTGAGTTCAGAAATTGTTTGTGCTCAATACAATTAATTATCATAATTATGGAATATTTAAGCATAAGAGACAAAATAGAAATTGTTCGACTCGTGGGCGACAACGAGCGCTCGGCAGCAGAAGCTGCGGCCGAATTTAACAATAGACACCCAGGTAGATCAGTGATGAGTTACCATTAAGATACCGTTTAAATTTAAAGTTACAGTTAGATGGCAGTCCTATTCATAATGCTCGTTTAATCAGAAACTGGCTAGATAATAATTTTGAAAACTGTTGGATAGGGCGAAATAGTCCTTTCTGTGAGTGGCCACCGAGATCTCCGGACTTAACTCCTTTAGATTTTTTTCTTTGGGGTACACTTAAGCAAAATGTTTATAAGTCAAGACCCCATAATTTACAAGAACTGCAAGCTAGGATAAACCGTAGTTGTGAGGAAATTACTCCACAGCAAATACGAAATGTAATTTTGAATGTACGCAAGAGGAACGACAAATGCATTGTAGAAAATGGAGGCTTGGTAGAAGTTACAAAAATTTTATAATTTTAATTGTTTTTATGTTTTGTGTTTATAAGCATAAGGTTGTATTATTACAATTCAATTATTTTCCATGGCCAACTTTGAATTTTTGAAAATAAAGACGTACCTTGGCTGCATTTTTAATTTTTCTACAAAATCGTTATTACTTGAAATATTTTGATGAAATTTTGTACATACCCATTTCGAGGGGTGCTCAATCCATTGGCGCACACAGATTTTTTCAAAAAAAAACGCTAATATGGTTTCTTAAAATTTTGCTCATAAAAACGGTCATAGTAGGCTTTGGATTTTATGCGAACCAGGCAATTTTTGTTCAAAATGTGCAGTTCATCGAGCTCTACAATTTAAAAAAAAAATCAGCCAAATCGCACGATTGATACACTTTTTACAGACTGACCCCAAAACAAATGGGTCACACTGTATGCCCATTTATACATATACATAATATAATATACTTAAGTAATATATATTGTAGTTTAGTTGTTTAATAAATGAAATTTAAAATCAAATTATGTTAATTTATAACTTTCTTATCCTAGCTGTATAAAATTAAGCCTAGTTCGCAATTCGTGTTTTTAAAAGAAGGCCCTTCTTGGTTTGGTCCGCAATTATTCGAATACCTACCCAATAATAGAAATCAGGTAGTGGGTCCGCAATTCGAAAGTCGCCGGTGTGGAATTATTATTATTCTGCATAATGAGACTGTGCAGTTTGTTTTTTTTATAGCGTAGCGATGTTGCGTGATTATTTCTAGCACTGAATAAGTCAGTGGCGGATCCAAGGGGGGGGGGGGCACAGGGGCAATTGCCCCCCCCCCTTGGCCCTAGATTTATGCTATGTTAGTATAGATAATATTATAATTAACCGTTTTTCAAAATCAAAACATAGATTAGATTTTGTCCTTTAAACTAGGAGTCTAATAAAAATTTGTTATACTATTCAGACTTTTACAAAGGCCCCTCTTATATTTACTATATACAGGGTGAGTTTTTTTCGATGCCCCCTATGGAGATCTCGGAAACTAGCAGAGCTAGAACAAAGGTTAAATGGTTATATTTACTATATACAGGGTGAGTTTTTTTCGATGCCCACTATGGAGATCTCGGAAACTAGCAGAGCTAGAACAAAGGTTAAATGGGGAAAGAATTGCAGTTTTGAATGCTCAATCTAATGCTCCTTTTGGATTTTTAAAAAAGTTCATGACTCACTACATATTTTGATAAGAGTGATTTTTTGCTATTTCATCAGATCTCTGTAGCTCCGTTATTTCTGATTATACAGAAAAACTGTAGAGACAAAAATTGTAGATAATTTTGGGCTTAATAAGATAATCTTATCCATTTTTTTATGTTGTTTGTTCTTTTTGAGATATGACATAAACTTGTGTTTTTTTAAAATGTAAATCATAGTTGGCTGTGGCCTTATCAAATCGGCCATTTTTTTGAGCTTTCCAAAAATATAATACTCGGCATAGTTATTATAAAAAATAAAATAGCTATGGCTAATTTTCTGTTTTTTTTTTTTAATTTTCACATAGTCAGCCATGGAATATTTTCATAATTACGTTCCATTTTATAATAAGACATACTTTAAACTTTCCAATATTTTATTTTAAGCTGGTAACAAAATGTAACAAAATAAAACAAAAATTATCATGATGAAGCTCCACCACATAGGTAATTATTTGCCCGTAAGAAATTACCTAGATCAGCTGTATCCAAATAGTTGGATAGGGAGAAATAGACCTATTTCCTGGCAGCCCCGGTCCCCCGATTTGTCTGTTTTGGATGATTTCTTTTTGTGGGGAACAGTACAAAATAAAGTATGAGGCAATTGTTGAATTAAGAGCAGCTGTTTTAGAAGAAATTGCCAGTGTTGACAGGCGCTCTCTAAGAAAGGCGACAAATTCAGTTTTAAAAAGATGTAATATTGATTTAACACCTTTTAAAATAATAATAATTTGAATTTTAGTTTTTATTTTTGTTTTATTTTGTTACCAGCTAAAAACAAAATAATAGAAAGTTTGAAGTAGGTATGTCTAATTATAAAATAGAACGTAATTATGAAAATATTCCATGGCTGACTATGTGAAAATTAAAAAAAAAATCAGAAAATTAGTCATGTCTCTTTTATTTTTTATAACAACTATGCCGAGTATTATATCTTTGGAAAGCTCAAAAATTGGCGATTTTATAAGGCAACAGCCAACTATGATTTACATTTAGAAAAACACAAGTTTATGTCATATCTCAAAAATCACAAACAACATAAAATATTGGATAAGATTATCTTATTAAGCCCAAAATTATCTACATTTTTTGCCTCTAAAGTTTTTCTGTATAATCAGAAATAACGGAGCTACAGAGATCTGATGAAATAGCAAAAATCACTCTTTTCAAAATATCTAGTGAGCCATGAACTTTTTTAAAAATCCAAAAGGGGCATTAGATTGAGCATTCAAAACTGCAATTCTTTCCGCATTTAACCTTTGTTCTAGCTCTGCTAGTTTCCGAGATCCCCATAGTGGGCATCGAAAAAACTCACCCTGTATATGCATGGTTTTTATTTGTGATCGCTGACCAAGTCCATTTATAATAGCATTGAATTGCTGGATCCGCCACTGGAATAAGTACAATTTTTGTGTGTTTTTGCTGCACTGTATTTTTTTAATGACTTTTCTATCTTATTGTTTAAAAATTTTCAAAAAACTAAATCTTCTATTCTGTATATTATTTTCTTATCTTTCTAAAAAAATATATTTGGCTCAATATTCTCGGTGGTACTTTTTTCTAGACTCCACAACATTTAGGATAAAGTGCTAAGAGTTAGACGGAATTTGGCAATAGCACTCTTAGTGTCAGATATTTTTCCCGTTTCCACGGCTATTTATTTCTATGAGCAGATAGAACCTGGTCGAACCAGACCGCCCTGTCTATCCTCCTATAAGTTAAATAAAATAAGTTTTTGTATATTTTGGACTGAATTTGTATAATAATTCATAAAGGAAAAAACTTGAAAATTGTCATGATAAAAAATTAAAAATAATAAAAAAACTCCCGTGGTACTTTATGTTCCCTACAGTCCTACACGCAACGTGCAAGGTTTCGAATTCGATCAAAAATATTGAACGAAGAATAATAAAAAATGCTCAGTACCTATCAAATTTGGAATTAATAAAGAACATCGAACTACCTGATTATATTGTTTTTCTGTAAAGCTGCGTATCCACTGAGCGATGTTTGCGCATGTGGTGATATTTTGTATTGAGCAAGACAAGACGTCGAGGCAAGGTGAGCCCTCAGTACCTGCGAGGCAGCAATATAGTTTCCATAGTTATTGCTCTGAAAAAAAATGCTATTTCCTCCTGAAGCTATTGCAAGTTTTTCTTTTATTGCGTTGACAATTATAAATAGGAAAAATAAAGGACGCCGAAAGCACCGTTGGTGGGTAAAACAAATGTTCGGTAAACGGCTTCAATATGGTAATAGACAATATGGCTTATGAGAGAAGCGACTATAAAAAATTTTACTAGGGTGACAACAACGGAATTTGGATATTTAGCCAACGTGTTTAGTTAGATTAACTCAAGGCATTTGTCCTGATCCATGCGAGGCAGGGTAAAATAAAAAAAAACACGTACACACTGCGCGTCCGACCAGCTTTGATCGTGACCAAAAACCGACTGAAATCGGCTCGAGGCGAGGCAGCCGCGCATGCTCGCGAGGCTGCCGCGCAATATAGCGAAGCACAGGTATCCACTGCGCGAGGCAGCCTCGCTCAGTGGATACGCGGCTTAAGAAAACAATAAACTACAACACATTATTTGTACAGGAGGTACTTTATCTTCAAATGATAAAATTATTTATTATTTTGTCTATTTATTTTCCCTGATAATTCTCCTCGCTCTGAATCCTCTTTAAAAGAACCAAAAATACTCCAGTCCAGATTTTGCACTAGAGAGGGAGGCAGGCTTGTAAACACACACGACCAAAATATAACATATAATATTTAATTTTCAGAGAAATTCAACAGGCAGTGGAAAATGAAATACGCGGACAGTTAAAAATTTTTTTATAGATTGCAAAAATTGAAAAAAAAACGAGTTTTCAGTTTGAAGGTGAAGTTTTGAAGAAATTTGTTAAAATGTGTGTGGGTGTGTGTGTGTGTTATTTCATTTTTGTATTGATATTTTGTACAAAAGGTTCTATGCTATGGCCAATTCGTGGTTTTCGGTGTACATCGAAAACTTGGTGTGTCAGTGACATGATGACCCTGATACTCTAAGAATATGCGTTCTTCCAAAGTAAGCGCCTCGTTGCCAAAGTCTATGTATGAGTAGACTTTGCCTCGTTGCGATCTCTACAACTTAAAGGTGCTGATGCTAATAGGGTTTGTGAAGTCGACTGCTTTCTTTTATATGGCTGGTACATATCGCAAAGAACCAGAACTATTACGAATTTTTTTTCAGTTCCAATCTTATAACGATATCCTCTCCTCTAAAATTTACGCTCCTCTCCTCTAATTACGCACTTAAGATAAATAAAAAAACTCACTTAAAATATATACATGAATGTAACTACAAATTAGTTTTAACACATTAAAAGTACGAACCACATTACTTCCTAAGTCACAATAGGTACTTTTAAAAGTATAGTTTACACATTTATGGAATAAAGAAAGTGCTAACATTACTAAATAATCTTACTTTTAACAATACTCAAATTAAAAAACTTTAAGTATACCATATAGAATGATTACCTCCCATAATAATATATAATTATGGGATTAACTTCTCCATAGCATCCTTGTTTTCTCCAAGTTTTACCATTGATCGACTTTCATAAAGTCCAACACTATGAAGAAACGACAAATCTCCTTGTTGTTGTAATAATATTGGCATAACATTTTCGGTTCTTACTGGATCTGGCACTTCAGTTTTGATTTCTACTAGTGGCTCCATCACAGAAGAGCTATTATCGACCATAGGTTTCTCTATGCAAATAGCTATATGTTGATCTTCTCGAAATGAAGGACTGAGCTCTTTCAATTCCGTTGCTATGGCCCGTATTGGAGGATGCGATGTTAAATGAAAAGCTCCTAAAACAAAAAATATGTAAATTATTTTTACATTTAATTATTAGATACTACCTACATGGAATCTATGTTATTAAAATTATCAAGCGATATTAAACTTCATGATTCAAATACGAATTTGGACATGTTTGTAAATGGCGGACATTGCGATAGTTGGTGAAATGCGCTGAAACACGCTTGAATGATTAAATCCAAATTTAGGAAAATTGGGCGGGGTCATTCCTTACCAATAGTAGTTAAGTACTTAGTAACTATACTGTGCTAATTGCCTACTAACTATAAGGTGGCCACGGAAAATGAAATACCTACTCATTGCGTGCTACAGTAGGGAATTTTGAGCTGACTCGGACAGCATTGCATTCATGTAACTCGGATAAAATTCCACATAGTTGTGATAGGCCTCCAAAAAGTCGTTAGCAGCAAAATTCAATCTCTGACGTTCGAATGGAAAATATTCACCGTTTACAATTAATCTTACATCAGTCGCATCTATGTGATCAAATGACGTGGGATTTTTTTAGAATTATCATTGCGATCAGTCTGAAATCCAACTATGACGTACCGAGGAGTTGACGCGGCTGCTGACGATTTTACGGCCCATATTTCTCTTTGGGAGTTTACAGTAAGATTTGGCAATTCGTGTAGCTCCCATTTGCGGAACGCCATTATAATTGGACGATCAATTTTTATAGATTTAAGCAGATCCAATCTAATGATATCATTCGGCTGAATATGTTTAACCTTTAATTCAATGTTGGAAATTGTTATTTCTGCAGTTATGGCAGGATCTGGTCTTGCAGCGTCTTGGGTTAGTGATAAGGCATTGTTATCATTTCGAGCTCGTATTAGTCTCACTGTTTGTTTACCACAAATTGCCATCTGATAATCGTTGAATATTCCAAACAGATGTTTTAGCGGTATTCTTACATTGAATGTTCCATCATTGTTAACAGCAAAAGATTTATTAACCCCAACCCAGCTTGCTGTTGACATGCATTTTTCGTCATTAGCAGTATAGCAAAGATACGATCTGATCGTACTCACAATTCCGGGGTTTCTCACTACTTCTACTTCCTTGCCATTTAGTTCATATGAAATTGAATCGAATAGACATGCGGCACCGTTGTTGGCTAGTTTGCATTGTCCAGCACCGGTTTTCTTAGTCACTGTACCTTTGATAAAAATCGACGCATCGTACATCAACAACCATGCATCACCCTGATTAATGGTTATTTCCACAGTATCATTATTCCTAAATGACTTTACAAATGGGTAATAGGTGCGCTTCTCTAAACGTTGAATAGATTCATCATAGGTTGGAGTGCGATGCACATTAAACACTTGAGGTGTTAGGGACATAGCCAAGTGCTTTCAAAAATTCTTGATTTTCCAACGAGAGACGATCTGCACTCTTCGGTGAAATATCTTTTAAAAATTGTTGATTTTCCAACGAGAGACGATCTGCACTCTTCGGTGAAATATTTGTTAGTGAATTTTTGGAGCATTGTGATTGCCTTTTATACGGTTGATATCTGTCATCAAAAACCAAAACCATTTTCACAAAAATTTCATACACGCTTCAACTCCAACCGTACAATTATTTCCTCACCTCTAAAATATACAGGTTGAGAGTTCTGATCGAGAATATTTACAGTCAAATTATTAATCTCACGCTTTGCAACTGGCATGTACACCAGATTTTTCGGAGACTCGTCTATAGCTTAACCAGGATCGCTGCTAACTGCAAACTCGTAAATCGTATGAGTTGGTTGATTTTTATACTATGCTCCAGATGTTACGTTACAATCTATATGTATAGTTCTGACCTTCACGATGTTTACAGATATATCAGAAGTATGCAATTGTCCAGACTCTAATAGACTAGGAGAAAATCCTAACAAATGAGCAATAGTCTGCTGGTAGAAAATCTACTGTATATTTATCACTGTAAATTTCACACTTTAAAGTACTGTTATTGGCTTTTATTGAAATTGGATTTTTCTGATCAGATTCCTCCTTTCTTAAAGCGCCAACTATGTACTTTTCTAGAGCCTCAATTTCGTACGAGCCTGTAGGGATTACTAAAAATTTGCGATATCCATCAGCATTTATATAACAAAATTTGTTGACACCAACATCTATATTGGGTATGCTGTTATATGTGTGAAATCCTAGCAGGGCCAAACCATACTCAAAATCTGATTGTAAATGTATAGGAATATTAAAGTCAATAGACAGTGTGGAAGTAAATCCGTGTAGTGTGAACAACAGCGACATAATTGATGAATTCTCTCCTCAACTACCCCTTTTACAGAAAAACTTGAAAACTGTTTTAGGTATGAAAATATAGGTTTTTTGTAGTAAACCCACCATTATTGTTATTGTCCAATTGGTATTCAGAATATTTTCGGTGACTTTTGGGGACAAATTAAACACACTTCATATTTTGAAATTTTATTTAGTTTCTTAGGAAGCTTAGACACAAATGACCACAGTTCATCTCGTTATAGTTTTGATAAGAATTGTTGTTATATTCAACTTCAACCTCATTTCCCAAATATCTGATGAGTTCTTTTGGCGGTTTCAGGTTGCCAAAGCTGTCGAAATACTCGCATTTTCTTCCTCTCTTGCGATATGCCACCCAATGAGACCCGGAGTTCCTCTGCACATCCAAATTTAAAATGGCCGACTCATTTTTTCTCGGTTTTTTAGGTAGTGTATCTCTCATATGCACACCTCTAAAGTAAGGAATTCCATCGGCATATTTAAGTAAATGTAGGTTGGGGCGGTTTCAATAGTTTTTTTTTCTTTAAAAAAAGACCGAACCCACGTTTATTTTTCCGCAAATAGAGTTCAGAACCGATGATCTTCATAGCTTCCTTTCCATTCTCCATCAGCTTTTTTGTATTATTTACGTCAATTATTGTTTTGGCTATACTGCAACCCCTCCGGCTATAGAACCAAGCAGCCAGTATAGGCAGAAGCGGGAGAAAACCTCCTTTCTTTTCTTCAAAGGGAATAATTCTAGGTATTCTTAGTTTACTTTTTCCACCCGCTTTTTTTATGTGCACGCGTGCTGCTCTCACGGCTGCTAACGATGATTTTTTCAATTTTTTTAGATCATTCAACTCATTGTTAGTAAAAGATTTCTTTAGGGCTTTTTCAACCTTCTTTACAATATCTCTTCTAAACGAAAATGGGCGTTTCATACCCATACCCAATTTCCCTTTAACTTTCATTGCACTCGTAATGAACCAGGCAGCTGTTTTCTACCCAAATTTGGCGTCTCTTGATTTGACTCTATCCCAAGCCCGATTTTCCAGTTCCCAATCTGCCTTGCGTCGTTCTTCTAATGATTTGTTTTTACTGTATGCAACATCATGAATTAAGCAAGATTCATCCAACTTGTTTATGCCAGTATCACCCCTAGAAAAACGTTTTTCTAATTTAGTACCAGGACCACAATACTGGTATCCCGGAAAATGTAACTCGATCGGTAATTTGTCAATTAATGTGTTCAGCACTCCACCCCCTTTAACAACCAGCACTGGATTGGCACAGGTTTATTCAATCACACCCTCTTATATAGGGAAATAAAAAACACACAAACAAATAATATTTTTTTATTTTCACAACTTTACATTTCTAAACTTTTTAGTTAGTTCATACATAATAATCAAGCGTCTCAGCTCTTCGAGTGCCTCCATATATCGTCGCAGTCTCTCGCTCATGCTTCAGAAAGTACAATATTTGTAGTCTTGCCGACGGGCCCCAAGCTTGTTAAAAAATACCTTTTTCCGAAAATCAATCAGAAATATTGACATTTTTGATAACATTTTTGAAAGAAAAAGTCAATATTTCCTTGCACTTAGTCGTTGCCAGGCAACGGAAAGTAACTGTTAGGAAATATTTATTTTTGTACTGTAAGGAAATATTATTTCCTTACAGTTATTTATAAACTAAAAAAATGATTGAGAACAAGTTTTTCGAAATTTATGTTCTTTGAGTAATTTTCGATTTTCGGAAAAATAGTATGTATACCTCGTAGGAAAAGCCACATTCCCCGACTCCGTATTGCCAGTCTCGGCTTACGCCTCGACAGGCAATCTTTACGGTCGTCCGGGAATGTTCAGCTTTTCCTACTAGGTACACAATGTACTATTGTCGTTACCATTCAATTCGTGAATTCGTTCTTGAGTTAATTGCTCCGTAAAACGCTGAGGCAGGATGGTCTTGAAGTCGGCAAATTCCGCCACTACCTTTTCCCCAAACTTGGTATTTATTCTCTTAAAACACTGGATCTCAAATTTTTTATTTACTTCCAAATCTCGAACATTCACCAGATTTTTCACCAGCAAATTGTTTAAATTATTTAAAAAGGACATGTTGTAAATGATCTGCGTGTCTGATGAGATCTTAGTTGAACCTCTCCTATATAGCTGTTTCAATAGGAGTGGGGAGAGAGTGGGGAGACGGGCAAAACCTAGGAGAGTACCAGACCAGACAGGTTTCGACAAGTTTGGTCTGGTGCTCTCTTAGTATCTCTACTTATATACCTATATAATAAAAAAATTATTTTAAATTTTTCAACGCTTTTCCATTTACGGCGACTTAGTTAATTTCATTCCACCGATAAACGCGATATTCATTTGTATACCTACCCCGTCCCCAAATAAAAATTATTAATTTTTGATTATGTGACATAAAGGTTGACATGCAATATGACAAATCACGCACATAACCAACAAGAAATATGTCCGCTTTCACAATAAATCTATTAGGCAGCGATAACTGATGTTATAAAACCTTATGTGTGCATAACTAAATCCACTTCAAAACAAATTATTCTTAATATTGCCTTCCATAAGTCATTCAAAAGGTCAACTTTCATTTGTTCAAGAGTATTTAGTCCTATTTTAGATCTTCAGAAACTTTTGGCTTTGTATAAGGACCTACATCACAAAGCTAAATAGTTTTATAGTGCCCTTGACTCGTGTGTTCTGAGTGGCCGCATTCGCATTTATAACCTCAAATTATTTTCATGTGATCCTGAGTGGTATGTGTGTGCCTGCCTGGATAAAATAACTTAAGCATCCAGTTATCCAAAAAAGTGGACATAGTAATTATTACTAAAATGCACTCGCACTAGCTGATCGCGTCATGTATGCGCTACGCTACTGACACTCATCCGTGGTGTGTCTATGGTCAAGATGGCGTTAATATTTATTTCAAGATCAAAAGGTTTTAATCTACCTTCTTGCTAGCACAATAGTTTTATTAGAGAAAGTTTATATTCCAATTTCACTTAATGATGCTTTCCGGTTCTCGTTAAAAGCAAGCATAAAGCCTCACGTGATGTAATTTTATAGAAGACTACAAGGACGCTATAAAACCAGTCATTAAAGAAATAATGCTTATTTCCGCCCTACACCCTCTTAAGATCAAGTGGCTTTATAAAGTTCTTATTACCAGGCAAAGATAAATCATCTATAAGGGCATGAGCACATCAAGATAAAAAAAGCTCTATAATATAGATCTAGAGGGCCGCTATAAAACTTTATCATAAAACCATTTTGCCTCAAGTAAAGTTTGCTTTTATCAAAGCCTTTTTAAAGCTCTTTGGCTTTTGTAAGTAGCCATAAAACTCTTATAAAACATACTAGAGGCCAATTGGCATTTAAAATGTTACTTGGGCCACTTGAGCTCTTTTCGGATCGTGCTCGTTAGTTTTTTTGAGTTATATACCACAGCAAAGGTTTATAATTTTAGCGCATATTTTCATTTTGCAACAAAAGGGTACTCTTGTTTCATAAGGATGAAATCAACCGTTTGCCTTGAAATCCGCAAAATGTGCTTTAACACACCTGTGAATCCCAAAATTCTAAAAATAAACTTAAGGTCAACTTTTTCCAATTTCGCAGATTAATTGTACCATTTAAAGTAAAGAAACATACAGGGTATCCCAGCGAAAACGTAACAGGCTCTGTAACGGCCAGGAAATTTTTTTCTTGGAAAAACGCAAAAATAGGTCAATTTTGTTTGGCAGGGGGACATCTTTTGGCATAAAATTGATAGATCTATCTGCAACGCCCTGAGCAGGGGTTGAACCCCTTCAAAAAATTTAAATGGGAAGGGGGTTCATGTCGCACACCTTTGAAAACGTCTCTCAATTCTCTATACACCTGCATCAGATTTTCGAAAATCGAACGACTTTTTAAAAAGATACAGCGTGAAAAATGCAAAACATTCATTTTCAATTATTGCCTGGTATTGTTATACAATAGAAGATCTGCGTCTCCGTATTATAAACGAATGTCGACAAATCACCCCTGAAATGTTGCACAATGTTCGGCAGCGTTTTGAACAAAATCTTTATTATTGCATGGAAGTGAATGGGCAACATTTTGAGCATTTATTACAATAAAGTTTCAATTTCCTCCCGTTTATCAAATTTTCGTCAAAGTAATGTTGCTGAACATGCTTTCTATCCTAACTTACAGCCCACGACCACCACTTTCGGCTTAATTGTTTAACAATACCAGACAATAATTGAAAATTTTATGCCAAAAGATGTCCCCCTGCCAAACAAAATTGACCTATTTTTGCGTTTTTCCAAGAAAAAATTTTCCGGGCCGTTACAGAGCCTGTTATGTTTCCGCTGGGACACCCTGTATGAACAATGTAAGTAGCAAACATGTTCGCTCTCATAATGCATTCCATTCATTGAATTGATTGAATTTGGCAAAATTTGGACACCCTATTTCAATAAAACAAATGGTGTTTTGCCCAATGCCCTTTTAGCATTTTTTTCTTTATTTTGAATGTGCAATTAATCTGCGAAACTTGAAAGAGGCAGGCATTTTGGAGTTGACAAGTGTTTTTGGGGCACATTACGCAGATTTCAACGGAAACGGAATGAAAAGGTGCACTAAAATTTTAACCCAGAAAAACAAAAACATAACCCCAAAAAAGTTACGAGTAAAATATGTAGAAATTGACATTTTCAGTCGATTCTCCATTTCAATAAACGGCTTCGGGATTTCCCATTCCCAATGGATCTCCCTGTATATCCCTTAGCCGCCCAACGTCCCCTAAGGTTCGTTTCGCAACTAAGTATACTACGAACACGCAGAAAGGTACGGCTCTGTCCGATACGACCTGACCATAGACTTATGAACAAGGGAGACTCAACTATTCATTGTTGAATAGGCTTTTGTTGTGAAACAAACATTGCTATAAGTGCGAGAGAGAAAAAAATAGAGAGAGAACTTCATAATTCCGACTCCGCGCATCACGGCCCAGGTTGACACCTAACCTAATATTTTGTGGCTGACACAATTCCGACCAGATATTTAATACGCCAGTGGCGAAAGATTTTTAAAAAATAATAAAATTAGTTGGGAACACACATTACATTTTTATTATTTGTGTTATACTGGTTGGAGTATATCTAGGCATAAACCTATAATATACCCAAAATAAACCGAATTATCATTAAAAAAATTTTAGATAATATTTTGACTTTAAGAGGGGGTTGCCGACAGCGAAAGTGACGTTATATTTCTTATTTTTTTAAGTTGTATAGCATACAATCTAATAACATTTTACCTGGCAAAAATTTAGTACAAACATCTCTATCTTAACCTCACACAATGCAACAAAACAATCCGTAAAGAACAAAAAGAGATCAAAATTTGCTTTGATGGTGTTAACTTTATGATGACGTTACCTTTGCCTTCCCTCTGATACTCCGCCTCGCGAAAACGACAGTACCTATACAGATTTTATAAAGTTTTGTTCACGAAAATACGCTTAATTAATATACATAATAGACGGGTTTGCGCTGAGGAATAAAAAGATATAACAAAAGCAATCCCAACAGGTCCGTTCTCTTCCATCTAGGCATTTTTTATTTTGGCGAACCCGCTGGGATATATAACTACATTCTAAATTCTACATAATTTTGCATTGGTTATTCCATTACTTAAAACATTCAGTTAATTTTTATTTTTGCGTTGTTCGATAGCTGATGATAAAGTAAACCAAGACGTATTTTTTAAATTTCGCGCCTTTCCTTCTAGCATAGGTGGTTACAAATGGCGTCTTGACGAGTTTGGAAGTGTCCGAAGGTCGGACCTCGTTATTCAACAGTGTAATGTGCAACAGAGCCTAGTTAGTCGAAGCGTGGCATTCTGAACATATTTGAGTCACGCTACTGTAGGTAAATATTCAGGGCGATTCAGTCACGATCCAAAGAAATGTAACCACACAGTGGGGGAGGCCGGGAGGCCTACCAAAAAGAAAAATGTTAAATTTTTTTGCCGAAGTCTAAAACATGGGGCAAATCAACCTTAGTACCACAGTAACTCGCCGCTCCGGTCTGCTACGTTGCCGCGTGTGCGCACCGCGCAGTTGTGGTATACCAATAACCAGTCCACTCGCCGCCGACAGCTGTTCGGGTAAACGACCCGGCACCGGCGGAGCCGGGCACCATTCATGCTCTCGAATACTTTGTTCCGATACGATACGATAATATAAGTAGAAACGGCCTGCTACACAAGAAAACTGCTACCAGTAAAATTTTATCTCATTATGGATTCGAAGTTTAGCCATATACGCCAGTGAGCTTATTACCGTATTATAACAGATTTCTTATACGCGCCAGGAGTGCTAAGTTCTGACGCTCAAGAACAGAATAAACGTGTGTGTAGTGTGTATCAAGTTTCTGGTGGCATTTTTGAAGAACTCTTCTAATCAGTACTGACAGGTATTAATAGACCGGGAGATAGTGACAGATTTTTGGACGTGATTTTACACAATGCCTATCAAAGGGCATTATGTTGCGTATATTCTCAAAATAATAAGGTATGAATCAGAGCCATCCTAGGTTCTTCATATGGAAAAGTTAGTTTTCATTTATTCGAAAAATATGCGTTTTGATATGATTTTAGTCAGGCTGCCATGTGTTTTATAATAAAGTTAAAAAGGGCTATTATTGTCACGTGAACTTGTATTTTAATAATTAATTTTTCCACGTTTCTGAACAGGCTGCCAATGAGAAGTATGCAAGTTCTTGTTATGAAACTGATGTAAAATGGATAGCATCGTATGCGCATGTCCATATACAGTTTAAATTGAATGATATTTAATCATTTAAACGATTTATTCGATGTAAAGTGTACTTGGACATGGGCAAACGGTATGCCATCTTTTCTTCAGCACAAGACCTTATACATACTTAATTATCATTGGCAGCTTGTTCAGAAACGTGGAAAAATTAAGTATTAAAATACAAGTTTACATGACAATAGTAGCCCTTTAGGTCCACGTTAACGGTATGCCTATGGTTTTCCGCGAGGAAATTTCTCTTTTAAACTTCATTATAAAACACATGACAGCCTGATTTATATCAAAACGCATATTTTTCGATTAAATGAAAACTCACTTTTCCATATGACGAACCCAGGATGACTCTCTGATTCATATTGTGAGAATTTAGGCAACAAAATGTCCTTTGAAAGGCAGAAGTTAGTATTGACAATTAGATAGAACACAGTGTACAATATCAGGCAGGTGGATAGGTTAATGTTTCTGTTGCCATGGCATTTTAACCTGAAATTTATTAATCTGTCATTTCACTTTGACGTGACATGATCTTGGAGAAAGGAGGAAAATTTATTCTCCGAATGCTCAGAAAAAAATTTGTTGAAGATATTTTTTGAGTTACAAGTTCAAAGTTTAGTCCATTTACTGTTAAGAATTTATTAATTTTCCAGGCAACTTGATAAAGTTGTCTTTTAACCAGTTTGGTGGCGAAAAACCCAATTAAAATTCAATGGATCTGTTTGCGCCACAAATAAATTTTAGAAAGTATTTCATTTGTTGTTTTTGTCTTGCTTGGTTCACGTATCCTCTGACACATTGTGTATAATAAAATTTAATGAAATTTATTGTGTGTGCTTACCTACAGGATTAACTCGTGGTCTTCCTCTTGGGCGCTTCTTTGTATTAGGGTCTAGGTGAACAAAAAATTTATATTAGTGTTATTTAGAGCAGACACAGGTTTTTTGATTATAAAATTTAAAATTATTCTTCCTTTGGGTGTATAAAACGGTTGTGATTTAGAAGTTAAATTTTGGGTAAGTATAAAGTAAATATTTTAACGAATAATCTATTGTCTGTAGCTGTAATGTTTTTCTAAAGCCTAACTTATCTCTTGGGTGTATAAAACAAAAGGATATATGGCATGGATCACCATATTATTCTTGTTATTAAGTCTGATGGTTGTGTGAGGGAATGGCATGATAGCAAGTGGTGTTGGGGTAGAATGAAACAAAATTTGTGGGGCACACCGAAACAAGTCTCACTGTACCCCCAGAGAAATTTTTAGTACTAAAAAATACCTATGCGCGAATAATCTATCGTCTGTAACTGTAATGTTTTTCTAAACCCTTACTTATCTCTTGGGTGTATAAGACGAAAGGGTATATGGCATGGATCGCCATTTATTATTCTTGTTATTAAGTCTGATGGAATGGCATGCTAGCAAGTGGTGTTGGGGTAGAATGAAACAAAATTTATGGGATGGGGCACACCGAAACAAGTCTCACTGTACCCCCAGAGAAATTTTTAGTATTAAAAAATAACATGCTTAACAGTCGTAAAGTAAATGATTTTTACTTTATAGAAGAACACGAGGAACCGTTTAAGAAAAGCCAATATTAAACGGTTCTCTGAAGAATAAATGGAGAGAGCTGATAAACTTGTTCTTAAAGAGAGATTGACTCTAAGAAGGACAGCAGACGAGTGGAATGTCAGTTTGTAGTCGGGGAGCTGAGTGACAGAAAAATGCAACAGTTTTAGGAAGGCTGGTTTTTTGATACAGTGTAGTATTTAGGGTGTATAAGAATAGCCTGCCGTCAGTCAGCCAGTTTCGTTATCGTTTGGCGCAGGGACGGCTTCAAAGTTGTAAAAAAAACAAGTATGTAGCGACTGTTTGAGAAAATCTAAAACTTGGTTTATTTAGTAGCAAAACAACTAAACAACGATGTGGATGTAGTCAACCTTGAAAATATTGCAACGGGCCGCGTCAACAGCGCTTCAAACTCATAAAAAATATACAGGGTGTCTCACCACGAACTGCATCGATCGATATCTCAAAAAGTAAACATAGAATTTTTTTTGAAAATTTGGCAGCTGACCAATGTCATTTAAAATATTTTAAAAATCGCGGCACTTCCGGTTATACCGGAAGTCGATGGCAACTTCGTTATTTGAAATGGAACACCCTATATTTTATTGCATTTTAGAGAAAAAATGACAGATGCAGACCCGTACTTAATTGACAGTTTCTTCATAACGGCTACATATTTCTTAACGCGCTCTTGGCATTTTGCAGTCAAAGGATTGGTGCAGAGAAATACCATAAAGAAAGTTTCCGATCTTGTACAGGGTGCTCACAAAAAAATATCCAAATATTAATTCAAAAATGCCAAAAACTCAAAATTTTCAAATAGAAACCCCCATTCTTTTGTTGTAGCCGTATTCAGCACAAAAAATTAGGGCAAGTTTGTGTTTGGTTCTCCATACCTAAATGTTAGCATTTTCGATTTATTTACAAAAAAACTAATTTTCCACTTCTTCTTCATCAAGGGGGCGTTTTCTTAAGTTTGATGAATCTAGTTGGCCATGGCTGATTATACGATTGTCAGAGAATGAAGAAATGTCATTTAGTTTAAAATAATTGTAAACAATGCCGGCACGGTTAAATTACACAAACGAAGACTATTTAAATTTATTTATTATTTATGGAGAATGCAACAGAGTTATATCAAGAACTTCTAATACCTACATTTGCTGTCCTAATTTTTTGTGCTGAATACGGCTACAACAAAAAAATTGGGGTGTCTATTTGAAAACTTTTGAGTTTTTGGCAATTTTTGAATTAATATTTGGATAATTTTTGTGAGCACCCTGTACAAGATCGGAAACTTTCTTTATGGTATTTCTCTGCACCAAGCCTTTGACTGCAAAATGCCAAGAGCGCATTAAGAAATATGTAGCCGTTATGAAGAAACTATCAATTAAGTACTGGTCTGCATCTGTCATTTTTTCTCTAAAATGGCAAATATCACAGAAACGGTTTAATTTAGGTATAGGCTATGAATAAAGAACCCCAGGAAGGAGCAAATTTGGGCTTTACGCTGGACCGGTCCAGTCTCTGCATATGGCAGCATGTCGTTTCCGGTTTACAAAAGTACTTACCGATAGAATGTTATCCCCCAAACATTTTGTTCTGGTAGTCACGGAATAGCCGCAGGCTGCACAGCTAACCATAATAGATCTCCAAAAAGTACTTATCGAAGTACTACACAAATATCTAATAGCACAAACCACCATGACAACTGTCAAATATAAAAATATTTTGTCAAAATTCAGTCTCCATACAGGGCGATTTCCGTATTTTATAATGCCCATAGAGCTTTGGCTCCTTCCTGAAGTTCTTTATTCATTGGGTATAGGACATGATACATGAAATGTACCTAGAATTTTCCGTAAAATCCAAAAATGCAATAAAATATAGGGTGTTCCATTTAAAATAACGAAGTTGTCATCGACTTCCGGTATAAACGGAAGTGCCGCCATTTTAAAAATATTTTAAATGAATAGTACTCATTGACATTAGTCAGCTGCCAAATTTTCAAAAAAATTCTATGTTTACTTTTTGAGATATCGATCGATGCAGTTCGTGGTGAGACACCCTGTATATTTTTTATGAGTTTGAAGCGCTGCTGACGCGGTCCGTTGCAATATTTTCAAGGTTGACTACATCCACATCGTTGTTTAGTTGTTTTGCTACTAAATAAACCAAGTTTTAGATTTTCTCAAAAAGTCGCGACATACTTGGTTTTTCTACAAGTTTGAAGCCGCCCCTGCGCCAAACGCTAACGAAACTGGCTGACTGACGGCCGGCTATTCTTATACACCCTAAATACTACACTGTATCAAAAAACCAGCCTTCCTAAAACTGTTGCATTTTTTTGTCACTCACCTCTCGGGCTATTGTTACATTATATAGGTAGGAAATAATAAAAACATAATTTATATTATTATTACCATTAATATACGAGTATTTCTCTTATACAGGTATGTGAAAGCTGCAAATGATATGTAAGTAATAAAAAAATTCGTTTTACTCTAAAGTACAAATCCCGTTCGGTATTCACTGCCGAACAATAAAAACTTTTATCGGAGTATTTATTCACATTTTCCCGAGCCTGTTCCAAAATGTGTTATGGAAAATCAACGCGTGATATACCTACGTGAATTGACATACGAAATGGCCATGATAAATGATATAAATGTACCTAATATAAGTTGGCATGCTAAATCGGCCGCCGGTTTGGACTCGCTAAAAGTTTTTTTTTTTAAGAAATTCTCCTTTGTCTAAAAGACAGCCCGAAATGTGTTCTTTCTCGCTGCACATCATTTAATCCACATAATGTTAATACTTTCTACAGCAGTGTTGAAGGAGCCTTACAACGTTCTACCAGTTTTTCAGATGGGTCGAGAATATGGAACTTAGATGAAACGGCCACCTCTACTGTAGTAAGTAAATCCGTTAAAGTAATCAGAAAAAAAGGTCTAGGGGGTATCCACTGTAGCGGCTGGGGAAAAACGTACACTGGCGACAACCTGTTGTTTTATAAGCGCATTCGGGAATTCACTACCACCAGCTTTCGTTTTCCCCGTATCATATGTTAATAAACGCCCCACCAGGATTGGCAACTAAAAGTGGGTGGATGACTGCTGATGTTTTCCCTCGGGTCATTAAACATTTTGTCCAACGTACACTGTCTTTAAAGGAAAACCTAACATTGTTAATAATGGATTACCATCACAGCCATATATGTATTGAAGTAATAAAGTTAGCCAAAGAAAACGGTATAACAATAGTTACACTTCCGCCCCATTGCAGCGCGAAATTGCAACCGTTAGATGTTTCGTGTTATGCTCCATTCATAAAACATGTATATTATTATTATGCTGCTGCAGTACATTTTTGGTAAAAGCAAAACCCAAAATTATGTCGGTAAACAGTAAACCAGTTTACTAAACTGGTTCAGGGCCGTCCATAAAAGAGGGAGGCAAAATGTTACATTTAACAATTAAATTTTATGGTGCCATTTTTTTTTATTGGGGGAAGGAGTAAAATTTAAACTTAACCTATTTTATCGGGTGTCCAATTAAGGTGAAATTTTGGATAAGAGAAAAATACCCTGTGTACTCTATATCTTTGAATTTAATCTCTGCACACCAATACTTTAAGTTGTCCTGTTGACCATTCAACTATTTTGAAGGGATTTATTTTTAATGGCACTTTTGACTCGCCAGATGACAGATATCTCTCTCGCACACTTTGTCTTACCGGCGGTCGGACAGATTTGAGCGGCTCGCTGTGTCACCTATCCTCGTACATCGTGATTGGGAATCATTAACCTTTGTCACTTAGAAACTAGGTACTTCTTTTGCTTAACTCCACACTCCACACACCAAAACTTTGATTTTTGCACTCGGTGCGCGTTTCGCTAACCATGTTAGTATCATCAGGAGATGATTAAGTCTGACTTAGTCATCTCCATAAGTCTCCATAAGTCTGACTTATTCATCTCCTGATGTTGCTAACATGGTTAGCGAAACGCGCATCGAGTGCAAAAAACAAAGTTTTGGTGTGTGGAGTTAAGCAAAAGAAGTAAATTTTTGTTATTTACTATTCATTGACACACTGTATATAACAGTTTTGATGAAAAATATCTATTGGTTATTTTTCTGTACGGTGTCAAACTTTTAGAAAGTGAATAATTCAAAATTCGTGGTATGAATCTAGGGTGCTTTGAAATCAAAAACAAATTATACGAATAATATAATTTGACAAAAAGGATTTGTTGCAAATGAGCGATATAATTTCTGTTCACAAATTTATTGTAAAGTAACCTTTTCTGACATGTTTTGTTTAAACGGAATACGCTATCAAATAAAACAACCTATTTGTTTTTTCAATGCCTACTTTTTAATGAGTGTTTAGTGCATGAATGTTACGCGTACCGAGCGGTAAATTACTTTAAAAAAATTTTTTACGTTTTGGTTTATTTGATAATATTTACAAAAACTTATTAAGCTGCGTATCCACTGAGCGAGGCTGCCTCGCGAGGCAGCCTCACCGATGTTTGCGCATGTGGTGATATTTTGTGTTGAGCACAGAGACTTGCCATCAATAGACTGCGCGTAACGCATCTAAGGTGTTGTCGACACACTATGCAACCCACAAAACCCTGCGGGGCAATAAATCGTGTCCGGCGTCCGCGAGTTATTACTTCGTTAGGTCCTAAAAAAGATGAACACGGACGACCAATTAAATGGGAACTTTTTAAAACGTTGGTCTCTTTACAACAAACTGAAGGTCGAACAATACATATTAATTTCAGACAAGAAATAATTATGAAAGTGAGATTAGCGGCCCAGATTTTTAGCATAAGTGTAGCAGATTCTCTGTATTTCTGCAACAAAGACCTTTACAGATTCTGAGGGAACTTCAAATTTTGCCGAAAAATTAATGATATATTTGATACTTTAAATTCCAGAAATTTGTTGTCAAAGAGTAGTTTCGGAAAACCGTTGACTCTAGAAAATATTACTTCCTTTACAACGTTTTTTAAAAGTTCCATTCATTATATCATATATTCATACTCTTGATGCACAAAATATTTTAACGGCACGTAGAAAGACGGGTTTCAAAGGTCTCATTATATCTATGATAAGTGTTCAGAATATGGTAAACGATCTGATAAACACAAAAATTTTGGATTATTTCTTGACATACAAAGTAAGTCAAGATCATACTGTTTTTCTCAGCTATGAGATCTCGAGGAGGTTATAATAACAATAACCCAACAGCTAAGCAGTTCGAGGACGCCTACAAGAGACTTTTGCTTAAAACAGAAATTTCATCCTCTGCTTTCGCTAATTGTGTACAGGGTGTCCCAGTTAACGTGATAAACCTGATTTTCTCCGTAATTTTAAAGATAAATTCTTTGTTCGAAAACCAAACTTGTGTAGAATTTTCCGAGAAATTCGAATGTGAAGTCAAATTGAATATACCGGGTGTTGTTAAAAAGTTATTTAAAAAAATACCGTTTTCCATAAAATTTTGAAGTTGGATTTTAACACGAAATGTTAGTAATGAGTATACGGGGAGTAACTAAAAAATGTATATATATATATATATATGGTTGGAATTGGGAGAACAAAAGGAACTTAAAAAACCCAAAATATACAGGTTGTCTCAAAAATCTGACAAAGTGATGCTTATTTCCGGTAAGACCGGAAATCAGAAATGAAAACCGACACTTTTTCGCTACTCCCCGTATACTCATTCCTAACATTTCGTGTTAAAATCCAACTTCACAATTTTTGGAAAACGGTATTTTTGATATAACTTTTTAACAACACCCGGTATATTAAGTTTGACATCACATTCGAATTCCTCGGAAAATTCTACACAAGTCTGGTTTTCGAACCATGAACTTATCTTTAAAATATGGAGAAAATCGGGTTTATCACCTTAACTGGGACACCGTGTACAAATAGATAATACGTCTATTCTAACAATAAATAGTGGATGTAGGAAAGAACAGCACGTTGATGATCTACTTGATTTGATAGGTAATGAAGAACATTATGCAGAAAATGAAGACATACTCATACTAGTTTTTCCAAATTGGCCTCCATATTTACCTACTAGACATAACTACGTACATTTCAGGTTTTGTTGCAAGAAAAATAGCTAAGTCTGTTAAATGTTCCATATGTGCAGATGCTGTATTCGCATCAGAAAGTCATTCAAAGCTTTTAACTAGAAAAAATCGTGGAGGATTGTTACACGCCTCAAGCGATGTCATAAAAAATTGCCAAATTGCCGAATATGTTTTCAGGTTTTCCATCCAATCCTCACCCCATCCCGTTGCAAACAAAATGGTTATCAGCGGTCTTAGAAAGATCGTTAACAGTTACAACCCATTTAAAATAGTTTTATATTGTTTTTTGTCGCTAAAATCTATTGAATGAATGCGTTAAGAGGCTACGATACTTATGAAGTCCGCCCGAAGTGCCCGACTCAATTCAGGACAAACGTCGCTCGATTAGATATGCCTATCCTTTTCCTTCCTCTGGTCCCCACGACTCCCCACTCCAGCCTGCCCCTTCATAGTGCTACGATTGAGGGGCAGGCCGGCCGTGGGTACTACACTGAGAAAAATCTGGCACTTTGTAAAAAAACCCTGTTTAATTCAATATGAGATATTATTCCTCAAACTCAAGCAGAAGCTTTTTAAAAGCTTTTATTTAACTTGCAATGTATGTATGTATGTATGTATGTATGTATGTATGTAATTTGTTCGGGTGGAATCTTGCAACTCAATTTTGAAGCAGATATCTTCAACCGATCGAGCTGAAATTTTGTACACACGTTTAATTTGGATGACAATGCATGATTATATGTGTGACGTCATTCTAAATCCAACATGGCGGATCACCCAAGATGGCGGACTAGTTAAATTTCAACCGATCGAGCTGAAATTTTGTACACACGTTTAATTTGGATGACAATGCATGATTATATGTGTGACGTCATTCTAAATCCAACATGGCGGAACACTCAAGATGGCGGACTAGTTAAATTTCAACCGATCGAGCTGAAATTTTGTACACACGTTTAATTTGGATGACAATGCATGATTATATGTGTGACGTCATTCTAAATCCAACATGGCGGAACACTCAAGATGGCGGACTAGTTAAATTTCAACCGATCGAGCTGAAATTTTGTACACACGTTTAATTTGGATGACAATGCATGATTATATGTGTGACGTCATTCTAAATCCAACATGGCGGAACACCCAAGATGGCGGACTAGTTAACTTTGACTTGTGTAGTTTGGTGAGATAGGCGTCAACAGCATTGGTCTGCAACCTGTCTCGTTGTATATTTAGGCTCCAAGCTCTTCGCGCCTGGTCAAGCATACGTGGCCTTAAGTAGGGTTAGATCATTAGAAGGTCTCCTCATTGAAGAGCTAGACTGTTCTAAACTAACCGGCAAACGACCTTGCAACAATGATGCGTTAACTGAGATGAATAGACTCAGACACCTGGCCAAACTAAAAATTACAAAATAAATTAAAAGTAAAAAAATATTTTTAAAAAAAGCTTTTATTTAAATGCGCTAAAAAGAATAAAATAATCTTTTCTTTTAAAACTTTTACTATCAACTTATAACGTCATTCCACAATTTATATGATATAAAAGCTTGTCGCGAGATTTAAGTTTTCAAACTAAGTAAATACCACTACTTAAATCTCGCGACAAGCTTTTATATCATATAAATTGTGGAATGACGTTATAAGTTGATAGTAAAAGTTTTAAAAGAATTTAAGCATTTAAATAAAAGCTTTTTTTAAAAATATTTTTTGTAACTAACAATAATCAATTCAATTTCAATTGATATTGAATTCTAATGAATAATTTAAATGTAATATTTTATTTCAATAAATAGCGTGTTCTGGAATTGATTCTATAATACTTCTTTTCTAAGCACATTCTTTTGTCAGAACAACATAACGTTTCATGGTGTTGAATTGAATAGGGATACATTTAACTGTTCATTATACTGAAATTACAACTATTGTCACTGAATTTTTGCTGGATTTGTAATACTTAATTGTGGGTACTAATATCAATTATAGCCATTCACTTGCAGTGTTCATTATGACTACGAACGATATAGAGTGTAGGGTTGATTCAAAACCTTTAATTTGCGATCACTGTATGCACTCCTAAGTTAACCCCCAGTTAACCCTGAAAAAATCAGCTTGTTTTAAAGAATTTTTTTTTACCCTTATAAAGCACTTTAGATAGTGGTGATCTTTTACCTATATCTCGTGAAGTATTGAAGTTAAAAAAAAAACTTCATGAGAGAAAGTTGTAGAGAACGTAATAATGTATACATAAGAAGAAAAAAAATTGTACACATGAGAAGAAAAAAAATTGCAAAAAAATGTTTGCAAAACCACTCCTATTGCGGGGTTCGTAACACGACTTCGACGGTGATTTTTTGGGGTTATACTCAGGACGCTACCCACAACCAACCCTGAAAATATCTACCTGTTAAGAATCTTTTTTTTTCTACCTCTATAAAAAAATGACAATTTGCTTGGACTATGATTACTTACATTGATGAATATAAAAGTTGCAATTAAGTTATTTTGTTCATCCAATGAATTATAATGTTTTTTCAGTTGCTTCTGGGGTACTCTTATATAGTTTGGAGTAGTCTGAGGGTGAGAATTATTATTATTCAAATAAAATAAATTTAATTGTTTAAATAAAACATAAGATATTTTAAAACCGAGGTTATGCTTTCATTGTAGTATGCCAATTTTAGTATCGAAGTGACAATACGTCTTCTTAACGGAAATTCAAACTATTTTAAACTTATTGGTTCATCTGCAATTACGTCAAAAGTATAGATTATATTGTTGGGACCACATGGATTTGCTTGTATATTTAAAGTAGGTAATGGAAAAGTGACTATATACACGAACTCACTAAAATCACAACAGTCTTTTTTTCCTGTGTAGACGTGTAGATAATATGAAATAATAACTCGTGCCGGCCGCCGCCGACGGCCGCCGGGGTCACACGAGTCTCGCCGATGCCGACGAAGAAGCGCGAATATATATTTAAAAAACGGCGGTGGCCTGTTTGCTTTATTGCAAAAATGATATTTTTCAGGGCGTTCACTTTTCGTTGGCAACACACTGCATAGCTTTTTGGCGTCGAAGCAATTTTACTATTATTTTTCATATCAGCAAAGGTGCATGCTATGAAGGGTTCGTGTATAAAAAAAACTTGTAATTGCTCAATTATAAAATCTAAATTAACGATTCGATTACCGAATTCTTCTTGAACCACATTAGGGTCAGTTGAACATCTATTAATGTTTGATTGGATAATTGTTCTGCATAATAGTGTTGCTACGACTAAAAAAGTGCGTCTAAAGTCTACTTCTTCAAAATGTTTTATATAACTAGTAGGTATTCCATATTTACATTTGTGTAATAATAAATAAATCTAACTAAAAACTTTCTACACTGTGAGAGTTCACTTTAGAGGGATTAGAGTGAATAGGCCATATTATATCACAACGGTTTCGTTAATCTATAAAATTACATCCTCAAGGACTAATTTATAGAGTTACGAAACTGGTCTCCCTTTTTAAATAAAGTAATAGTTGTGAGATAATAGGAGCTATTAATTTCTAATCCCTTGTAAATGTTCCATTCAAAGCCCTGTTTTTCCCAGAAAGTTTGTTTCCCAAACCCTATGCACCTGCAGTACTACTTATACCTAAATCCGAATAAGTGTGCAAAATGCAAAATATGTAGGTACCCCTCTCTCAAATTCTGGAAACCATATTAGGTACCTACGGGAATAAAAGCACTCAAGCCCACAAATTACTCCTATTGGTTTCACTACATGTGACTGTTGTGACATCATTATCAAACATTATAGGTATTCTTGCCCTGACTGCGGTTCAGTTTCAGAACCTTATTCTGACTAATCTGAATTATCGAACATCCTAGAAAATGTATTAAAATGTCATAAATTCGACAGACTGGAACAATAAAATGTACTATTTTTATTTTGCCCGATTTTCAACTCCAATGACTTTCGAACAATCTTCTAACGAAGAAGTTTCTAAAACTGACTGGATGTCAGAATTATTATCGTTCCCTCTGGAAAGTATATAAATTAGCTTTTATCATGCAGCGATTTACATAGGAATTCGTTTTCAAAAAATGCTTCACATGACCCATTTATTTGGCAAAATTATTACTTGTACCTATCACATTTTTAAAGTAAAAATCAAGCGCACAATTTGGTCTAGAATTTAAATTTACTCTTTTTGCACGACCAGGCCATTTTATGCCCGAGGGATTAAACCATTTTACACAAAAGCAAAAAGTAGGTACTTTGTGAATAATAATTATTTATTTTCTAAAATTTATTTGTGGCGCAATGGATTAATAATTATTTATTTATAATTCCTGGAGGAATAATAATAATGAGTATTATTATATGCCAGTCGACATACATAATGTCGCGGTAGAAAATATTTTCTTCGGGTACTCGGAAATATAAATATTTGCCAACATACTAACATTCAAAACAAGCGAAACACAAATAAGGGAGACTGAGACTAATAAAATGAAAAATGAACCATCTGATATCGATTGAAAGTTCTCCTGACGTGGTTTCCGAGCCCGGTGAGGTACGCCGAAGTAGGGGGAAGTAGGGGAACCACGAGTTCCAGCGAACGCCCGCCCGCCCGCCTATCTCCGTACGTCTAATTCCTGCTCGAATGGCCAATTCACGGATCATTTTATTGCCGGGCAATGGGTTCGTAGTTTTCAAATCATAGCCAAACGAACAAACGTATCGACTTGAAAGTAGTCTTAAAATAATGTTATAGAATGCCTCAATCGTCGTTGTGTCCTTCGAATTATTTTTGAGTGGTGGAAATACTCGAAATTCTTAACCGAATATAGTCGAATTTCGGGTATGTTTGGCATTTTTTTTCACAGTGTCGCATTAGTCCTGCACAGTTCGTGATACACAACGACGATTCTTCGTAGTTTTATCTAAGCCACAAAAAAAAATCAAGTGAAAATATTAAGAAATGCAAGTAGGAGATGTAAACTACGAAACCCTTGAAAATGGGGGGTATCGTAGCGCCTTAACGGAAATTCAAACTATTTTAAACTTATTGGTTCATCTGCAATTACGTCAAAAGTATAGATTATATTGTTGGGACCACATGGATTTGCTTGTATATTTAAAGTAGGTAATGGAAAAGTGACTATATACACGAACTCACTAAAATCACAACAGTCTTTTTTTCCTGTGTAGACGTGTAGATAATATGAAATAATAACTCGGGTGCCGGCCGCCGCCGACGGCCGCCGACGGGTCACACGAGTCTCGCCGATGCCGACGAAGAAGCGCGAATATATATTTTATAAACGGCGGTGGGCTGTTTGCTTTATTGCAAAAATGATATTTTTTGGGAGTTATTCAGGGCGTTCACTTTTCGTTGGCAACACACTGCATAGCTTTTTGGCGTCGAAGCAATTTTACTATTATTTTTCATATCAGCAAAGGTGCATGCTATGAAGGGTTCGTGTATAAAAAAACTTCTGTAATTGCTCAATTATAAAATCTAAATTAACGATTCGATTACCGAATTCTTCTTGAACCACATTAGGGTCAGTTGAACATCTATTAATGTTTGATTGGATAATTGTTCTGCATAATAGTGTTGCTACGACTAAAAAAGTGCGTCTAAAGTCTACTTCTTTAAAATGTTTTATATAACTAGTAGGTATTCCATCTTTACATTTGTGTAATAATAAATAAATCTAACTAAAAACTTTCTACACTGTAAGAGTTCACTTTAGAGGGATTAGAGTGAATAGGCCATATTATATCACAACGGTTTCGTTAATCTATAAAATTACATCCTCAAGGACTAATTTATAGAGTTACGAAACTGGTCTCCCTTTTTAAATAAAGTAATAGTTGTGAGATAATTGGAGCTATTAATTTCTAATCCCTTGTAAATGTTCCATTCAAAGCCCTGTTTTTCCCAGAAAGTTTGTTTTTCAAACCCTATGCACCTGCAGTACTACTTATACCTAAATCCGAATAAGTATGCAAAATGCAAAATATGTAGGTACCCCTCTCTCAAATTCTGGAAACCATATTAGGTAGGTACCTACGGGAATAAAAGCACTCAAGCCCACAAATTACTCCTATTGGTTTCACTCCATGTGACTGTTGTGACATCATTATCAAACATTATAGGTATTCTTGCCCTGACTGCGGTTCAGTTTCAGAACCTTATTCTGACAAATCTGAATTATCGAACATCCTAGAAAATGTATTAAAATGTCATAAATTCGACAGACTGGAACAATAAAATGTACTATTTTTATTTTGCCCGATTTTCAACTCCAATAACTTTCGAACAATCTTCTAACGAAGAAGTTTCTAAAACTGACTGGATGTCAGAATTATTATCGTTCCCTCTGGAAAGTATATAAATTAGCTTTTATCATGCAGCGATTTACATAGGAATTCGTTTTCAAAAAATGCTTCACATGACCCATTTATTTGGCAAAATTATTACTTGTACCTATCACATTTTTAAAGTAAAAATCAAGCGCACAATTTGGTCTAGAATTTAAATTTACTCTTTTTGCACGACCAGGCCATTTTATGCCCTAGGGATTAAACCATTTTACACAAAAGCAAAAAGTAGGTACTTTGTGAATAATAATTATTTATTTTCTAAAATTTATTTGTGAGATCCATTTAATTTTTAATCGGGTTTTTCGCCACCAAACTGATCGAAGATCAACTTTTTCAAGTTGCCTGGAAAATTCATAAATTCTTAACAGTGAATGAACGAAACTTTAAACGTGTAACTCAAAAAATAACTTCAACAAATTTGTTTTCTGAGCTTTCGGAGAATAAATCTTCCTCCTTTCTCAAAGATCATGCCACTTCAGACGTGGCATGATCTTTGAGAAAGGAGGAAGATTGGAAGATTTATTCTCCGAAAGCTCAGAAAACAAATTTGTTGAAGTTATTTTTTGAGTTACACGTTTAAAGTTTCGTTCATTCACTGTTAAGAATTTATGAATTTTCCAGGCAACTTGAAAAAGTTGTCCTTCGATCAGTTTGGTGGCGAAAAACTCAATTAAAAATTAAATGGATTAATAATTATTTATTTATAATTCCTGGAGGAATAATAATAATGAGTATTATTATATGCCAGTCGACATACATAATGTCGCGGTAGAAAATATTTTCTTCGGGTACTCGGAAATATAAATATTTGCTAACATACTAACATTCAAAACAAGCGAAACACAAATAAGGGAGACTGAGAGTAATAAAATGAAAAATGAACCATCTGATATCGATTGAAAGTTCCCCTGACGTGGTTTCCGAGCCCGGTGAGGTACGCCGAAGTAGGGGGAAGTAGGGGAACCACGAGTTCCAGCGAACGCCCGCCCGCCCGCCTATCTCCGTACGTCTAATTCCTGCTCGAATGGCCAATTCACGGATCATTTTATTGCCGTGCAATGGGTTCGTAGTTTTCAAATCATAGCCAAACGAACAAACGTATCGACTTGAAAGTAGTCTTAAAATAATGTTATCGAATGCCTCAATCGTCGTTGTGTCTTTCGAATTATTTTTGAGCGGTGGAAATACTCGAAATTCTTAACCGAATATAGTCGAATTTCGGGTATGTTTGGCATTTTTTTTCACAGTGTCGCATTAGTCCTGCACAGTTCGTGATACACAACGACGATTCTTCGTAGTTTTATCTAAGCCACAAAAAAAAAATAAAGTGAAAATATTAAGAAATGCAAGTAGGAGATGTAAACTACGAAACCCTTGAAAATGGGGGGTATCGTAGCGCCTTAAAGCAAGCGGCGAGAGCGTACTTCTGCCCCGCAATGAACAGTTGGTTGCCTATCCTATCTTGACAACAGGGGCTTATATAGCTAACCGTACGCTACGCGCAGTCTATTGATGGCAAGTCTCTGGTTGAGCAAGACAAAACGTCGAGGCAAGGTGAGCCCTCAGTACGTGCGAGGCAGCAATAGAGTTTCCATCGTTTGCCCTGAAATAAAATGGTATTTCCTCCTGAAGCTATTGCAAGTTTTTCTTTTATTGCGTTGACAATTATAAAGAGGGAAATTGAAAATTTGAATACTTAGCCAACGTGATTAGTTCGACTAACTCAAGGCACTTTTCCTGTTCCATGCGAGGCAGTGTAAAATAAAAAACACGTACACACTGCGCGTCCGACTAGCTTTGATCGTGACCAAAAACCGACTGAAATCGGCTCGAGGCGAGGCAACCGCGCATGCTCGCGAGGCTGCCGCGCAATTTAGCGAGGCACAGGTATCCACAGCGCGAGGCCGCCTCGCGAGGCAGCCTCGCTCAGTGGATACGCGGCTTTACTTTTTATAATTGGATTAAATTTGAAAATCGTTGAAAAAATTATGAGGCTGAGATTATTATTATTCTGAGTGTGATATTGGTCTGAACTAAATTGGCACTGGCATACCGCCGAATGCTATCAGGGGTTTTTATAATGTTATTGGTGCCGAGTAAGAGAAATGCCAGAAACTCGCGATTTTCTAGAAGTTCTTAGAACGGATGTGGAGTCTGTGTAAGGTTGAAGTTTGCAGAAATCTAAGAAGCATGAAAACATATTTGTTTGAAACGTAATTTCTATAATCAGTTTTCGTATTTTCTGGAACATCAATTCGGAGCTTAATAAACAAGAGTCTAAAAAACGGCTTTGTTTCATCCTAAAGTTATGGTCTGGCTTCTTGCGAAAATGAAAGACGGATATCGGATATGTGAAACCGCATGTTCGAATTTAACTAATTGCCATATTATGTCCAATTCGACATGGTATGTGCGTTTACGAACGTGAATGTGAAGTTATTAGGTAAACGTGGGAAGAACTAAAAGCTGAGCTTTAGTATTGCAAAAAAGAAATGGTAGAAGAAGTCTTTGTCAAGATCAAGATGATCCTCACAATAGAAAAAATTGTTTTTTTATTTGTTTGGAAGTTTACGGCTGCAGGGTTGCTACTTTGGTTGATCGATAAAATTCCGACATTTACAGGTATTCCATGACATTATACAGTTTTTTCCAGACAATTTTAAGTGATTTTTGTAAGGTAGGTAATGAATGGCCAATATTTTGTGAAAAAAAAACAAAGGTCATAATATATTACTTACATTATAAGTACGTGCAACAAAAACAAAATAAAAAAATAAAAATTCTTTCTTAGCGCACCTGTTCACGCAGCCGCCATTTGGGAATAGATTCTGTCAAATGGATGCAGTGTCGGGGCGATAGGGCGGTTCTTTTTTGGCTGTATGAGAGATATTACAGTGCCGTGGAGTGTGGTTTTTTTTGTAAATTCTGCTTTGTGCTAGTATCTTTAAATAAAGAATCCCAGGAAGGAGTCAAAGCTGCGTGTGCTTACCACACACTATATACTTTACTAATACTACTCTGTATTTCTGAATTGATTTTCCCGACTACACCTCTGACTTCTATTCCCCCAATATGGCTCAAGTTCATTGAATTTGCGGGTGATTTCTCAAGAGTAAGTTATACTGCTGGTTGTTTTATATTATCTGACATAAGTCTATATTTCTGCAGAAATAGAATCTGTATCCGCGATCTACCGCGCACGTGGTCTTTGAGCGCCTGCCCTCTGATAAGCAGACGCAGGCGCGTGGTCTTGGAACACTTGGCCTATACTATACAAATAGAAGACCGGATTAAATATTTTCTATAGCGTTTTGCAGGCCGGAAACCGAGAAACATTTCCAGAAATGGCAAGTATTTTTCCCTGACATTTAGGATTTTTCACAAAATTCCCTGACAATTTTGATCACTTTGAAATTTCCTGACATTTCCCGGTTTTCCAGGTTTTCCAGTACAGTAGCAACCCTGGGCTGCGAACCATTGATTTTAAATTGATTGAAATAATTTCTCTGAGTTACGGCTGGTTGATACAACAAAGCATAAAACACTTCCATTCTGAACAAGAATCCGTCGCAATGTAAAAAAGAAATTAAATAATGAAAATGAAATCCTGTCATTGTAATGAACGTTTATGGGCTATGCTTTTGACTTTGACAGCGGCCGCCTGAAAGGAAGCAAATGTGCGTGCCCACAAAATGACTCTTCATCATTGGTCTAACTGCGGCGGGAATACGAGCAGCACAACAGCATTGTCATATCTTACCCGATAGTAAGGGAAATTTTTAAATTTAATTTTTTCCCTGTAATTCCGGTCGACAATTTTTTTTTAATGCCGTGGATTTCTCTCCTTCATACAATCGGATAAACAACTAAAAAAGTAGTATATTAGCCCATTCTTGTTTTAACTGGGTTTATTTTAATATAGGGCGACTGACGGAGGGCATTCAACAATACCATTGGACAATGAAATGTTACAACTACAACATCGCTAATCCTTCAGCCATGGTTACTCGGGTGATAAGGTTGACTTGCTCTACGTTTTAAGCTTTATTACAAGCTTTTATTTAACATGCCCTGTTAGTATGTATGTATGTGGGGGTCGAATCTTGCAAGCTCAATTAGGACCACTTCATGACATCCGATTGAGCTGAAATTTTGCCTTTAGTTCTAGTAATAATACAATATGCAATACTCAATTTTGTAATACTTTCAAAATGGCCGTCGCCACAAGATAGCGGATTATATTTTCTTTTCAACCCCCTTAATATGGGTATCAAATGAAAAGGCTCGAAGAGTAGAAAACGATAAAGTAAGTGACATCACACTAAATTCAATATGGCCACCACTCCAAGACGGCGGATTACATTTTCTTTTCAACCCCCTTAATATGGGTATCAAACGAAAGAGTTGAAGAGTAGAAAACGATAGAGTTAGTGACATCACACTAAATTCAATATGATCGCCGCTCCAATATTGCGGATTACATTTTCTTTTCAACTCCCTTAATATGGGTATCAAATGAAAGGGCTTGCAGAGTAGACAACGATAAATTTAGTGACATCATATTAAATTCAAAATGGCCGTCGCCACAAAATGGCGGATTATATTTTCTTTTCAACCCCCTTAATATGGGTATCAAATGAAAAGGCTCGAAGAGTAGAAAACGATAAAGTAAGTGACATCACACTAAATTCAATATGGCCACCACTCCAAGACGGCGGATTACATTTTCTTTTCAACCCCCTTAATATGGGTATCAAACGAAAGAGTTGAAGAGTAGAAAACGATAGAGTTAGTGACATCACACTAAATTCAATATGATCGCCGCTCCAATATTGCGGATTACATTTTCTTTTCAACTCCCTTAATATGGGTATCAAATGAAAGGGCTTGCAGAGTAGACAACGATAAATTTAGTGACATCATATTAAATTCAAAATGGCCGTCGCCACAAGATGGCGGATTATATTTTCTTTTCAACCCCCTTAATATGGGTATCAAATGAAAAGGCTCGAAGAGTAGAAAACGATAAAGTAAGTGACATCACACTAAATTCAATATGGCCACCACTCCAAGACGGCGGATTACATTTTCTTTTCAACCCCCTTAATATGGGTATCAAACGAAAAAGTTGAAGAGTAGAAAACGATAGAGTTAGTGACATCACACTAAATTCAATATGATCGCCGCTCCAATATTGCGGATTACATTTTCTTTTCAACCCCCTTAAAATTGGTATCAAACGAAAGAGTTGAAGAGTAGAAAACGATAGAGTTAGTGACATCACACTAAATTCAATATGATCGCCGCTCCAATATTGCGGATTACATTTTCTTTTCAACTCCCTTAATATGGGTATCAAATGAAAGGGCTTGCAGAGTAGACAACGATAAATTTAGTGACATCATATTAAATTCAAAATGGCCGTCGCCACAAGATGGCGGATTATATTTTCTTTTCAACCCCCTTAATATGGGTATCAAATGAAAAGGCTCGAAGAGTAGAAAACGATAAAGTAAGTGACATCACACTAAATTCAATATGGCCACCACTCCAAGACGGCGGATTACATTTTCTTTTCAACCCCCTTAATATGGGTATCAAACGAAAGAGTTGAAGAGTAGAAAACGATAGAGTTAGTGACATCACACTAAATTCAATATGATCGCCGCTCCAATATTGCGGATTACATTTTCTTTTCAACTCCCTTAATATGGGTATCAAATGAAAGGGCTTGCAGAGTAGACAACGATAAATTTAGTGACATCATATTAAATTCAAAATGGCCGTCGCCACAAGATGGCGGATTATATTTTCTTTTCAACCCCCTTAATATGGGTATCAAATGAAAAGGCTCGAAGAGTAGAAAACGATAAAGTAAGTGACATCACACTAAATTCAATATGGCCACCACTCCAAGACGGCGGATTACATTTTCTTTTCAACCCCCTTAATATGGGTATCAAACGAAAGAGTTGAAGAGTAGAAAACGATAGAGTTAGTGACATCACACTAAATTCAATATGATCGCCGCTCCAATATTGCGGATTACATTTTCTTTTCAACTCCCTTAATATGGGTATCAAATGAAAGGGCTTGCAGAGTAGACAACGATAAATTTAGTGACATCATATTAAATTCAAAATGGCCGTCGCCACAAGATGGCGGATTATATTTTCTTTTCAACCCCCTTAATATGGGTATCAAATGAAAAGGCTCGAAGAGTAGAAAACGATAAAGTAAGTGACATCACACTAAATTCAATATGGCCACCACTCCAAGACGGCGGATTACATTTTCTTTTCAACCCCCTTAATATGGGTATCAAACGAAAAAGTTGAAGAGTAGAAAACGACAGAGTTAGTGACATCACACTAAATTCAATATGATCGCCGCTCCAATATTGCGGATTACATTTTCTTTTCAACCCCCTTAAAATTGGTATCAAACGAAAGAGTTGAAGAGTAGAAAACGATAGAGTTAGTGACATCACACTAAATTCAATATGATCGCCGCTCCAATATTGCGGATTACATTTTCTTTTCAACTCCCTTAATATGGGTATCAAATGAAAGGGCTTGCAGAGTAGACAACGATAAATTTAGTGACATCATATTAAATTCAAAATGGCCGTCGCCACAAGATGGCGGATTATATTTTCTTTTCAACCCCCTTAATATGGGTATCAAATGAAAGGGCTCGAAGAGTATAAAACGATAAAGTAAGTGACATCACACTAAATTCAATATGGCCACCACTCCAAGACGGCGGATTACATTTTCTTTTCAACCCCCTTAATATGGGTATCAAACGAAAGAGTTGAAGAGTAGAAAACGATAGAGTTAGTGACATCACACTAAATTCAATATGATCGCCGCTCCAATATTGCGGATTACATTTTCTTTTCAACTCCCTTAATATGGGTATCAAATGAAAGGGCTTGCAGAGTAGACAACGATAAATTTAGTGACATCATATTAAATTCAAAATGGCCGTCGCCACAAGATGGCGGATTATATTTTCTTTTCAACCCCCTTAATATGGGTATCAAATGAAAAGGCTCGAAGAGTAGAAAACGATAAAGTAAGTGACATCACACTAAATTCAATATGGCCACCACTCCAAGACGGCGGATTACATTTTCTTTTCAACCCCCTTAATATGGGTATCAAACGAAAGAGTTGAAGAGTAGAAAACGATAGAGTTAGTGACATCACACTAAATTCAATATGATCGCCGCTCCAATATTGCGGATTACATTTTCTTTTCAACTCCCTTAATATGGGTATCAAATGAAAGGGCTTGCAGAGTAGACAACGATAAATTTAGTGACATCATATTAAATTCAAAATGGCCGTCGCCACAAGATGGCGGATTATATTTTCTTTTCAACCCCCTTAATATGGGTATCAAATGAAAAGGCTCGAAGAGTAGAAAACGATAAAGTAAGTGACATCACACTAAATTCAATATGGCCACCACTCCAAGACGGCGGATTACATTTTCTTTTCAACCCCCTTAATATGGGTATCAAACGAAAGAGTTGAAGAGTAGAAAACGATAGAGTTAGTGACATCACACTAAATTCAATATGATCGCCGCTCCAATATTGCGGATTACATTTTCTTTTCAACTCCCTTAATATGGGTATCAAATGAAAGGGCTTGCAGAGTAGACAACGATAAATTTAGTGACATCATATTAAATTCAAAATGGCCGTCGCCACAAGATGGCGGATTATATTTTCTTTTCAACCCCCTTAATATGGGTATCAAATGAAAGGGCTCGAAGAGTATAAAACGATAAAGTAAGTGACATCACACTAAATTCAATATGGCCACCACTCCAAGACGGCGGATTACATTTTCTTTTCAACCCCCTTAATATGGGTATCAAACGAAAGAGTTGAAGAGTAGAAAACGATAGAGTTAGTGACATCACACTAAATTCAATATGATCGCCGCTCCAATATTGCGGATTACATTTTCTTTTCAACTCCCTTAATATGGGTATCAAATGAACGGGCTTGCAGAGTAGACAACGATAAATTTAGTGACATCATATTAAATTCAAAATGGCCGTCGCCACAAGATGGCGGATTATATTTTCTTTTCAACCCCCTTAATATGGGTATCAAACGAAAGAGTTGAAGAGTAGAAAACGATAGAGTTAGTGACATCACACTAAATTCAATATGATCGCCGCTCCAATATTGCGGATTACATTTTCTTTTCAACTCCCTTAATATGGGTATCAAATGAAAGGGCTTGAAGAGTAGAAAACGATAGAGTTAGTGACATCACACTAAAATGCTTCAAGATGGCGGATTATATTTTCTTTTCAACCCCCTTTATATGGGTATCAAATTAAAGAGCTGGAAGAGTAGAAAACGATAGAGTTAGTGACATCGCACTAAATTCAATATGACCGCCGCTTAACATGGCGGATTACATTTTCTTTTAAAATATGGGTATAAAATGAAAGGGTTTGAAAGTAGAAAATGATAGTTTGTGACATCACACTAAATTCAATATGGCCGCCGCTCCAAGAGGGCAAATTACATTTTCTTTCCAAGCCCCTTAATATGTGTATCAAATGAAAGGGCTTGAAGTAGAAAACGATAGAGTAAGTGACATCACGCTAAATTCAATATGGCCACCGCTCCAAGATGGCGGATTAAATTTTCTTTTCAACCCCCCTTTATATGGGTATCAAATGAAAGGGCTTGAAGAGTATAAAACAGTAAAGTTAGTGACTTCACACTAAATTCAATATGGCCCTGCTCCAAGATGGCGAACTAAATTTCTTTACCACCCTCCTGATATGGGAATTAAATAGGTACTAAAAAGCAAAAAAATAAAGTAAAAGGTAATTTTTTAAAAATAAAAAATAAAAGATAAAAAAGTATAAAAAACAAGCTTTTTAAGCCATTTACTAAAACGAATAAAATAAAATATGTCTAGGTTTTTGTTAAGATAATTCATTGCGAAATTGCGGCAAGTTTTGGTAAATTATAAAGCTTGTCGCGCGAATTGTAAAGAAAATACATAGGTACTTTGGCAAGTAGGTTCCTACTCGCTTATGAACCAATCACTGTTCAATAAAATTAATTGGTACCTACTTTCATGAACATTTCGCGCGACAAGCTTTTTGATTTATCAAAACTTTTCGCAATCTGGCATTGAATTATCTTAACAAAAACCTAGACTTATTTTATTTTATTCGTTTTAGTACATGATTTAAAAAGCTTGTTTTTAAAAACATTTTTATGTTTTATTTTTTTATTTGATTCGTTTTAGTACATGGCTTAATTAAAAGTTTGTTTTTAAAAAGGATTTTTACCATTTATTTTATTTACATTTCCTTTTTAGTGGGCCTGTAACACTATGTGTTTAATGGCTGAATCACCTGTATTTTGAAACATCTCTTCCGCCGTTCTCACATTTTAGGGCATTATTTTCTTAACAAACAATCAGAAAGTAAGGTTAAAATTTATAACGCAATTTTATTCTTTAATGTTTTTGGTCAGTGACAATAAAGTTGTCTGAAGTAAAAAAATAACCACACGTGGCTATTCGGCGCTGAAAGGTTACAATAAAGTTTGCTAAACAAAGCATATAGTTCAAATTCTTGGTAGTGGAAATCAAATACAATATACAGAGTGTCTCACTTAAGAGTGAAACAACCTTATAACTTCTTTAATTTGTAACCGACCAGAACGAAATTTTTACCAAAGGTAGAGGGCATTGTTGCCTGCTTATTTCCAAAAAAAAATTGGTTGCCAACTCCAAAGTCAAAGCCACCTGCGATGTCACAATCGAGGCTAAAAATCCGAAAATCATATTAGGCATTTTTGTTTCACTCTTCAGTGAGACACTCTGTATATGGCTTTTGGTCAGAAAAAAGTTAAGGGCTAATAATTCGGGCGACTACCATGAACTGAACATACCAACCAACAATAGCAGTAGTAGTAGGTAGGTATTTTGTTTTTAATAAGCATTGTGAGAGTTTTTCACTTCAGTTAAAAAACGAATAATTTGTTCAGTTAATGACGATATGCAAATACCTACAGTTTACATACATAAATAGTTTAACTATACAAGAAAGCGCAGTGTTATCTTACCTATCGGTTTAACCCGTGGTCTTCCCCTAGGACGTTTTGAAGATTTCTTATCTGAAAAACAAGATAAAAAGAATAAATAAGTAATTTTCTCCAACAAATAGCCTGCTAAAAACCATTTGTTTTAAATCAAAGAAACTCCTTTTGCTTTTGTTTGATAAGTAGGTAAATTGTCAGTGTACAGGGTGTCCTAAATTGGATGGTTTTATGGAGTTTATCCTATTTCCCGAAGGGACAGACGAAAAGTAGCTAAGGTGTAGTGTGCTCCATTTTCGAGAGAAGTTGAATGCTTAACACCGCATCCTGGTATCTCGATTTGTTTGGGAGATACTGGACGTTTCTCAAAATTTTGCAATTTTATCAAAGTGACAACTTTCTCATTTGAAAATTTCTTGTCAATGTAGAACATTTTTAAAGGTTTTTCACAGATTTTTCCTATACTCTATTTTTAGTTTTTGAAATATACACATACTGATTCCAACGGTATACAGGGTGATTCAGTTTCGGTTCTTAACATGAGGATCTCGAAAACAGATACGCAGTCGGTCAAATGGGGGCGAAGGGCAAAATTACACCTTCTGTTAACAATATGCCGTAGAGAAAAAAAACGAACTTCTGAAAATCAGACTTCATATTTTTCTGGCACAATTTGCGAAAATATTGACATGGTAAACTTTCCCGCTGAAACAACTTCTGGACTACATCATAGTATGTTTAGGTTTTCGGGCCGACATTTCGTTTTTGAGATAAAGATGGATTATCTTGATTTTTTTGTTTTGGCTATCAAAATGCATATTTACCATATAAAAAAATGGCCCTGAACAATGTATTTTTATTTTTGTCAAAGTTGGTCCAATTGTGACAGTAGTTTAACAACAGTGTGGAACAACCTTTCGTCCCCTTACTCCTCTCGTCCCCTCATATCTTACAACTCGTCGAACCTCACCTTGGAATTTAACATATTTTTTAGTTTAGTTGTTGCAGCATTTTTCCTTAGTTGATTTAAAATCATTATAAAGAGTTCCGAGAATCGTGGTTCGTCGATAATCATCTAAAAAATTAATTGCGAAGTCTGAATAAGATCTAAGCTAATTATTGTACCTAACTAACTAATAATGGACAAAATGTAGTTTTTTTGTTTTGGTACATTGTGATTAAAATGTTTCTAATCCCAAAAAAGGAGATCCTGATCACTTCCAAACATAATTATATCACCGTACGCCACTGTAATCTATTCCGATATAACATCACTAGTGTCACATGAAAATAAGTAGGACCTGGATTAATAACAAAATTAAAACCAAATTTAATAAAGATTTCAACAGATTTCCACACTAAACATTAAACTCTTCGAAGAAAAATTTAACGATACAAAGCATAATAATGTTCGGTTTTTTCTTTGTTCTATAATTTATTATACTTAATTCTGTTGAAGGAAATGGGAATTTAAGGGATTATATAGGCATTATTAGGAAAGCGAGATTTGATTTAATGAGACTGGAAAAATAGACTGTTTTAGCAACATTTTTTTTTGTTTTTTAAAAAAAATACGTTAAGTCAATATTAAATTAAAATTGAAAGTCTTTAAGTCAAAACTTGTAAATTATAAACATTGTAAATTATAAACATGTTTTTAACCCTTCTCAAGATATTTCTCTTCTTCATTATTGTAACAAAGGTGTTACTTTAAACTTACTTGAGAATTTAGAGATTTTTAAAGCTAAACATTCAACTAATCTCCAAATTGTAAACGATCAACTAGAATTTTCCTATTTACAATTCCATAAGTATTTAAAATTTCTTATTTCTACCAATGACTAGTTCTTCTTTTTTATTGTTGAAAGCGACTTGATACCTATTTATATTTTTTTAAATTTTCGTTTTATTTCCTCATCATTACAATTTGGCTTACTTCCCCTTTATTATTATTATTATATATATATTATATTATTATATATATATTTTTTACCATCCCTATAAACTTGAGATTTCCCTTCAAAAATTATATTTGTCCTTTTATTCCTTTCAACCTTTTTCAACCGAATTTTATTTACACAAATATTTTCAGTGTGTGTGGTGTGCCCAATGACGTCAAAACCTATAGACGTGGTGCCCCATTGTTAAAATGCCCTATATTTTGACTCCAAGATTAAATATATCCATACTACTCTAACAACATGCTACAAACAAAGACAGAAAGTCAACCATCAACCAACTATACACCCGGTGATTCCCGGTTATAGTTCCTCCAGAATCACACTTAGATATCGCATGTTTTTTCTTGTTTGGGGGCGCCGGAAGCATCGGAACCTCACCTGAAGACTCGAGGGATGGTCTAACGACGCCAGCCTCCGACCCCAGAGTCGCAGTAAGTTCGCTACGGCTCGACAAAAAGGGGCAATTTCTGACAATCTCGCGACATTTTCGGAATAATTTAATGGAGCGCTTAGATTGTGATTAGTTCTGGGCGTCAAGCGTTTATCAAAACAAACCTGTCTATAGGTTCTGACGTCATTGGGTGTGCCTATTATCGACTGCGCAGCAGGAGTGGTATTTTATTAGCATTGGAATTATAATGAGTGTTAAATTAAGGAAAGGTATTATCTTTTATTAGGCATACCACGAGTTGTATTTAAAAAGAGAATTTAACAACTGCAAATAGTTAGTTTGACAGCTGCTGTCATTTAGATTGAACTTTCGGTCCTGAATAATATATGTTTTTTGTGCTAATAGATATTTAAAGATCAATGTGTTAACTGAAAACATATATTCTAGTCCTATATTAAATTTGGTAATGTGAAGAAGTTATCGGGTTATCAGTTTTAGCTGCCACAATATTGGTTTACCGTAAACTAGGACGTAACTAAGAGAGTAGGATTTCAGCGATTATTTCCCTCATACTGCTTGCATCCAATAAGGTAGCTCCTTCCATAAAAATCCAACCACTAATATGCCTCTGCTAGCGATAATTGCAAATTATCGCGGTAATACCACTAGTGCAATTACTTACCACTTCGTTGCTTAGCAACCGCGAATCTGTTCGATACAAACACGTACTTCTTAAAATTTGGGTTTTACACTGTTCTAAATTCTATGCAGCTTGTAAATTTTGTTGCGGTATTATTAAGCATTGTATCAATGAATTTATATAACTTTTACACTGTTAAATTGTTCTTATTGGACCTCGGTCTCCGTTTAAATTTATGACACACATTCAGAAAATAAACCAACTCTGACAGAGTGGATATTAAATTAATGGCTTTCTGAAGTGCCCCTTCAAGTTTTTGTTGAGAATTAGTTAGGTATTAAATAGTGTAAGTACTGTATGTCAAAGATGTAATGGGAGAAACTCCAAAAAGGAACAATTTGGGCATACCGTACAGTCCTTAAATGTGTTTCTGAAATAATTCTAAAGATATTTTTCACAATGTACAGTTATTTATTAGATATTTTGTTAATGCTTACCTGTAGCTTTGCATGGTGGTCTACCTCGGGGACGTTTCATAATAGGCAGCTCTGTAAATGTACATAAATTAAATTTTGTTATACTAACATTATTTATTTTTTAAATCGACATTAAAAAGTCTCAGAATCGTCAGTAAAAGCTCACTAATCGACACTAAAGTAAGTCATTTTTGTACGATTTCTTCCATCAGTATCAGTGGCCTTGGCGAGATGTAAGAGCAAAAAGCGTATGATCTTTGGTAAGAACCAAACGTCTAACGAGCCCGTCGCCCGTTAAATGCGGCCAGATATTCAAAACCCGACCAATAAAGTATCATTTAACTTTTCAGCCCCATTTACGCAATTTATACCTATAAAAAGGCAATCTTTCAGTATAAATATTTTGGTCGGTTTGAACATCAGTAATATATTCTATGCAGACTGCAAGAGAATGACCTGCACGTCACTTGCAACTACCGCATCTTGCTCGATTTACAGGCAAAGCTATGGCGCGGGCGGTAGGCTCACGGATGGATGACCCCCTTCTCTTTCAATTATTTTGCATAATAAAACTTGTTTTTCCCACTGATATATATTCGGCACTGATGAGTTCCTTTTTATAACTCATGTGGTTTATTTGCCTCGGCCATATAGGTCACGGCAACAAAATTTCACATTCGTTATAAAAAGTTGAACTTCAATGCCCAAAAAACGAATTTGTAGCAAAAATTAAGGGAAATTCGAGGGTGTACTTAAGTTACCAAATAAATAATAAAATAATAATTCTCATGTAGGTACCCAAGAGCAACTGAATGCTTGTGCGGGGAAGGGGGGCAATTACTATTATTTTGTCTCCGTTGGCATTTGCGGCTAGGGTAGTCTTTTCTCAATAGAACTAGGATAGCATTCGCTAAGTACTACTGAAAACCCTAGAAAACCGTAGTGATCCTTAAAGGATTCATTTTTTAATTCTGAATCCAACGATATAATAATTTGACATATTTGTCTACAAATAATAAATAATAATAATATTATAATATATATAATATATAATATAATATATATATATATATATATATATATATATATATATATATATATATATATAATATTATAATATATATAATAACAAATAATAATTTAGTCCGAAATGGCGCCTCATATATCTCTATCTGGATATTTATGAGAACACTCAAAGTTTATACCTACGTATCTTTTATTATTTCTGATAAAGATCTCTAAAATATCACAGCATATATTGCATTGGCGTAGCTAAGGGGGGGCTGGGGGGGGGGCTAGGCTCCCCCTGGTATAAAAATAGCCCCCCTGACAAATTCTAGCGTTTATTTTTATAATTTTTTTGAACCTTACTAAGCTGATTTAATCTTGTTGCGTGTTCGTGTTATTGCGTATAGTAATAGACACTGACTAAAATACTAATGACAAAATAAAACAAACTAAACAGCGGCAAGACTGAACACTGGCAACACTGCCGTCACGCACTCACCCCGCACCCGACCCCGTCAGTCCGCCACACGCCACACTCACAGAATTAGCATCACTCAGGGACTCTTTAAAATAAGGGGACCCAGCATTTCACAGTCTATCACATAGGAAAAGTGAAGCCTTGAGGGGAATTTTGTTTTCTGTAGACTCCAAGGAGACCACATAAGTGTGCTGGTACAAGGTTATGTTATTATGTCAGTGTGTCCGACTGCCATCAGGTCATCAGGTTTTATGTGATAAGATAGTGCCATAGATTCTAAAGGAGGCAAAAAATTTCCCATCATAATTCACCATTTTTAAGTTTTCTAACTTCCAGATACTCAGATGTGACAATTAAAGAATTTCAACTATACAATAAATTTGTTTCATTTGACAGTTGCCACATTCTGTATTTGTAGACACAACATTGTCCACTCTAATTTTTAGAAATCATGGAAACCATTATTAGTTTTTACTAACAATCAAAGTACCTGTTTTATTAATAGATTCTCCGATAAAATGGCATACTTGGCATCACTGATACCATTAGAATGTGGAAATAATAGGCCTCACTTTGGAATGTATAATGCTGGGTCCCCTTACTTTAGAGAGTCCCTGGCATCATTGCGAACCTGGACGGCTGGACGTGACTGCTTACTGTGATTGATATGTAATACTGCGAAGACGCCATTATACATCTATATTTTTACTTATGCAATATCAGTATACAGGGTGAGCTTTTTCGATGCCCACTATGGAGATCTCGGAAACTAGCAGACCTTGAACAAAGGTTAAATGGGGAAAGAATTGCAGTTATGAATGCTCAATCTAATGCCCCTTTTGGATTTTTAAAAAAGTTCATGGCTCACTAGATATTTTGAAAAGAGTGATTTTTTGCTAGTTCATCAGATCTCTGTAGCTCCGTTATTTCTGATTATACAAAAAACTGTAGAGACAAAAATTGTAGATAATTTTGGGCTTAATAAGATAATCTAATACAATTTTTTATGTTGTTTGTGATTTTGTACATATGACATTAAATGTAAATCATAGTTGGCTGTGGCCTTATAAAATCGGCCATTTTTTTATCTTTCCAAAGATATAATACTCGGCATAGTTATTATAAAAAAGAAAAGAGCTATGGCTAATTTTCTGATTTTGTTTAAATTTTCACATAGTCAGCCATGGAATATTTTCATAATTACGTTCTATTTTATAATTAGACATACTTCAAACTTTCTAATATTTTGTTTTTAGCTTATAATAGGTATTGCATCTTTTTAAAACTGAATTTGTCGCCTTTCTTAGAGAGCGCCTGTCAATACTGGCAATCGCTTCTAAAACAGCTGCTCTTAATTCAACAATTGTCTCGTACTTTATTTTGTACTGTTCCCCACAAAAAGAAATCCAAAACAGACGATCGGGGGATCGGAGCTGGCAGGAAATAGGTCTATTTCTCCCTATCCAACTATTTGGATAGAGCTGATCTAGGTAATTTCTTACTGGCAAATAATTATGTGGTGGAGCTCCAACATGGTAATTTTTGTTTTATTTTGTTACATTTTGTTACCAGCTAAAAATAAAATATTTGAAAGCTTGAAGTATGTCTTATTATACAATAGAACGTAATTATGAAAATATTCCATGGCTGACTTTGGAAAGCTCAAAAAATGGCCGATTTGATAAGGCCACAGCCAACTATGATTTACATTTAAAAAAAAACACAAGTTTATGTCATATCTCAAAAATTACAAACAACATAAAAAATTGGATAAGATTATCTTATTAAGCCCAAAATTATCTACAATTTTTGTCTTAACAGTTTTTCTGTATAATCAGAAATAACGGAACTACAGAGATCTGATGAAATAGCAAAAAATCACTCTTTTCAAAGTATCTAGTGAGCCATGAACTTTTTTAAAAATCCAAAAGGGGCATTAGATTTAGCATTCAAAACTGCAATTCTTTCCTCATGTAACCTTTGTTCTAGCTCTGCTAGTTTCCGAGATCCCCATAGTGGGCATCGAAAAAAACTCACTCTATATGTAGTAAAGTTGTGTGTATTTAAATTAATAATGTTGTGCCGATTAAAATAAGTAAATAAGCTCTGCTATAGTTTGCGTAAGTACTTTAATTTTCTTCATTTAGTTCAGTAAGTTCATTTACAAATAAGTACCTACCTAATTAATAATTTGTCAATTATTGACAATTGACTATTCATTCATCCGAGCAATAACCCACGATACACAGAAAATGCCCGCGCGCAGGTACTGTGACGTAAACGGTGAGGCTTATTCGACAAAATCATGGCTTACTTTTATTTTTAAACGGAAATTTGAGTCGGTTTATAGTGAGTTAGGTAAACACATATACACCAAAGTGTTTATATGCGGCGCTCCGGCGCTTTTGCGGGTTACTGTTACTGAATCGCATCTCCTTCAGGGGCTTAAGCCCCCCCCGGAGAAAAAAGGCTAGCTACGCCTATGATATATTCTTCTGTCAAAAACATTTTTTTTAACTGTAAATATTAACTATAGCTTCAGCAACAAAATTTGAAATTAATCTCGACAGGCAAAGTGTTATGTTGCATTGAGAGCCTATATACGTGATTGTCAGTTTTATTATCATGGCTGACCTGATTTTTTTCATAATTTTTCATCATTATTATTATTCATATTATTATTATTCATACTTGGATCGAACATCGAGACCATGTTCTCTACTTTGATGGAGCTTATTTGATAAATGGTTGCAGACATATACGCCAAATTATATATAGGTATTATATTTATATATAATTATATATAATTAGACTCAGAGTCCCATAATGGTTAAATAATATGTGTAAGTTATAAAAAACAGAAAATCACTTTCATTTCCGCTAAAATCGGAAGTAATTTAATAAAACTGAATATTCAGGAAACTACTGTCAAAAAAATTAGAAAAATGTATTCAAGTTGACGGAGGGACAATATAAAATACGACAATTTAGAGATATTTGGTTATTTTGTTGTTAGTTGTTATGTTCAGTTTAATTTATTTATTTTTTTAAATAAAAGAAAAAATCGTTATTTTCTTAAATTTGACTTTTTATTACGAACTAACTAGGCCAATAAAAATTGTGCAATTTCAAGGCCGTAGAACACTTTTATCGAAAAAAAAAATATTACTAAAATGTTTTATCCTGTTAATACAGCGTGCGCGCACACATTGGTATTTTTCGAAATTTGGACCTAAATTATTATTCTGTGACTCTGTATAAGATGCAACTTTGGAAATTGGTATTAAAGGTTTTGATGGATGGCTAAATCGATTAGACAATTAGTTTTTTTCTTTAAAAAAATGCCTGATAGGGTTTCGCCATTTTTTGGTGTTAGTTTTATATCATAGCAGGCCATGCAAAGGGCCTAAATAAAAAAATGGAAATCACTGAGTACAGCTGTTTAAGTGCAATATACTAAAAAAGAAAAAATAATAAATCGGTTGATCCATTAAAAAATACCGGTTTTTCATGAACCACACTGTAGATGCTTTGAGATACTTATATTTACAAACAACCTAAAGGTGGATTTATAAACTCGACGTTTGCGTTGGCGCTCGCAGTTGCCGTTTGCGTCGAAAATTCAATCCCAATATTTTACGTGTAACCGTTTATAAAATGCCGTCGAATGCTGCCGTCTGCGTCCGATGCCGTCCGAGATAAACTATTTTCATCTTTTTCACGTTCCGTCGTTCACATTTCTGGACGCAAACTGCGAAGGTCACCGTCAACTTCGAGCGCCAACGCAAACGTCGAATTTATAAATCCACCTTAAATCGTATCAAAAAACTGGGAACCTTGAATGTGCCAACACTAACATCTTTTTAAAATCATGAAACAAAACAATGCATTTGGTAATGTATCTGTTCCAATACAGGGTGAGTGTTTTTTTTTTATGATCAGTAGGTAAGGGGAATATGGGGATCTCGGGAAATAGCGGAGATAGTATAAAGGTTAAATAATGGGGAAAGAATTGCAGTTTTATAGGCCCAATTTAATGCACCTTGTGGATTTTTGAGAAAAATCATGGCTTACTAGATATTTTGAAAAAACGAAAATTTGGCCATTTATTCTAATCCACCTAGCTTCGTTGTTTCTGATTTTAGACAAAAAGTGTAAACACAAAAGTTGGAGGGAATTGTGTCCCCAATGTGGTTATCATGTCCTGCTTTCTGCTGTCCTGCTGTCATTTTCGAGATGACACAAACTTGTGTTTTTTTTAATGGAAACCATAGTTATTTCCGTTATTTTTCCGAATAACCATATCGACTATTATATCGTTGGAAATTGCCGGAAATTTTATCGAAAATTCCATACCTACCTTTTTTGACCAATCAGAGGCTCGTTTTTTGCTTCGTTGTCATGGCAATTCAAAAAATTTCCGGAAATATTCTCACTTGCTCTAGGCAGCAGGAGGTGATTACAGTGGAAATTTTTTTGACAAATGTCATTATTATAATGTGACATTGTAACAATTAGATACCCGACAAAAATTTTGATAATAATTTCGTTTAATTTACGTGTAGGTATGGAATTTTCTTACCGAATCCCCCACGTTCTTGAATTAATATCCGGAAATTTTTCTCTAACACGATTTTTTTAAGAAAATTCGTGTACTCGAAAATTTTCCGACAATAATTCAAGCACTAGGGAGATTACTAGTGATAATTTTTTCGAAAGCGCTATTTTGCCTAGAAAGATCACGAGTATAAATTGGTCTTTTATTTTCTGATAAAATTCCGAGAGCGAAGCTCAAGGGATTTTATCTCTGAAAATAAAAGCTCAATTTGTACGAGTGGTTTATTGTTTATTGACAGCTTCGTCTGTAGCGTTCGAGTAAACAAACATGACGCTTGGATATCCAAGGCAAATGCGATTATACCTACACCCTGTCAGCGTTGGTTTATTTACATTACATACATTATTGGTTTTATGCATCCAAGCTTTCTCTAATTGTTTTTTCAAAATTTTCAACCTGCCTCAGCTGTTTTAGGCTGAGAGTTAAACGGCACTGCACTCACAATATTTTGGCATATTCTCAAAAATTGTTGGGACATCACCTTCCTTTAGCTTAGGTGATATTCTCTATAGGTATTTTCCTCCCACAACACATTTGTCCACTTTAATTATTGTTTCACTTTCTTGAAAATGTGTTAGCCACACATACTTAAGGGTTTTTTAGAAATTAAATCTCAGTTGGGATTTGACGAATCCATTTTTGGCGGAAATTTTCATCCCGAGCCAAAACAAATGTTTGTTATGGCCACACTTTTCTTCCTGGCTTTTGTAATATGTATAAATATAATATAAACAGACCCAATATTTGGTATTTAGGTTATTTTTTACGAAATAAAAATGAAAACTAACCTCAGTAGGTATACTGTAAATATTGACGAGGTCTCAGTTGATCGGCAGCGTGAAAGACCGAACAGAAACCATATCAGGGCGTGGGTCGACAACGAAAATCATCGAGTACATTACAACACTGATTTATTTCGCACAAGGTGAAGGGTGAATACAATAAATACACAAACCCGAACGTAGTCAACGGGAACGGCTTCCAGCCACCCGGACCGTCTGAACTCGCAGATCTCCCGTAAGCAGTTCACCCCTCTGTGTCTCAGGCTCCACTGTCCAATACTAATACTGTCCCATGTCCATAATAGTCCATTCCGGGTTCCCTATTCTGTGGTTCGGGGGAGAATTCCCCTTACAGCGCTCACGCGTCGCGTCGCGTCGGTGCGAGCGGCACCAATACTCTTGGACGGCACGACTCCCACCCAGACACCCAGAGGCCATAATAACACCTGGGCGGTTCCCCTCCGCCAGGACACACGCGCACTAGACACAAACTTGTTTCTAAAATATAGACTAAGACGTTTAAAAACACTTTAAACATTGAAAACTTCTCAAAACCCAAGCTGCCGCTTTCAGTTATGTGACAAATGACAGTAATGTCTGACTAAGATGATCACGTGATTTTTGTGCGCCAGGGCCTGTCTTTATAGTAGGCCTTGGGAGAATAGGTGATTGCGTCATTTGGGCGATGGTTAGAAAATTAATTCTGCGCTCTGCAAATGCAGTAAACTTGAAAGACCTTTTACATCTTAATAGATTTATCTCTGGGATTTACTAAGTATTGTCCTACCCTGGGATTACCTTAGTTTTCTAGGGGTTTTCGTAGTGTTTGCGCAAATGCTGCCCTAGTTACTTCGGGAAAAGTTGGCCCTAGCTGCAAATTTCAATGAATAATAGTGATTGTAGTTGCTTATGGAGTATTCCTAGTTTGAAGGTAATCATCTGTCGAAATATCAATCATTGAATTACTCACTAGGCGGGTTTTTCCGGGGCCTGCCTCTGCGTTTCTTTTGTGGAAACAAAAGATCTGGCATCTCATAACTACCACTGTCTTCTACTTTTAGTCTATTGTTTGTCGATTGCGTCGGAGGTGGCAAATCTTCTTGATGAATTGGTGCAGATAAATCTGTATCTTCATGTTCTTCAGACAAAATTTGTACATGCCCGATAGTCTACAAATCGTAATAAGTATTTAGGAAAAAAATAACCGAGTGGAACACTACTTACGTAAAGTGAATCTGAAGGCAATTCTGCATTTAGTTGCGTCAAATCATCTATGACACCGTGAATGATACGTAAGTGATGCTTAAGTTTATCGTGCCTTGAATAAGCCTTATCACAATATTCACATACATAGGGCCGTTCTCCAGTGTGTACCAGTTGATGACGGGATAAATGGGACGCCCTTTTGAAGCTAAAATAATAAATATTTTATAAGTGACAATTGAAACAAGAGTACAAGCTTTGTAAAAGTAAAATATATGAAAATTTGTTTATATTTCCTGAAATGCTTGTCGTACTAATACACCTTTTTAAGTGTATTTTTTGTCAATCTAGTGCGCACTCCGCGGGAAATGCGCGCTGCGGCTGCTGAGTGCGCCTGCGGATTGCGCGTCGAAGGTGTACTATATCTACAATGCGCACTCCGCATCCCTTATCATAAAGAAATTATTGTTTTATTATTATTGGGATATACTATTGTCCCTGTTTCGCATAGAACTTTGCATGTGAAAGGTAAAATATCAGAATGGAAAAGAAAAATTTTTAATAATAATTTTCACCCTCACAATAAATACTCCAAACTAAGACTATATGATAAAGTTATGCGTAATGCGCATTACAGATATACCTTATTAAACGCACAAACCACACGCGCGCTCGGCAGATATAGGTACCATAGCTTTATGTCAACCAACCATTGTTTTCTCTATGTTTTACGGAGAATATTAAAATTTTGTATATAAATTTCTCCCCCTATTCGGCAATTTCTCAACTAATTATTTAGTATCTTTGCCGCGCTTCTTTGTCGAGTACTATTTCACATATGGATTCTCTTGCAATTACGGCACTTGCAAATTTTTAGCACTGACTTTTATACGACTTTCTCTATAGCCTTCACCCTTATGTTGTGCGAAATCACTATACTTACCAAGCTGGACAGTCATCACATTTATATTTTCTTTCCTTGACAGCCCATACATTGTGCCTTGAAGTTTCCTCCAAATTAATCCTTGGTACAACCACTGAAATATCAGATACACCTCTAGCGGTTTTGGATAGTTGTATGTGCTCTACAAAATGGAGCATTAAGTAGTGTAAAATAAAAGGTAATCATAGACTGAGGTGTTTTGGTACTTATTTGCTACCACTAAGGCTGGAATGGCAATGTTGGTCCGGGCAAAATAATCGATTAATAAAAAAATAATTGATTAATCGATAGATAGACTATATATTCTGAAATAAACAATGGATTAATAGAATAATCGAACAATTGATTATGCGATTAATCGAACAAGCTATTATTTGATTAAACAATCAATTATCTGATTAATTAAATAATCTATTAATCACGCAATCGATAAATCGATCGCTAACGTATCCATTGAAAAATTCGCATCAAACAGAAGAACTGTCAATTTCAAATGGTTATTTACTACCTGAAATGCATGTCAATAGGATACTGTTTGTTCTAGTTTTTCTTTCGTCATGCTATTTATTTAAATTTTATTACCATCATTTCTTTTGAGGCATAACTGAAATGTAATATCGCTTTTATTTTGCAATGTTGCCTAAAAAATTAAATAGTTATCGATCAATAATCGATTACTTCACTGTTTTGCCAATCGACCAATAATCGATTAATCAATAGTTTCATTAATCGATTAACCGATTGTTTGATTCATCGATTGATCGATTGTTTGACTATTCGAAATTAATCGATTGTTTGATTAATCGATTAGTCGATTGTTTGATTAATCGATTATAATCCATTGTTTGATTAATCGATTATACTTAGTCGATTGTTTGATTAATAGATTGATCAATTAATCAATTATAGTCGATTATTTCCGATAATAAATAATCTATTATAAAATTTGTTAATCGCCCTGTTAATACTAACGTATTACGTATTTTAATAAAAAGGTCCAATTAGCGGCCGATTTTTGGTTGTGATTTTACTCATTAAGTATGCCTTCCAACGAGCATTACGATGCGTATATTCTTAGGTTAGTAAGGTATGAATCAGAAAGTCTTCTTCATTAATTCGCAAACTCGGAAAACAAGAATGCAGTTACCGAGGGCTTAAAGGGCTGTTCTGGTTACCTGGATATGTATCTTGTATGCTGCCAGTGATAAGAATACAATACAATTTCTTGATACAAAACAAAGTGTGTGTTTGTTTGTCTGTCAGGGCGTTCCCATGGCAACTTGATTAAAATTTGCTAGAATATTTTGATTGTTTCTAGAGAGCATGTTTTGCATTGCTATAAAAAGGGAGTGGATGAGAGGGTGTGCACTGTGCAAACGGGTGAATTTAAAAATATACTTAGCGAGTGATAATGTGTTATTTTCTATGTTTTTGAGATCGAGGAAGTAAATTTTAGAATTATTTTCAGTCAAAGTAAATGAGAATGGTTACGAGGGGATGAAAGTCTAAACAAGTTAAAACATGTCTAGGAACAAAGATACTCTTCAACTTCTCGGGCTGAATTCCGAAAAATTGGGCTGTACCTAAATAATTTCGGTAGCTATTTTATTCATAGAATTTTCTTGAGAATTCAACGCCTGTCAATATAGACCAATGAAATGACATAATTTTTGAAATATTAACTTTAAAATAATTTGAGTAGGGAAATAGTTAATAGGTTCTTCGAAATAGGGAATAGAAGCAATAGGGGTTTCAGGTTTCATGAGTGAAGTGTTGTGTGGATAGTCCAGTTTGTTTTTCGTAAGCTTCGTTAACAAAATCGTCAATATTAAAGTCGTAGTCATGCGAGGGAGGATTTACACAAATTGAGTCGGATTCATGCATATTTAGTTCGATGCGGGAACGAGCGTCGGCTACAAAATTAACTATGCCTTTGCGATAAACAATTTCGAAATTGAATTCTATTTAAGTTTTCATCGGGCAAGACGTGAGTGAGGTTCTTTAATTTTATAGAGCCATAATAAGATAATGCGAATTTTACACCAAAAAAATAGGGCCAGAAATATTTCCAGAATAGTTTCGTTCTGAGGTAAAAAGAGTGCGGGAGAAGAAAGGATTGGTTTTCCTTTTTGGAATAGGACAGAGTCAATAGCAACGTTAGAGGCGTCAGTAGTTAGTGTGAAACGTAGAGAAAAGTCAGGGTATCGATACGTCATTTTCTATGTTTCTAGGATCAATGGATTCAATTCTGGCATTATTTTAAACAAAAAAAAATGAAAATAATTACGTGGGGATGAAGATGACAGTCTAAAAAAAGTGTCAATATATCGGTTTCTACAAATAAACAAATATCAGATACCTATATAACCTATTTCAATATTTTGCACTATTATACCTTTTTCCGTTTTTTCAGACGAAGTGCTAGATCGCCTGCCACTGATGTCTGGTCTTCCAGTTTGCACACCATTTTCAGAATCATTTAAGTCAATCCTAGCACGTTTCCTTTCTTGAACAGGGACCTTGCCCAGATTAAAATCGGATTCCTAAAAATAATTAAAACAAATTAAAACTATACTGTTTTACAATCAAGTGCTGAATTTTTCAAAAATTGCTGACTTTCTCTAAATTTCATCAAAGTTGTACTAGAAATTAAATATTACTTATATCTAAATATCTACATCACCTGCCATAAATTAATAATATAGGTACCTGTCTCTATATATTCGACCGTTTTCCATGACCCTGTATAGGGTGTCTCAAATAATGTATTAAGTTCAATTGTTTCCTTAGATAAGGATAGAGACCAACTAAAGATCAGGGTTATGCAGTTTCTCCATTACGGCTATGTCAAAAAAATTGACAGACGGTATTATCACATCCTGTCTGATATTAAAATGTAAATAGATTTTGTTATTTTATTACTACAATTTGTATTCTCAGACAATTTTAACGCAGCATCTGACCTGAGCGCATTTGCAAAATGTCGAAAAAATTTACCATTTGGGGATTTGGAGTGGTATAGGGGTATCACCCCAAAATAATCAAAGCTTTTTTAAATCAAAGAGTTTGTCGCACGAAATAATCATAAAACTATGTAGGTAGGTACCAATTAATTATATTGGACAGTGATTGGATGATAAGCAAGTACTTGCCGAAGTATGTAGGGGAACCTGGGTAACAGTGAGACATGGGTAAGAGTGAGATATTCAAAATATCCCTTCTCCTATAAATAGCTCATAGATGGCACTAGGTGTGCATGTGTGCATAATGGCAAGACCCAAAGTCAGCCTTCTCCATTACTTTCACTGATCCCGCCCATTCAGTTTAGAAGTTGTGATGTTGCTGTGAAGATTGCACGCCAATTCTAATTTTTAACGGTTGGATTGAGCTTCTGCAGGAACTGTCAGAAAACTGCGACGTTTTTTTTTTAAATAAATAGGGGGCTGTTTTCTATAGTGTTGACAGGTGTTTGGTACAACTAAAATTCAAAAATAATATTTGAGATTAGTGTAGTTATCATATTTTCATTTCGTTATACCATGGGCAACAGTGAGACAATGTCATCAGGGGAACAGTGATACGCATTACTTACCCATAGGTATTGTCTCACTGTTCCCCATATAATAGATAAGTATTGCTTACATTTGTATACTTACAATGTGCTAAAAATTAGAAGGTTTTCAATTTAGTTTCAGATATAAACCCATAAAATTGCATACATTCTGTGTATACCTACTTACCTGTTCAACTAAAAGTAAACAGTTACTTCCATATAGTGTCTCAATGTTCCCCACCCCTGGGTAACAGTAGGACATATATCAAGTGCACTTTCAATTTACTTTAGACTTTTAAAGGACAATAGTATGACCATGCTGCTTTTCATATAGGTTTCGGAATCACATAGAAACAAATTGCTAATAAATAATTTAAAAAATTATTCGAATTTCGAGTTATATAAAAGGAAAAAAAATGTCTCACTGTTACCCAGTCTCCCCTACTTTCTGTACAATTCGCGCGCCAAAGTTTTTTGATTTCAAAAAGCTTGTCAAAATTTAGCATTGAATTACCTTAACGAAAAGCTAAACTTATTTTATTCGTTTTAGTAAGCTAGTTTTAAAAAGGTTTTTTCTTATTTTTTATTTTATTTTGCGCTTTTTAGTAGTTAATTGCCATGTCACGAGGTTAAAGAAATTTAGTGCGCCATCTTGGGGCGCCCGCTATCTTGGGGTATCCGCCATATTAGATTTAATATGACGTCACTCACCTTATCATTTTATATTTGTCAGACCCTTTCATTTGATATCCATATCAATGGGGTTGTAAAGAAAAGTTAATTCGCGATCTTATTGGAACGACGGTCATTATGAATAAATTGCAATAATGCTATATTATATTGTCGCCAGTACCAAAAGTGTGTGCAAAATTTAAGCTAAATCGGTAAGGTTGGTTAGAAGTGGTTTATAATTCAGTTGCAAGATTTGACCACGTACGTCGTACACAGTAACTAACTAACTAACAGCAAGTTAAATAAAAGCTTGTAATTAAAGATTTTTGTTATAAGTATTTTTTCCTATTTTCTTTTATTAATTGCTAAGCGAAGAATAGTTGCATGTCATATATGCAGAATAGGCATTAGCCGCCTTTCGCTATCAGCTGGCCTCGCTCGCTCAAGTAGCTAACATCCGTGGGCTTCTAATGCTCATTTTCTGCTCATATACTATTTATTTAGAGCCTTCTCGGTCACAAAAATATGGTAAAAAATACGAACGAGCTTTATTTTTAACTAACTTCAAGACGCCGCTTATAAAAAAAGAGTGGAAGGCCCCCTCTTATGCTACAAATATTGCCTTCAAGTTTATGCAACTTAAAGACTCATATAAAATAGAAACGTTACCAAGCTTTTAGAGCGCATGCAAGCGGCTTACTGTTCGTGTTTTATTAGACTGCTACCCTGGATTTCAGCTACTTGCAAGCAGAGTACAGAAAAATTCCGCTCGGTCGCTTGTGCTCAATAGGTATCAGTATCAGTAGTCTACTTACGCGTGCGCATTCATGGTTTCAGCAGAACTTTTCAAACCATCTGAAACTGTCAGGAGCATGTACAGTTTCATTTTTGGAACGTCATAAATAAAACTGCTCGCTGCTCCTGACAATTTCAAATTAATTTGAAATTCTTCCGAAACAGACCTCCCTTAACATCTGGTTCGCTCAGGTTGCTGTCATTTTTAGAGCGACTAATGTAATCCGTGCGCGTTATAAGGGCAATTTTAAAGCTTGCAAGCAAATCGCTCTAAAAGCTTGGTCACTTGATACGCAACTATTGCCACTTACCGCCGGTCCATCATCGATGTGTACCTTTGATATTTCTAATTCCTCTGCCAAGTTGTAAACAGCAATTGCTTTTTCTCTGGGCAAATCAAGATTCCCTTTGTAAATAAGGTCTACAAGACACTGCAAAAGGCTCACATTCACTCCAAATAAAACTAAGGAGATTTGTGATCCTGGATTGTTGAGAAAGATTTTTCTTAAACAGGGACTGGCTGAAGCTAATATTAACTTATGGGCTTTTACAGAGCCTTCCTTGCAACAGAGCGTTACATCTGTTAAAAGTTCATCTTGTAACATGTTTTTCATGGTTGACGTCATATTTTCCAAATAATGCTCAGACATTATCTTAACAATTTTGGGCTTCATCTGTAAGAGACAAAAAAATATCTAATTAAATAAATTGAATTAAATCTAGATAAATAGTAGAGACAAGGATAGTAGACATTTCTATTACACATAATCCACAAATTCTGCTATTTTTCTGGCAAAGTTCATATAAGAACTAAAATTATGTGGGCTAAAGAAGAGAAAAATTAATTAAAATTCGCAATAAGAGAGGGGCGTGAGGGGGAGTGACTATTATGTTTGACGGTAAAATTGAGTAAACCTCCGATCAAATATGACTAGATAAGTAATACCTGGTTTTTACACGTATAAAATGTTCGTGGCCTACAATAATAAAATACATGACCTCAATATCAGTGTTGATTGCTGTCAATGGACCCAACGACATGGGCGCGTATATTCTAAGGGGCCAAAAATTAAAACAATAACTATTCTAATAAAACATTGTATTTTCATTTCAGGCTACAAACATACAATACAAAAACACTTAGAAGAAATATAACTAGGTACTTATTTACATAATTTTACATAAATGATGATAAAAAAGCTATTCTTATGGGGGGTTAGGTTAAGAATATTCTAAATTTACCTAAATCAGTTTCTTATCAGATATTTAAAATTTTTGGATATTAACTTCTATGTACTAATATATTATTGTATGATTTGATTCATTAGGAATAAACTTATTTTATATTTTTTACTTCATTTAAAAAAATGTTTTCTTGCATATTGCCCAAGCACGTATGGCTCTCTTTGGACTACTCATGTTGTCGCTTTTGATGTCCCCAAAATATCTCTGCTTTTTTAATGTACGTACGTCTGGAAATGAAAAAAAAAGTATACTAGGGTTATTTTTAAACAAAATGTTATTATAATTTTATACAGGGCAATGAATTTAAGACTGTCGAATGAACAGTGGTGGAACTACCGGAATTAGTACATAGGTATTAACTTCTTGATCGAAATGCCCTCTTTGACATATTATTTCTCCGTGTTTGGCTGAAATCGACAAACAAAAAAATTAAATTGTTCATTAAATTAGCACAAAATGAAAGCAGCTAATATAAGAAAATACCATCCATTAAGTGAAGTGAAGTCCTCTGGCAAATTATATGGTAAGATGTTTATGGGTTATTCAAAAAGTTAATCAAAATTTTGTTTTCATTGGTGTTATTTGGGTATACATCTTTCCACGGGACTTAACGTTTTCTTGATGGTGATTAATCTTAATAGGTAATCTTTTGAAATGAAATGAAATTTAACAAGCATATTAGTTGAGATAAGGGTCAAGAAAAGTTAGCCTAGAATTTATAATAATATATAGAGATTATATTAAAAAACGATTGATATATTTTATTGACCCTTGTCCCATTTAATACACCTAAAATAGTCTAGGTATATACTGGATATTTCCCAACTTTACACAGGGTTTTATTTTGCCCTAAGCGATTTTTTTAACTTTATTATATGTATATTTTTAACAAATCAACATGTCTGGATAACATGTTTTGGATAAGTGGTGAAACTTTATTGATAGATTTTATTCATCCTTGTGACTTGTCTCAACTAATACACTTGTTAATTTTAAGTTTGAATTATCAAAATCATTGTTGTAAAAACTTTAATATAGCATCACAGAAAATATAGTTCCACAAAAGTATATGCTATATTTTCTGCGATAATATTGGAACTTACTTCTTTGTGGATTGTCTATTCTTGGAGTTTATTGTCACCAAGGCAGTGTCAGTTAATTCTGTGGATGAACTGTTTCGTACTTCAGGCAGAGTCAGCAGATTCTTTCAACCTGCATTACAATTAAAATTAATTTCAGTTTTCCAAATCAAATGATTATTGTCTAGTAATTTCTTAATATAAAAATACAATATTGTAAGATAAATTAGTGCAGGTACTACTGAAATAATGGTATTTAGGAATTTAACTAAAATTATACTGAGTGTCTTCTTTTTAAGTCGCGAAATAAGCATTGGTAGAAGACGTTATCCTAAGAAAAAAGTTCATATGAACATGAGGCCATAGAAGCTTTATAAGTAACATATAGGCTGAATTCTAAATTATGTTTTTTCTTACAATTCAAACATATATTATTATTATGGCAAGCATTACAACAATAAAACAACTTTTTTATTTTGTATTTTCCTCAAAAATTAAAGACATCGAGGTACTTTAGTGTTGGACCTTTCTCAGACTTACATTTTCTGGCAATTCTGTACCTACATCTAAGAATAAGCCACTCTATGCCAACCTTATTTATTTTGCAAGCAAAAGTTTTTAGGAAGAATACCTAGATTTTTCGCGAAGTCAAAAATGAAAAAGTTTCTCTTCTTGTCAACAATAACTTCCCTCTAATATTTTGTGGACATTTTGGGTGGTAAAAACTCATTATGCATCTGAAAGCTCGGTTCAAAAGGAAGGAGTATTATCTTTTTAACTCTTTAAAGAGGATAATAATATTTTTGATTAGAAGCATTTTTAGGAGTTCAAACGTACGATTTAAATCTAAATACTTTTACTATAAACAATTAATTATTCCAATAAAATAAACACTTACCTTTTTGGGGCAGGGGGATATCTGAGTGGGGTTCTTGAATGATTGATCCAGTATGTTTTTCATACAGTAAATCACAAGTACTAGATCTGGAAGTTTAATAATTATTATTCATTTTACTATCTACAATATGGGTAGGTTGTAGGTTTATGGGAGTTCAAATCTCACATGATGGCCAAATTGATCGGAAAGGTGTTTGGTTTACTATTTTTATTGGGGAATAAAAATACCTAAGTTTTCGATATTAAAAACAACCTAAATATTGTTTTTGTAATACTTACATCAGAATAAGTTGTGGTACTGCCCCTTTTCTTAAATATGTAATCCACTTTTTTTTATTAGGTCTTCACTAGGAAAATGCTATCTATTTTCTTTATTCTTTGTTCGGCTCATTTTTTTCCTTTACTATGATATGACTGGGTTCTTAAATTTGCGTCTTTTGGAAATCTAAAAATCAAAATATAAAAATAATAATAACAGCTGAATAGGTACCGATATATTCAATACTTTGTCCGTTTATTTCTTTGTCTGAGGCTTTCATGGAAAAAAGATGAGTACGAGAAATATGACGAACCCCAAAGTCTACGTTCATGTAATGATTTGCTTACCTGTGCCAATGTCGCTGCTTTCCGGATCAGCGAGATTTTCGCATAGGACACAACTTTTGAACATATACAGTCAAGTCCCTATTCTTGGGACGGCGCCATTAATTGGGACAAAAACGGCGCATTTTTGAAGTCTTATAAAATGGCAACACTGCAACAAAGTCTCGCGAACGCCGCCGCGCGCGCTTCTTCTAGTCTCCCGTCAACCGCTGAGGCGAGTGCATGCGCGAGTTGTGATCACGGTAAGTACGGTTTCCCGCCAAAACTGGACCTTCGATATTTCGTTAAAATAACCCAACTAAAGTGCTCTGTAGATTAAAGGAAAATAAGTATACACTTTTCAAATTTTGGTATGTTATACTCTATACATATCTTCAACTGGTTTTCATAGTGTTAAATGTTTGCTTTTGTTTATTTTTTTTGTATTAATATTTTAGAAAAAATTGTGCAAAGTATCAAAACTTGGGACACTTGTCCCAAGTTTGGATGTGCTTACATATTATGATATTCTGATGTTCGGTCAGCGAATCCTACTTGATTTTGATATATATGTTTTTGTACCAGGTTGACCCAAAAAAGCACAATGGAGACTAGAAGGCTAGACAAAAGAAAATACCATGATTATTCAGAGGAACTGCTCCAAATTGCATTGACAGATATAAGAAGAAATAAACTCTCAGTAAGGCAGGCAGAAGAAAAATACGGGATATCTAAAAGTACGCTGAATAGAAAAATAAACAATAAACATCTACAAAAATATGGACGCCCACCCGTGTTTTCAGCAACGGAAGAAGCCCATATATCAAAATGCTTATCCTTGGCTGCAAAGTGGGGATATCCCTTGACAAAGAGAGACCTAAAGGAAGTAATTAAAAAAAGGTTGGATGGAAAAGGTGTCACAGAAAAACGTTTTATAAACAACAAACCGGGTAAAAAATGGCTAAAAGCTTTTTTAGCCCGCCAACAAGATTTATTAAAAACGAGACTTAGTCACAACATTAAGCGTGCTAGGGCAGGAATAACTCCAGAAGTGATCACAGAATATTTTAACGAATTAAAAGAGTCGCTTAAAGATATACCCCCAGAATCAATAATAAATTACGACGAAACAAACATGCAAGATGATCCCGGCAAAAAAAAAGTTATTGTTCATCGTCATTGTAAAAATCCAGAACAAATAAAAGACACAAGTAAGGCTGGTTTTTCGGTGATGTTTGCAGGATCTGCAAGTGGAAGCACACTACCCGTTTACGTAGTTTACAAATCTGCAACTAACTTGTACCATTCTTGGATGGAAGGCGGTCCGAAAAATGCCAGGTACAACCGATCGAAATCAGGCTGGTTCGAGGGACCATTATTTGAAGATTGGTTCATTACAGTGGCTTTACCTTACCTCAAAAAACTTGGAGATGGCCCCAAAGCTATTATTGGCGACAATCTGGCTAGCCACGTTTCCATTCGAGTGCTGGAATTGTGTATAGAGAATAATATCAAATTTCTGCTCCTTCCACCTAACAGTACCCATCTATGTCAACCCCTGGACCTTGCCTACTTTAGTCCGCTGAAGACAGCATGGAGAAAATTGCTAGATGAATATAAAAGCAAACATCGTGGTTCCATTGCAAAAGATATATTTCCTCGAAAATTGAAGCAGGTATTGGAAATTATAGAAAAAAGCTCCGCCCAAAACTTAAAAAGTGGTTTTGCAGCAAGTGGAATTTACCCCCTAGATCCATACCAAGTCCTAAAGCGTCTACCTCAAAAAGATGACACCAAAGAAAACTCCGAAGTTTGGACAAACAGCTTCGAAAGTTTTCTTAAACAAAAAAGGCAAAGTGAAACCCAAACTTTAAGAAAAAGAAAAAAAGTCACTACAGCCCCAGGAAAGAGTTTATCGGAACTAGATGTGGTGGAGAATATTAAAAAAGTAAGGACAGAAAAGAAAAAGAATGACGTTGCTGCAATCCCTGGGCCATCCAACGCACCTAATTTAAAAGTAAAAAAACGACTAGTTAAAACCAAGACTCTATATGACCTCTCTGGCTCAAGCGAAGACGAAGGTCATCTGTCCCTACATGATACCGACTCTGATGTAGATATGGAAGATTTTTCAGATTTTATAGAAGACAGGCGGGAACAAAGCAAAAAAAAATTCACAGATAACTTGAACAATAATTCAGACTACATGGCAGATATGGATGCGCAAACTAAAGAGAGTGCTGAAAAAATAGCCAGTGAGAAGCCCGATGGTGATAAAGCAATACTAGACAAGACTGAAGACATTTCTAACCCTAATTCCTACGATAAGACCGAGCAAGAAAAGACTGAAAGTAACGTGCAATTAGAAATTAAAGACTTTGTCATTGTGGACCTCAAATATAACGAGGGCACAAAAAAAGAATGTACCAAAGAGTTTGTGGGAAGAATTTTAAAAATTGACCGCGAACAAATTCTGTTGGACTTTATGCGAAAGTACAAAGGCTCCCACAACGTGTTTGTTTTTCCAGACATTGAAGACAGGCTATTTGTCCAAAGATCTCAAATAAAAAGAGTGATAAAACCCGTTAGCAACACTAGAAACACTATATTTACTTTTAACGATCTTGTTTGTTAACTTTTAAAATATTCTAAGTTTGTTAAAGAGTGGATATTTATTTTATTTTCGTTTGGAATAAACTTTTTTATTTTTTGCTTCAGTTTTTAATTTTTTGGCCCCCCAAAAAATTCAAAACACAAATATATGTATACATATTTTTAAAAATGTATTTTCCAGTCCCAAGTAAAGATTCTGACGCCCTAACTTGATTTAACAGGCTAATAACATAGGTGTCCCAAGTATGGGAACGTGCTCCTAACTTGGGACAAACAATAAAAAAAATAAAAACAAATATACAATAACTTTTTCTCAACAACAAATTTTTTCAAAGATATCTCTCACCATTCACCCAACTTTTGACGTTAATAGTTTTTCTACAGCACAACCCAGCGACTCACTGTGAACGGTTAAAGTTGAAAACCGTCCCAAGAATGGGGACTTGACTGTACTGGCAGGATTTAGTTGAAATAAAACTAATACTTTCCACCACCACTAAATACACGCGTTTTTACAAGAAAAACTTTTAGCTGGCAAACGTAATGACAGCGTCAGCCATGTATTGCTTGGGTCGGCCTTGAGCCCGTAGGGACGCCGATTTCACGGGGGGAACGGGGCTCATGCCCTCCTCAGAAATTTCAAAAGGTGGCGACGTCTTCTTTGGAAAACCCGAGTGTGGCTATGCCCGCTTTTGATAAGCCCTACTGGGACATCGCGCATTGCATTGACAATTTAGTTTTTTTACAAATTCAAGAAATAACATTATTTCTTCTTGATTATTTACTCCCTTCAGAATTTTGACAACCCGACGCCTCTGCACTTGGGTACAGATACCTGTTGATTTCTTATAATCTTGGCCACGGTTTATTTATTGTATTAATCCAGGATATTTATCCATTGTGCAAAAAAATAAATGCTGGCAAGCTGATTTTTTATAACTTTCATATCTCACCAGTTTTCAAACATTGAACGAACGAAGCATTCGTATTAAATATTGCATTTTTAAAAAAATGAAATGCGCTGTAACTGGTGAGATGAAAGTTACAAAAAAGTTTTATAAGGCAAAGCTGTAGAGCTTATTATTATGCACAGGCTGGAAAAAAAATAATAAAACAAAACCCTGAAGGGGTTCCAGTGTGATTTTTTGGTTGGGTACTCAGGGGGCAGTCCCCGACTAACCCTGAAAAAATCAGCTTGCCAGCATTTATTTTTTTGCACAATGGATAAATATCCTGGATCATTTTTTTAAACATGGAATGCGCTGTGACTGGTGAGATATGAAAGTTATAAAAAGTTTTATAAGGCAAAGTTGTAGAGCTTATTATTATGCACAGACTGGAAAAAAAATCAAAAAAAAAATAAATAAGAAACCACCCCTATTGCACAAAACCCTGAAGGGGTTCGAGTGTGATTTTTTGGTTGGATACTCAGGAGGCAGTCCTCGACCAACCCTGAAAAATTCAACGGATCTAATCTTGGACTATATGCTTTATCTATAGATATTTGATCGGAGGAGTAAACGAATATTAGCATATTCTATATTCTAATATGGTAAAAATTAGATGAATAGAATTTGCGACTGTAGTAAAATTCGCAATAAGAGAGGGCCGTGAGGGGGAGTGACTATCATGTTTGACGGTAACATTGAGTAAAGGAATATTAGGATATTCTAATATGGTAAGAGGATCAATCTAGTTGGATCTACGTGTACAGTTGGTAAACAATATCTAACTTTATTCCTTTCACGTAATTTGGTACTATTTCTCACGATTACCAAAAATTGTCGCATAATCTATAAACATCCTTCGGCGCAATTATTCCCAGACAATACAAAATATTTTATAAATATTATAAGAAATACCTATTATTAAAACACTCGCTTAAATGTTACGCTGAAGTGCCGAAGTCTCCTACATCTCACCGCTACTAACTAATATCACTTGGAATAAATAGCACCTACCCGATGGAAAGACATAAACACAAGAATCAGAGGACAAAACCGCACAAGGCCGTCCTCAATCCTGAACGCAGAAAGAAGAAGAAGAACCCGTATCCATGATACTATTACAGACATATATAGCTATATAGGTCTGTGATACTATCATAGTTTTAAGGCCGTATCCGTGTATCCAGTTGCGTGGCCTATAGGGCTTACGGCCACAGTAAGGAGTCCTTCTTTATTTATAATAATGGTAAAAATGGACTATTTCATTATTACGACCCTGATCCCTGATTGCAGCAACTATTATATTATTATATTATAGGTTGATAATGGTAACAATGGATAATATTTCAAAAATATTTTTTAAATATTTTATGCAACGTTTTAAAAATATTTTAACAACTTTATAGTTGGTCCACTCTTATAATTTATAAAACATTTAAAAAACATTAATTGGGTAATATAGGAATATTTTATTAATATTTTCATGTTTCTCTGAAAATGTGTATAAAATATTCCAATAATATTACCGATTACTGTGTTGTCTGAATACCCTCCGCCTCTTGACCGCGAACCGTTCTAGGCCAGTCGGCGGTGGCGCAAAAGTCCCCCTGTTGTGCATTTTCGTCATAACAGCTGAACTAATGTTGAAATCTGTTTAGAAGAGTGTAGAACAAACATATTGTGTGAACGCGAACTAAATCCGTGCGTCGCTAAAAAAGTTATTAATAATTTATGATATACTATACAGGGTGTCCCAGTCGTTGACCACAATTTTGAAATAAACGATACAACATAAAAGTTCATGAGAACATGGGTCCAGAGATGCTTAATAAAAAAGATACAGGGTGTTAAAGTTTATTTTTTAAAATGGTTTATTATTAATATCCCAAAAACGACGGATGATATTAACATAAAATTTTGTACACAGTATAAGGGTATAAAATGTAATAAATTGAAGATACTAGGGTTTTATTGTCATAACCAGTGGCGTACGGGAAGGTAGTATACGCCCCCTTTTCAAAACAAAATTTCTAAATTTTGAGCAAACAGAGTAAATACAAGTTGCTGCTCAGAAAAAGTGATAATTTCGGGAATGGATTCAACTCTGTATTTAGAAAGAAACAGATTTTGAGGCCTACATATATATAAATAAATAAATTTATTGTACACAAAAACATACCTATATATAACAGCTGGTCATAGCGTTTAACGATTTGGAATATAATTATTGAATGAACATATATACATATATACACATCATATAATATAAAATACAAATAAGTATCAAGAATAATTACCTTCGCAATAATAAGTACAGAGGAACAATGAACAATATACAACAAAACTAAACTTGAGCTAACGCAAGGTAAGTATTAAAAGTTATTTTATGTACGGATTTTCAATCATTCTATGTACGGTATCTTGTGGAAGTTGGAAGTGAGTAGACGTATTCGTATTGGTAGAGGTGTTTTTTGAAAATATAGATACTCTGGACATGTATGTCAGTGGCCGGCAGAATGTACCTATGCAACATACGGATTTTTTTTATTTTGCGCCGCAATAAAAAAACTGACTATGGGGCTGCATTAGGCATGTCCTGAAACCAAATTAGGGCCCTAAAAAAGGGGAGTCAAAAACTTAAACGCGGCACAAGAGTAAAGTGCACTTATTTTGCGTCGTAGAGAAAAAGGGTAGGTATACGAGAAAGTGGTTTGCAATGAAATGTTATACACAAATACAAAATCATGCCTACCTCCCGTATACGACGATATCTGCATGAAGTTTTTAGGTTTCAGGACATGCCCATAGTCATTTTTTTTATTTCGCCGCAATGTAAAAAAAATCGCATATGTTGCGTACATTCTGCCGGTCAATAGCGACATAAAAAACAAAACATGAAAATTGTTTCCCCTGCAATTCTTTATTCGTATACCAATTTTCATAAACTTAACAATATTATTTTTTTTTGTATTTTTTTAATGTTCTTTCAATTTTTTCACAGATTCTACCTATACTTTTGCCATAAAATATATGTAAGTGTCTGAAACGATATTTAGCTAAGAAAAAGTATTTAATCTTTGGGTTCTTTGAAATACAGTACCTTAGTAGGTAGAATCTGTAAAAAAAACGAAATAAAATACGTACTTTCAAAAAAATATGACATTGTATAAGTTCATGAAAATTGGCTTATAGGAATAAAGAATTGCAAGGGAAAATTATTGTTTCTAATAAGTTTTCTATATTTCAACAAATAACTGGCGTTTTTTAATTTTGTCTTATTAAATGTCATATATAGGGTGAGTTTTTTCGAAGCCCACTATGGGGATCTCGGAAACTAGCAGAGCTAGAACATAGATCAGATGGGGAAAGAATTCAGTTTTGAATGCTCAATCTAATGCCCCTTTTGGATTTTCAAAAAAGTTCATGACTCACTAGATATTTTGAAAAGAGTGATTTTTTGCTATTTCATCAGATCTCTGTAGCTCTGTTATTTCTGATTATACAGAAAAACTGTACAGACAAAAATTGTAGATAATTTTGGGCTTAATAAGATAATCTAATCAATTTTTTATGGTGTTTGTGATTTTTGAGATATGACATAAACTTTTGTTTTTTTTTTCATGTAAATCATAGTTGTCTGTGGCCTTATCAAATCGGCCATTTTTTGAGCTTTCCAAAAATATAATACTCGGCATAGTTATTATAATAAATAAAATTGCTATGGCTAATTTTCTGATTTTTTTTTTAATTTCCACATAGTCAGGAATATTTTCATAATTACGTTCTATTTTATAATTAGACATTAGACAAACTTTATAATATTTTGTTCTTAGCTGGTAACAAAATGTAACAAAATAAAACAAAAATTATCATGATGGAGCTGCACCACATAATTATTTGCCCGTAAGAAATTACCTAGATCAGCTCTATCCAAATAGTTGGATAGAGAGATATTTCCTGGCAGCCCCGATCCACCGATTTGTCTGTTTTGGATTTATTTTTGTGGGGAACAGTACAAAATAAAGTATGAGACAATTGTTGAGATAAGAGCAGCTGTTTTAGAAGTAATTGCCAGTATTCACAGGCGCTCTCTAAGAAAGGCGACAAATTTTTAAAAAGATGCAATATTTGCATAAATAATAATGGTGGATTGTTTGAACCCCTTTTTTATTTTAAAAGGCGACCTTTTAAAGTAATGATAATTTGAATTTGAGTTTTTTTATTTTTGTTTTATTTTATTACATTTTGTTACCAGCTAAAAACAAAATATTAGAAAGTTTGAAGTATGTCTAATTATAAAATAGAACGTAATTATAAAACACAAGTTTATGTCATATCTCAAAAATCACAAACAACATAAAAAATTGGATTAGATTATCTTATTAAGCCAAGAATTATCTACAATTTTTGTTTGTACACTTTTTCCGTATAATCAGAAATAACGGAGCTAGAGATCTGATGAAATAGCAAAAAATCACTCTTTTCAAAATATGTAGTGATGCAGACTTTATTTTACACACTGTTCCCCAAATTGACTGCACTATACAGGGTGTTTGATCTTAAGTGAGAACACGTTCTTATTTTTTTAAGATAATTGAGCGTTGCTTGTTTGTGGTTGATTGATGATTTCTGGGTTTCTGGGGGTATAGGTATGGCTCTTCACAAGTCTCTCATGTTTATATCCCATAAACTGCAAAAATAGTACTTTACAAAATTCTAGTGGGACGGGAGAAAACGAAATAAAAATATCATTACCGCAAATAATGGCAACGAAGACCAAATAACAGTAATTGCAACCCCTCCCCCGCACTAGCATTTGGTTGCTTTTCGGGTACCTACTCCTAGTTTGGAGTATTGGGAGGGTGAGAATTATTATTGTTATTATTACTAAGTTACATTGCAAAAGTATGGATTCATTGTTAAAAATATTTATATTCTAATATAATTTCCATGTGGTGTGAAATAATTATTGCCTATTTCAGTGAATTTATACATGTGCAATATCACAAATGTAATTTTTTGGCTTTTCCCGGCCCACAAGAATTTGGTAAGTACATAACAACTTTAAAATTTACCTAGTTTTTTATTGTTACTGCTTGATGAAATTTTGTACATGCCATAACTATTTTCGAAGAAGCTGAACAACATCGTGATATCAGACATTTGAAAAGAAAGTGGCTAATATTATTTTTCCAATTTTTGGGATTAAACATTTGAGACTTGAGGGTGCGATATGCCCCCAGAATTCATTCTACCATATCCCCCATACCCTTCATCAAAATAAATACGCGATTAACGATAATACAATTTTTTTAAGGGGTGTTTGCATTTAATTAGACAGAGTGGATGATAAAAAAAAACAATCGAGAGTTCGCGAGAGTTGAAATTTCACGTTAGAGGATTTAGGCGTGCTTTCTAAAAAATGATTTGCTGCACATTTTTTTATTTTTCAGAAAATAATATACGGGTGGTTCACTTTTATGTGGTAGGACTTTAACATTAGATAGAAAAAGATAATCTAAAATGAAAATTTTATATCAACATATATCGGGGAAAGCTTAGTTTCCGAGATACAGGGCGTTGAAGTGTTGGAAAAATATGAAGTATTTTTTACACTGTCCGAACCAGTGGAGATATTTAAACCAAATTTGATGTGTAGTACCACCTTTTTGACTACGATATTTAGTGATAATATGAAGGTCCTGAAATAACCAGTGGTGGAGTTATGGGTTTTCACTATCACTAAATTTAAAAAGTAATTAGTACGGACCTGTCTCACATCAACGTAAATTTTTTTTTCGTAAAGTTCTTTCAATTCTCTATAAAAAGTGTATCTTGACATTTTTTTGTATCTGCCACGGTTGTGTAGTAAATAAATTATTTCGTTTCCATCTCAGCCTTTTTTGCCTAAAAATGTGTTTTCTAAGATTATTGATAAATATCGCAAATAACAGAAATTAATTATGGAACACTTATCGGATTCAGCTATTTTATTTTTAATTTTATGGAAACAATTTTAAAAATAAACTGGCACTTGGTTTGAGGTACATTACTTTATTATCATTTTAACATTTTTATCAAATCTGTATTATTTCTTAATAATTTTTATAATTCTAAATTTGTAGAATTCTAAATTATACCACGACGAGTAAAACATGATTCTTCCGCCCATAAAATGTTATTTAAAAATTGTCTTATTTCCTTTGACTACAAAATCCATCGGCAAAATACTAATGTCCTTTCTGCATCGCCGTACTGGTGAAGATAAGTGTGCCATGGAAAAGAAAATCTTATTGACAGTTAATAATACAATAATCTGTCATCCAGTAGATGAACGTAGCAGCGCCGCAGTTTGTCTTTGTTAATAATTAAAATGCCGTTCCAATTTACAAATGAAGAGCAGGCTGACATCCATTTCTGCTATGGAGTTGCAAATGGGAACTCTGCGGAAGCAGCCAGAGAATACCGGAGGCGATTTCCAAATAGGCGCCATCCGCGTCCCTCGGTGTTTGTTAACATGCACCGGCAATTCAGAACTCGCGGTCTGAGAACTGGAATCGTCGAACGAGGAAATGAAAACAATATCCAACAAGTCAGACGCAACAATGAGATTCTTCGTGAATTCGATAGGAATCCTACAACAAGTAGCAGAAGAGTGTCAGTGGCCCTATGGCCCTACGTGTTTCAAAGTCTGCAATTTTGCAAGCTTTAAAAAGAGATCACAGGCATGCGTATCATCTACAACCCGTACAAGGTTTAAGGCCCGGCGATGCAGAAAGAAGATTAGTGTTTTGCCGATGGATTTTGGAGTCAATTGAAGGAAATAGACAATTTTTAAATAACATTTTATGGACGGACGAGTCGTGTTTTACTCGTCGTGGAGTAGTAAACTTTCATAATCAGCATATTTGGGCACAAGAAAACCCACATGCAATCCGGCCAAGAAATTTTCAGGTCGAATTTAGTGTCAATGTTTGGATTGGACTGTACAACCATCATCTGTTTGGACCCTTTTTTTTTGCCACAGCGAGTGAATGGTGACAATTTTTTGGAGTTTTTAGTAGCTGAGCATAATAATATGTGGGAAGACATTATTTTAAACTTAAGATTGTTGGCTTAGTTCCAACTTGACGGCTGTCCTGCACATTTTCACCGAAATGTGAGGAACTGGTTAAATAATAACTTTCCAAATAGGTGGATCGGACGAGGGGGACCGGTCGCTTGGCCACCACGTTCTCCGGACATAACACCTCTGGACTTCTTCGTATGGGGATTTTTAAAAGAACAAGTCTATGCGACTCCTGTAGAAACAAGGGAACAACTTATTGATCGTATCAGAAATGCGTGCGATGAATTGAGAAATGGCAATTTAATCGATGCTGTTCAATCCGTTAGGCGTCGAAGTGAATTATGTGTGCAACAGAATGGATCACATTTTGAACAATTGTTGAATGTTGTACAAATTTAGAATTATAAAAATTATTAAGAAATAATACTAGATTTGATAAAAATGTTAAAATGATAATAAAGTAATGTACCTCAAACCAAGTGCCAGTTTATTTTTAAAATTGTTTCCATAAAATTAAAAATAAAATAGCTGAATCCGATAAGTGTTCCATAATTAATTTCTGTTATTTGCGATATTTATCAATAATCTTAGAAAACACATTTTTAGGCAAAAAAGGCTGAGATGGAAACGAAATAATTTATTTACTACACAACCGTGGCAGATACAAAAAAATGTCAAGATACACTTTTTGTAGAGAATTGAAAGAACTTTACGAAAAAAAAAATTACGTTGATGTGAGACAGGTCCGTACTAATTACTTTTTAAATTTAGTGATAGTGAAAACCCATAACTCCACCACTGGTTATTTCAGGACCTTCATATTATCACTAAATATCGTAGTCAAAAAGGTGGTACTACACATCAAATTTGGTTTAAATATCTCCACTGGTTCGGACAGTGTAAAAAATACTTCATATTTTTTCCAACACTTCAACGCCCTGTATCTCGGAAACTAAGCTTTCCCCGATATATGTTGATATAAAATTTTCATTTTAGATTATCTTTTTCTATCTAATGTTAAAGTCCTACCACATAAAAGTGAACCACCCTGTATATTAATCCCTTAGGGACTAATGACGAGGGATTAATAGTCCCCGTGGAAACAATATAATCAATACAATCAATAGTATCAGTTTCAAACGCGTAGTGTTTGTGTAATTGTATTGAGATGGATCAAAATGAAGAGTCTTTTACTTGTACACCTCCAGAAATTGTACAATAATATTTAATTGTAAATAAAGTATACTACTTGAAATAATGGAATTTTACTCCCTCGCCGCTAACTCGGCTCGGTTCGTAAATATTCCTCGGGAATAATACCAACCATGATTGAATCGTGGTATAATCTATTAGGTATTCTGTCATTTCCCTTTGGCGTGACATTATTTTTGAGGAGGGAGGAAGATTTATTCTTCAAAAGTTCAGAAAACAAAGTTAAGTAATTTTTGAGTTGAACGTTTAAAGTTTCGTTCATTTGCTGTTAAGCTTTTATGGCGACAAACCCAATTAAAAAAATTAAATGGGCCTGTTTGCGCCAGAAAGAAATTCCCGACAATATATAAAAAATATCAAAACAATTGGCCTACTTTGAAATATATTCTTTTTCTTAAAATCGGCAGTGAAGTGTCTCAAAATCGTCATTAAAAGCTCAGAAATCGGCAATGAATTATTGTACGATTTTTTCAATAAGTAGGTCTTGGCGAGATGTAAACGTCAGACGCGGAGCCATCGCCCGTCAAAAGTGACCAAATATTGAAAACCCGGCCAATAAAACCCATTTAACTTTTCGTACAAAGAGCAAAATTGTTACCTATAGCCTATAGCAGCAGTGGCGTAACTACCGGGAGGCAGAGGAGGCAATTGCCTCCGGGCCCCGGACTCTTAGGGGCCTCTTTGGCATGAGTAGGTAATCACCCTCACAACAGTCACAAGAAATTGCGGGGGCCCACCACCGCCCACTGAGAAATAGCGATCCAGCGATCGCATCGCCTGTCGCCATCTACATCACAATCACAATGGCTGAACTGTTTAGACTGAAGCCAGTCGGTACAGTGCGGGCGTAGCTATCAGAATTACCGACCGAGCAAAAAAACATAAAACAAACGATAGTTGAGGCATTCGCAAATGAAAAACTCGACGAAAAAATTTTTAATAAAAAAATATTAATCTTAAAAAGATGTACCTAGGTACCTATATTATTAGTTCCTTTATACTTACATATTTAAATAACTATTACAATTTATAGAAATGAAAATAACGGGTTTGCAGCCAAAAAACATTTAATATATTTCTTTCAAATAACCAAGCTTTCGTTCAATATTTTGAACTTCTTCAGGGCTAAAAAATATGAAAATATGTATTCAAAGTAAAAAATTCAATTAAAATTATTAAAAACACTATTAATTTCTAGATTTAGGCAAAAAATCCAAATGTAATAAATGTGTAGCACATAATGTAGATATTATGTTAACCATATATGTAATTTCTTCATTTGACGAAAAACAAGAAATTGGATTTCCCAGCAAGTTGTCCTTCCTTATGTGTATAAGTAAAATATTATATTATATTATATTAATAATATTATTATTTTTGTATGATTTTTTTTATATAATTATTATGTTAAAAACCCTATTACTATTAAATTGAAGTTAATTTCTAGGTTTAAAAAAACCAAATGTCATAAATGTGTAGCACATAATGTAGATATTATGTTAACCATATTATGATTTCTTATATTATACAGGGTGTATCTTTGATAGGTACAGAAATTTTAACCACGTAATCGAGGTCGTTCATAAAACCGAAAAATGAAAAAAAAAATTTTTTTAATCGATGTTTAGAAAATGGGGCAAATCAATCTTTATCCGTGCTCAATGCACGCCGCTGGATCGTCACTAGAAGCGCTTAGAGGGGAGGTCTAACCTCTCCCTAGGAGATGGAGGGGAATAACGTTAGATTAGGAAGGGGAATACCGCGACGTTGCCGCATGTCAGAGTGGAATAAATCTGCTTGCAGAATTAGGTACCTAGGTACCTTTGAAAATTACTGCCGGTAGGTATCCACGTTTTTTTTTATGATGTCGGTTGCTGTGACGAACTGTTTATTGCTTTCTTCACAGGCGCACACAATAATTTAACAAACACGTCAGTTTTTATCACTTTACTGTTATTTTAAGTCCCTAGGCAGCAGAAATGTATCCGAGCGCCGCTCGGAGAAGTCATTGCTAGAAAACTCATTCCTGATTTCACACTCATAATTTTTTGACAAGTCTTTTGTGGAGTAGGTATCTACCTACCTACCTATTTTACAACTGATTTTCAGGCCGCAATTTTTTTATACTAATAATTAGCCATCTCTTGGGACACCTTGGGATAATAAATTTCTGATCGGCAATCAACTGAATAAAGTATTTGTTTTAAAATACAAATTATCTGTAAAAATTGCAAATTTCCACAACCACCCATAGGGTAGAGCGTAGAGCAGCGGGGCGTTACTTTTTTTTAGCGAGTGTTCGCCTGTAGCCCTATCATCTCGAAAAAAGTGGGGGAAGACTGTCAAATTGGCGTGCTTATCATTTCCGCATTTTTTAACCCTTTGCCGTTTCGGAACTCTCTCAAGTTAATTCCTTACCATTCCTCTTACTTTTCGTAAAAACTTGGTGGCGAAATGTCGCGTAATGTCCCCAAAAACCGAAAAACAGCGACTCCTCCTGGTGAATTTAAGCTTCTGCGTGCCCTTGACTACTGCCCGACATTCCTTCGCCGAGATTCGCCAGGCGCGGGCATATGACGTTGGCGTCGGGCGCTGGCGTCCGACGCCAACTTCACACAAAAACGACGCCGCGCCGAATCGCGCAATAATTACAATTACGAATGAATTCACTGGCACTGATTCACTCGATTTTGCTCCATTTCCACGCCGCCCGGCCCGGCCGACCTACTAAATTACAGCTGGGCGAGGAGCGCAAGCGCGGGGCGCCACTTGACATCGACACTACAGGTGATCCCCACTACTCATAACTAGTGCGCGATATTAGCCAATCGCGGCTCGCGGCCCCTACTTCTCTCGGGGCGGCGCTACTATGTTGCCAAGTGTGCTGAAAATTTACCTGATTTAGTAATTTAATTCCGTATAAATTTAATTGTGTAGTGGATTTTTACATGGATTTACCCGTTTTTGTGCGTAATAATTATACGAGATAGTAGATTAACTTATAACGAATGAAACCCCGTATAAATCCGCGAAAATCAAAAATCGGATGTAAGGGACTTTAAGTCAGTTTGGGGACATGTCGGCATAAACGGCAACACCGAATAGTGGTATTGAATGGTATGGGGGAAAGCTTGTGCGCACGTACGCCGTCTCCGTCACCGTACCGCCGCGCCGTAGCCGACGCGCTAGTCGAAGATCGTCCGTCCTATTTTGGGATTTAACAGCTGATTGATATCGATCCGCGTCCGCCTGTAATTTTTGGGAGCGCCAGCTTCAACAAGCAATTTATTATTATACAGAATGCCTTACGTGTGGCTATTCTGTGGTATAACAATTCTGTTTCCAAAACGTGGACGCGTATGCAAACGTCGCGTCTCGCTAACCGATACTGTTCCGTTACTTTGCTTTGTTTTACGAACTGTCGTCGGAACTGAACCTGCTTCTGTACATTTTTCCAGATCCGTTCGCCATTTTTTTGGACCAGCAGTGATGTCCAAACCTGTTGCAATTGCCGCTACGAATTTGCAGTGAAATAACAAGTGATTTTTTCATATTTCCGTTAAGAAATGCAGTGTTAAACGTTCGCGGCCTTCGTATGAAAACAGTGCTAGATAGGTTCCTACTAGATACCCCAATTACGCGCGAGGATAAAAGAAGCAGCTTCAAGGGTTCGCGAAAATTCGGGTTTTATTAGACGCATACGGTATGGAAATAAATCAGCTGAGGGAAACCGAGACGTCCCTAATATTTGGCATCGCGCCGCTTTAAGTGTGCAGTGAAAAAAAAAAACAAGTGTTTTGTTCGTATTCCCGTAAAAAGAGACTATGAAGTGTTATACCTTCGCGACCATCGTATAAAAACAGTGCCACTAGTTAGGTAGGTACTTAGTGCTTTATGTGATTTTGTGAAGATTTTTGGATAGTATCTAAACACAAGAAAATAGTAAAAATAATCGATGCATCTCAAAGGTAGGCTTTTTCATGCTATTCGTCGAGCTATTCGCTAAAAGAACCTTTAAGGAGTTGTCCAAAAATTATTTATTTATTTATTTAATCTCCACATACACCAAATGATACATGGTTGCGTCAATATTCTTCAAATACTGCGAAAAAGCCTCGGAAAAAGCGATTCGACTGGCAACCAGTTACCTAGTGCTTCTTGTGATTTTCGAGAGGATTTTTGGATAACATAAGAAAGGAGTACGACACCCGCAAGGAAAATCATCCAGGCATCCGAAAGGTAGTTTTTTGCATGCTATTCGCTAAAAGAACCATTAAAGATTTGTTCAAAAACTAGTTGAAAGACTATTCCTGAAATACTGTGAAAGAGCTATACGTCTGACAACGCTGCACGGCGGAATTGGGGGGGATCCGCCGGAACCGGCCTCAGTTCCAGCTGGTCCCGGCAAGGACAAGGACCCATGTCCGTAGCGTCGGAAAAAGGGGTTTTAATAGCGTTTTAAAAAAAATTATTTCTGACGTTAATATGCACTTTAGAAAAATTTTAATTGCATAGGCGTAACAAGTGCATTTTTCCCGACCTGCCCTTAAAATTTCTGTACTTATCAAAGTTACACCCTGTATTAATAATATTATTAATAATATATATTACATATATATAATATAATATTATTAATAATATAATATTTTACTTATACACATAAGGAAGGACAACTTGCTGGGAAATTCAGTTTATTGTTTTTCGCCAAATGAAGAAATCATAATATGGTTAACATAATATCTACATTATGTGCTACACATTTATGACATTTGGATTTTTTAAACCTATAAATTAACTTCAATCTAATAGTAATAGGGTTTTTAACAATTTTAAATGAATTTTTACTTTGAATAAATATTTTTTAGCCCTGAAGAAGTTCAAAATATTGAACGAAAGCTTAGTTATTTGAAAGAAGTATATTAAATGTTTTTTGGCTGCAAACCCGTTATTTTCAATTCTACAATTACTTAACACAGCTGTAATACAAAACATTAATTATTACAATTTACCTAAGTTAAGTTTGTTTTTATTTTATTGACTGTTTCGTTTAAGAATTACAGTTAATTTATGTTTATTTTTGTATCTATTTTGCTACAAATACTATATTTTAATTTTTTAATGTTTATGTCCAATTTTTTATTATAACCTAAGAAGGGGCCTCAAAAAATCCTGCCTCCGGGTCCATATTTTGAAGTTACGCCACTGTATAGCAGCGCAATCTTTCAGTAAAAATATTTTAGTAGGTTTGAATATTATTATATTTTCCATGTATAGGCAGCACAATAGGCAGCAGTTTGGATTTTCTGTCAGAAAGTGCCGTGTCTCGTCATACTTGACCTAGGTAGAGCGATCGTTAAAGTCAAGCAACGCCGCACGTAGACGGTTCATGGACGGGTGATCCCTTATGATTATACGCCTAATAAAACATTTTTTCCCGATTTCAAAAAAATATATAATATGTACCTCGGCACTGAAGTCCTTTTTATGACTCATGTGGTTTATTTGCCTCGGCCAGAGGACTCGGCAACTTAATTCCACATGAGTCATAAAAAGTTGAACTTCAGTGCCTTGGTACATAAATAACTATTATTTCGTAGTTTTTAGTTTACGACAAATTTTGATATATTTTAAGACAAAAGCACTTTACCTAATGAAGCTTGAAAAATGACAAAAATCAAAGTAATGCAATTATTTTTCAGTTTGACACAAGAGGCATAATTTTATATTATAAAGAATTTTTTTCATATCTTTTACAGAAAAGACACTTTACTTAAATCAAAAATGAGTTTTTGGCTCCTGCAAAGACCTATACTTAATTTCTGAAAAAAATATTTTTTAAATTACTTTCCAACAACGCACGCCTGAATACCAAATAAAAAAGTAGAATTTTAACTTTTAAATTATTTATTATTCACAGTAATTATTATCTGGCAATCAATTATACCAGGATATGATGAAAAGCTTGGTTAACTGAAAATATGTGGAATAATATAATATCTTTTATTACCAGACTACCTGTTATTTGCCTTATTGTGTTAAGTAAGAACAAGTAAGGCTAATGTGAAAAACAATTAGGTATTTATAAACTTTAGTTTTATTTCATTATATTATTATATAAAATAAAATATTGGGTAGTAGTTGTATAAACTGAGCATTAAATTTAAAAGACCCCAGAACTGCCACACTCTGGCAAAACTAGATGTAAATAACAAACAAGTTTACACATTAAAAATGGCATTCAACTAATAATGGCGATATGACAATTTTGAAAATTTTTCCATTTCAAAATAAAAAAAGAACACTATATTCCATAATCCATTGTCGCCCCGTATAATGAACTACCTCTTCAAATGGCAACATAATATGTTCATGTATAAGTACTAAAAATGAAAATGTTATATTATACTTTTGATTTTTCGTTTGAATTCATTTGTTCAGAAATATTTTTACAATATCAGTTTCCTCGCCCAACGAAACAATTTACTTATTGATTTATGCACACCCGCCCAGCCAACTATTAAAATTTTCGTAATACCTAGACAATATTGTTAAATTTTAAATTCTCATTTTCCGGCCAGAAACAAAAATATACCTAATTAAGTATGAATAATAAATATTTCAGGGTACCTATATGTATAACTATTATAACAAAATTTGTTATTTAAGTAATACCAAAATATAGGTACTTATAATTGCAAATCGAACTGCAAACAAATTAACATGAATTTTAAATTACATGTTATACTTAAAATATTCACCATGCCTTTTGAAAATAAATATTTTGAATTTTGACAGCTATGAAGTCAGTTGTGTCCCAGAAAAGGACGAATCAGAAGTGACACTTGCTTTCGGCGCCTTTGATGTCGCGGTTCCAATTTCCCCTCTCGCGCATAGGAAATGAACTCTCCGCCGTTGACATCTGCGCATTGGCCACGCCCACCGTACTTTGGACAGAGTAGAACTTGCCCATTGCACGGCCAGGTCCGGGCTATAGAAAATTTTGTGTTTTATATAGCAAAATTAATTTTTAGAATAGTAAAGTTTTTTTCTGGGATTAGATCTAGTTAAATTTGAATCTCCAGAAGTGATTTTAAGTAGGTATTTTACTGACGAAAAAAATATAAATATTAATATTTTACTAAAGAGAAAAATACATTTTTTTATTGTACATGGAAATTTCACAATATTTCCTCTTTATTATTTTATACTTACCTATATTAATTAGAAACAACTATGATTTAGGTTCAAGTGAACTATTCTACTTGGGTGGTTGAAATATTACAATATTTCAATCGACTTGCGTCCAAACTCATAGCTTGGCAATTAATTTGTTTTTTTATATAGATCCATAACAATTATTATTTGCAAAATTGGTTGACCTTCGTATCACTGGTAGTAAAAAAAGGTTATTTATCAAAAATGTTTATTACTAAAATCTATAAAAAAAATTCAAAAACAATAGCACATATAAAATATAATACCTATAAATACAAAAGATATTATAAACTACTTACGTACATATTATGCACATGCACACTATACATTATCAACTTAGCCTAATAATGACCCCTGGCAGCACTTATAAATGTAAATTTCGAAGTTTATAATTTTTATTAGTTTTATTAGAAACAATATCACGATTTAAAAATTTTAAAGAAGAATAGATTCTAAATCTTACATAAAGGGATAATAAATAGGCATGATTAAAACTAGGGCATGGATGTTGATATGAAATGTTTTGCAGCTTATTTTTTAATTTCACACCAACATTTTCTTCTAAAGCAAACTTTGGAAAGAGGGTACAAAAATTAACTTCGAGAGTTTTAATATAATTTAGGAAATTATCAGGAGGTGAAAATAAATGTCCAAAGGTTTCGTTACCACTTGATTTGTATGCTTTAAAATAAGTAAACAAATCAGTATCCCCTAATGTATGACGTTTACAATATTTAATACAAACTTCACATGAATGTTGTTCCAAGCACTTTCTTAATAAATATCCACAAACATATGATATACTATTTGATTCATGTAGTTCGAAATCAATATAATCTGGTGCCACCGAACTTAAATCAGAAAAAATAGATCTTGCATTTCCCACAACAACTTTGTTGTAAATTTGTGTATGTTCGGTGGTTACGTATGACAATAATGAATCAAAATCCTCAATACAATTAGCCCCATCCGCGTGTTGGAAATAATTTAAACAAAATGATTTTTTGAAAGCCCTTTCGCATTGGATGGGGGTTGGATTCAAGCAATTTCCCCCTTGCTGCCTAATAGTGCCGAAAAATTTTTCGAGACAATCTTGATTTAAGCGTCGAGTGTATAAGGAACTAAACTCTAAACAATGAAATTTTTCCCAAAGACCTAAAAATGAATTTATTGTGATTTGCCACCCTTTCAAAAATTTAACTTTATTGGTAACCTCTATATTTTGTTTTAAAATTTTAATATTCTCAAAATATGTAAACATTTCCTTTAAAAAATCGACTTGGTAATCTGCTCCTTTGAAAGGTCTATTGTACTTGTATTACTGCCTGATATTTTTGAGGAATTTAAGATATCAAATAACTTATCAATTTTTTCTACAAATGACACTGTAGCGTTTGCCGAAGGGGGGAATTGTCCGAATTCAATAAAGGAATTAAGTGCCGCAGCTACCATTGCGCTGAAAACTTGGACGGCTAAACTAACCTTCAGTTTTTTAAAAGGATTCGAATTAATGTGTTCATCTGTAAATTTTGGACACAGCCGAAGAGCCAAAGGCTTATGTTTTTGTTTATTATAAATTTGGTCAATACCTATACGTTTTATTTGTACATCCTTCAGAGGTTTCGAATGTGTAATTGAAAAAATTATTTCGTGTTGATTTTAAGAGATGCGGCACATCAAAAATATAAAATATTTTTTCGCTATCGACATAAAAATGTGAAGAGTTTGGAGAGATACCAACTGATTTTGAAAATTGTACAAAATTTGATCCTTGATCAGACACTAACGCACTTACTAGTAATCCTACAGATTTAAGTTTCCTTATTGCTTCAAAAATAATAAATTTTAATTCCTCCCCTGAACAAGTATCAATAAAGAAATAAGCAACTGGTTGCTTCCACTTAGCAAATATTGCTCTAGCCATAATAGCTAAAACATATTTAGCAGGAGCATATCTTTTTTCCTTCAATGTATTATGAAAGCCAACAATGGTATCGGAAGATCTATTGTAAAATAAAAACATTTTTAATGGCATTTCGTCAATACAAAGAATGCACTGTTTTGAAGAACCCTCTAAATTTGTAGCTTTTGATTTAATAACCTCAAAAATGAAACTGTTAAGACCTGCAGTTATATGCCATTTGCTAGTTATTCTTTGAAGAGTGCTTTTAGATGGCAAATAAAGTGGTTTCATTAAAAATCTATAAGCATTTGGGCTTAGAAAATAAATTGTTAAGGAAAATTGTTTCATATCTGAAGAGTAACGATATCCCTGTGGATCTTTTTTTGGGATTTTCTAAATAATGCCTTACAAATAGTAGCATTGAAGCAGACAGTTTTTTTCTCACAAATGGCAAGAAATTGTTCGTCATTTATTTCAGTGTCGGCACTGTCGACAGCTTGCTCCAACTTCGGATGCAACTTTCTTTGGAGTTTTTTTATTTGTAACTTTAATGAATGCTTTCTCGGACTATGTGCACTCAAACTAAGAGAAGTTTGTTGACTAGCATCTAAAAATAGAATTATTCAATAACAAAATAAGTAATACAAAAAATTACAATATATGTACACACACCCAAACTTATAATATGGAATCACTTAATATTTATTACAATTTATATTGTCGGGTTTTTCACATTTAACTGTTTTTGTTAGTAAACACTTTTGACTTTCCATGACATATAATTTTTTTGACAAAAAAAATTATCGCAAATAATGCGTGATGTCATATAAGTTTGGGTGTGTATACTATAATAACAGTTTGTGAATATATATCATTACCTTTTGATGCAACTGAAAATTCGGTAATGCTGTGGAGATCGCCTATAGGTGACTGTGACAGATGGGGTGTACTTGGTTGATCCAAAGGTTGAGCGATCGAGACTGGTTGATCAAGTTCTCGTTGAGGTTCTAACAAAGTCAAATTGCTGCATACAGACACAGAAGGACTCTGTGAAGAAGCCTCATCGATATAACCTAGTAAAAAAAAATAAATGCAGCAAAATTACAAGTATCAGCAAAAAATACATATTATTATCTAATAATGAAGGGGTAATTATGGGGTCAAAATGTCAAGAAAATCGGGCGGTGCATACACTAATTTCCATAATTACCAATGAAGGTACTTACATGATGAGAACACAGTTGGTATTGCTGTTTTCTTTAGCCCAGACTTCGACTGGTTTGCAAACATACTATTTTCAAAGTGCATTGAACAAACTTTATAATTAATAAAAAGCTGTGTGGGTGTTTTTTCTAACAAATCCTGCCGTCCACACTTTCTCGTCCATGCATAACACCTTGAAAAAAAATTAAAAACCATAGTTAGGTAGGTATTATCAGTAGGAAACCATTTGTGGGTTTTCTGGGGTAGGTAATACTCCAGTAAAAGGGGTAGTACCTACGTAGGACATAAAATTTATAATACCTAAGGATATAATAATGTGGTAACAAGGTAGGGACAAACGACACATAGGTACCTACCTGTTTTCATCAGCAGGTATTTTGAAAAAACTTATCCCAACATTCCTCGTGTTGTTAGAACATCCACGAACACAGCAATAATTGCTGGGCCATTTCGTCACAAAACCTAAGCACAAAGTGGGTTTTCTGGGGCACAATGCACTAGTGTAAATACAGCAACGAAGTATTCGAAGTAACAACACAAGCAGTCAAGTTGAGCTGAATACATATTGTACACCTTATCTGGTCCCTGTTTTGGATACTTTTATCACAGTCATGATAATAATACTGGGCTTTCTTACTTAGAAATTGGTAATCGTTTTTCGTTTTATTGTTTACGTTTTATAAGGAGTTTAACCTCAATTGAACATACTGACGCTGTCTGGCGTCTGGCGTTAGGTGGCGCGTCAGTCGTAGGCCACGAACGACGTTGCCGGACTTCGTCAGCTTTTATGCCTGACAATTTCCTTAAATTCATTTAGCTATTTTTATCGCCTTCAATTTAATATCAACCAAAATACTATCAAGGACTAACATTTTTATAAGTAAATTATCATCGATTTCATTTTATACTAAATTAATTTGCATTATATTTTTGTGGGTTGCCTTGGTTACCGGCTCCCGACTGGACGATCTGGCAGTACCGCAAGAACGGAATCTGTGGCGCCGCGCCGCGCTGTTGTCAAGCATTCCGCTTTCATAATCAAGTCCCAGAAAACAAGGGTCAGGTTGTGGGTTTTCTGGGCTCAGATAAATAGAATAAATGGTTCGTAAAACATTATAATTTTATTACCGGCACACATTAGATAATATTAATTGCTTTCATATTAATTTTATTGGTAATGAATAAATGATAGTGAAAAATATGTTGACATGTTTTAACCTTTCTAAGGATCTGGCGGCATAGCAATACTCTCCGTCCCCACCACCTCATAAAAATACCCCTCTGCCCTCTTAAATTAGCCAAGTGCCACTTCTGATTCGTCCTTTTCTGGGGTTGTGTGGTGTACGGTGTACCTCTAGTGACATAAAAATTCAAAATAACCACTAGGTAGGTATGTATTTATATTTATTTTTTTAATAGGTAAGTATATAAAGAAAAAGTAAAGATAAGGGACATGTATAAATAACCGGGCAAAATGGTCACACACTGGCACAACCGGAAATGAAAAAAAAGAATGTAGGTACGCGTCAAAAATAGATTTCAATTAATATTATTGATGGTAGGAACGGCAATTTTGAAAATAAAGAAAAACATATCTATACCGCATACTAATCCATTGTAACACTATAAGTAGGTATAATAAATTTCCTCTTTCCCTGGCAAATAACATTTTACTTGCCTACCTACTTTACCTATCTAATTTTTTGGTGGAAAACAAAAAATATTCCTAAATATAACGAATTATTTTCAGTAAGTATAGGTATTACAATAAAATTCCTTCTTTAATAACAGAAAAAAAGTAATAAAAAAAAAAACAGAACAAAACTCATAAAATTGAATAATAATCCTCACAATTTAGGCAGACCCTACAACCAGGCTAACGGCTACGGGGCAAATATTCCGTAACGAACGCCGAACAATGGAATTGAATTTGGGATTCAATATATCCAATTCAGTTTCAATGGAGGCTTGATTTGACGAACATTTTATATTATATCCATGTAAATTGCGTATCTATATAGGTACGTGATAACTGTTAGCATAACAAATACGGAATAATGTTTGATTACCTACCTCGTCAAGGCCGTGCCCGGTCGGCGTGGGTCTACCGCTGCCTTTATAAAATAACGTCTGGTCCCGCCTGGGCCTAACTAACTGAGACTGAGTGAGAACTGAGAGGGGGCTCGGCGGGGCCGCCGCTCTGCCATCGATTTATTCCCAGCCGGCCCCCTCCGAAAATAGCGGATAGCAGGTAACCAGTCGGGTGCATTTTAAAGGATATGGGGGGCATTTTTAGTGCGTAATAATAATTCTTACATTGACCAAAAATGATATCAAGCAAATTAAAAATAAGTAGGTACCTATACGCAGCAATAAAATAATATGGAAATTTTAATGGCATTAGCGGATTTAATATATTATCACACAAAATTATTTCAGGTGTATTGTAGTATACAAATTCAGGATAAATAAAAACCTTGTCAATTACAATATGGAAAACTCGTATGGGTTATCTCGAGCAATAAAAATATATTTTATAATATTTTTCGAGTAGGTATTTTTAGATAATACTTATAGGCTATTTCTGCTTTAGTAGGAGGATATCCTATGAAAATAAATAATACTTTAATATTTGACAGATTCGCTCATTTGATTTAAACACTTAAATGATAGATACCTACATACTTTTTAAGTAGGTACCTACCTAAAAATACTCCCTACCTAAGTTCCCCCTGCCGTCTAAAAGTTTAACAATGTATTGTTTTTTATTTTTATTGGATACAAAAACAATCCTGTACTAAAATATTGCTCTATAAAAGCTATAACAAAAATTGCTAGATATAATATTATTATACTTAGGTACGTACCTATCTAAGTGCTAAAAGTGGGAGTTTATTATTTTGTGAGAAGGAAAGGATATCCGAACGAGCAAATGCAATAACGATGAGTGGATGAACCCCTCTAACAAACTAAATAAATTTTAACACATTATACACTATTTTTTGTAGGATCTCGTATATCTCTGCTAATATATTAACGAGAAAGATTTGTATTTTTGTATGTTTGTTTGTAATGAATAAACTCAAAAACGAGTGGACCAATTTTAAAAATTCTTTCATAAATAATAATACTACATTATCACTGAGTAACATAGGCTATAGTGTTAATCGAGTTAAATTAGGTATATAAATACATGTTTACCCGTGCGAAGGAGGGACGGGCGGAACGCTAGTATTAAATGTAGGTATTTTAAATTAAATCTCAAATGTGCCATGTGACATTTGAAAATTTCTTATGTATTAGAAACATCAAAAACTTTTTTTAAAATAATTCCTATTATAGATATAAAAATAAGAGAAATATTTTAAATCGAATTTGAAACTATGCCGACGCCGGCGCCGTTCCTGCAGATAATATATCAATAATAAATAATAAATAATAAATCAATAACGATTATAGCCCTGAGAGATACTTGCATACTAGTTAGAACTATTTGAACACCCTAATACCGTTGATTCACGTATTTATATCAGTCAACGCTAATTCCTTATAAAATTTTATTTTTAATTCGGGTAACTTCTCCGATCAAATATTTGATCGGAGGGTAACTTCTACTAAAGGAGTCACTTTTACTGACAGTTGTATTATACAGGATGAGTTTTTTCGATGGCCACTGTGGGGATCTCGGAAACTAGCAGAGCTAGAACAAAGGGTAAATGGGGAAAGAATTGCAGTTTTGAATGCTCAATCTAATGCCTCTTTTGGATTTTTAAAAAAGTTCATGGCTCACTAGATATTTTGAAAAGAGTGATTTTTGCTATTTCATCAGATCTCTGTAGCTCTGTTATTTCTGATTATACAGAAAAACTGTAGAGACAAAAATTGTAAATAACTTTGGGCTTAATAAGATAATCTAATCCAATTTTTTATATTGTAAATCATAGTATTAGCTGTGGCCTTATCAAATTGGCCATTTTTTGAGCTTTCCAAAGATATAATACTCGGCAGAGTTATTATAAAAAATAAAAGAGCTATGGTTAATTTTCTGATTTTTTAATAGCCAGCCATGGAATATTTTCATAATTACCTTCTATTTTATAATAGGACAAAGGTACTTTAAACATTCAAATATTTTATTTTTAGCTGGTAACAAAATGTAACAAATGTAACAAAATAAAACAAAAATTATCATGATGGAGCTCCACCACATAGTTATTCGCCCGTAAGAAATTACCTAGATCAGCTCTATCCAAATAGTTGGATAGGGAGAAATAGACCACTTTCCTGGCCACCCCGATCTCCAGATTTGTGTGTTTTGGATTTCTTTTTGCGGGGAACAGTACAAAATAAAGTATGACACAATTGATGAATTAAGAGCAACTGTTTTAGAAGCAATTGCCAGTATTGACAGGCGCTCTCTAAGAAAGGCGACAAATTCAGTTTTTAAAAGATGCAATATTTGCATAAATAATAATGGTGGATTGTTTGAACACCTTTTAAAATAATAATAATTTGAGCTTGAGTTTTTTAATTTTTGTTTTATTTTGTTACCAGCTAAAAACAAAATATTAGAAAGTATGAAGTATGTCTAATTATAAAATAGAACGTAATTATGAAAATGTTCCATGGCTGACTATGTGAAAATTAAAAAAAAAAACAGAAAATTAGCCATAGCTGTTTTAATTTTTATAATAACTAAGTATGCCGAGTATTATATATTATATCTTTGGAAAGCTCAAAAAATGGCTGATTTGATAAGGCCACAGCCAACTATGATTTACATTTAAAAAAACACAAGTTTATGTCATATCTCAAAAATCACAAACAACATACAAAAATTGGATAAGATCATCTTATTAAGCCCAAAATTATCTACAATTTTTGTCTATACAGTTTTTCTGTATAATCAGAAATAACGGAGCTACAGAGATCTGATGAAATAGCAAAAAAACACTCTGTTCAAAATATCTAGTGAGCCATGAACTTTTTAAAAATCCAAAAGCTGCATTATATTGAGCATTCAAAACTGCAATTCTTTCCCCATTTAACCTTTGTTCTAGCTCTAGCTCTGCTAGTTTCCGAGATCCCCATAGTGGTCATCGAAAAAAACTCCCCCTGTATACTTGGCTATTTGTTAGGTATTTGTGTATCAAGTTCAAATTTTTTATAATGAATGTAGAATTTGCAAAGCCTAGGCAAATAAACCGTACCTACATGAGTTATAAAAAGGAACCTCGGCGCCGAGGGGCACTTTATAGGTATATAAATATTTTTTTAATCGTGAAACAAGTGTTATTATGCAAATAGTGGCGTAGCTATATGCAGTATAAACTTTCGGTTAGATTTTTAAGAGAAGTTCCACAAAGTTCCTCCTTATGAAAAATTGGAAAACATGCGAAATTAAATCCTTCTGATCCAGCAGATCTTGGACAAAACTGCGCATTTTTCATTATCTCGAAATCATTTTTTATATTTTCTTGCAATTTTTAAAATATCGATATTTACATCATTCTTGACGTAAAACCTAATTTTTTTAATGTCGGTTAATAAAACAAATCCCCCTGTCATAAATAAATAAAAAATAAAGAGCGCGGTCACCCATCCCAGAGACAGCCGACTGTGTCCGCTGTTGCTGCACTTTCCATATTTTTATTTTTGCCTTGCTAAGTTTAGCTAATCTTTTAATTGCGATTTCGAGACTTTTTAGTGCAGATTAAAAAAAACAATGTTTTTTGCACAATATTTTTTTACAAAATTTATGTACTTAGAAAAAAAACGAGTTCCTACTATGCTACATACAGGGTGATTCAGTAATAATGTAAAAAATAATAATCACACAGTGGGGGAAGGTCGTACTAAAAAGGAAAATGCGAAAGACTCTTCTGCTTCAGTATAAACCGTCAAGGTTGGCACTGGAGAGCTATGTTTACACATTTCATTCTTTTTTGTGGAAGGTGAAACTGAAGAAATAGGAAATTCGTACCTTCTTTGCATGAATGGTGTATTCAGTCTTGATTCTAAGAAGGGCAGGCGTTATAACACTTCAATCATAAACACCACTATTTGCTTAAGGCATAAAGTAACTTAAGATTTTTAAATTGCACGAGAATATTGCTACCGGAAACGCTTAATGACATTTACTGCCATCCATATTTTGCACATTTTCGTTTTTTTTGTTGTTTTTTCTAAGCAACAAAACAGCCTGACAGTAGGTAGTTGTTATGTCATGATTGTTTAGTTTACTGACTGGCCGGCCACTGGGCACTGAGAGCGTTGCCTGTCAGAGACTTATAGACCGTCAGACACTGAGAGATTTTCCTTACTGATTTTCTCATTTATGCCTTGGAGAGGGTTGAAAGGTAAATCGATGCTGAGTCAGAAAATAGTAATTTTAAGTGTGTCCCCCGGGAAAAACATAAGCAAAAATTCGATTTTTCAAAACAGAAAAAAAGGTACTAATTCTCACTTATGCCATGTTCACCGTATAATTTCTTATAATATTCCGACCTCGAAAACCCAAAGGCATAAGTGTAGCGTGTGGAAAAAGGGTTGAATTAAGGGTTTGGCAGATCACACAAAAAATGAATTGGGGTACTGACTCCGTCAGTTATGCCGTTCGAAATTATGAAAACTTATATCCTCACTAGCCCAAAAATTGATTGGCAGAAGTGACGCTTGGGGAAAAATGCACTTTTGGGTCGGAAAATAACTCGGAAAAATTGTTTTTTTCGTCAACTGATTTCTGCACTTATGCCTCTGAAACTATAGAAAGTTTTATTGCAATTCATTTTATCCCTGACAAAATCAGTCGACAAAAAAAAAATTTCCGACTTATTTTCCGACTCAAAAGTGCATTTTTCCCCACGCGTTACTTCTGCCAATCAATTTTTGGGCTAGTGAGGATATACCTAAGTTTTCATCATGTCGAAAGGCATAACTGACGGAGTCAGTAAACCAGGTCATTTTTTGTGTGATCTGCCAAACCCTTAATTCAACCCTTTTTCCACACGCTACACTTATGCCTTTGGGTTTTCGAGGTCGGAATAGTATAAGAAATCATACGGTGAACATGGCATAAGTGAGAATTAGTACCTTTTTTTCTGTTTTGAAAAATCGAATTTTCCTTATGTTTTCCCCGGGGGCCAAACTTAAAATTACTATTTTCCGACTCAGCATCGATTTACCTTTCAACCCTCTCCAAGGCATAAATGAGAAAATCAGTAAGGAAAATCTGTCACTGTCTGACGGTCTATTAGCCAGATGCACCGGTAATTTAATAATTATACAGGGTGTTATTTAAGTACGTAGCCAAACTTTAAGGGGTGATTCTTTGAGTGATTTTATGACGAAAAGTTTATATAAACATAGGTCCGGTATCGCTTCGTTTTCAAGATACAGGGTGTCAAACTTAAAAAAAAAAATCTTTTTTTCAACATCTTAATAATCCTTTAGCCGTTTTTGTTTAAATCTGGCAGTGTTATTAAAAAAATGCGCCACTGACTTTTTTAAAACTTTTATATTTTTCTCGCATTAAGGAACTAAGAATACAACTTTTTGGTGTCTTGAATTTTTTTCATATCTGGCTCTTCGTTTTCGAGAGAAAAAAATAATAACCACTTTATTGTATGTCAATGCTTTTTTGTGCATTGCTGCTTTCTCGAAAACGAAGCAAGATACGAACAAGATTCAAGAGACCAAAAAGTTGTATTCTTAGTTGCTTAATGCGAAGAAAATATAAAAGTTTTAAAAAGTCATCGGCGCATATTTTCTTTTTCTCAAAAATATTGGTTAAGGGACGCCACTGGACTTGATAATAATTTTAATCTACTTTTATATTTTTTTTCGCATTAAGCAACTAAGAATACAAATTTTTGGTCTCTTGAGTCTTGTTCGTATCTTGCTTCGTTTTCGAGAAAGCAGCAATGCAACTACAAAGCAATAACATGCAATAAAGTGGTTTTATTTTTTTCTCTCGAAAACGAAGCCAGATATGAAAATAATTCAAGAGACCAAAAAGTTGTACTCTTAGTTCCTTAATGCGAGAAAAATATAAAAGTTTTAAAAAAGTCAGTGGCTCACATTTTTTCAAAAATATTGGTCACGGTGCCCCCAGGGACGCCACTGGACTTAATAATTTGAATCTACTCAGGGCTAAATTAACCCCCATTTACCGTAAATAACATTGCCAGATTTAAACAAAATCGGCTAAAGGATTATTAAAATGTCGTTAACAAAAATTTTTTATAAGTATGAAAACTAAGCGATACCGGACCTATGTTTATATAAACTTTTTGTCTTAAAATCACTCAAAGAATCACCCCTTGAAGTTTGGCTACGTACTTAAATAACACCCTGTATATTACTAGATTACTCATAAGGGAGGGCAAGTACAGACACCGCCGGATAGATGGCTCCATTCAACTTGAAAAGTAGGAGCATTAGTCATTTCTTGCTTTTTTCAAATACTTCGAAGTATGAAGTAGGTAGCCTGGGAGTTCAGCTGTCAAGCTGATCAAATTAAACTAATTTTTATGTCATATAGAAAATTGTTCATTATTTACCTAGGTATTTTTTATTTATCATTATGTACCTAGGGAGAGAAATATGTGGAGCCCACCTTTTAATAGAAGATGTTAGTTGGTCGAGCGGTATGTATAGGGTGGTCCACAAGTTACTTTATTTTTGGTGTGAGTCTAAGGATTAACGGAAACAAAGGGGAATTTTAATACATATATTAAAGAATTAAATAGTACGCCTATGGTATATAAAATGTAAAAGTTACGAAATAGAGTAAAATAAATTGAGGATGCACAAAAGTGAACAAATTGAATTATTAAAATAGTAATAAATAATTTTAACAGAAAAAGAATCGACAATAAAAGCTTTAGCGCCAAATATAATATCTATAATTTTACTAGCTGGTTCCAAAATTGTGTGGCGAACAATACTAGCTTATAGCATAAAATGATAACAGAATCTGCAGAAAATAGTAAGTAAATGTAGCTCAAAATATTCCAAGAATAATATCAAAATTATTGGCACACAAGTTAGTTAGCCTGATTACACAAAAATGATAATAAAAATATGTACATTCTTAAAAACGATTCGAAATTGGCACAAAATCGCATTTCGAAATACCCACAATTTAGCGTAAAATATTCAGAACTGTAACGACACTGTTTTAAAATATGACAAAATATAACAAGCCTTTACGACACCCCAAATAACCACTAATAGCATTCAAATAGAATAAATTAAAATAAATGAATTAGCTGGAAAGAGAGAAAGGCAACTCAGTCAACAAAACCCAACAAAACAAAATTCAATCGCTTACTCTTTGGGCAGTTCAACAGACAGTGGAAGGTACTTGCTGCTGGTTCTTGGTGTAGTTTCTTGGCTGGCACGGCATCGGTCGCTGGATGATGTCTCGGGTCTCGGGCAGTAATTCGCCCAGCAACTAGGGATCTACTACTACTTCCCCTCGTTTGGGAGTAACCCTCTTATATATCAGATTGGGACATTGTTTTCGCCTTGATTCTTGGATCTGCAGGTGTTCGCTAGACGCTCTCGTGTTTGTCGGCGGATAGAACATATAAACAAACATGGTTTTGGTGCATGTTTTTCGGAGAACCTTAATATCCATGGCCATTTATGGCCCGATATCCGGCTGTCAAGCCAGTAAACTTATATTTATATTATTAACAAATTTCATATCAGTTTAGACATTTTTGTAATGGTATAGGTTTCGCCACATCCTGTAAAATAGAAGATGAATGAAGAGATCGTCAGGAGTAATATTCTGCGTTTCCCAGCCTAAAGAACCGTATTTGTATCTTTGTTAGCAGATGTAATCCCCTCGCCTTGAATCCCCATGTTTAATGTACTTCTGATTAAACGGTAAATATTAAAAATCCAATAATTTCATTCATATACAGTCAATTTCATATCCAGCCACTTTATTAGTGCTCGTCAAGCCATCATTCTATAATAGGCCTCTGAACCGAGACGTTGTTGTGGGTTTCCCCCATCTAAACTCGCAACACCGGCTGCTTGAATCATAACCCGATGAATTCATAAAGAAATCTTTCAAGGATAGAACTAACATTGTAGGAGTTTATGTGATAAAATAAAATGAGAAGATTGGTAGGTGGCTACGGGGCACCTCAAATATTACTTCTCATTAGAGGAATGAGGTAAATAATGGTGATTTCTCAGGTTAGTAGTAAAAAGAATACGTTTCCATCTTGTAGGCCAGTTTTTTTTTTTAAGTTAACGCTGACCTACAAGATGGAAACGTATTTTAATTAAAAGCCTACTGCTGTGGCCAATCATTTAATTGGCGCAGTCGGTCGGACAAATTGCGGAAAATCGCAGAGCGAATCGGGCAAGCCTTGGAGTCGCCGAAACTTGCGTTTTTCTTTCGGGTTCCGATTAAGCGGGTCTTCCTACAACATCATCTTCACCGTTAGACGACTTGGGCCAAACAGCAACTGGGCTTCAACCAGGAGGGCAAGGACTGAGGTTCCGAAGAAGAAAAGGGCTACTCTTACTCTTACTAGGTTAAGAAATCAAAAACTCAAATTCAAAAACAATTTTTCACATTTTGAAATTTTGATTTTCTTTTAGCAAAACTTAATTTTAGAAATTTTAAGTAGCAAAAAATTAATTTTTATGGGTGATTTAGAAAGTGAAGAGGAGAATGAAAACGTAGGAAGGTTAGGTATCGATCATGATACAGATTTAGCACTTTCAGTTGATTTGTTTGGGCAAGTAAATCTTTCAACAATGAATAACCAGCAACAAAATCAAAATCAAAATATTAATTATCAATTACTACGCATGTATATTGAAAATATACCTTAATTTTCTGGTGATGTGCATACTCTCGAAATTTTTATTGACAGTTGAAATTATCTTGTACAAACATACGAGTATACAAACAGAGCAATTACTAACGATCCAACAAACAAATTCTTAATTCGTGCAATAATCGGAAAACTCACTGATAGGGCACTAACATTAAGAGGGACAAGAACAGCACTTCAGATATGGGATGAAATTCGTAATGCTTTACGCGTAACTTTTGGAGATAACATGCAGAAATATTATGTCTCGTTCAAGACTTGATAGTTTTACGACCGTTAAAAAATGAATCCCCTGTAGATTTAGGATCTAGAATCCAAGATGCGTATAGCTTAATTATTTATAAATTAAATTCTAGTGACTTAGCACCAAATATTAAACAATATTAAGAGGTCTTACTGGCAGACTACAAGACATCGTGCGTATAATTAAAGATCCTGATAGTCTCGAAAATGCTATCGCGTTAGTACCTAATTGAAGAACAAAATTTTCTCTATGCTCAAAATTGCCTTTTTTCCTCAATTCAACCAAATAATATTCAAAAAATTCAAAGACTAATTCAGTCGCAAAGCTATCCCCAAAATATCCCAAAACCTAATTTTTTCAATCCTGAAATACAATTTCCAAATACACCAAGGACAAACGTTGTCCAAAACCAACAAATGACAAAAATATTACCACAACATGTCCAACCCCAAAGATTTCCACAAAATAACCAATTTCCTAGAGGTCCTATAAACATGCCTCAACCAAGACAAGTACAACAAAAATACCTTACAAACCAACAAGTTTTCGGTTCAAAGCAACCCCAAACTAATGTATTCAAATCAACCGGACGAACAACTAATGACAAACCAACCCTATGTCAGTAAACGCGCCAATACCAAGTTTACGCCAACAAGTACCACAACGTGTACCGGACTACTTCCAAAGTTCAGGTCAATTTTGTATCGGAAGAACTATATAATATAGAAGACGACAACCCAATTTACGACCCCCAAAATTTATATGTCGACGAAGAGAATTCATATTATTATATCCCCGAGGAATATAACCAGAATTTGAACCAAAATCTTTTTGAAAACGATTATTCAAACCTCTATAATACGGAATATGTAAATTATGCAAGTTTGCCGGAAAATTCAGAACATCTAGAAGAAATAAAAAATGAAAATTCACATGAAAATTTTCAGGAAACCAGTATCGTAGACAAAAGAAAATGACAATAATTGATATTCATAATATTCATACTAATATTTTACCCTATATTGATACTAGGCTTCGAATTCGAAGATATATAAAGACTAAAATTAATACCCGATTTTGACATAAATATTCTCTATAATGAAAATATGTGCATTAATACTTGTATAGACACAATCAACAATCTAACTTGTTTTCTATACAAGTGAAAATACCTGTTTCTATAAATTCAGGAGATATCTATTTTCCGAGAAATGACATTTCAAAAAACTGTTTTGTTCCAGAAATTCTAACCACTGCTAAAGATGGTTTTGCTATTGTCGAAATTCAAAATCATTCAAACGAAACAAAAGTCTTATCTCCAAATAAACCATTCACTACAGCTAGTTTTCAAGAAATCAATAATGATTACTTTCTTTTTAATATCGAGCAAATTTTTAATAACAAAAATGACAAATCTAAGCAAAAATTTGATGTAAAAAATATAAGACGATCTGATCATCTAAATTCTGAAGAGAAAGCAAGAATTTTTAAAATCTATCAAGAATTTTCACATTTATTTTATAATACAGGAGAATAACTTTCATTTACAAACAGAGTAAAACACAAAATAAAAACCACCGACGAGGTCCCCATTCATACAAAGTCTTATAGTTATAATTACGCCTTAAAAAATTAAGTACAAAGACAAATAAAAAAATGCTACATGATGAAATTATTAAACCTTCTTTAAGTCCATGGTCTTCACCAACCTGGATTGTTCCAAAGAAATCAGACGCTTCCGGACAAAAAAAGTGGCATATAGTAGTCGATTACAGGAAGATCAATGAGAAAACTATTGATGACCGATATCCAATTCCCAATATTAATGAAATTTTAGACAAGTTAGGCCGATGTACTTATTTTACTACCCTTGATCTAGCTTCCGGCTTTCATCAAATAGAGATGCACCCACAAAGTATAGAAAAAATAGCTTTTAGTGTAGACAATGGTCATTACGAATATAATGGAACGCCATTTGGGCTAAAAAACGCGCCAGCGACATTTCAGCGTGTTATGGATGGTATCTTAAGAGAACTTCAAAGAAAGGTTTGTTTAGTTTACATTGATGACATCATAATATTTTCATTATCATTAGAAGAACATATTGCCCATCTCAAACTATTTTTCAAACAATTACGTGAATAAAACCTTAAGATAAATGTGAATTTTTCCGCAAGGTAGTAGAATTCTTAGGACACATAATAACACCGGATGGAATCAAACCCAATATAAAAAAAATCAGGTTATTCAAAAGTTTCCAATTCCTAAAACGGCAAAAGAAATAAAATCATTCATAGACTTAGTAGGTTATTATCGAAAATTTATAAAAGACATTGCAAAAATGAATAAATGAAATGAATCTTTTATTAATGCTTTCGAGTTGTGCAAAAATATACTCACGAATGACCCAATTTTACAATACCCAGATTTTTCTAAGCCATTCAACTTGACAACAGACGCCTCAAATTACGCTATAGGAGCAGGGTTATCGCAGGGTCCTGTAGGTCAAGATCTTAATCCCGCAGAATGTAATTATTCAACTATCGAAAAGGAATTGTTAGCAATTGTCTGGGCCACAAATTATTACTCTCGTCCTTACCTATACATTTAAAATTATTACTGACCACAAACCCCTTCAGTGGTTATTTTCCCTTAAGGATCCTAGTTTACGTTTCGTTCGTTGGAGACTCAAACTTGAGGAAAATCAGTACGAAACAATATATAAAAAAGAAAAATCAAATACCAACGCGGTTGCACTTTCTCGAGTGGAAATAAATGCACTAGAAAATTCCTTAGAAAACGAATCAATAATAGTCAATTTGGGTGATTCGGATGACGAATTTATTACCTTTTAGAAAATTTAGATGAAGGAAACCTTCCGGAGGAAATCTCAAGCGAAGATGCAAATAAAATTTTATGAATTATCCCTGACGACAAACCTGTTGAAAAAACAAAAATTAATATGATATCTGATATATTAGACCAAGAAAACACTCCAAGAAATAATAATATAGACAAAACTGTTCATGCAGCAGTCGAAGATCCTGTTTTATTAATGTCAATAACAGAAAAATCGGTAAACTCACACAAGAATCAAATAACAACAAGACACAAAATAAATATGAATTCGAAATAAACCATTTAATGAAAATAGACGATTAACGGTATCTCTACCTCTCCAAAATTTCGAAAATGAAACAAAGCTTTTATAAAAGAATATGTAGAAGATAAAAAGTTGTACTGTGTATATTTTAAAACTCCTAATATAATTCCAGAATTTTGCAACATTATTCAAAAACATTCCAAAATTCTTCTTTTAAACTAATATAAAGTTCAACCTATTTAGACGATATTTATACCTTTGATGAACAACAATAAATACTAAAATACTATCATGAAGGTAGAGTTTGCCACAGAGTTATCAATGAAATGGAAAATTCTTTAAGACGGAGATAATACTGGCCAAAACAAAAAGCGGATATAGAAAAATACGTAAATAACTGTGAAATTTGTCAGTTAGCTAAATATGACAGAAAACCTGCAGAAATAAAATTTAACTTGACACCCACTAGTACTAAACCTTTTGAAGTCATACATGTTGATACTTTCCAAATAGAAAATAATAAATTTTTAACATTAATAGATTTATTTTCTCGTTATGCACAAGCATACAAAATCGATCAAAATTAAAAGCTCGTTTTAAAAAAGTAATCGTTCAGAAAAACTTAGGTATAAAAGCGAAATTACCACGCAAAATAATTCACAAAAAGAATTTAAAAAGACCAAGAAACTGACAGAAAAATCTGGTTGGCTACCTACTGGATGCAGCATGGAAATTGATGGAATTTCTTATGGACATAATAAATCAAACAGTAAAACCCACTCATTGGTATTGCCAGCGATTAAAATTGGCGAAGTTCAAGAAAACATCAATACATTTGGATAACTCTACATTAGGAACATATCACTCTACGATATCCATGCTCTTCGAAAACATATTAACTCCATTAGTCCTGTGGTCGTCGAAGAAGTTGCAAATACATATACAACAAATTGGATTTTATGGATAGCAATGGTAATGGTTCTCCTAATATTTTGGGTATAGAATTTGGAAATATTGGAAGTTTCAAAAAAATAAAAAGGAAAAAGAAGAAAAAGCTACAGCTACTTGGATCCTCTTCACTCCCGAAGAAGTCTATTAAGGGTGGAGGAGTTATCTACACAGAAATTCATGCATCATCAAGAAAACTGTAGAAGCTCCAGAACCATCTCGTCTCCTGCAAACTCAGCAATCCGAAAACTTATATATTTGTTGTATCACAAAGCGAGTCTAGCCTTTGTGGCCAATCATTTAATTACTTCCAAATTATATAAATACCGCGAAATCAATTAATAGTTCAATATAGTTTGTACTTGTGTTCAATAAAGCTTTTTAAAAAAGAAGAATCACCATCTCCATCTATAAGTGGCGCTGCGAACGGGATAGCTGCACAATTTGTCAGTTATTGAAAGAAGGAACCTGTGCAGCACTTTGAATAACCATAGGGCGAGGATGTCCAGAGCGATTCTTCTTGTCCTGTAAGTTCACTTCCTTTTTCTCATGAGTTCTGATTATCCCGAAGGTTCATTATTATAAGATTTGGCTGATTTTTCGATTACTCCAAAAGCTCCTAAACAAAAAACTCGTTTCAAACCACATTTTAAAAATTTATCCGAAATCATAAAAACTCCTCACACTTCTCAACTTCTTAATCTCAAGAACAACTTAAAAAAATGGCTTTAACAAATTCTGACATTAACAACTTGTGCAATACTCTTCCAGAATATAATGGGGCCGCGGTGGCTTCGCTCGTACCGGCGCTGACTTTTTAGATTGCATGTTTTTCTGCCTTCGATCGACCTTGGTTCGAGGCAGGTGCATGCACATGTCTTTAAAGAAAAACACCGCTATGGCCAAGAGCGTTGGACAAATGTGGGTTCACGGTATTGCTCCTAAATTTATCCGTGTGATTTACTAATTGTCCTACACTCACTAGGATTACTACGGTTTTCTAGGGTTTTCCGTAGTACTTGAGCGAATGCTATCCTAGTTCTATCGGGAAAAAAGTCGGCCCTAGCCGCAAATGGCAACGAAGACAAAATAATAGTAATTGCCCCCCTCCCCCGGACAAGCATGAGGTTGCTTCTGGGGTACTCCTAGTTTGGAGTATTGTGAGGGTGCGAATTATTATTACTATTATTATTATTATTATTATAAACCAAGGGACAATCTCTCCACGCTTATAAATTCAGTAGATAATTTAAATGCTTTTTCACTAAACAAGGTCCTGATGCAACCCAACTATATATAATAGGGTAGTTTCCTCTAATCAAATTTTCAAATAAATTACACAGAACTTGATTCATCAAGTCCTAAGATAGCTTTAGCCATTTTTTATTTCCACGAAGTTAGAATTTTCAAAATAAAATTTGAATTTATTTGTATTTGCGTTCGGGACCCGACCGCGTGTTGACGTCATAATAACGAGCCGAACATTTTCATTCGTTTTTTTATCATGTGGTACGGACTTGGACTGGAGACTTAATCTTATTATTTTGTGATTTGGTATGTCACTAGTCAAATAATATCAGCTGGAGTTTTGTTTACATTTCAAAATTTGTAATTTTATCAAAGTTATTGAGGGGTTGGTTCCAACCATTTAGAATTTTATATTTTATAATAAAACCATTGTTTATCGCGTCGTCATATAGTAAAGGACTAAATGAGGTATTAATTCATTTTTATACCTGACCTAAGTGTTCACAAATTAAAGATTAAAATAAGGTAAGCATGTAGGCAATGTAAATTTTTATCATTGCTCCTTTCTTATAATATAATTAAAAATTGTGCTGGTGTTTCAAATTGAGAGAGATAGTGTAATAAAATCTAATTAATTACAAATGCAAATCTTAACTTATGTACATGGTACAATCCTCAGAGAAATAACCAAGGATATTTCTCTGAGGTACAATCCTAAACCCTACAGTTTCAATTACAAAGAAAAATTAATAGGTACCATAAAATTGAGATTGGTAGTAGGTAGTTCAATCCCCAGATAAAAGTGTTTGAGAGCAAAGTATAATTTAGTAAGCACTCTTTCTCAATTTGATTGTAGGTAGGTACCTAAAGAATATAAATAGGTAATCATTTAAATTCCAAGAAATACCTACCTACCTGATGCATTTATATAGGTATGACATAGAGTGTTTAATTTGCTTTCTGTTTCAGTGCCAAGAAGTTGACAAAGAGTAACCATCGTCTTTTTTTGTCCACTGCAAAAGGCATTCTTACGAATATTTTATTACTATTTGTAGAGGTGTTTGCACAATACTCTACAAAGCACTTTTTAGACATAATGCACCAGAAGTACAAGGACAATAACACAATCTGATGCTAAAGCCAAACAATCTCTAGGCCAAACGCGAAAACCGCAAAGCTAGAAAGCTAGGTTATGTTTCGATACCCACAAAACATCAAGATTAGGTTAGGACGGCACCGTTATCCTTACTAGTTTACTGCACCGTTGCCAGATCCCCTTTCGGACTTGTATAAAGAAGTAATTCCTGTACTCCAAAGACCGACTATTCTTCAACAAACATTCTTTACGGAATATAGTGTTTTTTTTATAAAGTTAACTGCTGTTATTATTTATTGCAATTAATAGGTTTGTTCTAGGAAGCAATCTCAAGCTAGTCCGAACCAATAAAACAGTCAGAGAATTTGAACTGTATAATCAACTTTATGTTGACAATTTGAGTTTCCATACTAGAACACAGCTATTCTAATAACAAAATATTCGACCAGCAAGGAAAAATCACACGAGTTGGCAACGTACAATAAACGAATAAAGCTTCAAGGCTTCGCGGTCCTATTCACATAGCTCAAAATTATTATGACGTCAAAATTAAGAAAACCGTTAAAAACGGAAATAATTTTAAACTCAATTTTCTCCCAAAGGAGGTAAAATTTTTAGTTTAGAATTTTACTAGTGTAGTCTGCAACAATACAGGCTTTCAACAAAATAAAATTTGAAAAACGGTTAAATACCCTATTACACTAATATCGTTTCAAAAATAAAAAATGAGGCCTGCGATTTCTTAAATTTACATAATAAAACTACTTGGGTAGAAGTTAGGCTCCTTTTATTAACACAATTCACAACAACAGTACAAAAACTTTCAGAATCTTATGATGATTATTATAACCGAATAACTTTAGCACTTAATGATCTTTTATAGCACGTTTCTCGCACGAAAATAACCCTGAGGCAGTTGAGTACAAAGCTTCGTTTTTCCGAAAACAAGACCTTCGAACCTTTTTGCGCTGGTATAAATAATACCTATTGTAATCATTTAAATCATTTTGAATAAAACTCTTTCGATGAAGCAATTCAAAAATGTATAGCTTTAGATAACCACAAACAGCAACAGCAATATATGTCTTATCTTAAATCTACCAATTATTCCCGTTCTTATCAGAGAAATAATCAACTAATCGCCCTACTCAACAAAATCCTCAACCACCTCGCAACCCACAACCTAACCAGAATATGAATATAAACCCAAATTTTAATCAACCATTCCCTCAACACTTTAATCAAAGTACTTTCGGACCTAGAAATTTTAGTAACATGAAACCCATTCCTTAAAGACAAAATCATCCAACCAATCGACAGGCATTCAGTCCAACCTTCAGACTCAACAATCACTATCAAAATCAATATCGTCCTACTTCTATGTCCACAACTTGTTACCTTCAATGCGTAACGCGATGGTAAGAAAAATAAATCCAAGATAAATTCAAATTACCTACCTCAATTCTTGGTTGGTGAGTATCGAGCGGCCGCCAGCTAACAGTGGAGACGGGCGTGGGAAATAAAAGATTTTTTAATAATAGGTGCCACCTAGTTTGTGCGCTTTACACCTCACACAATTTCTTTTAAGTCCAAGCTAGGAAAATCCTTCGTAGGTAAATAAAAACTGAATTCAAGGTTATAAACAATAATTACTAGTCATAACTTTAAAGCTATGCCTTTCAGATTCCCCAGCTATATTATTAATTAAAATGGTACGTGCTGTATAGTAAAACAAGCGTATAGTATCATAAACCCCCGAGCGTGTACACGTTCAGTTCACAAAAAAAGCAGTAATAATAGTCAGGACGTCGCAATAACTAATCACAATCCCACAAGAGTTGACGCGACATAATATACTAGTCCAGGCACAATAAATGTAAAAATGGTAAACATGCAAAACTTAGCTGCAAGGTGAGTCTTCAAAACTGCGACGTTTCTGGGCGAATGTTCTCCAAACCCCTCTTAGAACAGTCAAGGACAAAGTGCGCTCCAAGAAGAAAATCGCCAGGTCTTCGCTGTTAGTGAATCATCAAGGCCACGCTCCAAACTCAAATCCAAAACAAGAAAAATTCGTAGGCCGTAATTAAGAACTTATAGGCCGAAAAAAAACCTAAAATAGAAAACCGATTTTAGTTACACTCATAGGCTAAACCTATAAATTAATTTGAGAATTAAAACCAAAATGGGGACTTGAAAAACAAAAATAAATCTTACCTCGAGATATGAGGGTTTTTTATCGACAAGTGTCCTTGAATTATCGTGAAATTCCGGCACCAAAACCGTTGGAGTAGGTGCTCTATAAAGAAAACACTGTGTAAAAAAAACAGCTCCAAGAATAAAATATTCACAGTTGAACTTACCCAAAATGTAATCTCGGGATGGAAAGAGATGTATTAAATAGTGGATCCCTATGTATCAGATATTTACGGCTGGTTACGGCAAATTATATATCCCGCAAAAGGCGGCTAGAAGTCCTTGAAACAACAAAGCCAAGTTCCGGCACTTCTGGTATGCTCAGCAGGCGAATTACTCCCGGAAAACAAGCCGGACGAGTTACACAACACTCGGAATCGGTCCTACTGGCGTTTGGAAATATTTTTCCCAAAATTTATGCCGAACCACTGTAATCTCGTAAACTTAGAATCTCAACTGGCGACGTAGGTATTCGAAAATCCCCAAGCACGCAAAAAAATGGTATAAGAACAATTTTATTCGATAGACTGGGTCCGAAGGACATCTGTGATTAGTAGCAAGGAAACACAGCAAGGGCACTAAGTGCGAAGCACGAATACCTATTGAGCCTCAGCCGCCGCTCAATAGGTGGCGATGCAGTTGCCTTAGGAAATAGCTAATTAGAGATTACATCAGAAACATACTTAGGAAGCGGATGAAAATTAAGCAGTTTGGAGGGATTTGAAACAGAAGAATATCAGGAAATACTCGTGCAACTCCAGGGCGATCACATGCGTAGATAAATAATTATTGTTTTTATTAGGTATTTCTTAGTGACCCCAGCGAGTTCACCAAATATCGAACTAAAATCAAATTTGGTTGTAACAAACTTCAAAATTACCATCACAACTACTGATAAACCAACCCCGATGTCCACACGTACTTTTCACAATAATATAGGGTGTAATTCCACTTTGGAGACCAAAGACTACTTATCTGAAAGTTTTCAGGAACCAATCTTCGGAACCTCCACCCACTCCCCAATTATCGAATTAAATAATCTTTCAAAAGCCACCAAACTTCCATTTTTCTATCTCCCTAATTCTAATCTCAAAGTATTAATAGATTGGTGGATCTGATACTGTAATAACTCCTCAAGCTGCCCAAAATTTCGATCCCCGATATGAATTTTTTGAACCCTTTACTCTTATACCAATGAAAAGACCTAAAACATACCCCGAAAATGTTTATTTTCCTTTTTTGACGAAATTGGCATTAATCAACCTTTCATAGTCAGAATTGCCGATTGGCACAATGATTTTGATGTTCTCCTTGGTACAGGTGAACTGGACCAACTAGGTGCAAACATTGATTACGAAACTCATATATTTTCCATTCGCAAATTAGGCGTTTACGTCCCATTTGAAGTTTTTTATCGTACAAATAATCGACTCCGTATCCCAGTAAGTATCAATAATGATGAAGTTGTACTCCCATAAATTATGCATAATAATCAAAATTTATTCACAATATGAATACATCATGCCAATGATGAATTTGTAGAAATTGCACAACCAGAAAATTTAAACATTGACTTCCCTCAACCAATACCCGGTTATCCATTATCTTATTTTGAAGAATTACCACCTCCCTTCTCTAAGAATTCTTTTGATCCCAATTCTATTCGAACACAACACTTAAATTCCAAAGAAATGAAAAAAAATCTTAATTTTTGTCATCAATTTAAAGATATTTTCTGCAATGAATCATCCGATTTGCGATTTACAAGTTCTGTCAAACACGAAATCCGCACAAAAGACAAAACTCCTATATTTTCCCGTTCTTTCCGACATCCAAAAGTCATGCAAAACGAAATTTCTTCCCAAATCGAAAAACTCCGACCTTCAATTTCCCCTTATTCTTCTCCTGTTTGGATCGTTCCAAAGAAAATGGATGCATCCAGTGAACGCAAGTTTCGCATGGCTAGACTATCGCAAACTTAATGACAATACAGTTGAAGACAAATGTCCCCTTCCACGCATTGACGAAATACTCGACAATTTAGATAAATGCACATTTTTCACAATCCTCGACTTAGCACAAGGTTTTCACCAAATTGAAGTTCACCCGAACTCCATCAAATAAACCGCTTTCACAGTTCCCAATGGCCAGTTCGAATATAAAAGAATGCCGTTCGGTTTGAAAAACGCCCCCGCGAGTTTTCAGCGCACGATGGACGAAATCCTAAGAGAATTCCTTTATAAATCATGTTTTGTCTATATGGATGACGTCATTATATTTTCGAAATCTTTACAAAAACATCTTATTTATATAAAATCAATTTTTCAAAAACTTAGCGAAGTAAATCTAAAAATTCAACTCGACAAGAAGTAGCTTTCCTTGGCCACTTCATTACCTCCGAAGGCATTAAACCCAATCCCAACAAAATACCTGCAATCCAAAACTTCCCCATTCCGAAAACTACTAAGGAAATTAAAAGTTTCTTAGGTCTAATACGCTATTATCGCCGCTTCATTCCTAAATTCTCAAAAATGACAGCACACGTTGTCTACGAAAAGGCACAAAAATTGAAATTGATCACCCTCAATATATAGATTATTTTGAAAAATATAAATCTGCTCTAAGTAACTCCCCAATTCTTCAATACCCTGACCTTTCTCTACCTGTTACATTAACTACTGACGCCTCTGACGTTGCTATTGGCTCTGTCCTATCCCAAATAGAACACCAATCGCTTACTACTCCCGCACCCTTATTACCGCAGAACGAAACTATTCCACAATCGAAAAAGAACTCAATAATAGAATCCTGTAAACATTTCCGGCCCTATCTTTTTGGTGTAAAATTCACTATATAAACCGATCACAACCCTTTAGTATGGCTCTATAAAATTAAAGAAATCAATGAAAAGAAAATTAAAGAATTAAAGAATTCAATCAGAAAATTTTGTAGCCTACGCTCTTTCCCGCATCGAACTAAATATGCATGAATCCGACTCAATTTGTGTAAATCCTTCCTCACATGACGACGACTTTAATATTGACGATTTTGTTAACAAAGCTTACGAAAAACAAACGGGACTATCCACAAAACACTCCACTCATGAAAACCCTATTTCTAAGAACCTATTAACTATTTCCCTAATCAAATTATTTTAAAGTTTGGAAATTACAAACTTGTACTGAAAAAGACTGGAAAACTGACATTAAGAATACCTAACCAACGCTATTATGTCCTTACTGAACAAGTTGATATTCAAAAATTTATATCTGAATATGTCCGCAATACTTTCAATGAATCCATTCGTATCTCTTTCTGCTCTAAACAAACTCAAGATATAGAAAATCCCGACAAACAACTCCAATGTGTTGAGAGAACTATCACAAACAAAATCATAATGGCGTACTCGAAACTTTAAATCACTTAAAACTCCATTATTATTGGCCCAATATGCGAACTACAATTTCCGATTATATTAATAAACGCGATATCTGTTTACGAAATAAATATGAAAGACACTCTTATAAACTTCCCTTCAAAGGCCCACTATTAGGAAAAAACCTTTTGATATTATCCACATAGATACCTTTCCTGCAATCGTCAAAGTTTCCTAACAATCATAGATTCATTTTCCAAATATGCTCAAGTTTAGAATATACAAGATAAAATGAATATTTCCATTTTAAACAAATTACGTCATTACTTTTCTCATCACAATTATCCGTGCAAAATTGTTTGTGATGAAGGCACTGCATTTTCTAATAATCTCTTTAAAGAATTTTGTATACTCCACAAAATAGAACTCCACACTTTACCACCGTTAACAATCCTAATTCTAACAGTTCTATCGAACGATTCCTTTCCACATTTACAGAAAAACTCCGAGTTATGCAAGATGAACGACCTAAAGAATATTTTCAAGATCAGATCACACACTGTGTCCTTATTTATAATATCAATCGATCAACTCAGTCACTGGCTACTCTCCTTTCTCAATCCTCTACGGCCCCTATATCGCAGAGATACAATTCGACGACGACTTACCTATTTATGAAAAGTATAATCAACGACATACAGATGAACTTCACCCTTTTATTGATTACCTTTACTCTAAACTTCACGAAAAAGGAACCGGCATTTTACAAAACCGCAACAAAAAAACACTCGTAACAAACTAGACGCACCCTATATGTATACCCCCTACGCACTCCTAATATCCAACTGCCTGGCCCTTCAAGTGCATCCGATCCCTAATAATAGATACTATCAAGAATTGGTAAGTCAAGCACAGTTATTTTATGACTTTCACCGTCATATACTTACCTTTTATTTAAGCACTATAGACGATAATCTTAAACACCTGACCTAGGTAGAGCGATCGTCAAAGTCAAGCAACGCCGCGCGTAGTCGGTTCATGGACGGGTGATCCATTATGATTATTTTTTCGCCTAATAAAACATTTTTTTCAGATTTCAAAAAAATATATAATATGTACCTCGGCACTGAAGTTCTTTTTATGACTCATCTGGTTTATTTGCCTCGGCCAGAGGCCTCGGCAACTAAATTCCACATGAGTCATAAAATGTTGAACTTCAGTGTCTTGGTATATAAATAACTATTATTGCTTCTGAACTGTAACTCTATTTAACAAATTCATTGGAATCGCTTTTTCGTTTCTCTGGTAACGAACCTGGTGATGAAGACTCCATAATAAGTATAGCGTTGACTGACGTATTAATAAAGACTGCTCACGGCTGTCATGTTTGACAGTTCTCTGGCTCACCATGCGCTTCCCGGAGAAAAAATACAATGCAAAATAGGTGCATTGTTGACCATTTGGAACTATAATCAAAATTTTCTATTTTCATTCTTGCATACGTTACAAAATACTCTTCCAAAATAATATCTAGAATTTTCGCTTCTTCAGCTGGTTGATCAGATCATCCCATAATTCCAAAATAGTGTTCATTCTTCTGAAATTCACCTAATGGCCTGTGCAGTGTGCATACCATTTTCTTCACGTGCGAAATTTCATGTTATCACAAACAAATCTACCTATAAAAGCTGTGTTAGTAGGATAAAACTGCTAAATACTGGACGCAAAGACAATTCGTTACCGTAAAAAGAAGGCAAATCGTAATAAAGCTGGACATTTAAAATTTGGGACATTTTAATCGTCAGTAACTGACATACCAATAACCACAGAATACCCCCTTATAACCTATAATAAGTAGCCATTTTTTTCGTCGAGTGGCGCCACCCCAGTCCGTAAACAACAATGAAATATGACGTCATGCTGGGGTCCTTAATATAGTGTCGGTCCAGATGACAGCGACCTGCATCAAACCATAATTTTCTCCTCTCGGGTCCAGGTGTTACTTAATCGAACAAAAATCTTGTTGATGTTGTTATTATTATTATTGCAATAGCACACAAAACACTTTTTAAATATAATGCGGTTGTTTTTTCAGAAACTTTGAAAACAAATCACTCATAAACGTTGTAAACATAAAACCATTATAACAAACAATCGATTTACTAAAAAAATAAACAGAAGAAAGCTAGGTTAGAAATTCCTCATTCCATAAAATGAAAAAAGTAAGGTCCACCGCGATTGTTGATATGTAGATAACTTAACCTCTGACCAGGAAAGCCTGATTTACATGCAATCAAAAATTCGATCGGATTGATTTACATAGCACAAATACATTATGACGTAATTTTCGGGAAAACCCGTTATATTTTGTAAATGATGAAAAAATAATTTTCTAGTAAATAAAACATTTTAATTTTGTTTTAATCGCTTTACACCAATTTGAACCGCAAAAGGAAACAAATAATGCCAACTTTGAAAAATCGTCAACTTTCTTATTAACAGTGTTTAGGTAGGTTTGAGTTAGCTACCGTAAATGGGCGCATTTCGCTTATTAATTTCACTACATTTGCTACATTACAATCCGTGACAATTTTCTTCCACGCACGAGAGAATCGCAGTAGTCATCTACAGAGTTTGGAGCCTGACTACGTTACGAGGGTGGTTTCCTTAGTAGTACCTGCTGTGGTGCACGGGATTTTTTTAACAGAAATATATAATATTCGGTTCCCAAACTGGAAACTTAACGTTAGTTTTTCGCCGGAGTCCCCTCGGGGCCCCAACTAAGATCTCAAACCCATTTCAGTAAATCAAAGTCTTAATTGGAGTACTGCATTAGGCGGCGGTGCCGCCAAAGGGAGGGGTGCCATAAAGTAGTCGAAAACATGGCCCGCGGGACGGATTTATGATAATTGATATAATAAACGTCTCAAAGTGATCGATTTATGCTAATTGCAGTAATTAATTTTGACTGATTTACGATAATTGCCTTAATTAATGTCGCGAGAACCGGTCTCCCCAAAAGTTCGCACGGTTTGGCAAGCCGCGGGGAAGAGTAGCGGGACACCCGGAGACCTATAAATACCCGGGAGGGCCCAATCGCAGGAATGAGTAGAAGACGAGTAGCAGACCAGTAGCAGATCAGTAGAGAACCAGTAGCAGAGCAGTAGAAGACGAGTAGCAGATCAGTAGAGAACCAGAAGCAGACGACCAACTGATCCACCAGGTCGCGGGACGGGACCCGCGGCCCACGGTCCAGTCCAGATGTCTTAGCAACTCTTGAACGAAACCACCAAAATTCTAAGCACCTGAGTAAGTTAGACTGACCAAGTAGTAAGATATTTTTGTTTTGATGTTTTGTGTTTGAATTGCCTTTTAATTTGAAATGAAAAAAAAAATGAAATTTTGAAATCATTTTGGAAACTTTGGAGATATATTGACTTTATTGTGCAATTTTTATTTGAATTTTAGAATTAATATCATAAATTGAGTCTTTTATTTTCATTTTTATACTGAGGATTTGGTAAACTTATTTGCAGTTATGTCAGTTGAGGTAATGAGTGTTTTATCTAGTCATTATGCCTATTAAGAACTTCTATTCATGCCGTACGATTATTCTGAATTTTGAGCCATATTATTTTGGTATTGCTTGCAAGAGTTTTGTCTTTTAATTGAATCATTTTATGCTACAAACTTGAGTAACATTGATTTACATTTTATGCCAATTTGTTGTACAGAGTAATCAATTAATTTTGTGCTATTTGGGAAATCTTTTGCAATTTTTGTACTTTTGATCTGAATATTGTCATTTTATTGCCATAGTTTGTGTATTCGTGCCATTTTTGACATATTGTTTTGACTGTTTTGTACCTTAAATTAAGTTCAATTGTTTAACAGTGTATCTTTTTCTTAAACGTTTGGATTCTGTTGCATGAAAAGAGTTCATATTTCGGATACCTTGAGTGGCGTTGTGCGAATTCATAGATTTTTACAATTATTCATTATTTAATTATTGCACGTTTTTAACGTAATGTACTGTTCCGTAATTAATCTTAATATACATATTTCAAACTACCCTGTGTCTCCGTCATACACCCTTAGGCCCACACTAAAAGAAGATCTTGTAGACCACCCTGTATAATACCGCTCGCCAATTAACATCTCACAGGGTAGGATACTACACTGCGATGCCTTCACCGGCAGAGTAACAAGTGAGCGAGAACGACATAGCAAATAAAAAAGGACGGAGTAATGAATCACATTATATGAAGGTCGCCGCAGCCGCAGCGCCGCAAAGAATAAAATCGTCTTGTGAATATTCCGAATCGCGTGCCGATGTAGCGCAGCCAGAGCGCCGCGCAAATCAAATAGGTATAATGTATATAGAAATAAAAAGTAACAGAGTTGACCCTATTTTTGTGCATAATACCTACCTACTAATACTTATAATTAGACTGGGTGCCCCAGAATTTTGTTTACACATAATGTCTAATTATTTTATAAGGTAAAAATAAAAATTAAAATAAAATAATTATCTAATTAAGATTAAAAAGTAAACAATTAAAAATTAAAAATGAAATATATTAATATATTAATTACAAAGTGATCAGAATGATTTTCAACATTTGGAAAACCATTTGGCTCTCATAAAATATTATGCAGTTATGTTGTAACAACTATTCATTCTCTGTGAGGACTAAAATATTTAAAAATGTTTTCATTCTACTTAGGTAGATTTTTTTTTTATTTTAACAAATAAAAAACGACAATTTTTAGGGAATTTTTTTAAATGTCCTTTTTGACGGAAAGCGAATGTCATGTGGCCACATTTGAGTCGGCAATTTTTTCATATTTTCTAAGAAAAATGATGACCCCAAAATTAAATCATGAAATAAAAATTTTCCCTCTGTGAGGATATTAGAAAACAGTCGCGAACAAATTAATTTTTGTGAAGTTCCATAATATTGCAAAAGCTTTACAAACACTTTATTATCTATAATTTTTATTTATTGATTTACTATCGTTTTAGTTACAGGATAGGATGTTAGGCCAATAATAATTGGTCCAATTTTGGAAAAAAATAACAGTATGTTATCAAAAATTGAAAAACATTTTTATTTCCATGCAGATCATCATAAAAAAATCATACCACAAAAATATTATTTACAAAGGTAATAATAATACCTACAGGATATTATAATAATTTTACATAGACCTACATTATTCCTTTGAATATACAGGGTGTTTCATCTTAAGTGCGAACACCCCCGTAAAATTTGTATTCTCCATCCGATTTTAGCTGCGTTTTTTCTAAAAATAGGCCACAAAAACTCTACGTTGGTGCAAAATTTCAGGTCTTAATGTCAATTATTCAAGGCCTACTACAATTTTTTTTTCTAGTAAAAAATGACGAAAACCATTTAGCGATTTTTTTATTTAAAATCTGACACCACAGCGTTAATCACAACAACCTAAAACCCCCGTATACCAAATTTGAACAAAAAATATACAGGGAGTTCCATTCTGCTGTGAAAGTTGAGCAAAATAGGAATTTTAAACTCATGTGGCGAGTCAAGTGTGCCATGGAATTACTTCGAAACAGTTGATGAACAGGACCGCTCACAGCGTCGATGTGCAAAGATCCAATAAAAAATATACAAGGTGTTCTTCTCTGTAGCAACTCGAAAGGCTGAATTTTTTAAGTCTAAAAAATACAGAAGCTTGCCAGTCACTAAGTCCATATGAGTTAAGGTAGCTGGTGTGCCACAACAGAAAACGCACAGAAAATGTATCATCTTAGACAGTGACTTTATTGATAAAGGTCCAACAATATGAATTGTTTTTATTTGTTGGTTGGATGATGTAAAAAAAATAAATTTCTTTTGTGTATATTAATATTTATTCAATGATTCCAGAGCACTCCTGGCCAATATAAAGTTTAAACAAAAATTCAGCATTTTGACATCGTCCAGAGAAAAAGACCCTGTACATTTTTGTATTGAATCTTTGCACACCAATACTTTGAGTAGTCCTGTTGATCATTCATCTGTTTTGACGGGATTCCATGGCAGACTTGACTTTCCAGATGCCTTTAAAATTCCTATTTTGCTCAATTTTGACACCCTACAGAATGGAACTCCCTGTATATTTTTTTGTTCAAATTTGATATACGGGGGTTTTAGGTTGTTCTGATTAACGCTGTGGTGTCAGATTTAAAATAAAAAAATCGCTAAATGGTTTTCGTCATTTTTATTACTATAGAAAAAAAATTGTAGTAGGCCTTGAAAATTGACATTAAGACCTGAAATTTTGCACCAACGTAGAGCTTTTTGTGGCCTATTTTTAGAAAAAAACGCGGCTAAAATCGGATAGAGAATACAAATTTTACGGGGGTGTTCGCACTTAAGATGAAACACCCTGTAGAATCCCAGGAAGGAGTCAAAGCTCTATGTGTATTATAAAAAACGTGAGACGCAAATCGCCCTGAGTGATTTAACCAAGTTTTGACACAATATTTTGGAATCTGACACGGTGATAGTGACAGGTGTCGGGATGTGGGACCTTATACATACTTTTTCGAGTTATTATGCTTAGCTGTGCGGCTTGTGGCACTTCCCTTATCGCCAAAGCTAAAATGTTTGAGGATAGTAATCCATCGGTAAGTAATTTTGTAATTTAAATTAACTTTTAAGGCAATTGCACCAAACTGGCATAGGCATTTGTGCAGGTATCCACTTCTTCATAATTGGAAATTTAAAATTAGAATTGTTATATTATCAAGGATTCTTAAACGTAAAGACATAAACGTGCCTTATAATTATTCTTTGCCTGTGTTGTAGGTACCTACTGATTTCACGAAAAATGAGAATTTCTGCCTCGATTAGTTTGTCGAAACAACTCAAATGTGCGCCCCACTGTAGAAACGGAAACGACATCCCGCCATATTATGCAGAGACTGTCCCGGTCGAGCGCTAAGCCCAAATAATATTTGGCATATAATATTATATGCTCCTGCCTGGGGTTCTTTATTCAAAGCATTATTCACATAAAAAGCACTCTGGTTAAACGTAACAAATACCCTATATCTTTTATTAAATAATATAATGTTTGGATTACTCGTCCGCCTATGTTATATAAATATATAAATATGCCGGAGAAGTATGGTACCTACTTAATACAAGGAATAAATTAATTTTCTCGAAAAAGAGAATTTTCGGATAAATTCTCTCACACAACCTATATTTTTGTTGTGAAAAGCGCCTCTTTTGTTGCATTGGTGATGTCACTGTTTAGAATATGATGTCATCGGGAATTTTTCAAATCACAACTTATATTTTTTAGTGTTCCATTATATATAGCATGTATTTCTGCATACAGCACATTAGAATGTTTGCAATACATAAAGAAATTTTTGAGAAAATAAATGTTGTATGTATTTATATGGGTATGAAATTAAATTATTTCATTTTGTAAAATTAGAAGAAAACTTTCCTTATGTTAATAATATGTCAAAAATTTTACCTGCTGTATGCAAAAAAATATGCTCTATTATAAATGGCACACTCAAAAATATACGTTGCCATTTAAAAAAAATGCCGTTGACGTCATATTCGCAACAGTGATGTAACAAATGCTGGCGGAAACTGGCAGAAACTGGGGGAAACTGGGGAAACTGGCAGAAACTTTACCTTTTTGAGAGATTGAATTTATTCCTTCCGTTATGTACAGGGTGGCTCACTATAAATTTACATCCCCCTTAACTTGTTAGTTTTTGAAGATAGAAAAAAGCTTTTTACAAAAGTTTTAGATACTAATACACAGTTTTTTGTGACGCTATTAGACTTTATACAGTGTGTTCTAGAAAGCCGTGGCAGACATAACTTATGTTTTTTTAAATTGAACACCTTGTATATTTTTGGATTAGTGAATTCTACGCATTTTTTCGATTCCAACGGTGCATATATGTTATATTATGTTCACTCCAACCGTTCGTTGAGAACTGAGCCTTATTTGTGAGGGATTACTCCTTGGGTCATAGGTTTCCATGGAAGACAAATACCAAATTATAGTACTAATTATTGTCAATGTGCATTGTGCAAGTATATTCACGCGTTGGAAAACAAAATGAGCGATTTTAAGATTTCAGAGAAAAATGAAGAAGGGAAATTGAGTGAAATGAAAAATCTTAAATAGTAACATAGTTAATAAACTTCGTCAAATTTATTATTTGAAATTTAATTTTTATTGGAAACGACAATAACATTTAGGAAAATGAAATATTTTTATATTTTTTGTGGGGTTATTTAAAAAAAAAAATTTATTAATTATTAAAAAACCAAATTTATTCTGACAGACCGGAAAATGTAGAAACACTAAAGGTAGAATTCGGGAAGAAATCCACATATATATTAAAAATACTGAACATAGCAATTTTATCGTTGACTCAATAAACAGAAAGTTAGTAGCAAATAGAATTAAATGCATTGAGTAAGATGGAGGTCATATGGATCATTTGTAATACGTATATCCTTCTTCTAAATATTATTGCCATTTTCAATAAAAATTAAATTTCAAACAATAAATCTGACGAAGTTTATTTATGCTACTATTTAAAATTTCTCATTTCTCAATTTCCCTTCATTTTTCTCTGAAATCTTAAAATAGCCCTATTTGTTTTCCAAAGCGTGAATATACTTGCAAACTGTCAATAATTATTACTATAATTTGGCATTTGTCTTCCATGGCAATCTATGACCCAAGGAGTAATCCACAAAAAAGGCTCAGTTCTGAACGAACGGTTGGAGCAAACATAAAACATAATATATACTTCGTTGGAATCGGAAAAATGCGTATAATGTCCAATAGCGTCACAAAAACTTTGTATTAGTATCTAGAACTTTTGTAAAAAACTTTTTTCTAACCTCAAAAACTAACATGTTAAGGGGGTGTCAATTTATAGTGAGCCACCCTGTACACACTTACACTATATAATAGACATACTGTATAATATATACCATAAGAAATTCCCACAATAATGAAATATATAATATATATAAACGGTAACCTGCGAACAAGTAATTGGGGTTGCAGTCAGGAAAGGTTTAAGGCCTTAAAATAACACTCTTGTTTGAAAAGTCAAGCTGTAATGAAGTTCGTTATTTTTTTTTTATTAAAAAGAAACGTATTTTTCATTTTTTTTTCTGTCGACCGCACCGCGCCAAATACTTTTGTTAGTTTCACTGGTTAGGTGTGTGCATTAAAATTAAACATTTTTAAGTTCAACGAAATCTTATCTGCCGTATTTCCGAATTATTTTATATACCGAGTTTTAAAAGAAGCTACTGATTTAGGCGAGCAATATTTCTGTAAAATATATTTAGTGGAGAATAATCTTTATTTCTAGGGCGTTTCTTGTGGGAAAACCGAATGATTTTATCTGTACTATTACATTTTAGTACCAGAAGCTGCGTGAAACGGCTCACTATTGGTCTAGGAGATTTTTTCTTTTTTTTTTCATATTTCGCACCGCACCAAGTCTCGGTGCCGGCATAGCAACCGGGCTCTTGTTTTTTGTCTACCCCACCGGCCCGGCCGAAATCCGGTATAAAAGGGGAACCGAAAAATGCGAATGGAACACATTTTGATCGTCCGCCGACTTAGCAACATAGGTAAGAAACTCTTGTAGGGTAACCATTTTACTGACTATTTTTATTTACTGTAGTGCCGAAAAATTTTTTTTTCTTTCCGACCGAACTATTGGGTTTAAAATTTTATATTTGCAATTGATTCAAGTGTAATTGCTGGCCATTACTCCTAGAGTAAGAGGCCTGGACCTTTACAAAACTTGAAATCGAAAACAAATATCTGGTCTAGCCGAATTCAAGTGTAGCTGCCGGCCATTACTCCTAGAGTACGAGGCCTGGACCTTTACAAAACTTGAAATCGAAAACAAATATCTGGTCTAGCCGAATTCAGGTGTAACTGCCGGCCATTGCTCGTAGGGCAAGGGGCCTGGACCTTTACAGAAACTTGAAATCGAAAATTAAGGTTCCACTGATACCAAGTGTAATTGCTGGCCATTACTCCTAGAGTAAGAGGCGTGGACCTTTACAAAACTTGAAATCAAACGAAATCTAGCCTGTCGGCAGGAAACACCGAACCCTCTTTACATAGTTGTTTAAAAACTTAAACCAAATACAAATACCGGAGGCCTACAGTAGATATAAACGAATTTCTCTACCACCGTCCGAAACCGATAGAGTTTCTTGCTTACCCTAACGTAATTTTTAACAAGTACCTATTTTTTTTTATCACCGACCATTTAAGATACGCGTACTGTTACGTACAACTGCAAGTCCGGTCAGCCTGTTTATTTACTTTCGTCACATTTTCTAAACCCACAACCGAATCTTATAAACTATAGGTTTTCCGTTTTCCCACAACCAATTATAACAAAAATAATTTGTTCACAGGTTATATAATTTTCTCTTGCAGGCAAATACTGGGGCACAAATGACTCATTAAATACCTATTGTTCAACTACGCGATGTTTGTAACAGTATAATAAATTAAAATATCATATAATTTTCTTTTGGTCATCCAAGTATTGGAATAAATTGTAAAAACTTGTTTATTGTGTTATTTACTCCCCAATCCTAAAAAGAACAAACAAACTAAAACAAAATAGCTAAACGAACTTTGGATTTTTCTTTTCTTCACTGAACTATCCGGGAAAAGACAAGTGGAGCATACCACTATAAAATAACTGGCGCCTGAGCAAACTAAAGAACAAAAGAGGGGCAGCGTCCTCCACAAACTACCATCTTTCTATTCCCGTAAAAGCGTCAAAATTGTAACGAAAAATATTACAGAACTATCAACATCTAAACGAAAAGAAATAGTAGTATTCACGTCACAAAGCTTTCGGAAAGTTTTATTTCCTTTTTCAAGACATCTAAAAGATATAAAACATCTAAAAGTTATAACTTTTAGATGTCTTGAAAAAGGAAATAAAACTTTCCGAAAGCTTGACTTTTCAAACAAGAGTGTTCTTTTAAGGCCTTAAACCTTTCCTGACTGCAACCCCAATTACTTGTTCGCAAGTTACCGTTTGTTTTCAACTAGACAGTCAGTTCTACCCTCCACCCTCTATATATACATATATATATATATATATATATATATATATATATATATATATATATATATATATATATATATATATATATATATATATATATATATATATGTATATATGTATATAATTTTTTTTCTCCTTATTTTAGAAGAATTAAAATTGCTACAAAAGTGGACATCCAAAAGTGGACGTCCATGATTACAAAGCAAGACTAAAGTTACCCACTCACTGAATGCGCGTTTTGAAACCTACGTAACTACAATTTTGTCTTAATAGATCTTACTAAAATTGTATGGTCCCGTATCTAAAAAATGACCTTTCTGAAAATGGAACCAGGTTGTTTTCTTTTAATCGGCTTTTTCGCCACGGAATCTCAACCAAACTGATTAAAAGACAATTTTTTCAAGTTGCCAGGAAAATTTATAAACGGCTAACATTAAAAGAGATTTTCGATGTTAACTCAAAAAATAACTTCAACGGCTTTGTTTTTTCCTTCCTCAGAGATCATGTCAAGTCATTGGAAAGAAAATATATACTTTGGCAAGTAGGTACTTGCTTAGCAACCAATCACTGTCCAATTAAATAAATTGGTTCCGAATATTTCAGTCAACGTTGTTACCTACTTTTATGAACATTTCGCGCGACAAGCTTTTTGATTTACAAAAACTTGTCGCAATTTGGCATTGAATTATCTTAACGAGAACCTAGACTTATTTTATTTTATTAAAAAGCTTGTTTTTAAAAAGGTTTTCATTTCTTTTATTTTTTAAATTTATTTTATTTACTTATTTATTAAATATTATTATTAAATAAATTATTATCTTTAAAACGGTTTTTTTACCTTTTATATTATTTAGTTGAAGGTTCAAGCTATCTAAAAATATTATTTTTGTGCCTTTATCGTAAAGTGTGTAAAAAAATAACATTGCTACAGCTGTGCTACAGCTAGTCCGTCCCTGGCAAACCAAAGAGGCTAAAATTGTTTTCAAGAGCCCTTTTTAAGGAGTCTTATCTATTGTCCATCGTATTAAAAAATAATTGAATTACACAAAGTATTTTAAAAGTTATTTTTAAAAAAATCGATTTTCAGAGGCGCCTTTTAGTGGCTCTCCGTAGGTGGGCCCTCTGGGGAAAATTTTTATAGGAACTTGTCATGTTATTTTAACGTCCCCTGTATAAATCCGAGAGATTGCCCAGATATTCTGGGACACCCTGTATTTTCTTACCCCGTATTTGCACTTCTTTGGGTTGAGCGAATTTTCCCAAAAGCAATCAAAGCCTGTGGCGTCCCGTAACATTTTAAACTGGAGGTGACTAACTTTTGTGACAGATTTAGTAGTAGCAAAATTAATAATTAATGCGGTGGTTTGTGGAATGGGCATTTCTATAAGATTTATAATAGCTGTCACCAAATTTTTGCTTAAAACATAAAAATTATTTTACTTTATTTAAAATTTAAATATCGTAGTTAAAAATTGCTCCACAGGCGCTAATTTCTCAAATTTTCAAGGCCGAAAATACTCAAGGTATTCTTTTTTCTGCAAAAACTATTTCGTAAACCAACTGGTAGTAATTTTAATCTTGGTCTTTTTCTTTATTTTTGCTATTTTATTTTGAAAAAAAAAACACAAATGATATTTTTTTACAGATGTCGTTCAAATTTATAAACAGAATTCTGTCTACCTAACAAAATAAAAAGTGTTAGTTAAAAGATCCTATGGAAACAAGTTATCTCACAAATTACCTGGCTATAGTTTAAATTTATACACACGAAAGTTTTCTCGTTCTCTCCAGAAACATCTGGGGGGGCTATGCCTCCTAACGTCCCCGGCGCTACGCCTTTGATCAAAAGTGTCCTATTGCGTAGTCAGATCGTAATTTTTTCTTTAACCCTACAGTGCAGTCAATCCGGGGACACTTTGTATTTAAAAGACAGCAACATAATGGTATAAAATTTCAAATCAGTTTATTGCAATGGCGAGTAGATTTAAACAATCAAAAATATGCGCAGGCGGGCGCCCCAGTAAAACATTTAGTTTGGCAATTTTTTTATTAACACACTCTATAAAATGTAACACAATCACAAAAAAATGATGAATATTCCCTATATTGTGTTTTATGTATCTTGTTTTTATGTCAAAAAATAAAAAAGTTAGTGGGGATATAATATATATTTTGGGAACACGCTGTACAGTATGGAAATGTACCTAATATTATAAACCTTTCAAGAAAACTTTATTTGCTAATTTTTATTTCGTAAACTTTTATAGTAAGTAAACTAAAACCGACATAAAAAATTCAAAGTGATTCTTTATCGAACGAGTCTGAGATAATGAGCCGAGCGAGCGAAGCGAGCGGGGCGAGTAACAGGCGAGTTCGATAAAGACACTTTACTGACGTGGTGCATTCAAAATTTTATCGCCGACCGTAAAAAATTAAAATTAAAAAACTGGAGATAGATATTAGATAGATATTTCCTGCGCCTCCACTGACGTTTGTCACCCCGATGTGTTTGTCTTTTCTTACGTCTATAAGTGCCCTCTGTCACCCCACAAAACAGTTTGCCGATCGCAGTTCATTTACTTATTTCTTTTAATTTTCCGCGCCGCCACTGACGTTTGTCACCCCGATGTGTTGGTCTTTTCTTACGTCTATAAGTGCCCTCTGTCACCCCACAAAACAGTTTGCCGATCGTAGTTCATTTATACTGTAACGCAGTTTTGGAATTTTCATTTTTACTTTATACCGGCTTAATTCCTTCGCCGCTCTATTTCTAGCGGCCGGCCGCCGCCGGAGTTTTTTTTATATTACTATCAATGAGTTTTTTACATGGGAGACCGGCGTTCGATATTTTAACTGCATTTAATTAGCGCTATTTTGCCTAGAAAGATCAGAGATAAAAACCCTCGAGCTTCGCTCTCGGGATTTTATCAGAAAATAAAAGCCCAATTTGTACGAGTGGTTTTGCTAATGGGCAAAATAGGGCTTGAAAATAAAATTATCTAGAAAAATTTCCGGCACGAGTGGTATTTGTCGAGATTATTTCACGAATACGATTTAATAATTTCTGTATTGATTTTTTCTATGTTTACATTTCCAAAACGACTCATTTTGAACGAGTTTATTGACAGCTTCGACTGTAGCGTTCGAGTAAACAAACATGACGCTTGGGTATCCAAGGCAAATGCGATTATACCTACACCCTGACGGCGTTGGTTTATTTTCTGAATGTGTCATAAATTTAAACGGTGGTCTAAATAACAGGAATTTAGCAATGTAAAAGTTATATAAATTAATTGATATATTGCTTAATAATACCGCAACATAATTTATAAGCTGCATAATTTAGAACAGTGTGAAACACACAAACTGTAAGAAGTAGGTACATGTTTGTATCCAACAGATTCGCGGTTGCTAAGCAACGAAGTGATAATTTGCACAAGTGCAATTCCGGTAATTGCACTAGTGCAAATTATCGCTAGCAGAGGCATATGATTGGTTGGATTTTTATGGAAGGAGTTACCTTATTGGATGCAAGCAGTATGAGGGAAATAATCGCTGAAATCCTACTCTCTTAGTTGTTACGTCCTTGTTATACGCTAAACCCATATTGCGGCAGCTAAAACTGATATCCCGATAACTTCTTCACATTACCATATTTAATATAGGACTAGAAGATATGTTTTCAGCGAGGTTTTCAGTTCACACATTGATCTTTAAATATCTATTGACACAAAAAAACATATTCAGAACCCAAAGTTCAACCTAAATGACAACTGTCAAATGAACTAACTTTTAACCATGGTACATACCTAGTTAAATTTATATACGGCTAGTTAAGTTAAGTTAAGTCATCTGACTCAATGGACTAGGGGCATGATTATCACTTTGCGTACGATAGGTCGCGTGTTCAAATCCCGGTTGTGGCTGTTTTTTTTTTAAATTACATTTTGATGAGGGGAAATATTTATAGTACTTAAAGTTAATTTATTCCTAAGAAGTTGGGTTGTTAAATTATGGCTATACAAACACACTGAATGATTCCTAAACTGTATGCAGTTGTTAAATTCTCTTTTTAAATTCAACTCGTGGTATGCCTAATGCCTAATAATAGATAATACCTACCTTTCGTTAATTTATCACTCATTATAATCCCAATGCTAAGAAAATACCACTCCTGCCGCGCAGTCGTGGTATTTTCAGTTTTGGGATTATAATTCGTAAAATTAACGAAAGGTATTATCGATAATAGGCACACCATTTGTCATTTGTTAGGTATATTACCCCTGATAATGAGGCACCGACTACCACCGAGGCCGAGATGGTAGGGTTAAAACCAATGAATAAAGAACCCCAGGAAGGAGCCAAAGCTCTATGGGCCTTATAAAATACGTGAGACGGAAATCGCCCTGTATGGACACTGAATTTTGAGTTTTGATGCAATATTTTTATATTTGACAGTTGTCACGGTGGTTTATGCTTTTATTTGTGTAGTTCTTCGATAACTCCTTTTTGGAGATCTATTATAGTTAGCTGTGCAGCCTGCGGCTATTCCGTGACTACCAGAACAAAATGCTTGGGGGATAACATTCCATCGGTAAGTACTTTTGTAATTTAATTTACTTTTTGGATAAAATTGTGTTCTGACTTTATTCAAACTAATTTTAGAGGTCAAGAGGTCATGCAAAAAGCGCCAGAGGCGTATCTTTGTGTAGGTACTTACTTCTTCCTAGGTAGAAGTGTAAATTTAAAATTAGTATCAAGGATTCCTTAAATCAAAGAAAAAATTGAAGACATAGATAGATATGCTTTATAATTTTTGGCCTATATTGCAACGATTTCACGGAAAATAAGAATTATTTCTTGAAACAACTCAATGTACTTCTTTGAGAATATTCTAAATTTTTAAGATTTATAATTTGTTAATGTTATTCTAAAAAATGTGTAGGTAGGTACCTACGTACCTACTAATATACCTACTGTACATATTATATAATAATCTCTAGAGTATATATATTTAATATACTCTTGAGTGAGAAAACGTTATAAAAACTGTTTTTATAAAGTACTGAGTTCATTCACTTTTTTTTTAGATTTCCTCAAGATGCACAACGAAGAAACTGATGGACCAGGGTCGACACCAAAAGAATATAGTTTCCTATGTTCACGTCACTTTGCTGAAGAATGTTTCGATCGAACATCTTGGATAAAAGTAGGCCTATACTATCGAAGTGCCTCGATTAAAATATGTAAGTAGCTATAGTTTTATGAACATGTCCATAATTCAGCTTTTATTGAGTTCGAAATATACAAAATCATTGACTAAGAAAACTTTATTTTTAATTATTAATGGAAGTATCGAACGTGGACATTCTAACCTACAATGTCAAGCCAATAATATTAACAAAGAAAGATTTTTAGTACCTGTAATTATAAATAATAAAGGATGTTTTAGTAGCATATCAGGTAAATGATATGAATTAATTATGAAATGTATTAAAAATCTGTCTTTGTTATTATGAAGATTCATGTTGCAATGCTCTTAGTGTTATTTCCATCTTGTTAGTTAAATAAATAAAAGAATTAGATTTTTTTATATATCCTAAACTAAAAATGATAGGTGTATGGGGTGTTCCATTAAAAAATTAAGTCTGCATCATACTATATATAGGTACCTGCTTCTTTTCTAAGACTCTCCTACCACTATAAATAATGCATTTACTTCCAGCTATTTTAAGTGAATCACTCCCTACATGTCATAACTGCTGTTCTTTATTTTAGGTCAGGACGTTTAATCCAGTTTATACAAGACCAATAAAAGAAATTGTGTCTGAAGAGAATGATGACATATAGAAGCTGTACCTGGGCCTTCGGTGCCTACATGTGCATCACTACCAGACCCGGACAGTCCTCAAGAAAGGAAAAGAGGAAAATCTGTGGCTTGCAGAAGAAGAGATGGCGGCAGAAGAAACAAATGTCATCGTTGAAGTCCATTATGGTCGATTTAAAGAAACAGAAGTTATTATTAGAAGAGCAAGACAAGCAAGAAACTATTTTATTAGAAAACTTTAAAACAAATAGACATAATTCAGAGACTGTTTCAAAAAACACAAAATAAGGAAAACATTTGAGCATTCTGTAAGATCTTTTGCTGTGGCTCTACATTTCTTTTCTCCTAGAGCTTATGACTGTGTAAGGCAAAGAATTTATAATAGTTTTCCTCGCCCAAAAACGTTAGCAAAGTGGTATTCCTCTGTTAATTCTCAGCATGGGTTTCACTACAGAAGTGTTTAATTTTTTCAAATCAAAAGTGGAACATTCTGATAAAAACAGCTCTGTTATGTTCCCACGTTTTTGACGAAATTGCTATTAGATACGAGTAGCATTTAGAATATACCTACTAAATATTATGGGTATGTAGATTGTGGGAATGCGTTACATGTTACATGGGGATAGCATCATAGAGTTAGCTAAAGAAGCTTTGGTATTCATGGTAGTTTGCTTAAATGGAGCGTGGAAAATACCAATAGGTTATTTCAATTATATATATTTTATTTAAGGGCCAATAAAAAATGTTATAGTATTTGCAAGTGGTGTTATTTATTTAGTTCCATAATGATTATTCAAGGTGTTATTTAAATTCTTTCTCGTGTCATTTGGATTTTCCTCCATTAGCTTTTTTTATAAGGTTTTCGATTTAACATACAGGATCAAATTTAAAATTATTCTAACTGTTTATAACTTAAATGTCCATATCTATCTCATTTTTGAGTTTTGGCAAAGATAAATAATATGCTTATTAAAATACCAAATGACCGAATTTATAAAAATACGTATTAAGAAGATTAAAATCTATTTTAAAATTTGAATATTTCATTTATACCATTTTAAAGTAGTACGCCACTGTAAAACCGGAAACGACATGCCGCCATATGCAGACACTAGACCGGTCCAGCATAAAGTCCACATTTGCTCCTTCCTGGGGTTCTTTATTCATTGGTTAAAACCGGATGTCCGTGTAAGTTGGATTTATCAGTTAAGGAGATCTGAACTAGATGCCGAGTTGGAAAAATTTTCACTGTCGGTAGACGGTACGGTAGAAGAGGGGCGCAAATGCCTAATAAAGTTTTTCCGGCAAGGACAAGCAACTCCCAGACCGATGAATTTACCATGGACTTTTCCGCGATTGGTACCGACCACCACTATTAGTACACCGATTTATACGATATCATATACAGTTCCTAGCACAACAATGATTACATCAACTTGCACTACGACTATTCCGTCAATAGGAAATTTCGCGGTACCATCGGCGCAGGTACAACTCCCGGGCAAGCCTTTGAAAGTGCATGAGTGGCGTATTTATTTTAACGCGAAAACCGATCCCGCGCTTTTCCTAGAGCGTATAGAAGAAATTTGCGCGTCGGAGGGTATACATCCGGATAGGGTGTTACTACATATGCCAGAACTCCTGGAAGGAGACGCGGCATTGTGGTTCCGTAATAATCGTGCGTGTTGGAACACCTGGGAAGGATTTGTAACTGATTTTAAGATTTTTTATTTTCCGGTTAATTACCAGGTCGATTTAGAGGCGGAAATAGGGAAAAGACGACAGCGCCATGGCGAACCAGTGGCGAAATATATTACGGATTTGCAAACTCTGATTCGCCGACAAGGTAATATGCCCCTGGCGCAACAACTTGCGGGGCTTTATCGCAACCTGTTGCCCGAATACCGCGTATATATACGTCGGGACGATTTCACGGATTTGCCATCCTATTCGCGTGTTACCCGAGAGGTTGAGGTTTTACAATCCGAGTTAAATCACGGCAAAAACCCAGCACCGCGGATGCCTGAAAGTATCCCCCGGGTTAGCGCGCCGAGCCCACCCGCGCTCGCCAGCCGAGGGCCGGTTCACGTCACTCCGGCGGCGATGAATACTTCGCGCCTGGCGCCCCTGGCGGACGTCTGCTGGAGGTGCGGCGGCCGCGGTCGTACACGACGGGAATGCACTGGAACGCCGAAACTATTTTGCTGCCGGTGTGGCAAGCTAGGGATTATGTCTCGGGACTGCCCTTGTGGGATTCCGGGAAACGCACAAGGCACTGCCTCGAACCGGGGACAGGGCAGGAGCCACCGCTAATCACCGCCCCATTTGCCGACCTTGGCTGTTTTCCGACGGAAACGCGACCACACGGCACCGCCCGTGTTCTTGATGATTAAAATCATCAAGAACACATAATATCATATCAATATCATAACATAATATCATATCATCATCATAAAATTATAGAGGCAGACTTCTTGTTATTTAAAATATGGTTTCAACAAAATAAGCTCACTTTGAATTGGAAACAATCATTTTATTTACCGTTTACCTCATATGCGTCTACACTACCGCATCTTAGGCCCCTTCAGATAGATAAAGATATTAAGCTACCGGAAGAACAAGTATCTTGGCATTGTCATAGATCGCCATCTTCGGCGGGATCTACAAATAAAAAATATAATATACAAAATTAGAGGAATATTATATAAATTCATCTACTTAAGGGACTTGTTACCGGTAAACCACCTGAAAATGATATAGTCCTCATTGGTGGAGTCGCATCTGACCTATGGAAGTAGATATACTAAGAGAGTTCCAACTCACGACCCCCATGTTAATCTCCATAAGGCCAGAAATGCGTGCATTTTGGCTACGTCACAGCCGAGGTCACGTGACGTCACAGCTTGACCTCACTTGACCTTTGGGACACGTGTGACCTCGATTCTTGGAAGCCGGCTTGCCCCCACCCCTGACCCGACTCTTGCCGCTGTACGGCCCCCACTCCTGGCCCCACCGCCGGTGGAGGGGTGATGCCTATATGTTTGATGGAGCGCAGTTCCTGCACCATTCTTAAGCCACTTGCAGTAAAAAAACAAATTCTAAGCCACAAAATGCAGTCGTTCGTGGAAAGTTTGAACAAGAATTTGGTCTTGAAAAGATTCGAGAGTTTGCAGAATTTGGAAGTGGGTGAAAAATTTCAAATAAAGATGGTGGACAAGGTGAACACGCAGTACGGAGAAAAAAATCTTCGTAGAGTGCGACGAATTTAAAACGGTGCTACTTCAACGCTACACCGCACAGTTTACGGCCCAACGGATCGAGGCCATGAACAAGGATATCGGCAATGGAAGGAGGTATTTCCTGAAGAGTCTTGGGCCAGTCGGCAGGACTACAAATATCCAATTTGTTCTAGAAAATTAAATGTTCGAAGGATGGAAAAGTTGTATTATAGAAGAAAACTGGAGCAATATTTAAATAAATTAGAAACTTTGAAGCACGAAATCATAATTTATGAACTTAATAGGAAAGTAAAGAACATTAACTTATGTAATTGGTTCTTTAAAAAACGTTTAAATGCATATCCTTTGTTTTATTTATGCTCACTTGATATCTATAAATATGTCTGATATAGGGCATGGATACGATATATAGCGCTTTCAAAATGTCTTAGTAATTTTTTTATTTCGAAAACGCTTGCAGGCCTGCAACTTATGGTGGCCTTATTTACTGGCTATGCGTAGTGTGGGCCATTCATTACAAGCTGCCACACGAAAAAAAAATCTTGATTTAATTTTTATTTTCACCTGAATAAAATAGTGACTGTACCTATTATGGGTTTGGAAACGTATGAGGTGATTCCTATAAGGTGTGGGTTTTGGGAGGATTTGTGTTTTGAACCAGTACGGATTTAATAAGATATGAGAATACTTGGAAAGAGTTATTGAGGAATGCTTCGTGTCAAACTACATATTCACAACGCTCAGAGAACAAAGGCAATTATTGATACAGCTTGACCTTCGAGCACACGAGCAACGATGTAGGTACAGAGAGAAAAAATAAGTTAGAAAATTATACTTACGAAATTTATATCTTTTTTACTAGGATCCACGGACTTATAACGGTGCATTAGGTATGAAACGGCAATATACAGGGTGTAAATGAATAAGTGCGAAAAAATGCAAGGGGTGAATCTTTGAGTGATTCTAAGACGAAAAGTCTATATAAAAATAGGTCCGCTAATGCCTCGTTTTCAAAATGCAGGGTGTCAAACATTTTTTAATAATTATTATAATAAAACAAAAAAAAATTATAGCTAGCATTACCGTGTATAGCAATTTTTAAGACTAGAATAAACCGTTAATATAGAAAAAATATCGGGTATACCCTAGTTTTTGTTAATTGCTAGTTTTAATTTTTTATTATGTTGTCCCGGAGGCATTTTTACCGACCCTATACATATACACGTTCAGCGCTAATGGGTTCAAAATGAGTAAAATTAATAAGTTTTTTGCTTTTAATACAAGTTGCAAAATAGAAACAAAGGATTTTAAATCCAGTGAATGTTTTATAGTCGATATCCACAAAAAAGTTCAAAAAGCCGACAACGGAATCCGGCAACAGGACCGGCTACGATTTTTTTATTCCCCCTATTTTCACGAAACCATTTAGCTATTAATTTATTTAAAATCGGACACCACAGTGTTAATCAGGACACAATAAATAATTTTAATAATTTTTATCTTAGACTTTATTTTCAAGTTTTTTGTCCGTTCTATGAAATAAGATAATTCGGTTTTATGATTTTACCTGTTGCTTAATTTTTTGGTAATATTGATAACTTAATATTTTGTTTTTAGATACATTTTGAGCACAGCCATGTGATTAATGTTGCCGAAGCATATGGTATCAAACGCAAAAGGCCATTAACATATTATTCTATTTTCTTTTATATTGTGTATTGTGTTATAAGTGTGTTTGGAGCTTGCTAATAAATCATTGTTTTTGAAAGTAACAACCCTTTAAGCATTATATGTAGGTACTTAGTTATTTTTTTAATATATTATCAAGAACAGCTGTAGCTGAATATAAGAAAAGTATTTCTTTAAGTGCAAAACATGGTAATTTTCTGCCTGGGAAAAAACCAAGTAAAATAAAGCTTTGGTTTATTTGGTTTATCACACTTTACCTATCTTCCATATCGCATTAAAATATAAAATGATTTTGGCATGAAGTGCAAACAAAAATTTCCTCAATGCTAACTATAAGTATTTCTGCAAAGAAATGCCTACCTATATGCAGAAACATGGCAAATGCTGAGAGATATTTGGTTACTAATCCTACACTTATTCAGCGCGAACTGCTGAAATCAGCTAGGGTTGGTAAAAAGAAGCATCGCATATCTTCGGCAAATTGACGCGCGGAACATGTATAGGGTCGGTAAAAATGCGTCCCGGAGACATGCAATAAAGTGATTTTTATTTTTTTTTTCTCAAAAACGAAGCGAGATTCGAGAATAATTCTAGAGACAACAAAGTTGTATTTTTAGTTGCTGAATGCGAAATTGTGGCCCGGACAGGCCTGTGTAGCACAGAATCGATACCATCGATATCAAAAAATGAATTTTTAAAAGGTCCTAAGTCGATTGCAGGGTGAAATTTTGAGAAAAAAGTGACAGAAAGGCCTCAAATAAGTCATTAACTTTGACAAGACATAACGTAGAAGACTCTGTTGCAAGTGGAAATATACAGAAAACGGACACTGACCAAAAAAAAATGTTAGAAAAAAAATCAGATAATATAGGAAATGCCCCTGATCGAATAAGATCCAATAATTTAAAAAAAAATGAATTTTTAAAAGGTCCAAAGTCGATTGCAGGGTGAAATTTTGAGAAAAAAGTGACAGAAAGGCCTCAAATAAGCCACTAACTTTGATAAGACATAATGTAGAAGTCTGTTGCAAGTGGAAATATACAGAAAACGACACTGACCAAAAAAAATGTTAGAAAAAATTCAGATAATATAGGAAATGCCTCTGATCGAATAAGATCCAATAATTTTTCAAAAATGAATTTTTAAAAGGTCCAAAGTCGATTGCAGGGTGAAATTTTGAGAAAAAAGTGACAGAAAGGCCTCAAATAAGCCACTAACTTTGACAAGACATAACGTAGAAGACTCTGTTGCAAGTGGAAATATACAGAAAACGACACTGACCACAAAAAATGTTAGAAAAAAATTCAGATAATATAGAAAATGCCTCTGATCGAATAAGATCCAATAATAAAAAAATCCAATACGAGTAAATAAAAATTTAAAATTGATACACTGTGGTCTAGGGTCGACTGTCAATCAGACAGGAGAATTTTTGTTTGCCAATTTTTACCAAATTTTGCTTTACCAATTTGTTTTCATTTTCCCATTTTTTTTTTCGATTTTGAATTTTGAAATTTTTTTAAGTGAAGAATGTCAAATATGCTTACAAGGCAAAAAAATACCTTAGTCAGCAAATAGTGGCTTATAAAAGGAGGCGGGTTTTCACTCCTTCGTCAGTTCTTTCCAAGTGCTTCAAGATTCAAGAGATGGAGACCGAGCTAGTGCCCTGGTGCAAGTGCCCCCTCCCCACTGTAACAGAAGAAATGTTGGACGTCTACGACTGGGGGCTTCAATGTGACTGCAACAAAGACTACAAGCCTCCAGAACAATAGCCCCCCAAAGAAACAGCACCGGTGATGTGGCATGGAGTGCCATGGCATATCTATGGTGAACAGGTTGGTCTCCCAGAAGATTCGCAGGACATCCAACAACCCCCCGCAGAAGAATCCCAACAAAGTACAGCGGAACAATGGCCAGACAACCAACAAGGCAATCGACAACCGCCTTCAGAAGAACTACAAGAACCTAGTGCAGAAGACAACTGGCCTCCCCTCGAAGAATGGGATGATGTGGGTACTTACATTCCTAATCTAGAAGAAAGGAACGTGCTACGACCCTATCCGCCTGGCCTTAGCAAGGCCGCTCGTAGGGTCTTTCGCCAGGCAGAAAGGCTGCGGTTGCAGCGCCTGTCTAGTGAGAGATTAGAGGAACGGGCACGTATTTTTCAAGAAAATTGGTGTTTATAGTATACCACCTATTACAGTATAAAATATTATATTTTAAAATATTACATCAAATAAAATCATTTAAAAATTGCCTGCCTTTTCATTGTGAATCTTTTCCTAACGTGTGATAATCAACAACAAAACAGTGACCTCTCCTGAATAGAATAAAAGAAAAAATAAGGAAAGCTATTTGAATCTAAGAAATCGAATTGAAAATTGCCCAGGTGGTCCCGGCTTATGATCTCGCTAACGCAGCGGCAGGCGCGTTCGTGGGCTGGGGCCGCCCGGGCGAAGGTCAACTAGTCTCATAATTAGGTCATGTGCTTCAAAGTTGAATATTTTGGAAAATAATGACTACAAAAAATGTTTCAAATAAGAGTTGTAGCATATCAAAGGAGCTAATCAAATGTTTATAAAAGAAAATTCACAGATGACGTTTTCAAGGTCATATGACAATTAAGTTGGTTTTTTTCAATGACACCCTGCTGTTTTTATTTGATAAAAGCATTTAGCTTCTATTTCGGAATATATTTCATTACAATTTTTTTTCTAAATTGTAGGTTTCAGGACTGTCAACTGGTCTCATAATTAGGTCATGTGCTTCAAAGTTGAATATCTTGGAAAGTAATGACTACAAAAAAATGCTTCAAATACAAGTCGTAGCATATCAAAGGAGCTAATCAAATGTTTATAAAAGAAAATTCACAGAAAACGTTTTCAAGGTCATATGACAATTAAGTTGGTTTTTTCAATGACACCCTGCTGTTTTTATTTGATAAAAGCATTTAGCTTTCTCGGAATATATTTCATTAGAAATTTTTTTTTCTAAATTGTAGCACATGAATTTTTGCTTAGTTGCAAAATTAATTTTTTTTAGCGGTTGCGTCTTGGTATATAAAGGGCGCACATTTTCTCCGCACAGCAGAGCTGTGTACACACTGAACCACATCGGCATCATGGCTGCAGCAATCGCAGAGGTAAGTGATGATATTGTTAACGTTTGTGAGGGCTTTTCGCTTGATAACAAACGGTATGGATATGAGAACGCGAAAGCGCTGGCATAAACTGATAAACGAAAATATTAGGCTCGTTTATGGTGCTATAAAAGCATGTCGATACAATCCTGGTACGATGACAAAACTACAAACAAATTTAGGACATTTAAAAAGATTCGGAGCTTACTTAAAAAATATGAAACGCGCTGGATGCGGAGTAAAAGCGAGTAGACGAGGTTGGGTCAAATGGGAAGACACTAAGTCCGCATTCAAAAGTAGAATTCGTTCTGGAGTCATTATAAATCTTAAGCATAAAGACATAATGGATTTCTTGAATGACGCTTTTCGCCATATAAAACCATGCTTATCTAGAATCGTAAAAGAATACAACATAATAAAGGTTAACACAGTTTTCTGTGGAGAATTTATAAAAAAATCGGGAGATGAAGAAATTTTGGATAATAAATATTTCAATACGAAAAATGTTACTATTGACGGGGGCACAGAGCTGAAACGTTGGTTTGCGGACAACGTTACCGACACCATTTTAAAGGCTCTCGAAGAGTTCCAGGAACGTGATTCTGGCTGGGCGCTACACAGAATTTTATGTTTGGAAGTTAATGTAAACAAAGTCCAAATGGAGAATGGCGGTGGGTCGTACGTGAAATTACCGGATGAGATTTTAAAGAAAATAGCTTGCGTTAACGTTAGAAACGATGATGACGCGTGCTTGATGTGGGCTGTCATTTCCGCTCTTTACCCCGTAGATCGTAATACAGAGCGCACTACTTCGTACCCCCACTACGCGGAAGTTTCGAACTTAGACGGGTTAGAGGACTTTCCCATAACGCTTCCTAAAATCGAAAGGTTCGAAAAATTAAATGAAATTTCCGTTAACGTATACGCCCTAGAGTTAGTATGCGAAAATCCGCGTAAATTTTGTACTGGTCCGGTGCGATTGACTAAAAAGAAGATGGATAGACACGTGAACTTGCTACTCGTTCAGGATCAATATTTCCTAAAAATTAATGACTATGAGACCCCTCCCGCGGAAGATGTCGAAATATCAGCGATAAAATATCATTTTTGTTGGATTAAAAATTTGTCCCGTCTAATTTCTACGCAAATGAATAAACACAACGGCAAAATGTTCATATGTGACAGATGTCTGAATTATTTTCAAACCCAGGAAATTAGACAACCACACTGTTTACTGTGAACAATTGAATAACTGCCAGGTGTCGTTTCCCAAAGAAAAATTTCTCAAGTTTAAAAATTACGTCAATAAAGAACGCACCCCTTTTGTTATATATTCAGATTTCGAGTCCATGTTAAAACCTTATACCGATTCGGAGGCGATGTCGCAGACTTCCAAGTACCAAAAACACGAGGCGTTCAGTGCCGCTTTTTATTTTAAATGCTCCTACGATGACTCTAGGTCTTTTTTCAAAAGCTATCGAGGTTCCGATTGTATGTCTTGGTATGCGGATCAAATGGAGGAAATCGCAAAATTCGTTGCGTTGAAATTAACAACCGTGGAACCGATTTATCAAAATATAAGTTTGAAAAATGCCACGGCAAATTGTCACATTTGTGAAAAATCGTTCACTCCCGACGATATCATAGTCCGTGATCATCGCCATTTGTCTTCTAGGTTTCGTGGGTACGCCCATCAGGCATGCAATCTAAATTATCGAAACTCGTTCGTGATTCCAGTGGTATTTCATAATTTCAGCGGCTACGACAGGGACCTTGCCAAGCTCAATCATATTTCCCTTCTTCCCATCAATAAAGAAAAATATATAAGTTTTACGATTTTCGATAATGAAACCAGTGTAAAATTTCGTTTTATAGATTCCTTCAGATTCATGGGATTTTCTCTAGAGACACTAGCCTCCTCTCTTAAAAGCAAGGATTTCGTTACCACTAAAAAGGAATTTGGTGACATCCCTTCGGATCACTTGACCCTATTAACTAGAAAAGGCGTTTTTTGTTATGACTACATCGACAATTTAGAGAAATTACAAGAGACTTCGCTTCCAACTATCGATAAATTTTATAACAAACTAAATGACACCAATATCAAGGAAAATGAATACGCTCACGCTCAACTGGTTTGGGAAAAATTCAATATAGGCACGGTCGGTGAATACTCGGATCTGTACCTCAAAACTGACATTATGTTGCTAATTGACGTGTTTGAGACGTTCAGAAAGTCGTGTCACGATAATTACGGTCTAGATCCCGCTTGGTATTATACCATGCCTGGTTATACCTTCGATTGTATGTTAAAATTCACCGGCTGTAAACTAGAAACGTTTCAAGATATCGATATTTTGCTATTTTTCGAGAGAGCTGTCAGAGGCGGCTTGAGCCAATGTTCTAAGCGCTTCGCGCAAGCCAATAATAAATACATGAAAGGACACAATCCGGACGATCCCTTTAAATATATTCTGTATCTAGACCTAAATAACTTGTACGGTTGGGCGATGTGTGAGTATTTGCCTCAAGGCGGTTTTCAATGGGTCCACGACATTGACAGTATTGACGTTACTAAAATTCCCAACGATGATAAAGAAGGGTATATTTTAGAGGTTGACTTAGAGTATCCTGACGGGTTGCACGATTTGCACAAAGATCTCCCTTTTGCTGCCGAACACCGAGTACCGCCAGAATCGAAATTACCTAAACTTATGACTACCCTTTATCCCAAAGAAAAATACGTGATACATTACAGGGCGCTCAAACAGGCCCTGAACCACGGTCTGGTCTTGAAAAAGACCCACAGAATTTTAAAGTTTAAACAGTCCGCTTTTTTGGCGCCATATATAAAATATAACACCCAATTAAGAACGAAGGCCAAGTTTGATTTCAAAAAAACCATTATTAAACTTATGAACAACGCTATCTATGGTAAAACTATGGAAAATATTAGGAAACATAGAATCGTGAAGTTAGTGAATAAATGGGAGGGGAGATACGGTGCCAAAAATCTAATTTCAAGTCCAACTTTTAGATGCAGGACAATATTTGATGAAAACCTAATTAGCGTTGAATTAAATAAAACGAATATTAACTTTAACAAGCCTCTGTATGTTGGAATGGCAATTCTAGACATATCCAAAACCTGCATCTACGAATTCCACTATGATTTTATGCTACAAAACTATTCATCCTCCGACTGTCAATTACTATACACTGATACGGACAGTCTTATCTACGAAATTTGTTGCGATGACGTTTATCGGGATCTTATTCTGAAAAATATAGCTAGGTATGACACCTCCGACTACCCACCAAATAATAGATACTTTATACGTGTTCCGTTTTCTTACAGAATTTACCGAGCACTTTCTGTCAATTGTAATCAAAAATAACTTTCAAAACGTAACGCCTTCGTAACTTCATCAACCTAACCTATTTGTGTTTTTTGAATTGTTAAGAGTTGAGGTTAGAACTTTATTATTATTGTAGTTGTGTTGAGGGTGTTCTGTGGACGAATCCGACAGGGGCATGCATAATGAATTACGAAGAAGTTAATATGTTTATATCCGCCAAACAAATAAAAAATATCAGCCCTCCCTCGACTTTCACATTTCATAAACAACCACAAAACACCAAGGTTATAAACAACTACAACCACAAAACACCGAATAAATAGGAAAATAGGTTACAAATGTTTACCCCCACCACAAGTTACAGAACTTATTGTGGTCGGGAGCTCGATTACTTCGGTAATTTCCGGTAACTTTGTTTATCATTCCGTAATGTTACCGAAATGTTATCGAAACCAATTACGGAACGATTTCTGTTACTTCGGTAGGAAAACGGAACACGTATAACATTCCGCTTGTAAATAAAAAAGTACCAGAGTTAATGAAAGATGAATTAAACGGTATATCCATTTCATCGGTAGCTCAAAAATGTATTCATACTTAATAGACGAGGGGGGAAAAGTGCGTGAAAAAAGCAAAGGGGGTTAAATACAATGTAGTAAAAAATAAGATTACGCACCAGGATTATGTCGATTGCCTATTTGAAAAGAAAGAAAAAATCGCCAGCCAGTGCTCGATACGTTCATATGCCCATACGGTGTTTAGTATCAAACAAAGTAAAATCGGTCTCAGCTCTTTCGATAACAAACGATATATCCTCGACAATATCATCACCATGCCTTGGGGTCATAAGGATATCATAGATGTAGATTGAAATGTAAGAATGTGGGTATGTAAATAAATAACACTATTTTTAAAATGTTGTTTTATTTAAGAAAACCTTCTCCTATACAAGTCAGCTAACAAAAACTCCCTGTCGAGATAAAAGAGTTCATAAATACAGTACTTTTCTATGTTACACATAGGATTTCAAAGTAACTTAATAGGGTCTCTAATACTTATTCTAAAATTACTTTTTATCAACCTCTCATTTGCCGTATCTAAAAAATTATAATAGAAACCAACTAACTTAAAACTATGCAATAAAGCAATTTTAAAGGAAACATCCTTATCTATGCATAGCAGTTCGATACAGCATGCCTCGCTAAAGTAAAAATATACGCCGTTTCTACCAAGCGTTACGATTTCTAATCCATCCGAATTAATCGTGTCCAATTCCATCTCACAACCAAATTTCACAGGCAGACCATCTCCTTGTTCGAAAAACTTATACAGGTGCGACATAAGTTCTCTCCACTCCACGTGATTTTTCTCCAAATACCGCACTTGTCTTTTGTCGCGTTCGTTGAGATCACTAAAGGTTTTCGGAGGTCTTATAAGAATATGTAAAGTTTCATCGTTAACTTTTATTGTCAGCTCTTTAGGACAGAAACGTCCGTCTATCATAAATCCCTGTGCGTCCACTACGCCGACCTTCATCTTAATGGGGATCTGTCTACTCTATTCGTCGGGAACAGTCGATGACAAATAGAGCTGCGTTCTTTTTGTTTTCGGTGTAGCTAAGCAAGGGGTGCCTCTCATTCATATAACTAGAGCAAAAGTCTACGTAATTATGGTAGGCCTCCAGATAGTCATTGCCATTAAAATCCAATCTCAGCCGTTCAAAAGGAAAATATTCACCTTTTAAAATCAATCTGACATCCGCTATATTTATATTATCGAATACGGAAGGGTCCTTTCTAACATTTTCATTGCGACTATTTTGAAATCCCAGGATAACGTATCGAGGACTCGACACGGCCATTGAAGTTTTGACTGACTAACTTTCTCTGTTGGAATTGACCGTAAGACTTGTCAGTTCATGAAGTTCCCATTTACGATACGGTATAATTATAGGGCGATCACGTTGAATAGACTGAAGCAGATCCAATCTAATGAAATCGCTAGGTTGAATATGTTTCACTTTTAACTCGACATTGCAAACTGTTATTTTGTTATTTCTGCCGTCAATTCGGCAGCAGATGCAGGATCATCTTCCAGAAATAAAGAGTTGTTATCGTTTCTAGCTCGTGTTAATCTTAAAGTTTGTTTTCCGCAAGTGGCCAACTGATAATCGTTAAATATTCCAAACAAATGTTTCAGAGGTATTCTCAAGCTAAATGTTCCATCCAAATTTACGGTCAAAGGCTTGGTTGGACCAGACCAACTTGCAGTTACCAGGAATTTTTCATCGCTGGGGGCGTAGCATAGATATGTTCTGATAGCACTCACAATTCCAGGATTTCGAACTGTTTCCAATTCCTTTCCATTCAGTTCATATGAAATCGAATCGAAGAGAAACGCAGCAAAACTACCTTTCCCGGTTCCCGTTTTCTTCTCTATTTTACCTTTGATATAAATTGCAGCGTCATACATCAATAACCAAGTGTCTCCTTGGTTAATCGTTATCTCCACAATGTCATTATTCAGAAAAGATTTCACAAACGGGTAATATGGTCGTTGCTCTAATCGCTGAATAGACTCATCAAAGGTTGGAGTGCGGTGCACGTCGAATACTTGAGGCGTTAGCGACATGGTAGCCGAGTGCTTCTAGAAATCGACGGTTTTCCGGCGTTAGATTCAAGTTGCAATGGTGTTTCCACTTCGATGACGTCTTCGTCAATGAGGGTCGGAGGTCACTAAACCGCCTTTTATACGGTTGGTAGTTGCCTCCAAAAACCAAACGCATTTCACACATATAGTCGTTTCACTTCCAATCTAACGATAATTTCTTCACCTCGGAAATTGACAGGCTTGAAATTCTGATCGAGGATGTTTATGGTCAGATTGTTTATTTCACGTTTCGTGACAGGCACGTAGAGTAAATTTTTAGGAGTTTCGTCTATGGCGTAACCAGGATCGACCCCAACGGCGAATTCGTAAATCGTGTGCGTAGGTCGGTTTACGTAATAAGCACCGGCAGTGATGTTACAATCTATATGTATCGTTCTAACTTTAACGATATCTACTGGCAAATCCGAAAAATGTACTTTTCCTTTGTCTAAATATCGTTCGGAAAAACCCAAAAGTCTGCCTATAGACCCGGGCGAAATAAAATCGATGGTATATTGATCGCTGTAGATCTCACACTGCAGAGTACTCTTATTCGCTTTTATCGATATGGTACCGCTATCGTTTTCGTCTTCCGACTTTTTCAAATTTTTTCTTATGTGTTCTTCTATGTTCTTTATTTCGTACGATCCGGTGGGAAATGTTATTCCTCTGCTACCACCGAAACTGCCGGTTACGTAATAAAAATTATTGTCACCGCTTTCCTCTTCGATATTTGGTATGCCGTTGTACGTGTGGAATCCCAGTAAAGCTAAGCCATATTCGGCGTTTGGGTCCAAAACTATTGGGCTATCGAAATCGATGGAGAGCGTGGATGTACGTCCGTGCAGAGTAAATAACAATGACATGACTGGCGACTTCTAAGGTGACCTCCACCTTTTGTATAGAAATTTATTTCGTTAAAATTTTGATAGGCATCGTTATTGTACGTGACCTTGACACCCTTTCCAAAATATCGAATCAGTTCTTTGGGTGGTTTTAAAGCGCCAAAGCTATCGAAATATTCTACGAAGGGGCCTCTTTTTTGTAAGCTTCCCAATGCGTTCCTTTGTTTCGCTGCACGTCTAAATTTCAAATGGCCGCTTCATTAATTCTTGGCGTCGACGGAAGAGTATCTCTCATAAACACGCCTCTGAAATGTGGTATTTTTAAAATTTCTACGTAATTCGATGTCTTCGTCGGACAGCGGTCTATTGGGTAGCTTCAATGGCTTCCATAGCCTGATTAAGTCGTTTTTGTTCTTCCAACCCTTTCTTGGCATTTTTTGCGTTGATAATTGTTTTAGCCACAGCACCAGCGCCGCCTACCACCGAACCGAGAGCGCCCAAGGCCCCCAACAGAGGAAGTAAAGGAAGAAATCCACCGGTGTGCTGAAACGGAATTGTTCGAGGAATTTTCACGTTTTTCTTTCCACCCGCTTTCTTTACGGCTATTCGTGCTGCTTTTAAAGCATCCAGCGATGTCTTCTTCAAGTGCTTCATGTCGTTCATCTGACTGTCACTTAAAGTTTTTTTCAGAGATCTTTCAACTTTTTTGACAATGTCTCTTTTAAACGAAACTGGGCGCTTCTTTATACCCATGCCGACCTTGCGTTTGACCTTCATAGTATTTGTAACGAACCACGCGGCAGCTTTTTCACCAAATATAGGGTCCCTTGATTTCACTCGCTCCCACGCTCGATTTTCCAATTCACTGTCGGCTTTATGTCTCTCTTGCAAAGATTTATTTTTGGAGTATGCGATGTCGTGATCTTTACAAGCTGCGTCCAGCTTATTGATAACCAGGATCTCCTCGAGCAAGGCGTTTCTCCAACTTTGTACCTGGACCACAGTACTGATAGCCGGGAAGGTGTAATTCGACTGGCAACCTGTTGATGACACTATTAACCAATCCTCTTCCAGTAACAGACGGCATTATACTGAACTGAATAAACAACCACGACTTTTATTTATACCTTTTCCCAAGTGCCAAGTTTTGGCATATAAAGATTTTTTTGGATACATAAATAAAACAAAGGCAATGGTTTTAAACGTTTATTAAAATAATAGGGTACAAGGTTCTACAATAAATTTGATATTTGTACTCCAACCGACTGACCCCAAACTTTGCAGAAAATACCTCCTTCCATTGCCGATGTCCTTGTTCATGGCCTCGATCCGTTGGGGCGTAAACTGTGCGGTGTAGCGTTGCGGTAGCACCGTTTTAAATTCGTCGCACTCTACGAAGATTTTTTCTCCGTACTGAGTGTTCACCTTGTCCACCATCTTTATTTGAAATTTTTCACCCACTTCCAAATTCTGCAAACTTTCGAATCTCTTCAAGACCAAATTCGTGTTCAAACTTTCCACGAACGACTGCATTTTGTGGCTTAGAAATTTTTACTGCAACTGGCTTGAGAATGGTGCAGGAACTGCGCTCCATCAAACATATAGGCGTCACCCCTCCACCGGCGGTGGGGTCAGGAGTGGGGGCCGTACAGCGGCAAGAGTGGGGTCAGGGGTGGGGGCAAGCTGGCTTCCAAGAATCGAAGGTCACACGTGTTCCAAAGGTCAAGTGAGGTCAAGCTGTGACGTCACGTGACCTCGGCTGTGACGTAGCCAAAATGCACGCATTTCTGGCCTTATGGAGATTAACATGGGGGTCGTGAGTTGGAACTCACTTAGTATATCTACTTATGCAGTCCTAGGGTGTGGAAGTGTAACAGAATGCCACCTAAAAAAATTAAAAACGATACAAAATGGTTCTTAAAAATTATTCACAAAAAACCTCTAACTTACCCCAGCAACGAGTTATTTAGTCTAAGTAAAGTACTAGATATTCGACAAATTTACTGTTATAATTTACTGAAATATGTGCATCAAAAGAAAATCCAACTAAAAGATCATAAATACGCAACCCGTGGAAAATCGGTGTATACAACACAAGCACAAAAGACTGCCGGCCAACGATGCACTGCATATCATGCTCCAAGGATATTTAGACTACTGCCCAAAACAAAACAAGGAATAGATAGTTTTAAAAGATTCAAACAAGAAACAAAATCGTAGATGCTGAATCAAGGACCAAAACTGTTTAATGATCTTGTTGATCTTAAGTATCCACAATAGAACCAGGTTACCGACATGTACTATAATAATAATAATTCTCACTCTCACAATACTTCAAACTAGGAGTACCCCAGAAGCAACCACATGCTTGTGCGGGGGAGGGGGGCAATTACTATTATTTTGTCTTCGTTGACTCATAACTTACTTGACCTCATTCAATAGTGTACAAATTGTAAATTTTTAAATTTTAAGTCTTTTTTTAATCATTAGTCTTACTGTTAGACTTAGTTCGTTTGGACCACACATAAGCGTTGTCGCTTCAGTGGTTTTTTAAATGTTTATTTTGTTTCAACTCATTTTGTACTCTGATTTTGTTGTTCAAAATAAACATTATTATTATATCCGACATATCCGACCGCCCGGACCGTTTACCGCCGCTAGTATTAACTAACCGAAACACCGAACGACTTGGGAAGTTTTTAGACACCGAATTACCGTTATTCGAACATGTGAGAGGTACAACACCTCTGGTATCGCATGAAATTCATTTGTTAAATCCCGAACTGATTAAACAACGTTACCGCCCACGTAATCCGTACATGCAGGAAGTTATCAACCAAGAAGTTGATAAAATGCTCGCCGATGGCATAATAGCACCGTCTACCAGTCCGTGGAGTTCACCAGTTGCCCTAGCTAAAGGACGGGACATATCGCTTTTGCATAGATTTTCAAAAAGTAAATGACGTCACACGCAAGGATGCGTATCCTTTACCGTTCATACAGGCTATTTTGGATAAGTTACGCTAGTGCATATAACCCATCGAATTGATATCTACTTGTCAATTCAATGAAAACAACCAGCAGTATTACTCCCCATGGCGGGAAAATTCTGCGCACCTGTTCGCGCAGCCGCCATTTGGGAATAGATTCTGTCAAATTGATGCAGTGTCGGGGCGATTGGGCAGTTCTTTTTTGGCTGTATGAGAGATATTACAGTGCCGTGGAGTGTGCTTTTTTGTAAATTGTGCTTTGTGCTAGTATCTTTAAATAAAGAATCCTAGGAAGGAGTCAAAGCTGCTTGTGCTTACCACACACTATATACTTTACTAATACTATTTCTGAATTGATTTTCTATTCCCTCAATATGGCTCAAGGTCATTGAATTTGCGGATGATTTCTCAAGAGTAAGTTATTCTGCTGGTTGTTTTATATGCTCTGGTTACGCCGTGTCAAATATATTTCGACCATAGATCTCAAGCACGGGTATTGGCAGGTGCCATTAAGGCCCAAAAGTAAGCCAATTACTGCGTTTACGGTACCTTCCCGCGGCTTATATCAATTTCGCGTGTTGCCATTCGGTTTACACCGCCCCCGCGACGACTTTCCAACGGCTTATGGACTCAATCATAACTCCCGATTTAGAGCCGCATTGTTTTGCATACCTGGATGACGTAATCGTGCTAGGAGAAAGTTTCGAAATCCATCTGCAACTTTTACGCGAGGTTTTTCGCCGTCTTCGCGCCGCTAATTTAAAACTGAATCCCGGCAAATGCCGTTTTGGATGTCAGTCATTACAATATTTGGGGCACGTAGTGACGTCAGAGGGCATACGTACCGACCCAGAAAAAGTATCCGCAATTTTGGAACTCCCGGCACCGACAAACATCCGCAGCTTACGTCGTTTTCTAGGAATCGCTTCCTAGTACCGCCGCTTTGTTCCCAATTTCTCGCAAATCGCCGCGCCGCTCAATCAGCTACTTAAAACAAGAAGCCGCTTTCCGTGAATTAAAGGACCGCCTGACCAAGGCATCCGTCTTGGCGTGTCCAGAATTTACGAAACCCTTTGTACAAACAGACGCCTCTGACGCAGATTTGGGCACAGTTTAGGCGTTGCTTTGACACAGAACGCGCACGGGCAAGATTGTGCGGTTGCCTATGCGAGCCGTTATCTAACCGGAACCGAGAAAAATTACAGCACGACCGAGAAAGAGTGTTTAGCCATGGTTTGGGGCAGAAGATGCGTCCGTATCTAGAGGGGTATAAATGTACCGTAGTGACCGATCACCAGTCTCTAGGGTGGCTTCGTTCTCTCAAAAATCCGTCCGGATGCTTAGCGCGTTGGGTTGTATTTTTACAACAATATGACTTCGAAATAAAGTACCGCCGAGGCGCGCACCGAGTAGACGCTTTATCACGATCACCAGTCGAAACTCCGCACTCTGACGACTCCGAAGTATTACTTTTTATTGACAGCCCTAGTAGGTGGTATGTTCGTAAACAAACGGAAGTAGAGCGTGATCCAGAGAAACACCCGGAATATTGTATTAAGCAGGGTCGTTTGCACCGTCACATTTGGGATCTTTCCGCCCCCAACTGAACCCGAACTTTCCGAACCGTGGAAATTATGCGTACGAACCGAATCGCGCCCGCAAGTACTTCGGGAATGCCACGATCTTCCGACAGCAGGGCATCTCGGAATTTCGAAAACTACGGGGTTGAATCACAAAAACCAGCTGGCAAAATGGATCCCTCGCGGAATCAAGACCCGATAGATTCAAAAAATGCTTAGCCGCCCGCGCAATCCGAAAAGATAAAGCTAAGGCCGTTACGCAAGCTTTCTACGAGGAAATAATTAGTCGTTTTGGCTGTCCGAAAATAACCATTACCGATAATGGGACCCAATATACAGGTCATCTATTTAAAGATTTTCTTACCGAGATGAATATTCAACACAGACTCACTCCGCCGTATACTCCGCAAACCAACCCCGTAGAGCGCAGCAACCGAACTCTAAAGACCATGATTGCGCAATTTTTTCGCGACTACCAGAAGAAATGGGATGCACACCTACCCGAATTATTATTTGCAATAAATACCGCTCGACACGACTCCACCGGTTTCAGCCCAGCTTTTCTAAATTTTGGGCGCGAATTTGACGTACCTGGTGTACCTTGTTTCCGATACAGTAGAGAACATGGAGCACTAAACAAACCGCCTAATCAAACTTCGCGAAATTTTCGAGCTTGTACGCGTGAATTTGGATCGAGCATTCACACAGAAACGCCAACATTACAACTTGCGCCGCCGAGAATGGCGATGTTTTCTGCAAGATCGCGTTATGAAGCCAGAGCATCATCTATCCGATGCTTCAAGAAGTTTAGCGGCAAAGCTTGCTCCAAAGTATTCCGGTCCATATACCGTGGGAAGGGTACATTCCCTATAATAATTTTTTAAATTTCCCGCGCTGCCGCTGACGTTTGTCAACCCGATGTGTTTCTCTTTTCTTACGTCTATAAGTGCCCTCTGTCACCCCACAAAACTGTTTGCCGATCGGATTTCATTTCCCAACAAACACTCAACTTCTGGATTTTTAATGGGCCATTGCTGAAATTGATGGATTTGTGATGGGATTGGTTAGCCTTCAATGGCCCATTTCAGGTAAAGTGTTGGAATACTACCGATGGAAATATGAGAAGAAAACACCAATGGGCCAATAATGGTTCTTTGCCATGCAACCATCAGCAAGGGATGTGCAAATATATGAATGATGTGCCACTTGCGGTCCACTATAGGCAAAAGTACACATTATTACCTGTACTTTTTATTTAAATTACCATGAATGGCAAAACCTTATGAGTTTACCGCGCTTGCGCTGTGTCGCCGTTGATCATTTTTACTGCCTTGAGGCCGGCGTCGCTGGCGCCATATTGTGGTCGTGTGTTGTGTGTTGCCGTGTGTGCGTGCACGCCGCGTTCGTTCGGTCCATAGTGCATCAAAATGTGGTCGAAATATAAGCTATACTATATCTTGCATGTTGTGAGGAAGCGACTTATAGATGTGGATTATGGATTAGTGCATTGTGTTATGGTAAATAGGTGAAATCTGGGGGCTATGCAGGTTAAATCGAAGTTATGAGATTGAGTCTTACACTGATCCCAACGTAATTTTATTCTTAATCAAACATCCAAAATATTTGTCGGTTTTTAAAGTTAATAGTTACAAAATTGTAGTTAAAATAAAAAATTAATGTAGGTATTTGATAATTTCAATAATAATTTATGTTCTTTCTCTTTTCAGGTAAACATCTGGTGTTTTATTACAATTTTGAATTTTTGTTCTTGTCTTTAATTTTTAGTGATTTACCTATTTTTTAGAATTTTGCATTTTTGTTCTTGTTTTCAATATATTAATTGTTTATTATTATTTGCCTTTGATTTAAAAATCACCGTATAAGTAAGTCGGAAACCCGAAAATATACCATTTGATGTGTACAAATGAAATGACCAGCAATGTTTGAAGTATAAAAGACCTTTAATGGTCCACTATAATTATAACACACAACCTCTATTGGTACTCCTATGGTGGACCATAAGTAAATTTGCACTGGCCATCCATGCTGGAAAAGTGACTGGTGGAACGCAGCCGGCCACCGGGACATTACGGACCCGGGCCAATGATGGTTTCCATCATCGTTCCAATGATGCAGTGATGGTTACCCAATACATTTTTACAAATGGCCCATTTATCAGTATTTGTTGGGTTACTTATTTTTTATATTTCTCGCGCCGCCACTGACGTTTATCACCTCGATGTGTTTGTCTTTTCTCACGTCTATAAGTGCCTTCTGTCACCCCACAAAACAGTTTGCCGATCGTAGTTCGTTTACTTATTTTTTTAATTTCCCGCGCCTCCAATGACGTTTGTCACCCCGATGTGTTTCTCTTTTCTCACGTCTAAAAGTGCCTCTCTGTCACCCCTCAAAACAGTTTTCCGATCGTAGTTCATTTACTTATTTTTTAAATTTTCCGCGCCGCCACTGACGTTTGTCAACCCGAAATGTTTATCTTTTCTTACGTCTAAAAGTGCCCTCTGTCACCCCACAAAACAATTTGCCGATCGTAGTTCATTTGATTATTTGTTAAATTTCCCGCGCCGCTACTGACGTTTGTCAAGCCGATGTGTTTCTCTTTTCTAATTACGTCTAAGAGGGTCCTCTGTCACCTCACAAAACAGTTTCCCGATCGTATTTCATTTACTTATTTCTTAAATTTCCCGCGCCGCCACTGACTTTTGTCAACCCAATGTGTTTATCTTTTCTTACATCTAAAAGTGTCCTCTGTTGCCCCACATAACAGTTTCCTGATCGGAATTCATTACTTATTTTTTAAATTTCTCGCGCCGCCACTTACGTTTGTCACCCCGATGTGTTTGTCTTTTCTTACGGGTATAAATGCCCTCTATGTCACCCCACAAAACAGTTTGCCGATCGTAGTTAATTTACTTTATTTCTTAAATTTTCTGCGCCGACACTGGCGTTTATCAGTGACTATAGAAGGAATAAGACGGTCGACGAAGCCTAGCATAGCGTGCCGACACTGCTCGGCGGCCCGGTTGTCTCCCCCTCCAACCGCCGCTGAAAGTGACCCGTAAGGTGGCGCACCCTACTGGCATTTTTGGACAACGCGTAAAAGATGTGGTTCATTTATAGGACTGGGCGCTGTTGCCAGATTTCCGTATAGAGGCATAATGAGATAATGCCGACTATATTATAATTATTGCTGTGGTTGTATCAGGCGATTTGTATAAGAATAAGGAGATGACTGCAGTCTGCAGACGAACCGGCTGTGAAAAATACTTTAGAACCCTGTAAACATTCTGTTTAAGTACCATTATATTATAATATGGTATAAGTTTCATACGTAGAAGGTATCTCAGAAACAAGAATGAAAACAGAAAACAAATATTTTATACTATAAATAGGTACTATACAAATATTTTATACAAACAGGTAAATACTGTGTTTTTATAAAAAAAAAACGCATAGCGGATATTTTTTGATCGATTTTGACAAACATTTTGTTAATTGTATCCCTTGAAAAACTGAATTTTATAGCAAGTTTACAGATACATACTACAAAAACCAACGCCTACTTTGCAATTTCTTACGAAAATTCTAGAAATCGTGTTAGAGATTTTTTCTGTTAAATCTGAGTAGGTACCTAGGTACATGATTGTATTCAGCGTCGCTGAATAATAATATTATGCTAATAAATTTAAAAATTGAATTTTGCTTATAAGAACACATAGTCACTAACAGAATTAATAATTGTAACAGTGACTATAGAAAGAAAACTGATTGTGATAATATACGCCTACCGTGGCAATATTCTCCATTTGCGGCCTGCGACACCAAATGCCAGGCCGACGCGACGGGACCACTGAGGAATCAAATTTTGATACACCGCTCGGGGCCACGCGATACCGCCGCCTGCGGCGCTGTCAAAACTACTTACCTACGCTTTGCGGGACAAGGTCATCCAATTATTAAATAAAAATATACCTATTGCATTTCTGGAACTCGACTCTCCAGAAAAGGGAGGATTCGCCGGCCGGCCGGCTTGCATGGGCCCGGCAGAAAATAAAATGCAACGCGCGCATTATTAGAACAAATATGATAGTATCTATTTTCATTGTCAGTAATGTATTAGTTTTTATATTATTTATGTGTGTGAATCACTTTTAGATTTTAGATTCACTAACTTCGAAGTCGAAGTTGGTTAAACCTTTTGAGTATGATCGCAAATGGATTTCTGTACTCATAGTGCTAACGATGAGCATTTTAATTTTAATTTTGTGGGCAAACTGCTAAACGCAAGTTATCTCGCATGCGGGAGCCGACTAAAATGGGATCAGGCAAAGTCTTCTTATTGATCAAAATCGGCCATGTGATTGAATCACGTGATCGAGTATTCTCGTCAACCACAGTTTGGGCAACATGAAGTACCTATAGTACCTAGTCTAGTGCTGATTAAGTTGGTGTACGGTGGTTTATTGCCATTAATTACTGTTACTGTCGCATTTTTGACATGTTTTCGAAAAAAATTGCGTTAATTTATTTTTCATATAGGTACCTATTGTAATAGTAGTATAAAAAAATATGGGAAGGCTAGGGGCTAGGTTTACGCGAATTTTTCAATATTTTAGGTAGACACAATGTTGAAAACAATCCTCTAAGATTAACTAGAAGACATTTTCCTGACATTATTTCAGAAACTAGGTACATTTAGGAAAAATCCTACCAAAAGATGTGTTGTCCGTACACAAAATAAAAAAACGCCGAGCCACGTTATATGTGTAAAGAGTGTTATTTGTCCCCCTTTGAGTCGCCCCATGTTTCGGTATTTACCATGTAAAGAAAAATTTCTAGAATGCTTTGTGTATCTTTCTATTAAATAGTCTACAACAGAAAGATTTTTTATTTTGTGCACTTTTTGATTTATAAAATAAAACGAATATATTCGTCAACAGCAGTTTGGTTTCTAAATACATTCATGTTTTTTTTTGTTGCCGCTACTGCTGTGGACAATAAATTATAATTAATTAATAATAATTATTTATCTGCATGTGGAACAAATACCGCAGTTATGGCCAACGTTGATTTTTGTGTGTGCTGTAGCGAAAGGGTTAATTTTTCATATAAACGTTTTCCTTTTCAAGATATACGGATTGATTAATAGTGTTTGATTGTATAATACCGCAGATAGTTTTTTTAAGTCCTGGGACTCTTTAAAATAAGAGGACCAGCATGTCACAGTCTTTCGCATAGGAAAAGTGAAGTCTTGAGGACTGCTATCAGGTTTTGTGACATGTATTGCATAACAAGTGCCATACAGTTTGTTCAGCGATAATGTTCGCCCCGTCTGTCTCGTGAATATACGACCGATATCCGATATCCATCGTATATTCACGAGTAAGACAAGGACGGGAGTTGTGACGTACGGCCGAACATTCGCTGAACAAACTGTAGATTCTAAAGGGTGCAAAATATGTCCTGTCATAAATCAAAATTATTAGAAACAACCTAAGAGATAACACTGTTATACTTATATCTATAAGGAAATTTTAAGGGCTATCTAATCACATTTTAATCTACATAAAAGTAATAAGCCTTTAAAACATTTACTAAGGAATCAGTTAATTACCAAAGCAATCAATTGATCATGGCGTATTATAACGATAGCACACCCGAAGGTGCGGGACAAAGGCACTGGTCTTGATCGGCAAAGGCTCACGCCACAGACCCGGTAGTTGTGGCGGTTTAATTTTACACCTGTTTAAAATTTCTGTCGGAATCAAAGACTCACCCTGATGTATTTTTTAATTATTATTATACATCGTTACATTGAATACATATTTTTTAGCCCTGAAGAAGTATAAAAGATTGAACGAAAGCTTGGTTATTTGAAAGAAGTATATTAAATGTTTTTTGACTGCAAACCCCGTTATTTTCATTGCTACAATTACTTAACACAGCCGTAATACAAGACATTTATTATTATACAGTTTGACCAATAAAGTAGGTAGGTATAATACGTTCCATATGGGATTTTTTTATTTTTATAAAATGAAAATTTGACTTCGCCACCGATTTGTGCTTGTCGCAAGGCGAAAAATGGCGTCACAAGAATCGATCACGTCACTTTCGGTAACTGTCAAAATTAACTTTTTTTTTCAAAAATCATCCAAAATTGGCTTTAATTGACACATTTTCGATAAAAGTTATTAGAAAAGTTGTTACTTTTTCAATTTATGGCCTACATACATATTTTCAGAGACCCACGATAAAATTTGTTTTGTGCGAGTGTTTAAAAAAAAATCCAAACATTTTAACTAAAATTTATTTATCGAAAGTTGTACTTTTTTGACAGATCGACATCTCTAATTCATTTTTAACATCAATTGTAATGCTAGCAAGTTGTTTTCTTAGAAAATCTCTATATGGTTTAAAAAATTATGTCAAGCTTGGTGCAAAGTTGATTTAATTTCAAAGGTTTGATGAACACAAGCCTAGTCTATTTTGCACATCGTTAAATACATGTATCTAAAAGGAGTTATGTAAAGAGAATCCAGATAAATTAACAAATTTGGTTCATTTTGAATTTAATTAAAAAAAACTGAGTAATAGGCTATGGAAACAATCATAATTGCCTGCGATGTAACAGCAGCAGTTGACAATAATTTGTTGTGCATAATAATATTTGTTATTTACACAGTGAACTTATTAACTGCGCGATGTTGATTCTCCAAGAAAAAAATTGAAATAATATTAACTTGTGGAGAAAACAAAATATATCGGGAAACAGCGGCAGTTTTCAATGAAGAGCATCTCTGCGCAATAATAAATGTTCAAGTTTTTGATTGTCGATGCTTGTTATTTTTTGACTTGGTTTTGTGTTTATTGTTTTCCAAAAACATATTATTTGTAATGAGTAAGTACAATAAATAAAATATCGAAATCCTGGGATGGTTGGAGATTTGGTTCCTATATGCTAATTAAGTAACACAAATTCCCTTAATAACATTTGGTCTTCTAACTAAAAATGTTATTTTGCCTTAGTGGCGGCGATAAGGATTCGCCCTCTCCCGACCCCCCCCCCCCCCCCCCCCGTCAAATTTTGCCATTCATACATGTGGTAACAAACTCTGGAAAATAGTGGAAATACCGAAATTTTGTCTAAGATGCTAAATTATAAGAAAAAAGCTCGGATATATAGATTTTCTTTTCAGTTTTTCTACCTTCCTGGGAAATATTCTGTATTATGGCGTAGCTTAACAAAAACTGGGCAGGTCCGTTGTTTTGTTGCTGTTGCTATGCAAACGGGAGGAGCTAGCTTCAAGAACGTTAAACCAGACTTTAACCAGAGCATACTTTAACGTTCTTAAGCTAGCTTCACTGTAGTTAGTATTTCCAGGTTTCTCTATGATCGTTGGTCGTTGACAGTTGTCATCAAATCACCTAATTTTTGCAATCTATGGTTATGGTTGCATTTATTTGGCAATTTGGCAGTTGGCACTTGGCAGGTTGTGATGTTCTTGGTATAGGAGTTTTAAAAAGTTTTAAAATTCCCTATACAATTGATTTTAAATTTTAAACTTTAAATACTATTGTTGCTGTAAAAGACTTTGCTTCGCCATGGCGCACTGTACGCGAGTTTTGCATCGCCAGGTAACTATCAGATATTCTATTGTTATTATGTTTTGCCATAATTCCCGAATTGAAAATAGATGTGGGTACATAAGGTATTTTCAAATACGATATTCGTTACATAATAGAAGTATATTTTTCTAATTAATTACTTAAAATTGATCAATCTCATTCATAATCTTAATACCTAATACTACTTCCACCTGTTTAAATACATAAGCACTTACTATTTTTTGTTGATTTTTGCGTGTAATTTACCTACTTTATTATTTTTAGGGCCGCAAAGCCAGCAGCTTACTGCTTAGAGACATTCAGTCAAGATGCTTTCATGTGTCCCCTTTGGTTTCTGCCGCTTCGAAAGTTGCTATGTCCAAATTCGACATGGATCCATTACCATACGAAAAATTAAAGAGCAATCTGGAAACGGTGAAGAAAAGGTTGGGACGGCCATTAACACTTTCCGAGAAGGTTTTATATTCACATATTGACCAGCCTCAAACACAGGTGAGTCATTTTTTCCAGACTTCAGATGAGACGTTAAGGAATAATAACAAGATACTTATTAAACATTCAACCTCTGCAAAATATGCGATAATATTAAAACTACTTTTATAACTGACAAATTGTTTTAAGTAAATTAAAACATTAATACCTAATACCTAGGTCAAGAATACCTAGGTACATAAAAATTAAAGGTTTGCCCTATGTTACATAATGTAACATATTGGAGGTTATGTTTTATCTCCTCTGTGTGACATTGAGATTCTATTTCTAACTATTGGACTATTTCTCGATCGATTTCCACCTTCATCCTGACATATTTTGTAAAGAAAATATTAATTTTTAGCATAATTTAGTGTCCTCTGTGTGGTATAATGTAATAGGTAATTCATTCCGTATCCAGATAAAATAGGTATTGCACAATGATAAATTGAAAGAAAAATTTGATGCAAGTAAACATGTTTTGAAATGTGAGCTCAAAGCTTAAAGTCCGTTATGTTCTAATTCTCAAAGTTATTATCACAAAATATATATACAGAGTGTTTCAGATTGTTTAGGACGAACTTTCACAGCCGATAGAAATAGTTTTATGTAGGTACTACCAAGGCATTGAAGTTCAACTTTTTATAGGAAAGTTCTTCGTTTCTGAGACGTTAAGAATTTCAAAAAAGTTTCCATTTTTTAATTTCTGAACTGTTTAAGAGGAGGTTGCCGACAGAGAAAGTGACGTTAGATTTCGTATTTTTTTAAGTTGTATAGCATAAAATCTAATAACATTTTACCTGGCAAAAATTTAGTACAAACATCTCTGTCTTCATTTTAATCATAAGATATTACAAGCAGTGTTTTGTTTTATAGGTTATGAAAACCTTGGGAAAAATAATAATTCCAGTGCATATGCTTTTAAGATCTTATGATTAAAATGAAGACAGAGATGATTGTACTAAATTTTTGCCAGGAAAAATGTTATTAGATTTTATGCTATACCTACAACTTAAAAAATACAAAATCTAATGTCACTTTTTCTGTCTGCAACCCCCTCTTAAGATATTCAAACCAAATTTGGCACACAAGATGCATACAGGGTGTCTACTTTGGAACATTATGCAAATCTATAAATTCTTTATTTTTGGAGATAATCGCCTCAACTTTTTTTTGTTTGAAAGGCCTTCAACAGCTGCTTCTTTTGACCTTTCTACCATTTTCAAAATGCAAATCCAGGGTCGGTTGTGATTTTTGTATACACCCCCGATTTTCACGAAACCCTCGACGAAACCATTTATCGTTTTTTTTTCGAGATTTTTTTATTATTTAAAGTCTGACCCCACAGCGTTCATCAGGACACCCCGAAACCTCCATATACCAAATTTGATCAAAAAATATACCTACAGGAGTTCCATTCTACAGAGTGTCAAAGTTGGGAAAAATGTGTGCCATGGAATTGCCTCGGAAATTGCCTCAAAACAGTTGAATAGGACCACTCAAAGAATTTGGTGTGCAAAGATCCAATACAACCCAGTAAACAATTTTAAATCACATTTACGTAATATTTGCGTATCTTTGTTTACTTGTTACGTCTCAAATAAACGCAAATGTGATTACATTATGCAGTAATTTCGGGTAAAAATGCCACCTAATTGGCACCTTAATTTTACATCTTGTTTGCTTCAAAAAATTATTTAAGATATGCGTAACACTTCTACTTGAACCTGAGGTAGGTATATTATTTTCATAAAATATTTGCGAGGGGTCTTCAGATAGGTAGGTACTTACTTGATTTTTTTGTAGACCTTCTGCAGAAAGCTGCAGTACCTAGTAAATATGTAGGTCCTGCATCAGTAGGTATGCGTGGTCCTGTTCGAGTACTGCAGAGTCCTGCATAAATACTGCACATGAGTCCTGTAGTCCTGTCGAAGTACTGCAGATGTCCTGCATACAAAGTTGTACATCTACTGCAGAACCTCATGACCCCTCGAATATTTGTAACAACCTCACATATATTTTATATTAATTGGCTATGTTAAGTAGATATTTAAACAGTGATTGGCAGAACGGACCAACAAATGGGATTTTATTTTACGCCAAAATGAAAAACTAATTATGGGACTACATTAGACATGTCCAATTTTTTCGGGCCCTATGTTAGTTTCAGTACATGCCTAATGTAACCGCATACCTAGTCGGTTTTTTATTTCGGTGCAAAATAAAATAATAAAATAGAATTGAATTAATTTCGAGATCAGTACAGAGCAAAAAAGAAAGACCAAATTTATAATAGGTAAAATAATATACTTAACACCTTTGTACAAACCTTATGTTTACCAGTAATAATAATTATAAAGTGAAGATGGCTTGATGATATGTAGCAAGAGACAGACAATAAAAACTACCCCTGACCACCGGGTTTTACTAAACATTTTGCAAATAATTTTCAGCAATGCATCGATTCACTGGCACATTTTCCACGCGATCATAACACAATTCGTAAACTTGGCATCCAAATTTGCACTGGATAATAATGTATTCTCAGCAAATTGGCAAATGTAACCAAATAGAAAACCAAAACGAAAATGTCATTCGTGTTCGCACAATTCGCACCTAAAACAACAATGCACTTTTGAACTGTAGAGCTTCTAACCAAAACATGGCGCTGAATGCCAAAGCCATCTGAAACTTCATAACGGTAACTGGTGTCCAAACCGACATGAAATGAACAGCGTCGATCGACACAGTGGCGCCAACAGCTGTCGCTAATGGTATTATGGCTGCCAATACAATAAAAGCTCAATATGTAGACATTACGTAATTATGCTGTAAAAAGGATATGTAAACAGGAGGTTCTGTGTTTTATATTGCATTTATGTTATAAGTAGGTATAGGTACTAGGTTTTAAATCACGTTTACGTAGATTTAGCAGAATTTTTTTACATAAGTTTGTTCTTTCAGATTTGTTTTATTTACATAAACTGTAAAGAATTGTTTGATGTAACTAATTTCTTTGAATAGTACCTCTCATTTATGTAAAATTTTAGTCACGTAACAACAATATTTACCGACTGGGAATATTATACAGGATCTTTGTCTCTGGGTCATCTCAAAATGCAGCATTTTTTTATCTTTATCGGGGTCCAGAGCACCCTGAAATTATTGAAAAACTGCTACTTTTGTGTTTATTATGAACCAGACTCGGACCCAGAGACAAACATCCTGTATAATAGGTAATAGGTATTGTATTATTGGATCATTGCACACCATTGAGTGTTCCTGTTGACTATTTGACTGCTTTGAGGCCATTCCATGGCACACTTGATTTGCCAGAATGCCTTTAAAATTCCTATTTTCCCAACTTTGACACCCTGCAGAATAGAACTCCACCCTCTGTTTGTTTTTTGTTCAAATTTGGTATATCGTTAAATAGTTTTCATGAATATTGGGAGTACCAATAAAAAAATTGAAGCCGGCTCTGGATTTGCATTTTGAAATTGGTAGAAAGGACAAAAGAAGCGGCTTTTGAAAACCTTTCAAACAAAAAAATCAGGCACTTATCTCCAAAAATAAAGATTTTATGGATTTGTAAATGTTTGAAAGTAGGCACTCTGTATATGGATGGTCATAAGAATGTGTAATATCAACTTTCTAAATTAGCCAGTGGCAGAGATATGGGAAATCAGTTCTACATATTCCACTTATTTGATAAAAAAAATTAGTAATGCCAAATTTGATTTGAATATATTTAACAGTTAAAAAATGAAAAGATAAAAACCTTTCTTTAACACCCTGTAACTTAGAAACGAAGAACTTTATGACCCGAGTTATGACCTACATATGTTTATATAAACAACTTATGACTTTCTACCACCTGTGAAAGTTTGACTGAAACAAACCAGAAACCCTGTATACAGGAAGTCCCGTGTTTAATCGGGAAAATTTAATAGGCATACGAACTCATAAAGACAAAGAATAAAAGTTTATAATGATCTTGTATGTTTTAAAGCTTCGAGATACCTTCAGAGTGTAAAATTATATTTTTTATTAAGTATTTAATCTTATTGATGAAATAATGAAATTAAATTTATTTCTTCAGAATGGACGGCTAAACAGGTTTTTTTCTCGAAAAGTATGCAAGATCGACAAAATATGCAAGAGAAAAAAATTGTATTTTTGATTAAGGCTCAATGTTCAGCATGTACGTGGTGATTCAACATTTTGATCCATAAGATGGCTTTTTTCAATCTGTGGCGAGCAACACGCATAATTTTAAACTTGATCAATACAAATTTTAATCTAAGTACCTAATTACTCAGATTTTGAGACACAATCTATTTAAAAATATTTATCACAATGGCCGTCATTAGGTTTTTGCGCAAATGCTAATGACGGCCATAGTTATAAATAATTTTTGTCTCAAAATGTGAGTAATTATTTAGATTAAAATTTGTATTGATCAAATGTGTAAAATTATGCGTGCTGACCCATTCTATGGGTCAAAATGTTGAATCTCTTCGTACGTGCTGTACATTGAGTCTTAAGTATTTAATCTTAAAATAATATCAAACTTATAGAAAAGCCCTTAAATTATCTAGTTAGCATGCCCCAGCGCCACCCCTGGAACAAATAAATTAAATCGAATTACCTGCATCAAATTAGCTCTTTACTTATTACTAAAAATATGCCAAGTTATGACCTTAACAATTCACAAATATTGTTGTGCCTTATACTCAGGGGCGGATGGGACCACCGGGACACCGGGCAAATGCCCGGTGGGCCGGTCATTCGAAGGGCCGGAGAGCCGCAGGCTCGAAGGCTCATCGGCCATCGCACCGTCGCATCTTAAATTTTAAGACAGTCTTAACTACTTGACAAGTCAAAAGGCAATCATTGTTACAATAATCGTTGTAAGTAGGCAGTTAATTTAAGATAGGATATTGCAACTGGCCATAATTATTTTTGTTTTGTTATTTTTTGTTTTATTATTTCTTTACGTGTTTTGCGGAAACGTAGACGAGCCACACCATTATTTTATTTTTATTGAACTCTAAATTTCGACTTTGAACTTCGACTTCGATAAAAGTTGGCCTTCGACTTTAAAAGTCGGAATTTCGAATTCAATAAAAATAAAATAATGGTGTGGCCCTTCTATAGGCTTCTGAATGTTTTGTTATTTTTATATCTTTATATTTAAAGAAAAAAGTTTTATTTCTTTTATGAGAGTTATGATTTTATTTATATTTTTATAAAACATGTATATTTTGTTTTATCAAAAAATTACATTATCTACATTGTTTTTTTTTAATTGTTATTATATTAATTAAGAAAAGAAAAATGTAAAGCCAAATGAGATGTTTAGGGGCCGCTTGGGAGACAAATGCCCGGGCTGGTTAGGTAAAGCCCATCCGCCCCTGCTTATACTATACTGCTGAATCTACAGATAGGACCCCTACTTCTAACAACTGTACCATATGGCAAAACTTGCTAGCTAAATCCAAAAAAACTGTATATACGGCAGACAAAGAATTGACATATCATTTCACATGATGCAGATAAGTACGGATTTTGAAGTAAAACAAGTACCTAATTAACCTTGTAGTAGAAGTAACATAAAACCTTGTGTGGATGATGTACAATTTGAATTTGAGTTTTACGCAAACCGCGGAGCAAACAATCATTTGAATAATTATTGTACTAGCTCACCAAGGCGAATAAAATAGTGACATAAACTTTTTTTTAACTTTCAGTTTGAGTGCAAGTGACTAAATATAACCTTCAAACTGAGCTCCATACTCTATAATTTGTTCAAATTAAAGAAACAAATAAATGACAATTTTGAGCATTCTTCAATTATTGTAATAATAATTGGAAAAAGGTGGTTGTGTTCCTCCCTGTAACCATTATGTAAAAGTAAAAATTAATCGGTTAAGTTTTACAATATGTTTGCATAACTTTTTGTTTGATTCTGCTTCTGATTTCGTTGTTTTTTTTTTAAATAATAATTCAAATTAGAAAAGTTATGGTGATTGCAAAAAAATATCTATCCAGCAAGAAACGATGTAAACATGTTATGTATAACATATCGACAGGCGAGAGCATCAGTACTTTATATTATGAAAGTTTCCAAAAGGAAGTTGCCCAACTATTCATAGAAACATTTTTTTGCACAGTTCGCCCAAGTCCATGGATTGTTTTGCTTCCAAAATAAATAACACTAAGTAGCATAGAGTGGTTTCACCGATGGAAAATACAAATGTGTGAAAATTGTACAAGACTAAATACACAACTAAAGTACTTACTGTAAAAGCTCCCTACTTGAAACACATTTCAAGTTTGAATGTCATTTACAGAGAGCCAATTAACAGTAAATTGAAACAAAAAAAAATTGCATGTTGTTAGTAGCAGCTCATGTCATTACTGATTTTAAATATTAAAAAGTGTGTGTTTCGAGTTACACTATTCAGCAGTGTTCGTAATAACTTGGCGGGAAACACTGAATTAAAAAATATGTAAATTTTAACGTTATTGTTATTTTTTAAACAAAAAAAAACGTGTTTTCATCAAAAATATTTATATTTTTCAACAAAAACTTACAAAAATGGAATAAAACTAAAACAGTCTTTAATAAAGACAAAAATATAGATAATTCTGGACTTATTTAACAAGAGTAAACATTAAAATCTAAGTAAATAAAATAAATAAATAAAATAATCTTGTATAATATAATAATATGCATAACTCTTATTTTTTTGTTAAATGATTAGTGTCCTAGATATTTCAGGGGTGTCCAGTTTCTGAATTATTATTGAGTTACCTATAATTGATAAATTGTCAACTTCAGGAAAAATAAAAGTGTCCTCTGGTACTTATCACTAAGTAAGTGCACGTGGGTATTCCAAAAATTTTGGATACCCTATGTCAACCATCGCCAATGCATTTTGTACAGTATCATCACTGTAATTACGATGTGGTCGTGATTTTTTATATTCCATGTAAAAGTCACATTTTATTGTGAAAGGGTATTTTTGAAATAACTCTAACAACACCCTGTATATTAAGTTTGAGTTCCTTGGAAAATTCTACACATGTATGGTTTTGAACCATCAATTTATCCTTAAAATTACCGAGAAAATCGGGGTTATCACGTTGACTGGGACACCCTACAGCATGCAGTTTCTAAGTCCATGCCTGTTTAAATTGCAGCTTGAAATATTTGAGATTAGGACAATAGACCTTTAAGCAAGCCTTCAATCAATTCATGTCTGTATTTGGCTTCTTTATATCGATCATTAGAAGACTTGCGCGAGTAAAGTTATACAACCTAAAAATATACCCCACATACTTATGTCAATTTCATTTCGAGTAGTTTAAATTTTACTTACTGTCAATACTTTGCATGAAACAGCGGCCCATGATCAGCTGAACCTAACGTGAATGCAGCACGCGGTTTTGTTTACTTTCTGGTTAGTACAGTGTCGAACCCCAGAAAAGGACGAATCAGAAGTGGCACTTGGCTAATTTAAGAGGGCAGAGGGGTATTTTTATGAGGTGGTGGGGACGGAGAGTATTGCTAGGCCGCCAGATCCTTAGAAAGGTTAAAACATGTCAACATATTTTTCACTATCATTTATTCATTTTGGGTAGGTATACCAATAAAATTAATATGAAAGCAATTAATATTATCTAATGTGTGCCGGTAGTAAAATTATAATGTTTTACGAACCATTTATTCTATTTATCTGAGCCCAGAAAACCCACAACCTGACCCCTGTTTTCTGGGACTTGATTATGAAAGCGGAATGCTTGACAACAGCGCGGCGCGGCGCCACAGATTCCGTTCTTGCGGTACTGCCAGATCGTCCAGTCGGGAGCTGGTAACCAAGGCAACCCACAAAAATATAATGCAAATTAATTTAGTATAAAATGAAATCGTTGATAATTTACTTATAAAAATGTTAGTCCTTGATAGTATTTTGGTTGATATTAAATTGAAGGCGATAAAAATAGCTAAATGAATTTAAGGAAATTGTCAGGCATAAAAGCTGACGAAGTCCGGCAACGTCGTTCGTGGCCTACGACTGACGCGCCGCCTAACGCCAGACGCCAGACAGCGTCAGTATGTTCAATTGTGGTTAAACTCCTTATAAAACGTAAACAATAAAACGAAAAACGATTACCAATTTCTAAATAAAAAAGCCCAGTATTATTATCATGACTGTGATAAAAGTATCCAAAACAGGGACCAGATAAGGTGTACAATATGTATTCAGCTCAACTTGACTGCTTGTGTTGTTACTTCGAATACTTCGTTGCTGTATTTACACTAGTGCATTGTGCCCCAGAAAACCCACTTTGTGCTTAGGTTTTGTGACGAAATGGCCCCGCAATTATTGCTGTGTTCGTGGATGTTCTAACAACACGAGGAATGTTGGGATAAGTTTTTTCAAAATACCTGCTGATGAAAACAGGTAGGTACCTATGTGTAGTTTGTCCCTACCTTGTTACCACATTATTATATCCTTAGGTATTATAAATTTTATGTCCTACGTAGGTACTACCCCTTTTACTGCAGTATTACCTACCCCAGAAAACCCACAAATGGTTTCCTACTGATAATACCTACCTAACTATGGTTTTTAATTTTTTTTCAAGGTGTTATGCATGGACGAGAAAGTGTGGAAGGCAGGATTTGTTAGAAAAAACACCCACACAGCTTTTTATTAATTATAAAGTTTGTTCAATGCACTTTGAAAATAGTATGTTTGCAAACCAGTCGAAGTCTGGGCTAAAGAAAACAGCAATACCAACTGTGTTCTCATCATGTAAGTACCTTCATTGGTATTTATGGAAATTAGTGTATGCACGGCCCGATTTTCTTGACATTTTGACCCCATAATTACCCCTTCATTATTAGATAATAATATGTATTTTTTGCTGATACTTGTAATTTTGCAGCATTTAATTTTTTTTACTAGGTTATATCGATGAGGCTTCTTCACAGAGTCCTTCTGTGTCTGTATGCAGCAATTTGACTTTGTTAGAACCTCAACGAGAACTTGATCAACCAGTCTCGATCGCTCAACCTTTGGATCAACCAAGTACACCCCATCTGTCACAGTCACCTATAGGCGATCTCCACAGCATTACCGAATTTTCAGTTGCATCAAAAGGTAATGATATATATTCACAAACTGTTATTATAGTATACACACCCAAACTTATATGACATCACGCATTATTTGCGATAATTTTTTTTGTCAAAAGTCAAAAGTCAAAAGTGTTTACTAACAAAAACAGTTAAATGTGAAAAACCCGACAATATAAATTGTAATAAATATTAAGTGATTCCATATTATAAGTTTGGGTGTGTGTACATATATTGTAATTTTTTGTATTACTTATTTTGTTATTGAATAATTCTATTTTTAGATGCTAGTCAACAAACTTCTCTTAGTTTGAGTGCACATAGTCCGAGAAAGCATTCATTAAAGTTACAAATAAAAAAACTCCAAAGAAAGTGGCATCCGAAGTTGGAGCAAGCTGTCGACAGTGCCGACACTGAAATAAATGACGAACAATTTCTTGCCATTTGTGAGAAAAAACTGTCTGCTTCAATGCTACTATTTGTAAGGCATTATTTAGAAAATCCCAAAAAAGATCCACAGGGATATCGTTACTCTTCAGATATGAAACAATTTTCCTTAACAATTTATTTTCTAAGCCCAAATGCTTATAGATTTTTAATGAAACCACTTTATTTGCCATCTAAAAGCACTCTTCAAAGAATAACTAGCAAATGGCATATAACTGCAGGTCTTAACAGTTTCATTTTTGAGGTTATTAAATCAAAAGCTACAAATTTAGAGGGTTCTTCAAAACAGTGCATTCTTTGTATTGACGAAATGTCATTAAAAATGTTTTTATTTTACAATAGATCTTCCGATACCATTGTTGGCTTTCATAATACATTGAAGGAAAAAAGATATGCTCCTGCTAAATATGTTTTAGCTATTATGGCTAGAGCAATATTTGCTAAGTGGAAGCAACCAGTTGCTTATTTCTTTATTGATACTTGTTCAGGGGAGGAATTAAAATTTATTATTTTTGAAGCAATAAGGAAACTTAAATCTGTAGGATTACTAGTAAGTGCGTTAGTGTCTGATCAAGGATCAAATTTTGTACATTTTTCAAAATCAGTTGGTATCTCTCCAAACTCTTCACATTTTTATGTCGATAGCGAAAAAATATTTTATATTTTTGATGTGCCGCATCTCTTAAAATCAACACGAAATAATTTTTTCAATTACACATTCGAAACCTCTGAAGGATGTACAAATAAAACGTATAGGTATTGACCAAATTTATAATAAACAAAAACATAAGCGTTTGGCTCTTCGGTTGTGTCCAAAATTTACAGATGAACACATTAATTAGAATCCTTTTAAAAAACTGAAGGTTAGTTTAGCCGTCCAAGTTTTCAGCGCAATGGTAGCTGCGGCACTTAATTCCTTTATTGAATTCGGACAATTCCCCCCTTCGGCAAACGCTACAGTGTCATTTGTAAAAAAAATTGATAAGTTATTTGATATCTTAAATTCCTCAAAAATATCAGGCGGTAAGAAATACAATAGACTTTTCAAAGGAGCAGATTACCAAGTCGATTTTTTAAAGGAAATGTTTACATATTTTGAGAATATTAAGATTTTAAAACAAAATATAGAGGTAACCAATAAAGTTAAATTTTTGAAAGGGTGGCAAATCACAATAAATTCATTTTTAGGTCTTTGGGAAAAATTTCATTGTTTAGAGTTTAGTTCCTTATACACTCGACGCTTAAATCAAGATTGTCTCGAAAAATTTTTCGGCACTATTAGGCAGCAAGGGGGAAATTGCTTGAATCCAACCCCCATCCAATGCGAAAGGGCTTTCAAAAAATCATTTTGTTTAAATTATTTCCAACACGCGGATGGGGCTAATTGTATTGAGGATTTTGATTCATTATTGTCATACGTAACCACCGAACATATACAAATTTACAACAAAGTTGTTGTGGGAAATGCAAGATCTATTTTTTTCTGATTTAAGTTCGGTGGCACCAGATTATATTGATTTCGAACTACATGAATCAAATAGTATATCATATGTTTGTGGATATTTATTAAGAAAGTGCTTGGAACAACATTCATGTGAGGTTTGTATTAAATATTGTAAACGTCATACATTAGGGGATACTGATTTGTTTACTTATTTTAAAGCATACAAATCAAGTGGTAACGAAACCTTTGGACATTTATTTTCACCTCCTGATAATTTCCTAAATTATATTAAAACTCTCGAAGTTAATTTTTGTACCCTCTTTCCAAAGTTTGCTTTAGAAGAAAATGTTTGTGTGAAATTAAAAAATAAGCTGCAAAACATTTCATATCAACATCCATGCCCTAGTTTTAATCATGCCTATTTATTATCCCTTTATGTAAGATTTGGAATCTATTCTTTAAAATTTTTAAATCGTGATATCGTTTCTAATAAAACTAATAAAAATTATAAACTTCGAAATTTACATTTATAAGTGCTGCCAGGGGTCATTATTTTTAAAAATTAGGCTAAGTTGATAATGTATAGTGTGCATGTGCATAATATGTACGTAAGTAGTTTATAATATCTTTTGTATTTATAGGTATTATATTTTATATGTGCTATTGTTTTTGAATTTTTTTATAGATTTTAGTAATAAACATTTTTGATAAATAATCTTTTTTTACTACCAGTGATACGAAGGTCAACCAATTTTGCAAATAATAATTGTTATGGATCTATATAAAAAAACAAATTAATTGCCAAGCTATGAGTTTGGACGCAAGTCGATTGAAATATTGTAATATTTCAACCACCCAAGTAGAATAGTTCACTTGAACCTAAATCATAGTTGTTTCTAATTAATATAGGTAAGTATAAAATAATAAAGAGGAAATATTGTGAAATTTCCATGTACAATAAAAAAATGTATTTTTCTCTTTAGTAAAATATTAATATTTATTTTTTTTCGTCAGTAAAATACCTACTTAAAATCACTTCTGGAGATTCAAATTGAACTAGATCTAATCCCAGAAAAAAACTTTACTATTCTAAAAATTAATTTTGCTATATAAAACACAAAATTTTCTATAGCCCGGACCTGATCGTGCCAACGCAATGGGCAAGTTCTACTCTGTCCAAAATACGGTGGGCGTGGCCAATGCGCAGATGTCAACGGCGGAGAGTTCATTTCCTATGCGCGAGAGGGGAAATTGGAACCGCGACATCAAAGGCGCCGAAAGCAAGTGCCACTTCTGATTCGTCCTTTTCTGGAGTCAAACTCAGAAAAATTATTTTTGTTACCAGTTGGATGACTGTTTCAAGTCGGGCGCTTTTACGGTACATCTATTTCAAAATAAATACAAAATTATGTTGTTTAAAATTCAAATGACCCGTAATAAGCATAGCGGTGGCAAAGGTTGGCAGAGCTTTTCGAGAGCACCTGTTGTATTTCCCCAGTCCAGGCCCGAAAGGGAAAGTGCACCGTGACTCAATGTGCCCATCAATTTAACTGCACATAATCTCGAAATGCCAAACTGGCAGAGTAATTTGTTACGTTTACTATGCGCGAAAAGTTGTCACCTCGGTTTGCTCTGGTCGTGGGTTTGAAAATTAAAACCAAAAAAATAAAAGTTGGGCGCCAGGAGAGAGTGCAGAGTATAATAAGACAACCAAAATACAGGGGTATACACTATGTATTAGAAAATAATAATATTAAATCTTTTTTTTTGTTTTCTTACACTAACGCGACTCTTGCAAAAGTAAGGGACTAGGTACTCATGTTATAATTAAAGTTACACAACAATAATTAACCAACGTAGTCAGGCACTTAGGTTTGGGTAGAAATCACAACAAAAAGAATCGTAGGATAGAAAATCCCCGCACTGGGGTAGGTACTTATCACAATTCCCGCGATGTTTTGACCTCCAAAATGGCTCCTACTGGGCTGACCTTTGTACTGGACCTCGTTCACCAAGAGCTGCGCTAGCTGCCGCAAGGGAAGTTACGCTTGTACATTTTCTTTCCGGGGTAAAGAAAAACGCCTAGTAAACGGGAAACAAAGATAATTTAAATTTCGCCCAAGGGGTAAAATAAAGCTACTGACCTTTGCACGGAACCCCTATTGCAAAGACGTCAGTGGCGTGATTGTTGATTTCGTCGGGTGCAGATCCGTCTAACGACGTAATTCCTGGTACATCAGCTAATAGACTTATCTCGAAACTCACAGAGAATGTACCAAATTTTGGCCACTTAAGACTAGATCCGTCGAACCACGAAAATTTCTTTCTGCACTTAACTGCCAACACACCGACGAGCAACTGACTTTTTTCCTTTGTTCGCCCGGGCGCACCGCGAAGGCGAGGAGACCCTTTTTTTATCATCGAAATACTAATATTTGTATTCAAACGCTAAACCTGCGTTTCCACCAAATATTGAAACGAAACTTTTGTGAACTAGACTTAAAAGTAGCAAATTTTAATAAAAATTCACGCGGAGCATACCAAATTTCTGGTTACCTGTATTGCAGCCAGCAACTGCATAATGCATTTTCACAATTAATTTTACCAGCACAGAGATGTAAACAAATTGGTTATGACGTCCACAGCGACGACGACCTTGTGTTTATTTTATCACGAGGAGACTACATTACAAGAATTCCTGCTAAGTGTTTTCACTTGCTATAGCCAACTGGTCTCTCCATAGACAAGAATATTATCACACAGATAAAGTAGAAAATTGTTCCGTATCACTGTAGAATGAGTAAACCTTGGCAAATCCATTTGTTATATGATTTTTTCCAACATCATGAATTTACTTTGATATAGCCGATCTTACTTAAACTGTCCTTTTTATCAAAACTGATTTTTCAAGTTAGTTTTTTAATTTTGTTGTTACTTTCATTTAATCTAATGATGAAGTTCATTGCGTATAAATTGAGAACGACTTACAGGTTGGAATGTCAAGCGAAGTCGCTGCAAAACGAATTACTGTAAGTACTTTTTTGGATAAAAGTAAAGGCTTTAAGTGAACGTCCTTTGTAGATTAGATGGTCAGTAGCAGTATACTTTTTCATTTAACCTAGCTGATATGAAACTAAAGTAAGAAATAAGGAAGTTACCTACTATAATTTGTTTATTTTTCTAAGTTATAACTATCGTAATTGTTCCCTACAATCAAATATATTTTTGCCATGGAAAGGAATATTTTACTGTAGCAATATCTACTATGAGTATATAAACTATTTTTCGAAAAAGGGACTGCCATAACAGATCTCACTATACCATAATTCTGTAAGTCTGTAGCTTTGTAGTCCAACCAGTAGGCGGATAGAAGCTTCTACTAATTTTTGAAAAATTAATTATAAACATCTATGTTTATTAAATTCAATAATAATTTAATTTATATGTCTAGCTCTTGTTAATTTGTCACACCTAGTATCCAAGTAAATAGGCAGTAAACGTAAAAATTGTTTCACTCATTTATAATATTGTTTATAAATTATTTTGTTCATTGCTGGGCCTTAAAGATTACTTTATGATTAAGTTTTGCGGGCATTAAGTGGCACTTTATCGCCCCAGGGTGAAATAAGGTCCTAGGGCATTAAAGTTTTAGCGCCCACTAAATTGACACTCGCTTCTCATAAATTGATACCTTTACTCCCTTTTAAATAAGAAAAATAATAATTGAGGCATTCAGTTTTATTAACAAAAGGTAAACAATAAAAAAATATATATCTACCTCTACCTACATTTTTATATTAATCGTTACAACTAATAATAAACATCAAATGTGGCGAACATGAAAACTGACTTTGCTGATTCCATTGCTAAGCAATAGATGGGGCAAAGCCGCCTCATTCTTACTTGATTTAATTTTTGAGAGGCAATTTGTCTGACTTTATTTAGTTCTTTATTTATGCCAATAGATACGTGCTTGCCTTATATCGTGGAAATGAATAATATGTCTGAATCTCGGGCATTAAAATGCATTTAAAGCCATACGTGTGCCAAAGGCCTCAGGATATTATCTTCACGCTACGGGTTTTAATGCCTACTTAATGGCTTTCATTCATAAATAACTATTAATAATAAAATTTTTGGCCCATATGCTACACAAGGGAAAAGTTTGTAGTCTGAGCTGAAGGCGAGGACTATGGTGTTCGCAGGTGTAGAATATGGCATTCCAAATGTGCTTCAGACTGTAGTTTCTCTAACACGATTTTAGAAACACACAAAACTAAAAATGTCAAGCCAACAATAATGTTCTATATGTAACCCTAGCAACCAAACCAAGATACTTGACATTCATGATACAATAACTAATAAGATAGGATCACATGGGGAACGAATTTTGAACTGATTCGCGTATGCCGTCATCTGGTAGCAGAATGTATGTCGATAATCAAACATCCCAACGCTTTCCGCGTTATATTTAAACAGAGAACGATTGTCGAGCCTCAGGACTGTCACACTTGCTCCTTCTTATCCTTCTTCCAGGCGTCGAGGGCGCGCGGGGCCGGCTGATAATCGATATGAGAGGCGATAATGAAAAAGCAGAAATTTGTGCCTTTTCTATAATGTGTAATTCCAGGCTGACCTAAGGCGGCCACCCCCTGTACATAATGTGTAATTGAACAATCTGTAAATACTCAACAAACCATATAAAAAAATATTTGTTTTGATCCCAAGACCCACAAAAACCGCCTTTGAATGTATTTTAAACTAATTTGAATGATTTTTGTCGCCCGATGATGTATATTCGAAAAGTCAAAATATGCCCGTGAACTTATCTTATTATGTCAGCATCTGATTGGTTTAAAGTCATCCAACACACTATGTTGGAATGACAATTCCAACAGTGCATATTTTTGCATTTTTGAAATATTTTATTTTGAAATTATTTAGTAAATTTATTTAACTTGAATTTGCGGATCTTGTAATAAAGTGTATTGAGTTTTTTCATGTAAAGCGACTAGTATATGTGCAGGGTCATTTCTTAAGAATGAAGGTACCCCTTAATTCTTTTATTATTGAAAAAGTTTTAGATAAGTGAAGTTTTTGTAAGTTTATCAATGTTTATACAGGGAGCTTTGTTCAATACATTCAGGTTATATTAATTTTATTGGAACATTCGGTATATTTTTCATTTTTTTAAATGTGTTTTTTTTCTGATACCAACGATATACAGTGTTGTTCAATAGGTTTGCATCATAAGACGAAAAGTACCATTAAATATATTCAAATCGATTTTGGTACACATCATGCATTGATTAAGTTTCACAAAATTATCCATTGTTTATGGACTATTTTACGTATCGAGCAAAATTCTTGACTTTTATGGAACAAATAATTATTACCTTTAAGTTTAATTTCACATTAATCGATATTGATGAGTAGGCCATGGAGAGAATAGAAGCAATTGTTTTTATTTGACAGTTGTTTTTATTTGACAGTTATCAAACTGTCAAATAAAAACAATTGCTTCTATTCTCTCCATGGGGTACTCATCATTATCGATTAATGTGAAATTAAACTTAAAGGTAATAATTATTTGTTCCAAAAAAAGTCAAGAATTTTGCTTGATACGTAAAATAGTTTGATGATATTTTAATTTATTATTATTTTGGCATCAGTTTAGAACTGGGAAACGTAATGTAACTAAATTTATACCCCAAATGCTAGACGGTACAGCAACTTTACAACATAATTTTAAAGCGTAAATATCATTTTCTTTTGAAAAATACCTATTCTTATCGGTAATTAGTAATAAAAACTTAATAGAATGATAAAGCTAGTGATATAAAATAGTTTTTACGAAGTTTCGAGTTTTTAAAATTTTCAGAAATTTCATAAATATAAAAAATTGGCAAAAAACTAAATATTTTAGTATAGCGTTCAAATTTGGTACACTTACGTAAAATTGAAAAAGAAACAACTTTTTCAAGTAAAACTTTTTGATATTTTAATGGACCGGGAGATAGTGACAGATTTTTGGACGTGATTTTACTCAGTATGCCTTGCAAAGGGCATTATGTGGCACATATTCTCACAATAATAAGGTATGAATCAGAGAGTCATCCTGGGTTCTTCATGTGAAAAACTGAGTTTTCAATTATTCGAAAAATATGCGTTTTGATATGATTTTATACAGGCTGCCATGTTTTTTATAATGAAGTTCAAATAGAAAATTCCTTGGAAAACCATAGGCATACCGTTAGGGTGGGTTCAAAGGGCTATTATTGACACGTGATCTTGTATTTTAATAATTAATTTTTCCACGTTTCTGAACAGGCTGCCAATGAGAAGTATGCAAGTTCTTATTATGAAAATGCTGAAAAAAGGATGGCATACCTTTCGCGCATGTCCAAGTACACTTTACATCGAATAACTCGTTTAAATGATTAAATAACATTCAATTTAAACAGTATTTGGACATGCGCGAAAGGTATGCCATCCTTTTTTCAGCATTTTCATAATAAGAACTTGCATACTTCTCATTGGCAGCCTGTTCAGAAACATGGAAAAATTAATTATTAAAATACAAGATCACGTGTATTGACACGTGATCCCGTTTGGACCCACCCTTACGGTATGCCTATGGTTTTCCGAGGAATTTTCTACTTGAACTTCATTATAAAAAACATGGCAGCCTGTATAAAATCATATCAAAACGCATATTTTTCGAATAATTGAAAACTCAGTTTTTCACATGAAGAACCCAGGATGACTCTCTGAATCATACCTTATTATTGTGAGAATATGTGCCACATAATGCCCTTTGCAAGGCATACTGAGTAAAATCACGTCCAAAAATCTGTCACTATCTCCCGGTCTATAACAACTAAACCCATTTTTGGCGATATATTTTTTTAAATGTCATTTTTGACACATAACGAAAGTCACATGACCACGGTTGAGTGGATCATTTTTCATCTTTTTTAAAGCAGAAGGTAACCCCAAAATTAAATTTCAAAATAAAACGTTAATTAAAAATTTCCCCCCTATGGTGCGAACTTTTTGGAGGACACTATAATGTTTAACATAAGGCAAATGATTAAAACCAAAGAAAAAGTTCATAATAAATATGTGAAAATTAGAACACAGGTTGATAGGAGTATTACATTCAGCTAAGAAACTATGCTAAGGAAGCAATTAAACGAGAAAAAGAAGCTTAGAATAAATTTATATCAAATAAAAATAAATCAAGTGCAAAAACACTGGCAAAATCTGACAGACCTAGGAATAAAGCCTACAAAAAAACAAAAATATCATTCATGTGGATTTACTGAAGCCGGAGGGAATTAACATGTCTCGGCAGTTAAATATCAGTGATGCGACTCTAAATTTTTATAAAAATAACACACTAAAAACAGATAATATCTTTCAGCTCAAAAAAATTTCAGGTGTTGATATATGGGTTGGCACTTAAATCTATAAAGTCAGAAGCTATGGGCATTGATGGCATAAATTTGAAAATGTTAAAATATGTACTTCCATATTGTATTTATGAAGTAAAACACATATTCAACAAGTCCTTAGAGTCAGGATGTTTTCCAGAGACATGGAAAATTGTCAATATTAAACCAATACCTAAAGTATCACTTCCAAATGGTTACAATGATTTAAGGCCTATATCTATTCTACCTACTTTTTTAAACTTTTTGAAAAAACAATTTCCCTACAAATAAAGGATTATTTTACTGCTAAAGCGATTTTGCCTACATGTCAATCCGGTTTCAAAGTAATCACAGTACACAGACAGCCTTACTAAAGGTAATAAATGACATTTCTCACGAACTAGATAGATCGGAAAGCTCAATCCTAGTCCTCCTGGATCAAAGTAAAGCATTTGATTTGGTTAACTGTAAACTGTTAACTGCAAAGCTATATTATGTGGGATCATCTTAGCTTGATTTGCATTCAGAGTAATTTGTCTGGGAGGGCTCAAAGAGTGGTCGTCTAAAATTTTACTCCATCTTCAATGCAGCAAATTAGGAGTGTTCCTCAGGGGAGCATTCTGTGGCCTGTATTTTTTTTTCAATATTTATATTTGATCTTCCTGAGGTACTCAACTTTTGTAATGTGCACCTATATGCGGGTGACATCCAATTGTACTTTTCTTGCAGTAACAGCGACAGTGTGTCCCGGATGAGGTACCGCACTGTTCTAAAGTTTCTTACATTTGATTTTTTGAGAAAAAGTCATTCTTGATAAAAAGTTTTGCTTGTTCTTAAAATAACATTGGCATGGAAAAAGTTTACATTGCTTATACTGGGTGACCAGAAAATTGAAAAAACATTAATTAACATAAGAGTAAACTGCCTCTATTTGTAGAGATACTGAAAAAAGTTATAAAGAAAATTTGTTCAGCGTGTTAAGTTACTTAGTTGTACAAAATTTCAAAGTGTAAGTCCTACTTTGATTTTTTCAATTTTTTTTCTTGTTTTTCTTCGATTAAATGTTTTTCTGTAAATAATATGACAAAACTGTATTAACAAAAGTTACTCAGAGTAGGAAACTATGTACGGTGAAAAAATTTTGACAATCCTGGCCTACTTTGAGTCTCAATATTTTTCAAAATACTAAGTAGGCCTAGAATTGTTAAATTTTGCCATCAGGGGCAGTTTTTTATTCTGGGTAATTTTGTTAATACAGTTTTGCCATACTATTTACAGAAAACCATTTAATCAAAGAAAAATAAGAAAAAAATCAAAAATCAAAGTAGGCCTAACTCTTTGAAATTTGGTACACGTAAGTAACAAATGAACAAATTTTCTTTATATTTTTTTTCAACATAACCTTATAAACCAGTGCATAGAAGATATTAAGGGGTTGAAAAGAAAATGTAATCCGCCATCTTGGAGCGGTTGCCATATTGAATTTAATGTGATGTCACTAACTTAATCATTTCTACTCTTCAAGCTCTTTCATTTGATACCCTTATTAAGGGGGTTGACAAAAAATACATCATCCGCCATCATGTGGCGATGGCCATTTTGAAAGTATTACGATATTGAGTATTGCATACTGTATTGTCAGCAGAACTAAAGGTGTATCCAAAGTTTCAGCTCAATCGGGTGTCAAGAAGTGGTTCTAATTCGACCCACACATACATACTAACAGGGCAAGTTAAATAAAAGCTTCTAAAAAGTGATAGATCCCGTAATTGAGAGAAACATATTTTGGTCATCCAGAAAACCTTTTGACAGCCATGTTCGTGGATATTAGAGAATATATTCGAGAGTTAGCTTTAAGAAGGGTTTTAAAATGTAGAAAATCAACGGCCAAAACCGAAGATGTCAGAACATTTCAAGTTAATAAATTAAATTTTGATTGTCAAGATTATGTGGAGTTAGTTGACTGACAAAATGTTGTTATAAGCGAGCCCCCATTAACAATGGAAATTTCATCCGAAGAAATAACTAACATGTCATGATTTCTTTGGTTCCGAATAGAATATCATTAATAAAATTTCCTTGTCATTCCCAGGCAATTGATCATTGTATTCTTAATCTCAAAAGGCATCTTTTGCGCACTCAGGCAGATTCGTTTTCGAAAATTAGTAGTTTCGGTCCAGTTTTCGCTCCACCCAAATGTATACCCATATGTATACCACAGAATAAATAGCTTCGCAACAGAAGCCTCCTTAAGGACGTGTTAAAACTAATTTACTGAAAATTAGCCAGTATTTTAAAGATAAATTTGGTTCCAATACAATTTCCTTGCAATGTAAATTAACGTAAAACCAAATAAAATGCACAATGTTTATCTCTTTAGACGAAATTTTGCCTAGACTATCAGTCTACTTTTGACAAATGTCACTGAAGGAATTGTCTGTATTACTCGTTAGTCTGTGGTTATACCCTTGTTTATGGATACTCATGGATACTCTAGTTAGGCAATACTCCAATAATTACAATATTTTTATATTGTGCATAAGTACAAAACATGTTACACACAAAAGGAGAGTATTAGCTTAAAGCTATCTTCCATACTTCCTATTACAATACAGTTACTAACTGATAATAAAAATATAACATATGTTCATAAGCTATTAATATACCATAGCCTGAAATTAATACAAATGTATACAGAACCAGAAAAACAAAACAAGAAAAAAGATAACAAAAGTAAAACTGGAAGCTGCATATCTAAACCATGAAAGAACAAATATTATACCAATCATCTATAATTTTGATTCACCTAATATTTTTGATGCAAGTATTCCATTAGGGAACGTTTAAATTTGTTAGGTCCATAGTCAAGAAAAATACGAACCTCGTTTAAAAAATATAGAGCTAGGTATGCAAAACTAGCCTCAAATTTTTCGTTGAGTGTTGAGGTATGTTGAATGTGTCGGACCGAATGTTTATACCATGCAAATCAGCTCTTCTTACAATATAAGTTGACAAATAACCAGGTAAATTACTTTTCAAGATACGATACAAAAACATAGAAGAAATATATTAAACCCTATATTTTATATTCAATTCATTCAATTCGACAAGGTGGGGAGTGACATGGTGACGTGGTGGCACAAAAGTAATGAACCTCACACAATTTTTCTGAATACGCTGTAATTTTTGCCTCATATGATTGGTAAATGAAAATAGTACCCAGCGCAACAGTACTCTGTATGGGGATATATTAAGGCTTTTACCAATCTTAATTTTACTTGTTCACTGAGTTCCCTTTTAAATTTGTATAAAGTTTTAAACTTAAAAAAATGCTATCTTGAACACCTCCAAAACATGATTATGAAATGAGAGGGAATTATCAACCACACCCAAGTTTTTTTATGATTGAACCCAGTCGATTTATTAATTTTTTATTTTTAACTTCGCAGCAGGCACAATTTTTGTTTATTTTTGCCAACTGTAAATAACGCCACAGTTTTTTTTTGTTAAGTCGGAGTCCATGATTTTCAGAATAAATGTTAATCATCATCATCAGTGCAAGGGGTGGCCACCTCTGATCGGCCCGGCACGTAGGCCTCCATGGGCCCATTGTGCCCATAATTGTTAATATGATTTAGGTCTACATTCACTGATGAATGAATTATATACAGTGTGTCCCGAGATGGGGTACCGCACTCTTTTAAAGTTTCTTATATTTGATTTTTCGAGAAAAAGCAATTCTTGATAAAAAGTTTTGCTTGTTCTTAAAATAAGATTGGCATGGAAAAAGTTAACATTACTTACACTGGGTGACCGGAAAATTGAAAATAAAAAAAACGTTAATTATCGTAAGAGTAAACTGCCTCTATTTGTAGAGGGTGAGAGGGCACAGAATGATATTTTTTAAAATTTTTACTATTATATCTAACTGTAATATCATAAGTGTCTTTGCTATTAGAATTTTTAATATGATCTATTGCTGATTTCACCTCGCTATAAGTAGCCTCCCGAAATTTAAATTCTTTTAGAGAAGCAGTGTTATCAGGTAGCGGATGAACAATATTCTTAGCCACATCAACAAAAAATTCATTGATTCATTATAGTTATCATTCTCAAATACTGTACCCAGAGCTTAGCCGTAGGGCCCTTGTGTTCCAGTTTTGCAAGCTCGTTAAATTTTTTTTTAAACCTCTGTGTCAGAATCGTTCTTGTTGGCTGTGAGAATAACCGATCGATTCAAATCGCATAGAATGGTTTCCATAGCTGTGCAATTGTCTTCTGTGAGATCCAGTGATTGCAGTATGATATGTCCCAATGCTTGATGCGTCAAGAGATGCTCTACAACACCTCAGACATACACATGTCCAGTCACCATTTTATCCGCCTAATTGGCAGCATAGATTACACAAAAAAGGTCCTTCAAACCGCTGCCCGACATAATGTATCTGACGGCTCCCAAAAATGACATCAACAAATGAAAGCCGCCGAGTCTGGTGACAATAGTAACGTCATGCAATTTGCAACCAGATTGACAGAAGCAATTATGTCCCGTTCCTTGGAATAAAGTGGTTGGTAACACGTAACGTCTTCTGTCCCAAGGCTCTGCATTTCTCAATAGCAGTAATTATTACGTTGAATATCGTATCGTAATCACTTGGGGGTGAGTTGACGAACGGTGGACAAATATCTGTGATGTCTTGTGTGGCTTTGACATTTTCGCTTGTTCCATGAATCCGTTCCATCCAGGAATGTCAGCAAATTTAGCATAGATCCACTGAAAACAACTAAAACAGTTTTCATACTCCATGGCATGATAAAATATCCAGTGTTGTACCGTTATGATGTATCAACGTCATACTGAATGCTGCTGTCGCGTCGCTGACCAACCAGCACTAGCTTGCTCACGCTTCGGCTGTCTACCACTCCCAACCCAACAAAACAGGTAGTGGAGGGGATGCGTGTCCAGAAATGTGTGAGCAATTTTCCCACGCAGTACATTTTTATAAGCAGGGTTGCCAATATGTGTTGTGCAAAAGCAAGTAAATATCCATTTTCACTATCGATAAAATACATGCAGCAATGAATCGTCTGTCACGCCTAAAGCCTAAACTATTAAAGTTAGGAGAAAAAAGCATAGAACCTTTCTTGTAGCAAATTTTCTCTTCTATAAATATTGTAATAGATACAGTGACCGGCAGAAAGTTGGACACAAAAGTTTAATATTTTTAAACTCTGATTTCGATTAATTTAAATTTCCAGCTGCTAATCGAACAAAATTAAAGTTTAGGAGCAAATTCATGTGTTATCCGATAAGTTGCGCGCAGTATTTTGTTTTTTTGTAATACACAGGGTGGTCGAGAAAAATACAAAAAAGTTAAATTTCTTTTTTTTTTACTAGATGGCTTATGACTTTAAATCTAACATCTACCTTTGATTCCAAACAACTTTTGCAAGTAACTTTTTACCGTACTTTAAAAAATAAGGGTACTTTCCTCTTGAGTTATTTTGATATTTTTAAATCAACCTCGTATCTAAAAGGAGATATTTAAATTTTGAAATGTGCTTTTTGAGTTTGAAATGATGCACCAACTTTTATCAAGAATAAAATTTTCTGATAAATTAATAATAAAAAAGTTTTCCATTTGTGTCCAACTTTCTGCCGGTCACTGTATTTGGTGCTAGGAGGTACCAAAAGCGAGATATTTTGAAAAAAATCCGTTTTGAGTGCAATCTTGGCAATATGGCGGCACGACTGGCAGAGGTACGGAAGTTCAAATGTAGTATGTTAAATAGGAATTAAAATCTACCGATTGTCCAAAAAATCAAAACGTCCTAACTTATTCAGAGTATACCTGGCAACTGGACTAATACTATAATTTATTATTACATATATTTCATATTATGTGGTATACGCGTTTATAAAAAGAGGAAGAAAGTTTGTATCGGTAACCAAAAGGAAAAAAACTCCAGGTGAGGTACTTGTACATTTAATTTAATTACAGTCGAACTGGGTTATAACGAACCTCTAAGGTACTGTGAAATTGGTTCATAATATGCGAGCATTCGTTATAAAAAACCAACAAAAATATCTTCTTAATTGAACAGTTTTATTCAACAAATTTTGTTCAGTTGCACAACCATTTTGCAGCTTCCACACTATATTCAACTTATCTGACAAAGAAATTGTTTTTTGAAAAGAAATAGATTTTCAACTAACTTCTTTAATATTGGACGTGTTTGATGATACATATAAATTCACTACGCAGTTATTATGCACTCACTGAATCAAAACAAGAATGACTTCATGAAAAAAGGTAGATGCTGCTGTTCCAATATGTTATGCCACCATACTATGCTAACATAGATTGGAAGCAATAAGAAAGCTGTGTTTCTGGCGGGTGGTTGTTTTGAAATGATGTGAAAACAGGAAGAAGAATGATGTGAAGAGAGGAAGAAGAATACTTATATCTAAATATTACCACCCAGTAACCCTAGAAATTGATACATCTATCTGTCTATCAGGTCAAAGGGTGGCCGCCTCAGATCGGCCCGGCACGTAGGCTTCCATGGGCCCATTCTGCCCCCACGGCCGGCATCACGGCAGCCAGCATACCGTCCTTCTTAATGAAGGCCCACAGCTCCCCCATCCTGACACCATACACGTCCTCATCGCACAGCCTAGTCATGCTGAAGGACTCGAATCTGACCCTGTCAAGCGCAGACCACACTGTTACTAGGTGGTGTGGGGTCTCCTCTTCTTCCAGGCACCATCTGCACTCCCGCTCCTCCTCCACCCCAATGAGGTGTAGGTGGCGGGCCAAACAACAGTGCCCAGTGAAGACCCTCACCACACCCTTAATCTCTTTTCTTGACAGACCCAGCAACTCCCGTCTGCCTAATCCCCAGAGCCCTGAGCCACTCCTCAGCGAATTTGCCCTGCAGCCATTCGTCCAGGACTACAATTGCTACTTGATGCATAGATCCCTCCCTGGCCAGAAGGTCGGCGGTCTCATTTCCCTCGATACCCGAATGCCCAGGCACCCAGGACAGAGTCACCTTAGTCCCTTCGGCCACCAGTTTGAGCAGACTCGCCCTAAATTTTTCCACCAGAGGAGATGTGGTGCTGTTTGCTTGAAGAGCTGCTTTGCTGTCGGAGTAGAAGGTCATCTCGCGCCTCCTAACCCGGAGTTTGAGTGATTCCTCCGCCCCCAACATAATTTAATGGCTAACATCTCCGCCTGGAACATCATAGTGTGTTCTCCTAGGGAGACTGTAAGTTTACAGGCCAGTTCCTTGCAGTAGGCGCCGGCCCCAGTTCCCTTCCCCATCTTGGACCCATCTGTGTACCAGACAAGTCTCTTCCGGGTACTAGTATTCCCTTCTATCCACTCTTTCCTTTCTGGGAAGGAGAAGTGGAGGCTGTCATAGAAGCCAATAGAGGGCTCTTTCACATCCTTTCTCATCTCCAGGACGGGAAGCACCTCCCGTAGCTCAGACCATAGCCACTGATACCCACAAAGTGAGCTCCCAGAAGCCCAGATGTTAAGTTTCTCTAATCTGAGGGCCGCCTTAGCCGCCTCATACTCCACCACGGCAGCCAATGGAGGGAGACCCACCAGGGCCTCCAGGGACCGGGAGGGGGCAGTCCCGAGGGCCCCCGTGGTGCAAAGGCAGGCTAGTTGTTGTATCTTATCAAGCGCCGCCTTTGGTCCTGCAAGCGCCTGACCACCAAACGACTGCCCCATGGGTGATCATGGGTACAATCATTGCCTTGTAAATCCAAAGCATGATCTTCGGGCACAGTCCCCACTAAGTTCCCACGGCTCTGCGGCACGCCCATAGCGCATTGCATGTCTAGCCAGACTCCCAGGTACTTGACCTTCTTCTTTATTTCTAGTTGGGTCCTTTGAAGCTCTAAAAGATGCCTGGGGACTACTTTTCTCTTCCTGGTAAATAATACCAACTCAATCTTATTAGGGTTGACACTTAATCCATTGGAGGCACACCACTGAGAGCACTTCACCAGAGCTTCATTGAGGAGCTCCTCTAAAAGCTCTATCTCTGTGCCGTGCACTAGGATCACAGACACCCTGCTCCTCCTCTAAGATTCGCAGCAGTTCAGTGAATTGATACATCACGGCAACCGAAAAATAACCTTCAACCAGAACTCATCTCACTATAGTTTGTTATAAGAAAATATATGTGATTCCTAGGAATTTTGGATGATTATTTCAAATTTGTTGGTTATAACCGAGTGTTCGGTATAACCCATGGCCGTTATAGCCGAGTTCGACTGTATTTAAAAACGACTATAGTATTAGTAAAGTCACTTGAAACAGCATAAAAAAAAACTCTAATTGGCGCCACAAAAAGAATATAGGACATAAGCGTCACGCAGTTTTCAAAAATTAGATATATTCTACAAGCAACATAATATTTCACTTTTAAGGTTTTTTAAAGTTGTCAAACACAACGCAAAGGTTAATGCACCATATAATATTGTCAAAAGGTCTCTAAAAAGCCATATTGATTATAACTATTTATGCAAGTCTATCCTAAGATCTGCTATGCACCGCCATTTCATTGCACAAGTGGCAGGTCGTCGAACAGTGTAACCCATGCAAGTGTTGGTGATATTATATTAGGCGAGCATGCAGTCACTTGTTTTTACTACAATGTCTATAGTCTTTGTCTCCTTCATCTCTTTTTATTACTGTTACCAGCTGTGGTTTAATATTGTTAAAAAAGTGTTTTGTCTCGTATTTTATTGCCGAGGTGCCTCTTCTTGAGCTACCCTGGTAAAATATGGGCGTGATCTATTTAATAGCATTTAGCACGCTCTGCTACTGATAAAAATACCAGACTTATCAGCAGAAATCACCCGTATAAAATTCAAAGGTTTTTATGCTGTTCCAAGTAACTTCATTTAAACCATACCCATAGATTGGCAATGATGATAATCTACACGAAGTTTTAGCTACTTATGTAAATAAAAATCAGGGATTTATCTCACTTATCTACTATGACTATAGCCATAATAAGCTGAAAAAAAAGGATATTAAACATGGGGGTGGACCTACACCTCTGTGCCACTTTTTGACACTCTTTTTTGCTACACCCTATGCATCTAAAAACCAATTTTTCCTTATGAGGTAATTTTTTCAGTCGTATGTTATGGCCTATAGTGGATGATTCAGGTTTTAATGCACAGACTTGACAATCATGGAACTTTGAAAAATAATATCAGTTTCTCATATATAAACTTTGTTTCCTTGGGGCTTCCTAAGAGAGATACAGGGTGTTAAAGCTTTCAAAATATATTTCTTTTTCTTCCAAATCATTAGAAATATTTAAACTAAATTGTGTACATGGAGAATATCAGAATCTCCTCGAAACGCAGAGTTATAAGGATACAGTATTGGGTAATTAAATAAAAAACTACTATGGTCCTGCAAGAATTCAAATTTGGGTATGTTTTTAGGTAGAGTATTCATCTAAAATACCCAAAATCTGGTTTTTGTGGGGCTGCATTATTATTTTTTTATTTAATTACACCACACTGAACCCTGGTGACTTCTGATTAAAATATCTGTGATGGCTTGGAATGTATAAGAAATAAACGATTTTTTTTTGGAAACTTTAACACTTATCTATCTATCCTTTAGGAAGCCTTAAAGATACAAAGTTTATATAAGAAACTGTTCCATAAGTTGTCAAAGTTGGTGTGATAAAACCAGAATCACCCTGCATAAATTGCAGTATAAAGTATTATGGCACTTCGATATAGAGCTGTTGGTGATGAAAATTCCATTTATCCATTATTTGCAATAGGAAATAGAACGAGGAGTTTCGTATTTGAGACTGAGGCCTGACAGAGTTGCTATGCAGGATGCCACCGCCCAAATGGCCATGTTGCAATTTATATCCAGTGGGCTAAAAAGGGTCGCTGTTCCAAGCACCATCCATTGTGATCATCTTATTGAAGCGCAAGTTGGTGGAGTCAAAGATCTTGCCCGAGCTAAGGACCTTAATTCGGAGGTCTACAATTTCTTAGCAAGCGCTGGCAACAAATATGGTGTTGGATTTTGGAAACCCGGATCTGGTAAGCAGTTTATTTGTATACACATATGTTGTCCATTAAGGATGATTGAATGCTAAGACAAAATTATCGGGAATATGTCTTTGCCCCAGACAGTGTATTCTATGCACTATTTGGGCCTTGGCAGCTGAGGTTATAGACCGTCAGATAGTGACAGATTTAGGTGCCCCATTTTCGCATACTAGCCTCGAAGAGGGTTGAAAAGTACATCGATGCTGAGTAGAATGAAGTGAAATTTACGAGTGGCCCCTGGGGATAACATATGGAAAATTCGATTTTCCTGAACATAAATAAAAGGTATCTGTTGCCCATATTTCCACGCTAGCCATGTTCACTAAATTATTAATTAATAGAACCTGGTTTCAGAAAACCAAAGGCTTGAGTGTTGCAGGTGGCTAAAGGGTTGAAATAAGGGCAGAGTCTTGTAAGGAAAAATTGAAATTTTGACCGATTTTTCCACACAAGCCCGTCAAAAGTATGAAAACGTACAACGTCACTAACCCGAAAAACATATTGGCTTGAGTGGCGCGAATGGATAAGTACATTTTGAGGTCGGAAAATTTAACGGAATTTTTTTTCGATTTTTCAGTCATTTTTCCATGCAAGCCTTTGAAACTATAGAAAGTTGTTGATGTGTTAGACATTATAATGAAATTGGTATGATTATCGGATGCGGACGGAACGAAGACTTGCGTCGGAAAGTTGCAGGAAAATTTATGAAAATTGCCATCATTTTCTCACGCAAGCCGTTTGACATATGCTTAGAAAAAGTGATTCTAAGACTATATAACAAAAGGCTTGCGTGTCGGACATGGTCATCACATTAATAATTATATATAATTTAAAAAATCTAGAAATTTCCACCATTTTGTCTTACAAGCCGTTTAGCATATGCTTAGAAAAAGTGATTATAAGACTATTGTAACAAAAGGCTTGAGTGAAATTGAAAAAAGTTGAAATTGGCAAAATGTGTCCCAAAACACCTGTTGACTCCAAAGTTCGAAAAATAAAATTATCGCCTACCTCATTTAAATGTTACAGATGAATTGTACGTTCAAAACTAAGAAAAAAATGCCTAATAGGCATTGACTAAAGCATCACTGGTCATCATATTAATTATACATAATTTATTTAACAAAGAGCTTACAAAAAAATCTAGAAATTTCCACCATTTTCCCGCACAAGCCGTTTGACATATTATTATGATTAGAAAAAGTGATTGTACGACTATTGCAATAAAAGGCTTGACTGCCGGACATGGAGCATATTATTATATGTGCAAAGAAGAGCTGACAAAATCTAGAAATGTTTATGCAGTTATTATTTTGAATGTACCTATAATTTAGCATACATTTCCTTGCTTATGTATAATAATGTTTTATATATTATGAAAATAGTGCGGTGGATATTGCCTTCATATAAAAAATATATCTACAATTTATTTTAAAAATATTGATAATGAAATGAGTTGCTTTCTTGAATAATTTTACAAACTGGATTATATTAAAAAATGCGGTTTCAAATTTTACAGAATAATTGAACAATTTAAAGTGACAAAAAAATTCCCTATGAACAATATACCAAAAATTGTTCGCTTTCAAAATGCAACGGATTGAGCTCGACAAAATTTTGACACCCTATTTTAAGAAAAGCAGTGATGTTTTAGTCAATGCCTATTAGGCATTTTTTTCTTAGTTTTGAAAGTACAATTCATCTGTAACATTTGGTAGGCGATAATTTTATTTTTCGAACTTTGGAGTCAACAGGGGTTTTGGGACACATTTTGCCAATTTCAACTTTTTTTTCAATTTCACTCAAGCCTTTTGTTACAATAGTCTTATAATCACTTTTTCTAAGCATATGCTAAATGGCTTGTATGAGAAAATGGTGGAAATTTCTAGATTTTTTAAATTATATATAATTATTAATGTGATGACCATGTCCGACACGCAAGCCTTTTGTTATATAGTCTTAGAATCACTTTTTCTAAGCATATGTCAAACGGCTTGCGTGAGAAAATGGTGGCAATTTTCATAAATTTTCCTGCAACTTTCCTATGTTCTGAAAATATGAAGGCCACGCTCTACACTCAAGCCATAATTTTTTTAAATACTCTGAAATTCACAACTTTTTATTACAATTAATTTCGTTCATGGAAAAATAACGGAAAAATCGAAAAAAAATTCCGTTAAATTTTCCGACCCCAAAATGTAGTTATCCATTCCCGCCACTCAAGCCAATATGTTTTTCGGGCTAGTGACGATGTACGTTTTCATACTCTCGATGGGCTTGTTTGGAAAAATCGGTCAAAATTTCAATTTTTCCTTACAAGACTCTGCCCTTATTTCAACCCTTTAGCCACCTGCAACACTCAAGCCTTTGGTTTTCCGAAGCCAGGTTCTATTAATTAATCATTTAGTGAACATGGCTAGGGTGGAAATATGGGCAACAGACACCTTTTATTTCTGTTCAGGAAAATCGAATTTTCCATATGATATCCCCAGGGGCCACTCGTAAATTTCCCTTCATTCTACTCAGCATCGATGTACTTTTCAACCCTCTTCGAGGCTAGTATGCGAAAATGGGGCACCTAAATCTGTCACTATCTGACGGTCTATTATAATAGTTAATCTATTTTGATTAGAGCTTGGTTTATATGCAGGTAAAGTGCTTAAATTCCAAATATGGATTCAATTATTATACTTTTGTTAGGATGTTTCAGTCATATAGCCTCCTGTGAATAGATGGTGACACTTACACATGAATAATACCACTTGTCCTATCCAGAAAAATCCAAATAATAATAATAATTTTCCTCATAATAGTAGGTACTCCAAACTAGGGGTATCCCAGAAGCACTCAGATGCATGTGAGGGAGAGGGGTGGCAATTATTATTATTTTAGCTTCGTTAACATTTGCAGTCTTTTTCTTGTTTGAACTAAAACCTAAAAAACCATAGTACTAAGTGTAGGGCAATAATTACTAAGTCTCAGAAATAAATCAATTAAAAAGCAATACCGTGAATTTACAATTTGTCCAGTGCTCTTGACCATCGGTGATGTTTATCTATATAGACATTATTATGTATATGCGCATCCACAACGAATCATACCAAAGGTTGATTGAAGGTGAAAAAATTGCAATAGTTCACAACCATTATCATATGAAATTAATTTTTCACCACTGTCACTGCGCCCTAAAGGCCAAACATGCCTTTAGCCATTTTGATACCAGAGTCATTCATTTTAAATTACCAAGACTTTAAATTAGGGTTTCCAGTCCCGGCATTTAGTACCGGGATTGTCCCGGGATTTTACTCAAAAAGAGTGGTACCGGGAAGTGTGGTACTAGGAAAATACTTTTGGGACTAGTACTGGGACTTAAAATTAGGGGCCAAAGTCCCGAATACCTTTTCGGCCCCGGGATTTAGGAACCCTACTTTAAATCTTCACCTCAAGGTGATTCTATTGGTACACTTTCCACTAGTCCTAGAATCATCAATCTACACTTTTTTATACAGAGTGATGGTGTATTCAAAATTCGGATTTGAAAATACATTTTACACCTGAAGGAAATACTTGTCACCTTTGCTTATACTGACATGTTGGGCCAATTGCATTAATAGGCCAGTCGGCAGGAGCACTGATAGCGGGAGCAAATCCGGACAAGCTGGAATAAATTTTATTTTGCTTGACTTGGTGTTAGAAAGCACGTATTAAATTTGCACCCCTGTCAAAGGCCGGATTTGACCGCCATCTAGGAAAAAGTGGCTAAAAATGCATTTTTTTTCAGTATTTGTGAATAACTCGATTCCTATCAACTTTAGTGCAAAATATGTAGCTACCAAAATTGAAGAAGAGTAAAAACTCTATAAAAAATGTTCTATGTATTTTTTCCGTGCGACTACCTGAAATATCGAATTTTAAGGGACCAAAACTAAAGTTCTATATAATATACGTGTCGATTAACCGGGGGTTAACTGTACTTGTTCCCACACCACCTTGAGCAGCACCTCCGAGAGATAAGGCCTACAAACTTAGTTTGCTACTGGTTGGAATAACAATGAAAATTAGACCTGCTGCGGCTATCTTGAAGTTTCCATAGAAACGCAAAGGAAATTTTCACTATGACCGAAAGGTGGCTAAATTTGTATTGTTGCACAACTGGTGGAAAATCAAGTTTAATGGCATTATCTCTCGGGGTGCTGCCTTGAGGTAAAGTACCAGGCGCGTTTTTTTTAGTGGTCTCCCCAATAGGCTTAATCCACTATGTCACCAACTTAAGTTTCTTTTGAGGTGGAAGGCTCATCAGAGTTTCTTCGTTTTTTTTTTATGTTACCGGTTGTTCAATATAGTCCTCAATATCATCCTGAATATATTCAACATCTATATCATATTCCGGATCTGGTTTATAACGTGCAGAATATGCTCTTGATTGATGTTTATCGATAGGAAAATTCTCCTCGTAGTCTTCTTCGTCTAATTCTGCCACCTCCAAAGTGTTCGAACAAGATTTGCCCTGGCAACGTTCACATATTACCAATGCAAACCGTATGTCTCGAGTAGTCGAGCAGCGATCATACATGACTCTGCAGACAACAGGGGTAGGATTCTCTGGTAGAAAACAAATATGTCTAGAATAGAGAAAATAATAAATGCCTATAATATATTCAACTTTTTTAAGCCGATATAACTTACACTCTATTCAATCAAAATGCAAGTTGGGCGTAAACATTTACACGATGGAAACACGTGAACAATTAATTCTGAGGACTAATACAAGGCAGGGCCGCATTAAGGACGATCTCTATGAATTTATATAAATATAATAATTAATATAAAATATTAAAATAATATGCCCCAGTATTAAGAACTTTAAAAACAAACTTTTATGACACACCTAGTCATTCACTTACCTGCAAATTTCTACTATTAACACAAATCGTAGGTCCAACAATTAATAAACAGCGAAAGAATTATATAGGAAAAAATTAAAAGTCCACTTGCAACTCAATACACCTCTAATAAATAACGACGAGTTGAACTCGCCTGCCGGCCAATAGCAAGCCGATCACGTGCTAGCCATGCAACAACTTTTGTTTATCTTTCACTTGCGTTTAGTTTGAATAGAGTTTAGACACGGGTAGTCGTATGGAAAAACCAAATAGAACATTTTTTTTAATTTTTTTACTTTCTTTAATTTTGGTTACTATATATAATATAATATATAATGAAAAAAAAGCAATTTTTTAGCCACTCTTTTCGAGATGGCAGCCAAATCCGGGCTCACTGAGGGGTGCAAATTTTATATGTGCTTCTTAACATCAAATGAAAAAAACTAAAATTATTTCCAGCTTGTCCGGAATTGCTCCCGCCATCCGCTATTTTATAATACGTGGCGACTGGCCTATAAGTTCTTTAGATCATTTTCTGTTAATTTAAATGAATCACCATTCTAAATGTGATGTTATTGCATATTGCTATGACCTCTTCAGTGGGCTTATCCATAAACCGCCTTCAGATTATCGACTAATTGACTTTTCATCTACTAGCCCATTTCCCAATTATTTTTCCCTAAAAATATTTTTCTTTTTATTTCTTATTGTTATCATTATTATTATGCATATTACCAATAAATATCAGGTTATTCAGTTCTTAATATATTTTTTTTTTTCTGCATTGTTTTTAAGCAGCGGTCTCTATCGAAGGAGATGCCATCAGATTAAGGGAAGAAATAGCTTATTTCTTTTTGAATTTATATATTTTTTAAAATTTTGAGAGGTTCTCTTTAGTTTCACAATTTTCTGAAAAAAAAGGTTTTGAACAAATTCTTTTAGGTCCATCATTCAGAAAGGTTTTTGGGAACCAAAAATATCTTTCAGGAATTTGTGCCTTTTCTGCAATTTTCTCTGGAACAACCCATAACTGCACAATATACTATATTGTGCACATATTATGTATGTGTTTTGATCTCAAACCCCACAAAAACCGGCTTTCAGTGGGATTATAACAAATTTTCAGACAAATCGAAATGTCACATGTGTGAGTCGGCTTATGTTCTCAGGTTATAGTATAATGGTCCGTAACACTCGTGTTGCAACTAAAACATGGTCAGGTACTCTCAGAGATGACCAGTAGATTGCAACAGAACTCTCTGTAAGCGGAGCATATCCCAAGTCGAACTTAAGTCAAAACGCGGAAATTGAAAATATTTGAGAGAGTCGGGCTACTAGTTATACTGTGAAATTATCAACTGGTTTATTTTGTAGGTATTATCCATCAGATAATTCTTGAAAATTATGCTTTTCCTGGATTGCTGATGATTGGTACTGATTCTCATACTCCAAATGGTGGTGGTTTGGGCGGTCTCTGCATTGGAGTTGGTGGGGCTGATGCTGTGGATGTGATGGCGAATATTCCATGGGAACTAAAATGTCCCAAGGTTATTGGAGTTAAATTAACTGGTAAGATGTTTTCATATTTAGAGTCTGGTCCCATTTATTTTCATGGTGATGTTGTTCCTGACAATCTGATTACTTAAGCATTCATAAAAATAAAATGACAAAAATATATTTTTTGGTTTTGTCATGATTACCTAATCTATCTATTCTAAGTTCAAGTTGTTAAATTCATGATTAATTAGAAAATAAACAGGTAAACTTAGTGGATGGACCTCGCCAAAAGATGTGATCTTGAAGGTGGCAGATATTTTGACTGTGAAGGGGGGCACTGGAGCCATAGTTGAATATACTGGTCCAGGGGTGGATTCCATTTCATGCACTGGTAAATGGTCCACAGGGCTTGTTAGAAACGTGTATTATTAATTGGTGATGTTCAAGGTATGGCCACCATCTGCAACATGGGTGCAGAGATTGGTGCCACCACATCTGTATTCCCATACAATAGCAGAATGAAAGACTATCTACGAGCAACGAAACGAGAGGGCATTGCTGCCGAAGCAGAGAAATACAAAAACGTTTTGTTAAATCCAGATGAAGGTGAGTGGTATAGACTTCATATATATGTTACGCTGAATCTGTGTAATTGCCGATTACAAGTAATCGGCAACTTTTTGCCCATTACATGAAATAAGCAGCGGGTTTGCTGATTTCATGTGATAGGCAAAACAATGCTCAATCCATGTACTGGGCACACAAGGCTTTGCCGATTACGTGAAATAGGCAACTACACAAACCTCACTTTTTACGACGATATTTGTGGTAATAATCCGGACGAATTTTTACTGTACGCAGCTCAAACTAATCACCACACTACTTTTCACCTTTTGCAACATCGAAACTTCGCGAAAACCCGTGGAAAAACCGAAATGTTGAAAGATTTATGCTGTGTTTACCTCCGGCCCGGCCGTAAACATGGCATTAATCTGTACATTTACCAATTTCATTTTAGGTTGCAAATATGATCAAGTCATTGAAATAAATCTGGACACTCTGGAACCCCATGTTAATGGACCATTTACACCTGATCTGGCCAGTCCAATCAGCAAATTGGGCAACAATGCAAAGAAGAATGGTTGGCCGGTTGATATCAAAGTTGGTCTCATCGGTTCGTGCACAAACAGTTCCTATGAAGATATGGGTGAGTCTGGGATGGATTGTTCTGTTCAATGACGTCAAAACCTATAGACGTGGTGCCCCATTGTTAAAATGCCCTTTATTTTGACTCCCAAGATTAAATATATCCATACTACTCTAAAAACATGCTACAAACAAAGACAGAAAGTCAACCATCAACCAACTATACACCCGGTGATTCCCGGTTATAGTTCCTCCAAAATCACACTTAGATATCGCATGTTTTTTCTTGTTTGGGGGCGCCGGAAGCATCGGAACCTCACCTGAAGACTCAGGGGATGGTCTAACGATGCCAGCCTCCGAGCCCAGAGACGAAATAAGTTCGCTACGGCTCAAAACTCGCGACTTTTTCGGAATAATTTAATGGAGCGCTTAGATTGTGATTAGTTCTGGGCGTCAAGCGTTTATCAAAACAAACCTGTCTATAGGTTCTGACGTCATTGGTTCTGTTACATAAATTGATACAATTTATGAGTTACAAGAACACCCTGTAGAGGCATAACACGGCACGCGCCGTTATCTCATGGATGGGTAACCGGTTTTAAATTATTTTGCCTAACAAAAACTTTTTTCATTTAAAATATATGTACAATGTGTCCCTTTTCACTGAAGTTTCTCATGTGGTTTATTTTCCTCAGCCTTATAGGCCTCGGCAACTAAATTCTATATGCATCACTACCCACATTTGAAGGGATTGGTGAAGCTGGAATGCCTTTTTCCACTTTAATGGGTATAGAAAATCTAGTTCCAAATTTGACGTTTGAACATTGCTTGTATCAAATTAATTTTTTTAAAATCGGCATTAAAGAGTCTCAAAATCATCATTAAAAGCTCAGAAATCGGCACTAAAGTAAGTTATTATTGTACCTGCGATTTTTTCTATCAGTTGGCCTTGGCGAGATGTGAGAAGCAAACGTCGCCCATCAAACGCCAGATATTTTCAAAATCCGCACAATAAAGTATCATTTAACTTTTCAGCCTTATTGCAGAATTGTTACCTATAACAAAGCAATCTTTCAGTATAAGTATTTTGGTCGCTTTGAACATCAATAATATTTTTGTATGTAGGCTGCAAGAGAAGGGCTAGAGGATTTCTCCAAGTCAGTTTCATCTTACCGCATCGTGCTCGATTTAGGTAGAGCCCTAGTTTATCTCACACTGACATCAAGGATATGACAGAAATCCAGTAGATACAGGGACAGATTTTGCAAAAAAATAGAATTGTCCAGCTATTTTTTTTTTTCAATTTTTGGCACCATCTGTTGTTTGCAGCCTGTTGAGACAATCCCCAACTTTCTTCGATAGCTGCTGTGCCTACTCTTCTAGGTGGCAATAAAACACTGCTTCGTAATTTACAATGTATTGGTTGCTGGATACAATAGTTGTTGCGGATTACTCAACTATAGGTGTCCTCCTTTTGACTTTTTGCACAAGTGAATTTGAAGTGAAATGAACATGAAGTGATCTGATAGTGAAATGATTTTTTTTATTGGTAAATGGAACAGTGTACGATCACGTTATCTATAATCTAACCCGTGAATGAATTGTTCAATATTTTTCACCACCTTATCCCCAAAAACACTCAAAACCAACACAAATTACATAAAAATCGATTTGCTGCGTAAACTGATCACTTCATAATCAACTGAACATTTGTAAAAGGAACAGTCGATGTCAGCTGATGTGATCTCAAAGTGATTCGGAATCTATTTGAGATCACTTAAACTGTAAAAGGGGGACGGCTATAGAGTTATTTTTATATCATACAAAAATTGATGTTGACTTTTTTTATATTCTGTCAACTTCATGTTTTTTATAAGCTACAGGGTTTCATCTAATAATCTACAATATCTATACATAGAATCCGAACACAGCCAATATTGCCTCTTGTATCCTTATGACTCTTGTCACACATTGGCTAACTAGGGATTCCATAAACAAGAGTAGAACCAAATACAGGTTGTTCCTTATAAGAACTGACACAGAGCAGGAGCATCTAGGGGAGTCCAAAATAAGGTGATTTATCGCAACTTACCTCTATACTAAGTTGCACCCTGAGAAGTTATAGCCGTTGAAAGTTGGCTTTGAAATTTTGAAAGAAAATCAATATCTCAGTTATTTTTGAACTTGGAAAAACCAAATTTGGTACACGTTGTGGGTGTAACTGTACCAAGGGCATTAATCGACAAAAAACATAGTTCAATTGTACCATTTTAAAGGGCTGATACAGAGTGGTGCACCCTAAAAATGTGACAGAACTTTTTTGTCCGTTGGCGGACTTACAAAATTCTTACTTTGTGTTATGAAGAATTTTATTGTAAAACTTTTTTTACTCGTTATTTTTTGAAAAACTGTATCGCTTGCGCCAAAAACGCGAATAACTGAAAACACATATTGTAGATGTGATATTTAAAACCTTTGAAAATTCAAAAGTTGGCTATGAAATTAAACTTCAAACTTGAATAACAACCATTTAATGGAAAAAGAACCCAAATAAATGGATTGGAAGAGGAAATAATTGCCCAACATTTGTTGAGATCTGGTGACCGTGGCGGCCAAACTTGTGAGCAATTATTTCCTCTTCCGATCCATTTATTCGAATTCTTTTTCCATTAATAGTTATTTACATTGCAAGATGCGTAAGTCCACTTTTTTGGCCTCGGAGGTTGTTTAAGGACCGAGGCAACGCCCGCTTCCGACAAGTTCCTATTATAAAGAAGGTATAGGTAATTTTAATTAAACGCTATGTTTTTTGATTGTGAGTAATAATATTCAAAATAACCATTTCTCAATTACTAAATTTAAAATCAGTAATAAATAATATAACAAGTAGAATGCAGCGATAATAAAAAAACTTGACTTTTGTGTGGGACTCAAACCCGTGATCTACGGTTTACTATCTTGATGCTTTTAACCCAGCGCTACGTCCACTGGTGCTATTAGCCACTTTATTTGACACTGAAAAATATATCCATATTCTTAATTTTTCTTTGGCATATTCATTCGTACTCTTTTTGATCAAAACCAGTTTATAAAACAATCGATGTGATACATATTAATTTTGATGCCAGTTTGAAGTTGCTACATATATTTTATTAACGATTTTAAGGTCCTCGCTGCATAATCGTTGCACCGTTGCTAGGCAATACTTTTTGTACCTAGCAACCACTTTTTGTACCTAGCAACAGGGCACCTCGAACATGTAAAGTGAACTTACGGGGTAGAGTGCAGGAAAATGGTTTTTATTCAAGTTTGACTTTTAATTTCATAGCCAACTTTTAAATTTACAAAGACTTTAAATATCACATCTGCAATACGTGTTTTCAGTTATTCGCGTTTTTGGTGAAAGCGATAAAGTTTTTCGAAAAATAACAAGATTAAAAAAAAGTTTTATAATTAAATTCTTCATAACACAAAGTAACAATTTTGTAAGTCCGCCAACGGACAAAAAAGTTCTGTCACATTTTTAGGGTGCATGACTCTGTATCAACCCTTTAATATGGTACAATTGAACTATGTTTTCTGTCGATTAATGCCCTTGATACATCCGCAATGTGTACCAAGTTTCGTTTTTCCAAGTTCAAAAATAACTGAGGTATTGATTTTTTTCGAAATTTCAAAGCCCACTTTCAAGGCCTATAACTTCTTAGGGGTGCAACTTAGTATAGAGGTAAGTTACATTAAATCACCTTATTTTGGCCTCCCCTGTATGCTCCTGCTCTGTGTCGGTTCTTATGCGGAACACGGCGCGCACGGTCGTCTGATGGATGGGAAACCCGTTTTAAATTATTTTGCCTAATAAAAACTTTTTTATTTAAAATATATTATTATACAGGGTGATTCACGTAAGTGGTTCACTAGAAGTTTACGGGGAAGGAGTGCGAATTTTGATTTGAAATTTTGGTTACTTATATAGGTAACAGGTTGTAAACATTCTTTCTAAAATATTTTCAATTTCCGATCACTTCCGGTTATACCGGAAGTCGATAGCAACTTTGTTATTTCAAATAGAACACCCTATATATTATTACACCATTTGGTTCCCTATTAAATTCCAAATATTTTTTCTGAATATAATTTATACCCTATTCCTAACCCTTTTCGAGATATTCGCAAATTTTTGATTTTTTTGAGTGTTGCAGCCATCGACCATAGTGATGATAACTTTGAAATTTATGAATCTGGAAAACTGAAATTTTAGACTGTCGTAGGTGAAAGTCAACTTTATTAAATGGTCTGTATGCCATTTCGAAATATTGTACAGGCTGTTCGGAAAAAAATTCCCAATATCAACATCGAAAAATTGAAAAATCTTTTTTTTTTTTTTCAAATGAAACCCATATTTTTATATTGCACCATTGAAATGCCTGTGAAAAGACAGTTCAAAAAGATATAACACACTATATGTCTAAATGAAGCGGTTGCTTCGTTATTTCGCAAAATACGTATTTTTGCTGCTCTGTATCAACAAAGATGCCATCTCCCTCTTCACTGAAATTTCTTTTTATAACTCATGTGGTTTATTTTCCTCAGCCTTATAGGCCTCGGCAACTAAATTCCATATGCATTATGAGAAGTTATTTTGTCCAGGAAATCAAATTCGGGTTGATGACTTGAAAATAACAACTTCTGGAGTGGAGTTACTAATTACTAATTATTTATAGCTAATTTCTTATTTATATTTTTATAGTTAGCTTTTATTTTATTAGAAATCAAACCTCAAAAAATCACCTGGAATTTTCAAATTTTGTAATTTGTGTGCAAGTTGTTGCCACCTACGAGCTGCAAACCTAAACTTTTCAGATGGTGTTTCAGGGGAAAGGGAGAATTTTGGTGGGAACATGATTTGATTGCACGATTCAAGCTGTTGTGCGTGCAAAATATGTAGGTTTTCTCACTTATCGCTTATTGTATTTAAATTTTTGGTATAACATGCAAAACTTAATAGGGTGTTCTATAAAGTGGGTGACATTTCTATTTCAGAAGTATATGTTCTTCAATTATGAGTTGATATTGTAAGAAAATTTAATATTTTTGTCATGAATAAACTTAATCATTATTTATCTACAGGGAGGTGTGCTAGTATCGCTAAGGAAGCCATGTCACATGGGCTAAAATCAAAAATTCCTTTCAATGTAACGCCTGGTTCAGAACAAATTCGTGCAACTATCGAGAGAGATGGTATCTCAAATACATTAACACAATTCGGAGGCACTGTAAGTATTATTTTGTTAATACTTTGCAATGAATATGCTAGTATTATCTATTTTTTTCCATTATAATTATTATGATTTCTAACTTTTCAAGGTCCTGGCAAATGCTTGTGGACCATGCATTGGTCAATGGGACCGCAAGGATGTTAAAAAGGGTGAAAAGAATACTATTGTCACATCATATAATCGTAACTTTACTGGCCGAAATGATGCTAATCCGGCAACACATGCCTTTGTTACTTCCCCGGAACTTGTGACGGCCTTAAGCATTGCAGGGAGCTTAGATTTCAATCCGCTAACAGATGAACTTACAGGTGAGCTTTACCCATAAATGATGAGTGGGAATGATGACAGTGTGTCCAAAAAAGTATGATACCTATATGAAAAATTTTTATTATTGAAAATGATATATCACAGTTCAAATAAAATTAATATTTACCTAGGGTACCATAAATCAACACTAAATCTTTGTTTACATCCTAGGCATGACTTGATTAGTGTTACCTTGACACCAGCCATCCACATGCTTCTTTTTGGACCGGGAGATAATTTTTGCCGCGATTAAAAACATTCCATTTGAGGAATTCTAAACCAATTTAAGTGTTTTCTGCCGTATGACCTGTTCCCCAAGTCCCCTGATGTAGATCCCCGAGGACTTCACCCCCGTTCCTGATGTGTGGCCGCAGCTAGGACGAGGACCAGTGCTAGCGGCCCAGAACCAGATCCAAAGACTTTTTTTTAAAAGGCCCCTGCCACCTCCCCACGACCAGAGACTTTTTACCTGTTCCCCAAGTTACTGTAAGGATCCCCGAGGACTTCACCCCCGTTCCTGAGGTGTGGCCGCAGCTAGAACGAGGACCAGTGCTAGCGGCCCAGAACCAGATCCAAAGACTTTATTAAAGAGCCCCTGCCCCCTCCCCACAACCAGAGACATTTTACCTGTTCCCCAAGTTACTGTAAGGGTGAGACGGTACTAATTTCTTAAATTTTTTCATTTTTTGCGTACGCTAAAATAAGTTTTAATTTTTTCTTTTCTCGCTGGTTAATTGCTTATATTATAAGATTAGTTAGTAAATCCTTTAGCCTATAATGTCCGTGTCGGAGTTATCGGCCATGGAGGCGAACTCTGACGTAGGCAACGATACCTATTTTAAAAAGTTAATCTCTCAACAGCAGCAATTCATAATGTTGATAAATACCTTGAAGGAAGAACTTAAAGCCAAGGATCAGAAAATAAATAATCTTAACAAACGAAATTGCAAAAATGTCAACACAGTTGGCTGAAATTACCAACTTGTTAAAAGAAAAAGACAATAAAATTATCGAATTAGAAAAGCGTAAAAGAAACCATAATAATATGGAAAATTCGAACACCTTTTCTTCTAGCAAGGAAACCATTGTCGCGGACGCGGAAGGGTTTACTATTCCAAATAAAATTGTCAAAAAAAGGAGATCAAAATCTCTTAATACCGACTTATCGGATGACAACTCCTCAATAATTTCTGTAAATACAGTTAGTAGTATAAATACTTTAAAGGAAAAAGCCACCAAAAAAAATATTAAATCAAAAAATGCCCCAAAAATAATCATTTTCCAAAAAAATAATAATGAAAAAGAAAATAATAAAAAAGAAAATGAAGGAAAAAATATTTCAAAATTATCAAAAGAAGATGAAAGTTCACCCACAATAAACAATAGTCAAAATACAGACAATAATGATGAAAATAACGTTGTTATGGACGATGACAATATAGAATTTTCGGACCAAAATGATGAAAACAACGAAACAAACGAAGTTACTAAAAAAGCCATTACTCCGATAGTTTTAAGGAATAAGGAGAAATGGCTTGACATTTCTAGATATTTTAAAACTAAAAGAATAAATTACGACAGGGCAGTAAACACGCCTAACGGCATTAAAATCACACCCAGTGGCCCTGATGACTACAGGAATATTCAGAAATTCCGAACTGTAAATAAATTCGAGTTCCACTCTTACCCTACCCCAGACGAAAAATCTCTTCACGTATTCGTACGTAATTTTCCAATAGAATTCAATGCGGATCTTGCCAAAAAAGATCTAATAGAAAAAGGATATGATGTTAAATCTGTTATAAGACTCAAGGGCAAAAATCAAGTGCCCCAAAACAACTTGTTGATCATATTACCAAAAACGCAAGCCTCTAAGAATATATATAACGAGGTTGAGATTTGTGACAACTGGGTCACTTTTGAACCTAAAAGGACTCGTCCAAGAGTGACCCAGTGTCACAGATGCCAACGTTTTGGACATACGCAAATGTATTGTCACGTGGCACCAAAATGTCTTAAGTGCGCACAAAATCATAATACTTTTAACTGTAAAAAGAATTACGAAACGCCATGTAAATGTGCGAATTGCGGTGAAGACCACCCTGCAAATTTTAGTAAATGTAAATTTACCCCAAAATTCAAAATAATAATAATAACAATACAAGCTCAGTCCGGTACAAGTCATGTGAACCAAAATTTTTCCTATGCTGCCACGGCAGCCAAACCCGCTGGAAACCAGCTACAACTAGACAAAACACAGGAATCATCCCTATTGTCGGTAATGCGGGAGCTTTTACCGGCATTACAAAAATTTGCGGTAACGTTAGGGAATTGCAATGGCGAACAATAATGACGAAGGATCTACTCTCGATAAATTGAAATTTGTTTCTTGGAACGCAAACGGCGTTTCTAACAAAAAGCCTGAACTTCTAAATTTTCTGCAAGAGGAGGAAGTTCACGTTTTAGCGCTGCAGGAAACTTTTCTTAAACCGCATGCGAGATTTAAACTGCAGAATTACAGTATCGTTCGTAGAGACAGAGTTAATGGAAGAGGCGGAGGCGTGTTACTATCCGTACACAAATCTGTCCCTTTTATGACGTTTAGGTCTTCTAATGCGGAATTTGTCTCTGTCAAAATCAAATTGACAAACAATGTAACATATACCCTGTACTCTGTGTACATGCCGCCGAATATACGATACGATGTAAATGAACTAAATCTTAACAACAATGACTCCGTAATTGCTGGTGGCGATTACAACGCCAAACATTACAGGTGGTCACCAACCCCTAACAATTGTTTCGGTAACCGATTGGATAGGTATACATTTTTAAACAATTTACAGGTAATTGCACCGGCCGAACCGACCAGGTACCCTCCCGCCCGTAATGCTCGACCCAGTATATTAGACTTGTTTATCACAAAAAATTTTAACTGTAATTACGAGGTATCTACGTCCGCTGATCTCAGCAGCGATCACAATCCCGTTATGATTGTTTTTGGCAACTTGAATAATAATAATGATGAATTAAATCAAAATTTTAATAGATATATTACAAATTGGGAGATGTATAAAACTATGCTTTTGCTGTATCCTCCGCCACTTAGACACTTGACAGACGCACAAGACATAGATAACTATACGGACACACTTCAAAATTTAATAAATAACGCACTTTTGGAATCAACCACGACTACGAACACCACGTACTATTCGACAAAACTTCCCCAAGAAATAAAAAATCTTATAGCACAAAAAAGACGTGCTAAAAAACTCGCACAAAGGACAGGACATAACTTAGAATATAATAGACTCACGAGACTAGTAAAAGAACGTATTTCTGAATTAAAAAATGACAATTGGCAACAAACTTTGGAATCTTTAACTACGACAGAACGCTCATTTTGGCAAATAATCAAAAATCTAAAGGGAAAAACGACCAAAACACCGACACCACCGATAATAGGTAATAACGGACTAGTGTTTATGGCGGAGGAAAAGGCGGAAGTTTTCGCGGAAGAATACGTCTCTCAATTTTCTTTAAATGTAAATCCCAGAGATGACCCAGAATGGGAGGCCGAGGTGGTCGAAACATCAACAAGATTACTAGAGGAAGCTCCACCAGGTCAACTTCCCCTAAGTGACCCAGTAGAAATTAATAAAATTATAAAATTTTTACCAACAAGAAAAGCCCCTGGCCTAGACGGCATAAATAATAAAGCTATTAAATTACTACCCAAAAAATTTAGAACTGCCATTTTAAATCTAACAAATGCAATCCTTAGAACACAACATTTTCCCAGCATTTGGAAAAAATCACAAATTGTGACGATACCAAAAAAGAGCGGTTCGAATACACCGAGTGACTATAGGCCAATTAGCTTACTTTCGTCAATTTCAAAAATTGTGGAAAAAGTTATACTGGCTAGATTAGTGGAAGAAGCTGATAACTTGGAAATTATACAGGGAGAACAATAATTCGGTTTTCGGTCGATGCATAGTACTGAGCTACAAGCCTGTAGATTGGTTGAAAATATATCCAAGAGCTTACAGAAACGAAAAAGCACAGGTATTGTTCTGTTGGATATAGCAAAGGCCTTCGACAAAGTGTGGCACTGGGGGCTGTTATATAAAATGCTAAGGGGGGGGCTTCTCGGCTCCCATTGTCTGCTTTGTTAAAGACTTTCTTACAGATAGAAAATTCTGTGTTAGGGTTGATAACAAAAATTCTGAGTTTCGTAATATTCAGGCTGGCGTACCGCAGGGCTCGGTATTGGGACCTGTTCTATATTCCATTTTTATTAGCGACCTAACGTCATACCCAAATACGAAGATCTTCCTATACGCAGATGATACTGCGATTCTAGCAGTTAGTGAGTCTCAAAAGTTAATTAAAGCTTTCTTGCAGCGTGCGGTGAACATGGTCTCCGAATTTTTTCTTAAATGGAAAATAAAAATTAACGAACGGAAAACCAAAGCTATTTTTATTTCTAAAAAAAGATTATTACCAGAAATGCAACGTATTAATTTAAATCAAATCCCAATAGATTGGAGCGACGAAGTTATATATTTAGGTATTAAGCTAGACAAAAGACTTACATGGGCTTCGCACATAAATTCAAGACCAAAAATGGCAAAACAAGCAATGTCAAAATTATATCCACTTTTAAATAGAAATTCTAGCCTCAATGTCCAAAGCAAACTTTTGATTTATACGCAAGTGATTAGACCTTCGTTATTATACGCCTGCGCCGCTTGGTGTTTCGCCGCAAAATATAATATAAACAAAATTTAAGTTATACAAAATAAATGTCTTCGACTGGTGGTAGGAGTGGAGTGGTACACTTCAAATAGGACCATTCACAACCTTAACATCCTGACGATCACACAATACATAAAGACACACGCACGTAAAATTTATGACGTAATCATCCCAAATCATCCTAACCATTTACTCATGGACGTATGCACCTACGACGTTGACCGCAGACTACCACACAGATGACCGAGACACTTCATTGACGCTAACAACGAATTACACTGACGATAACCCGTAGTAATATAATCAATTTTAGTTTAAATATTTATTTATTATTATTATTATTTTAAATAATATTGTAAAAAGCGTACGCAAAAATTTCTTTTAGGAGATACTAACTCTCCAAGTACCGTTCACCTATATGTATTTCCTTAATGTTTATTCTTACTTGGGGAAAAAGGCGTTTTACGTCGACCTTAATAAAATTCAAATTCAAAAACGAAAAAACGAACGAGATTTTACTCAGTATGCCTTTCATAGGGCATTATGTTGCGTATATTCTCACAATAATAAGGTATAAATCAGAGAGTCATCCTGGGTTCTTTATATGGAAAAATGAATTTTCATTTATTCGAAAAATGTGAGTTTTGATATGATTTTAGTCAGGCTGCCATGTGTTTTATAATGAAGTTCAAAATAGAAAATTCCTCGGAAAACCATAGGCATACCGTTAGCGTGGGTCCAAAGGGCTATTATTGCCATGTGAACTTGTATTTTAATAATTAATTTTTCCATATTTCTGAACAGGCTGCCAATGAGAAGTATGCAGGTTCTTGTTATGAAACTGTCGAGGAAAAGATGGCATACCGTTTGCGCATGTCCAAGTACGCTTTACATCGAATAAATCGTTTAAATTATTAAATAACATTCAATTTAAACAGTACTTGGACATGCGCAAAAGGTATGCCATCCTTTTTTCGGCATTTTCATAACAAGCACTTGCATACTTCTCATTGGCAGCCTGTTCAGAAACGTGGAAAAATTAATTATTAAAATACAAGTTCACGTGGCAATAACAGCCCTTTCGACCCACCCTAACGGTATGCCTATGGTTTTCCGAGGAATTTTCTATTTTGAACTTCATTATAAAACACATGGCAGCCTGTCTAAAATCATATCAAAACACATATTTTTCGAATAATTGAAAACTCAGTTTTTCATATGAAGAACCCAGGATGACTCTAATTCATACCTTATTATTGTGAGAATATGTGCCACATAATGCCGCATAACGTCCAAAAATCTGTCACTATCTCCCGGTCTATTTTAGTTGGGAATTAAATGAGTGAAAAATCTACGTTCTTTCTTAAGTTATGTTTTTTCGTCATTCGATGAAAATGTTTCATGTTTTATTTGGAGTGGAAGGGACTTTGTGGTTCGCTGCACTTGTACAAAACAATAACTATTTGTAGGCAAGGATGGCAAAAAGTTTAAACTATCAAATCCATTTGCCGATGAATTGCCCTCAAGAGGATTCGACCCTGGCCAAGACACATATATGGCACCAAAAGAAGATGGCAGCAGCGTGCAAGTTAATGTAGATCCCAAGTCAAATCGACTACAGCTGCTGGAACCTTTTGATAAGTGGGATGGAAAAGATTTAGAGGATTTGGTACGGCATGTAGATTTAAAACAAAGGTCGTCATACAAATTATATGTATATTGATTGGGTTCCATGAAACTTGTTGCTTGTGTGACCCGCACTTAAAACCAGAACACCCCCATAAAATTTCTAATTGTCGTCTGATTTGGATCTGTTTTTTTTTAACGATAGGTCATCACAAATTGTACTTTGGGGCAAAATGGCACAATTTATTTGAAAAAAGCAAGGCATACTATGATACATTTTTTGGTGCCAAAATTAGAGAAATCATATTAGTGATTTTTTATAAAAATTCTGCCACTGGATTGGGCATAGGTACCTTAAAACGGGTTTGTACCAATTTTTTGTATTCTGCTCTTGCTTCACCCAAAAACAAATTTTTAGTATCTTGAACTTTAAAAAAATTATAGAGGGCGCTGGTAGCAGCTTAAAAATAAAAATCATATCAGGTAAAGTGCCTGTTCTGCGCGAAATATTGAAAAATTTTATTAGAAAAACTTGCTCAGAATTAAAAAATATGACCTTCTATCCAATTACAGAAGTAAAGAATTTTTTTATTTATAATTTTTATAAGTATAAATGTAATCATAATTTCAACTTATTTATTCTACCCATGTTCCTCTATTTTCAGCACACATCTCAACTCTGTTCTTAAATTCTTTTTATCTATTTTGAATGGTTGAAGGTCAATTGAATTTATAGAATTTGTAATTTTAATGTTTTAAGAAGAGTATGCCATGGAAACAAAAATAAAAGTGATCCGTCTTTGTGTCAGAATAATTTATTGTCGGAGGAACATGGGTAGAATAAATAAATTTAAATTATGATTACAATTATAATATTTAAAAAATTATAAATAAAAAAATATTTTTTAATTTTGAGCAAGTTTTGCTTTTCATTCTTATTTATTATTTATTAGTGTATTAATTATGATTCAAAACAAATCTTAGAAAAAATCGAATAAGGCTTACTTTTATAGCCAAACAATCATTACCAATTTTCTATGGGTGTATTAGCAAGCAACATGAATCGCTGTTTCACCAAATCGATAACTTTTGAAAAAAAAAATTAATCCTTCAAATTGTATGCCTCTTCAAGACATGTTATCATAGATACATAACCAATTACCTTCATAATAGAAAAAGAAAACTTTCTAATAACAAAGACATAGGTAATCAAATAGGACCATAATACAACTTCTCAGTACCTGTTGAATAATGAGTTAATTACAGCAAATGTTAATTTAAAATTGATAGAAAAAGTTGCCTCTCACAGTTAATTTACACATAAAGAAAGATTCCCAACAGAAATACAGTTTGAAAATGATCTTTTTAATTAAAATATTTTCCCTATACCATAATTTCAGATGGTACTCATAAAAGTGAAAGGAAAATGTACAACAGATCACATATCTGCTGCTGGGCCTTGGCTGAAATATCGTGGACATTTGGACAATATTTCAAATAATATGTTTATTGGGTAAGTTTCAAAACTGCAGAAATTTAAAATTATTAATAAAAAACATTGTAGTGCAACAAATGCTGAAAATGGGGAAATGAATAAGATAAAAAATCAACTCACTGGTGAATGGGGTGGTGTTCCAGATGTGGCTCGTCACTATAAAGCAAAGGGAGTGAAATGGGTTGCCGTAGGTGATGAAAACTATGGAGAAGGTTCGTCTAGAGAGCATGCCGCATTGGAACCTCGTCACCTAGGAGGTCGTGCTATAATTGTCAAGTCCTTTGCTCGTATCCATGAAACAAATCTTAAGAAGCAGGGACTTTTACCCCTTACATTTTCAAACCCAGCAGATTACGATAAAATTCAACCCACAGACAAAATTAGTCTCAAGGGACTGAAAAATTTGGCACCAGGAAAACCTGTTGACTGTGAAATTAAGCATGCAGATGGATCAGTAGATAAGATTAAATTGAACCATTCTTTGAATGAGCTTCAAATTGGTTGGTTTACTGCTGGCAGTGCACTTAATAGAATGAAAGAAGTTGCAGAGGGAAAGTAATCGAATTGTGTCATTAACTTAGTGCTCAGTGCACAATTGCAGATGAAATCCACCATGGGAATCGATAAGTGAAAATGATTACTAATTTTGTAATTAAACTTATATAAATGTAGAGAATTATGTATCTTCAGTCATCATGTATGTACATTTAATTTTTTTGTTTTTTAAATTATATGCATTTTTCTTTTGAAAATGTTGACAATAAAATGTTATTTAAAAGCCTCCATAGAATTGTTTTTAAGTCTTTCCTAATTTTTAGTTGCGATCAAACGATATAATAATTTTGTTTTGTTCGCCAATTTTTCCTAATTTATTATAACAAGAATATTTAACAATTTTTAAGAATTTTGTTAAGTCTTGCGTAAACCCTCTTTGCTATTTTTCTAGAACCTTCAGTGTAGTATCAAAACAAGATTTAAAAAATAAAAAAAAATCATAAGCACAAATGAATTTCAGTGTCCAATAGGGTACTTGACGAAATTTTACAAACTTGATAAAACAATTCCTGGACACTTGCCTAAGATCCTACGATTATTTAAAAATATATATATTTACGTAATTATCAAGTTTTTAGACTCTTCGAAATTTGGCGGGAAAGCACTTATGACATCACATACTACTGAAGTGTTCTGAGACATAACCTTATTCCGCAGTGAAAGCCCAGAAAAAAGACGAATCAGAAGTGGCACTTGGTGTCGGCACCTTTGATGTCCCGGTTCCAATTTCCCCTCTCACGCATAGGAAATGAACTCTCCGCCCTTGACATCTGTGCATTGGCCACGCCCACCGTAGTTTGGACAGAGTAGAACTTGCCCATTGCGTTGGCACGGTCAGGTCCGGGCTATAGAAAATTTTGTGTTTTATATAGCAAAATTAATTTTTAGGATAGTAAAGTTTTTTCTGGGATTAGATCTATTTAAATTTGAATCTCCAGAAGTGATTTTAAGTAGGTATTTTACTAATGAAAAAAATATAAATATTAATATTTTACTAATGAGAAAAATACATTTTATTTATTGTACATGGAAATTTCACAATATTTCCTCTTTATTATTTTATACTTACCTATATTAATTAGAAACAACTATGATTTAGTATCAAGTGAACTATTGGACTTGGGTGGTTGAAATATTACAATATTGCAATCGACTTGCGTCAAAACTCATAGCTTGGCAATTAATTTATTTTTTTATATAGATCCATAACAATTATTATTTGCAAAATTGGTTGACCTTCGCATCACTGGTAGTAAAAACCGTTATTTATCAAAAATGTTTATTACTAAAATCTATAAAAAAATTCAAAAACAATAGCACATATAAAATATAATACCTATAAATACAAAAGATATTATAAACTACTTACATGCACATGCACACTACAGGCATATCTACATGTTTATACATACATTATCAACTTAGCCTAATTTTTAAAAATAATGACCCCTGGCAGCACTTATAAATGTTGTAAATTTCGAAGTTTATAATTTTTATTAGTTTTATTAGAAACAATATCACGATTTAAAAATTTTAAAGAAGAATAGATTCTAAATCTTACATAAAGGGATAATAAATAGGCATGATTAAAACTAGGGCATGGATGTTGATATGAAATGTTTTGCAGCTCATTTTTTAATTTCATACCAACATTTTCTTCTAAAGCAAACTTTGGAAAGAGGGTACAAAAATTAACTTCGAGAGTTTCAATATAATTGAGGAAATTATCAGGAGATGAAAATAAATGTCCAAAGGTTTCGTTACCACTTGATTTGTATGCTTTAAAATAAGTAAACAAATCAGTATCCCCTAATGTATGACGTTTACAATATTTAATACAAACTTCACATGAATGTTGTTCCAAGCACTTTCTTAATAAATATCCACAAACATATGATATACTATTTGATTCATGTAGTTCGAAATCAATATAATCTGGTGCCACCGCACTTAAATCAGAAAAAATAGATCTTGCATTTCCCACAACAACTTTGTTGTAAATTTGTGTATGTTCGGTGGTTACATATGACAATAATGAATCAAAATCCTCAATACAATTAGCCCCATCCGCGTGTTGGAAATAATTTAAACAAAATAATTTTTTGAAAGCCCTTTCGCATTGGATGGGGGTTGGATTCAAGCAATTTCCCCCTTGCTGCCTAATAGTGCCGAAAAAATTTTTGAGACAATCTTGATTTAAGCGTCGAGTTATAAGGAACTAAACTCTAAACAATGAAAATTTTCCCAAAGACCTAAAAATGAATTTATTGTGATTTGCCACCCTTTCAAAAATTTAACTTTATTGGTAACCTCTATATTTTGTTTTAAAATTTTAATATTCTCAAAATATCTAAACATTTCCTTTAAAAAATCGACTTGGTAATTTGCTGCTTTGAAAGGTCTATTGTATTTCTTACTGCCTGATATTTTTGAGGAATTTAAGATATCAAATAACTTATCAATTTTTTCTACAAATTAAAAGGACTCCGATTAATGTGTTCATCTGTTAATTTTGGACACAGCCGAAGAGCCAAAGGCTTATGTTTTTGTTTATTATAAATTTGGTCAATATACGTTTTACTTGTACATGCTTCAGAGGTTTCGAATGTGTAATTGAAAAAATTATTTTGTGTTGATTTTAAAGATGCGTCACATCCATCACATCAAAAATATAAAATATTTTTTCACTATCGACATAAAAATGTGAAGAGTTTGGAGAGATACCAACTGATTTTGAAAATTATACAAAATTTGATCCTTGATCAGACACTAACGCACTTACTAGTATCCTACAGATTTAAGTTTCCTTATTGCTTCAAAAATAATAAATTTTAATTCCTCCCCTGAACAAGTATCAATAAAAAAATAAGCAACTGGTTGCTTCCACTTAGCAAATATTGCTCTAGCCATAATAGGTAGCTAAAACATATTTAGCAGGAGCATATCTTTTTTCCTTCAATGTATTATGAAAGCCAACAATGGTATCGGAAGATCTATTGTAAAATAAAAAAAATTTTAATGACATTTTCTCAATACAAAGAATGCACTGTTTTGAAGAACCCTCTAAATTTGTAGCTTTTGACAGAGCATATAAAACAACCAGCAGTCTTACTCCTCATGGCGGGAAAATTCTGCGCACCTGTTCTCGCAGCCGCCATTTGGGAATAGATTCTGTCAAATTGATGCAGTGTCGGGGCGATTGGGCAGTTCTTTTTTGGCTGTATGAGAGATATTACAGTGCCGTGGAGTGTGCTTTTTTGTAAATTGTGCTAGTATCTATAAATAAAGAATCCCAGGAAGGAGTCAAAGCTGCTTGTGCTTACCACACACTATATACTTTACGAATACTACTCTGTATTTCTGAATTGATTTTCCCGACTACGCCTCTGACTTCTATTCCACCAATATGGCTCAAGGTCATTGAATTTGCGGATGATTTCTCAAGAGTAAGTTATACTGCTGGTTGTTTTATATGCTCTGCTTTTGATTTAATAACCTCAAAAATGAAACTGTTAAGACCTGCAGTTATATCAGGGCCTGGGCACTCTTTAGTTCGTGACTCGGATCACGAGCGGCGCTTCGGGCGTTACTGAGGAAGGTTGGCAATACCAAAGTCGCCAAACTTTTGCAAAAGTTGGCAGTGATATGTCGTCATGAGGGATTTTGTTGATTTTATTCCATTGTTTTCGTTTGGGCGTCATTTTAATTTTGAATTTTTGATGTCGTTTTCGAAATATTATTTGATCTGTTTTCGAGTTCGAGTGCTTTCCAATCCACATGGGAGTGTTACCGAAGAGTAATGCGGCGTTTTCCGCAAGACCCTCGGGTAAGTTGGTTTGTTTGATACAAATAATAACATTATTTATTTGTGGCTAATAAAATGGCAAAATATTTTATTGCTTCAGATATACAATCTTTTCCCAGCATATAAATTTAATACATATATTTAGTTTGTCAATGAATTGAATAAATTTTCCTTTGGGTACAATTAGCAGGGTTTTTCCCACAATTCGATAGGTACCTAATTCAATTATATTTTAGACAGCTAAAATAATTTTTCTTCTCCAAGAATGTAAAACTTTCCAATGAAAATCCCCTAACTCAACCAATATAATTATACTGATTAGTTTTTCTTTTACAGCTTTTTTTAGCGTGGATACCAGCAATTCAACGCAAAGATTTGTTGAGCCTGAATCAAAAAGATATGGGTCCAAAAACGCTTCGTTACGAAGATACAGGGTGATTAAGCTTTCAAAAAAATATCGATTTTTTTTACACCTTCCAAACCAATAAGGATATTTAAACCAAACTTGGTACACAATAATATCCTCATAGGGTGACATGGCACATGTTAATATCAGGTCTCCAAAGTAACCAGTGGCGGAGGTATGGGTAATCAGTACCATTAATCAAACAAAAAAAAATAGTACGGCCCTGTACAATACAAAAATTTATAATCTTGTTGAATAAACAATACAACATGGAACAAAAAATGTCTCTTTCATTTTTTTCATATCTCTCTCCCTTTCGCGGAAAATTGGAGTTTTTCCTATTTCTCATCTTTTTGGACTCTTTACTTTGATGTAACTATTATTTTAAATAAACAAAATGATTTTCAAATGGAATTGCAGTAGGAGTAGGTAATTTTTGATACTAGAAAGGCGCTAAGGCACAAAATAAAAGTAATAATAATATATTTTTTTTGAAGGCTTAATCACCCTGATCTTCGTAACGAAGCCTTTTTGGACCCATGTTGATATGAACTTTTCGTCTTATTTTAACGAGTAAATTACGCCCCTGAAAGGGTGCCGCATAGTTTTGAATCACCCTGTATTATATTATTTAATGTGTGAGTTATATGCCATTTGCTAGTTATTCTTTGAAGAGTGCTTTTAGATGGCAAATAAAGTGGTTTCATTAAAAATCTATAAGCATATTTGGGCTTAGAAAATAAATTGTTAAGGAAAATTGTTTCATATCTGACGAGTAACGATATCCCTGTGGATCTTTTTTGGAATTTTCTAAATAATGCCTTACAAATAGTAGCATTGAAGCAGACAGTTTTTTCTCACAAATGGCAAGAAATTGTTCGTCATTTATTTCAGTGTCGGCACTGTCGACAGCCTGCTCCAACTTCGGATGCAACTTTCTTTGGAGTTTTTTTATTTGTAACTTTAATGAATGCTTTCTCGGACTATGTGCACTCAAACTAAGAGGAGTTTGTTGACTAGCATCTAAAAATATAATTATTCAATAACAAAATAAGTAATAGAAAAAATTACAATATACACACACCCAAACTTATAATATGGAATCACTTAATATTTATTACAATTTATATTGTCGGGTTTTTCACATTTAACTGTTTTTGTTAGTAAACACTTTTGACTTTCCATGACATAATTTTTTTGACAAAAAAAATTATCGCAAATAATGCGTGATGCCATATAAGTTTGGGTGTGTATACTATAATAACAGTTTGTGAATATAGATCATTACCTTTTGATGCAACTGAAAATTCGGTAATGCTGTGGAGATCGCCTATAGGTGACTGTGACAGATGGGGTGTACTTGGTTGATCCAAAGGTTGAGCGATCGAGACTGGTTGATCAAGTTCTCGTTGAGGTTCTAACAAAGTCAAATTACTGCATACAGACACAGAAGGACTCTGTGAAGAAGCCTCATCGATATAACCTAGTAAAAAAAATTAAATGCAGCAAAATTACAAGTATCAGCAAAAAATACATATTATCTAATAATGAAGGGTAATTATGGAAATTGGTGTATGCACCGCCCGATTTTCTTGAAATTTTGGTTACCCCCCTCTTTTTGAGGTCCCTGAACACGAATCTGACCTCGGTGTTTTGAGGTCGGACATAGTTTCCGAAAAAGTGAATTTCAAATTTCCTTTTGACACCCCACTTTTCACGATGATATTTGGTTATAATCGAGATAAATTTAGCTCAAACTGATCACCACCCTATTTTGCACCTTCTGCAACATCGAAACTTTACGAAAACAGCGGCCGGGCCGGACGTACCTAAACACGACATAAATCTTTCAAAATTTCGGTCTTTCCGCGGGTTTTCGCGAAGTCTCGATGTTGCAGAAGGCGCACAATAGGGTGGTGATCAATTTGAGCTGCGTACACTAAAAATTTATCCGGATTATAACCATAAATCTCGCGCCGTGAAAGTGGGGTGTCAAAAGGAAATTTGAAAATTCACTTTCTCGGAAACTATGCCCGACCTCACAACACCGAGGTCAGATTCGTGTTCAGGGCCCTCGAAAATAGGGGGGTAGCCAAAATGTCAAGAAAATCGGGCGGTGCATACACTAATTTCCATAATTACCAATGAAGGTACTTACATGATGAGAACACAGTTGGTATTGCTGTTTTCTTTAGCCTAGACTTCGACTGGTTTGCAAACATACTATTTTCAAAGTGCATTGAACAAACTTTATAATTAATAAAAAGCTGTGTGGGTGTTTTTTCTAACAAATCGTGCCTTCCACACTTTCTCATCCATGCATAACACCTGGGAAAAAAATTAAAAACAATAGTTAGGTAGGTATTATCCGTAGGAAACCATTTGTGGGTTTTCTGGGGTAGGTAATACCCCAGTAAAAGGGGTAGTACGTAGGACATAAAATTTATAATAAGGATATAATATTGTGGTAATAAGGTAGGGACAAACTACACATAGGTGTTTTCATCACCAGGTATTTTGAAAAAACTTATCCCAATATTCCTCGTGTTGTTAGAACATCCACGAACACAGCAATATTGCGGGGCCATTTCGTCACAAAACCTAAGCACAAAGTGGGTTTTCTGGGGCACAATGCACAAATATAGCAACGAAGTATTCGAAGTAACAACACAAGCAGTACTGACACTGACGATACTAATCGTAGTGTCGCAACTGATCTTCAAGTTGAGCTGAATACATATTGTACACCTTGTCTGGTCCCTGTTTTGGCTACTTTTATCACAGTCATGATAGTAATACTGGGCTTTTTTACTTAGAAATTGTTAATCGTTTTATTGTTTACGTTTTATCAAAGAAAATGGTCAAAAAAAATGGTACTACGCACCATTTTCTTTGGTATAAGTAAGTAGTTCAAAACAAAAATGGTATTTCCTAAATATATTATTAAGCAGGTAGCTTCAGTCAGGTCTTTCTTTAAACAGTTTTTATCTACAACTTTAAGTTTATTTTACGTTTGTGAGGTACCTTGGGAGAGAAATAAAATTACAAAAATGAGCACGGAGAAAAACTACATGATTAGAACTAAGTACAAGACCTAATCTTATTAGTCCATCCCGAAATCTCTGAAAGTTCTTTGGGTAGATACATTCAACAAGGGAAGAATGTTCAAGTACGTACCTATTATACCTACATATTACAAATGGTTTGAGGAACCTGGTAACAAGGTGCAATAGCGACAAATTCTCAAATAAGCAAAATCAGCACTGACTTACCTTACTTATATTACTTAAATTCCTGAAAATAATTGCAGGAAGCCAAATTCAAATATAATATAAATTTGATTCATTTGGCACTTGCCATATTCTGTGTTTGTTGACAGAACATTGTCAAGTCTAATTTTTATAAATCATATTAATTTTTACTAACAATCAAAGTACCTGTTATATCCATAGATTCTCCAATAAAATGGCATAGTTGGCATCATTGAGACCATTAGAATGGGGAAAGAAACGGCCTCACTTTGGAAAGTATAATGCTGGGTCCCCTTACTTTAAAGGGTCCCTGATATATCCCTCCCCCGAAAATCCAAGCTATATACAGGGTGTTTCATTAAGGGTGAAGAGGTAGGTACCATATCTCAGGAATTAATAGTCCTGGAGCTTTGGGAAAAATCTTCTTAAGTAATATGGTCAGGAAAAATCGCTGGAAATTATTTTTAAGTTTGTAGGTCGGCCGCTAGGGGGCGTATTCCCAACAGTAAATTTGAAAAATAAGTTTTCTCAAAAAAAAACTAATAAATATCAAAAATAATTTTATTGCACTCTTCAGCAAATTCTGAACAATTTTCGTTAAGGATTTTTTGCTCTTGCTCCTCAAATAGAGGTTAGACGGGTGGATAAACCTTGACTTGAAAAAATGCTGCTAACTTCGATTTGGTTTAACCGAATTGGTTGAATTTGGGCTTGTTGAAGAGAGATTTGATTCTTCTATCAAATGATTGTCCAGTAAGATCATTTCGAATTTCGTGGTCACCCCTAGAGGGCGCAATTCGAAAAATTTCCCGAAATTTTAAATTCAATGACATTTATTCTGTTATAATCGAAAAGTAGATTATATTTACAACAAAAAATACTTTGGTATTTTGATATCTTCATTCTTCATTAGTCTCGGAGTTATCGCCAAAAGAATAATTATTAACATGTTATTTGAAAGAAGAAGGTAGGTATTTGTTTTCAAAGATTTTCGTGGTCAAGCATGCCATGAAATAAATAAAAATCTTCTTGAGCTTTTCGTAAATAGCTTAATTTTCACTTTTTATTCCCTTAAACGTATTTTTAATTTACTTACCTTACCTGTCGTATCGATGAGATTATCTCGGAAAAAAAAATAAAATTTAAAATTCGATTATTCTTGCATTCAACTTCATTTTTACTAGGCCTCATTTTATTTTTCATTTTTTTTACTTCATATTCATAATCAGCATCTCAAAAAACATAAAAATATACATTTTCATTAAAAAATAATGATTGTACAATTAATTGTAGACGATTTTTGAGAAATTTCGGTGAAAGATCGATTTTTTGTTTTTTTTATTTTTAAAATAAAAAGCGCACTTTTTCAACCTGCGGACTTTTAAATAAAAGTATGTTTGAAGGTGTTTCAAAAGGTTTTATTCAAATCCATGACTTCCCTAATTAATTCCTAATTAACACTATTTTTCGTCTACGTTGACTCCACTAAATCAGAAGTGGCCCTTGGCTAATTTAAGAGGGCAGAGGGGTATTTTTATGAGGTGGTGGGGACGGAGAGTATTGCTAGGCCGCCAGATCGTAAGAAAGGTTAAAACATATCAACATATTTTTCACTATCATTTATTCATTTTGGGTAGGTATACCAATAAAATAAATATGAAAGCGATTAATATTATCTAATGTGTGCCAGGTAGTAAAATTATAATGTTTTACGAACCATTTATTCTATTTATCTGACCCCAGAAAACCCACAACCTGATCCCTGTTTTCTGGGACTTGATTATGAATGCGGAATGCTTGACAACGGCGCGGCGCGGCGCCATAGATCCCGTTCTTGCGGTACTGCCAGATCGTCCAGTCAGGAGCCGTTAACCAAGGCAACCCACAAAAATATAATGCAAATTTAATTGTTTAAAACTTAATATAAAATGAAATCGATGATAATTTACTTATAAAAATGTTAGTCCTTGATAGTATTTTGGTTGATATTAAATTGAAGGCGATAAAAATAGCTAAATGAATTTAAGGAAATTGTCAGGCATAAAAGCTGACGAAGTCCGGCAACGTCGTTCGTGGCCTACGGCTGGCGCGCCACCTAACGCCAGACAGCGTCAGCATGTTCAATTGAGGTTCAATTGGTTAATAAAACCAAAGAAAATGGTACTACGCATAGAAGAACCATCCTTATGCGCGACCTTGAATCACATCGAGACGTCGACGCGCTAGAAAGCAAATAAAATACGAATATATTTCAGTTCGTGGGACCACTCGGAGACGAAATGAAGCGCGACGTTGCCGATTTCGCCAGTTAAAAAGCCAGATTAAAGAAAATCTCACTTATATAAAAGAAAATAGTTGCGTATGTGTAGTAGCAAAGAAAATAGTACTACACTATGTTCTTTGGTAGTAGTATTTTCTTTGCTGATTGGACTCGTGAGTCCTTCGTGAATGGTTTGGAAAGAAGTAGGCAATAATACTGAACAAAAACTTTTATTACATCAAACTGGAATCAATTTAACATAAAACTAACATGAAGCATATCTACAGGTTTGTTTTATAACTAAATAAGATATTTTGGAGAGAGAAAGTAATATTAAAAAATGCGTTTCCAACATTACCTACATTTTTACTAAAGTTATTTTTGTGCGTACAAGGTATTTCATAAAACTGATCCTATCATGCAGTGCAATGGACTGTCAGAGAGTCCCTGACAAAAGGAATGGAACAATATACACAGTATTACACTGTGTCCTCCAAAAATTTCGCATTATTTATTTTTAAATTTAACTTTGGGGCTAACTTTTGCTATAAAAATGATGAAAAATATCTCACTCAAACGTGGTCACGTGAAATGAAATCGCTAAAAGTGGGTTTATTTATCAAAATTTCAAAAAGATTTACTTGTAAAAGTTGTTTCTTTTTAAATTTTACATAAGCATGAAAAATTTTGAGGCCATCATAAAAGATTTATTTTTTGCCATTTTTTAATAGAAGATATTGATGAAATTTCTGAAATTTAAAAAACCGGTAACTTCGTAAAAACTACCTTATATCACTCAGTTTATGATTTTATTAACTTTTTATTACTAAATATCAATAAAAATATGTCTATTTTAAAAGAAAATTATATTACGCTTTAAGGTTTGGAACTTAAGTTTCTCACGATATTAAATATATAGGACCTGACAGATTTGGCAATCGTTTATCCCCTCTTAAATATTTTACTGAACAGATTAATACTTATAACAATATATTTTTCATTTAATTTATTACACATAAAATAATTTTAGGTACCTATACAGGGTGTAACTTTGATAAGTACAGAAATTTTAAGGGCAGGTCGGGAAAAATGCACTTGTTACGCCTATGCAATTAAAATTTTTCTAAAGTGCATATTAACGTCAGAAATAATTTTTTTTAAAACGCTATTAAAACCCCTTTTTCCGACGCTACGGCCATGGGTCCTTGACCTTGCCGGGACCAGCTGGAACTGAGGCCGGTTCCGGCGGATCCCCCCCAATTCCGCCGTGCAGCGTTGTCAGACGTATAGCTCTTTCACAGTATTTCAGGAATAGTCTTTCAACTAGTTTTTGAACAAATCTTTAATGGTTCTTTTAGCGAATAGCATGCAAAAAAACTACCTTTCGGATGCCTGGATGATTTTCCTTGCGGGTGTCGTACTCCTTTCTTATGTTATCCAAAAATCCTCTCGAAAATCACAAGAAGCACTAGGTAACTGGTTGCCAGTCGAATCGCTTTTTCCGAGGCTTTTTCGCAGTATTTGAAGAATATTGACGCAACCATGTATCATTTGGTGTATGTGGAGATTAAATAAATAAATAAATAATTTTTGGACAACTCCTTAAAGGTTCTTTTAGCGAATAGCTCGACGAATAGCATGAAAAAGCCTACCTTTGAGATGCATCGATTATTTTTACTATTTTCTTGTGTTTAGATACTATCCAAAAATCTTCACAAAATCACATAAAGCACTAAGTACCTACCTAACTAGTGGCACTGTTTTTATACGATGGTCGCGAAGGTATAACACTTCGTAGTCTCTTTTTACGGAAATACGAACAAAACACTTGTTTTTTTTTTTTTCACTGCACACTTAAAGCGGCGCGATGCCAAATATTAGGGACGTCTCGGTTTCCCTCAGCTGATTTATTCCAACGGGGACTCGACTAGGTGGATTGTACAATTAGATCCATACCGTATGCGTCTAATAAAACCCGAATTTTCGCGAACCCTTGAAGCTGCTTCTTTTATCCTCGCGCGTAATTGGGGTACCTAGTAGGAACCTATCTAGCACTGTTTTCATACGAAGGCCGCGAAAGTTTAACAATGCATTTCTTAACGGAAATATGAAAAAATCACTTGTTATTTCACTGCAAATTCGTAGCGGCAATTGCAACAGGTTTGGACATCACTGCTGGTCCAAAAAAATGGCGAACGGATCTGGAAAAATGTACAGAAGCAGGTTCAGTTCCGACGACAGTTCGTAAAACAAAGCAAAGTAACGGAACAATATCGGTTAGCGAGACGCGACGTTTGCATACGCGTCCACGTTTTGGAAACAGAATTGTTATACCACAGAATAGCCACACGTAAGGCATTCTGTATAATAATAAATTGCTTGTTGAAGCTGGCGCTCCCAAAAATTACAGGCGGACGCGGATCGATATCAATCAGCTGTTAAATCCCATAATCGGACGGACGATCTTCGACTAGCGCGTCGGCTACGGCGCGGCGGTACGGTGACGGCGCACAAGCTTTCCCCCATACCATTCAATACCACTATTCGGTGTTGCCGTTTATGCCGACATGTCCCCAAACTTAAAGTCCCTTAAATCCGATTTTTGATTTTCGCGGATTTATACGGGGTTTCTTTCGTTATAAGTTAATCTACTATCTCGTATAATTATTACGCACAAAAACGGGTAAATCCATGTAAAAATCCACTACACAATTAAATTTATACGGAATTAAATTACTAAATCAGGTAAATTTTCAGCACACTTGGCAACATAGTAGCGCCGCCCCGAGAGAAGTAGGGGCCGCGAGCCGCGAGCCGCGATTGGCTAATATCGCGCACTAGTTATGAGTAGTGGGGATCACCTGTAGTGTCGATGTCAAGTGGCGCCCCGCGCTTGCGCTCCTCGCCCAGCTGTAATTTAGTAGGTCGGCCGGGCCGGGCGGCGTGGAAATGGAGCAAAATCGAGTGAATCAGTGCCAGTGAATTCATTCGTAATTGTAATTATTGCGCGATTCGGCGCGGCGTCGTTTTTGTGTGAAGTTGGCGTCGGACGCCAGCGCCCGACGCCAACGTCATATGCCCGCGCCTGGCGAATCTCGGCGAAGGAATGTCGGGCAGTAGTCAAGGGCACGCAGAAGCTTAAATTCACCAGGAGGAGTCGCTGTTTTTCGGTTTTTGGGGACATTACGCGACATTTCGCCACCAAGTTTTTACGAAAAGTAAGAGGAATGGTAAGGAATTAACTTGAGAGAGTTCCGAAACGGCAAAGGGTTAAAAAATGCGGAAATGATAAGCACGCCAATTTGACAGTCTTCCCCAACTATTTTCGGAACCGAATAATTTTTTATTTACAACCATGTATGTAATATCGACATTTCTGACTTTTTAGAAGTTTGAAAGTGTCAATTTTTTGACTTTTACTTCCCGCCCTCCCGCCCGGGTGGAAAGTTTACTTTATCTCGAGACACCTCGGTGTGTAATATACTATTAAAAGTAGACAATAGACAGGACAACAACCCTGAGGGGGTTTAAAAGTGGCGCACCATCAGGCAAGGGTAGAAAAATATTAAAAACGATGAACAAATCGGGGCCGCGCGTTAAATTCACATCAAATGACAGTCTTCCCCCACTTTTTTCGGAAACGAATAATTTTTAAAAGTAGATAATACATAGGACCACAACCCTGAGGGGGTTTAAAGGTGGCGCACTATCGGGCAAGGGTTGAAAAATATTAAAAACTATGAACAAATCGAAGCCGCGCGTTAAATTCACGTCAAATTACAGTCTTCCCCCACTTTTTTCGAGATGATAGGGCTACAGGCGAACACTCGCTAAAAAAAAGTAACGCGCCGCTGCTCTACGCTCTACCCTATGGGTGGTTGTGGAAATTTGCAATTTTTACAGATAATTTGTATTTTAAAACAAATACTTTATTCAGTTGATTGCCGATCAGAAATTTATTATCCCAAGGTGTCCCAAGAGATGGCTAATTATTAGTATAAAAAAATTGCGGCCTGAAAATCAGTTGTAAAATAGGTAGGTAGGTAGATACCTACTCCACAAAAGACTTGTCAAAAAATTATGAGTGTGAAATCAGCAATGAGTTTTCTAGCAATGACTTCTCCGAGCGGCGCTCGGATACATTTCTGCTGCCTAGGGACTTAAAATAACAGTAAAGTGATAAAAACTGACGTGTTTGTTAAATTATTGTGTGCGCCTGTGAAGAAAGCAATAAACAGTTCGTCACAGCAACCGACATCATAAAAAAACGTGGATACCTACCAGCAGTAATTTTCAAAGGTACCTAGGTACCTAATTCTGCAAGCAGATTTATTCCACTCTGACATGCGGCAACGTCGCGGTATTCCCCTTCCTAATCTAACGTTATTCCCCTCCATCTCCTAGGGAGAGGTTAGACCTCCCCTCTCAGCGCTTCTAGTGACGATCCAGCGGCGTGCATTGAGCACGGATAAAGATTGATTTGCCCCATTTTCTAAACATCGATTAAAAAAATTTTTTTTTCATTTTTCGGTTTTATGAACGTCCCCGATTACGTGGTTAAAATTTCTGTACCTATCAAAGATACACCCTGTATAGGTACCTATCTATTGTTTTCTGCGGCATATAACCATTATTTTACTCGCCTGAGATTTTTATTGCTTCTTCTACATCTTCTTTCTGCTGCAATTTTCCTTTTTAGATTTAATTACTCAGCACCTAAAACAAAAAGAAATACTTTTATGTATAAAAATAGCAATGTGTTCAAATTAGAGTTGAGAAGGGATAATTGTCTAGAATTTTAAAAATATGAGAAACGAATATAGTAACAAAATTGGGTTTTGGCATTCCTTCGTTTGCATATTGATCTAGGATGTACCTTGGGATGTACAAGTTTTGGATAAGCCGTGTAAAAATTTCAATCAGAGATTGGTAAACATATTGCTCCGATGCTTCCTCTATTCCCTAATTCATTTGAATTCATTAATGTTAACTCTCACATTAATTATATTTACCTATACTAGCTTTAATGCACCTGCTGTTTTCGATCGAAAAAATTTTAATTACATCGAAATCACGAAATTTCCTGGGGGACGACCATATGATACATTCATAAAATCATATACTATAAACACCTCCTAGTAAGTAGGCTTCTAGCAGTGACTATAGAATAGTCACTGCTTCTAGGTATTAGATATTGACTATGAAAACTTAATAAGTGCAATAAAATAGTATAGGTTAGGATATTCCATTTAAAATAAGGAAGACAATTATACACTATTAGGTACCTAATAATTTAATTGTAAGTTGAAAATCTTTTCGATTTAGATAAACTCAGCATTTTATAGAAAATCCTTATAAAAACACCAGAATCTATTAAATTTTGCTTACCTTATCCCTTCTTGCACGAAAGATGTAACAAAGTAATAAGTTATCTTCCTGTATGGCTGGAATCTGGAATGCAAACCTCCTCCGGAGGTCTATTGGAATTCACTACAATTATTACAAAAAAAAACACATGGATCACAATGCTAATTGAACAACAATGCAACACACAAGGTCCGCGATCTGCATTTTATCATCTCTGCCTCGGCTTGTCCGTACTCGCACTCGCACGGCGTGCCCTACAATGCGCAGTCTCCGCCAAGTCAACTGACCGTTTTTGCCAATGGCGTTACGGCGTTCTTGGCACGTGACAATTTTGGCTAATGCCGTTGGGGCAGAATGGTTGGCATATCCTAGCGGGCGATTCCTGCTGTTGCCAGATTGTCGACCGGTTTTTGATGAGTTGTATAAACATAGATATTGTGGAAAAGGTTAAAAAGTTAATAAATGATTAGATAGGTATTAACAAATATGTAAACTAGTTCTGTCTTGTAGTATAATAATAACAGGAGCAGCGTGCGAAAGTAAACTAAATATGTAGGTATCGTATTACTATAATATGAGATTATAGAATTTTAAAAATGTCTCAGATTTAAAGTTATAGTGGTGGATCTGGCAACTGCCGTATCTAAATGACTCTCGAACTTTGAAACTAGGAAATCAGCGGTCTTTTTAAATTGTAGATACTTACCACAGATTACGCGGTAAACATGTCGATACTGCCGATATATATTATTTACTTATATGTAGGTAGTTATTACACTTTGCAATAAATAAGCAACGTTTCTTATTCCTGCTAATACCTATTCTATAGACATAAGTACTTTTTCTATCAAACAAATTGTTACCTAATTAACATCAATGTAGCATTAGGTGTGTATTTTAAAATTTCACCATCGCTACTTTAGTAACTGATTAGTACTATAATATGAATATATGGTATAAATAATTTAATGTGACCTATTCATTTTACGTCCATATAGGGACGTCCCTCGGATGTCTATTTTAAGTACAAACATTTGACGTCCAAATACGGACGTCCCTGGGATGTACATTTTATGTACGAACAATTGACGTCCAAAAGCGGACGTCCTTGGGATGTACATTTTATGTCCTGGACGTTTCGACCAAATATGGACATTATATGGACATCCCTCGGACATTGTGTGCTATTAGGGAAGCAAGTACGCACGTTCAACTACAACTGTAATTTCTTCCGAAGGTACAACCATAGTTAGTTTGTTGCTGCCACCATAATTTTTGTTTAACAGGAATAATTGCTTTGGATCTGACATGTTTAAACTCGAATTTTGAAATGATTGTAAACATTTTGTACACTGAAATTTGTCCTTAACTTTTTTGACAAGATATCCCGCATAATAAGTTATTGCACAGTCTTCCAAATTTTTTTGTATTTCTTATTTTAATGAATTATTAAGAATTATCGAAATCGGTCCAATATTAAATTCTATCCCCTATTTGTCCACCCTTAGGATTGAAATTTTTCTCTTCAAATTTAAATGTGACGTAAGGTAACCTCTTTCTAATAAAATAAGAATCATCCAAATCGGTCCAATGTGAACTTTCATCCCCTATTTATCTACCCTTAGGGGTGGAATTTTTTCTTTAAATTTAAATGGGAATGGGAAATTTTTTTTGATACAAAGGTCTTCAAAATGCGCAACTTTATACGTGAACACATTTGTCAAATTGCAATTCCAGGGCCCGCTAAGATTTTTTTTAAACCCCGATTTTCACAAAATCTATTTAGGCATTTTTTAATTTAAAATCTGACCATTCAGCGTTAATTAGGACCCTCGAAAACCCTTCAGTACAAAATTTGAACTAAAAATATACAGGGACTTCGGTTTTACAGCGCCTTAAAGTTGCGCAAAGTAGCGATTTCGAGGGCCCCTGGAGAGTCAAGTGCCATGGAATGATTTTAAAAAAATTGAAGAATTAACAAGACCACCCAAAGTATTGATGGACGAGACTGCAAGAAAAAATAATACAGGATGTTTTTCTCTACCGATGCTGAAAGTTCAGACTTTTTTCGAATTTTATTCTGATCAAGTTTGATGTGCTTTTTGAAACAAAGTTATTAATAACAAAATTTATTTAATCTTAACAATGAAATAACAAATAAAATATTTAGATCTTAAACTATCGGGGTTTTTTCAACATAACCGCCTTCTAACGTAATACATTTTTCAAGACGTTTTTGTTATTAGAAACAACTCGTCTTAACTCATCTATTGTTACGGAATCGCAAGCTTTAATTATTTTTTGTTGTAGCTCGTTTATGTTTCTAGGACGATTTTTATATATTTTGTCTTTTATGGTGCCCCAAAAATAATGATCCATCGAGGTAATCCATCTGCAAGTGGTAAAATTTGTAATTAAACGAATAAAAAATCTTGCATGCAAAACAACAATACCTGTTCTCAAAATTATCATTTAGCCACTCAAAAACAGCACGAGTTCCATGGATAGGCGCATCGTCTAATTGTGGTATTAGATCTCTTCTTTCTTGTAATGGTAAATCGTCAAGAGCGTTTTCAAATTCGCCTCTCAAAAATTCCAGAAAGAGCGCCGCGTTTAAAGATTGATGAAAAAAAAGGGTCCAATCACCCTGTGACCATTTATTCCACAAAATACATTTACTTTTTGTGAGAACTGTATATGTATAATGTATAGCAAAATGAGGGTTTTCTTCCGCCCAATAACGTGTGTTCTGGGATGAGACAACCCCATTTGTAGTAAAGGTTGCTTCATCCGTAAATAGCACATTTTTTAGAAAATTAGCATCATTTAGGTATTCCCCTTGGGCCCATAAACAATATTCAAGTCTTTGTTCCATATCTCCTTCTTGAAAGGTGTGAAGGAATTTTGCTTTGAATGGTTTTAGTTTTTTTTTTAATGCTTCCAAATTGTAGTTTTTTTTCATTCGTAAATCCCTCACTGCATCATTTAAAGAATTTTTCGGATTATTTCGAAAATATTCCAAAATTTGTTCAGCCCTTCCATTGTTATCATTATTTGCTCTTGTTTTTTTTTGCCTATTAAGGCCGCTTTACAGCTGGCAATTTTTGTTGCAGGCAATAAAAATTGCCGCAATCTTTGTTGCATGCAATTTTTATTGCCAAAACGAAATTGTTTTACAGCCAGCAATTTATGAGTGCAACTTGTCTTGCAAGGAAGTGGTCAACACCCACAACATATCTAATTTTAGGAGACAAATTTATTCTGACAGCAGAGCAGAGTATGTGTGCATTTAAAACAACAAAGAAAAAAGTTTATTAATCAAATCAAAACACACACGCTGGCACACAGGATACAGGTTCATATAAAGTTCACCACCATTTGCCAATTCCACGCTCCTAGGGATTTTATGAAATCATTGGTAATTGATTTATACCCAAAAGAAATCCCTAGAATTGCGTTGCAATCGCAATAAAAATGGCGCATGCGGCATTTTTGTTGCCGCAAGAAAAATTGCAAACAGCTGATCAAGAATGACATCATGCGCATGCGCGCAATAAAAATTGCGACAATTTTTATTGCCGGCAATAAAAATTGCCAGCTGTAAAGTGGCCTTTACAATAATTAATGCATTTTATTTTATTCAAACTTTCAACTTCACTTACCCGATAGGTCAAATGTCCTGTTTATTTTTGCTACGGTGGAATAGTTGATATTCCGTCCATGCCGCGCATTAAATATTCTAGCAACTTCACGGAAAGGCACATTTTCACCCGTTAATCTAATAATCTCAATTGTTCTCTTAAAGTTAACACTTTCATTGCCAAAACTTAAATTTAGCAAAACTGTCAAGTTTATTTACGCATTTGTTCGATTGTTTTTTAATTTCCATTTCAGATTTGATTTTTTCAAATGTTTTTATGAAGGGCTTAAACTTCTCTACAGAGTTTTTTAGATTTAGTACTCGATTTAAAATATTTTCAAAACAAAAACTAAAAAATTAGTAGACACAAGGAAAATGAATTTTTCACATAATTTGTTATTCAAATCAAATAAATTTTATTAACGCTCTTGACGATTTACCATTACGAGAAAGAAGAGATCTAATACTACAATTAGACGGTACGCCTATTCATGGAACTCGCGCTGTTGTTGAGTGGCTAAATGATAATTTTGAGAACAGGTATTGTTGTTTTACATGCAATATTTTTTATTCGTTTAATTATAAATTTTACCACTTGCAGATGGATTGGACGAAATAGTCCTTTGATTAAATGGCCCCCGCGTTCCCCCGACATTACCTCGATGGATCATTATTTTTGGGGCACCATAAAAGACAAAGTATATAAAAATCGTCCTAGGAACATAAACGAGCTACAACAAAAAATAATTGAAGCTTGCGATTCCCGTAACAATACATGAGTTAAGACGAGTTGTTTCTAATAACAAAAAACGTCTTGAAAAATGTCTTACGTTAGAAGGTGGTTATGTTGAAAAAACCCCGATAGTTTAAGATCTAAATATTTTGTTTGTTATTTTATTGTTAAGATTAAATAAATTTTGTTATTAATAACTTTGTTTCAAAAAGCACAAAAAACTTGATCAGAATAAAATTCGAAAAAAGTCTGAACTTTCAGCAGCGGTAGAGAAAAATATCCTGTATTATTTTTTCTTGCAGTCTCGTCCATCGATACCTTTGGCGGTCCTGTTAATTCTTCAATTGTTTTAAAATCATTCCATGGCACGCTTGACTCTCCAGGGGCCCTCGAAATCACTACTTTGCGCAACTTTAAGGCGCTGTAAAACAGAACTCCCTGTATATTTTTAGTTCAAATTTTGAACTTAATGGTTTTAGAGGGTCCTAATTAACGCTGTATGGTCAGATTTTAAATAAAAAATGCCTAAATAGATTTTGTGAAAATCGGGGTTTAAAAAAAATCTTAGCCGGCCCTGGAATTGCAATTTGACAAATGTGTTCACGTAGAAAATTGCGCATTTTGAAGACCTTTGTATAAAAAAAAAATTTGAAAATATCCCACCGAATCAATTTTGTATTGATTTGTGTCCACTTAAAAGTGAACACCCTGTATTTTTTATTTCAACAAATTTCTTTTAAAACAAATCCATCGAAACATGATTAGGTACCTACATTTTATTAACAAATATACCTACGGAAATCTAAACAATTTTACCTTGCCGTCTCGTCTACTACAACGACAATTAAAATATTGGCACAAATTTCCAGACATGTTAATTATTTAGCGACAGTTATAATTTAGGTACGTTTTTCTCCAGATAGAACTCTCCAGTGTCAACGATCAAATCGGACTGGGACTGGACGTGCAACTCCTTTCCCCTCTCCACTAGGCGGTGTTTTTGTACGTGTACAGCAAAGACCATAATATTCGCGAATATAGAGGGTGTCTATTGACGGAAGGCCACTCAAGGATATCTTGACATTTAACAAAAAAAAACTTCCAAACCGCCACTTATTAATATTTAAAAACTTAGCTACCTATTATAAAAAATTGTATATACAGGGTGTTTCCTAACCTCTGACAAAAGGCAGGAGGTAAATTTTCGCCTAAGTTTAAGACGAAAATGTGGTATAAAATTTTTTCGAATGCCGCTTCGTTTTCGAAATAGAGGGTGTTGAAAAAATAAAATTTTATGCGTTTTCTTTTCTTTTAATTAGTGGCAAAAGATATTCCAGTGATATTTGGTACACATAATAAGGGGTTTGAGTACTTTACTTTGTGCCCATTTTAAACTTTTCAGTTAGTTCATTGGCGGAGATCCAGGTATAATGAGTACCAAAATTTCGCAAAAATAAATAATACGGGTCTGTAAAGCATTGCATTTTTATCTTATCTAACGTAAAAATTAATTCTAAGCAAATTACGTATCTTGCGTTTTTCTCGTATCTCTTACAGTTTTCGAGTAAAATGTAATCTAGTAGCTATTGTTACACGAATTACCTAATAGTTGGTACAGCAATAATAATCACTTAAATAATAACTCGTTACCCGGATCTCCGCCAATGAACTAATTGAAAAGTTTAAAATGTGCACAAAGTAAAGTACTCAAACCCCTTATTATGTGTAGGTACCAAATATCTAATTAATATTAAAAAGAAAACGCATAAAATTTTATTTTTTCAACACCCTCTATTTCGAAAACGAAGCGGCATTCGAAAAAATTTTATACCACATTTTCGTCTTAAAATTTGGCGAAAATTCACCTCCTTCCTTTTGTCAGAGAGGTTAGGAAACACCCTGTATAATATAACATTTATATTTGTCAATTTTTTAAAAATTTAATTTTTCAATTTTTTTTCACGGCATCCGCGTCACCATAGCAACTAACCAACATACTAATTGCTGCCTGTCAGATAATCAGAAGTATAGTTTAACTATTATAATAGTTTTTCTTTCGTCGAAGAAAAAATATAGTACAAAACTCGAGTTGTAAGCTTATTACATACTCGTGGAATTACAGCACTCGCCGCTGCCCGGCTCGTGCGCAACATTTCCACTCTGACATAATAAGCTGTTGACAACTCTCGCTATGTAATATACTATTATTGTGTCTCTATGCCAATTTATAAATAAACCTCAGAAACATTTATTCAATCAATTATTCAATCATGACGAAACAAATAAATATCAACGCAAAATTAAGGAGAAAAATAAGATTGTTTAAAATAGTTGTTTTGTAACAACGCAATATTGCTGCAAAGACTAATTTTAAGCCAAACGCAACCATATTTTTTAGTTTCGATTTCAATAATTCAATACGAACACATTTTCTTAATAACTTTTTCCGTTATTTCTGAGATAAACCCGCTTTTTCTCACAAATTTGGTAAATATTCAATAAAGACCACATGTTTCTTAAAACTTTAACACCCTGTAACTTTTTAATAAGGCCTTAAAATGATATAGTTTATAAAAGGAAGTGCGGTTATTTTTTGGTTTTCTATCACCTGTTGAAGTGACGCAGAATAAAACTGAATCACCCTGTATATTTTTTAATGAACTACTATATTCCATATTTAATAAAAATCCTAAAACAATATAGGTACCTATATAATATAATTATAAAAACCATCATATTGACATTTTCTGCGAGACACTCAAAATTCGTTTGCTTAAACTTTGGTTCTCGACATTTTTAATCATTTATGGCCTAAAGTCTAAACCATACTGCATCACGCGACAATACGCGCCGCGCCGTCCTGCCGACAACAATAATTCGAGGTCGAGGCTCGATTGACTATCGATGCCCTGACTGGCCTGACTGGGCAACACTGGACGCCGAATCGGTCGGCTCCGTGCGTTCTCGTCGAGGCCAGCCGATTGGAGCCCAACTTGTGCTACCCACGCACAAGTTCATCTCCATCGACGGGGTCTAGAAATTAACACGGGATGGGTTTTCTATGCGTAGTACCATTTTCTTTGGTAATGCCCACGTAATGGGAATTGCAGGATTACTAAAGGTGAGACAAGAAAAATCTGGTTGCAATTATTGGGACTACTACAGGCGGCCGCATTACCTTTAACTGACTATCTGGAAGTTTGAAAACTTAAAAATTGACAAAATTGTGAATTATGATGGGAAATATTTTGCCTCCTTTGGAATCTATGGCACTGGCATGTCACATAAAACTTGATGGCAGTTGGACACTGACATATATAACATAACCTTGTACCAGCCCACTTATGTGGTCTCCTTGGAGATATACAGAAAACAAGGCTTCACTTTTCCTATGTGATAGACTGTGACATGCTGGGTCCCCTTATTTTAAAGAGTCCCTGGGATATATAGACAGTGCCATTCGTCCCCACATCAATACAAGTTGTGCTGCCTCCAAGGGAACAGAATGACATCTGCCGACTACCTGCCGACTAACACGCCTCACAAACACACGCACACATACAAACGCATGTTCTCAGTGGATCGAAAATAGTAGTATACAAACAGGTATGAAGTATTTACGAGAAAGAAAGCGGAAATTATTATATTTATTATTGAATTCGTATTATTGTACGAAAGCTGAGAACACATGAAGAGAGGTTTTTTTCCAAAAGCTGATAATCACCAGCGGAAATTATGTAGAAAAAATCTTTTGACTAGGAAATCGGAAGTTTAAAACGTGTACTTTCACTTAGGATTGGTCTCATCCCAGTAAGAAACCTCCTTCAACTTGATTCTTGGATTTAAAAATAAGAAAAATTGAGTTCTGCGTTTTGGGAAATTAATTATAACGCGGTTTACTGCAAAAATAAACGAGAAAAAAGATAATTACATTAAAATAACTTATGCTATCAAAAAGCAAACGTTTTAAGCTTCAAAAAAGTCACCTATTGAGTTGCAATATCTAATTTTATGTGGATATTATCAGCGTTTGAAATAAATATTGAAAATACGATAGCAAGAATTTATGAATAATCTCTATGTTCAAAGTGAAAAAAAAAACAAACGAGGTTTGCTGTCGTAATCTTATATTGCTCATTCAAAACTACATACATTTAGTAGAAACATTCTGTAATATTGCTCAAAAATATTACAAATTGGCCATGTAACGTCAATTATTCTGAAAATGCCTGAAATTTTGATCAAGGTCAACTTTACAATAATATGACAGGCGTATCCCTTCATGGAAATTAATGCTACAAGATTTTTTTAATTGCTTTACGGTGTCACTTTCCAATAAACTTTGTTGCATATGAATTAGTTGTGTATGTAAAAAGTTATTACTGTTTAACTGTCTCGCGCACCACGCGCCGCTCTCAATTTCGGCTGCCTCTTAAATACGAGGAAGCATGAAAACGTATGATCTTAAAAAAATTCTCATTCATTTCTTAATTATTTTATAAAAAATATGTAAATACATTTTTTTTTGAGAAATTTCCTGCTCTTTCGAATGGCCTTACTTAAATTCTATAAAAACGCTTATTAAATAAGTTATTAACAAAAAACCTATATTTTCGCACACTATTTCGCGCTGCGGACTCTTCGGATTTTGTTTCAAGACATCAAAACGAACACATTCCAACAAAATCTAAAACTCCCGGAATTTCTTCGAAGTTATTTTCCTAGTTGACTCCACTAATTCGTCTTTTTCTGGGGTGAAAGTTGTATAAGGAAAGTTGAAATTTCAAAATTCTTCCTAATAGCACACAACGTCCAGGACATAAAATGTACATCCCAAGGACGTCCGTTTTTGGACGTCAATTGTTCGTACATAAAATGTACATCCCAGGGACGTCCGTATTTGGACGTTAAATGTTTGTACTTAAAATAGACATCCGAGGGACGTCCCTATATGGACGTAAAATGAATAGGTAACTTTAAATTATTTATACCATATATCCATATTATAGTAGGTACTAACTAATTAGTTCCTAAAGTAGCGATCGTGAAATTTTAAAATATACCTATGCTACATTGATGTTAATTAGGTAATAATTTGGTTGATAGAAAAAGTACCTATGTCTATAGAATATTAGCAGGAATAAGAAACGTTGCTTATTTATTGCAAAGTTTAGTAACTACCTACATAAAAGTAAATAATATATAGCGGCAGTATTGACATGTTTACCGCGTAATCTGTGGTAGGTATCTACAATTTAAAAAGACCGCTGGTTTCCTAGTTTCAAAGTTCGAGACTTATTTAGATACGGCAGTTGCCAGATGCCACCACTTTAACTTCAGATGTGAGACATTTTTAATAGTATATTATACACTTAGGTTGAGAAGTGAGCCATTATATACCGAGCTGTTTTATATCCTGAGGCGCGTAGCGCCGAAGGATATAATATGCGAGGTAAATAATGGCCTTCGCAACCGAAGTGTATATAGAATTTTTTTACTACTAACATTGAAATATTGCCATATTTTAGTCATTTCTCGCTTTTCTCAAATACTTCAAAATATCAAGTAGCCTGGGAGTTCAGTTGTCAAGCTGATAAATTGACAATAATTTTTAAATGTCACGTAGAAAATTTTTCATTATTTACCTAGGTATTTTTTTATTATCATTATTTACCTAGGTAGAGAAATATTACTTCTCATTAGAAGAATGAGGTAAATAATGGTGATTTCTCAGGTTAGTAGTAAAAAAAAATCTATAATCTCATATATTATAGCAAAGATATATACACTTTGATTATAGTAATACAATACATATTTAATTTACTTTCGCACGCTGCTCCCGTTATTATTATACTATAAGGCAGAATAACTAGTTTACATATTTGTTAATACCTATCTAATCATTTATTAACTTTCTAACCTTTTCCACAATATTTAAGTTTATACAACTCATCAAAAACCGGTCGACAATCTGGCAACAGGAGGAATCGCCCGCTAGGATACGCCATCACGGGACAAAAACGCCGTAACGCCATTGGCAAAAACGGTCAGGTGATTTGCCGGAGACTGCGCATTGTAGGGCACGCCGTGCGAGTGCGAGAACGGACAAGCCGAGGCAGAGAAGATGATAAATGCATATAGCGGACGCGGACGGCCGTCAGCCATGAATCTGTGGTTGTGGTTGTTTGTCGCATTGTCGCATTGTTGTTCAATTAGCATTGTGATCCATGTGTTTTTTTATAATAATTGTACTGAATTCCAATAGACCTCCGGAGGAGGTTTGCATTCCAGAGATTCCAGCCCTACAGGAAGATAACTTATTACTTTGTTACATCTTTCGTGCATGAAGGAATAAGGGAAGCAAAATTTAATATATTCTGGTGTTTTTATAAGGATTTTCTATAAAATGCCGAGTTTATCTAAATCTAAAAGATTTTCAACTTACAATTAAATTATTAGGTAATAGTGTATAATTGTCTTCTTTATTTTAAATGGAATATCCTAACCTACACTATTTTATTGCACTTATTAAGTTTTCATAGTCAATATCTAATACCTAGAAACCTACTTACTAGGAGGTGTTTATAGTATATGATTTTGTGAATGTAGGTACCTATCATATGGTCGTCCCCCAGGAAATTTCGTGATTTCGATGTAATTAAAATTTTTCGATCGATAACAGCAGGTGCATTAGAGCTAGTATAGGTAAATATAAATGCTTGTTTAATAATGTTTTCATTAATGAATTCAAATGAATTAGGGAATAGAGGAAGCATCGGAATCGGAGCAATATGTTTACCAATCTCTGATTGAAATTTTTACGCGACTTATCCAAAACTTGTACATACCTACCAAGGTACATCCTAGGTCAATATGCAAACGAAGGAATGTCAAAACTCAATTTTGTTACTATATTCGTTCTCTAGACAATTATCCCTTCAACTCTAATTTGAACACATTGCAGGTCTTAAACTATTTTTTATACATAAAAGTATTTCTTTTTGTTTAAGGTGCTGAGCAATTAAATCTAAAAAAAAAAAATTGCAGCAGAAAAAATATATAGAAGGAGCAGTAAAAATCTCAGGCGAGTGAAACAATAGATAGGTACCTACCTAAAATTATTTTATGTGTAATAAATTAAATGAAAAATATATTATAATAAGTATAATCTGTTCAGTAAAATATTTAAGAGGGGATAAACGATTGCCAAATCTGTCAGGTCCTATATATTTAATGCCGTGAGAAACTTAAGTTCCAATATTAGTTGCTGTTGTAATAATTGAAATACCTACCTAGATGAAATTTGTTTTCGTCACCAAGGTTTGATGATTTGACAGCCAGTTGGTTATTTATCCTCCCATAAGTACTTTACTTGCTAATTTTATTTGTTTACCTAAGGGGCGTGGGCGTAAATTAAAAGGGGTAAAAGTAAAAGGTAAGTAAAATTGATGTCCTAAAAACGTAGTCAGTAATCCAGGGATGTCCCAAATAGACGTCTTATGGATGTCCCAAGTTGTGACATTTGGATGTCTTGCTGACATCCGATGGACGTCCATAGGATGTATACGGATGTCCAGGGGATGTCCAAATATCCGAATGAGGATGTCCATCGGACATCTGTCGGATGTCCTTGTGCTATTAGCTAACCTCAAACTTCCAGACTTATGATGCCCCGTGAAACCACATTTAGTCCAGAAGTGTTTTTCTTTCGTAAATACCTATTCAATCGTTTTTCTGCAAATTTTTTTTGGCTAGGTTGGGCTAGGGTTCCTTTATTAGGAAGGAACCCTAGGTTGGGCCTAAAGTCCGGAATTCGGGCTCAGTACTTCTAAGCACTATGGCGCCTTTATAAACGCGCCTTCAAGATGGTCCCTAGGCCGAGGTTCTCTCTTTATTAATATCTCATAATACTGTACAATTACTACAACGTAGGTACAAACCTTTGCAGCCTTATCCCATGAATTTCGGCAGACGCTAACATCGGATTATTATAAAAATTTGTGCTACTAAAAAAGCATCGAATTTCGGCAAATTACGGATTGTCCTTTCAGGGTCCATGATACCTTACCTTACACATCTAACAACACTATTACTAGGTCCGCAAACAATATAAGTAAATATCAATAACAAATTAAGTGTTGAAAAAAAAAACAGGCAGGTTTTTAATTTTTGCATATTCATTTGCTATGAGTATGACTGTCTGCGGCATTAGCAACAGGCAAGTGCTGCAATATATGAAACTTACATTGAGTTTTTTGCGTTTTTATTTGCATTTCACTTTTTTTTCTATAACATTGGGAATTATATAATACGCTTGGAGTGCATTCTCCAAGATGGTCTACATAATGCAATTCCAGGCACGGACGTGAGCTCCATATGGCTCTGTGTAATAAGACTGAGCCTACATGCAAGTCGGAGGAGTGGGGAGTATCATTTGTTCTATTCTGTAGTGAAAGTAGGGTAATCCAGTTTTATTGTAGGACACTTCAACAGGGGAAAGAAAACTCAAAAATAACCACCCTTGTATAAACTATTTTTATAAGGCCTTTTAAAAAAGTTACAGGGTGTTAGTTGTAAAAAAAATATGTGGACTTTATTGAATAATTACCAAACTGGTTAAGATATTCAAGTCATAATAATTTGGTAGGTACACGTTATAACGGTATGTGCTAGTATAAAACCTGTTAATATCGAACACCTTGAACAACCAGTGGCAGAAAAGTGGGTAATTAGTACAATGGTTTTTAGAAGAAAAAAATGAATCGCCTTGTATTGTAATAAAATTTATTCAAATTCTTATTTAAATTTTAATTGGAAACAAAAACTTCCTCTTTTTCATTTTATGTATCATGGTTTGGTTTCATGGCCAATTTGATTTTTATTATAACGTATTTTTAAAAATATCTAAAAAAATGTGCTCCATAAGTAAGACTCAAAGTAGAAATAAAGTGTTTACTACTTTAATTAAAGTAACTTTTTCCAATAAACTGACAAGGCTATACTTTTGAAGATAACAGGGCCTAAATAACATTTAGGGAAGATAAGATTAATGTTAAACTCTGCACCTCGAGAAGTAAAACCTTGAGTGAAAGTTTATAGGAAAAATTACTGTTATTTAAAGTAAAAAACACATTTCTTCTACTTTGAGCCTTATGGAGCACATTCTTTAAATTTTCAAAAATACCCTGAAATACGAAAAAATAAAATTTCCCATGAAACCATGACATGAAAAAATTCCAAGAGGACGTTTTTGTTTATAATTAAAATTTACATAAAAAATTGAATACATTTTGTTGCTATACAAGGTGATTCAATTTTTTTCATTCACTGGTTGTTCAAGGTATTTGATATTTACAGGCTTTACCTTCACCTATGCAATTATAACGTGCACCAAATATGACTTAAATACCTCAACTAGTGTTTTAAATATTCAATAAAGTCCACATATTTTACAACTTTAACACCCCGTAACATTTTTATAAGGCCACTTGTCTAGCATAGACTAACCATTGACTCTACGTCTCAATTCTGGAGTCCTAAGTTTTAGAACATTAAAATTTATCTGTTTTATTTTGTTTTTGTTCCAAAATTAAAGTTTTAAAGTTGGTGTACCATGATTTTTTGCTTCCAACTACCAGTAGGATAGGGCTTTTAAACTCACATTTGACCTTGACCTCTAGAGTTCAAACTCCCAAAGTCAAATTCCAAGGTGGATTTTTTATTTAATAAAAATACCTAATGCAATTAGGAGTTCATATACCCCCACCCCATCATTTATCCCCACCAACAAAATTGACTTTTTAAATAAAATAATACAGAGCTTCCTCAGTTTTGTATACGATGTGTAACAGTATAGACTAACATGTGGATGTGTTATACGAAATATCCTGAAGTACATGATCTACAAAGCGGTGTTGAAAAGTTACGACAATTTTTTTCCAACTTAAAATTTGATGCTGAACATGAGGCGATATATGGAGGTGGTAAATTTGTACCAGAAGAAGAGTGTATCGAGCGTGCAGAAAGGTATGGAAGTGCTCTGGAATTGTGTGAAAAATTTTTGGAAGATAAGGATATAAAAAGTTTTGCTTTGGGGCTTAAAAAATTGGATTTGGATAGTAATTTAAAGGAAATAGGAAGATATATATCAATTGAAGACATAGCCAGCGTCTTGGACATTAACACGCTTATAGATATATTTTATGACAGTGATAGTGATGGTGATACTGACTAGTGTAACAGATACTCTCATTCATTGTATTTTTATGAAATCTACAAATTTTCTAGATTTAAAACTAAGTATATAATAAAGTGTAAAATGTCTGAATGCGCAAACATTGATTATTCATCAGGAAGAAAGAGAAAATGTTTGGTTAAGTTCGAAGACAATTACTCACAATTTATAAAAAAATACAAAAGTAGAGAAGCAGCTTATCTTTATGATTTATATCAAGCTCAACCCCAGTTGGATGAGGAATATCAAGCCTTAGAAAAACGCTTTGCAGATTTAGATGAAGAAACCTCTATATTCAATGCAATTATTTTTGAATACAACTATGGAATTTTTAGTTGGATTATTATTTTATACCTGTAAAATAAAATAAAATAAAATATATGATGTAATAAAAGATTTAGTCTAAAAGAAAATTATTTTTATTTTTCATAATAATTATAATTATTATATTATGCAAGTTGATTCTTGTCAATCCATGTGTTATTAGTACTATCCATCCCCAACCATTTAACATAGAGTTTATTTCCTTTTTTTCTTACAATTTTTTCAATTAAATATACATTAGGATATTTCACTTTTTGAAGTTCTTTTCCATAAAATCCTCCTTTTATTTCAACACATTTTTCATCTTCTAATAAATATGTAGTTGGATTGGTGAGATTTACCCTTTTCACTTTAAATATTTCATTTGACCAGTTTGGTGTATATCCCTTTTTAAAAGCTTGCCTATGTTTACTGATGCGCACATAGTCACCAGGTGAAAATAATGTTCTGATATTAAAGGTTTTTGGGTAAATATATACCTCTTGCAATATTGATTTTTCATTGTTTTTATTAACGCTCTTAGATTTAAATGATGTTGTTCTATGTTTTGTATTATTATATTTATCGACGATTTCTTGTAATATAAGAGTACGATTAACCCGTTCTACAACACTAGCTTTCATATTCGAAAATGAACTGTAATGGTTTATTTGAAATTCCGTCATAAGTTTGCCAAATTCTTTATTATAAAATTGTTTTCCCATATCAGTTTGAAGATTTTTAGGTGATGTTTTAGCCCGAATTAGTACATTTTGCATAGCTGTAGCAACATCTTTCCCACTTTTAGATTTTACTGGTTGTACCCATACATATTTAGAGAATACATTGATTACTACTAAAATTTATCTATTACCTTTATTAAATTTAGAATGAGGAAGCATTTCAACCAAATCAGCTTGCCAAAGATCATTAAGACCTTTAACAATTACACGCCTTCTCTGATAATGTACTCGTGCTGGTTTATGAAGTTCTTAAACAACTTGTTTTTTAAGGTCCGACATTATTCTAATATCTATTGAACACTTTATCAATAATTCACCATAAAAGCTCATCAAAGGTTTTGTACCCGTTGATTGGAATGAAATTTTATCTTTTAGATGTAATTGTGTTCCGACAGGATTTGAAATTTTCTGATCATTTATTAACAAAATTATGTTGTTGGGAAATTCAGCACTTATAATATTACATTCTTTAAGAGGAAAAATATAGCTCTCTATCTGATCTTGCAACAAAGCGTAGTTTTTAGTGTTTTTGTTAAAATCACCGATAAATAGTAAAACTAAATTATAATATAATTTAACGTTCTTTATATCTACTACATTGTAAAGTTTATTAGAAGATGTTGATTCATCCAAAGATTGATATCCGTTTTTAAATAAATGCGCTCCAAATTTATCGATTGTCATTATCACTTGAATGTTCAATACCTACATACTAAGAAGATTTAGATTTAACATTACACTTATTAAATAATTTTTGCCTCGCGAAGTTCCTCGACAATAGACATCATTTCATTATGGTGACCAGTATGACCAGCGATTTGAGATGCCAGAAGTAATTTTAGTCTTTCGACAATTTCATTGGTATCATTATAATATACGTAATCTAACTTTTTGTTAGATAGACTCATCATACCTCCTCCTTTCTTTGATCGTGTAACCGATCTTGTAGTTAGTCGCGGCAGTGAACTAGCAGACATTGATCTTTCTCTGAGCACAGATGGTTCTACTAATGTTCGTAATACTTCATTTTTTTATAATATTCTTTTTAACGAGCCATGGTCGCACAATTGTTATATATTTGGAATTCAAAGAGCCCTGTACCAAAGTCTAGAGAATACTATAAGTCAGCTCACTTCTTTGTTCTCGCAGAGAAAACAACAATTTTTTGCGACTGGTCGTAAATCAGCCTCGAACCGCTCTCAGCTACATATAGACCGGGAGATAATGACAGATTTTTGGACGTGATTTTACTCAGTATGCCTTGCAAAGGGCATTATGTGGCACATATTCTCACAATAATAAGGTACGAATCAGAGAGTCATCCTGGGTTCTTCATGTGAAAAACTGAGTTTTCAATTATTCGAAAAATATGCGTTTTGATATGATTTTATACAGGCTGCCATGTGTTTTATAATTAAGTTCAAAATAGAAAATTCCTCGTAAAACCATAGGCATACCGTTAGGGTGGAGTAGTAATACAAAGAGAGTACGGGACCACTTTGACCTCAGTTGACCCCTTGATTCTGAGAGTCCCCTACGGCCCGAGGTCACGGGAGCAAAGTGGCTACGTCATGCCCGAGGTCACGTGACGTCACCGGATGACCCCAGTTGACCCCTAGATCCTGATAGGTTAACCTTTGACCTTTGGGCCACGTGTGACCCCCAGTTGACCCCCCCCACTCCAACGACGGGGCAACCCCCACTCCAACGGCTTGGTGGGGTGAGGTCTATATATTCGTGCGCAAGAGCAGTTTTCCCGTTATATACACTTACAATTTCCCACAGTCTGATTTGCCGAGTTCAAAATGCAGTCGTTCCTGAATCACCTGAACAAGAATTTGATCGTCAAGAAATTCGAAAGCGTTCAAAATATGGACGTGGATGAAAATTTTCAAATCACGAGCGTGGACAAAGTGAACACGCAATACGGAGAGAAGGTCTACGTAGAGTTCGAAGAATTTAAGACGGTGCTGCCGCAACGATACACGGCCGAGTTTACGCCCCAACGGATCGAAGAAATTAATAGGGATATCGGTAACGGAAGGAGGTATTACATGAAGAGTCTTGGACCCGTCGGCCGATCTACAAATATCGAATTTATTGTAGAACCATGACGAAGCTGGAGTACAGAAGAAAACTGCAACAATATTTGAAGAATTTAGAAGCATTGAAATATGAACTTATGTTATATGAAATTAAAATGAAGATAAAACATATTGACTTACACAATTAATTTTTAATAAACGTTTAAAAATCTTTTGTTGTGTTTTTTTATAAGAATCTTTGTGTTGAAGGGAAAACACCTGAAGCATCATATTATAATAAAACTCTCACTCTAAGCAATAATATCACTCTATTCCACTGTTATGTGTATACAGGGTGATTCTTAACTTATACACATAAATTTGGAAAATTGTAGGTTATGTCAAGTAATGGCTAATAATGAAAAAAAAGTCTAATAAAATTGTTATCGATAAGGTCTGCGTTTGTGATCTTATGAACCATAATTTTTAATTTATTTGTGCAAATAAACCCCGAATTGTTCAAGTACACAAAATTATAACTCAGCTGTTGCGTCGCATCGGGTTACTCGCTGCGAACGCGTGACCGCATAGTAAATATATAGTAAGAGAAAACACGTGGAATAGTTCACCACAGACGCCTGCTTTGTTTGGTCGAGCACTCAGCGATTTTGCTGAAACCGCATATAGAACAATAGGCTACAAATTTCACCCAATTATCTTCTAAATAAAAAAATCTGAAAAAATTGCAGATAGAATAATAAACGGAAAATTTGGGAAAATCAGCATGTAACGCAAACGATTTAGGCCGGAATCTTCAACTAGACACGTGGAAATCCGAGGTAGACTCCTTGGTATCAGGAAATGTGATACATTATGGTAAATAAGAAACCACGTGGAACCGTATATGATGCGATGTACAACGTAAACAATTAGTACGTCAGGGGCTCGGATTTTCTGCTGATGCAGGTATATCGTGATTTCCAAATATATCTTCTGATCGGCTGATCGGAAAAAATCCTCATATAGCGCAATCGATTTTGGGGCCACCCCTTGGGGGGGGGTGGACTTAGTCTACCGGGTGGCGGGTGGGCAACTACGTGCCAGGAGGAACGGAGGCCGAAGGCCTCCGTCCGACTGGCATGTAGTTGCCCGAACAAAATCCACCCTTCCCCCTTGCACGCGTTTCGCGCATGCGCAGTTCCGCACTTTTGATACCTATGAAAATTCGAAAAATTTTGAAAATTTTTTATTCAAAAAATGTAATTTTAAAAAGGTCCTGATCCTATAATCCCGATAACATTTTGGGAAATTTTCATTTTTTGACGGTGAAATGTACAAGACAAGACTCAGACGAATGTTTTATATACAAGTGCAGATAGAATTTTTTCGAGTGACTGATAAAAACAGTTATTATAATAGTTAGTCGGAAGGCCCCAGATAACATAGGAAATTTTGTTTGAACAAAATCTGTAAAAAAAATCCAAGACGTGAAAATGTAGGTAGAATTTTCGAATAAGTTTTGTATACCGGTAAAAATATAGTAAAGGTAAAAATAACGTCAGTTTCACTTGGAAAAAAAATGATGAAAAAATTTCAGTAAAAAAAATACGATGTAGAGGTTGTACCAAAAAAAAATTGGAAATAATTATTTATTCCAGTAAAATATACACAAGACCGAAAAAGGTAATTGCGCGGCTGTCCCATTTTATACACCCTAGCTGTTTCAGTTCATCTCGTTTGGAAAAATTTTAGGGGTTATTACTTTTTTAAATACCGGTTTCCTCAACCTTATTTGAAAGTAAATATTTTTTAGTTCCCCACAGAAGGAAATAATGACGATATTTTATACCGGTGGATTCAAAAAATATATAAGGTTAGGAAAAAACCTTAGTCGACAAATAATGGCCTATAAGAAGGGTGCGTGATTCCACGTATCAGTTCGAGTGCTCCAAGATGCAAGTATATACCAGCTGTCCCATTTTTAAACAGCTAGATATTTGGAAACCTTTCGTAAAAAAATTCCCAAGGATTACATGAGCAAAAGAAAGAAAAAAATGTATATGTAATTTTTTTTGCCAAAATTTTTTTTTGCCAAAATTTTTTTTGCCAAAATTTTTTTTACCAAAATTTTTTTTTACCAAAATTTTTTTTTTGCAAAATTTTTTTTGTCCAATTTTTTTTTGCAAAATTTTTTTTCTTAAATTTTTTTTTCGTCAAAATTTTTTTCCCCAAATTTTTTTTCGTCAAAATTTTTTTCCCCAAATTTTTTTTTCGTCAAAATTTTTTTTTGTCAATTTTTTTTTTGACAATTTTTTTTGCCAAAATTTTTTTTTGCCAAATTTTTTTTTGCCAAATTTTTTTTTGCCAAATTTTTTTTTGCCAAATTTTTTTTTGCCAAATTTTTTTTTTGTCAAAATTTTTTTTGTCAAAATTTTTTTTGCCAAATTTTTTTTTTGTCAAAATTTTTTTTGTCAAAATTTTTTTTTGTAAAATTTTTTTTGACATTTTTTTTGCCAAATTTTTTTTTGTCGAATTTTTTTTTGCCAATTTTTTTTTGCCAAATTCTTTTTCGACAAAATTTTTTTGATACAAATATAATTGCTAACGTTTAATTTGTTTACCCCATTTACGAAAATGATAACAAAATTGGATCAGACAAGATGTTTTTTCGAAGTATAGTTTTTAAACACAGGGTGCCACCACCGGTTTTACGATATAGGTTTCAAAATGCGACGCAAGTACATAAAAAAAATACCCTAGAGATAAGAAAACAAAATACAACTCACCGAAAGATTCTTGATGATGTATAAAAAGAAATCAGGTTACATCTAATGCCCCAGACAGTAAAATAAACATCCCCGAGCTATCAGATATAACCAAACATCATTTTTCTAACGGCACAGTCATTTTCACGGGAAAAACAACCAGTAACCGTTCAAATTCCATAGATAGGTACTGCCGTAATCCAAAATTTCACTGAACTACGCGTCTCTATTATACTGAAGTAGGTACTGATACACTTCCATCTTTCCAAAGAAAAACAAACACGAAACTCAGACTTTTCATATATTTATTACAACGCCTCGATAGAGTCTTTATCTGTGGCCACGACCGAGAATCTACTGAAGCAAGTGCGACGCATAGGACGTGAAAAGTGCCGAGTTGGTTTTATTAAACAATGAAACTTATACCTACGTATATATAAAATAAATGAGAAATATGCCAGAGATGTGAAACCTAATTGTGTTGCAAGTTTGAGGGTCCAAAAAAAATATTGGCTTTAATTTTTTAAGGTGAGAAACACATCTAACAGCCAGTTTGGAAATATACAAGGCAAAAAAAGTAGTGATGTGGCTGTCCCATTTTATGTTTTATACAGGTTGGGTTATTTTAGAATAGTTGTTCAATAGACCGAGACAACATCATAAACGCTTCCCGTTAGAACAGAATCTGATGAAAAGAAAAATTCCATCTGGGTCAAGCTACTACATAACCAAAATAAAAAATACTGAACGTAATAAAATTTAAAAAATCATATTTTCAACGGATTTTTATCCTATGAAAATTGTTCTTGTGTAAAATTCAGTTTCACTGGGTCAAGCTAGGTGGTAACTATATAACCAAAATAAAAAATACTGAACGTTATAAAATTTAAAAAATCATATTTTCAAGGGATTTTTGTCCTCTGAAAATTGGTTTTGTGTAAATTGAGTTTCAATAAGTCACTAATTGAGATAATAGGAAAAAAATCTTAAGAATCTCTTATAGAATTCTGAGACAACGACCCTGAGAGTAAATATCATACAAAAATCTTTGTGCGTTGACTTTCAACTCAATTTAATAATTAGGTTTAATAATGACAATTTTCTCGATTATCTAGAATCAAAAATATTGCGAGTGGCAATTCACAATTTTCTAGATATCATGTGAAGCCTTAATTTTGCGTCGTAAGTTAGAGGATCCAAAAATATTGGCTTAAATTGTTTAGTAAATGCGATTAAAATATGTTTAGTTTATCAACAGTTAATTGTAACAGCTTATAATCTTAGAAGCTAAACTCTTTAAAAAAATTTTTAGACAAAAAGTTGTAGTTTAATAATGGTCAGTTGGATTCCTTTTGAATCATGTTTGCATATTACCTACAAGGAGTTACAACCTCAAAACATAGAAATCGCTCATTTTAAACCGATTTAATAAAAATTTCACCAAAACAATACTTTCACTCATATGATACACTTCTGATTAATAAAAAAGGCACCATAGGTAGTAATAATAAGATATTCAACGGAATTTTTATCAACTGTTTGCCCATTTTGCTAGCTTTTGGGGGTATTCCTTGATATTTTAGACGGATAAAAATGAATAACTAAAATACAAAACGCACTGTTGACTTTACTTACGTGAAGCCTATAATACGTATCGAAAACAGAGAAATATTCAGGTCAAGAAAAAAATGGCCTAATTTACAAGTTTGTAAATCAAAAACTACCTTTTGGCTTTTCATTTTGATGAGAAAATACGTCTAATTAGTAAGTCAAATAAATGGGACATCATGAAAGATATACTAATAATTGAACAAATGCTATCTTAGTTCTATAGGCAGAAAGGTACTATGGGTAGTAATAGTTTTGGGATCAAAAGACGACCTGTTAGCTTTTAAATTTGTTAAGAAAATACGTCTAATGAAATCGAAAGTAGTAACTAGGTTTTGGTTAACATTTCGTTAACGCGTTGATGAACAAGAATGCAAGTGAAAAGTAGACCGAATTTCCCAAAAAACGGTGAGTGACCAAACAAGTTATTATAAAAAGTGGCTCGGGAGACCGATGTAACCTAGAAAACGCATTTCCTTCGAATAGAAAGTAAAAAAAGTTGCAAAATGGGACTTAGATGAATATTTGATGCAAGTGAAAAGTAGGCAGAATTTTCGAAAATCGGGGACGGATCAAAAAATATTAAGTTGATCGGGAGGTTGAGATAACCTATGAAACACCTTTCATTCCGACAGAATCTGACAAAAAATTCCAAGAAAATTTTAGACGACTGTTTGCAAGTGAAAAGTATACATAATTTTTTTGAAAAAACTGAGACTGACCAAAAAAAATAGATATTAGAAAATTTTGCTCGGGAGATCGAGGTAACATAGAAAACGCCTTTCATCCGAATATAATCTGAAATAAATTCCGAGATGGGACTTAGACGAATGTTTGATGCAAGTGGAAAGTAGACCGAATTGCCAAAAAACGCGGGAGGTCGAGGTAACCTAGGAAAAACGCCTTTTATTCGAACAGAATCTGACAAAAAAATCCAAGACGAATGTTTGATGCAATTGAAAGGTAGACAGAATTTTAGAAAAACGGCAACTGATCAAAAAATATATATTCGAAAATTTTGGTCGGGAGCCCGAGGTAACCTAGAAAACGCCTTTCGTTCTAAAAAATTCCAAGACGGGATGGTAGTGGGACGAATGTTTGACGGAAGTTAAAAGTAGACAGAATATTAAAAAACGAGAACCGACCAAATAGTTATTAGAAAAAGTGGCTCAGGAGGTCGAGGTAACCTAGGAAATGCCTTTAGTTTGGAAAGAATCTGACAAACAAAAAATCCAAGACGAATATTTGATGCAATTGAAAGGTAGACAGGATTTTAGAAAAACGGCAACTGATCAAAAAAATATATATTCGAAAATTTTGGTCGGGAGACCGAGGTAACCTAGAAAATGCCTTTCGTTCGAACAGAATCCGACAAAAAAATTCCAAGACGGGATGGTAGTTGGACGAGTGTTTGACGCAAGTTAAAAGTAGACAGAATATTAAAAAAACGAGAACCGACCAAATAGTTATTAGAAGAAGTGGCTCGGGAGGTCGAGGTAACCTAGGAAATGCCTTTCGTTCGAACAGAATTCGACAAAAAAAAATTCCAAGACATGACTTAGAAAAATATTCATTTGATGCAGATGAAAAAGAGACAGCATTTCCAAAAAAAACTTCGACTGACCTAAAAGTTATTAGAAAAAGTTGCTCGGGAGGCCGATGTCTAGCAAAATATAACACCATTGCACCAGAGTTATTTCCATCTACGTAACATTATTGGCGTGGTGGTCGACTAATCGCGTTCACTATTAAATTAATTATGATTTTGCCATTGGATTTGGGAGAGGTGTATCAAAGGCGGATTAAGTCAGTTTTGACCAATGGTAATCGGTTCACCAGTCGATAACCTCTTGGTCACCGCGACAATAATGTTAGGTTAGGTTAACTACTTAAAAGAAATGTAAAGTAGCATCTCTGTGACGTCACAAGATTCCACAGTTGAGTTTGATCTGGTGTAAGTTGCGATTCTGGGAGTTGGAGGGTCCACGCACTTCCACACTCGTCAACGCTTCGTTAATGCGTCGTCAAAGATTCGTTAACGCGGTTTTAACGCGTCTTAACGCATTGACGCGATGTTAAAGCTTCGTTAACGCTTTGTTAAAACTTTGCTGACACGTCGTTAACGTTTCGTTAACGCGTTGTTCGTTAATGCGTTGTTCGTTAACGCATTGTTAACGAATCGATAACTAGTAGTTAACGCATGGATAACGCGTTGTTAACGCGTTGATAACGCTTCGTTAACGCGTAACGCATGGATAACGCTTCTTTCACGCGTTTAACACGTTGATAACGCTTCTTTCACGCGTTTAACGCGTTGGGAACGCCTCGTTAACGCGCTGTCAATCCTCGTTAACGCATTGTAAACGCTTCGTTAAAGCGTTTTTTAATTTGCATTATATACGTATTTGACCAGTCATAATTAATTTAATAGTGAACGCGATTAGTCGACCACCACGCCAATAATGTTACGTAGATGGAAATAACTCTGGTGCAATGGTGTTATATTTTGCTAGACATCGGCCTCCCGAGCAACTTTTTCTAATAACTTTTAGGTCAGTCGAAGTTTTTTTTGGAAATGCTGTCTCTTTTTCATCTGCATCAAATGAATATTTTTCTAAGTCATGTCTTGGAATTTTTTTTTGTCGAATTCTGTTCGAACGAAAGGCATTTCCTAGGTTACCTCGACCTCCCGAGCCACTTCTTCTAATAACTATTTGGTCGGTTCTCGTTTTTTTAATATTCTGTCTACTTTTAACTTGCGTCAAACACTCGTCCAACTACCATCCCGTCTTGGAATTTTTTTGTCGGATTCTGTTCGAACGAAAGGCATTTTCTAGGTTACCTCGGTCTCCCGACCAAAATTTTCGAATATATATTTTTTTGATCAGTTGCCGTTTTTCTAAAATCCTGTCTACCTTTCAATTGCATCAAATATTCGTCTTGGATTTTTTGTTTGTCAGATTCTTTCCAAACTAAAGGCATTTCCTAGGTTACCTCGACCTCCTGAGCCACTTTTTCTAATAACTATTTGGTCGGTTCTCGTTTTTTAATATTCTGTCTACTTTTAACTTCCGTCAAACATTCGTCCCACTACCATCCCGTCTTGGAATTTTTTAGAACGAAAGGCGTTTTCTAGGTTACCTCGGGCTCCCGACCAAAATTTTCGAATATATATTTTTTGATCAGTTGCCGTTTTTCTAAAATTCTGTCTACCTTTCAATTGCATCAAACATTCGTCTTGGATTTTTTTGTCAGATTCTGTTCGAATAAAAGGCGTTTTTCCTAGGTTACCTCGACCTCCCGCGTTTTTCGGCAATTCGGTCTACTTTCCACTTGCATCAAACATTCGTCTAAGTCCCATCTCGGAATTTATTTCAGATTATATTCGGATGAAAGGCGTTTTCTATGTTACCTCGATCTCCCGAGCAAAATTTTCTAATATCTATTTTTTTTGGTCAGTCTCAGTTTTTTCAAAAAAATTATGTATACTTTTCACTTGCAAACAGTCGTCTAAAATTTTCTTGGAATTTTTTGTCAGATTCTGTCGGAATGAAAGGTGTTTCATAGGTTATCTCAACCTCCCGATCAACTTAATATTTTTTGATCCGTCCCCGATTTTCGAAAATTCTGCCTACTTTTCACTTGCATCAAATATTCATCTAAGTCCCATTTTGCAACTTTTTTTTACTTTCTATTCGAAGGAAAGGCGTTTTCTAGGTTACATCGGTCTCCCGAGCCACTTTTTATAATAACTTGTTTGGTCACTCACCGTTTTTTGGGAAATTCGGTCTACTTTTCACTTGCATTCTTATTCATCAACGCGTTAACGAAATGTTAACCAAAACCTAGTTACTACTTTCGATTTCATTAGACGTATTTTCTTAACAAATTTAAAAGCTAACAGGTCGTCTTTTGATCCCAAAACTATTACTACCCATAGTACCTTTCTGCCTATAGAACTAAGATAGCATTTGTTCAATTATTAGTATATCTTTCATGATGTCCCATTTATTTGACTTACTAATTAGACGTATTTTCTCATCAAAATGAAAAGCCAAAAGGTAGTTTTTGATTTACAAACTTGTAAATTAGGCCATTTTTTTCTTGACCTGAATATTTCTCTGTTTTCGATACGTATTATAGGCTTCACGTAAGTAAAGTCAACAGTGCGTTTTGTATTTTAGTTATTCATTTTTATCCGTCTAAAATATCAAGGAATACCCCCAAAAGCTAGCAAAATGGGCAAACAGTCGATAAAAATTCCGTTGAATATCTTATTACTACTACCTATGGTGCCTTTTTTATTAATCAGAAGTGTATTATATGAGTGAAAGTATTGTTTTGGTGAAATTTTTATTATTCATTTTTATCAGTCTAAAATATCAAGGAATACCCCCAAAAGCTAGCAAAATGGGCAAACAGTCGATAAAAATTCCGTTGAATATCTTATTATTACTACCTATGGTGCCTTTTTTATTAATCAGAAGTGTATCATATGAGTGAAAGTATTGTTTTGGTGAAATTTTTATTAAATCGGTTTAAAATGAGCGATTTCTATGTTTTGAGGTTGTAACTCCTTGTAGGTAATATGCAAACATGATTCAAAAGGAATCCAACTGACCATTATTAAACTACAACTTTTTGTCTAAAAATTTTTTTAAAGAGTTTAGCTTCTAAGATTATAAGCTGTTACAATTAACTGTTGATAAACTAAACATATTTTAATCGCATTTACTAAACAATTTAAGCCAATATTTTTGGATCCTCTAACTTACGACGCAAAATTAAGGCTTCACATGATATCTAGAAAATTGTGAATTGCCACTCGCAATATTTTTGATTCTAGATAATCGAGAAAATTGTCATTATTAAACCTAATTATTAAATTGAGTTGAAAGTCAACGCACAAAGATTTTTGTATGATATTTACTCTCAGGGTCGTTGTCTCAGAATTCTATAAGAGATTCTTAAGATTTTTTTCCTATTATCTCAATTAGTGACTTATTGAAACTCAATTTACACAAAACCAATTTTCAGAGGACAAAAATCCCTTGAAAATATGATTTTTTAAATTTTATAACGTTCAGTATTTTTTATTTTGGTTATATAGTTACCACCTAGCTTGACCCAGTGAAACTGAATTTTACACAAGAACAATTTTCATAGGATAAAAATCCGTTGAAAATATGATTTTTTAAATTTTATTACGTTCAGTATTTTTTATTTTGGTTATGTAGTAGCTTGACCCAGATGGAATTTTTCTTTTCATCAGATTCTGTTCTAACGGGAAGCGTTTATGATGTTGTCTCGGTCTATTGAACAACTATTCTAAAATAACCCAACCTGTATAAAACATAAAATGGGACAGCCACATCACTACTTTTTTTGCCTTGTATATTTCCAAACTGGCTGTTAGATGTGTTTCTCACCTTAAAAAATTAAAGCCAATATTTTTTTTGGACCCTCAAACTTGCAACACAATTAGGTTTCACATCTCTGGCATATTTCTCATTTATTTTATATATACGTAGGTATAAGTTTCATTGTTTAATAAAACCAACTCGGCACTTTTCACGTCCTATGCGTCGCACTTGCTTCAGTAGATTCTCGGTCGTGGCCACAGATAAAGACTCTATCGAGGCGTTGTAATAAATATATGAAAAGTCTGAGTTTCGTGTTTGTTTTTCTTTGGAAAGATGGAAGTGTATCAGTACCTACTTCAGTATAATAGAGACGCGTAGTTCAGTGAAATTTTGGATTACGGCAGTACCTATCTATGGAATTTGAACGGTTACTGGTTGTTTTTCCCGTGAAAATGACTGTGCCGTTAGAAAAATGATGTTTGGTTATATCTGATAGCTCGGGGATGTTTATTTTACTGTCTGGGGCATTAGATGTAACCTGATTTCTTTTTATACATCATCAAGAATCTTTCGGTGAGTTGTATTTTGTTTTCTTATCTCTAGGGTATTTTTTTTATGTACTTGCGTCGCATTTTGAAACCTATATCGTAAAACCGGTGGTGGCACCCTGTGTTTAAAAACTATACTTCGAAAAAACATCTTGTCTGATCCAATTTTGTTATCATTTTCCATTTTCGTAAATGGGGTAAACAAATTAAACGTTAGCAATTATATTTGTATCAAAAAAAATTTTGTCGAAAAAGAATTTGGCAAAAAAAAATTGGCAAAAAAAAATTCGACAAAAAAAAATTTGGCAAAAAAAATGTCAAAAAAAAATTTACAAAAAAAAATTTTGACAAAAAAAATTTTGACAAAAAAAAAATTTGGCAAAAAAAATTTTGACAAAAAAAATTTTGACAAAAAAAAAATTTGGCAAAAAAAAATTTGGCAAAAAAAAATTTGGCAAAAAAAAATTTGGCAAAAAAAAATTTGGCAAAAAAAAATTTGGCAAAAAAAAATTTTGGCAAAAAAAATTGTCAAAAAAAAAATTGACAAAAAAAAATTTTGACGAAAAAAAAATTTGGGGAAAAAAATTTTGACGAAAAAAAATTTGGGGAAAAAAATTTTGACGAAAAAAAAATTTGGGAAAAAAAATTTTGCAAAAAAAAATTTGACAAAAAAAATTTTGCAAAAAAAAAATTTTGGTAAAAAAAAATTTTGGTAAAAAAAATTTTGGCAAAAAAAATTTTGGCAAAAAAAAATTTTGGCAAAAAAAATTACATATACATTTTTTTCTTTCTTTTGCTCATGTAATCCTTGGGAATTTTTTTACGAAAGGTTTCCAAATATCTAGCTGTTTAAAAATGGGACAGCTGGTATATACTTGCATCTTGGAGCACTCGAACTGATACGTGGAATCACGCACCCTTCTTATAGGCCATTATTTGTCGACTAAGGTTTTTTTTTGTCTGGTCAGCAGAGCCGCGTTTGCCTACCAAGGTTTTTTCCTAACCTTATATATTTTTTGAATCCACCGGTATAAAATATCGTCATTATTTCCTTCTGTGGGGAACTAAAAAATATTTACTTTCAAATAAGGTTGAGGAAACCGGTATTTAAAAAAGTAATAACCCCTAAAATTTTTCCAAACGAGATGAACTGAAACAGCTAGGGTGTATAAAATGGGACAGCCGCGCAATTACCTTTTTCGGTCTTGTGTATATTTTACTGGAATAAATAATTATTTCCAATTTTTTTTTGGTACAACCTCTACATCGTATTTTTTTTACTGAAATTTTTTCATCATTTTTTTTCCAAGTGAAACTGACGTTATTTTTACCTTTACATATATTTTTACCGGTATACAAAACTTATTCGAAAATTCTACCTACATTTTCACGTCTTGGATTTTTTTTACAGATTTTGTTCAAACAAAATTTCCTATGTTATCTGGGGCCTTCCGACTAACTATTATAATAACTGTTTTTATCAGTCACTCGAAAAAATTCTATCTGCACTTGTATATAAAACATTCGTCTGAGTCTTGTCTTGTACATTTCACCGTCAAAAAATGAAAATTTCCCAAAATGTTATCGGGATTATAGGATCAGGACCTTTTCAAAATTACATTTTTTGAATAAAAAATTTTCAAAATTTTTCGAATTTTCATAGGTATCAAAAGTGCGGAACTGCGCATGCGCGAAACGCGTGCAAGGGAGAAGGGTGGATTTTGTTCGGGCAACTACATGCCAGTCGGACGGAGGCCTTCGGCCTCCGTTCCTCCTGGCACGTAGTTGCCCACCCGCCACCCCCCACCCACCCCGGGGTAGACTAAGTCCACCCCCCCAAGGGGTGGCCCCAAAATCGATTGCGCTATATGAGGATTTTTTCCGATCAGCCGATCAGAAGATATATTTGGAAATCACGATATACCTGCATCAGCAGAAAATCCGAGCCCCTGACGTACTAATTGTTTACGTTGTACATCGCATCATATACGGTTCCACGTGGTTTCTTATTTACCATAATGTATCACATTTCCTGATACCAAGGAGTCTACCTCGGATTTCCACGTGTCTAGTTGAAGATTCCGGCCTAAATCGTTTGCGTTACATGCTGATTTTCCCAAATTTTCCGTTTATTATTCTATCTGCAATTTTTTCAGATTTTTTTATTTAGAAGATAATTGGGTGAAATTTGTAGCCTATTGTTCTATATGCGGTTTCAGCAAAATCGCTGAGTGCTCGACCAAACAAAGCAGGCGTCTGTCGTGAACTATTCCACGTGTTTTCTCTTACTATATATTTACTATGCGGTCACGCGTTCGCAGCGAGTAACCCGATGCGACGCAACAGCTGAGTTATAATTTTGTGTACTTGAACAATTCGGGGTTTATTTGCACAAATAAATTAAAAATTATGGTTCATAAGATCACAAACGCAGACCTTATCGATAACAATTTTATTAGACTTTTTTTTCATTATTAGCCATTACTTGACATAACCTACAATTTTCCAAATTTATGTGTATAAGTTAAGAATCACCCTGTATACACATAACAGTGGAATAGAGTGATATTATTGCTTAGAGTGAGAGTTTTATTATAATATGATGCTTCAGGTGTTTTCCCTTCAACACAAAGATTCTTATAAAAAAACACAACAAAAGATTTTTAAACGTTTATTAAAAATTAATTGTGTAAGTCAATATGTTTTATCTTCATTTTAATTTCATATAACATAAGTTCATATTTCAATGCTTCTAAATTCTTCAAATATTGTTGCAGTTTTCTTCTGTACTCCAGCTTCGTCATGGTTCTACAATAAATTCGATATTTGTAGATCGGCCGACGGGTCCAAGACTCTTCATGTAATACCTCCTTCCGTTACCGATATCCCTATTAATTTCTTCGATCCGTTGGGGCGTAAACTCGGCCGTGTATCGTTGCGGCAGCACCGTCTTAAATTCTTCGAACTCTACGTAGACCTTCTCTCCGTATTGCGTGTTCACTTTGTCCACGCTCGTGATTTGAAAATTTTCATCCACGTCCATATTTTGAACGCTTTCGAATTTCTTGACGATCAAATTCTTGTTCAGGTGATTCAGGAACGACTGCATTTTGAACTCGGCAAATCAGACTGTGGGAAATTGTAAGTGTATATAACGGGAAAACTGCTCTTGCGCACGAATATATAGACCTCACCCCACCAAGCCGTTGGAGTGGGGGTTGCCCCGTCGTTGGAGTGGGGGGGGTCAACTGGGGGTCACACGTGGCCCAAAGGTCAAAGGTTAACCTATCAGGATCTAGGGGTCAACTGGGGTCATCCGGTGACGTCACGTGACCTCGGGCATGACTTAGCCACTTTGCTCCCGTGACCTCGGGCCGTAGGGGACTCTCAGAATCAAGGGGTCAACTGAGGTCAAAGTGGTCCCGTACTCTCTTTGTATTACTACTGGGTGGGTCCAAAGGGCTATTATTGCCACGTGACCTTGTATTTTAATAATTATTTTTTCCACGTTTCTGAACAGGCTGCCAAGGAGAAGTATGCAAGTGCTTGTTATGAAAATGCTGAAAAAAGGATGGCATACCTTTTACGCTTGTCCAAGTACTGTTTAAATTGAATGTTATTTAATAATTTAAACGATTTATCCGATGTAAAGTGTACTTGGATATGCGCAAACGGTATGCCATCTTTTCTTCAGCAGTTTCATATCAAGAACTTGCATAGGTACTTCTCGTTGGCAGCCTGTTTAGAAACGCGGAAAAATTAATTATTTAAATACAAGTTCACATGGCAATAATAGCCCTTTGGACCCACGCTAACGGTATGCCTATGGTTTTGGAGGAATTTTCTATTTTGAACTTCATTATAAAACACATGGCAGCCTAACTAAAATCATATCAAAACGCATATTTTTCGAATAAATGAAAACTCATTTTTCCATATGAAGAACCCAGGATGACTCTCTGATTCATACCTTATTATTGTGAGAATATACGCAACATAATGCCCTATGAAAGGCATACTGAGTAAAATCACGTCCAAAAATCTGTCACTATCTCCCGGTCTATAAGCTTATTTCCTTCTACCAAAAGATATCGATCGCCGTAATCCGATGACGGCGGGCCGAGGGAGCGTGAGAGGGCAGGGGGGAAACGTTTGCCGAGGCCGAGGCCGAGTGCGCCGACTTTAGTATGGCGCGCACCTTTGTTTTTGATGTTAGTTGGTCGAGCGGTATGTTTAAAGGTGGTCCATAAGTTAATTTATTTTTGGTGTGGGCCTAAGGATTAACGGAAACAACAGGGGAATTTTTATACATATATTGAAAAAGTAAATGGTACGCCTATGGCGTAATAATATACAGGTTACGAATTACACAGTAAATGAATTGAGGATGCACAGACGTGAACAAAATGAATTATTACAATATTCCTAAGTAAATATTACAGAAAAGAATCAACAATAAAGAATGTAGCGCAAAATAATTATCTTTAAATTTTAGTAACTGGTTTCAAACCTAAGTGGCGAACAATTCTAGCTTATAGCATAAACTGATAACAAAAACCTGCGAAAATAGTACGTGAATTAAGCTCAAATTATCCCAAGAAATAATACCAAAATTATAGGCACACAAGTTAGTTAGCCTGATCACACAAACGATAATAAAAATATTTAAATTCTTAAAAATGATTCGAAATTGATAATAGAGACACAAAATTATTAAAATAACTTGAAATTGGCACAAAACGTATTTAAAAATACCCAAAATTTAGCGTAAAATATTAATATTGACTTAATACGGCACTGCTATGCTAACAGCTTTTTAAACACCCAAAATTTAGCGTAAAATATTCAGAACTGTAACGCGACACTGCTATAAAATATGACAAAAATAACAATCATTTACGACACCTCAAATAAACACTAATAGCATTCAAAATAAAATAAAATCAAATAAATTAATTAACTAGAAATAGAAAGGCAACTCAGTCGACAAAACCCAACAAAACACAATTCAATCGCTTACTCTGTGGTCAGTTCAACGGACTGCATACTGTACTGAGATTCCCCTATTCTGTGCTGAGGCTCTGGTGCTGGATCTATGGCAGGCAAGGCGGCAGACTCTAGATGACTTCTCGGGCAATACTTCGCCCAACAATTCGGGATCTTCTACGGCTGGCACGGCATCGGACACTCGCTGGGTTGACGGGCAGGGCTTCGCCCGGCAAAAGGTGGTCGGCAACGACTGGCTCCTGTCCGGGAGCAACCCTCTTTTATATCAGATGGGGACATTGTTTTCGACTCGATTCGGGGTCTGCAGGTGTTCACTATCCGCTCGCGAGCTTGTCGGCGGGTAGGATACATAAACAAACATGTTTTTCGGGGGACATTAATTACCCTGGCCAATCTATCTAATATAAACAACATGGTTTTTCGATTTAATTTATTACCCGATATTCGGCGGCTTGGTCTCTGGCGCGATGAATTTGAAACAAGATATTTTAAGGAAGTACTTAACATTGTATCGAATTATTTGATAAAATAAAATGAGAATTTTGGTTGGTATATACGGGGCACCTCATTGGTATCTACGGGGCATCACATTCCTCCCTCCTTAATTTGAAAAGGAATTATGATATAATTACTTTTCTGTTTTTATACGATCGTGATTCTGGTTCTCTTGATTTGATTGCTCTTACTTCTTTCCTTTACTTTCCCACATTGAACTGACCTTTTACATATTGAACTGAGTTGCTCTTACGCCTTTAAAATACTATGCCTTCTTTGTTTTCCCTATAATTTTTTTTTATTTCCTAACATATCTACTCTCTTAATTATTTTTCCCTAATCTACCTATTTTTTAACCACTCTTGACTTATCTACGCTTACATACAAGTACAACTACTATCTACTAACATCTTATTGCTTCTTATACTACAATTTAAATCTAAATTTCTCAACGATGCACTTCACTTAAAATACGCGAGCTTTCTCTCATCGGCACTCACTGTTTCTGCGTCTTCTCCTCCTCTCCCGACTCCTTTTTCAAGAAGTCATGGTCGTATAACTTACGACTCGAAGTTTCCTCAAGGTGCTGGCGGTGCCTCAACCCCAGTGATGCTCCAGTCTCTGCTCCATATACCATTCGGTGTGGTACCATTGTAGCTATCTCCATTTCCATCGAAGACCATGTCCATTTCCACTCGCTCTAGTAGCAGCGCTGTGGGCGTTGCTTGCGGCGGCGGCGCTGGCTGGCTGGCGCCTGCGATACGGCTCTCTCTGCGATGCGGCTCTCTCCCGGTGGCGGTGCGGCGTTGCTTGCGGCGGCCCCGGCCACGTCACAGGAGGAGGCGGCCCTCCTCGACTGTACTCGTTCCTGATTGCTAATACCTTCACCTGCTACAGGTGTAGGCACTTGTATGTACCTACTGCCCACTAAACGAGGTACCACGCATGTCACGCGCGTACCAACTCGCGACACTACTCCCAATAAACTAACCAATTGGCGACCGACTTCTGTTTCCCAGTTTTCATCTGCCTGAGTTACCTTCCTTGTTTTATTATTATTATACTTGTAATACATCGGTGCGGCGTGTTCTGTTTATTTATGCCATTGAATTTTGGGTCTCGGGAGTCATTGACTTTGTCTACAATACCTACGTGCCGATAGTATATACAACTTTGGGCCTGCCTATTTTCGTATTATTTTCAGGAAATTTACCTAAAGTCACCTGTGCGGAGAGGATTTCCAACCTAAATTTATCTACTTAACCTATCCTCAACCTATTATCTACCTATTATCTACCTGAATTACTAAAATCGCTTTTCTTAAAACCCAAGGATGTCTTTCCTCAATCGGTCCCCTCGAACGCGTTTGATATAATGTATACTCTGGGCGGTTATTATTTTCATTCACAACCGGCGTGTCGTGTCCCGCTAAGACACTGTTATGATAAAGAAACATTATGTCATTTGTAATCGATCTCGGCGCATATAATTTATCGCTTCTTTCTGACCCACTTCTAGTCATCGTCTCCCAAATAGCATTCGGGTCGGTATTTGTTTATGTTTTTGAATTATAACAGATGCTTCCTTGTCTTCTCGTTGCCTTTTAGAATTTCTTCGGTCAACTATTATACCCTGTGTCCTGATTTTGTTCAGCGACTAAAATTGCTGTTTTCATTTCTTAATTTTCTTACAGTTGTTATGCATACTTCTTGGCATATCCGGGAATTACTAAATCCTTTTTAGTTCACGTTCATCCCTTTTTGAGTTAGTGTTCCATCTCTTTTCCTTAGAAATTCAGGTAGTGGTCCAATTTGACAGACTATCCTTAAGACGGCGTACACACACTCTTGGCTTGCACTTCGAACCTATCGAACTTTTGTAATTTTCCTTCTTTTAAGGTACAACTTCCTTCTTGTCGCGTTGAGTGTTCCATTTCTCTTCTTACGAAAATTAAGAGGTATGGCCCTTGGGCAAATATCCTCAAAAATGTCAAAAACACTCCTGGATTTGTACTTGTACCTGTCTAACTCTCTCATCCCCTTTTATTATCTCCCTTTCTCTCTTTTGCTCTACTATTTTATTTTTTCCCTTTTTCTCACTTACTTTCTCCTTACCTTCACATTCCATTACCAACATTCTTGATCTCGGGCAAAGACCAAGAATAAGCGGCGGCCTCTGACAGGCGAGTTAACTTCTTCCCCAAACTCCTAACTTCACTTCCTAACTTCTTAACTTCACTTCTTAACAACTTAATTTCACTTTTTAATCTCATAACTTCACTTTTTACTTTGTTACTTTGTTCACACAGAACTTCACTTTTTACCTCCTTACTTTGTTCACACAGAACTTCGTTCACACAGAACCACTTTTTCTTCTCTTCTAATTACACACTGTCACTAATCACAACACTCTTGTTGCCCTTTAACTTCACTAGCTAACTTTCAACTATAACTCTCAACTCTTGAACTTCGTCGTATAATTTATTATTCATAATAATACTTCTTTTACGCCTTTTAACTACACTTTTGATTCTCCATTTTCCTTGATCTACCATGTGGATAATTTATTTTTCCTATTAACTTTTAATTTACCATGTAGCTAATTCCTTTTTTCTTATTAGCTTTTCGTTTTATTTTTTTTATATAATTTCCAGTCTTAATCTCAAACTAAATTTCTGCATTTGATTTTCTCGTTTCTCAATATTGTATAGCCTATGCTTTGCTTATGCAATACTTTCTCACATCTGATGATTCAATAATTTTGTTTATTAATATCTCCTAAATTCGCTATATTACTTCCCTGTGGTATATTACCTACTTGTAAATTTATTTTGCTTAATTTCATTTGCCAATTTTCGCGTCTATTTTTGAGGCGGTTTTCTGTGCATTTCCGTACAAAATGGTCTAATTTCTACTATTTTAGCAAACTTGACTATACTATACTCCGCGGCGGTTCTTCTTCCAAATTTTGAGCAAAAATATCCTAATTTTATTAGCTAAAACACTTGAGGGCGATTCACGGCGACGTTCTCTCCTATTTATGATTCATGCATCATTGCGCAATCATGCGTGCTCTCCGCGGTAAAAGCAGGCTGTATAATATCTACTTCGCGGCATTCTCTATTGTGTTGCAGCGGCCTAATCGTATGTTCTTTTTCGCATAATTTAAAGCTTCTATTATATGTTGCTGTTCTAGAGATAATACTCGTTGTTTAATATGCCTTAAAAATCCTAACACAAATTGCGTAGTAACGTCCCGTTCTAGTTTTGTTTTCTTGGAGAACGCTATTTTTTACTTGACCGTTAACGAAGGTTACTGTTCTATTTCCTAAAAAAAATTTTTTTTGTCGTGTTAAAACTTCCATGAATATTTTTATTTAAATTTCTGTTCTTGCTGTAATTCGCTTTTTGAAGTATTTATGTAATGTAGCCCTAAACTTAAGCCAATCCGTTGTTCTTTTTGTAACTCTGGCTCCGCTTTGATTAATTGTTTAGCACTGCCTCTTAGTTTTAACCTGACTATAGCTATTTTCTGTCCTTCAGACCAAGTTTGCCAATAATGCCGTTTCTTTATACAAAAATATTATATTTTTAGCTTTCCCGTTGAATATTGGTGCAGTTTCTATTCCATTATTAATTTTGACGCACGACCTAACCTCTAAATTTTACCTATATTCCTATTAACAGTCTCGAGGTTACCTCCCTCCTTACCTCACCTTCCGCACCGTTTGGCCCTGCCATTGCCTCCTCTTGTTCATTTGGCATTTCAAAATTCTTTACTAAAAATAAATTCTAAATTTTCTTTCCTTATTTACCTCTATTTCTGGATGGAATTTTTCTTCACCCGTAAATAGTTCCTCCTATCCTCTCTTTTCCTAATTTTCTAAACCGTTATCTCACACAGTTATGTCACACAGTTTTCCTACAATTTTCTTTTTCACAATTTTTCCGCCTTTCCTATTATTTTCATACCAAAATATCCGTAAAAATTTTATTGACCCTACAACTCTCTTTTTCTCTGCTAAATTTCTGACAAATTTTCTTTAAATTCCTGTTTCCTTCTGCCCCTAATACTACATTTTCTTCTCTGTTTTGCATTTTTATTTTATTTTCTATATTTTCTATAAATTACTTTAATTCACCCAAAAATATTTTTCGTTGCTCCTAGTTTTCTTGATGGAATTTTTCTTCGCCTTAAAACTTTTTATTCCTAACCCTGGATTTTTCCTAGCACCGTTGTCTATTCCGTTTTTTTTTCTAAATTTTTCTAACCATTGTCTCTAAGCACCGTTTAGTTTCCTTTAAAATTTTTTCCCTAATAATTGTTCTGATAAAAAAACATTTTCTGACAATTTTCTTACAATTTTCTAAAATAAAGTTCCTGTCAATTTTGACAATTCACCCCTATTGTTACCACTTTTTGAACCACAATACCGTCATACTTTTTCTATGCCTCAGATTCGCTATAAAAATTTTAATTCCTGGAATTTTCTGAAAAGTTAATTTTCCTGTCAAATCTGACAACTCATCCCTACCGTTAAAATCCTTTTGACCCCATAATTTTATTCCGCATAAATTTTATCCTTTTGTACACCTCAGATTTTCACAATATTTCTTGATTTTTTCAACAATTTTCTTAAAATTTTCCACACTACCCCTCCGTTATCATTTTCGAACACACAATTCTGTTATCTCTTTCTACAAAAACCTTTCTCCTAAAATTTTTCTTTTTCCGAAATTTTCCTAAAATTTTCCAAAACTTCCCAAAAATTTTCAGTTATCCTTTCTACCCCTCCGTTATCCTTATTGGACCACACAACTCTCTTAAAATTTTCCTTTTTCCGAAATTTTCCTAATTTTTTATCAAATTTTCCCGAACTTCCCCTATCCGTTACCCTTATTAGCAGACCTCCGTTATCCTTATTGTACCACACAACTCTCTTAAAATTTTCCTTTTTCCGAAATTTTCCTAAAATTTTCCAAAATTTTCCTAAAAACTTTCCGTTATCCTTATGGTACCCCACAAGTTGTTCTACAAAAATTTATTCTGATAATTTTTCGAAATTTTTCCTATTTTTCCGACAAATTAAAAATTTTCCTGTCAATTTGACACTCATCCCTATCCATTATCCTTATTGTACCCCACACCTGACACCATTTATGGCGCGCACCTTTGTTTTTGATGTTAGTTGGTCGAGCGGTATGTTTAAAGGTGGTCCATAAGTTAATTTATTTTTGGTGTGGGCCTAAGGATTAACGGAAACAACAGGGGAATTTTAATACATATATTGAAAAAGTAAATGGTACGCCTATGGCGTAATAATATACAGGTTACGAATTACACAGTAAATGAATTGAGGATGCACAGACGTGAACAAAATGAATTATTACAATATTCCTAAGTAAATATTACAGAAAAGAATCAACAATAAAGAATTTAGCGCAAAATAATTATCTTTAAATTTTAGTAACTGGTTTCAAACCTAAGTGGCGAACAATTCTAGCTTATAGCATAAACTGATAACAAAAACCTGCGAAAATAGTACGTGAATTAAGCTCAAATTATCCCAAGAAATAATACCAAAATTATAGGCACACAAGTTAGTTAGCCTGATCACACAAACGATAATAAAAATATTTAAATTCTTAAAAATGATTCGAAATTGATAATAGAGACACAAAATTATTAAAATAACTTGAAATTGGCACAAAACGTATTTAAAAATACCCAAAATTTAGCGTAAAATATTAATATTGACTTAATACGGCACTGCTATGCTAACAGCTTTTTAAACACCCAAAATTTAGCGTAAAATATTCAGAACTGTAACGCGACACTGCTATAAAATATGACAAAAATAACAATCATTTACGACACCTCAAATAAACACTAATAGCATTCAAAATAAAATAAAATCAAATAAATTAATTAACTAGAAATAGAAAGGCAACTCAGTCGACAAAACCCAACAAAACACAATTCAATCGCTTACTCTGTGGTCAGTTCAACGGACTGCATACTGTACTGAGATTCCCCTATTCTGTGCTGAGGCTCTGGTGCTGGATCTATGGCAGGCAAGGCGGCAGACTCTAGATGACTTCTCGGGCAATACTTCGCCCAACAATTCGGGATCTTCTACGGCTGGCACGGCATCGGACACTCGCTGGGTTGACGGGCAGGGCTTCGCCCGGCAAAAGGTGGTCGGCAACGACTGGCTCCTGTCCGGGAGCAACCCTCTTTTATATCAGATGGGGACATTGTTTTCGACTCGATTCGGGGTCTGCAGGTGTTCACTATCCGCTCGCGAGCTTGTCGGCGGGTAGGATACATAAACAAACATGTTTTTCGGGGGACATTAATTACCCTGGCCAATCTATCTAATATAAACAACATGGTTTTTCGATTTAATTTATTACCCGATATTCGGCGGCTTGGTCTCTGGCGCGATGAATTTGAAACAAGATATTTTAAGGAAGTACTTAACATTGTATCGAATTATTTGATAAAATAAAATGAGAATTTTGGATGGTATATACGGGGCACCTCATTGGTATCTACGGGGCATCACATTAGTATTCTCTAGACTTTGCCTGTACTTGTTCGGCAGGGTCATTGTTTCGTCTATATGTCGAAGTTTTATCCAAAATATCCATATAATTGTCCAAGTCTACATTTGTATACCCCAGAGGGTTTTGTTTAAACAATAACTCGTAAAGTCCAGGTGTCCCTTCATACAATCGTTTCATATCAGGTTGAAGTGTATCTTTTCTAAATATTTGAATATCTTTTCCAACAAAATCAACTAAAGCGTTTCCTATCGAAAATTTGAGGATTAAATTCTTCTTCAAGCCATAATTGATAACCAGGTTGTCTCGATAAATCCTCAAAATATTGTCGGCTTTGTTCAACAGCATCATTAATGGTCTTATCAGTCACGGTGTCTTGACCAGTTGATTCAAAGGGGTCTCCTTGTTCAGGGATAAAACTATCTTCCAAAAACGACAATGCACCGAAAGGTAATAATGGTTGTAACGAGAAAACAGCGAGAAAGCTGAATATATTAGAAAATACTCATCAAGACCCGTCATCGAGGTTGATGAACAACCACCCTTAAAAGATCAAGAACCAACCTGTTTTTTCCATTCAAAAGAAAAATGTATGTGTGCATTATCAAATGTTTTTTACTTGTATGATATTTTTTTAATGAAAGAATAAAAAAATTAATAATCAGTTCTAGTATATTATTTACCACCCCTGAAATCAAATACAACATATCTATAAAACTACCTATTTATTTGCAATACATGTTTTTAAAACGAGTTTCATATATTCTACATCTATAATTATGACTTAATACATTACTTAATAAAATTTCACTAAATTGAATTCTTCTTTCAAATCGAAGACGATCGAGTACTGCAGATTCATAGTTGTTCTTTCTAGCTTTATTGTATGCGAAACACCATTTTACCATAACATGAATCTTAATGCTTCCAAATGTCACCTTCTTCATACTTCTAGTTTGTGTTCCAGCAAGTTTGGGTGAAGTAGTACTAATTCCATCATAATTAAATCATTTTCGATAGCTTGATCTTTTCTTGCCAACAAAACATTATAATTAGTACTAACAACATCCTTATAGTTTCGGTTGAGTGATGATTGAAACGTGTCGAAATATTGTCCAAACTGCTGCTTCTTTACTGCATCTATTCGATTGTTAAGGAGAGGTACTAACTGCCACAAATTGGAAACTGTTTCACATCCCAAGTACAAGTAATATCCATTTTTTTAACATTTTATTACACGTACATTATCTCCAAGCTTTTCGAAATATATTTTGAGTTGTTTAAGTTCGATAGGAGATATATCATCATCTTGGGAATGAAAATAGTTTAATATGTATCCCTGATTTTTTAAAAGCAAGCTCCATTCTTCTTCAGTAAGCAAAATCGATATGCCACCATAACCACCAATTTTCACACAGCATTCGAAATTACTATTTAAGTCGATTTCGATGTACTTGGTACCACATTTGTTCAAGTTGAATATTCGAGTATTCAAGATCACATTATCATGTTTAGAATCAGTACTCTTTCCTAAACGAGTATCTTCAGTTACCTCCCAGTAATAATCTAAAGTGTAAGGGTAGTGATTCTAAACATGATAATGTGATCTTGAATACTCAAATATTCAACTTGAACAAATGTGGTACCAAGTGTTAAGCCAGTAAATTTATATTTATATTGTTAACAAATTTTATATCAGTTTAGGCATTTTTGTATGGGTATAGGTTTCGCCACATCCTGTAAAATAGAGAAGGAACGTGAATCGCCCTATATATGAGCGAGTGTCAGAAGATGTCAGAAGGGAATGAAGATACCGTCAAAGTAATATTCTGCGTTTCCCAGTCTAAAGAACCGTATTTGTATCTTTGCTAGCAGATGTAATCCCCTCGCCTTGAATCCCCATGTTTAATGATACTTCTGATTAAACGGTAAATATCAAAATCCAATAATTTCGTTCATATACAGTCCATTTCATATCCAGCCACTTTATTAGTGCTCGTCAAGCCATCATTTTATAATAGGCCTCTGAACCGAGACGTTGTTGTGGGTTTGCCCTATCTAAATTCGCAACATTTTTTGGTCATTCGATACGGATTTTCAATCCATTCGAGGCGGACCTTCTGGCCCACTAAGTGCCAAATCCCGCAACATTTTCTAGTAATACCAAACAAATATTCTGGCCCACCAAGTGCCAATAATTCAATCTTTTCATTCCATACAAAGATCCCTGACCTTTCGAAACACCAATTTTCGAAAGGTGGATCAAAGTGAAACAAGGCGAGGGTGCAAGAAAACAGCGGCAATTTCGCGTCTTTTCTTGCGTAGAAGAAAGCCACAAGAATACCGATTTCATAGAAAATCGTCGTTGTAAAGGACTTTCACTTTTGACAAGTTTGGCAGCCGGTTCCAGCACAAGAAGCGGACGTAGCAGAGTTGGAAACCTTGAGCTTGGTCGTCCGATTCAGCACCTAGCATCTACCAACGCAACGGGCGATCATCAGCAGGGCGGCAGACATGCTCCTTTAAGTACGAAGACATCACCAGCGGATTTCGACAAGAAGCTGCTGCAGTGCAGGTCCAGTTCCAGGTATTCTGGTCTAAGTATCCTTCCTCTACCCTTCCTTTTATTCATTATATGTGTATGTGTTTTTTTGACTTCCAGGTTGGTCAATAAACTAATATATAGGTAAGACTATAATACGATGTCGCAAAATAGTGACTTACAAGCCCTGATTCGGGGGCCGCTTAAAGTCAAATTTGACAAGGTTTTCTAGTTTTTTCAATGCCATTAAGAATGAAATTCCAAATAAATCACAATTAATTGAACTTAAACTAAGAATTTCAAAACTAGAGGATACCTGTCTATCTCAGTTTTCAGAGTTACAATTCGAAATAGAAAGTCTTGATCCTGACAATTTTGATATCTCAGAAACAGAATCATTTGAAAATTTTTATTATTCATTAATGTCCAGAGCAAATGAGTATATCCAAATACATTCCACTAATATTTCTAGTTCAACTGATGCAATACTTCATGCAAGTTCAAGTACAATGTCAGCCCAAAGTCCTTCTTCGGTGCAAACAAAGGAAAGTACACGGGTTAAACTTCCCATTATTGAGTTGCCTAAGTTTTCCGGTCAATATGAATATTGGTTGAGATTCCGAGATTCATTTGTATCTTTAATTCATAACAGTACAAAAATTGAACCGGTTGAAAAGTTTCATTACCTTCAAGCTTCTTTAGAAGGAGCAGCGGCAAGATGCATAGAGTCCATAGAATTTTCGATGAAAAAGAGAAAGAAGTGTATTTCCGTGCAAATAATTTAATTAAAAATCATGGTAAAGCGCTTTCGGCTGTTAAGCCATCCTCAGTACCACCTAAAAAGAAAGTATGACATAAAATAGGGGGTTGGAAAAAGTTAACTGTGGAAAAACTAAATTGTTTTAACGTCATGTCATACTCACTTGTCAAGTGTGTACAGGAAAATTGGAGCATAAAGCATTATACCACAGTAAAAACCCATAAAATAGAAGGTCACACCAAGTCACATTTTAAAAACTTTAAAATATTAACAAATTATACAACTGTGGGCAGCCAAGCTACCCAAATTATTTAAACAAAAGACCAGCAGAAGTGCCAAATGCATCGTGGAAGGTGGAAGTGAAATTTGAGACATAACCTGTTCGACATCCCGGTGAAGGAACTGGATGTCAGTCGAAAAGCGCGCGAGATTTAAACTTGAAAACAAAATGTCATAGGCGGGTAAAAATATTTTATGAAGAGTGAATGTGAAGGATTTGAAGAAATTTAATTCATAAGTTAAGAATTTATATTTAATAAATGTTTAATTAATGGTAATGAAAATTAGATAGAAATAGAAATTCGAAAAATTATTTGTTTATATGATAAGCCCAAAAACCTCCCCAAAGTCCCAAAAAACGCGACACGAAAAGAGGAGATAACAGGACAACCCGGTAAGATGAAGGCCAAGAAAAATTTTGTTCATCATTGAGTGAGTCTCCTATGTAAAGGAATGAAAGATCTGTTAAGATTAACTTTAACATTTAAACAATCTGGATTATTGGATAATTCTCTGTTTATTTGAATATCTTCAAGGAAATCAAGTCTGTTATAATTCTTTGATGTGACATTGCGTAAAATTTTTGAATTGGAGTGAGGACTGAAGTTATGATTAAAAGTATGCAAGTGTTCTCCAAAGGTTGAATTAACTTTATTTAAATGTTCATTTATACGAACTTTTAGGGGACGACAAGTTCTCCCTATATAGGTACTATTACAAGAATTGCAAGAAAGTTTATAAATGCCACTTTTGGCTAAGTGGTCTATTTTATCTTTAGAATTGACCAAGCTCTGAGCTAACTTATTATTAGTTCTTAGACATATCGAGATGTTGTCGCATTCTTGGTGAATGCACTGGGATACTTTATTATTAATACTTGTTTGTATGAAAGGAAGTGAAAAATATTTTTTGTTATTATTATGATAATTAGTGATATAAGGAGAATTGTCACGTTTTAGTTTATTATATTTAATTTTATTTATGAGAGAATCGATGATAGAAGGATTATAGAAATTATTATATGCAATTTGTTTGAGAATGTTGATTTCCTTTTTGTAGTTATGTAACAATAGAAAGCTGACATTTTTTGTTGATATGGATGATTTGACAAGTTAGAGATAGAATGGTCCGTTTGAGTAGGTTTTCTATATATAGAGAATTGTAAAATGTCTTGATTTTTGTAAATAGAGATGTCAAGAAAATTAATCGAACAATTCTTTTCAATTTCTAAAGTAAATGAGATTTTAGGATGTATATTATTAAGTTTAGTTAAGAGATGTTGAGCTTTGGGTTCGTTACAATTCAGAAAACATAGGCAGTCATCAACATACCTAAACCAGTGAAGGATCTCGTCGTTGTTGTTGGTCATGATGTGTTTCCTTTCGAGTGAGTACATAAACACGTCAGCTAGAAAAGGAGAGAGACAGCTGCCCATGGCCAGTCCGTCTGGTTGTTTGTATGTCCTGTTATTAAAAACAAAGAAATTTTGAGAAAGGCAAAAATTGAGTAAAGAAAGAATGTCGACGATAACATCGCTGTCAATGTTTTTTTCCCTGAGCAAATCACCAACCATGTCAACAGCTTCCGATTTGGGGACCGTCGTAAACAAATTAGTTACGTCGAAAAAAACCATCTAGGAAATTTCAGGTAAAGTAATCTGACCAAGTTTGTCTGTTAGGTTAAGAGTGTTATTCAGCCCAAATTTGGGCGAAAAGTCCGTGAGTTGTTTAAGTAGTTTAAGAACAAAGCTGGACAGAAAATAAACTGGAGTGTTAGAAAAGCTTACGACTTGTCTAATCGGTATGCCCTCTTTGTGAATTTTAGGCAAGCCATATAAGCGAGGCATTGTAGGGTTACTAGACATTAAAACTCTCGAAGCATCGTGGTCTGAAAGAAAATCTTTGAAATGTATTATGATTTTAGTAGTTTTCCTAACAAAGGTATTAAAAGGATTAGAGGCTAATGTAGAAAAATTATTTTCTTGTAAAAAAACTATCAACCTTGTCCACATAACAAGCTTTATTCAAAATAACCAGACAATTTCCCTTGTCGGCTTTGGAAATTATTAAAAAATCTGTTATTTTATTTTTAAGTTTTTTCAAAGATTTAAGGAATGAGAAAGAAAATTGTGAATTAAGTTTAGAGAGACTTTTTTGACTTTTTCTCAAAATTTCTTTGTTTTTAATAACAGGACATACAAACAACCAGACGGACTGGCCATGGGCAGCTGTCTCCCTCCTTTCCTAGCTGACGTGTTTATGGACTCACTCGAAAGGAAACACATCATGACCAACAACAACGACGAGATCCTTCACTGGTTTAGGTATGTTGATGACTGCCTATGTTTTCTGAATTGTAACGAGCCCATAGCTCAACATCTCTTAACTAAACTTAATAATATACATCCTAAAATCTCATTTACTTTAGAAATTGAAAAGAATTGTTCGATTAATTTTCTTGACATCTCTATTTACAAAAATCAAGACATTTTACAATTCTCTATATATAGAAAACCTACTCAAACGGACCATTCTATCTCTAACTTGTCAAATCATCCATATCAACAAAAAATGTCAGCTTTCTATTGTTACATTCATCGCCTTCTCAATATACCAATGTCCCAAGATAACTACAAAAAGGAAATCAACATTCTCAAACAAATTGCATATAATAATTTCTATAATCCTTCTATCATCGATTCTCTCATAAATAAAATTAAATATAATAAACTAAAACGTGACAATTCTCCTTATATCACTAATTATCATAATAATAACAAAAAATATTTTTCACTTCCTTTCATACAAACAAGTATTAATAATAAAGTATCCCAGTGCATTCACCAAGAATACGACAACATCTCGATATGTCTAAGAACTAATAATAAGTTAGCTCAGAGCTTGGTCAATTCTAAAGATAAAATAGACCACTTAGCCAAAAGTGGCATCTATAAACTTTCTTGCAATTCTTGTAATAGTACCTATATAGGGAGAACTTGTCGTCCCCTAAAAGTTCGTATAAATGAACATTTAAATAAAGTTAATTCAACCTTTGGAGAACACTTGCATACTTTTAATCATAACTTCAGTCCTGACTCCAATTCAAAAATTTTACGCAATGTCACATCAAAGAATTATAACAGACTTGATTTCCTTGAAGATATTCAAATAAACAGAGAATTATCCAATAATCCAGATTGTTTAAATGTTAAAGTTAATCTTAACAGATCTTTCATTCCTTTACATAGGACACTCACTCAATGATGAACAAAATTTTTCTTGGCCTTCATCTTACCGGGTTGTCCTGTTATCTCCTCTTTTCGTGTCGCGTTTTTGGGACTTTGGGGAGGTTTTTGGGCTTATCATATAAACAAATAATTTTTCGAATTTCTATTTCTATCTAATTTTCATTACCATTAATTAAACATTTATTAAATATAAATTCTTAACTTATGAATTAAATTTCTTCAAATCCTTCACATTCACTCTTCATAAAATATTTTTACCCGCCTATGACATTTTGTTTTCAAGTTTAAATCTAGCGCGCTTTTCGACTGACATCCAGTTCCTTCACCGGGATGTCGAACAGGTTATGTCTCAAATTTCACTTCCACCTTCCACGATGCATTTGGCACTTCTGCTGGTCTTTTGTTTAAATAATTTGGGTAGCTTGGCTGCCCACAGTTGTATAATTTGTTAATATTTTAAAGTTTTTAAAATGTGACTTGGTGTGACCTTCTATTTTATGGGTTTTTACTGTTGTATAATGCTTTATGCTCCATTTTTCCTGTACACACTAGACAAGTGAGTATGACATGACGTTAAAACAATTTAGTTTTTCCACAGTTAACTTTTTCCAACCCCCTATTTTATGTCATACTTTCTTTTTAGGTGGTACTGAGGATGGCTTAACAGCCGAAAGCGCTTTACCATGATTTTTAATTAAATTATTTGCACGGAAATACACTTCTTTCTCTTTTTCATCGAAAATTCTATGGACTCTATGCATCTTGCCGCTGCTCCTTCTAAAGAAGCTTGAAGGTAATGAAACTTTTCAACCGGTTCAATTTTTGTACTGTTATGAATTAAAGATACAAATGAATCTCGGAATCTCAACCAATATTCATATTGACCGGAAAACTTAGGCAACTCAATAATGGGAAGTTTAACCCGTGTACTTCCCTTTGTTTGCACCGAAGAAGGACTTGGCCTGGCAAAATGAGCTGGAGCACCATCATGCATGAACCACATTTCATGCAGGGCCTGAAGTGGCAGATCGTCAAATAATTGATTCAAAAAGTCCAAGTAACTATGCCCATTTAAACGTTCTGGCAGAATGTAAGGCCCGACAAGTCGATCCTGGTAAATTCCTGCCCAAACATTTATCGAAAACCTTCTCTGGAAGTTAAACCGACGAATAGCATGGGGGTTTTCATCTGACCAGATGTGACTGTTGTGGCTGTAAAAAAATGAAAGAAAATTAATTTGGCCTACATTTAAAATTTTATTTTTATTTAGTTAATAAACACTACCATATTAATGTTTGCGAATTTTATACGGATAAAAACCAAAAACAAATTCAATTCCTATACAAGTTTGTAGGAGAAGATATAGTAGAAACTGTTGTCAAAACTATATAAACTAAATAAACTGTAAAATATTACATTTTTGGTGAATGCGCCGGTAACAGCAATTTCTTTTATTTTAATTTTAAAATTTACATACCTGTTAAAAACGCCAGAACGCGTAAAACAGCATTCGTCAGTCCAAAGAATATTCTTCAAAAAATTAATATTCTGCTCACATTGGTCTCTCAACCAAGTGCAATATTCCATTCTTGCCGGAAAATCATCTGGTTCTAGTGCTTGGACCTTTTGAAAATGGTAGGGGTGCAGACCGTTTTCCTTTGCAATCCTCCATGCCTAGAGAACATTGTATTACTTATTACTGTTTTACAAACAAACTTCATTTATTTACTTTATTCTGGGATATTCCTAATCTCCTGGCAATTGTCCTTGTACTTGTCTGTGGAGATTCTTCCAGAATGTCTAGTACATCCTCAACTGTATCCAGCTGATCTGCATCGTAATTGCCTGCGTTATCCCGTTGAACCTTCAAGATTCCGGTATCCCTAGCCCGTTGGACTATTCTAACAAAAGTCCGTGGATTAGGAATATTCTGCCTATTCGGAAATCTTCGGCGATATTCCGCGGCAGCTTGATTGGCATTCTGCAGGCATTCCCCATAAAGCAGCATAATATCTACTAATTCCACATTTGTGTAGCGAACCATTTTGAAAAAACAAAACAAAAATGTTCCACTAAACAGTACCGAATAAACACAATGGAGAACTGGCCGCAGATCAAATTGGAATTCGCGAATTTGTAGTATGGTTGTGCCATCTGTTGGAAAGGCAAGCTAGTTATCGAGTCTTAAAGCGCGCTGTAAAAGTTCGCTTTTGAACATGAAGTGGCTGCATAGACTTATAAGCAGAAGTCTATGAGTGGCTGAGAGATACAGAGATCTTTATTATACAGGGCGGACCCAGATCGACTATTCGATAGGTGTAAAAGACAAAAAAATTGGAAGTTCAAATTTTATTTATTAGGGATCGCCCCTGCTTGCTTTAAGAACAATTTCTGCCAAATTTTTATTTCTGAAAAATTAAGTAGGCGTTGACAGGAGCATAAATATTATTTTCTATGTAAGTAGACACCATTTTCTGAAAGATATCGAAAAATTTCATTAAAAAAAGTTGTTCAAAATCAAAATTTATCACCGTATGTCAAGTTTGAAATAATAGGCCTACTTTGGGTTTTTACATTTTGTATCTACTACCCCTTGAGTGATACCTAGTTGTTCTGGTTTGTCAGTTTGGCTTTGCAGTGCTTCAAGTTTGTGAACTTTGTGAAAACACGTTAACCCTTGAATAAAGAATCTATTTAGTTAAATGTTATGGTTTAGGTAGTGTAATGAAATTAAAAACCCAAAGCAAAGATCATCTCCAAAGTAGGCCGATTGTTTTCAAACTTCACATACGGGTATAAATCTTGACTCTGAGCAACTTCTTTTAATGAAATTTTTCGATATCTCTTTCAGAAAATGATGTTTACCAACATAGAAAATAGTATTTATGCTCCTGTCAACACCTACTTAACTTTCGGAAAAAAATTGGCAGAAATTGTTCTTAAAACAAGCAGGGGTGATCCCAATAGATGAAATTTAAACTTCCAAATGTTTTGTCTTGTACACCCAGCGAATAATCGATCGATCTGGGTCCACCCTGTAATAACGAAAATTTTGCGACGTTAATAATAATTATTATGAGAGATGGCGCCAGGAGAGAAACCGACGGCAGCGCTTTTAGGCGATAACTTGACAAGTGACAAGTGACACGTTTGACAGTGGTAATTAGTAATAATAGGTAGCCGCGGAAGCGACGCGAGCGTTGTTTAAAAAAAAAGCCTTATTGAATTTCGGAAACAGTTTCAGTATTCTCCACTACTCCAGTGCTGTTTGTTGACACTAGGTGCGTCGTGCGTGTAATTGTGATGTTAAAAATAGCGGTAATTATTTACTTTCCGGGCACCACACTGATTTTCACAAAAATTCATAAATAACTGATTTCAAGGGCCCTAAACACGAATATGAAAGTTTTAAGTAGCAAACGTCTATTCCAAATTTTCGAAAGTGACGCCTAGGAACGTTTACCGCGCTTGTAAGTTTGGTAGCCTACCTTTTCGCGGCTAACTAAGATTTGAAATTTAAACAATAATAATTCAAGGTAAGTGTTTTTGAGGATTATGGTAATTGTTTACTTTCACTACATCTCCCTGATTTTGGAGATTTTTTTTTGTATAAAAAATTTAGCATAATCTTTTAACTAATTTTGGTAAAATGGTACTTTGCAGTCTTTGCACTTCCCAATTTTTTCTTTTAAATTTTTAGTTGCATACGAAAATCTGGTGTATCATCTTTCCTATAGGTTCTCTATCTTCAAGTCGGTTCACCCTTCTTTGTACTTTCGGCAGCACCCGTCGCCCCGAGTAGGCTACGACAAGGACTGGTATGTGCACCCCCATCGTTCCTGTCTGCCATTATAAAGGAGTAAGCTTCCTTCTTTTTTCATAAGGTGGAGCCCATAACCAAAAACAAGAAGTGGGTATATGCCTCTTACTGTGCCAGTCTGCAATGCAACGATAGGCGTTGTCGTTTGAAAAAAGAAGGGGGCATACAGCCCTTATGGTGGCACTTAGCAACGGTGAACACTGCCGTATGAAGAAAGAACGAACGAAGAGGGCATACGCCCTTTATTTTGGTAGTCGGGAACAATGGGGCATATTATGCCACTTATCGTGATGACGGGCACTGACTCCCAGCAAACGAATGTACAGCCTCAGGTGCACATAGCAGCCCTTGTCGTAGCCTACTCGGGACGGTGGGTTCTGCCGTTCTAACAGAAAAAAAGATACCCCAGATTTTCATATGCAGCCAAAAATTTAAAAGAAAAAAGGGGAGTGAGATATATGGATACAAATTGCAGCGTTATATAAAAAATGCTTATTTTTCAAACACGTGTCTTTGTCTATTATTGTACTGTTCATTGTCTAAAATGCTGACACAATATTTTTAATTGTATAAAACCATTTTTGTAAACAACCCAAGCCCATTAATAAAATACTCCGTCTTGCTGTCACATCTGTTTAAAGAAATAAATTATTTTTTTAAAAAGACCTACCCTGCGTCCGCGGTCGTAATTGGCGCAGTCGGTAGGACCGCGTCGGGAATTTTTCGCTGAAGTTACTCAGTTATCTTGCGAGAAGACTCCTGTCGGTTTTCACCGTTCAACGCGGTCAACGGTTCAACCCCGAACCACCACGACAACGCAGACAACCAGGGCAGGACAGCACAAAGACTGGAAAGCGAAGACTGAAGTTTCATCTGGAAGACGCCTGCTGCACGAAGTGTAAGAGCCAAATCCTTTTGATTCTTGTCCCACCTTTCTAAAGCGAGCTTTTATTAGTCACCGATCCCTGAATAGGATCACGTAATTTAAGGTAGATTTTAAGAAAGACAAACATTCAAACAAAGAAAGAAACTTCCAATTTTGAACTTCACTTTCACTTCCAAAAAAAAATCAATTCATCTTTCATCAACTTTAGTTTTAAGTTAATGAAATTGCATGTCATTCAACGACTTGAGTGAATTAAGCGATTTAATTGTAAACTTAGATATTTCATCAGATCAAAATCTAAGTAATCCATCAACAATGCCTCCAACTCAACAACAACAACCAATTAATTACCAACTTTTAAGACTCTATATAGAAAATATTCCACAATTTTCTGGAGATTCCCATGTTTTAGGAATTTTTATAGATTCTTGTGAATATTTAATTCAGACTTACACTAACAGACAAGATCCAAATGATCCCTTAAATAAATTTCTTCTAAAGGCAATTATAGGAAAATTGACAGGTCGTGCGTTAACTTTAATTGGTTCACGCATTGAATTAAAAACTTGGGAAGAAATAAAAGGTGTACTTCAATTAACCTTTGGCGATAATAGGAATTTAGACTGTCTCGTACAAGATCTTTTAATAATGCAACCCTTTAAAAATGAAAATCCCACTCAATTCGGAGCTCGTTTACAAGATGCTCGAAGTTTAATATTTTCCAAATTAAATTCAACGGAGTTCGCCTCAGAACAAGAACGTAGACTTCATTTGAAAAATTATTCTGATTTAGCCCTTAAAACATTTATTAGAGGTCTTCCTGGACGTTTACAAGACACTGTAAGAATTAAAAATCCGATAACCCTAGAAGCAGCCATATCAAATGTAGTAGAAGAACAAAACTTTTCTTATGCACAAAATCAGTCTAGATTTTTACCAAATCAATTATACAGACAAACACCACAAACAAAAATCCCTATTATGACAAGACAAATCCCAAATCAGACAAACTTTAGACAACCTGTATACCAACATCAACAATCCATGTTTAGACAACCTGTATATCAACAACCTATTCCACAACAACCCGCATTCCAACAGCCCTCATTCCAACAACCTTTATTCCAACGTCAAATGTACCAACAACCTTATCCGAATCAAAATGCATCCCAAAATTATTTTGCTAATCGTCAACCAAACTATTTCCAAACTAAACCCCAATTTCCAACTGGCCCCATCAATATTAGACCAAGATCTAACATCCAACCTATAAAATACCCCACGAATAGACAAGTATTTGGCCCACCTAAAACAAATGTTTTCAAACCCACTGGTAGAAATAATAATTCTAACCAACAAGTATCCCCTATGTCCGGAGTTAGTGTATTTCCCTCACGAGAAATTCACAACATCGAAGAACATATTCCCGAAAATATACCTAATGATTTTTATGATCACGAAATCCAAAATTTTGAATATTATCCCGAAATTCCTCCTGAAATTCCTGAAAATTCCCCAGACTATGTACAGGAATATTATACAGAATTTGACGCACAGCAAAACGAATACTTACCTGAACAAGAAGCCCCCGATTTTGAAAATAACGCAAATTTTTCCAAACCGACTACTTCCAAAATAGCGAGGTAACACCATTAGAATATTTATACCCCGAAGTCGAAAATTTCGAGAGTATAGAAATAAATACGGACAATGAAAACACCGAAGTAGTACCATTAGAATATTTATACCCTGAAACAGAAATTGTAGAAATAAATACCGATAACGACGATAATACTCTAGGCTATATTAAAATCGAAAATCCCTCTTCAAAATTACTTATAGACACGGGCGCAACAAGATCTTTATTAAATCCAAAATTTGTAGAAAAATATTTCCCTGAAACAATCTTTCATGATCCCTTCGTAATAAAAACATGTCATGGAGAAGAAAGTTGTAGATTTAAAGCAGAAATTCCCCTTTCAAGAATATTGCCTGTAGAAAACGACGAAACCATAATTTTCTATTTATATGATTTTCACGATTATTTCACTGGTTTAATAGGATTCCCCGATATAAAACGATTAGGATTTAAAATTGACCTTCCAAATAACTTCTTTTACAACGATCAGATACAACTTCCAATTTTTTATAGAGAAAAACAAAACCAACAACATATTGTGAAATTAAATGCTCACGAAATTATTAAAACAAAATTACCGGTTAACGTTTACAATGTCGACGTAATTATTCCAGAAATGCAAATTCAAAATTGTTATATCCCAGAAACACTTTCTCAAGCGAAAAATGGTTATGCATATACTGAAATTCAAAATTTATCCGACGAAAGTAAGACACTACACTTTTCACAACCTCTTACGGTAATTTCATTTCCCGACTCAAAAAAAGAACGTTTTGAAATTTTCAATATAGAAGACATTAAACCAAATTTTTATTCACATAACAAAATCGACATTAATAATTTGATTCGAACTGATCACCTTAATTCAGAAGAAAAATCTAAAATAATATCTCTCTGTAAAGAATTTTCCGATATTTTCCATAAGGAAACTGATCAACTCTCATTCACCAACCAAATTAAACATGAAATCAAAACGACAGACGAAATTCCAGTGCATACAAAATCTTATCGTTACCCTTTTATACATAAAGAAGAAGTTAAAAACCAAATTGAAAAAATGTTAAATGACGGAATTATTAGGCCCTCAGTCAGTCCTTGGTCCTCACCAATTTGGATTGTCCCAAAAAAATTAGACGCCTCTGGCAAGCGTAAATGGAGACTAGTTGTTGACTATAGAAAAATTAACGAGAAAACAATTGACGACCGATATCCCCTTCCGAACATAAATGATATCCTTGACAAATTAGGCCGATGCCAGTATTTTTCAACGCTTAACTTAGCTTCAGGTTTCCACCAGATAGAAATGCACCCGAACAGTATACAAAAAACCGCCTTTAACGTCGAACATGGTCATTACGAATATACCCGTATGCCCTTTGGACTTAAAAATGCACCAGCGACCTTCCAAAGAGTTATAGATAACATACTACGTGACCTTCAAAATAAAATATGTCTAGTTTATATGGACGATATTATTATATTTTCAAGTTCCTTAGATGAACACATTAAAAATTTAAAACTCGTTTTCCAAAAGTTACGCGATTCTAGAATGAAAATTCAGCTAGATAAATCCGAATTTTTAAAGAAGAATGTAGAATTTTTAGGACATATTATAACCCCTCAAGGAATTAAACCTAACCCTAACAAAATCGAAGCTATCCAGAAATTCCCTATTCCAAAGACAGCTAAGGAAATAAAATCTTTTCTAGGTCTAATTGGCTATTACCGAAGATTCATAAAAGACTTCGCGAAAATAACAAAACCCTTTACTAAATGCCTCAAAAAGGGAGAAAAAATAATTCAGGACGAGCAGTATATTAAAGCCTTTAACCTCTGTAAAAACTTATTAACTAATGACCCAATTCTCCAATATCCTGACTTCACAAAACCCTTCAACCTTACCACAGATGCTTCGAATTTTGCAATCGGTGCAGTACTCTCACAAGGTCCTATAGGCCAAGACTTACCAGTAGCGTACGCTTCGCGCACATTAAACCCTGCTGAATGTAACTATTCGACAATAGAAAAAGAATTACTCGCAATCGTCTATGCAACTAAGTACTTTAGGCCGTACCTTTTCGGAAACAAATTTAAAATAATTACAGACCATAAACCACTACAATGGTTGTTTTCCCTCAAAGATCCAAATTCGCGACTAGTACGATGGAGACTTAAACTGGAAGAATATTCATACGAAATTATTTACAAAAAAGGAAAAACTAACACCAATGCAGACGCCTTATCTCGAATTGAAATAAACGCTATAGAAAACGCCTCAGTTTTAGCAGATCCCGGAGATATCGATAACGTAATAGAATCTTACTTACAAAACGAAGAACAACTTCCCGAAATACCACAACAATCCTTAAACGAGATTTTACAAATACCCGAAAATGACCCAAAAATAAAAATTATTTCTGACATTCAATTAGTTCCACCTCGAAAAACCTCTACTGTACATACCTCTCATGAAAATCCGATTTTTGTAATACCGATTACTGAAAAATGTTTAAATTGCTATAACAACCAAGTATTAATATCTACTAGTAACAAAATTAACAATAAAATTGTAATTCAGTCAAAACCTTTTAATGAAAAATTTAGGTTAACTGTAACCTTGCCTCTTCAAAATTTAGAAGAAAATATTATTTCATTTATTAAAGAATATATTCCAAACAATAAGACTTATTGCCTATTTTTTAAAGATTTAGGAATTGTCCCGCAATTTATTAAAACAGTTCAAAAAACCTTTCGTAACAACGCCTTCAAACTAGTACAAAGTACTACACTTTTAGAAGATGTACAGGAACAAGACGTCCAACAAGAAAAAATAAAATTTCATCATGAAACTAAAACCAACCATAGAGGAATAAATGAAACTGAACTTTCTCTTAAAAGGAAATATTTTTGGCCTAACATAACAACAGATATTCAAAAATACATCAATAACTGCGAAATATGTCAAATCTCTAAATATGATAGATCACCACCTGTAGTAAAATTCAAAATACCACCAACGTGTACTAAACCCTTTCAAGTTATCCATATGGATACGTTTCAAATGGATAATCAAAAATTCCTAACAATTATTGACGCATTTTCTAGATATGCACAAGCTTACAAAATTTCAGGCGCAAATGCCATAAACACTGTTGATTCTTTATTGAACTTCGCTACTCATCATGGCCTTCCCAGAACTATAATAACAGACGGAGGAAAAGAATTTGATAACACTACTTTAAAAGATTTTGCAAAAATACACAAAATTAATCTTCATTTCTGTACGCCGCATAATTCAAATAGTAATTCCCCTGTCGAGAGATTACACTCCACGCTTATTGAGCACATACGCTGCTTACGAATAAAAGAAAAGTCAATTTCACTAGAACAATCAATGCAGTATGCAATTCTCGCTTATAATAACTCCATCCATTCAGTAACGAAACAAACACCTTTCGAAGTTATTTCTGGACACACTGATAGTATAGACCCTCTAGACCTCACTTATGAAAACCTAGTAAATGTTTATATTCAAGACCATCGCGACAGAACAAAATATTTGTACGAAAAAATACATGACCTTAATCAAAATTTCAAAGAAAAACTTACTCTTAAGCGTAACGAAAATAGAGAAGAACCAATAGAATACCCCGAAAATTCAAAGGTATATTTAAAAGAACACTTTAGATCAAAATCGAAACCAAAATTTAAACCAGTAACTTTAAAGAAAAATGAAAACATAAAAGCAATATTGGAAAAAGATAAAATTGTACACAAGAAAAATTTAAAGAAACCCCGGAAACTAACTGAAAACCCTTCTTTTCAGGATGAAAATGAAGACGTTATTGACCTTACTGATGACTCTCCTTGTACACATACAAGCTGAACCCGAACTTGACATAACCCGACTAAGCGACACCCCTGGACTTTTACCTTTCAGAACATGAAAAGCCAAAATTATAAATAATCAACATGTTTTCTTACATTATATCAAACTAAGCGAAATTAGGAAACAAGTAGAAATGCTTAATAACTCTTATAAACTATTAAATATCACTATATCTAAGGAAAGTAATATTATGTTAGCCCCTAGTATTCAAAACAATTATGCAAGCTTACAACCACTTTTATTAGACATAGAAATAAAATTATCAAATATCATATTTACTCCAAACTTAAAGGTTAGACAAAAACGAGGTTTATTTAACATAGCAGGAACCTTTAATAAGTGGCTTACAGGCACATTAGACGCAAATGACGGAGAACGATACGATAAAGCTATCGAAACTCTTACAAATAATCAAAAGAAAATTGTTTACGAAGTAAATTCCCAAATTTCACTTTCTAAAAAACTTACTGAAAAGTATTCCAAGACAATACAGACAATTGTGGAAAATCAAAAAAGAATAACAAACTTTATTAATAAATATGAAGGACTACTTAGATCCGAAACTGATTCTTTTTACAAGAATACTATTTTTCTAACTCTAATAAATCAAATTTTCATTAACGGGAATATAATCTTTAACTTTCTAGATGACATAGAAAACGCTGTAACCTTTGCTAGATTACGTACAGTACATCCTGACGTACTAAAAATCAATGATCTTAACGAAATCTTACTAGAACTTAAAGCTTTTCATTCGAAAAATGAATTGATAAATCTATCCTTATATGATTGGTATTCAATAATCAAAGTAACTTGCCATTTATCAAATGACACGCTAATATTCGCTTTAGAATTCCCAATAACCCTTAAAGACTCCTTCGATTATTTTCATTTATATCCAATTCCGACACACAATCATACTATTTTGATTCCTTTAAAACCCTACCTGGCTCTTACGAAATCAGCTTACCAATATATATGAGTACCCTGTCAAGAAATTGGTGACATCTCCTATTGTATGCAAGAAAAGCTCCAAAGTAATCCAGAAGAAGATTGTATAGTCTCACTCATTCACGGGAAACCGAAGAATTGCCAATACACCGAAGTCCAAGAGTTTGAAGAAATTATTGAAAAAATTAACGAAGAACATGTTATCATAATTTCGAGACGCCCCTTCCAAATTCAATCAAACTGCCAAAATCAAGAAACACGAGTTCTGCAAGGACCACACCTAATCAGGATACCATCAAATTGTAGCATCGAAGTAAACGACAAAAAGTATGGAAATCAAAGGACAAAGCAAAAAATACGTCCAATGATTCTTCCGAATATTTTAAATCAAAATTTTACGACAAATGTAAGGAAGTTAGGAAGGCTGCAGATTGATCAAGTCCCACTTTCGGAAATATATAGCATACAAAAGAGTATAAATTCTCTAAATCCAGTAAAAATCGATGAAATCGATAACAATACCAAAATCAATTGGGTATTATGGATCCTACTAGCCACGGCGATCACCATCACCGCAGTAACTTACCTGTATCTGAAATATTGGAAACCAAGATTATCAAAAGGGAAGAAATTGGCTCCTTCAGCGATATTCATCCCCGAAGTCACCCTCTAAGGATGGAGGAGATATATGGATACAAATTGCAGCGTTATATAAAAAATGCTTATTTTTCAAACACGTGTCTTTGTCTATTATTGTACTGTTCATTGTCTAAAATGCTGACACGATATTTTTAATTGTATAAAACCATTTTTGTAAACAACCCAAGCCCATTAATAAAATACTCCGTCTTGCTGTCACATCTGTTTATAGAAATAAATTATTTTTTTAAAAAGACCTACCCTGCGTCCGCGGTCGTAATTAGTGCAAGGATTGCAAAGTAAAATTTTATCAAAATTACATAATTAAATAAAAGATCATGCTGAATTTCATAAGGACACAGGTATACAAAAAATCACCAAAAATCAGGAAGAAGTAGTGAAAGTAAACAATTATCATAATCCTCAAAAACACTTAGCTTCAATTATTATTATTTAAATTTCAAATCTTAGTTAGCCCCGAAAAGGTAGGCAACCAAATTTATAGCGAGTTCATTGCCAATCTAATCAAAAGTTACTAAGAAATTGCGAAAATCCCAGCGCGGTAAATTTAAATTTCAAATCTTAGTTAGCCGCGAAAAGGTAGGCAACCAAATTTACAGCGAGTGACTTGCCAACCTAATCAAAAGTTACTAAGAAATACGAAAATCCCAACGCGGTAAACATTCCTGAAGGTGAAGGGCTCTCTTTCGAAAATTTCAAATCAGTATAATTTATAAAATAGATGATTACTACCTAAACTTTTTTCGGATTCGGGTATAGCGCCATCGAAAATAGTTATTTACGATTTTTTGTGAAATCCACGTGGTGCTGGGAAAGTAGGTATTGGTATTAGTTGTACCATGGCGCGTGCTGTGAAAAGTGTAATGAAAAGGTTATCTTGAGGAATATGTGTCAGTAAGGTGATGAACGCGGAAAGGTATGCTAACACCCTGTTATTGTCCCAGCAACCAGGTAAATTCATAAACTCATTTATTTTTTCGTATAACGCAACGGCAACGTCGCGGCCGGTGCCATGTGCTCCACCATAGGGTCGCAGTTACGTGCGTTCAGGTGCGCCTCGTTACGTGGGATTTGGGATAAATTGCCCCGTTATTTAAACATGCAGTAAAAAATTATTTTTTTGCGTTTTCGGCATATATCTACCTCTCTGACGACGTGGTTAAAATTAATGTATTTATGAATAAATCACCCTGTATATACGTGCACACAGCCCCGCACTCCTTTGTATTAAATTGCGATATGGCAAATCTGGCTGAGAAGTACAGGAAATTGTCCACCAAGAGGGCTAACCTCGACGTAGATATTTGGTTTCTAAACTCTTGTTTGAGAGAACACGTTACTCCTACTTTTGCACGAGTGAAAACCTCCAAGAACGTCCCACCTAAACACCGAGAGGAACTGGAAATCAGAATCATTAAATCACAAGTTCGTTCCCATTATTCTAAGCTCAATTTTGTAAACTGCGAAATGAAAAAAGTTTATAATGATTTGTTAAGCAACGTCGAAGGTGAGTCACTTAATTTTCTTCTTAACGACATAACCGATGAAGTTTCCTTCAGTAAAAATGTCAAATTTCAAAGAGTGAGATCTAAACTTAACAATTTGATTCACCAACGTAAATGTTTTTTTAGAGATCGTTGGCATAATCCACAAAAAAAATATTCCAATTTTATTTTCCATGATAGGATCAAGAATCTCTCGGACGTGACTTTTAACGAGGATGAGTTAGGCATCCTGAGACTTGGCCTCAAACATACCTTTTCAACACCTTTGTCTGAGAGTGACCTCTTGAGTTTTTCAGTCGAAATCGACGTTCTTATTGAACAATTAAATATATCTTATAAAAAGAAAAAATCTATTCGTAATGAATGTTATAATATCTTATATCGTTTTCAAAAAAGTCTCTCTAAACTTAATTCACAATTTTCTTTCTCATTCCTTAAATCTTTAAAAAAACTTAAAAATAAAATAACAGATCATAATTTAATAATTTCCAAAGCCGACAAGGGAAATTGTCTGGTTATTTTGAATAAAGCTTGTTATGTGGACAAGGTTGAGAGTTTTTTTACAAGAAAATAATTTTTCTACATTAGCCTCTAATCCTTTTAATACCTTTGTTAGGAAAACTACTAAAATCATAAAACATTTCAAAGATTTTCTTTCAGACCACGATGCCTCGAGAGTTTTAATGTCTAGTAACCCTACAATGCCTCGCTTATATGGCTTGCCTAAAATTCACAAAGAGGGCATACCGATTAGACCAGTCGTAAGCTTTTCTAACACTCCAGTTTATTTTCTGTTCAGCTTTGTTCTTAAACTACTTAAACAACTCACGGACTTTTCGCCCAAATTTGGGCTGAATAACACTCTTAACATAACAGACAAACTTGGTCAGATTACTTTACCTGAAGTTTCCTTGATGGTTTCTTTCGACGTAACTAATTTGTTTATGACGGTCCCCAAATCGGAAGCTGTTGACATGGTTGGTGATTTGCTCAGGGAAAAAACATTGACAGCGATGTTATCGTCGACATTCTTTCTTTACTCAATTTTTGCCTTTCTCAAAATTTCTTTGTTTTTAATAACAGGACATACAAACAACCAGACGGACTGGCCATGGGCAGCTGTCTCTCTCCTTTTCTAGCTGACGTGTTTATGGACTCACTCGAAAGGAAACACATCATGACCAACAACAACGACGAGATCCTTCACTGGTTTAGGTATGTTGATGACTGCCTATGTTTTCTGAATTGTAACGAACCCAAAGCTCAACATCTCTTAACTAAACTTAATAATATACATCCTAAAATCTCATTTACTTTAGAAATTGAAAAGAATTGTTCGATTAATTTTCTTGACATCTCTATTTACAAAAATCAAGACATTTTACAATTCTCTATATATAGAAAACCTACTCAAACGGACCATTCTATCTCTAACTTGTCAAATCATCCATATCAACAAAAAATGTCAGCTTTCTATTGTTACATTCATCGCCTTCTCAATATACCAATGTCCCAAGATAACTACAAAAAGGAAATCAACATTCTCAAACAAATTGCATATAATAATTTCTATAATCCTTCTATCATCGATTCTCTCATAAATAAAATTAAATATAATAAACTAAAACGTGACAATTCTCCTTATATCACTAATTATCATAATAATAACAAAAAATATTTTTCACTTCCTTTCATACAAACAAGTATTAATAATAAAGTATCCCAGTGCATTCACCAAGAATGCGACAACATCTCGATATGTCTAAGAACTAATAATAAATTAGCTCAGAGCTTGGTCAATTCTAAAGATAAAATAGACCACTTAGCCAAAAGTGGCATCTATAAACTTTCTTGCAATTCTTGTAATAGTACCTATATAGGGAGAACTTGTCGTCCCCTAAAAGTTCGTATAAATGAACATTTAAATAAAGTTAATTCAACCTTTGGAGAACACTTGCATACTTTTAATCATAACTTCAGTCCTGACTCCAATTCAAAAATTTTACGCAATGTCACATCAAAGAATTATAACAGACTTGATTTCCTTGAAGATATTCAAATAAACAGAGAATTATCCAATAATCCAGATTGTTTAAATGTTAAAGTTAATCTTAACAGATCTTTCATTCCTTTACATAGGAGACTCACTCAATGATGAACAAAATTTTTCTTGGCCTTCATCTTACAGGGTTGTCCTGTTATCTCCTCTTTTCGTGTCGCGTTTTTGGGACTTTGGGGAGGTTTTTGGGCTTATCATATAAACAAATAATTTTTCGAATTTCTATTTCTATCTAATTTTCATTACCATTAATTAAACATTTATTAAATATAAATTCTTAACTTATGAATTAAATTTCTTCAAATCCTTCACATTCACTCTTCATAAAATATTTTTACCCGCCTATGACATTTTGTTTTCAAGTTTAAATCTCGCGCGATTTTCGACTGACATCCAGTTCCTTCACCGGGATGTCGAACAGGTTATGTCTCAAATTTCACTTCCACCTTCCACGGTGCATTTGGCACTTCTGCTGGTCTTTTGTTTAAATAATTTGGGTAGCTTGGCTGCGCACAGTTGTATAATTTGTTAATATTTTAAAGTTTTTAAAATGTGACTTGGTGTGACCTTCTATTTTATGGGTTTTTACTGTTGTATAATGCTTTATGCTCCAATTTTCCTGTACACACTTGACAAGTGAGTATGACATGACGTTAAAACAATTTAGTTTTTCCACAGTTAACTTTTTCCAACCCCCTATTTTATGTCATACTTTCTTTTTAGGTGGTACTGAGGATGGCTTAACAGCCGAAAGCGCTTTACCATGATTTTTAATTAAATTATTTGCACGGAAATACACTTCTTTCTCTTTTTTCATCTATATATACGTGCACACAGCCCCGCACTCCTTTGCATAGAATTTTCGGCAAGCAATTATGATCTCGCATGGAAGGTTCTATGTGACAGATTTGAGAATAAACAGCTTATGATTCATAATCATATCAAAGCGTTGTTTAACATAAGGGAAATAAAAACACCTTCTTCTAATGCATATCGTGACTTAGTCGACACTATTTCGAAAAATTTACGATCACTAGAGACATCAGGTGTCCCTACCCTACAGTGGGACCCTTTAATAATTTTTATGCTCACCAGAAAGATAGATGCAGTCATTTGGTCGGTGGGAACTTCAATCATTTGAAGATACTTTGCCAACATTGGATGAATTTAAAAAATTCTTATCTAGTCGTGCGGACTATTTAGAAAAATTAAATTTGCATAAGCAACCTGAACAAAATAAGAAATTCGAAAAATCAGAAATAAAAAATAGATTCAAACCTCATGAAACGCAAAAGTCATTTCTTGCAGCTACAGAAAAACAAAAAAATAAATATACTTGTTTCATATGCAAAGAAAATCATTCCATTTTCAAATGTTTACAATTCTTGGCACTTTCAATCGCAGATAGACGCAAGAAAATTGAAAGTTTTAAGTTTAAATCTATGCACAAATTGTTTTAGACGCAACCACCAGTCGCAGACTTGTAAATTTGATCATTGTAAGTTATGTCCACAAAAGCATAATACCTTACTGCACCAAGTGGAGCCTATATAAGTAATCCTGAATCTGCTCCAGAACGCACCTTCACACGCTGTAATTATTCAGGACAGACAAAGGGTCTTCTTGAAACTGCACAAGTTAATGTTTTTAACAATCACAATAAGAAATTTGTGTGCAGGGTAGTTATTGATAATGGATCTATGTCAAATTTTATTTCTGAAGAGCTTGTAAAAAAATGGGCATAGCAATGAATCAAGAACAATGTACGGTTCTTGGTGTTGCTCGTTCGCAGTCAAATGTAGATAATTCGTTTACAATAAGGGTATCTTCTATGCATGCTGAATATTCAACTGAATTTTCTTGTTTAGTGGTTTCCGAAGTTACTGATTTCCTGCCAGATGTGCCATTCGACCCGTCCCAATTGCAGATTCCCCCATTTTTAACTTTGGCAGATCCATCATTTTACAAAACCGGTAAAGTTGATTTGCTTGTAGGAGTTGAGGTATATAATGAAATTATCTGTGATGATAGGATTAAGCTAGGAGGGAATAAGAAACCTGGTGCCCAAAACACGTATTTTGGTTGGATAATTTCTAAGTCTTTACGCAATGTCATTCTTTCCTCGTCAAATTCAAGGTCGACACGAACGCAGTGTCATTTTTGTCAAAGTGTAGATATCCAAAAGCAGCTTTCAAAATTCTGGGAACTTGAGGAGGTAAATTCAAAACCACCACTCAGGAGGAAGAACAGCTTGCGGAAAAAAACTTTTCGGATACATTTCAGCGAGATTCAACTGGACGTTTCATTGTTTCAGTGCCTCTGAAGGACACCATCGACAAATTGGGCCATTCTTCAGAGCGCGCACGTCAAAAATTTTTGAGTCTAGAGCGCAAATTGAACTCTAAACCCAAAATGAGGCAGATGTATGTAGACTTCATGAAAGAATATGAAGATTTGTCTCATATGACAAAATTCGAGCCCAGGGAAGGCCAGGTGGTTTTTTATTCACCACATCATGGAGTTTTAAGAGAAGATAGTTGCACTACTAAACTGAGGGTTGTCTTTAATAGTTCCGCTCCGTCATCTTCTGGTTTATAATATAATAGTCTTCAAATGGTTGGCCCTACTATTCAAGACGATCTAGTTTCCATTATTCTAAGATTCCGACAGCATGCTAATGTCGTGACAGCTGACATTTGCAAGGACGAATTGCAGACCTTCTCTCTCAATACTGTCACATATGGCACAGCTAGTGCCCCATTTCTAGCAACAAGGTGTATTAAACATCTAGCCTTAGATTACGAATCTTTTCCACAGGTTTCCCAAACGATACATAGAGATTTTTACGTAGATGATCTTTTAACTGGGTCAAACACCATTGAAAATACAATTAAGCTTAGTCAAAAAATTTCAGCCGTTTTGCATTCAGGTTGTCTAGAACTCCGGAAATGGAGATCTAATAATTGCGGCAAATATCTCATCTAAAGATGATCATCATTTGGCAGCCCAGAAAGTACCAAAACCTTAGGGCTCTATTGGTCTTGTAGAAAGATTATTTTTCATTCCAAATACAAAGTGTCTGTAAAAATAAGCGTGTCACTAAACGTGTAATACTTTCTGATGTGGCTAGAATTTTTGATCCTCTTGGATTAACTAGTCCTGTTGTTGTTGTTGCCAAAATCATGCTGCAATCATTATGGTCATTAAAACTATCTTGGGATCAAGAAGTGCCCCCAGATATTGCCTCAAGATGGATTTCTTTTAAAAATGAATTACCAGAACTAAATTCTTTGCAAATTCCTCGACATGTTGTCTGCATCGAACCGATAAGCATTCAATTACATGGTTTCTCAGACGCATCTCAAAATGCTTATGGTGCTTGCATATTCATTAGGTCGGTAGACTGTCACAATCACGTTCACGTCAAACTTCTTTGTTCTAAAACAAGGGTGGCTCCAACAAAATCAATTAGCATCCCTCGATTGGAATTATGCGCAGCACTAGTTTTAGCCAAACTCTTGGAAAAGGTTAATAAGGCAATGACACTTGCCTGACAAGTGCTATCTTTGGAGTGATTCCACAGTTACTCTAGCATGGATTCGGTCAGAACCTCATATTCTCCAAACATTTGTTGGCAATAGAGTGACAACAATCCAACAACATTCTGACATCAATAGCTGGAGATATGTCCCAACAAATTCAAATCCAGCGGACATTTTGTCCAGGGGATTAACTCCAAAGGCTTTAGCAAACGCAGATTCCTGGTTTTCTGGTCCTCCATGGTTATTTCAGACCGAGTCAAATTGGCCTGATGACCTATCAAAACAAAATAAGTTAACCAATGAAGTCCCTGAAATGCGGAAGTCAACTCGTTGATACATGAACATGTTGATAACAATCAACTGTTTCCATTTACTCGATTTTCATCCCTAAATAAAATAAAGCGTGCATCAATATACTGCTTTAGGTTTATTCATAAATTAAAAAACCCCGAGAATAAACGAGTCGGTTCTCTAACCCACGAGGAGCTCCAGCAAGTAATGGAAATATTAGTTAAAATTGCCCAAAGGGAGTCTTTTCCTCAAGATTTACACGATCTTCAAAAATTTAAATCCGTTTCAAAATCTAGTAAATTGATGCCTTTAACTCCTTTTTTGCAAGATGGAATCATTCGGGTAGGAGGAAGACTTAAACATTCGCCGTATCCATACCCTAAAAAACATCCTGCCATATTATCAACAAAACATCATTTAACCTTTTTAATTTTTAAACATACACACCATAATCTTCTTCATTGTGGGCCGCAGTCCGTGAAAATTATTGGCCTGTTGCAGGTAAATGTCTTGCCAAACGTTTAGTAAGAGAGTGTATGGTTTGTTTTAAATTTAATAATCCAAAAACACAACTCCCTGTAATGGGTAACTTGCCTGCCGCACGAATCACACCAAGACCGCCATTCTTCGATACTGGTGTGGATTATGCGGGACCATATATTATTAAAGATCGCAAAGGTCGGAGTTCCAAAATGAACAAGTGTTATTTGTGTCTTTTCGTGTGCCTCGTTGTCAAAGCCCTACACTTTGAATTGGTGTCCAATCTTAGTACTGATGGGTTCCTTGAAACCTTTCTCCGTTTCATTTCACTTTGGGGTCGACCAGCTAATATATATAGCGACAACGGCAGCAACTTTGTAGGCTCCTATAATAAACTTATAGAATTAGGGTTGTTTTTAAAATCAAATAATCCCAATATTACCGCACTGGCAGAAGCCAAATATGAATGCAAATGGAATTTTATAACTGCGTATTCCCCTCACCAGGGAGGACTTTGGGAAGCCGGTGTTAAGTCCTGTAAATATCATATTAAACGAGTCCTTGCGAATGCATATTTAACATTCGAAAGTTTTTACACAGTACTTACTCAAATAGAAGGTATACTCAATAGTAGACCGTTAACACCTCTTTCAACAGACCCAAACGATTTGGAAGTCCTAACACCTGCACATTTCCTAATCGGTCGCTCCCTCCAATCACTCCCATACCCTAATCTAGACCAAATACCTGCCAACCGATTATCATACTACGAGAAATTGCAACAGTTAAAACAACACTTCTGGACAAGATGGTCCTCAGAATACATTTCACAGCTGCAAATACGAACAAAATGGAAGACCAATGCACAAAACATAAGTATTGGCACAATGGTTGTCATTAAAAATGGAAATGTTCCTCCATTCCAGTGGCGCTTAGGGCGTGTAATCGCTCTGCATCCCGGAGACGATGGAGTAGTTAGAGTTGTTTCTTTTTGGTGTCATAAAACGCTCTGTAGTGAAATTGTGTCCTCTTCCAACAGACCAAAGTTGCAAAGAAGAGTGATTTAGTTTAAGCATTTATGTAATCTAGAGCCACTAGAGGCCATGTAAGTTAGGTTAAGCATTTTTATGTTCATGCTGTGTTGAAAGACTCTCTTTCAAGGCGGGGGCTATGTTAAGCCAGTAAACTTATATTTATATTGTTAACAAATTTTATATCAGTTTAGGCATTTTTGGAATGGTATAGGTTTCGCCACATCCTGTAAAATAGAGAAGGAACGTGAATTGCCCTATATATGAGCGAGTGTCAGAAGATGTCAGAAGGGAATGAAGATACCGTCAAAGTAATATTCTGCGTTTCCCAGTCTAAAGAACCGTATTTGTATCTTTGTTAGCAGATGTAATCCCCTCGCCTTGAATCCCCATGTTTAATGATACTTCTGATTAAACGGTAAATATCAAAATCCAATAATTTCATTCATATACAGTCCATTTCATATCCAGCCACTTTATTAGTGCTCGTCAAGCCATCATTTTATAATAGGCCTCTGAACCGAGACGTTGTTGTGGGTTTGCCCTATCTAAATTCGCAACACCAAGTACATCGAAATCGGCTTAAATAGTAATTTCGAATGCTGTGTGAAATCAGGGATACATATTAAACTATTTTTATTCCCAAGATGATGATATATCTCCTATCGAACTTAAACAACTCAAAATATATTTCGAAAAGCTTGGAGATAATGCACGTGTAATAAAATGTTAAAAAAATGGATATTACGTGTACTTGGGATGTGAAACAGTTTCCAATTTGTGGCAGTTAGTAGAATAGATGCAGTAAAGAAGCAGCAGTTTGGACAATATTTCGACACGTTTCAATCATCACTCAACCGAAACTATAATTATGTTGTTAGTACTAATTATAATGTTTTGTTGGCAAGAAAAGATCAAGCTATCGAAAATGATTTAATTATGATGGAATTAGTACTACTTCACCCAAACTTGCTGGAACACAAACTAGAAGTATGAAGAAGGTGACATTTGGAAGCATTAAGATTCATGTTATAGTAAAATGGAGTTTCGCATACAACAAAGCTAGAAAGAACAACTATGAATCTGCAGTACTCGATCGTCTTAGATTTGAAAGAAGAATTCAATTTAGTGAAATTTTATTGAGTAATGTATTAAGTCATAATTATAGATGTAGAATGAAACTCGTTTTAAAAACATGTATTGCAAATAAATAGTTTTATAGATATGTTGTATTGATTTCAGAGGTGGTAAATAATATACTAGAACTGATTATTAATTTTTTTATTCTTTCATTAAAAAAATATCATACAAGTAAAAAACATTTGATAATGCACACATACAATTTTCTTTTGAATGGGAAAAACAGGTTGGTTCTTGATGTTTTAAGGGTGGTTGTTCATCAAGCTCGATGACGGGTCTTGATGAGTATTTTCTAATATATTCAGCTTTCTCGCTTCCTTTAATGTATACTCGATCACTCTTGTCGGTAATGTGTTGAACAATGTTGGAAAATTTGTGTAGGGGAATAAAACCATCCATCCACCTAATTCCATGATGGTTTTCTGTGAGCCAAACTGCTTGTTTATGAAAGTAAGTAGGTAAGAGGTTCATTTGAAATGGCGGTTTAAACACAATGTGAAATTTTTTACCATCATAGGCAGCAAATTCTTTAACAATAAATTTATTGTTTTCAACTTTAAATCCTTGCACATCGACTACCACACTCATATTTTTAAATTAGGAAATTCCTTAAAAACTTCTTTTTTCTTTTGATAATAGTCAATATAACTTTTTAATTCTTTTAAATCTCTCTGAAATTGTTCAATCCTCTCTTGAAGGAGCATTGTAAACTAATGGAAAATTTTAGATTACTAACTTTTTATTATTAAATTTGACACATGCGCACTTCAAATTTGTCGCACAATTTTTGTCAGTGGGTTGTAAGCAAATAGTTTATCATGTAGTATTAAACAATAAGCTGATGTTTTGTCAGGTATATCTTTACTTGTTTCAAATTCTACTCTCATTACAATAGATCCTACTTCGACAGCATCTTTCTGATACAGACAATTTATGTATGCAATAGGTGCAATTTCTTTAAATGTTTTAGGCGAGAAAACAGGTTCCACCGATCCATCGTAATAAGATTTTCTGAATGACGAGAACATTTCATAGAGATAGGCATACTTATTATTTTCGAAATCCAAGTACATGTCAGAGTATGGATATTTATCTGAATTCAAAAACACTCTAATATTTCTAAGGTTACAATTATCAAATTTACTCATATCGGCAGTAACATTCCCCCTTTTGTTTGTTTGAAATGCAACAATCACGTGACGCGGTGTTTCAACTTTTGTTGAAGTTTTTACAGGCCAATTATGTCTGGTAGTTTTCAGTAACTCCGGATATTCTATAAGTTCCCAACTTCTAAATGCAATAAGAATTTCATCTCCTTTATTAATTAGTTTTGTAAAATATAATTCCCTTTCTATATCAACGATGACGTGAGGTACAACCCACTCTATTTTCGACACCGTTATCTTTGGAATTTCGTGTGGGTCTGTGCTGATGACGGCATTTTTATCATCGTTTGTTCTAACTAAAATTAATTCTTGCCTAGCATTTAAAAGAACCGTTTTAAAATCCTCAAAAAATCCCATTATTGTGTTCATAGGAATGCACACATTAAAGTGCTCTTTGGAGTCGACCAATGTGTTTTCTTGATTTAACAACCAATCGGCATTGTGTAATTTTTTTACTTCATTTTCGGTGTGAGACAGATAACCCTTAATTGTGGAACTTATACCAACATCCCTAACGGAATCGATAGTAACACCATTTAATTGATACCGGATTTCGTTGAATAGGAAAGCAATTCCATTATTTACAAACTCTAATTTTGCTGAAACTTTATCATTCTGATCTGTTAATTTTCCCTCGATGTATAGAAAACTTTCACAGGGTAAAGTATATTTACCAATTTCCTGTATAGAAATAATAATTTCATCATTGTATTCAAATTTTTTCGAAGACTGTGAATCATAAGTATGTAATAATTCTTTTCGGCAAACAGAATTGTCCACAAGATAGTTTTTATTTATATTTAGGTATTCCATTATTTAACTAACGCAAACCCTAAAGATTTCAAAAATAGTTTATTTTTACGTGTTAACCGCTTGGTATTAACTTTAGTACTGAGTTGACTAGGTTGTCGCGTTTTCTTATAAACTTTAGTACTGACTTGACGAGGATGCCTCGTTTTCTTATAAACTTTAGCTTGTTTAGTATGTAGATTATATCTTACAACCATTATTCTGAAATTTTTTTCACGTGCAGTCTTATCGTAACTGTTTCCCCACTGAAATTAACTAAATCTCCGTCTTGATCGAGTATTTGAATTTGAACATTACTTATAATTTTTACATTGACAGGAAAATAAATAATATTCTGAGGTGTCTCTATAATTTTAAAACCTGGTCCTACGCTAGGAAAAAATTAATGAACAATATGGACCGGTGTACCATTACAGTATGAACCTGTCGCTATGCTGCAGTCGATACATATAGCATTCACTTTAATTATTTCTGCTGGATAATCCGACACATGTTTTCCTGGTTCTAGAATACCGTTCTTAAAACCTAAAATTTTTCCGATTGATCCATCATCAAATTGAATCGGTTTCCCATTTTCAATAATGGTATGGAGTGTGTTATTATTAGATGAAATTCTCAGAACAGAATCAATGGTTTCTAATTCCTCACAAATTTATTTATATCATCTAACTCATATGCACCGGAGGGTATAGTTATTGTTACATGCCCACAAGTAAATTTATTATTTCTTTCGTCGATATTAGGAATTGCGTTAAATGTTTCAAAATTTATTAAACCAACAACGTACTCACCATCATCTAAATAAATTGGTGGGTTGAAATTAGCTGACAATACATTTCTCGTACCTGATAAGACTAATGTGAAAGACATGATACTACTTGTACAACCAACTCTTTTCTAACTTACTTAGCACCGTGTCGAATTCTTATAAATAAATTTTAAAACCAAATGTCCGCAATTATTAGAATTATATTTTTGAAATCGGTCATAATTGTACGTTATATTATTATTACCATCGCTAAAGAAATATTTTATAACTTCTAGAGCGGGTCTCAAATTCCCGTAACTATCGAAATAATTAATATATTTTCCTTTTTTTATATAACATGTCCAGTGAGTACCGTCTCCCCGATCATCATCTAAATTTATAATGCCTGATTCGTATTTTTTAAATTTTTTCGGTAATTGGTTACGCATAAACACATTTCGAAAATATGGAATTTTTAATATTTCTACATATTTTAACAAATCAATATTGGTGAGCGGGCAGTGTGGTAGTCTTTTTAGCAGTTTTTTGATATGGTTTTAAGTAAAGACCGCAACCTTGTTTGTAAGGTTTTAAATAAAGTCCTTTTCCAACTTTTAATTGTTTAATGGCTCTGTTATGTCTCTTTGCTTCTTCTAGCGTATCCCTTGCTCCTAGTGCTGACAAACCCATGAACAGAGGAATTAGGTTTAGTAAGCCCCCTTGATATGTTGGGAATTTTATTATACGTCCTCTAGGTTTCTTAATTCGTTTTCGCTTTAATGCTGTTAAAGCTGATGTTGCAACTTTTTTAATGTCTGTATGTTTTGTTCCAATAATTGCATTTCTTGCTGTTTTTACAGCATCATGAAACGATATAGCTTTTCCTATTTTAGTTTTCCTCTTTTTATTTCGTAAACCCATTCCTAATTTTCTTTTTACCTTCATTGCACCCGCAACACCTACAGCAGCTATCCGCTCTCCTATTTTACCTGATTTAATTCTTTCTATAGCTTTTTGTTCTAATAGTTTGTCTGCTTGATGTCGATTTTCTAAATCTTCAAACTTTGAGTATGCTATATCGTGTTCTTTACAAGCTTCGTCTAAAGGGTTAATGCCGCGATCCCCCCTTAATAACCTCTTTTTGAGTTTGGTCCCAGGACCGCAAAAATTGTACGACGGCAAGTGCAGTTCCACCGGCAACTTATTTATGAATTTATTAAGAAGTCCGGAACCTTTCTTACCGAATAATCTTTTGGAACTAACCAAACCATCGTAGGAGGACATACTTATATAACTGACGAATATTTTATATGAAATCGCTTAAATATCTAAGCATGGGTTGTGTTTTGATTAGTATATAAAGTGTGAGCATGAAGATCGTAAAACAAAATTTTTCTCTTCCTGTTAAAAAACATGATTTGGAAATAGCTACATTCCGGAAACATAGAAATTTAGTCCCAGGAAATTGTAAGCGGGCTTTAATTATGGGACCCTCCCGTTGTGGCAAGACAAATGTTATGATTACTCTAATAGAAGAACCTCACGGTTTACGCTTTGAAAAAATATATATATTTATTCAAAATCTCTAAATCAGTCAAAATATCAATACATACTTCTTAGAAAAATTGGATACTTTGAAAGTGAAAATGAAGATGAAATGGTGTCGCCAAACGATATAAAATTAAATTCTCTAATAATATTTGATGATGTGGTGTGTTGTAGTCAAAGCGTTATAAGAAATTACTTTTGTTTTGGGCATCATAAATGTACTGATTGTTTTTATTTATGCCAGACTTATACTGCAATTCCCAAACAACTAATAAGAGATAATGCAAATTTATTAATAATATTTCAACAACATTAAATAATGGGCGCTATAGAAAAGGCTTCGATGAATTTTTTTCTCATATATAATCCCATTAATCTGTAGTAGTAAACAGTACATTATATCACTTCGAAGATGGATGAACAACTAGCAAAAGATTTGGTAAAAACTCGTGAAATTTTAAAGCAAAAATATCGTTCTTTACGTTCAGATAAGTCACAAACTCAGAGGCGTTTGGAAGAAGAGTATAAACCAATAACTCAGTCTTTACAAAAGTTGCTTTCGAATATCAATCAAGAACCTAAAATTGGACCTAAAATTGAACCCAAAGTTGAACAACAAGCGGAAAGTTTTAGAGGAATCTCTTCTTCATCTCCACGAAGCTCTTTACTGGTTCATAAACGGTTACACCTTTCGGTGGATTGTCGTTTTTGGAAGATAGTTTTATCCCTGAACAAGGAGACCCCTTTGAATCAACTGGTCAAGACACCGTGACTGATAAGACCATTAATGATGCTGTTGAACAAAGCCGACAATATTTTTAGGATTTATCGAGACAACCTGGTTATCAATTATGGCTTGAAGAATTTAATCCTCTTCCACGAACCTACATTGATGGACAGACACGAGGAACTTCTACATTATGATTACGTATATGGTATAAAACATGATATACCTACAGGCAAATTTTCGATAGGAAACGCTTTAGTTGATTTTGTTGGAAAAGATATTCAAATATTTAGGAAAAATACACTTCAACCTGATATGAAACGATTGTATGAAGGTACACCTGGACTTTACGAGTTATTGTTTAAACAAAACCCTCTGGGGTATACAAAGGGAGACTTGGACAATTATATGGATATTTTGGATAAAACTTCGACATATAGACGAAACAATGATCCTGCCGAACAAGTACAGGGCACTTTGAATTCCAAATATATAACAATTGTGCGACCATGGCTCGTTAAAAAGAATATTATAAAAAAATGAAGTATTACGAACATTAGTAGAACCATCTGTGCTCAGAGAAAGATCAATGTCTGCTAGTTCACTGCCGCGACCAACTACAAGATCGGTTACACGATCAAAGAAAGGAGGAGGTATGATGAGTCTATCTAACAAAAAGTTAGATTACGTGTATTATAATGATCCCAATGGAATTGTCGAAAGACTAAAATTACTTCTGGCATCTCAAATCGCTGGTCATACTGATCACAATAATGAAATGATGTCTATTGTCGAGGAACTTCGCGAGGCAAAAATTATTTAATAAGTGTAATGTTAAATCTAAATCTTCTTAGTAGGTATGTAGGTATTGAACATTCAAGTGATAATGACAATCGATAAATTTGGAGCGCATTTATTTAAAAAAGGATATCAATCTTTGGATGAATCAACATCTTCTAATAAACTTTAGAATGTAGTAGATATAAAGAACGTTAAATTATACTATAATTTAGTTTTACCATTTATCGGTGATTTTAACAAAAACACTAAAAACTATGCTTTGTTGCAAGATCAGAGGGAGAGCTATATTTTTCCTCTTAAAGAATGTAATATTATAAGTGCTGAATTTCCCAGCAACATAATTTTGTTAATAAATGATCAGAAAATTTCAAATCCTGTCGGAACACAATTACATCTAAAAGATAAAATTTCATTCCAATCAACGGGTACAAAACCTTTGATGAGCTTTTATGGTGAATTATTGATAAAGTGTTCAATAGATATTAGAATAATGTCGGACCTTAAAAAACAAGTTGTTTAAGAACTTCATAAACCAGCACGAGTACATTATCAGAGAAGGCGTGTAATTGTTAAAGGTCTTAATGATCTTTGGCAAGCTGATTTGGTTGAAATGCTTCCTCATTCTAAATTTAATAAAGGTAATAGATAAATTTTAGTAGTAATCAATGTATTCTCTAAATATGTATGGGTACAACCAGTAAAATCTAAAAGTGGGAAAGATGTTGCTACAGCTATGCAAAATGTACTAATTCAGGCTAAAACATCACCTAAAAATCTTCAAACTGATATGGGAAAACAATTTTATAATAAAGAATTTGGCAAACTTATGACGGAATTTCAAATAAACCATTACAGTTCATTTTCGAATATGAAAGCTAGTGTTGTAGAACGGGTTAATCGTACTCTTATATTACAAGAAATCGTCGATAAATATAATAATACAAAACATAGAACAACATCATTTAAATCTAAGAGCGTTAATAAAAACAATGAAAAATCAATATTGCAAGAGGTATATATTTACCCAAAAACCTTTAATATCAGAACATTATTTTCACCTGGTGACTATGTGCGCATCAGTAAACATAGGCAAGCTTTTAAAAAGGGATATACACCAAACTGGTCAAATGAAATATTTAAAGTGAAAAGGGTAAATCTCACCAATCCAACTACATATTTATTAGAAGATGAAAAATGTGTTGAAATAAAAGGAGGATTTTATGGAAAAGAACTTCAAAAAGTGAAATATCCTAATGTATATTTAATTGAGAAAATTGTAAGAAAAAAAGGAAATAAACTCTATGTTAAATGGTTGGGGATGGATAGTACTAATAACACATGGATTGACAAGAATCAACTTGCATAATATAATAATTATAATTATTATGAAAAATAAAAATAATTTTCTTTTAGACTAAATCTTTTATTACATCATATATTTTATTTTATTTTACAGGTATAAAATAATAATCCACTATCTAAGTACATAATTTGATAATATAAATTTTCTCTAAAAATTCTATAGTTGTATTAAAAAATAATTGCATTGAATACAGAGGTTTCTTCATCTAAATCTGCAAAGCGTTTTTCTAAGGTTTGATATTCCTCATCCAACTGGGGTTGAGCTTGATATAAATTATAAAGATAAGCTGCTTCTCTACTTTTGTATTTTTTATAAATTGTGAGTAATTGTCTTCGAACTTAACCAAACATTTTCTCTTTCTTCGTGATGAATAATCAATGTTTGCGCATTCAGACATTTTACACTTTATTATCTACTTAGTTTTAAAACTAGAAAATTTGTAGATTTCATAAAAATACAATGAATGAGAGTATCTGTTATACTAGTCAGTATCACCATCACTATCACTGTCATAAAATATATCTATAAGCGTGTTAATGTCCAAGACGCTGGCTATGTCTTCAATTGATATATATCTTCCTATTTCCTTTAAATTACTATCCAAATCCAATTTTTTAAGCCCCAAAGCAAAACTTTTTATATCCTTATCTTCCAAAAATTGTTCACACAATTCCAGAGCACTTCCATACCTTTCTGCACGCTCGATACACTCTTCTTCTGGTACAAATGTACCACCTCCATATATCGCCTCATGTTCAGCATCAAATTTTAAGTTGGAAAAAAATTGTCGTAACTTTTCAACACCGCTTTGTAGATCATGTACTTCAGGATATTTCGTATAACACATCCACCTGTTAGTCTATACTGTTACACATCATATACAAAACTGAGGAAGCTCTGTATTATTTTATTTAAAAATTCAATTTTGTTGGTGGGGATAAATGATGGGGTGGGGGGTATATGAACTCCTAATTGCATCAGGTATTTTTATTAAATAAAAAATCCTGGGTAGTAATAATGAATCAGATTCATATGGAATGTACCCAGATTATGGGACATTTGAGGCAGACATCGCTATCTCTCTCTTTCTCATATATGTAAATAAAAGTGGAATGCAAGACCTATGTTTATTACAAAAATGTAGAGGAATGCACGTTTTAGTTGTTATTGCATTTAATTAAAATTAATGGGATGTCCAAAATTAATCTACCTGGTATCTAAATTGGGTTCTAAATTCAGATAACAAATAAATTATGCAAATTACCCTCCAGGTAAAAAAAATATTGGAGACCCCCGTTAACTTTCTTATTTTTGACCAGAGGAAAAAGTGTTTTATATGAAAGTTGTAGAAAATTTTCTCAGCTTTCCAACGCTGTTTTCCGATTCCGATTACAACTATATATATATATTTAATATGTTTTATATAACTTTTGTCGTAGAAAATTACATTTTGAAACAAGAATACAAAAACTAAGGTGGCCATGAAACTGGATCTAACATATTTAAGAATATTTTTGATTTGTTCCTAGAGAAAAAAATCATAAAAACAAGAGAAAAGCATATGAATTTTACTATACAAACAAAATGTATAACAAAGTAGGTATAACAATAACAATATTTTTCATAAGAACTGTTCGAATTGTAATCCGTTCACTTATTCAAATTATTAATACTTGTTAATATTATATCTTGATTGTTATTTAAAAAATGTATCCTTTGTTACAAAGATCCGAATGAAAATATAGAAGAACTGCAAGGGAAAGTTGTCGAACGGATACATTTTTTAAATAACAACCAAGATATAATATTAACAATTATTAATAATTTGAAAAAGAGATATCGCTCATGCCTCCAAGTGAACGGATTACAATTCGAACAGTTCTTATTATGAAAAATTTTGTTATTGTTATACTTTGTATTTTGTTTGTGTAATAAAATTTATATGATTTTCTGTTGTGTTTTTATGAATTTTCTCTTGGAACAAATCAAAAATATTCTTAAATGTGTTAGTTCTAGTTTCATGGCCACCTTAGTTTTTGTGTAATCCTGTTTTAAAATGCAATTTTCTACGACGTTGTAATCGGGATGAAGCGTAGAATCTAAAAACTCAATAACATACAGGGTGTTCCATTTAAAAAACAAAAGTTAGGTCTCTATCTTGAAAACGCGACGTTCAATTTTCTTTCCGAAAACAGCGTTGGAAAGTTGAGAAATTTTTCTACAACTTTCATATAAAGCACTTTTTTCCCTGGTCAAAAATAAGAAAGTTAAGGGGGGTTCTCCAATATTTCGTGAACACCCTGTACATGGTCACTTGGGCCGGACGTCTAGACGTTGTTTACCTGTATGCCACCACCTTGGAATTTGACTTTGGGAGTTTGAACTCTAGAGGTCAAGGGCAAATGTAAGTTCAAGCCCCCATACCTACACTTATATGTTATAATATTACATATAGGTATACAGGGTGGCCCACCAGGAACTGCATCGATCTATATATGGAAAACTAAAAGTAGGAAAGTTCTGAAGATTTGGCACCTCACCAATGAAGATGGGCGCTACTCAACTAAAATATTTTGGTGAATCTGGCACTTCCGGTTATATCGGAAGTCGATATCAACTTTCTTATCTCAAATAGAACACCCTGTATATTATTGCATTTTTGGATTCTAGGCATCATTTTGGAACAAAAACATGCAACATGTCCTATGTCTAAATCCAACCGTTTTTGAGATATTTGCATTTTTCCGAAAAAAATTACAGATGCAGACCTAAAGTCAATTAGCAATTTATACGAGGAAACCGCGAAATTTCACAACGAATTTTTGGCATCGTGTAACAGAAGCCCTGACCTAGTGATCTCTGCTGAGAAATAAATCCGTTGTTATACAGGGTGTTCACAAAATATGAATAAAAATTACATTCAAAATGTGCTTAAATCTCGAAATTTTCAAATGGAAACCCCCATTTTTTTTAATGCGATCTTATTCACCACTAAAAATGATGAAAACATTGTGTAAGGTTTCCTATACCTAAATGCAGTAATTTTCGATTAATTTACAAAAAACCCACTTTTCGCCCATAAAATGCGGGGAATAACGCTTGGAAAATCATATTAGCCGTGGACGTTAAAAAGACAATCGCGGCTAAGGAAATGTCACTTGGTTTATAAATTATTGTCAACAATAATGCCGGCGCGCTTAAATTAGACAAACGAAGATTATTTAAATTTGTTTATTATCTACGGAGAATGCAACAAAGTAATATCAAGAACGTGCGATACATAATCTTCTTTTGTGTAATTTAAGCGCGCCAGCATTATTGTTGACAATAATTTATAAACCAAGTGACATTTCCTCAGCCGCGATTGTCTTTTCATCGTTCACGGCTACTATGATTTTCCAAGCGTTAAGCAAACCCCGCATTTTATGGGCGAAAAGTGGGTTTTTCGTAAATTAATCGAAAATTACTGCATTTAGGTATAGGAAACCTTACACAAAGTTGTCATCATTTTTAGTGGTGAATAAGATCGCATTAAAAAAATGGGGGTTCCCATTTGAACATTTCGAGATTTAAGCACATTTTGAATGTAATTTTTATTCATATTTTGTGGACACCCTGTATAAGAACGGATTTATTTCTCAGCAGAGATCACTAGGTCAGGGTCTGTTACATGATGCCAAAAATTCGTTTTGAAATTTCGCTGCTTCCTCGTATAAATTAATTGCTAATTGACTTTAGGTCTGCACCTGTAATTTTTTTCGGAAAAATGCAAATATCTCAAAAACGGTTGGATTTAGACATAGGACATGTTGCATGTTTTTGTTCCAAAATGATGCCTAGAATTCAAAAATGCAATAATATACAGGGTGTTCCATTTGAAATAAGAAAGTTGATATCGACTTCCTGTATAACCGGAAGTGCCAGATTCGCCAATTGGCATTGGTGAGGTGCCAAATTTTCTGAATTTTCCTACTTTTAGTTTTCCATATATAGATCGATGCAGTTCGGGGTGGGCCACCCTGTATTGCTATATTTACTAACGGTATAACTATAGGTAGCAACATAACCAACCCACTGCAAATAATAATCTGTTTGGAAAATATCTTTATTCCTATTAATTAATATCCCTTTTCTCGACTTTATTTGAGCTATAACTTTTTCTGTGGTGTGCTCTTCGATCAGCAATAAATGGTTATGGTTATATGTTATGTTTTGCTTGTCAGTTGTACCGTTGCTACATAATTTGTAAAGACTTAGGTATTATCATTTATTGCATAGGTACTGTCTTTAAAAAGGGCATATTTAGGCTGTTTTAACTGAGAATATTATTTGGGATCAGTGTGCAACTTATAACCGCAATATAACCTGGAGGTATTATCAGGTACCTTTGTGATTTTGACTCACTTATGGAACGACAGGCGACAGGACCACGACCACAATATGGCACCAGGGCCACCAGCACCACAAGCAGCCACAGTAATGCAACGGCAATGGTGACACAGCGCAAGTGCGGTAAACTCTCCAGGTTTTGCCATTTATGGTCATTTAAATAAAAAGTACAGGGAATTATATGGACTTTTGCTTATAGCGGACCGCACAAATGGCTCGTCATTCATTTATTTTCACATCCTTAACATTGAAGAGAACCATTATGGGTCCGTTGATGTTTTTTTTTTATCACTATTTACATCGGTGGTATTGCCACGTAATTTTTACGGTCGAAAGACGGGTTTATTTATTTATTTTTAAGTTAATAAACTCAAGAGGTACTTCCCGATTTTGGCCTACCCAGCTAACTCACTCCACGGCAGAGTGGCGTGGGTTAACTTACAAACAAAATAAGGGACTTATAAAATGGCGCCACCCGTTTTCTCTAACATGGCCTTAGAAACAGGAGAGTACTTTTGATGTTCAATTCAAAACGGGAAATGCAGTTATCAACAAAATAAAAAAAGGTCTATAAGTTTAACAATATGAAATAATAATTTATTTAAACAAGCAGGAATAGTAATTGCACAGCCAACAAATTATGATAAAAAAAGGTAAATATCACAGCCTCTCAAAAATAGAAATAATTATTATTGATCTTAAATCAAGCATTAAATGGGAAAACTCTTTATACGAATGTTAAAAATATTAATATATGGAAAAAGGGGTAGGTACGTGGTATAATATTATACTCCGCTTACAGGTTTTTAGTATCAAAACCAGAGTTACGTAATTAAATTGAGATCGTTACAGTGCGGCTCATAAAAAAAAAACGTTAAAGAGATAATAATAATTGGAATGGACTTGCCAATTGATAGATTCTCCACCAGGCGAATCAGGCTCCACCGAAGGTGTTGCGTAATTGTCCAGTTACCAGGAGTAGCGGGTAAGGTGATGACTCTCGCAAATCGCCGTCGCAGATGGTGAGTTACTCCCACGGAGTACTCCGCAACGTACTAATTATTTAAGGTAAAAGTACGACCACGTGGTGGTTGGGACACACTGTACAAGTGGTTTGGTTTTTGTTGTACAATAAAAAAAAGGCCTAAAACAAAACCAAAAGGACCCGAATTAGATACTCGCCTTGGCCCTTGGAAAAACACATCTTTAAGTGCATAACATGAATAAGGTCGCTTACCGTGGGTGGTGATGGCCTTTGATGGTTGATGATTAGGAACTCGAACCCCCTTTGTTTGTTTGCAAACTACCTTCTAAAAGAACCGACAAAATCGTCGCTGGATCACAAAATCAGAATTTGAAGGGTTTGCTAGGGGTTTCTTTAAAAATCGGCAAAAATGCCATAAGGTTAAAAATGGCTCCTCAGCCAGCAAGCGTAGGACGAAGAATGACAGAGACAGGAACAAGTCCATGTATAAAAAAAACCACCTCAAGCCAAAAACGCGGGATCACGATTTAGGGACTTTTAATGCGGAACCGGAGCCATGAGTGGTACCGTGAACATGGTTTTGACATCTGAAAGTGACAGTGAAGGCTGTCATATGTCAATCAAAGTTATTGACATATAAGTTACAGCTTATTTATTTATATTTTCCATCGGTTCTGGGAAATCCTACAAGAAAATCGTGATCCATAGCATGCTTGCACAAAAGATATGTGATGATCTTAGAAAAGAAGTATGCTTTGCCAAGGTAAGCACCCAGAGGTATCCTTTTGTTTTTCTATAATTACTTAGGTATGTACAGGAGATGGCTTTTGTATGAATGTTGTATGAATTTAAGTTAAGTTGATATTACAAAAGGAGACTGCGTATATATATTTAGATAGTAATAGCTTGATATAGATATTTATTATATATATACTTTTCTAATAAAATTATGATTTGTCTTTTAAGTTGGCCGATGTTCGACGAGGTTCCAAGGCAGCGATAGAAAACAAGCACAGTAGGCAACCCAAACTACACTAAAACATGATTTGGATATGCAGCGCAAAGCGTTCCCAAACCGCGCCAGTGAATACTGTGAATACAACAGATGGTAAGCAAGGGCAAAATAGCAGATTTTGGAGGTATTGTTTTATTGTTTTCTCTTTCTTTTCAGATACGGATTTACTAAGGATCGGATGGTACAATAATTATTGTAAGAATAAACTAGAATTGTAGATAATTGATTTTAAATAAATAGCCATCTGTTTATTCACTAGAAAAAGAAGATACTCTGTTTTGAAATTTTTAAATACGTTACAACACCCCCCTTTCCCGGAAAAAGTTTCCACGAAACTTTCTATTAATTTCATCCAGAGGCTTCAATTTAAGAGAAAAACAAATATATAAAAAGTACGGTACATATAGCTAACAAAATAATAGCAAACAAAAAAAAATCAATATGTGTCTGCTGTTATTGAAAGTTATCTGGAGGATGAGCCTTAATATCTTTGGCATGCCAGGTTCCCAAACTGCGACCGGACGCGTCAGTAAGTTCATAAGTCCATGGAGACACGACTTTACTTATAGTGAACGGACCAGAGAATTTACGTGCGAGTTTCGAGGTGAAATTCTTAGCGGCATCCGAAAGATGGTAGTTTTTCTTCCACACCTGTTGGTGAAGTTGAAATCGAATTGGTCTTCTTCTCAAATCGTAAGTGTTTTTAGATCTTTGGTGCGCTTTAAGAAGTCTATCATGGACATCCGAAAATACTTTTGTCAAGGCATTAGATCTCGCGATTGGATCGTCCTGTTGGGGACCAGACTGATCGTGAGGGGTCAGCGAAGTAGGGGTAGGTTGATGACGCGAAAATGCAACCTCCCTCCCAAATACCACAAAATTTGGTGTCAGATTAATAACCTCATGACAAGCCGATCGGATAGCGGCTCCCACTTTACCTAAGTATCGATCCCATTTTTTGTGTTCATTGGTGACATAGCTTGCCAAAATGGTTTTTAAAACGCGATGAACTCGTTCAACTGGGTTAGCTTGTGGATGGTAATTTGCAGTATAGTGGATGGTTATATCGTATTGAGCCATAAGATCTTGGAATAATTTGCTACGAAATTGTGCTCCATTATCCGCTATTATTTTCTTTGGGGCTCCATAAATGAGTATCACGTGATCCTCGAGCCACTTTACTACACTAGATGCGGTGGCAGTCCGAAGTGGAAAGAAAAGAACAAATTTACTAAAGCAATCCACAGCAGTTAGAATATAGCAATAACCTTGGGTGGATCTAGGAAGCGGTCCGACGAGGTCAATACTTAAGATTTCAAAAGGTCTCGAAGCTGTAGGTTGTAGGCTCCTTGAGTGACCGACAGGGGCCTGCTGACTAGGTTTTGTCGACAGACAAACGTGGCAGTTTTTGATATACCTCGCAATGTCACAACGCATACTGGGCCAGTAGTATTTTCGAGAGATGCGCGAGAACGTTTTAAAAACGCCCAGGTGACCGCAGGTAGGAGGATCGTGGTTCTCCTTGATAATCTTGGAACGGTCATCCCTTGGGACCACTAGGGCCCGGATATCTTCCGACGAAGTAAGCGCGGGGTACTGAACTTTAATCCATTTATACAATCTGTTGTTATCGAGCCACCATTGTGGGTATTTCGATGGATATCTCTCGACCTTACTACACATCTGCGCATACCATCGATCTTTTGGAGGACTAGATAAATCGGACGAAAAACCAACGCAATCCACAACGGGAACGCTACGTGAAAGTGCATCAGGGACCACATTATCTTGCCCTTTCCTATGTATTATGTCAAAATTATATTGCTGTAGGCGCACAGCCCACTGAGCTATCCTACCAACTGGATCTTTTATAGAGTTTAGCCATTTTAAGCTATAGTGGTCAGTTATGACGGTAAATTTACTGCCCTCAATATAAGGCCGGAGCTTTTCAATAGCGAATAATACCGCGAGGCATTCTTTCTCTGTTGTACTATATTTCCGTTCGTTTTTGTTTAGTGAACGACTAAGATAACATATTACGTGTTCCTCATCACCTTGAGTCTGTGACAATACCGCGCCTAAACCAAAATCTGATGCATCGCATTGTATAGTGAAAGGAAGGTCGAAGTTCGGACAAGACAAAACTGGAGCTCTAACCAAATGATCTTTAACTTGTCGGAAAGCAGCCTCGCACTCATCACCCCAATGAAATTTTGCATTTTTACGAGTTAAAGCCGTCAAAGGGGAAATTACAGACGAAAAGTTAGGCACAAACCTGCGGTACCATGAAGCTAATCCCACAATGCGACGTACTTCGGACACGTTGGTCGGTGGAGGAATATTTAAAATGGCTTCCACCTTTTCCGGATCGACTAGAAGTCCCGACGCGTTGACTACATATCCGAGATATTTCAATTCATCTTTACAAAAATTGCATTTTTCGCGATTGAGTGTTAATCCTGCCTTGACGATCCTATCGACAACCTCGCGCAAAACCTCAAGATGTTTTTCGAATGTTGGAGTACATATTATCACATCATCCAAATAGACGAACACGTAAGTTTCCAGATCGATTCCAACTACCCTATCTATGAGTCGCTGCCACACTGCAGGAGCATTAGTAAGTCCAAAGGGCATTCTTTTAAATTGAAATAGGCCTCTTGACGGAACAGTAAAAGCTGTCAGGGGTCTAGATTCCTTCGCTATGGGTATTTGCCAATATGCCGATTTTATATCGAGGGTGCTAAGGTATCGGGCGTCTCTTAATTTATCTAAAGTTGCGCTGACATAAGGTATAGGATACGCATCTGGTATTGTTGCCTTATTTAGGGCCCGATAATCCACACAAAACCTCCATCCGCCAGACTTTTTCCTGACCATGACAATAGGAGATGCCCAGGGTGAATGCGAAGGTTCGATTATATCGTTCGCTAGCATTTCCTCGACTTCCGAATTAACCACCTTTTGGATAGCTGGCGACAAAGGGTAATATCTTTGTTTTATTGGAGTCGCGTTAGTCTTTATTTCTAACTCGACTAGATTAGTACAACCTAGCTTATCTCCGATGTTCGAAAATATTTGTTCTATTAAGCCGTCTAGTTTAAGGCGATGTTCATCGGTGAGCTTGCCCAATGGCTGAATGGCGGAAACGTTAGCCGGCGTAGGCTCTGAATCACAAAAATACCATTCCCTAGCTCTCAGGTTAGGAATAATGCCCAAACGTAGCCAAAAGTCTATGCCCAATATAATAGTGTGCGGTAATTCAGGCACCACTAGGATCTCCAAAACCACAACACGGTCACGAAGCTGAACCGGAACCTCAACACTACCAATCCCCCTACAGACCTGACCATTAGCAACGACGCAGCTAGAGTTACTCATAGGATTGAGTCGGCAGAAAACTTTGAACAAGTCCCAACCCTTGGAACCGAAGACAGTCCTTGAACAGCCACTGTCCAACAAACCCAAGACTGTTCTTCCCAACACCGAAACCTCCAGATATGGTCGCTCATCGCTTCCTGCCTGTGCTATTATGTAGTCCAATTGAGCTTTTTTTTTTATAATGGCCATGGATTGTTTCTGAAAGTCCAGGACGGCCAGCTGGCCTACTGCCTTCCCGGGTTGCCGTTTTTTGTGCAAACTGGACAGGTTCTGGATGTGACATTATCGCGGCCACACACGAAACAAAACCGCCGCATAGGTTGCGAACACTGTCGGAAACGGTGGCCAGTCGATTTGCAATTCCAGCATAGACTCTGTCCAGTAGAAACAGCATTGACACTGACCTCGATCTCAGAGTCCCTGGGCACTGTGAGAGAACCCGACTGAGGAGTCAACGTAGCCTCCCCAATAGCGGACACACAAGAATTGGACGGACGATGATAGGCCAAAGCAGGCTCGAGAAGCTGTCGATAATTGGTAGGAGGCGGAAGGAAACGCTGAACCCTGGCCTCAGTCTCTTCGATTGCGCGACTGAGCCTAACCAATTCTGTAAGTGATGGGATTGAGTGAGTAGCAAGTCTACTTTGGATGACGGGGAGTAGATTTCGTTTAATAATTTGTAATCGCGCGTTTTCAGACGGGAGGTGTGGTAGTTTCCTAAAAAGATTTTCCATCGCCGCCACATAATTTACCACCCGCTCATGAGAACCCTGCGTTCGACGACGGATCTCGTCCCATAACGCGTACTCGTAATCAAAAGGCAGAAACGCGTTTTTAAGTTGTTGTATGAAATCATCCCAATCAGCGTAAGTCCCAGTTCGAAACCACAGTAACGCATCCTTCGTTAGTAATTCCGGCGCAGATCGGAGTAACTGCTGCTTTGAGATGCCACGCGAAATTCGAACATCCTCTAGTCGGAGCAAAAAATCAGTAACGCTAGACTGTCCATCGAATTTAATGTCCCAACGACTAACATCGCAGAATTTGGGTAGGTTCTCAAATCGGTGTATACCTGGGTCAGTGCGACCTCGCAAGGGGGAAAATTGAAAGTTATCCAACCTATCGCCCAAGTTTACATATGGATCGGAAAAAGAAAGCTGGTCTAAGTCGATTCTAGAATTACGAGCTGCTAACCGAGAGTTGTACGTATTTTCCTGAACATATGACGAATTAGCAGCAGGTCCTGTCGCCTGCTGAATCTGCACTTTGTCAGAAAAAGTAACCTGACCAGTACGTCTGGATACAGTATCGCGTGTCAGAACAGGAGAAATGTTAGTTTGATATAAAGACTCTATTACTGCTGCCTCATCGTAAGATGTGAGCCGGTCATTTTGTTGCTGCGCAATATTACCTAGGTCACGATATAATCCATAGCGTCTGGGTAAGCTAGTCAGTGTCAGCGATGACGGAATAATAGGTACACGACCATGAGTATTTGCCAAACCCGTGGACTCAATTCCCTGAACCGGTTCTATCCTAGAAGATGTCACGGGCCCACCAGTCGGCACTGCCAGTCGAACAGACTCTATCATCCCATCGCGCTCAGCATCCAACTGAGCTCCCTCAGTGTCCACCTGGCCGCCATCAGTTTCAAGTTGATTCTGATGCTCACCATCGGAGCGAATAAGATGAACATTATCCGTAGATATCTCACGATTATTAGACGTTTCGTCTACTCCAGTAGGATCCGCTATTTGATTTTCTTCCGGGGTGACAACCTCATGACTGGTAGAACGAGCACCTTCGTCAAATTGAATTGGATCTCTTAAAGGTTCTCTAAGAGGCGCTTGTAAAGTTGGTGGGGAACTATCGTAAACAAATTGTAATTCTCCTATCAAGAGAGAACACCGGGATCGTAAATCTTGCTTTAAAGTAGCATCGATACTTTCCTGACAAGCAACCCGCTGCAGCCGACCGTTAACGTGAAATAACTTTGACTTAATTCTTTGATACTCATTATCTTTATTATCAAAATTAAAATTTTCTATTTCTGAAGCTAACAGGTTCACCTTCGTTCTACAAAGACTTAACTCTCTCACTGGGTCCAAGTTTACCGTTGTGGGTGGTTGAGCTTGCCCCAACCTTTCTAATCTTAGCGCATCACGAAGCAATACCCGTTTTTCCTGAACAGTTCCTGTCACTGGCAATCCTCGGATATAAAGTTCATATGTTAATTCTTCACTTTGAAGGCGATTAACTTCCATTCTAACTGCCCCTACTTGCACCCATATAAACAATACTCAAGACGCCGTACCCGTTTGTACGTATACAAACCGTACAAAAACCCGACTACTACTCAAACAAAAAAACGAAAAAAAAGGGAGAAAACCCTCCATTTTAATTCACAGTTCCTTCGTTTCTTTGACCACAGAAGCACCAACTATTCATCAAAAAAAAAAAAATCGCTTAAAACTGAGGTTACAGCTATCCACTATTGCCTTTACTATTTACGCCATACTAGCAACAAAAACACTTTAAAATATAATCTAAAAAAAATTTCTCCGAGTTTACGCTTGTAACAGCTTAAAATAATTAATTAATTGTTTAAAAAAAATTGAAGTGCACAAGTACGCGACAACGACAAAATTTCCACTAAAGACGTAAAAGTAAATAAAGTATTCAAAGCCTATTTTCTCCCCCCTTTCAGGAATAAATATCTTTTTTGTTTATAATCTCCACCCTGTACACACCTATATAACTCCTCAATAGGTAATTAATAACTAATCATAAATAAATTTCACAATGAAATCTAAAAATTTGAATCGGCCTGTATAAATTTTCAGAGCTGCCTATATGCGTCTATTAATTAGCTTAAACTTTTTCTTCCACCTCTCGAGATTGACAAAAAAAAATCCCCTAATTGCCTTGCAAAAATATGCTACCTGGAACTCCAACGATAAAAAAAAATCTAGCGCAAAAAAAACTTTAACTGCACTGAATTGAAATTGTTTCGAGAAAAAAACTTTACATGTAAAAAAAACGCATCAAGGATAACAATACGCGACAAACAAATGAGAAGCCAAAGTATTAAAAATTTGCTAAAAAAACATTCGGCAATAATTATAAAACGTTATGACGATTTACCACAACTAATATGGTTTTTTCTTCAAGGTATGACACTTGTACAATGCTATACTCCCTGAAAATCGTATATGGAAATCCTTACCTTACATTATCGGCGTATATTATGTTGGTTTGACAATATCACAAAAAATTTACTTTATTTCATATAAATATGGCCAGGCATATATGAAAGAAAGAATTTCTTCGCAAAAAAAAGATAAGTGAGCCGCCCTTGTTAAAAAAAAAATACTAAACAAGCAACAACTATTCAAATCGAGAAGTAATATTGCGAACAAAAAATTCTCCCAATTAATCAAAAAATGGCAAAGAGGCTGGACTACAAAACGAAATATGGAGCAAAATAAAATGAGAGTGGCAATCTCTAAAGCGTTGGGCGCCAAATTTCTGCCACGTAATTTTTACGGTCGAAAGACGGGTTTATTTATTTATTTTTAAGTTAATAAACTCAAGAGGTACTTCCCGATTTTGGCCTACCCAGCTAACTCACTCCACGGCAGAGTGGCGTGGGTTAACTTACAAACAAAATAAGGGACTTATAAAATGGCGCCACCCGTTTTCTCTAACATGGCCTTAGAAACAGGAGAGTACTTTTGATGTTCAATTCAAAACGGGAAATGCAGTTATCAACAAAATAAAAAAAGGTCTATAAGTTTAACAATATGAAATAATAATTTATTTAAACAAGCAGGAATAGTAATTGCACAGCCAACAAATTATGATAAAAAAAGGTAAATATCACAGCCTCTCAAAAATAGAAATAATTATTATTGATCTTAAATCAAGCATTAAATGGGAAAACTCTTTATACGAATGTTAAAAATATTAATATATGGAAAAAGGGGTAGGTACGTGGTATAATATTATACTCCGCTTACAGGTTTTTAGTATCAAAACCAGAGTTACGTAATTAAATTGAGATCGTTACAGTGCGGCTCATAAAAAAAAAACGTTAAAGAGATAATAATAATTGGAATGGACTTGCCAATTGATAGATTCTCCACCAGGCGAATCAGGCTCCACCGAAGGTGTTGCGTCCAGTTACCAGGAGTAGCGGGTAAGGTGATGACTCTCGCAAATCGCCGTCGCAGATGGTGAGTTACTCCCACGGAGTACTCCGCAACGTACTAATTATTTAAGGTAAAAGTACGACCACGTGGTGGTTGGGACACACTGTACAAGTGGTTTGGTTTTTGTTGTACAATAAAAAAAAAGGCCTAAAACAAAACCAAAAGGACCCGAATTAGATACTCGCCTTGGCCCTTGGAAAAACACATCTTTAAGTGCATAACATGAATAAGGTCGCTTACCGTGGGTGGTGATGGCCTTTGATGGTTGATGATTAGGAACTCGAACCCCCTTTGTTTGTTTGCAAACTACCTTCTAAAAGAACCGACAAAATCGTCGCTGGATCACAAAATCAGAATTTGAAGGGTTTGCTAGGGGTTTCTTTAAAAATCGGCAAAAATGCCATAAGCTTAAAAATGGCTCCTCAGCCAGCAAGCGTAGGACGAAGAATGACAGAGACAGGAACAAGTCCATGTATAAAAAAAACCACCTCAAGCCAAAAACGCGGGATCACGATTTAGGGACTTTTAATGCGGAACCGGAGCCATGAGTGGTACCGTGAACATGGTTTTGACATCTGAAAGTGACAGTGAAGGCTGTCATATGTCAATCAAAGTTATTGACATATAAGTTACAGCTTATTTATTTATATTTTCCATCGGTTCTGGGAAATCCTACAAGAAAATCGTGATTCATAGCATGCTTGCACAAAAGATATGTGATGATCTTAGAAAAGAAGTATGCTTTGCCAAGGTAAGCACCCAGAGGTATCCTTTTGTTTTTCTATAATTACTTAGGTATGTACAGGAGATGGCTTTTGTATGAATGTTGTATGAATTTAAGTTAAGTTGATATTACAAAAGGAGACTGCGTATATATATTTAGATAGTAATAGCTTGATATAGATATTTATTATATATATACTTTTCTAATAAAATTATGATTTGTCTTTTAAGTTGGCCGATGTTCGACGAGGTTCCAAGGCAGCGATAGAAAACAAGCACAGTAGGCAACCCAAACTACACTAAAACATGATTTGGATATGCAGCGCAAAGCGTTCCCAAACCGCGCCAGTGAATACTGTGAATACAACAGATGGTAAGCAAGGGCAAAATAGCAGATTTTGGAGGTATTGTTTTATTGTTTTCTCTTTCTTTCCAGATACGGATTTACTAAGGATCGGATGGTACAATAATTATTGTAAGAATAAACTAGAATTGTAGATAATTGATTTTAAATAAATAGCCATCTGTTTATTCACTAGAAAAAGAAGATACTCTGTTTTGAAATTTTTAAATACGTTACAGTATTCCAACACTTTATCTGGAATGGGCCATTGAAGGCTAACCAATCCCATCACAAATCCATCATTAATGATCACCACTGGCACTACATGATGAAAAAAATCGACAGGGTGGTTCAGTCTTCAAAACACCATTGCTGCCGAATCTTATAAAATAAACATGCATATGTGCCTGTTACAATGAATTTTTAATATCCAAAATAAAATAAAATGCTTGTCTATGGTAGGTAGGTATTTCCCTTTAATTTGACAAGTTTACATGGCATATTTCCATGCATTTCCTTGGCTTTTTTAAAAAATCTATTTTCCTTTTTGCATAAGTTACAAAACAATCTTCCGAAATATGTCTAAAATTCTCGCTTCTTCAGCTGGTTGAACAGAGCATCCCGTAATTCCAAAATAGTGTTTATTCTTCTGCAATTCACGTAGCATATGATTTTCTTCATGTGCATGGTAATTTCATGTTATCACTGGCGAGTTTCAATTGAGGTAACCCTATGGAGCCCCAGTTACACGGTTTCAATACATATTGTTTATACATGTCCTGGCGTAATCTGAACAGCTCAACACCGGGGCTGCCACAAGATGTTCCTTGACCTGACAAAAAGAACGATCACAATCAGCAGTCCATAGAAACTTTACATGTTTTCTGGTTCTTGTATGGAATCCTGGAAACCTTGGAAAGAAGCCGCCAAACGATAAGTAAGTACCATAAATTTGCCGAAAACATGGTCCACTGTGATTGATTTACGATAGTAATCGTGGTCACGCGTCTGAAAGTCAGGTGGCACAAACTGTCCCGAAGTCTGGAGTCCAGCCGAAAAACAAGGGAATCAACGGCATAAAAATTGGCCCGTGGATCAGGCCGGGGTCAGTCAATCGAGCGAACCTCAGTTGCCGGGTAGAATTCTGCTGGAAACCCCTGATAAAAAGTAAGAAGCTCCTGCTGGCAAAACCTGCCATCAGTAAAGTTACTTACCGTTGAGCTGATCAAAAGTAAGCAATCTTGGTTTTGTAGTTTTCTTTGATGTCTTTTAGTTGCCTTTTTAATGGATTTTATTTGATTATTGAATTTTATTTAAAAATAGTAATTATTTTGTGCCATTTAATTTCCATCCTTTTAGAAATTTTGTCATATTTGTACTATTCTTTGCTAGTATAATAATTCTGAATATTTTATGCTAAATTTTGGGGTAGGTAATGGATACACTACTTTGTACCAAATTTTATTATAAATTGCTATCATTTCCTCTTTGTTCTAGTATTAATTTCGTACTCGCCTGTTTGCCATATTAATCTCGTTTATTCTGTGCCTTAGTGTATTTACGGGTTTCTGTGTTATACAAATGGGCTAATACGATTAAATTTTAAAAATTAATTTGATGATTGCAATGGTGAACTACAGTCATCTAGTTCCCTAAAAGGCCCCTTGTCCAAGATAAATAATATCCTAAATCTTACAAATTTGAAAATACTTTAAGATATTTAAAAGTACTTAGTAGTAATCTTCTTTACCGACATCATAATGTATCCATGTGTCTGTATCAAAACCTCGTGCGGCAACTTCTGGGTACCTAATTGGTTAGTGATTTGTGGGCTGATAGTATATGACAGCTTAAAGTATGGTTACCTGCTATCTGCTGGACATCTGGATGAGGCTGGATTCTAAGAATAAAACTGATTGCTTCAAATGTCCTGTTTTTAATATTATATTAGGTAGTAAATATTCTTCCTTACAAGTCATGTAAATATAGACATCTGCCATGATATAAACTATCATGGATATTTGATCTATCCAATGACGTCAAAACCTATAGACGTGGTGCCCCATTGTTAAAATGCCGTTTATTTTGACTCCAAGATTAAATATATCCATACTACTCTAAAAACATGCTACAAACAAAGACAGAAAGTCAACCATCAACCAACTATACACCCGGTGATTCCCGGTTGTAGTTCCTCCAGAATCACACTTGTTAGATATCGCATGTTTTTTCTTGTTTGGGGGCGCCGGTAGCATCGGCATCGGAACCTCACATCACAGTTTAGGGAATACCTTACTGTGCTCACATGAAGACTCTGGGGATGGTCTAACGACGCCAGCCTCCGAGCCCAGAGTCGAAATAAGTTCGCTACGGCTCGACAAAAAGGGGCAATTTCTGACAATCTCGCGACATTTTCGGAATAATTCTATCTATTTATAGGTATATTTGTCCTCATCATTATGTTCTTTCTCGATAAATTATTGGTTTTTAAAAAGGCCTCTTTTCATCTTTTTCGGAATTTGGGATGCTAGTTTTGGTGAAAAAAATTTGGGGCAGAACGTCAGGTTTTAAGCGAAGGCGAATACGTACACCTTGTTAGATTTTTCCCCAATTTATTGGGTCTTCTTCAAGCTGGGTAGGAAAGATATACATTGAAATAAAATTGTAGTTTGGCATTTAAATAGGAACTTACATTAAGGTAAATTCACTATTCATTATTTGCTTGATATGGCAAACAGCACAAAAGAACAGAACACAAATCACTAACATCTTCAGCAGAGGAATCTGGGAAGTATCTGGTATCTAAATATATCGACCAAATTTTAAACCTATAATAGACTTTTCTATGTTTCGTACCTACATTGTACATATTACATAGGTTTATTATTTTTATTATTTTGGTAAGCAGATAAATAAGGTCATTTTGGTTTCAATAGATATAGATAATAATAAAAGGCTTTCTATTATGTATAACGTTAAAACTAAAATCACAAAATAAAAATTATTTTAGTTTGAACTGTTTGAAATCTCCAAGGATAGGTAGTTAGATTTGTAAAAAAATGACAATTCACAAATAGCAACTAGGAAGATTGTGTGAAACACAGCTACAGAGAACTTTCAGCACATCGATTGTATCTAGCCCCATATTTGGAGAGCAAAAGGAGAGCAATATCTTAAAATTTTGGATTATGTTTTACAATGGTTTTACTTAAAAACTAAGAGGAACTGGCAAAAATGAAATATTCGAAAGGAGTCTACTAAACTTCTATTATCCTCCTGTGTGCAGTTTTCTATATGAGCAGCTACCCCATTAGCTTGAAAATTAGTGATTTTGTTAAATAAATTGAAACCAATCATATTTATTACTGTAGGTACTCCATTTAGTATCTAAAATGTATTCTTTTAAGAGAAAGATGCAACCATATAAACTTGCTTTAATCTTGAAACTACGTCACTAAGGTTGATATCAGGACAGATATGGCGCAAAAGTTCCCTGACCAAATTCATGTTATTGTAGATGGTAGATTCAGAATTATTCTTCAGGAGATTATTCCGACATAGCAGACGATCGCTTAATTCATGAATCTGTTCATTCATATCCACGTTGGTGGGAGTAATTTTGATGGTCTTGCGTCTTAAGGATTTCCAAGTTGAATACATCAATGATTTAGATTTTTTCTTTATATTAAATAAAGTAAGTCGATACAGTGACTTTCCATAATAGTCAGTGTTCGTCACGTCACTGATAGTGAAGCTCCTCCTGTCAGCCTTCCCACAGCCGCCACACACCCATCGCTCACTGTTAGAGACCTTTAACTCTTTTTCGAAATAATCGAAGAGGTTGTTACTTAAGTTGCTGCATTGCTTGTCATGCCACATTTGGAACATAATATAATACAAATACCGCGGATACTTTTGCTTCAGGTAGCACAGTTTGTGTTCAATTTATTTGGCATACCCAGTAAATGCAGGTGCAGGAACAAAAAAGGGAACTGAGTTTTCGCAGAGCGGAAAACGAATTTATTTTTATAAATTTTATTCCTCACAAGGTGCAAAGATAGACTGAGGCGTCTAGCCTTGAAATGGATTATATACATTACATTTTCGTGAATTCAGCAAAGTCTATTATTTCATATGGTAGACAATTGAAGAACATAACCCCTCTGCGGGTAGATGGAAACTTACCCGAGTTTTCGCACAGTTATCTTATCCTTTGATTTTTTTGGTTTTTCACATGGAAGATAATTTACAATAAAATTTCGATAAATCAAACAAATCAATAAACACATAAGTATTAAGTACAATACAGGGTGGACCCAGATCGACTATACGATAGGTGTAAAAGACAAAAAAAAATTCGAGTTGAAACGGGCTTTGGGGGATCAGCCTTGCTTGATTAGAAAGTGATTTGCACCGTATTTTTATATTTTAAAAATCAAGCAGGCCTTGACAGGAACAATTTATTCGTTTCCAGTTCAGGTAAACTACATATTTTCCTTAGGAGATATCGAAAGATTTTATTGGAAAAAGTTGTCGTGAATGAAAATTTAAGTGCCCGTACCAAATTTTAAAACAATCGGCAGACTTTGATTTTTTCCCAAAAAAAGAAATTAAAAAAAAATCATGCTATCGCATTCGTGTTCTATATATACACTTGTCGTTACTGAGTGCCAGGAAGGGTTTGTACGGTAGTATGGGATTAAATCGATTTTGGTTATTGGGTATAGGTAATGGAAGTAATTGATAATATTGATATTGAAAGTCTATTATTTCATATGGTAGACAGTTTGAAGAACATAACTACTTATTTTGAATTCTTTTAAGCAAAAAATAAACCGCAAAAATAAACAAACAACAAAAAAAAGTAAATTGTAAAAATTGCAAAAACCGGGAGATTGCGGCCGCGACGTAAGATATTTTGCAAAATACACTAAAAACATGACACAATTAAAAAAATTCTTGATGCCATTCAGGTAAAATTAGAATAAATGGCTACCTTAAGGACAGAGCACATTGCTTCTTCACCTGTACCTTTATGTTTATGTATGATTGATAAAGTTAAATCTGTAGTGTTTTCCAGAATAGACAGACAAAGCATACTTTGAACCAAGAATTATTCAGAACTAAAAATAATAACACTATGATCATATTTGAAAGGAATCAGCCTAGTATGTTTTGCATCAGAAAATAACAACCCACTAAGAATAGAACCTTGCAAAAAGTTCCCACAATGTTACATCTACTTACACCATGTAAAGTTGCGTACTAAAGTTTTGCCAATTTTACAGGAACATTTCTATGCGAATTTTGCATTTGCAAGATTACCAAAACTTCTTTTTACAACTTTGGTAGCATATTATTAATGTAAAGTTCCTGCAACCTCCCATTCAATTACCTGTGAGATATTACATTGTTAGGCTCTGTGAATGTTGTAGCAACTTTTTTAAATTAATTTTAAGACAACATTTCATAGTGAAATTCTCGCAACTTCCCATTCATTTACCTGTGAGATGTTACATTGTTAGGCTCTATGAACGTTGTGGCAAATTTCCTAAATTAATTTTGAGACAACATTCCACAGTTAAATTCTGGCAACCTGCCATTCATTTACCTGTGAGATATTACGTTGTTAGGCTCTTATGAACGTTTTGGCAACTTTTTAAAATTAATTTTGAGACAACATTTCTTAGTGAAATTCTCACAGCCTCCCATTCAATTACCTGTGAAATATCACATTGTTTAGGCTCTGTCGATGTTGTGGCAACTTTATTAAATTAATTTTGAGACAACTTTCCATAGTAATATTTTGAGAATTTAATATCTATGCGTAGGTACTTTGAAACAATATTAAGTCATATAAACATTTCGGTAATTTTTTGAAATAAAAGCACGCGTCCTCTAACATTAAACAAAAAACCTCTGTAGTTTTATTCTCTTCTTATTGTCTATGCGGACAAAATGCGAGGTTGTCAGACCAACGAATTTTTCATAACAAATTCAAATAAGTCTAAAATAATTGATTTAAGGACTTAATAATATGGTTTTAATTAAGAATACAGGATATCTATACGAAGCCCTTCTTTCTAAATTGTGGCATTTATACCTATATACTAACCTATAATATAGAAACGCGTAATAAATGGTGTAGGTAATTTCCCTCAAATAACCTAACAATACAATAATATAAATAAAATGACTCTAGTGATTTGGCACCAGTGGTATGTGGCAATAAAGACGTTTAAACAGCAAGACTTTATTATATTTTTTGTGATAACTTGCAAATAGAGTAATTTCTGGAGAAATCTGGCAACAGCCTGCGCGCGTTTTCGGCGGTTGCGGTCTAGAGGTCGCGCCGGTCGCCGACGCCGAATCCTCGAACGTTCGAGAAGAGAGAAGAGACACCAATCCCATGACGCCATCGCCATTATTTTTGTATTAGGTATGTTTCGTTTGTGCGTGGGAATAATAGTTTATAGTTTAGTGTTCCCTTCCACAATGGCAATCACCGACGACAAGGTGAGCTGCTTGAACTACCTGTATAGAGAACATAATTTATATTGTTCAGGTGGCACAGTTCGATAGTTCGATTTTTATTTATTTATTCCAATGACGTCAGAACCTATAGACAGGTTTGTTTTGATAAACGCTTGATGCCCAGAACTAACCACAATCTAAGCGCTCCATTAAATTATTCCGAAAATGTCGCGAGATTGTCAGAAATTGCCCCTTTTTGTCGAGCCGTAGCGAACTTATTTCGACTCTGGGCTCGGAGGCTGGCGTCGTTAGACCATCCCCCGAGTTCCGAGTCTTCAGGTGAGGTTCCGATGCTTCCGGTGCCCCCAAACAAGAAAAAACATGCGATTTTAAAAGGGGGTTGCCGACAGCGAAAGTGACGTTAGATTTCGTATTTTTTTAATTTGTAGGTATAGCATAAAATCTAATAACATTTTACCTGGCAAAAATTTAGTACAAACATCTCTGTCTTCATTTTAATCATAAGATCTTAAAAGCATATGCAATGGAATTATTATTTTTCCCAAGATTTTCATAACCTATAAAACAAAACACTGCTTGTAAGATCTTATGATTAAAATGAAGACCGATATGTTTGTACTAAAATTTTGCCAAGTAAAATGTTACTAGATTTTATGCTATAGGTACAACTTAAAAAAAATACGAAATCTAACGTCACTTTCGCTGTCGGCAACCCCTTCTTAAGTGTGATTCTGGAGGAACTATAACCGGAAATCACCGGGTGTATAGTTGGTTGATGGTTGACTTTCTGTCTTTGTTTGTAGCATGTTTTTAGAGTAGTATGGATATATTTAATCTTGGAGTCAAAATAAAGGACATTTTAACAATGGGTCACCACGTCTATAGGTTTTGCATTTATTAAGTAAGTACTTAAACAATTTATTACGTCACTATTTAATTTTTGATATTTGAAAGAATAATAAATTAATTTCACTCATTGGTGTTTCGTAAAATTTACTAAAGATTTTCACACAGTAAAATAGTTTTCAAATATCAAATTTTGCCACGATTTTATAACACATTTTTGGTGATATTTTTTCTCTCTTGTTTTCCCATATAGGTACCCTACCTCACGAGCTGCAAGCACAACAGCAAGGACAAGACCTGTGAAGAGCACACTGCACGTTGCACATTGGTTTTGGTCGAGGGAAAACATCAGGAAAACCGAAGCAAACCAAGCAAAGAAGATCCTGCTAAGCCTGCTGACAGCTCAAACCAAAGAAGGAGGGTAACACTCTTTTATTATTATAAAAATCTCCAAAATGTTACAGTTTTAAAATTCCCACGATCAACTTGAGGTCATTGATATATATTTTTTTATATTTCTCGTACTCAATTAACAACCACTGCTTATTGTGTGATAAATTTTTAAATATACTTGTTAAAATTTTTGTGTGTGTTATTTCTTGCAAAAAAGGTGACTCAATCTAAGGCCGCTAGCCAGAGCTAAAAATTTGACGTGTTTGTTGTTGCAGTTTGAGGGTCAATTCAGAATCAGTTTGAACCTAATAACTGCCAACGTGATTGGTAAATTTATATTTTAGCTTCCTTTGAACCGATCACATTGGCAGTTGCTAGTTCCGAACTGGTTCTGAATTGATCCGCGAACACAGCTATTTTTTAACAAATATTTTGGAAAATACGAGTATAAGCGATATTACAATAGATCTTCTTTAATAACGGCTGTATTTATATATCAATGAAGTAAAATAACGGGTATCGTTGGAACATTTTAGAAAGCTCCTGTTGTAATGCAACTTTACATTGCAATGTTTTGTGATGGAGATTATAACTTTGCTGAAATGTTTAGAATAGCTCCCAGTGCCACTGTAAGCAACTTTACACTTTTCTTTGGATTGTTCTTGCAACTTTGTGGAAACTTATATTTTCTTAGTGGGAAAATATATAAAAAAAGACAAAATAGATATAACTTTTAATTCTGAACAACATTTTTGAACAGTGTTCGATACCTCCATGGAAAAAGTACTTTGCCTGCATATAGCTTAAGTTTACCGCTTTCAACGAGAAGGCCAACTCCAAGCTAGTTCAAAGATTTCCATCACACCACTGAGTAAAGTATCTAATCAGTAAAGGAATCTACTTATTCCTTTAGGTACTCAATGATCATAGTAATATCCGCGTAGTAGACTAAATTTATTTGCAAAGCTTCATTAAAATCAACTGGTTGTGACTGAGGCCCGTAACAAAGATTTGTTAGGTGACAAGACACATTATTGACTGTCATGGAACAAGAAGGGTAAGTACTCTCGAGGATATTTTTAATTTTATGGAGATACAGGGTGATCATTTTTAGACGCCCAGCCTCTCTTGGTGGAAAACGGTGGAAGATAATAATAATAATATAATAATAATTCTCACCCTGACAATACTCCAAACTAGGAGTACCCCAGAAGCAACCACATGCTTGTGGTGATATGAAGATGTGGAGATATTATATATGGGAGATGACTATAGGGGGTTTAGAGGAATAAATTGGCCCATTTAGCGACTCTTTGCAAATACGACGCTAGGCTTCACGACGCCAAGAAATATTTTTTCCCACTAACATACCACTTTTGTTAAACCCTTCACGTTCAGTTTTTTGATCAGTTTTGAACTGCACAGTTGGACTGTTCAGTCCAAAACCCAACGTGAAGGGTGATTCTCGGCCGGGCGTGTCTCGGATTTGGCCTCTCCGGCGCGATCGAAGTTTATTTGACATGCTAAATATTTTTAACTGAACAGTCCAGAGGCCTGGCCGAAACTTAATCGTGTAGTGCCAAACTTCAGCCGAGGTCTCATCGAAACAAAGATAGACGTATTAAGGCAATTAGCGCATAAAACAAAGAAGATTAGTGTCACATGTAGATCGCGCAGGCAAGAGTCAGTTTTGCTCCAGGTTTTTGGAGCGTAACTAGTGCAATAGGGCGTATTATTTGCATTTTTCAATAGTTTTATTAAAGAGATTTTCAAGTGAGGTTCCCCGATGTCTGCAGAATTGCTTACACCATTTGTTGAGACATACAGAAATTTGTAATGTTATTTATGGAAGCTATATAAAGTCGAAGGCATATTTGAACAGAAATTTAGCCAAATATCTTAAAGTTGCAGCTCATTTGGCCTCGGGTCAAAAATGGCTTCCCACATAACCATATTTTGTTTTTGTATCCTTTTACCTTTCTTTAATTTTTTTGGTCTCCTCTTCTTCTTTCAATAAAAGAATGGCGGCTGCTGCTTTTCGTTTTTCGACATATTCTTTAAAATTCTCACCCTCCAGCTATGGATTAAACGTCTTCGATTTTGCCGGCGAACTGACCGAAAATGCCAGTTTGTTTGTCTGAACGTGTAGGGTGAAAAGCGGCACAGTTCCCGCCTTGAGGCAAAAACTGTCAGTTGCGACCTTTGAGGCCAAATCGGAGCGTGTTCTTATTTCTCTGAACATTTTTCATTAATGCTATTTTCCGTTATTCTCTTCCGTTAAAAAGTTATTCTTCAAAAGCACATTAAAAAATATATTTTTTTGTTAATCACCATTACCAGGGATGACAGAGTTTTCAATGATTTTATTTTTGGAGATATTCCCCTGACGTTTTATTTGTTTAAAAGATCTTCAAACCGCGCCTTTTGACCTTCTTACCATTGTCAACATGCAAATCCACGACCAGTTACGATTTTTGTATACCCCCAATTTTGACTAAATGCATTTAGCGATTTTTTTGTCTGGCGAGTCAAGAATGCCATGGAATTACCTCAAAACTAGAGGTGGGCCAACCTGCGATTTTAGTGGAGCTGTGATAGGATGTGACTGCTCCAGCCAGTGATTAATAGCAGTGATTTTTTGGAGCAGTTTATTTTATCCATCGCCCCCAGCCTTCCATGCTCTGCTCTTATATTATATTAGGCTACATGCTAAGCTGTCGCGTCGCCCACAGCTGGCGGGGCGGCACCTGCATCTTGCTTTTTAGGTTCCACTGCTCTGCCGCAATCCGGCACTGCTTACTGCGTACGTCGCCCATTGTCCCCCATCCCCGTATCATCGTATCGCAATTGTAGATTGCAGTTTCTTCTTGGCTGCATCGGTGCGACGAAGCTGGAGCATATTCGGAGCGGATACACATGATCGCCGCAATCGAGCGCGCCAACCGCACTGGCAACAATACCAACCAGTGACAAAATGTCACCAAAGTCTAGAGAATACTATAAGTCGGATCACTTCTTTGAAGTCGTCGAAAAGCCGCCGATATTTTGCGACCGGTCGTAAATTAATGTCAGCTCGCACGCTTCGCATTTACGAGGGTCGACTAAATAAAATCGCCATCAAGCTAATTATATGGGGCCAGGTTCATATTGACTTTCCATTATTTACCAAAGTCTACAAATATTAGTATACCTATTTGTAGACTTTGGTACAACATTATTTGTGTAGGTAAGTATACCATTAGTTTTTGGTAGGTACAGTTAAATTAAAATACAAGGTAGCTATTACCAGAATCTACATAATTAATAAGGTATATCTGTAGACTTTGGTTGGAACATGAATAAAAATGCAATTTTTTTGTTTTACGTTCATTTTTAATAAAGCCTAACAAAACATAGATCAAACAAAAACAAAATAACAAATAAATATTTAACGACAAAGAGTTAAACTAATCATATCTATTTTTTCATCCTGTAGGTAAATATTTTGATATTTAAATAATTGAACAAAACATGCAACAAGCATTTGACATAAACAATTTATGTTCTCCGATGAACCCTAAGGCATTCTTCCATTGCTGGCACCTTCAAATTTTCACTGTTTTAATATTATATCTATATTATTCTATTATTCTTCAATTAATACCTGAGTATTCAAATGTCACATAAAAATGTCCTAATTTTTGTAGGTAGGTACCTCAAACTCAATATTACCTTTCAGGGTCTTTAGGAAATGAAAAAAAGGTAATATAGTCTTTTGAACTGGTTTTACAGCCATCCGCACTGCAGGCATCACTACAACCGTTGATTGAATTCCATCGACGCTACAACACAGTCACGGTCGGTCGGTAATATTTTGCACGCACCCGGTAGAATGCGAACAAACCGCTCTCAGCTACACTGTGTAAGCTTATTTTCTTATTAAATAAGATATCGTAGGCCATACTCCGATGACGGCGGGCCGAGGGAGCGGGAGAGGGCAAGAGGGAAACATTTGTTTACACAAGGCCGAGTGCCTGGACTTATTAGTTTATTAGTATATCTCTGGACGCTGATGTCACTGCTATTTGGTTGGGACTGGAGCAGACTGTGACTGCGACAGATAAGTAGCAGTGACAAAGTCTCAGTTCGCGAAATCGCAACCCACCTCTACCCCAAACAGTTGAATGGTCAACAGGACCACACAAAGTATTGGCAGAGAACAATTGTTCTCTGGTATTGGTATGCAAATATCCAATAACAAATATACAGGTTATTTTTGTCTGTGCCAACTCAAAGTGCTACATTTTTTTAAATTTTACCTATACTTACAGATCAAGAATGATAAAAATCGATTAGGTGTATCGAAAATGCCACAGAAATTATAAACGAACTATGTCTAAAATTTACAGAAGCCTGCCAGTCAGTAAGCTGAGATGAGTTAAGGCGGGTATTGTGCCACAACAGAAATGCATAGAAAAATGTGTAATTTTATTAGACGATGGCTTTGTCGAGAAAAGTCCAATGCCTTTAAAATTCCAATTTTGCAAAATTTTGGCACCCTGTAGAATAGAACTCCCTGTATATTTATTGTTGCAACTTGGTATAATATGGGAGTTCTGTGGGGTCTTAATTAAAGCTGTGGTGTCAGATTTTAAAAAAAAAGAAAAAAACCGATAAATGCATTTAGTGAAAATTGGGGGTATAAAAAATCATAGCCGGTCCTGGATTTGCATGTTGACAAAGGTAAGAAGGTCAGAAGACGCGGTTTGAAGATCTTTCAAACAAAAAAAAGGTAAAACGGAATATCTCCAAAAATAAAATCATCGAGAACCCTACATTATCCCTGGAAATGATGATTATAAATATTATTATAAATTAATATTTTAATGTATTTTGAAGAATAACTTGTTAATGGAAGAGACTAAAGAAAAATGGTATTATTAAAAAACATTAGGACTTTCGAATGATGTAACAAAAGTGGTATCTTGGTGGAAAAAAATATTTCTTGGCGCCGCGACGCCTAGGTAGCGTCGTATTTGAAAAGAGTCGCTAAATGGGGCAATTTATTCCTTTATACACCCTATACCATCTCCCATATATAATATCTCCATATCTTTGACCGTTTTCCACCAAGAGGCTGGGCGTCTAAAAATGACCACTCTATACATACCTATCGATGCCGGAGCATTTATATTTTGAGCATTTTCATCAAGAACGAACGCAAATAAATAGCATAGATAGGTGTTTCATTATAGAAAGTGATCATCTCTTTTCAGAGGCTAACAAATATTCCATAATATACAGGGTAGACCCATACGATAGGTATGAAAGACAAAAAAATTTCGAGTTGAAACTTGACTTTTGGGGGATTCAGCCTTGCTTGATTAGAAACTAATTTGCACCATAATATTTTTATATTTTAAAAATCAAGCAAGCCCTGATGGGCAATTTATTCATTTTCAGTTCAGGTAAACTACCTTTTCCTTAAGAGATATCGAAAAATTTTATTGGAAAAAGTTGTCGAGAATGAAAATCTAAGTCCCCGTGCCAAATTTTAAAACAATCGGCAGACTTTGATTTTTATGTCGAATTTCAACTTGAGTTTTTGGAAGAAAATCAAAGTGTGCCGATTGTTTTAAAATTTGGTACGGGGACTTGGATTTGCATTCTGAACAACTTTTCCTAATAAAATTTTTCGATATCGTTTAAGGAAAAGGTAGTTTACCTGAACTGAAAATGAATAAATTGCCCCTGTCAAGGCCTGCTTGATTTTTAAAATATAAAAATACGGTACAAATTAATTTCTAATCAAGCAAAGCTGATCCCCCAAAGCTCAAGTTTCAACTTGAAATTTTTTTGTCTTTTATACCTATCGTATAGTCCATCTGGGTCCACCCTGTATTTTTCTGAAAATTCTCAAGTATATTCCCAAAGTGATCAAAATGCTGAAAATGCTCAAGTATATATCACGAATATAATGGTGGTTACGGCTGGCTTGCGTTTTTACTCTCAGCTCCCAGTAAACGCTTGTGTCTCCATCTTTCCATGAAGAGCCAGTGACAATAATGAATAGGAGTGAGGCTGAGGGTCATAGGCTCTTGCTGGCGCCGCCGCAGCATGTGCCATAATACCATCGGCCACATAGACGTCTAAAATTGACACATTACCAGATTATTAAAATGTCGTTACACCTGCCTTTCGTGGTTTCACTTTCGAGCATATTCAGCATTTTTAAGGGAGCCTTCCTTTTTCATGCTCTTTCGTGTTCATGAGAACACGTGTGTGCACGGGAGTAGGGAACATTCGCGAACGTTTTCCGAACATGAACGGGAACGTTCACCAAATATTTATTAACTATTTTTTTGTATATCTACTTAATATTGAAAATGACAACTTTTTTACATTTAAGAAATACATGTCATATATTTAGTAAATATTTCCAATTAAGTATGAAGGGTGTCTACTGAAGGGTGTCTACTCCAAAAACCGCTTCTCTTGACCTTCCTACCATTTTCAAAATGCAAATTCAGGGCCGGCGTTACGATTTTTTATACTCCTATATTTTCAATAAAATCATTTAATGTTTTTTTTTAAATCTGATACCACATAGTTAAAATGGACACCCCAAAATCCCCACATACCAAATTTGAACAGAAAATATATAGGGAATTCCATCCTACAGAGGGCCAAAGTTGAGCAAAATAGGAATTACAAAGGCAGCTGTCAAGTCAAGTGTGCTGTGGAATCCCCTCAAAACAGTTGAATGGTCAACAGGGCCACTCAGAGTGTTGGTGTGCAAAGATCCAATACAAAAGTCCATAAGAGTTAAGACTCAATGTACAGGGTGATCCAAACTCGACGCCCCAGGCCTACAGCGTGAACACGAAAACTCAAAATAAAATTTCGAAAAGGGGTTCTTAAATGGGACATACTAAGGTCAAATTTTGACCGAAAATTAGCTTTTTTGATGTTTGGGAAAATGGCCGCTGTGACGTCATCGATATTATTTTCCCAGAAACATACCAGTTGCCTTGCGCACCCTTAAATTTATTCAACTGGATTATTTAAAAAAAAATTTTTTGTAACAAACAATAATAACAAACAAGTTACTAACAAGCACAATTCAGAAATTTAATAAATATTCCAGTTGAATAAATTTAAGGGTGCGCAAGGCACCCTAACATACTCTTAAATAATTTCTGACTATCAATTGTTTCCATAGCTACCTAGATTTCGAAAAATGATTAGAAAAAATTCCATGTTTTTTTACATATTTAACCCTGTCGATTTGAAAAGACAAAAGATACAGAAAATTTATTTCTATAGAAGTTGTTGAGAATGATAAGGACTTTCAATATATAGAGAAAAACTGGTATGTTTCTGGGAAAATAATATCGATGACGTCACAGCGGCCATTTTCCCAAACATCAAAAAAGCTAATTTTCGGTCAAAATTTGACCTTAGTATGTCCCATTTAAAAACCCCTTTTCGAAATTTTATTTTGAGTTTTCGTGTTCCCGCTGTAGGCCTGGGGCGTCGAGTTTGGATCACCCTGTACAGCACGTACGTGGTGATTCAACATTTTGACCCATAAAATGGCTCTTTTCAATCTGTAGCATCTGTAACACACATAATTTTAAACTTTTGGTCAATACAAATTTTAATCTAGGTAATTACTCACATTTTGAGACAAAAATTATTCAAAAATATTTATCACAATTACCGTCATTAGGCTTTTTGCGCAAATGTTAATACATATTTTTAAATAATTTTTGTCTCAAAATGTGAGTAATTACCTAGATTAAAATTTGTATTGACCGAAAGTTTAAAATTATGCATGTTGCTCGCTACAGATCGAAAAAAGCCATTTTATGGGTTAAAATCAAGGTTGTTGGAGTCCAACAACCTTGGGTTAAAATGTTGACTCACAACGCATGTGCTGTACAGGGAGGGCCAAATTGGACACTTAAAGAGAAACTCCTACTTTTGACCGAGATAGACAAAAACTGATATCGGTGTCTGAGGCTCATTTTGTATGATAAACTTAATGACGAAAACCCCAAATCGATATCTGTCACCGTTCTTGAGTTACAGAGGGCGTTATTTGAAAATGTATGCGTTTTCGATAAGTGGCCGTAACTTTTTTCGGGTTGAAAATTTTGTATTTCTGTAAAAACATTCCTAAAGCACTTTTTTATGTAGAATCCAATGCTGATACTAGATTTTTTTTTCAAGTCTATCTTTGTTTAACTCGTACCATTTCGGCCTATCCTTTTCAAAATGCCCACTGTTAATCAAATTGTGTCTCAATCTTGCAAAAATGTCCTTGAATTGAAAGGATGTTTTCTCTCTGGATACCGTTCGTAGTATACCTAAATTGGTCGTTGCATCTGCATTTTCCACGGATTGTAGGTATAAAACAGACTATTATATCCAATCTTTCATAACTTGCAAATTTCATTGTAGGTATGTTATAAAGTTTATAAATTACACAAAAATAGAAAAAACTTTACACTGCCTAAACAGCTTAACTGAAACTTTGACGGGTAAAAGTAAACATTTTTCCACGGTTGTTTCATTGTCTCACCGTCCAAAGCCTATACTTACTTGTTGATGGGCGCGCTTCCAATTATACACATGAAATCATAAAAGCTATAAGTAAGTGATAACTACTTAAGTAAATCATAAAGTGTTATATATTTTTGGAATGGTAATTTTTTGCTCTGTTAAAAAATGCAAAAATAATTCAGGGTGTTCCCTTTAAAAAAAAATATTTTTTCATCGGTAACTCTTAAACCATTGACTTGAAAAAAAAATCTAGTATCAGCATTGGATTCTACGTAAAAAAGTGCTTTAGGAATGTTTTTACAGAAATACAAAATTTTCAACCCGAAAAAAGTTACGGCCACTTATCGCACATTTTCAAATAACGCCCTGTAACTCAAGAACGGTGACAGATATCGATTTGCGGTTTTCGCCATTAAGTTTATCATAAAAAATGAGCCTCAGACACCGATATCAGTTTTCGTCTATCTCCGTCAAAAACAGAAGTTACCCTTTAAAAGTGTCCAATTTGGCCCATCTCAATCATACATTGAGTCTTAAGGTGGCTGGTGTGCTGTAACAGGAAACTCACAGAAAATGTATCATCCTACTGACTTTGTTGACAAAGGTCCAATAATTTAAATTGTTCTTTATTTGTTGGTTGTCATTTTGAAAGAAATAAATTACTTTTGTATTTATTAATATTTTTTTCAATAATTCCAGAGCACTTTTGACCTGTAAGTATAAAGTTTCATAAAAATGCAACATTTTGAGATGGCCCAAAGAAAAATACCCTGTACATTTTTGTACTGAATCTTTGCAAACCAACACCTTGAGTGGGCACCATTAAAATGTTTTGAAGGGATTCCTTTAAAATCCCTATTTTCCTCCAATTTTGACATACCGCAGAATGGAACTTCCTGTATATTGTTTGTTCAAATTTGACATCTAGAGGTTTTGGGGTTAGTCCAAGATCCCAGGGCCCCCAGGCGTAACTTATTTTCTAAAAGACAAAATGTGCGGAATAGAGTAGTGTTCCTATGTAATTTGAACGCATGCGTATCCGCTAAGTTGGGTACAGTGGCGTGCCCATGGGGGGGGGGGGGGTTCGGGGGTTCAAACCCCCCCCCAAGCAGGTTAAATTTTCAAATGAAAAGTCTACCCAACTTGGGTAGACGGCCAATTTACAGGTAGCAGGTGAGAAAGGTAAGTAAAAATAAGACTCACTTTACTTAAGTTCTAATGGCTGATTTTTATATATGTTTTGAAGAATATTATTAAAAACTAATATTCAGTACTGCCAGACATTTCCCGTCGGCCATAATTTCCGCCAGACGCTTTAAAGCTTCCAAAAAATGATTCAACTTTACTTATATTCTAACGCTTGATTTTTATATATGTTACTTAGGGGACTATTTCAAAACTATATGTGATCAGCCAGACAAATTGTAGGGGCCAAACTTCCCCCAGACACAAAAAAATTCTACCGTGAGTATGAGCACGAGGGTACTATATATGCATGAGTTTCAGAGCGAGTGAGATATCTATGTGAACATAGGTTTATAGCGCTATTTTTGTTCACGTCCGATTTTTCCCTTTTTGTGTACTCACCGGGGGGCTTCCTTATAGCCTCTTTTATTTAAGAAAGGAAAAATCGGATCTTCGGTGAAACGGGTTGCTCAGGCGCCAGTTTTTTTGAGCGATATGCTCCGCTTTATACCCAGGATAGCATTCGTCAGAGAAAAATTAATTCCAGAGTTCAGTGGTGCGTCGAGGGTGGGGTACAAATAAGGAAGATTTGGCAAATTTTAACACGGTTTATTAAAGGTTCGATTAACAATAGATATTATTGAAAAGTATTTGTTTAACAATTTCAAGTTACTGCCACGGCCGGTCCAGAGAGATCCACGTGAGTATCTGGAAAAAGAAACGTGCAGGTTAAGCCTCTATCGCGGAAAGTCTGTTTTGTTTTTGACACGGTTTTGTCTACAGGCGGTAAGCAAGCTCAAAACTATTCAGGACAACAATAGAAAATACGGCAAATTTAATAAGACGCGGGAAGAGTCATCCACGCCCAGTCCAAGTGATACTATTCGGCTTGGTGCAAACTGTGTTTCAGGATTAAATAATTTTCCGGTATTGGTAGTGGATAGTAAACTCGCGCCACCAACACGGTACCAAGCTTAGCTTCAGTTAACCTTGATCTGGGGGTGTAATGAACCGGTGTCGGCTGCGGATAGTGGACTCACAACAGCAACACGGTTCGGGACAGTTTCTAAATCTAACCTAATAATGCTCACCAGGAAATATGCCGGAAATCAGAGCGGAGAGAGAAGAGAGCCTCCTCGGCAGCCGCAGCGTATTTATCGGGCTCGGTGGCGCCCCTCTCTTCGTGAGTGCGCCGGCCGTCCATTGGTCGGAGCAGTGGCGAGACATCCGGTGATCGTCCCCACTCTTCTGGTACCCAAAACGGCTGCCGGGGGCTAGAGTGGCCATTAGGGGTGGTTGCACCCCCCATAGGGCCCGGACGGTGGTCTCTCTGGATCGGGCACGTCCAGTATACCCGGATTCCCAAAAAGAACGGCGGCTCTAGCTGTAATTTGAATTAATATCCCGGTTCTACCCCTAGCCGGTATCCCTCATCCCTTATGATGCCATAAACAATTCTTTACAAGCGGCGCAAAGCCGGAAAATAATCAAAACCAAAGTTTAATTAAATGCAATTCGAAATATGTAGAAAAAAAAAAGAATCATTCATGAATATATAAAAACTACGGCGGTCGGCCGGTTGTTCCAAACAGCGCGGCGAAGAAATAAATGAAGTAAAACGAAAATTCAGAACTAGCGGGAAATTCCTAGTAACTTCGTTACAGGTTTATTAAATTTAAACTGGGATTGATGTAAATGAAAATCTTCAATAAGAACTTAATAATATTTAAATATACAGCGTGTCCCGCTCTGATGTCCGGAAGAGAGAAAAGTTTTTATTCGTGGGTTTTCGACAAAAAGTCACCCTTTATTAAAACTCCTGCTTGTTCCAAAACGGCCAAATGATATGATAACAAATAATGTGCTAGCTTGTGTAATTCATAATCCATCAACATGGCAAGTTGCAGCAGAAGCAGCGCGAACAACGTTCAAGTTTACATTTTTCCAGGATTGAAAAATAGATTCTTTTTGTAGAAATTAGAAATTTTCGCAGAAAATTAGCTAATGACTGAACTAATTGTCGAACTGCACAGGATTGATATTTTCAATAAGCATTTTATTGTTTCCATGGCTAACTCCGTTGAAACAGGAAACAGAAAAACCGCCATAACTCAGGACTGTCATTTGTCAATAAGCATTCAGCATTTCATTGTTTCCATGGCTAACTCGGTTAAAATAAGAATTAAACAGAAAAAGCGCTATAACTCCGATATTTTTCAAAATAATCATATCGAGTAATATATCGTTAGAAAGCTTAAAAGTAATATGTCATATCTCTAAAATGACAGCTCGCGTGCAAAATAGGATTGGATCCTCTTATTAGGAACATGTTTCCCTACAACTTTTGTATTTACACTTTTTCTGTAAAGTCAAAAATAACGGAGCTAACGGGATTTGAAGGAATAGGGAAAAATCATTTTTTTCGAAATATCTAGAAAGCCATGAACTTTGTCAAAAATCCAAAAGGCGCATTGAATTGGGCCCATAAGACTGTAAATATTTTCCCATTTAACCTTCCTTCTAGTTTCGCTGGTTTCCGAGATCCCCATAAATATGCTAAACATCGAAAAAAACTCACCCTGTATATTTAAATATTATTAAGTTATTATTGAAGATTTTCATTTACATCAATCCCAGTTTAAATTTAATAAACCTATGTTCACATGGATCTCTCACTACCCTCGCGCTCATACTCACGGCAGAATTTTTTTTGTATCTGGGGGAAGTTTGGCCCCTACAATTTGTCTGGATCACATATAGTTTTGAAATAGTCCCCTAAGTGATATATATATATATATATATATATATATATATATATATATATATATATATATAAATCAAGCGTTAGAATATAAGTAAAGTTCAATCATTTTTTTGGGAGCTTTAAAGCGTCTGGCGGAAATTATGGCCGACGGGAAGTTTTTGGCAGTGCTGAATATTAGTTTTTAATAATATTCTTCAAAACATATATAAAAATCAGCCATTAGAATTTAAGTAAAGTGAGTCCTATTTTTACTTACCTTTCTCACATGCTACCTGTAAATTGGCCGTCTACCCAACTTAGCGGATACGCATGCGTTCAAAGTACATAGGAACACAACTCTATTCCGCACATTTTGTCTTTTAGAAAATAAGTTACGTCTGGGGGGCCTGGGTTCTTACTCTAGGTGTCCTAATTAACGCTGTGATGTCAGATTTTAAATTAAAAAAAAATCGCTAAATGGTTTTTGTGAAAATGAGGCGTATAAAAAAATCGTAGCCGGCCCTGGATTTGAATTTTGTAAAATTTTGTGTTCATATTAGAATTGACCTTGAGAATTTCACGAATTTTCGATGCGGCGCGATTTGTAACAACGAAAGTAAAATTTAATTTTTTTACCCCCTTCTCCCGCTCTGCAGGTACCTATCCCAAGTAACATTTAAAGTTGCATAAAAAACGTGAAGACGTTGTTGCGACCAATAATACAACTTGTCTATAGACGTATCGTCTTTTTTACAACTCCTTTATGACTGAATATGGACGGTTGGAAACAGGTTTTCATGACTTTTCATACAACTTTTATCTGACTTGATTGGATATGACTTTTATAAGTCCATTAGGTCGTGTAAATTCAAAGATACCTTAACGTCATAAAGAAGTAGCTCTAAAGTTGTGTAGATCTCTATTAATACCTTCATATTACCAATTAGTCGTAAATATGGAACGTGGTGTTTTACCAACAATCCAATATGACTAAATACAACATTTGCGAATGTTCGACACCCCGCATAAAGCACAGCATCCAAAATTTCAAGACATTATATTTTTTTATAACATTTTTATAAAGCTTCGGAGTTTACGAAAATTAAAAAAAAGTATTTACTATACTTTCAGTTTTTTGAAGGCAAGGAAACTTTTTTGTGAAGAATGTATTTTCCCCAAATTTTTTTTTTATCTATTTGTGCTATAGGCTACCTGAACTGGTGCGTGTATGTTATCGGAAAAGTGTCGTTTAGCCGAAATCAAAGCTTTTTTTTGAAAGTAGATGTTTAAAAAATTTAGTATTGTAGTTACCCTAAAACTTATAAAGCTGTGATTTCGTGGTATTACTAATCATGTGCCAATTTGCAAAATTTGGAAAATATCAGGGTAACTTGATTTTTCAAATGGTACTGGCTACCTATACTGTCTCTTTTCACACCATCTAATGCAAAATTTGAACAATATACCTATTAGGTTATAGATATACAGGATTATCTATCACTTAGTACAAAATTTTTACCACGTGCGCAGGGTGGCTTCAGAAAACATAGAAAAATATTTTTAGATTTTTTTACGATCTTTAAAAAAAGGGTAAAACCCCCTATTTTCCCTGTAAATTTCCGCCTAATTACATCATCCAATATGGCTTCGGAACGTACTACTGTCAGCTTGAACTTATTTTCGCGGTGTTGCCGTTGATTTAGGAAAGATGAAAATACCTTTTTACTCAAACAAATAAAAAAAAACATAAATAACAATCGATTTGAATCTGTACAGCCTTACCTTACTTTTAAATTGAACTGACCTAAATTCACCTGACCTCCTAAGCCCTAGATAAAGGCGTACACCCCGTTTTGATAGTTCGTTTTTTTAGCGCGCAGTGCAGGATCCGAAACAACAGTTTATATTCAATTAAAAGCTCACCCAATACCCGAGCCAATGTCCTTCCATATTGTGCAACAGCTCGGCTGTCCCAATGCAAAACACAGTAACTAACAATTATTTTATCAAAGCGTCGAGTACCGGTCGTTCCGCTTTGGCAATACTTCTTGATTTCCTGTATCCGGGGCACAGGGCATCTCCAAATTCTCCACAATTTTTCCTTCTCCTGCCTCTGGCGATGCTCGAGGCTTCTCACTACACTCCAGCTTCCCTTTTCTCCGCCTTTTTAGTCCCAAAACCCCGGGACCCGCGAAAGTTAGCTGCTACAACGTGTGCCGTTACTCCATTACTATCCTCCCCGCTTGACTTTCACGACACGAATTTCCCCTATCGCCTAAATTAAATCAAAGGTCAAAGGTTTCCCAGTGCCTTCACCTGAATTACAATCAGCGCACGATACACAGAAAACGATATGCCAGCTAGGAGAACGAAAATTAAACTCTTCTGCACACCTACGTCACTTCGACAAAAGCGCGGCCAACTTATAAAAAATAGTTCACTTTCATACGTCAGTTATCAATTTCGGGTCAAGTTAAATCCAAAACAAGAAACCTTGAGACACCTTGGTGAATATGTGGTTGCCTAGCTCACAATAAACGAGTCAAAAAGGTAGCCATGATTTTGTCGAATAAGCGACACCGTTGACGTTTGACGTGACAGCACCTGCGCGTGGGCATACCGTTATCTGTGTATTGTGCATCCTGCTTATTGGAATACGGTCGCTTATAAATAACAGAACTAATAACAATTAATTAAATGGGAAAGTTAGGACCTGGCACACCAGGCTTGAGTCCAATGGATTTTTGTATTTGGGGATACATGAAGGCGATTGTGTACGAACATCGAACATGAAATCGACAACGAGCAGCAGTTACGTGAACAGCCACTGTAGTGCTTGTGCAGTTTTCTTTGGTTACCCTTCGGGGTTTTCCTGACGGAGGTGATCCACCTCGTCGTGGTCGCCAGGCTGAGTACCTCGCTTCAAACAAAAGGAAGGGCTGAGGGGAACCAGGAGGTTCCCAACAGATTTAGAAAATGTGAATGTTGTGTTGTGTAGTGCTGTGCTGTGTGAATTTTAATGTGAAAAAGCAAGAAAACAAAATGGTGCGATATTCAATCCTGGAAATGTCAGTAAGGTAGGTGTTTCATAGGCATTCTACATGTTCCTTAGAAAGTAATCGTTTCGAACAGGAAATCGCAATTTCGTGGTGAATCCTCGGATAAATTAATAGACGTGGTAACGCCGCGCTATTTCACTACCTGTCACTACCATTGACATAGGCGAAATTTTAAGACAGGTCACGGCGGGCGTCCATAAGTGGCGTTTTTTGAGGGATTCTAATCAATTTTAAAAAAATTGTTTTGGGCTTAAATTTCGTGGTGAATCCTCGGATAAATTAATAGACGTGGTAAGGCCGCGCTATTTCACTACCTGTCACTACCATTGACATAGGCGAAATTTTAAGACAGGTCACGGCGGGCGTCCATAGGCGGCGTTTTTTGAGGGATTCTAATCAATTTGAAAAAAAATTTTTTGGGCTTAAGACAAATGTTAGAAAATTTTTGAAAATTTATTTTGGCAAGTCTAATTTTTCTTTATCTACCATAAAAAAAATTGTACTAAGTGATAGTTAACCCTGTATACAGGGTGGTCCAAACTTTATGAGCAATACTTTAAAAACTGTTAGAAAATTTCAAAAAAAGGAGATTTTGTTCATATAAACATGTATCGAAATCCTAGCGGTTTTCGATATACAGGGCGTCAAAGTTCGATTTTTTTTTCAAATTATCTTTTATTTCTCATAAAAGAAGACAGCTAACGCAAACATATTTGGTACAGTTTAGACACTCATTAAATACTATAAATTAAAAATAATTCAGCCCATCTACTTCCACCAGTGTCGGAGAGGCGGGGGTCAATCATCATATTTTTTATAAAAAAATGGTAGGCCACTGGAAAAGTAATATTTTTTGCCTTCACTAAATTTTCCACTAAATTCTAAGAAAAAAACTATTCTTGACTTTTTTCGAAAAATGTACCGTTTTTGAAAAATTCACTTTTAATGCGAGTTACGTCCGTATACCAAGCAGAATCAGCATCTTAGTCAGCGCCCAACTAGAATGTTCAGCGCCACCTCAGCGCTGCTGCATCAGCACCTTCAAAATTATAAATACAAGTTGTTCTTTGTTTTTACAAGGTTTTTATTCTGCATCTTGCCTAATAAAGTTGTCGGTCGAATTTTTAAAAATTTATTACGTCGCTCCCGCATCGTAATTGGCACAGTCGTGCGGATTTTTTTGTTGAGTAACGCAGATCAGAAGAACGCCATCGCGGTCGGTTTTTCATCGGTCTCGCGCTACGTGGGTCTCAACCCTTTACGACAAGAACCACCCCAGCACCAGACAACTGGAGAGTCAAGGCCAAGGTAGGAGCCAAATTCCATTTTCCTCTTCCTAGCTTTTTCCTCCGTGGCAAATATAAGAACAATTTCCTTCCAAGGAAATTCATTGCATATGATTTTTCCTTGCTTCTGTCGATGAACACGATAAAAACAATTTAGATTTTAGTTTTGAATCGAAGGAAACGATTACGTTTTTCCATTGTTAGTGAATATAACACTCGAAAACATAATTAAGTTTAGATTTAAGAAAATCAAGGAAAACTCAAAGTGAAAAACAACTCTATTTTTGTAAGTTTAAGAAAATAACTTCAAAATATATATAGAAAATATAACTCAAATCTTAAATTCTCTAGATATGAGTAACGATAACATGCCTAATCAAAATCAAGCGGCAGATCGCCAAATTAATTATAATTTACTTAGACTATATATTGATACTATTCCTAGTTATAGCGGTGATCCAAACACATTGGAAATTTTCATCGAACATTGCCAATTTTTAATCACAACTTACCAAAATCAAGATAATCCTAATGATCCTATTAACGGTTTCCTGACTAGAGCAATTATTGGCAAACTAACAGGTCAAGCTTTAGTAATAGTAGGTAGTAGACCCGACATAAGGACATGGATAGATTTAGTAAACTTGCTTCGACTTTCTTTCGGCGACCAACGTAATTTAGACTATTTGGTTCAAGAAATTATTGTTATGAGACCTCGTAAAGATGAATCTTTCATACATTTCGGACAAAGACTACAAAAATCACGAAGCTCCATTGCTTCCAAATTAATTTCCATGGACATGACAATTCAAGAAAGAACTTTCCAAATAAAAAATTATGACGAATTATCATTAAAAACTTTTATTAGAGGCCTTACAGGTAGAATCCAAGACATGGTACGAATTAGGAATCCAGATTCTTTAGAACTTGCAATGTCTTATGTAATTGAAGAAGAAAATTTTGCTCTAAATCAAATACAAATGAACCTTTTTCAAAATTCATCTCAAAATAAATTTTCCCAAAATTTACCAAAATCTAACACTCAAAATATGACAAAATTTCAAAGTTATACAAACCCACCATATCCAAATTCCAACAATTTTCCCTCTAACTTTTCACAACCATCTCAATTTCAACAAAGAATGAGACCAAATTTCCCTTCTCAACCTATTAACGTACAACCGAAACAAAATTTACGACCAAGATATCCCACAAACGCTCAAGTTTTTGGACCTCCCAAGAATGTGTTTAAACCCACAGGAACTATCCCTAAACTTAATCCCGAAGCAATGTCCGCAGTTACATTTAAAAATAATAATTCCATTCAAAACACACCTCATAGAATTCCTAATTATTTCCGCCCCACAGGACCTAGAAATTTCCAATCCCAGGAACTGTATAACCTTGAAGAAATAAATCCCGAAAATGACGAAAATTATGAACAAAATGAATACAGAAAATATCCTGAATACTATGATGAACAGCAGACAGACAATCCTTATTATGACGCACCCGAAATTGACCAAAATTATTTTGAAAACCCTTTTGAAACTCAACCTGAACAAAATGTAAATTTTTCGAAATTCCCCAATCAAGACGAGACTACGTAACAATACACCTTAATCACCTGCATAATGATTTAGCACATATTTTTGTACCCGAAATTTTTAATAGATACCGGAAGTTCTCGTAGCATTATGAATCCAAAATTAGCTTACCAAATTTACCCAAATTCAATTTTTAGTGAGGACTTTAATATACAAACATCACATGGTATTTCTTTCCACGACGAAATTGCAATTATCCCAATTTTTAAAATTTTTAACATTGATTTAATTGATAAATTTTATTTGTTCGATTTTTCTCCCAAATATGACGGAATCATAGGTATGGATTTACTTAAGAAACTAGATGCTGACATTAGTATAAGTAGTGATTCATTAATTACTCCCACAGCCCAAATTCCTTTGTTTTATAATAAACCAGATTATAAAAATTCAAAAAATGTTCAAAATTGCTTTCATACAGTAGTAGTTCCACCAAGATGTCAAAAAATCATAAAACTTCCAGTTTGCTATAAAAATGGTTTAGGATTACATATAGATTTTGAAAATAATATAGAATCGCCCAAAGCTTTAGTAAACATTCAAAATTTTTATGCTTACACAACTATTTTAAACCCTAATGAAAAACCTTTTAAAATAACTGTAACGAAACCTTTCGACATTGAACTTTTAAATCCAAACGAAGTAAATTTTATGGACAAAATGGAAACGGACTCAACAATTTCAAAAAATCAAGATAATTTGCTTACACAAAATCTTAAAAATTTGAGATTAGAACACTGTAATAAAGAAGAAAAAGAGGCTATTCGTAATCTTTGCTGTAAATATAGAGACATTTTTTATTCAGAAGACATTCCTTTAAGTTTTTCTAGTGAAATATCACATAAAATTAAACTTACTAATGACACACCAATTTACACTAAATCTTATCGATTTCCCGAAGTTCATCGAGATGAAGTTAAAAAACAAATTAATACAATGCTAAAACAAGGTATAATAGAACCTTCAACATCCCCTTGGAGTAGTCCTATATGGATCGTTCCTAAAAAAACTCGATTCATCCGGAAAAAGAAAATGGCGCATAGTCATTGACTACAGAAAATTGAACGAAAAGACAATAGACGATAAATACCCCCCTCCTAATATAACAGACATACTTGACCGACTAGGACGAGCAAATTATTTTACAACTCTTGATTTAGCATCCGGTTTTCACCAAATTCCAATAGATAAAAATGACATTCCTAAGACAGCTTTTTCTACAATAGGAGGACACTTTCAATTTATTAGAATGCCGTTTGGGTTAAAAAAACGCACTCAGTACCTTTCAGCGAGTAATAGATAATGTGTTAAGAGGCTTGGCTAACGAAATTTGTCTTGTTTATCTTGATGATATTATTATTTTTAGTACTTCTTTGCAAGAGCATATTTCAAGATTAAAATCAGTTTCTGAAAGATTAAAAAGGGCAAATCTAAAAGTTCAACTAGACAAATCAGAATTTCTTAAAAAATCAGTAGCTTACTTAGGTCATATTATAACGCCCGAAGGTGTCAAACCGAACCCGACAAAATTAGTGCAATACAAAAATTTCCTATACCACAGACACAAAAAGACATAAAATCTTTCTTAGGACTATTAGGATATTATCCCAGATTTATAAAAGATTTCGCCAAAATCACTAAACCACTTACAATTTGTCTAAAAAAGAATGCTAAAGTAGTGCATGATCAGAGTTTTGTAAATGCTTTTAACACATGTAAGAAAATTCTTTGCAACGACCCAATTTTACAATATCCAGATTTCAAAAAAGAATTTATTTTGACTACAGACGCTCCTAACTATGCAATAGGTGCAGTATTATCACAAGGCACAATAGGACAAGATAGACCAGTCGCGTATGCTTCAAGGACGTTAAACGAATCAGAACAAAAATATAGTACCATAGAGAAAGAATTACTCGCAATAGTTTATTCTTGTAAATATTTTCGACCGTATCTATATGGCAGACGTTTTACTATAGTTACAGATCATCGACCATTAACTTGGCTTTTCAATGTTAAAGAACCAAATTCAAAATTAGTTCGCTGGCGTCTTAAGCTCGAAGAATTCGATTATAAAATTGTTTACAAAAAAGGAAAATTAAACTTAAACGCAGATGCACTTTCTAGAATAAAACTGAACATGCATGAAACACAATCCGTTGTAAATAACCCAGGTGACATAAACCAAGACACTCTAGAATTTCTTAGAAATTACGTAGAAAATCCAGACAATTTTATTTTACTCGATATCAGCGAGAATAATCCAGAACGTACTAGTGACCTAGAAAACGTGACTTCGACATCAACACCGACTGTTTACGGAAAGACATCCTCTAACCCGAAAATAATAATACATTCTGACATTCAAATTAGACCACCTGATAAACCAAAACAAAAAATACTTAACGAAATTCCTATCCAAATTAGTAGTGACGATGAAACTCCACATTCTTTATCAAAAGAAGTTAGTAACGATGGCCTTCAAATTTTAGATGAAATAATTAATAATAAAACAAATCAAATACGTATTTTCAAAAGTAATAGACTTTCAGTTGAACAAGAAAATTACTCTCACCAAAAGATAATGACACTAAAAATTCTCCTCGATTGTGACGATCAGATGATCTTAGACTTTTTAAAACAATACCTAAAACCAAATACAACTTATCATATATTTTTTGAAAATCCAACATTTATTTTGAAATTTACCAACGTCTATTCAGAACATTTCAACCAATTAGGACCTAAATTAATTAGATGTACAAAATTAATAAACACCATTAAGGATCGAGAAGAACAACTAATGTTAATTAAAAATCACCATTTAGGCAAAACAAATCATCGTGGTATACAAGAAACATTAGAATATCTTAAACGAAATTATTTTTGGATAAACATGAAGTCTGACATTATCAAATTTATAAATGAATGCGAAATTTGTCAAAAAACTAAATACGAAAGAAATCCTCCATACTTGTACTTACAGAAACACCTTCAAAGCCCTTTCAAATTATTCATATAGATATATTCTATTATGATTCAAAAAATTATTTAACCTTAGTAGACGCATTTTCGAAGTTTGCACAAGTAATTTGTATCCCTGGAAAATCTGCAATAAATGTATGTGATGCCCTAGTCAAATATTTTTCAAGTTTTGGTATTCCTAAGAATATTATTTTGGATAGCGGAAAAGAATTTAATAATGAAACAGTTAAAGAATTATTAAAAATGCATAAAATCAATGTTCATTTTACTACGCCCGGACATCACGAATCCAATAGCATAGTTGAGAGATTTCATTCCACGCTAATCGAACATTTAAGAATTTTAAAAGAATCTCATCCTAATGAAACCGATCCAGTTAATTACGCCGTTTTAGGTAACAACTCTTCAATTCATAGTTCTACGCATTATACCCCTTTCGAATTAGTCTTTGGTCATACTGACACTAGAAACCCAGAAATATTTAATGCAAAAGAATTCTACTCAGACTATGTAGAAAATCATAACGAAAAATTAAAACATGTCTATACGAAAATAAAAGAAAATGTCGAGAAAAACAAAATAAACATTTTAACAAAAACAAATAAAAAAGGAGACGATAACCCAAACTTTAAAATAAATCAAACTGTTTTCAAAAAGAACCCTTTAAATAGAAATAAGAAAAATAACAAATTCTTAGGTCCCTACAACATAATCGAACTTTTAGAACACAATAAAGTGAAAATTCAAAATAATAAAACTAACAAAATTGAAACTATACATATTAAAGAACTAAAATCCCCTCCTTTATTGTTACAGAATCAAGATGATGATAATTCTGCTGATGATGTTGATATCAATCAACCTAGCACAAGCACAAGAAGTTAAAATTACTCAGATATCAAATAACCCTGGTATATTACCCTTTAAATTAGGACAATCGAAAATTATCAAAAGCAAACATACATTCCTTTACGATATTGATTTACTAGATATTAAACAACAAATTAATGGAATAACAGAAATTTATGAAAATCTTAACTCCTCTATAAAAGTAGAATTTACAAAAGAAAATATCGTATACAAAAGAAATGACTATGAACACCTTCTTCCACTTATTTTAGAGATAAATGAAAAATTCGAAAATATTAACTTCCAAAGTACAAAAATTCCAAGACAAAAACGTGGCTTAATAAATTTAGGAGGAACAGTCCACAAATGGTTATTTGGAACATTAGACTCAAATGATGGTTTACGATATGATAACGCAATTGAAACTCTAAAATCAAACCAGCAAAAAATTGTTAATAACGTAAATTCCCAATTATCCTTATCAAAACAACTGATCCAAAAATATTCAAAACTTATTGAAAAAATTAATCAAGACCGAGAGAAAATTTCCAATTATATAACTGAAATACGAAATGATATAAGTAAAGTAACTGGAGAATTCTATAAATATATGGCATTTACATCAATAGTTAATCAAATATTTATGAACATAAATGTTATCGTAACTTTGCTAGAGGATATTTCAAAATTACATGTTGTACATCCAGATATACTTACAAAGAAAAATCTGGAAGAAATCTTAAAAGAACTTCATACATTTTATAATCCTTCTGAAATATTAGATATTGATATTAACTCGTGGTATTCATTAATACAAACAAATTGTCATTTTTCAAAAAACAGTATTATATTCTCCATGGAAATCCCAATTATCTATCCTGAAAATTATCAATATTTCCGTCTTTTCCCAATTCCTTCAAATGACAACCATGTCATTATACCCACCAAACAATATTTGGCTCTGAAAGAGACTCATCGCTACCAGTATAGGGACCACCCTTGTATACAAATTGAAGAAAATTATTTATGTACCCACGAAGAATTAGTAAATGGCAACGACGATTGCATCTCTTCACTTATCCAAGGACACCCACTAAAATGCGAACAAGTTCCTGTCTTACCACCGAAGTTTTTAATCAATAAAATAAATCAAGAATTTATAATAATCATAACACAAGAAGAAATCCAAATTAAAACAAAATGCAAGGATGAACAACTACACCTTATTCAAGGAGTCAATATTATCAAAATTCCAAAAAATTGTAGTATGGAGTATAAAACTTATGTTTTCAAAAATCATGAAGCAATTCAATTACCCGGAAAACCGATTGTATTGCCAAGAATTCAAAATCAATCAATTATAACAAAAATACCAAGAAGAAATCCTCTGAAGTTAGAAAATTTGGAACTTCAAGAACTTCATCACCTCGAAAAACAAATTCAAGCTTCGAATCCAGTATCAATTGAAGATATCAAGAATATAAATCAAACAAATTGGATATTATGGATCATAATTGCAATAATTTTATCAGTAATAATGGTATATGGAATCATCAAGTTCAAGAAAAGAAGAATCGAAATTAAAATCAAAAAGAAGAAGCCACAACTTCAGCCCTGTTCCGGCCCGAAGTTTCTACTTAGCGGGGAGGAGTTACGTCCGTACACCAAGCAGAATCAGCCTCTTAGTCAGCGCCCAACTAGAATGTTCAGCGCCACCTCAGCGCCGCTGCATCAGCATCTTCAAAATTATAAATACAAGTTGTTCTTTGTTTTTACAAGGTTTTTATTCTGTATCTTGCCTAATAAAGTTGTCGGTCGAATTTTTAAAAATTTATTACGTCGCTCACGCATCGTAATTTGCGGTTTAATTTTTTAGGAGAAGAAAATCAAAGTAGGTATTGGCTTCCGAAATTTTGCACACCTACTGAGTTTTTAATTCCGAACAATTTTCCTTAATAACATTTTGCTGTAAGACCTACCTAAAGCCCACTTTACTGGTGCGAAAAATTAATTTTTTTTTAAATCCCAGGACACATGATTTTTCGAATCTAGAAACCTTTTTGTAGGTTTTAGGACCAAATTTTATTAAGAAAAGTTGTTCGGAATTAAAAACTCAGTAGGTGTGCAAAAATTCGGGAGCCTAGACCTACTTTGATTTTCATCTGCTAAAAAATTAAAACGCATTAAAAGTGAATTTTTCAAAAACGGTACATTTTTCGAAAAAAAGTCAAGAATAGTTTTTTTCTTAGAATTTATTGGAAATTTTAGTGAAGGCAAAAAAATATTACTTTTCCAGTGGCGTACCATTTTTTTATAAAAAAAATATGATTGACCCCCGTCTATCCGACACTAGTGGAAGTAGATGGACTGAATTTTATGAGTGTCTAAACTGTTCCAAATATGTTTGAATTAGATGGCTTCTTTTAGGAGAAGTAAAATATAATTTGAAAAAAAATTTAAAAAACCGCTAGGATTTCGATACATGTTTATATGAAAAAATCTCCTTTTTTGAAATTTTCTAGCAGTTTTTAAAGTACTGCTAATAAAGTTTGGACCACCCTACTTCTACTGACCCATAAAATGGGACACAATTCCCTCCAACTTTTGTATTTACACTTTTTATCTAAAATCAGAAACAACGAAGCTTGATGGATTAGATTAAATAGCTAAAATTTCGTTTTTTTTTCGAAAACATCTAGTAAGCCATTTCCGGCCATTTTCATTTAATCGCAGTATTTTTCAGTATTATCTGTGGGCCTTAACTGCCCCTCATCTTGCCCCAGCGACAAATTTCAAAAAATGACACCATAAACTTACTACTCGTTCTGTATATTCAAATAAATTTCAACAAATCATTTTTCTAACATTTTCTTATGGATCCCCTCATTCCCCTCAAACTAAAAGTCTATTTTACACTCAATACAAATTTATTTGTAATTACGGTAACCGGGGTGAATGGCAGCCTCCTAAGCACTTTTGGGGATTGTGACTACTATTATGTAAAACAATATATCTATTTTTGTCTAGATAGATTTTTGTCTAGACAAAAATAGATAGAACATACATTTGTTTAACAAAATGAATTTGAAAAAAAGTAACATAAAATTGTTGTCGCAACTGAAATCAAACCCTGCGCTGGCCGAAATTGATACCGGCGAGCCTAGAGACATCTAGATTCAAATAGCATATCGAGGGCGTCATATCAGAAGGGCGTATGAGCCAAAAAGTAAATTTTACAGGAAACGAAAAAAACATTTAGTAATTTGAGTTTTTGAGATAATTTATTGCATTTATGTATTGAGCACATTCAAATTAAGGTGCATAAGTGTAATATGAAGCAATTAGGGCAGTATCAATATTTTTTAGTAAAATGGTTTATACGCCCTTCTGATATTTCGAATTTGGTGTAAATATCGCAAATTAAAAGACCTATAGACCCAAAAAATACGTTATTGAAAAACATTTTAATTTTTACGTCGTTTTCGCTTCACCTTTCGTTCTCTAACTTGCTGCAAAGACATGTCGTCATCTGATTCTTCATCATCGGAATTTTGAGAAGGCAGGGGAGCGATAGAAATAGCCAAGGAAATAGCATATACAGTGTGTGGCACTTAAGATGAAGACACAACTGTATATTTTTGTTTTTTGAGATATAAATTTCCGACTTAGCACAATTATAGAACTCGATGAGCTCTATTTTTAGGTGTATTCTACTTAACTGTCAGATATGCATCCCCAGCCTGCTATGACCTCTCGAATAGGACCAATATTCAATATTATGTTTCGCGCCAGAGATATCTAAAAAGTTTATTAGGAAAAGTTGTTCAGAACCGAATTTTTACCATGAATACCAAAGTTCAATGACAGATTGATTCGCATTTTAATTTTTTTGTTTTTGTTTCCAATAATGAGTTTATTTTTGTGTTTTTTTTTGTTTTCTTTTAATCTTATTACCATTAAAGATTACTTCTGTTATTTTAAATGGTTTCCATGGCTACCTACCCAAAATGTGAAACTATGGTAAAAAAATTGGGACTTAAAATTGGGAAAAAACAAAAAATCAAATGCGAATCTGTCATTGAAATTTGGTATCCAGGATAAAAATTCGGTTCTGAACAACTTTTCCTAATAACCTTTTTCAATATCTCTTGCGCGAAACAAAATATTGATTATTGATCCTATTCGCGAGGTCATAGCAGACTGGGGATGCACATGACAGTTAAGTTGAATAACCTAAAAATAGAGCTTATCGAGTTATATAACTGTGCTAAGTCAGAAATTTATATCTCAAAAAACAAAAAAGAATACAGAATACAGAATACAGGAGTGTCTTCATCTTCAGTGCAACACACTGTATACTCGGGAGGAATAATGGCATCTTTTCTTTCACACAATGATAGTAGATTTGCTTTACTGATTGTCAATTTTTTACGCACGAACAAAACATAAAATAAGAATAATCTGTGCACCTGAATTACTCCAACATCCACAATGTAAACAAATTTATTTGGCCCGCTCTTAGCCAGTAGGAATCTTCGACTAAAATCTGGTGATGCATCTAAAGAGGGCCCATAAACCCATCAGCAGTAGGGATTAAAACTGAAGAATCATATTATAATAGGGGTATAAACATACCATGATTCAAAAATATTAAAATATCAGAAGGGCGTATGTGCGCATACGCCCTTCTGATATATTTATTTCGGAAAATTGGTTCTTACCCCTACTAAACTTTAGATATTTGAACCAATTGCAAGGTGGGCAGCTTTACGCCCTTATGATATAATATGCGGAATAATGCTACGGTCACATACGCCCCAAAATCAGAATTTCGTCATTTTGGCTCATACGCCCTTCTGATATGACGCCCTCGATATACATATCCTTAACCATGTAGAAATTATTTTATCTCCGAAATTACCCGCATGGCCGGAATTCACCCCAGCTACCCTAACCATCACAACGGAAATGTATTAAGATTTTTTACAAAGAGCTTCATAGACATTTCCAGAGTCTGCAAGACATAGTAGTAGAACCTCTTCAGATAATTGAGTTTCTTTACATGGAGGGCTAGATATCCTGAAAAGAAAATGATAGTGATGAAATAAATTTTTATTCATTTAATTATACAATAAAATGTAATAATATTATATACCCATTTGGATTTAGAAAAACACCGTATACACTTCATCGGGCGGGCATATTTTCCTCACCCGAGATCTGGTCTTACCTGTGTAAGTGAAAGGGTCTGATAATCTTGTAGGTATTTTGCTCACTAATTGCAAATAGTAAATTAAGGGGTAATGATTTACTTAAGTAATATAATTTTATTTGAAAGTCGGGGAGGAGGTATATATAACGGGGGTGGTTTATTTTAGATTTCATATGTCATTTGAATATTGTTTTAATCCAAATAGGTACTATTTTGTTTGTACTGTGTTCCGGTGTTGACAAAATGGCAGCGTCTTTCATAAAAAGTAATTGTGGTAAAGATTTACTGCTTTTAGAAAACTTTACATTTTATAAAACTAAAGTGTTAAAAAGTGGAGAAATATTCTGGAGGTGCGTTCAAACAAATTATAGCGCTAAAGGAATGATTTAGTCCATAACCATGAAATTGTTTCTAACTCACATAAACGGAACGCCCAAGAAGATATAGCTGAGAAACTTTCAAAAATTACTTGTCACCAATTTGCCAGAAACAATTACGACTGATGTTAGCTAAATTAGAAAAAAATATGTACAACTAACGCCGAAAAATAATGCCAGGTCGACTTCCTTCAAAAATACAGGAGGTTCAAGAAGTACTACAGGTGTATGTGCTCCACATACTTGTAAAGGTGAAAATTTTCTTTTTATAAACTGCGCCTATAAAGTAGTATCATTGAATTTACTTGTGAAACTAATATCCGTATTTTGGACAAAATTGATGTTGTATATAATATGGACGGCACATTGTCCTATTGCACCAAATATTATTTGCAATTATTTACTATATTCCATTATTGTATTGTAATCTACGTTCATCTTTTCTCTCTATTAAAATCACGAATTTTTGAGAAATATAAAATTGTATTTTATCCAAGTAAAATATCGGTAGATTTTGAAAAAGCAGTCCACAACGCAATTATTCAGACTTGGCCGAATACCACAATAAATGGCTGTAGATTTCATCTAGACCAAGCGTGGTATTATATTATAGGAAAAATCGGTCGCGTGGTTTAACTTCAGAATACAAAAATGTTTCTGAAGTAGGCAAGTGGCGCAAACATACCTACATTTGGCCTTACATATTTAAAACCCGATGATGTAGAGGACTGTTTTACTTTTGATTTAATGTCGTACAAACCAAAAAAAATACATTTTAGATAAATATCCATTCACACTTCAACTCGTCTTTTTATAACACGCATCCCTCTATATATGTTTTCTTAGAAAAAATTAAGGTATTTCAAGTTTGTATGTATGTCAAAATTCAAAGTATTCATATATTAAAGCCCATCAAAGACAAAAAAGTTCAAATTAAATAAAAAACTCTAGCACAATTAAATAATAGATTTCAGTCTCGTCAAATGACTACAATTGATTTTGTAAAATATGTTTCATATTATACATAGTACACCTTATAAACTGCCTGTATTTTATCGTTAAATAAAGTACCTACTTGGGTATTATAATGTTTTTTATTTTAATAAACAAACTACCTAAGTATAATAGTTTATTGTTAACGAGTGAGGAAAATACCTACAGTCTTAATACGCCTTCATATCTCTGGTGAGGAAAATACCTGTCCAATTTTTTGACCTTTGTGATTGATGAGGAATTTAACTCTGCCCACTTCATCAAAAAAGGGTAGAACATATTTCTTTTGTATATCGTCTAAATTTAATAAATTATGAGAGGACATCTTAGACGACTTCACTAAAATGGATTTTAAGGCTATTGTGCTATTGCTCCTTTTGTAAAGTAATGAACAATAATTTTTTTAAGATCATTGGGCACCAGTCATTACAAGAAATTCGTTTTGGAATGCATAGTTTTCGGAAAAAATGCAATAACATAGTTTGTATTTGAATTTCATTTTATGCATTTCCTTCGGAAACTATTCATTACCAAACTAATAACTGGCTTCCTAATGATCTCAAGAAACATTTTTGTGAATTACTTTTTTGAAAAAAAAAAACAATAGCGAATATAATCACAAATAACATTTTGTGGAAGTCTCCAGGAATCTTCTCTCTTATAGGGCATAATAGAGAACTTTTCACTGTTGAGAGATCATCAATGCTATCTGAAAAGTAATAAGTTTACCTATTTGATATTTTGTGCTTTAAAAGCCTATATAATTAAAAACCTAAATAAATATTTAAAAAAATCAGATAGTTTTAATAAAAGGAAAGTTTCTATAACAACTTTCAGTTACATATTACAACTTTAAAAACTAATATCTAAATATATTCGTAGTTAAATAACATTGTTCATCAATATTGAGTGCTGTATGGAGATTTTGTGACAGCAACTTCCTTTTTGAAGGCAAATTCAAAATTTCACAGAAGTGGTCTCAGGACGTTAATAAGACGCGAATCAAAATGGAGAAGAAAAGAATCCTGAGTATTTTCTTCTTATATGAAATTTTTAATTTTCTTATTTTAAATTTGCCTCGTCCAATAATGCCAACCAACAGCTAAGAAATCTCTGGTCTTCCACTCTACACTCCTCCACAAAATGGCCATATATACAGCACTCGCCATTGACGAAAAATGTAAAAATATTTACTTATTCGTTTTCAAAGTTTTAATATGCAACTGTGTTGTTAAATGTTCCTGACCTTCTAAATAGCTTTCGTCATAAAATTATTCATTGTTTTCTCCCATGCTTTACTTTATGGAACTAAAAAACTGAGTGGAGTGTGAAGTGGAAGCCACATCTATTGTATCAATAGCTAAATAATTAGGTACACTTAGCGCATTTGAGTTCTTACCTGTAAAATGTATCTAAAGCTACAGATAAAATATCAATTGCCTTTTTGGGATCCTGGTCATGGGCCATTTTTTCAAAACCAAATTTATATTGTTCTTCGCACCAGTTCAATAGTAATATTCGCTCACTTAAGGAAACATCACTTTTACATTTTGGGCATGGCAACGCCTCCTTAACAACAGGTAGAGTAAACAGATAGTCACATAGTTTGCTGGGGCATCTATAAATTATTGAGTTTATTTTATACTAGGTATTAAAAACTATACTATACAGGGTGACTCTATTTCGAGTCTTTGCATGGGGATCTTGGTTATCTTAAGAGATACGAAGTCGGTTAAATTGGGGCAAAGTTGCGGAATTTGATGCCGAGTAACACGGTAAAAAAAATTTTGGCTGGCCCTTCTCGTTTTGAAAATAATGCGAAAAACTGAAAATTGTCGTTTTCGTTTTTATTTTTTTAAACGAAAACGAATGGCGCTGGACATTTCTAAGTTAAACATTATTAAGGCATTTTTTTTACAAGGAATCTAAATATGATCTCGCATTTTTTTCTCGTCTCCCTGTACAAAAATATGACGATCAACTTTTATTTTTCTTATAGGCGCCATATTGGATTTTTGCATTTTTGAAAAGAGAATTTCTTTCTGGTTAAAATGATATGTCACACATTATGCTTTACTTTGTTTTTCTTGCATTAATGTCAAATTAATCGTTTTTGCATAGAGTGCCTTGGAAATGGAAATGTTAGCCCCATAATGTTTGACGTTTTTGCATAGAGTGCTTTGGAAACATAAGCCTAGTTACCCATTGTTGCGAAGTGTGCTTTGGAATATTGTTTAACGGTTCAGTAAATATTCAGTTAATGTTAAATTTATTGATTAAATAAATCATAAACATATCGCGAGGACAAGAGTATGATCTGAGACCTTGCTATTTATTCGCCATTTGCACACATTAACACTAAAAGAGTAAAACTGGAAACACAAAGAACAACAAAAACCTAGACGAGTAGACAATCCTATTTTACAATAAATGTTCAATTTGTCCTCCTTGTTCCTCAAGGCACAATGCAGCACGTTTCTTTAAATTGTTTATGGCTCTTCCAATATCCCTTCGACGTCATTTATATTTGAGGAATAATACCCTTGAATCTTGTCACGCTTTTCTTCAAGTGAAAATTACATTTTTTCAGTAAAATAAAGTATCCGTAACATTTAAAATTGTACTAAACTATCAAACGTTATGGGCTTATGTTTACAAGGCATTCTATGCAGAAATGTCAAACATTATGGGGCATATGTTTCCAAGGCACTCTATGCAAAAACGTCAAACATTATGGGGCTTACGTTTCCAAGGCACTCTATGCAAAAACGATTAATTTGATATTACGGCAAGAAAAACAATGTAAAGCATAATGACATATCATTTTAACCAGAAACAAATTCTCTTTTCAAAAATGCATTAATCCAATATGGCGCCCATAAGAAAAATAAAAGTTGATCGTCACATCTTTGTCCAGGGAGGCGAGAAAAAAAAATGCAATCATATTTAGCTTCCTTGTAAAAAAGTACCTTAATAATGTTTAACTTAGAAATGTCCAGCGCCATTCGTTTTCGTTTAAAAAAATAAAAACGAAAACGACAATTTAACCGACCTCGTATCTCTTAAGATAACCAAGATCCCCATACAAAGACTCGAAATACGGTCACCCTGTATAGTATACTACTAACTAAACAATACTGAAACAATACTGAATATTGATACAACATACCTTATTCTTTTGGAAACATTTCCCAATCCTGTGGTAAGGGAAGGCCAATCGTGAATGCAAGCATTGCATTTGCAAGTAAACCAATATCTAGATACTAGTGATCGTTGTCTCTCAGGAAGGGATTTTCTTGTAAATATTGGACCATAATTTTCTGTAATTGGATCATGCACTTGAAATGGCTTTAATGCTCGAATCACAATCTTGTTCCCAACAAAATACCTAAAAACCAAATAATTTAAATGTTTAGAAAGTATTATACTTAGTTGACATATTTGATTTAAGATAATAATAATTTTAATTAATAGACACAGGGTATCCCAATTTAAATGTACTATTGCCATTATTTCCGTTATTTTTGGACTAGAAAAAAATTTATTCAAGTGTATTTATGTATTAGTAGTACATAAATTTTAACTGGCCGCAGGTTTCGATCCCAAAAGCGCGCCCACGAAATTATTTTTTATGTGCAGAAAATAAAAAGTGATAGCCTTTCAAAAATTTTCCAGAATTTTAGAGACAGTTTCAGAGCTAGTGGTCACAACAGTGTTGCCAGTGCCGACAGATAATCCATTGAAAAAATATCTATAGACCACCTACGGGGTGAAGTGGCAGGTACTTTTTTTAAGCGGGTGTTCGCCTTTGGCCCTATCATCCCGCATAAAGAAAAACAAGACCCACCTATCACAGAAGCACTCACCATAACTTAGTGGTAGTAATCACATGCAACGACGAAATTTTTTTCACAGAAGTTGGAAATATCGTCTATCATTCCTAATACTAGTGTACACTCTTCTCTGCATAGATGTTTTATTGCAGTTGTAACAAAGTTATTAAATTTTCCCAATTGTATTATTTTATTATCACCGAATATTTTTTTATTTTCATTCCAAACCTTGACTTGCCATCGTTATTACGGTATTTTTAGATTTGGGGGTTATTTTCAACTTTCGTTAGCGATTATGAGAGTGAGTAGGAGTGGGTTTCAGGCTCCATGGCTTAATTGAGGGTGACATTTCAGTTTGACTTAACAATATCTTTGAGAAAGGAGAAAGATTTATTCTCCGAAAGCTCAGAAAAAGAAAGTTGTTGATGTTATTTTTTGAGTTACCCTTCAAGGTTTCGTTGTTTTAATGTTAAGCATTTATGAACTTCCTGGCAACTTGAAAAACCCAATTAAAAATTAAATGGATTGAGATATATCATTAATGTATATGAAAAACAACAATGTTCCTAGATAAGACCCTTGAGGCATTCCAGAAGATACTGGATGAACAAGAGATGTGAATCCATCAGCAGTGATACAAAATTTTCTGTCGCTTAAGTAGGCCATTAGACTTTATCCAAGTCAAGGCAGGTCCATCCACACCGACATGTTGTAGCTTTTTTAACGAAATATGATGATACCTTATCAAAGGCTTTGCTAAAATCGGTATAGACGGAATCCACCTGATTGCTATCATCTAAACAGTTTGAAATGTATTCTGTGTAGGCCATAAGATTTCCCTCAATGGGTCTATCTGCGAAAAAGCTGTGTTGTTCGGGCATAATTATTTTTTTTACTAAAGATAATATCTGATTATATATAAGCTGTCCCAACGATATATTTATATATCGTTGAGCTGTCCAAAAAGGTTTGCAAAAACACATAATTTACTTAGAGAGCGGTAGTTATTTTCAAAGTCCCTTCTTCCATTTTTAAACATGGGTAAAACGCAAGAAAGTTTCCAAGCATTGGGGAAACAGCCATCTTTCAGAGACTGGTTATATAACAAAAATAAGGGGATCGTGAGTGGGATACAGCAATCTCTAACGAAATGGCTAGGGATTCCATCTGAACCGCTAACCTTTTTGGGATCCAACTTTTTAAGACCTCCTAAAACTTATTCTCGATCAATTAGTTGAGGAGCATAATGCACATTATGTGTTTTTTTGTGAAGGGAAGTTGTGGCTATGTGGAATCTCTTTATTGTATGCTACATAATGGTGTAGTACCGGGTGTTTACTTTCGAGTTGCGCTGTTTGGTTTTTAAGATGTGATAAATCGAAGATGGCCACCATACAAGACATTTATTCATTCCATTAAGAATAACTTCTTCCAGATTTTCTATTCTGCATGAGCAGACGAACAAATTTAGATCCTATCAATTTTTCCGTATCTTCTACCGTTTACGAGTTATGATCCATTATATATATGTAACCCTCTGTTTAGAACCATCGGTCATTTATTAAAGGTTAAAAAATAATGACTGCTGCTATTTACTCAGAATAACTTTAAAATTACACTTATATGCAACAAACATTATAAGTAATTACGCAATGGTATGAAACACTTTAGTAATACATACATACAATAATTGTCCATATAGCAACTACACATATTTCTAGCCAAAATATAACGATTGTGGCCAATATGCCTTAATAGAAATGTTGTTTGTTTAAGAGAAGTTCATTTTTTGAAATTGAATTATGGTTATTTCTCCCAAAATAATCAAGCTGCTGAACTGAAATTTGGCAGTGTTGTATTTTTGGGGACGAAGAATAAGCTGAAGATATCAATGTCTATGTATCTTACAAAGGGCATCACTTGTCATAAGTTTTTTGAGGTTTCCTTTTTGTTGTTGCAGATCCATCATTTTAGTGCATATTTTCACTCTGTAACAAAAAGGTACTCTTGGTTCATAACGATAAAATCAACTGTTTGCGTTGAAATTGGCAAAATGTGTCCCAAAACACCTGTTAACTCCAATATTCGAAACATAAAATTTTCAGCTACCACTTTCAAATGTTACAGATGAACCGTCCATTCAAAATAAACAAAAAAAAATGCAAAATAGGCATGGGTCAAAACACATTTTAAAATGGAGGATCACAGAACCGCACTCAAACTAATCACTAAAGGAACTTTTATGACCACAGTTGATCTCAAGGACGCATACTTTGCTATCCCAATCGATAACACGCATCGCAAATATTTGAGATTCGAATTTAGAGGTTCTATTTATGAATTCAGATGCATGCCGTTCGGCCTGTCGTCAGCACCTTTTTGTCTCACTAAATTCATGAAACCAATAGTGGCGAACTTGCGATCAAAGGGAATAACTGTGTGTGCTATCTTGATGACATGTTAATGTTTGGGGATACCGAGACAATTGCGCCAAAAACACTCGAACAGTTTTGGAGCTACTCACCTCTGTAGGCTTTACCGTAGATAGTGCCAACCTTAAGATTACCCTTCCACCTGACAAAAAAGACCAAATACAGAAATTATCCAATACCTTCCTTCACAGAAATTCATTTAAAATCAGAGAATTTGCTCAATTTTTATTAAATCCAATTATCAATATGAAGTAAGACATATACAAATTGGTGAAATTAAAGCACTAGAACTAACCATTATATTGTTTAAAAAAATCATTTCACTAACAGCTATTTACAGATCACCTTCTACCAATGAAGAGATGTTTGTTCAGGGTCTGGATGATTACCTGAAACAGATGAAGAAACACAATGCAACACATCACATTATAACAGGAGACATAAACATAAATATCATCAAGGAAAACAATAGCATAACATCAGAGTATATAAATATTTTAAGTGAATATAATTTCCAGTCCTTGATTAACCAGGCAACAAGAGAACAGGGAGAAACGGAGGGATGTCTAGATCATATTTTTCTAAAAACCTGCCACAGCAATATAGATGGAGTAATCACAGCAATAATCAAATGCAACAACACAGATCACTTGCCAGTTGTTCTCATATTACCAACGATACCCATAGACACAGGCACATAAAAAACCACAAACGACATACATACATTATGCGAAATTACGATCTGATGTTGAAAGCTATCGTTGGCATAATATTTTTGAACTATCTAAGCTACAAACAATGGCAACACTATTTCTTAACAAATTGAATGAACTAATAAAAAAACACAAAAAATGTAAAGGGAAAGGTAATACAGAAAAAAAAAACGTGGATCAGTAATGGATTAATTAAGTCAATTAATCAGAAATATGAATTGTACAAAAAATTTAAACAAGATCCAGAACTACACAGAAACGAATACACAAAATATAGAAACAATTTAAATAGATTAATTAACGTTGCAAAGAGAAATTACTTCCAGAATAAAATTGAAAATAACAGCAATAACACCAAAGCCTTATGGGAAACTATAAAGGAAATAAAGAATGACAAAAAAGACAATACTATTGGAAAAATAGGGGACAACCAAATCGTTTATGAAGATACTGAAAAGGCAGAAATATTTAACGATTACTACATAAATGTGGGAAAAAATCTAGCAAAACAAATACATCCGCCTGAAGAAAATCCTATACATAGAAAACATAATGCAAACTCATTTTTTATAAGACCTACAAATTGCAAAGAAGTAATAAATCAAATATCATCAGTAAAATCCGGAAAAGCTCCTGGCAATGACCGAATTACTGCTAGATGTTTAAAAGAAATAGCAAATGAAATTGGAAAGCCTTTGGCACAGCTCATAAACAAAATAATAGAAACTGGAATCTGTCCTGAAGAATTTAAAATATCAGTAGTGAAACCTTTATATAAGAAGGGCGACAAAACAAGACCTGAAAACTATAGACCAGTGTCACTAATATCTAAAGTAGCAAAAATTTTTGAAAAAATTTTGAAAAACAGACTAACATGTTTTCTAGATAGAAATAACATTTTAAGTGACAATCAATACGGTTTCAGAGAAGCCAGGAGTACTCAAGATGCAATAGCGTTACTATCATCAAATATTCGCGATGCCTTTGAGAATGGACACACAACCCTAACGGTTTTTTTGGACCTCTGTAAGGCGTTTGACACCGCGAATCGCAAGTTACTCCTGGAGACTCTAGAAAACGTTGGAATCCGCCGAATGGCACTGAAACTCTTTGAAAGCTATCTTGTGGGCAGGAAACAGAAAGTAAATGTTAATAATAAAAATAGCAATGAAATAACAATAACATGGGGTGTCCCACAGGGAACAGTATTAGGACCAATTTTATTTCTCCTATATATAAATGATATACTTACCCTTAAGACAACAGGTAAACTGATAAGTTTTGCAGATGATACGGCTGTTACATACCGGGATGATAATTGGGCAACACTGAAAAGAAAGGCAGAATTAGACATTTATAATATATTTAAAGCATTGAAATGTAGATTCCTGACGGTAAATTATGAAAAAACATTCTTTGTTCCCTATGCTCCATATCAAAACCACTTACCTGATTATACATCCTTAGAAATTCGGAACGATCAAGGCTTCCACTGTCTGAGAACAACAAACCAGATTAAATATCTTGGGGTAACGTTTGACAGCAATCTAAAATGGGACAAACATGTACAAACAATAGCTACAAATCTGAAAGCACTTATGTACACTTTCAAATATTTAAAAAACATACTCACCATCAAACAGCTTAAGATATTATATTATAGCTTAATACAAACACGTCTCCAGTATGGTATTCTGGCATGGGGCGGAGTACTTGATACTCATCTCAAACAGTTGGAAATATTACAGAAATATTTTTTGAAGATCATTTATGGTAAAATACGAACATACTCGTCTGATCTCATATATACAGAATCAAGGTGCTTCGATAAAAGACAGCTATTCTTCCAGAGTGTAATCATACATGTATTTAAAACAAATCCAATCTTAGAATATTACATTACAATTACAGCACAAGACAAAAAGCAGATAAAAATATGAGAACTTTGCTCTGTAGAAAGAATATTAGTCAAAGATCACATACATATCTCATTTGTAAGGCTTACAACGCGTTAGACATATCTCTAAAAAATCAAATGTTTGAAAGCCATTCATTAACACATTTTAAAGCTGTTCTAAAAAAATGTATATATGGAATGGGAAGAGAATATGTTACAAATATAATTAAGAATGTTGTGTAAATTCATATATTTGCCACACCTACATTATAATAATATTTCATGTATGTAAAACTATAGCTCCAAACAACCATTCGGTTATCTGAGCTGATTGTTATGTTTATTTATTGCAACCTATCTTGTATTTTGTTTTATTGATTTACTATACCTACTATTTTGTTTGTGTACCTATATGATCTTTTTGAAATAAACATATTATTATTATTATTATTATTATTATCTCGACTTAGCCAAAAGGCATTCGCACTCCCTCTACGGGGAACATTCACTCAGATCCCGGGTATCCCGGATACCAAAAGGATCTGGCTCGGACGAGACCCTTGCCATGTTATCGGGCCTTAGGTGACATTGATGTTGTTGGATGATCCTGCATTCCCCATGAATTTCCTGACGGTTCGGGCTGTCGCAAGTAGTACCGCTTTCTGCATGGACCTGTAAAGACTATCAGTTAGACCCAGCTCCTTGATGTTTCTCAGCAAACTTTTTGGTATAACACCAGTTGTTGACATGATGATTGGAATCGTCTGGACGTTCTCCATTTCCCATTGCCTTCTAATTCGTTCTTCTAAATCTCTGTACTTCGCGATCTTCTCGACTTGCTTCACACGCAGGTTGTTGTTGTTCGGGATGGCCACATCAATCAGAGTTGTCTTCCTAGAAATTTTATCAACTATTATAAGGTCCGGTCTGTTATGGGCAACTCGTTGATCAGTCAGAACTGTACGATCCCAGTACATCTTGTAGTTTCTGTTCTCAAGAACAGGCTCAGGTGTGTAGTTGTAATATGGGACCCTCTCTGTCTGCACAAGCAGCAGCTTTTCCGCCAGTTCCTGGTGCAAGATCTTGGCAACCGAATCGTGTCGTTCCTTATATTCCGTTGATGCGAACATCTGACATCCTCCTGTTATGTGCTGGATTGTTTCTGAAGTTGGGCACCCGTATCTGCATCTGTCATCCACTACCGATGCATCTCCTACAATGAGTTTTAGGTAGTTGCGAGTTGGTATAACCTGATCTTGTATGGCCAGTAAGAAGCCTTCTGTCTCTGGGAACATTCGTCCCGAGGTCAGCCAATAGTTCGACGCTAACTTGTCGACATGTTCCTGGTTAACCTCATTAGGATGTCTCCCGTGCAGCGGCTTCTCTAACCACCTCTGTAGTTTATCGTTGTCGGTTCGGTGGTGATTGTGATGCTCGTGTTCCGTCAGACGTAGCGGTGTTGAGACGTCTGCTCCGCATATAGCTTTATGTAGTGTGGAGCTGTTGGCCTGTCTGTGGAAATAATTACGCAGATTTAGTATTTGTTGGTCCAATTGCTTGCTGAGGTCTGCCAATCCTCTTCCTCCTTGTTGACGTGGCAGGGTTGTTCTTTCTACGGCGCTACGGGGATGATGTTTATGAGCTTTTGTCAGTAGTGTCCTAACTTTTCGTTGCAAGTTGTTGATGTCCGTGTTGGTCCAATTCACTATTCCGAAGGAATAGCTTAGTACAGAGCACGCATACGTGTTTAGGGCCTTAAACAAATTCCTGCTGTTAAGATCAGTTCGCACTACTTGTCTTACTCTCTTGATGAATTCATTAGTTAAATCGGTCTTCATTGTTCGATGATCTATCCTTTGAGCTTGCTTCATCCCGAGGTACTTGTATGTATCTGCCACGCTCATTGCTTCGATCTCCTGTCCGTCCTGCATCTCGTGTGCGCCTTGTTCGAGCTTTCCCCGGACGATATTAAGGGTGCGGCACTTGTCCAGTCCAAACTGCATTCCGATGTCCCTGGAGAACTCCTCTACAATTTTAAGCATTTGCGTTAGTTGGTTCTTGGTTGCGGCCATCAGTTTTAAATCATCCATATATAACAGGTGATTCAACCTGAACGCTTCTGATCTGTTGCTTTTGATAGCGAAGCCATATTTCGTAGAGTTCAACCGGTGTGATAGAGGGTTCATCGCCATGCAGAACCACAGTGGACTGAGTGAATCTCCTTGGAAAATCCCTCTTCGGATGTTGATTGTGTCGGTCTCGATGTTACTGCTTGCGGTTCTGAGTTGTATCTTAGTGCGCCAGGTTGTCATAACGTGTTCTAAAAAGGAAACTGTATGATGATCTATTTTGTACAGCTTTAAGATACCTGTGAGCCAGTCGTGAGGTACGGAATCAAATGCTTTTTTGTAGTCCACATAAGCCATGTAGAGGTTTCGTTGCCTGGAATGAGCCTGGTTGCAGATGACAGAGTCTATGATGAGTTGCTCTTTGCATCCCATTGCGCCCTTCGCGCAGCCCTTCTGCTGCATTGCCATGATGTTGTTCCGCTCACAGTGAGCATATATTCGCTGCGTAAGGCAAGATGTGATTATCTTGTACAGCGTAGGCAAGCAGGTTATTGGGCGGTACTTGGCAGGATTATCCGTATTCCGCTGGTCTTTTGGTAACAAGTAGGTTGCACCCTGTGTAAGAAACAATGGCATTTTCAGAGGATCGAGCAAGACTTCATTAATTAAGGCAGTTATTTGTTCATGCGTGCACCACAACTTCTTAATCCAGTAATTTTGGAGATGATCTGGACCTGGTGCCTTCCAGTTGTGGGAATTCTTTATGACATTGGAGACCTCATCGGTTGTGAATTGCTCATGTTGCATCTGGCTATAGTTCCGGCCCATCTCGCGTTCTTCACTGATCCAGCTTGCACTGACATTGTATGGACCTGGTGTGGCAAGTTGATTTCTCCAGAAACCGTCGACCTGTTCTCTGGTAGGGTAAGTCGCATTTGTGGCATCGGCGCTAGAATTCAAAGTACGGTAGAAAACTTTTTCTGATCGTTCAAAAAGTTTGTTGTCTCGTTTCCTGTTGTTACTAGCCTTGTATCTCCTTAGACGCCCTGCGAAAACAGAAAGTTTTTGTTTTAATGTGTCAAGACATTGTTGAGCAGTGATGTTCGCGGGGTCATGCCGAGAATGCATTTGGGTGCGGCTCATTATTGCCTGCACCGCCCTCTGGATCCTTCTAGTTCTAACTCCTCTGATATATTCCGTCACTTGTCCTATGTCTTTACGGAGACTCTCGATCTTCCGGTTTAGTCGCATCTCCCATTGAGCCATTCGTGGTTCTGGTCTTGCACGATTTAACTCTTGAGCCGTCCGGATCTTGGCTCCCATTGCAGTGATGATGGCCGTTGCGGCACAGTAGATTAACATGTGCATATGTTCTAATGTTGGTGTTACTGAAACATAGTTGGGTAAAATTCTGGTGTTCATAATATCGAGCATGATTGCAAGCTTCCTGGAAGAGTTCAATCTTGGTAGCGGTGGTCTGCTCAGTGGGTCTGTGCCTTCGTATCGCAATACCGCCCTTTTCAGCTGTGTGTCTAGGCTTTCAAAGTGTTCTCCGTTAACTGATTCCCGATTCTCAGTTGTTCGTCTCGTCGTCTCGGCTTTTTGTTGTGGTCCAGGCACTTGAATTTCCCGATTCTCAGTTGTTCGCTCTGCCGTTCCGGCTTCTTGTTGTGGTCCAGGCAGTTGAATTTCCCCATTGTTGTTGTCTATGTCTATGTGTTCGCCATGGATCTCTAGCTCAACTTCCCGTTTTATAGCGTTAAGTCGCGTTTCTGGAATTCGGTTATTTCTTAGAATAGTTCGATACTGATCTGACACTCTTTGTTCAGACACTTGCATGTGTGGAAATTCCCTGCAGAACTCGGCATGCAGTTGTTGTCGGTAGCCGATCATCTCTTGTCCTAAGTTTGTCACCCTGTAAAAAATACGCATTATCGATTCATTCATGGACCCAGTCCATTTCATGCGTCGTCGTTGTAATCCCGCCTGAGTGAACGCTGGCTGAAGTTCCCGCGCAGCACCTTCGGTGGGTGGAACCCTAGTTCTCGTTTGGCTCCCATGTTGTAGATGTTCGTGTTGTTGGGCTGTAGCTGTTTGTGCAACAGGGGCCCGCCTCATCAGCGCCCTGTCACCGACGTCCCGCTCGCTGTCATGCCCAGCGCCGGCTCCAGACATGCCCTGGCGATCCCCAGGCAGCGGCCCTATGACAATACTCCTATTAATCTCCATTCCATGGGTTTCTCCCGTAACGTGGGAGTGACGGCCCTCGGTCGCCTTTTACGACTCGCGGAGCCACGATAGGAGTATTCTAACCCGCTACCCATACGGGTCACCTAGGATAACGCGGGATCGTTACTCCCGAGGATCTGCCCCTGTCACCGGCCAAACCCCTCCTTGCGTTAACTGGGAAACACGGGATCGTTACACCCGAGGATCTGACCCTCTCACAGGCTAGACCCATCCCTGTGTAACTGGGAGTCGCGGGATTGTCACACCCGAGGATCAGCCTCCGTCACCGGCTAGACCCCTCCCTGCGCAACTGGATATCGCGGGATTGTCACACCCGTAGGTCTGCCCCTGTCACAGGCCAAGCCTCTCCATGCGTAACTGGGAATCGCGGGATCGTTACACCCGTGAATCTGCCCCTCTCACAGGCCAGACCCATCCCTGCGTAACTGGGGAGCGCGGGATTGTCACACCCGTGGATCTGCCTCTCTCACAAGTCAGATCCCCCCTGCGAGTTATTATTATTATTATTATTATTATTATTATCTCGACTTAGCCAAAAGGCATTCGCACTCCCTCTACGGGGAACATTCACTCAGATCCCGGGTATCCCGGATACCAAAGGATCTGGCTCGGACGAGACTCTTGCCATGTTATCGGGCCCTAGGTGACACCGATGTTGTTGGATGATCCTGCATTCCCCATGAATTTCCTGACGGTTCGGGCTGTCGCAAGTAGTACCGCTTTCTGCATGGACCTGTAAAGACTATCAGTTAGACCCAGCTCCTTGATGTTTCTCAGCAAACTTTTTGGTATAACACCAGTTGTTGACACGATGATTGGAATCGTCTGGACGTTCTCCATTTCCCATTGCCTTCTAATTCGTTCTTCTAAATCTCTGTACTTCGCGATCTTCTCGACTTGCTTCACACGCAGGTTGTTGTTGTTCGGGATGGCCACATGTCTGCCTAGAAATTTTATCAACTATTATAAGGTCCGGTCTGTTATGGGCAACTCGTTGATCTGTCAGAACTGTACGATCCCAGTACATCTTGTAGTTGCTGTTCTCAAGAACAGGCTCAGGTGTGTAGTTGTAATATGGGACCCTCTCTGCCTGCACAAGCAGCAGCTTTTCCGCCAGTTCCTGGTGCAAGATCTTGGCAACCGAATCGTGTCGTTCCTTATATTCCGTTGATGCGAACATCTGACATCCTCCTGTTATGTGCTGGATTGTTTCTGAAGTTGGGCACCCGTATCTGCATCTGTCATCCACTACCGATGCATCTCCTACAATGAATTTTAGGTAGTTGCGAGTTGGTATAACCTGATCTTGTATGGCCAGTAGGAAGCCTTCCGTCTCGGGGAACATTCGTCCCGAGGTCAGCCAATAGTTCGACGCTAACTTGTCGACATGTTCCTGGTTAACCTCATTAGGATGCCTCCCGTGCAGCGGCTTCCCCAACCACCTCTGTAGTTTATCGTTGTCGGTTCGGTGGTGATTTTGACGCTCGTGTTCCGTCAGACGTAGCGGTGTTGAGACGTCTGCTCCGCATATAGCCCTATGTAGTGTGGAGCTGTTGGCCTGCCTGTAGAAATAATTACGCAGATTTAATATTTGTTGGTCCAATTGCTTGCTGAGATCTGCCAATCCTCTTCCTCCTAGTTGACGTGGCAGAGTTGTTCTTTCTACGGCGCTACGGGGATAATGTTTATGAGCTTTTGTCAGTAGTGTCCTAACTTTTCGTTGCAGGTTGTTGATGTCCGTGTTGGTCCAATTCACTATTCCGAACGAATAGCTGAGTACAGAGCACGCATACGTGTTCAGGGCCTTAAACAAATTCCTGTTGTTAAGATCAGTTCGCACTACTTGTCTTACTCTCTTGATGAATTCATTCGTTAAATCAGTCTTCATTGTTCGATGGTCTATCCTTTGAGCTTGTTTCATCCCGAGATACTTGTATGTATCTCCCTTGCTCATTGCTTCGATCTCCTGGCCGTCCTGCATCTCGTGTGCGCTTTGTTCGAGCTTTCCCCGGATGATATTAAGGGTGCGGCACTTGTCCAGTCCAAACAGCATTCCGATGTCCCTGGAGAACTCCTCTACAATTTTAAGCATTTGCGTTAGTTGGTTTTTGGTTGCGGCGATCAGTTTTAAATCATCCATATATAATAGGTGATTCAACTTGATCGCTTCTGCGTTGTTGCTTTTGATAGCGAAGCCGTATTTTGTAGAGTTCAACCGATGTGATAGAGGGTTCATCGCCATGCAGAACCACAGTGGACTGAGTGAATCTCCTTGGAAAATCCCTCTTCGGATGTTGATTGTGTCGGTCTCGATGTTACTGTCTGCGGTTCTGAGTTGTATCTTAGTGCGCCAGGTTGTCATAACGTGTTCTAAAAAGGAAACTGTATGATGATCTATTTTATACAGCTTTAAGATACCTGTGAGCCAGTCGTGAGGTACGGAATCAAATGCTTTTTTGTAGTCCACATAAGCCATGTGTAGGTTTCGTTGCTTGGAATGAGCCTGGTTGCAGATGACAGAGTCTATGATGAGTTGCTCTTTGCATCCCATTGCGCCCTTCGAGCAGCCCTTCTGCTGCATTGCAATGATGTTGTTCCGCTCGCAGTGAGCATATATTCGCTGCGTAAGGCAAGATGTGATTATCTTGTACAGCGTAGGCAAGCAGGTTATTGGGCGGTACTTGGCAGGGTTATCCGTATTCCGCTGGTCTTTTGGTAACAGGTAGGTTGCACCCTGTGTAAGAAACAATGGCATTTTCAGAGGATCGAGCAAGACTTCATTAATTAAGGTAGTTATCTGTTCATGCGTGCACCACAACTTCTTAATCCAATAATTTTGGAGATGATCTGGACCTGGTGCCTTCCAGTTGTGGGAATTCTTGATGACATCGGAGACCTCAGCGGTTGTGAATTGCTCGTGTTGCATCTGGCTATAGTTCCGGCCGATCTCGCGTTCTTCGCTGATCCAGCTTGCACTGACATTGTATGGACCTGGTGTGGCAAGTTGATTTCTCCAGAAACCGTCGACCTGTTCTCTGCTAGGGTAACTCGCATTTGTGGCATCGGCGCTAGAATTAAAAGCACGGTAGAAACCCTTTTCTGATCGTTCAAAGAGTTTGTTGTCTCGTTTCCTGTTGTTACTAGCCTTGTATCTCCTCAGACGCCCTGCGAAAACAGAAAGTTTTTGTTTTAATGGGTCAAGACATTGTTGAGCAGTGATGTTCGCGGGGTCATGCCGAGAATGCATTTGGGTGCGGCTCATTATTGCCTGCACCGCCCTCTGGATCCTTCTAGTTCTAACTCCTCTGATATATTCCGTCACTTGTCCTATGTCTTTACGGAGACTCTCGATCTTCCGATTTAGTCGCATTTCCCATTGAGCCATTCGTGGTTCTGGTCTTGCACGATTCAACTCTTGGGCCGTTCGGATCTTGGCACCCATTACAGTGGTGACTGCCGTTGCGGCACAGTAGATTAACATGTGCATACGTTCTAATGTTGGTGTCACTGAAACATAGTTTGGTAAAATTCGTGTGTTCATAAGATCGAGCACGATCGCAAGTTTCCTGGAAGAATTTAATCTTGGTAGCGGTGGCCTGCTCAGTGGGTCTGTGCCTTCGTATCGCAATACTGCCTGTCTCATATGTGCGTTTAAGCCTTCAAAATGTTCTTCGTTAACCGATTCCAGACTCTCGGTTGTTGGTTCTACCGTTTCGGCTTCTAGTTGTTGTCCAGGCGCTTGAAGTTCCCCATTGTTGTTGTTGTCATCTATGTCTATGTGTTCGCCGTGGATCTCTAGCTCAACTTCCCGTTTGATAGCGTTAAGTCGCGTTTCTGGAATTCGATTATTTCTTAGAATAGTTCGATACTGATCTGACACTCTTTGTTCAGACACTTGCATGTGTGGAAACTCCCTGCAGAACTCGGCATGCAGTTGTTGTCGGTAGCCGATCATCTCTTGTCCTAAGTTTGTCACCCTGTAAAAAATACGCATAATCGATTCATTCATGGACACAGTCCATTTCATGCGTCGTCGTTGTAATCCCGCCTCTGTGAACGCTGGCTGAAGTTCCCGCGCAGCACCTTCGGTGGGTGGAACCCTAGTTCTCGTTTGGCTCCCATGTTGTAGATGTTCGTGTAGTTGTTGGGCTGTAGCTGTTTGTGCAACAGGGGCCCGCCTCATCAGCGCCCTGTCACCGACGTCCCGCTCGCTGTCATGTCCAGCGCCGGCTCCAGACATGCCCTGGCGATCCCCAGGCATATTATTATTATTATTATTATTATTATTATCTCGACTTAGCCAAAAGGCATTCGCACTCCCTCTACGGGGAACATTCACTCAGATCCCGGGTATCCCGGATACCAAAAGGATCTAGCTCGGACGAGACCCTTGCCATGTTATCGGGCCTTAGGTGACATTGATGTTGTTGGACGTTCCTGCACTCCCCATGAATTTCCTGACGGTTCGGGCTGTCGCAAGTAGTACCGCTTTCTGCATGGACCTGTAAAGACTATCAGTTAGACCCAGCTCCTTGATGTTTCTCAGCAAACTTTTTGGTATAACACCAGTTGTTGACATGATGATTGGAATCGTCTGGATGTTCTCCATTTCCCATTGCCTTCTAATTCGTTCTTCTAAATCTCTGTACTTCGCGATCTTCTCGACTTGCTTCACACGCAGGTTGTTGTTGTTCGGGATGGCCACATCAATCAGAGTTGTCTGCCTAGAAATTTTATCAACTATTATAAGGTCCGGTCTGTTATGGGCAACTCGTTGATCGGTCAGAACTGTACGATCCCAGTACATCTTGTAGTTGCTGTTCTCAAGAACAGGCTCAGGTGTGTAGTTGTAATATGGGACCCTCTCTGCCTGCACAAGCAGCAGCTTTTCCACCAGTTCCTGGTGCAAGATCTTGGCAATTATTATTATTATTATTATTATTATTATTTTATAATACATAGGAACGATTGTGTCTGCTTGCCCAGCTGTAAAATACGGCTGGACATATACTAAGACACTAGAACGAGAAAAATATCTAGCACTACAAGCCAACAATGACAATTATGAAACAAAAATGCTACTATCACACCAAGCATTACAAGATGTAACATGGTGGAAGGATAATATTCAAAATTCTTTCAATGACATTAGAATCCACAAATATGACATGACACTATTTACAGACACCTCTCTAACAGGATGGGGTGCTTGTTCTGATAATACGAAAACCCACGGGTTTTGGACATAAAAGGAATCCCAGCATCACACAAACTTCCTGGAACTGAAAGCCATTTTTTTCGCCCTACAATGCTTCGCTAGGAACTATTCCAATTTCAACATTTTAATACGATGTGACAACACCACGGCTGTCTCCTACATAAATAGAGTGGGAAGTATACGATTCCCAGAATTAAACAACCTTGCAAGGTAAATCTGGCAATGGTGTCAAAGGCGAAATATTTGGCTCTTTGCGTCCTACATTAACACCAAAGACAACACACAAGCTGATATTGAATCGAGACGCATTATGCCCTATCTACAGAGGCATTCAATCACAACACGAAAATTCTTGGTAGACCCGATGTAGATTTATTTGCAACATACCTAAACAACAAATGTGAGCGATACATCTCATGGTAATATGACCCAAGGTCATGGGCAATATATGCATTTACGATACCATGGGAAGATGGTTTGTATTACGCCTTCCCCCCATTTAACCAAATATTACGGGTTCTTCAAAAAATAATTCGAGATAAGACAGATTGTATCCTAGTAGTGCCTTAGTATTGGCCAGCACAACCGTGGTTTCCACTATATAACAAACTGCGAATAAGTAAAGAAATCTTTCTGGGTCCTTGTCCACTCACTTCTCTCTCCTTCTAGGGATTCTCACCCCTTGGCCAACCAACTTATCCTGGTGGCGTCCAGATTATCCGGCAGGCATTCACACGGCGAAACATTACGGCGACTGCAATAAACACCATACCTACTAGCATCGTTCTCCGAATCCACTTTGAATTTAGAGTTTAGAGTTTATTTATTCATGAAAATCACAAGACATACATTTCGTCGAGTATACAATAAAAAAAACATATTAAAAATAATTGAACATTCACATAATTGAAACAATTAGCACAATTCACACAAATAAAACGTCCAATGAAAATATACCTTTTGGGTATTAACCCACAATCACAGAGAGAGGTGACTGAGTCCTTCCTCAATTTCTTCATAAGAGAAATAGGCGCCCCTCACAAATAAATTCCTAATGAGATCTTTAAACGATTTCACAGGACTCTCCCAAAAGAAAGAATACAATAGCACTTACATCCGCTGGTGGACCTTTTGCTCCCACAACAAGTTCCCCTTTATATGAAGCATCGATTTCCCAAATTATTAGATTCATACAAAAACTATTGGAGGATTATGGACACAAACATGGAACATTTAATTCCCATCGCGCGGCCCTGTCACTCATCTTAGACTCCAATATGGGAACGGATCCCTTAATGAAACACTTCATTCGGGGAATATCCCGGCTCAAACCATCAACACCAAAGTACGAGACAACCTGGGAAACAAAAATTGTTTTAGATTACCTAGAATCGCAACTAGCCCCGTTAACCCTACAGGAGCTGCCAAAGAAGCTAGCTACGTTACTGGCCCTAATCACAGCAAATAGGCTACAGCCAATACGTCTAATTCGCCTCTCCAATGTTATTTATAACAAGGAATGCATTCAGATCCCCATAACAGAACCAATAAAAACTTCTATAGTTAACAGAAACCAGCCTACATTGCAAATACCATTTTTCGAAGAAAAACCGCAACTTTGCGTGGCCACTGCGCTAATAGAATACATAGAACGAACAAAAATCATCCGACTATGACTTTCTGTTCCTCACAACAAAGCAACCTTACGGTGTGGCAAACAAGCAGACCATCTCTACATGGATTAAGGAATCGTTAACAGCTGCAGGAGTGGAGACACGCCACCACTTCGGCGGCACTTCGTCAGGGTGTTTCTCTGGAATCAATCTACAGAAATGCTGGGTGGTCAAAACATTCCCGTATATTTGCGAAATGTTATAACAGACCAATAAAAGACAAAACGGATTTCGCAACTTCTATATTATGTTTAACATAACATAAATACGAGGGTTCCTACTAAGTTAATTATAACCATGAATGAAAAGTTTTTAGTTTTATTTTTTCATTTCCCTAGCAAACACAATAATTAAATGGTACATTCATGGGCATTTATATATTGGCCAGCACAGCCATAATTGGTTCTTTGAAGTCTACCATCAATGTACCGGTGCTGGGATGTCCAGGTGGCCAGCAGCCGGCCTTAGTTAAGTTTGCCAACAGTATTCATGAATGGCCCATTGATGGTCCATTGCGGGACCCATCATTGGCACGTTATTTCTATACTATTGCAGGCCCAATAATGGTAAACATATAGTGGCCCTATAATGTTTCACGCAATTTCCACAACAGCTCCATCGATGTACCTTTAGTGTATATCCAATACAGGCCATTCATCATTAGCCAGAAATAGACCATTAATGGTAATAGTCGATGAATAATGATTTTTTTTTAGTTTTCTGGCTACGAAAAGTTTCCCAGAGACCAAGAAATATCTGCATCTCGCCAAAAATAGATGACAAACAGTCAAACTATTTTTGGCTTGGTATAGATCCCCCTTTTAGTCTAGGAAAACTAGTAAGTAGGTAACAAGTAACCAGAAAAGTTAAAAAAACGTTACATTCAATAATACACTAAAAATTGCGGGATATATTTAGGATATTAATGTTAATTAAATAATAGAATTTTCATTTAAAATTATTCTTTTAATATAGAAATAAAATATGTATATATATTCTTTAAATAAAAATAAAATATATTCTTAAAAATCAGGTCAATTCATCAGTCATCACATTGTCCTCAGCTTAAGCCTGCAAGTAAAAAATAATGTAAGAAGTACTGAATGAAAATAACTGAAAAGAAAAGTTATAAGTACATTTCACAATTAAAAATTCACAATGCCACGAGGTAAATTTAAAATTGCTGAAGCCTTATTAAAGTTGTTAAATTAAATAAATATTTGATTACATTTTGTAAGTTTCTTTTAGCAGTTTTTTTTTATAAAATCTTAAACCCTTACTAATCCAAATAAGATTTTCCCCCTTTAACTTTTTTATTTTTCAACTTAGAAAAAGAAAGAAAAAAGGAAAAGACAACAAATTTTCTGAGAATCTCACGGAAAATTTAAAAAAAAATTAGCATCGCTTTTCCAAATTCAGGAATTCAGACAATACGGTGTGTGTTATATTATTTTTTAAATTCCAATTTACTAAGAATGGAGTGTTATTATTAGCTTGATTTTAAATTGCTTGCATTTTTGAAGTGCTGTTTTCGGTGATATTATCAGTACCTACCTACTAAAGATTTCGAGTAAGATCTTCCATCGGGTTCTTAATTACAGCAGATGTTATGGGTTTAAGTTGATTTAAAATTTCAGGGGCTTTTGAAATGTTGTCTAAAACTTGACATTTGGATTCGGAAAGGCAAGATGGGCTTTTATACTACTGCTAATAGAGTCTTGATCAAGGTTATAATCAGTTTCTACTTGCTCGATTGTTGTGTTTGCAATGCTGGCTGCAACCCTTTTCACTACTTTGCCCACTTGCCTAGACATTTGCCTGGCCGAAATTATTTTAAAAATTCTTTTAGTCGTTTTTTGAAATCTTGAACGGCATTTTTGGCGTGGTTAGGTTACCAAAACATACTGCGCGTCGTCATACACCGTGATCATGGCGTCACCTTTGTGTAATATCTTTAATATCATTTGAATACAAAGCAAGAACTGTTGTAGTCACTCTTTGTTCATGTTTTATTCAAAATCACCGCACTAGGTATTGAAACAAACACTAATAATGGCGTCAGGCTTGGGTGGTTGAATTCGCGTACCATGCCCGTTCTCTGGACACTGGAGAGGACAGAATGACGTGCCGAACGCTGCGGCGCCGGCGCCTTAATTGGCCGAAATAAGCGCAAATGCGTTGCAATTTTCAATTGTGTTTTTACCACTATTGTCCCATCAATGGGCAATAGCACGTAAACATATTAAAACATTTCAGTATAGGGCCATAAATAGACCACCAATATGAAACTAAGATAACTACCATTGAAGTTTACACAGCAAATATCCATTGCTGGTCCATAATTGGCGCAATTTAATAGGTATAATTTCTGGAAATACAGAATATGACCACTGATGGACCATCACAGACACGCCAATGCCATCATTAACTGTAATGGCCCATTTAAGACCCGACAGTCTTGTGTTTGCTGGGACCGTTTCATAAAATAAAACATACCAGTACAAGGTTTAACATAAAATTAACATCAGGACTTACCATCATACATACTACCTAGTTATTCAAGTGATATCTTCGGACTGGACGCTCCATATAATCACAATCGAAGGTCACAAGTAAGTCCGTTTGATTGTATAATTATTGTTCATTTTTATGCACTTATTTTGATGTTATTAATTGCGAACAAAAAATATTGTATGATACACGGGCGAAAAGTAGTTTTTCGTAAACCATTCTCTATCGTAATCATGAACCAAATTCTCGGCCAAATTTGACATAATATGTTGAAAGAAAAAAAATTGGCACCCCTAAGCGTGCGACCCTGTTAGTACAAAATTTTTGACATGCATACCTGTTTGCATAAAACGAACACCTGTATAGGTATGGCTTAAGCCATTTTGCTGTAATTTAAAATTATCCATATTTTTCAATAACCTGTATCTCGAAAACTAAGCTTTTTTGGCCACATGTAACAAGAGCTTCCTTCAATTTGTAATGTAGAATCCAGCATTGTAATATGACCAAGCTAGTTACACCCTATGTATTAAATAGACATTCCTACTCAACACAAAATCGGTTAAATTCGCAAACTAATAGCGTTAACTGATGTATTAATAAAGATTGCTCAAGACTGTCACGTCTGACATTTTTTTGTCTTACCATGCGCTTTCCGGGGCAAAATACAATGCAAAATAAGTATGTACAATAATGTACATTGTTAGCCATCAGCGCCATCTCTTTTCCAGGATATGAAGCTAAACCATAGCACAGGCTAATCTTATACATACGTGAATCAACGCTAGTAAAATCTTTAAAGCTGATTAAGATGAAATGATAAAATTAGCCTAGTAGTTTATGGAAACAAATGACAATAATTTAGTGGAGTTATTATGGATAATAAAAAATTAAATATGAACAAAAGTAGACAACATAATTTAATAATCAAGCAATGTAAACATTATTCATTTTAAAGCCCCTGATTCGCCTTCAGAATATGTTCAAAAACTCCTTCTCGTTTTTCAATACATTTCTTGGCTCAAAGCAACTCGAGGACCCCATTACCTACCATGTATTTGATTCTGTTATTCTCGAACTGCATTTTTCTGCATCGTAGCGAAAGTTTGTTATTACCATCTGTGTTCTAAATTCCAATATTGCTCATAAAAAAATATAATATACATACAAGATGTAACATTTATTTTGTCGAAAAACTGAAAATCGCGATATTCAATTTTTTTCAGAGTTAAAAAATTTAGTTAGCTAATTTAACCGATTTTGTATCTAATGGTGTGCAATTAATTTGGATCGCCCTGTATAGGTCCTAGTATGTATAACTGATAGGTACATAGACCTAGGTACTTACCTTGCCACTGCTAGGGAACAATCATGATTGAAAAGTGAAACGGTAGGATATAGTGCAACTCCGATGTATTCGGTCTTTGAATGTGTAAATCTATGCTCGGATGTGTGTAGAGTTTCATAAACTTCATGGGTATTGAACTGTAATATTTGTAAGTTAAACAATATCATTTCTGCTATGCATAATTCATCTTCTGAGGGGAATTCTGAAAGTAAGTCAGTCAGTTTACTTGTGCACGCACACCTACCAATTCTTAGGTAGGTACTTTCTTACACCTAAAGTAGAAAAGGAATGTCCCAAAATTTGTAGACGGACCAATAGGTAGTGTCAGTAAAGGCTATCTACCAAAAATGTCAGGTGGCGTCAGTGTGTAAGATCTCATTATTTGCAGATGTGAGTCACACATTAACCAGGATTAATCTGTGATGGTGTTCCAAAAAACTTAAAAATTTTCCTCGATTATTTTGGAATAGACTCAGGGCCATATTAAATAAATTCACTTTTATATACAATTTATAATAAACTGGGATGAATATAAAATAGTTAAAGCACGATCTACCCTGGAAAAAATAGGCGCAAACAAAGATAAAAAGTAGCAGTACGGACGGAACAGGGAATTCGGGGGTTCGAATTATGCATATAATTTTACACAATTGGGACGTTAGGAGTAGTTTGGAGTAGAGTGGGTTCGGATGATATTGATTTCAAAATCTGTATTTAGCCTTTATTTTCGGTTATTTTCATAAATTTCGATCGAACTACACAGGTAAGTCAGTTTGATCGGATAATTAGAACCCTAGTTTCCATTTACCCTGATTGACCCTAGAAAAAACTTTGCTTTTTGTACATTTTGTCACAGATAATAGATAGTATTTCTCTCTTGAAACTTTTTTATGTTCTCTTATTTATATTGAAAACTCGCATTTTCTACAATCAATTTTCTTTACGAATCTGCACTGAAGTGTCTCAAAATCGTCGTTAAAAGCCCATAAATCGGCACTGAAGTAGCTCATTATTGTACAATTTTTTCAATAAGTAGGCCTTGGCGAGATGTAAACATCAAACGTCAGACGCGGAGCCATCGCCCGTCAAAAGGGACCAAATATTCAAAACCCGGCCAATAAGGGCCCATTTAACTTTTCGTACACATTGAGAAATTGTTACCTATAGAAGAGTAATCTTTCGGTGTAAATATTTTAGTAGGTTTGAATATTAATCTATTTTACATGGAAGCTGCACAACAGGCAGCAGTTTGGATTTTCATGGATGGATGATTCCTTAATGATTATTTTTTCGCCTAATAAAACATTTTTTCCGATTTCAAAAAAATATGTAATATTATGTACCTCGACACTGAAGTTCTTTTTATGACTCATGTGGTTTATTTGCCTCGGTCAGATGCCTCGGCAACTAAATTCCACATGAGTCATAAAAAGTTGAACTTCAGTGCCTTGGTAGGTACATAAATAACTATTTCTCCTAAAATCAATATTAAAGATTTGTTTTCCCTTACCAACTGCATCCCTTACTGACATTAATGTTCTTGTTATTTTGTTACGTTTAGAAATACAGTGATTAGCATGTCTAGCAAACTCTGGGACAGTCTAACAATATTTTCCGAAAAAGGTAGGTACCTTGAGTAATGTTTGAATTTTCAGCTTGTTTGGAGAAGTAACCACTTTTTTTAATAATTGTAAGTAGAAATACTGCCATCAACGATCTCTGGAAAAAGTCTTCTGGAAACCTGACGTTGGCGTTTGTGCAAAGAGAATAAATTCTTTCTTTGCTTTTATTTTTGTAAATTTCCAGGGATTCCTCACAAGACTTTTGGGTTATCATCCGCAGGGCTGTATGTGCTATAATACTCATACCAGATCCTATGAGCATATGCATGAACTTGCATTCGTAACGATGGTATGATGAACTTGCAATTTTGCATTCGGGTTTACAGAATGCTACACCTGAACAGTCGTCACATCCCACAGGGGAAGTTAATCTACAATGATTGAAAATTTTCTCTGGGAAAATGTTGTGATTTAAAATAAAAATTATTTCTTCGCCTGAGTGAAATTCTTAAAGGGTGTTTTTTCACAAAATTATAATAACTTTTCTGTAAGTGAATAAATTGAAGCCAAACTTGGTAGTCGCTAGGCTTAAATGGAGTGCCATATTATTGGTAGTACCTATACTAGTTACGTCTTCTGCAGCTACCAGTGGGGTAGTTACGAGGGATTGACATTACTTAATTTGGAAAAAATAGTCCCCCTGTGTAATACAATATTTTATTACATTCTTGGATAGACCATAAAATGATCTACAAAAGTCCTTTTTTTAACTTTTTCCCTATCTGTCGGCGTTTCAAGGCAAACTCGAGTTTAGTGATCGAATTAATGAAGTTATTTTATAATAACACAATTGCAACCAGCTATACCTAGGACAACTTATATCTACTAAATAACAAAATTGCAACCAACCAGGACAAGCTTATTGTTGTATGTTAAGTTTGGCTTGGATTTATTCCCTATTTACAGAAAAACTATTTAAAATTTTGGATATCTTTTTGGAAATCACAACATCCTGATCTCAAATGCGAACCATTAAAAAACTAGGTTCATATGAACTTTCGTTGCTAAAATCGAAATCTTCCCTTGAAATTTTGTGACATACCTTATTAACACCATGTATATATTGAATTTTGGGCATTTTCTATTTTTGTTGCGAACATTACCTGAAAGGTAATTTCTAAGCAAACTGAGTGAATTCACATCTTATGTCAAAAAACAGGTAAGAAATAGGAAAAACTATTTATGGTTTTTGTGACCGAAAAAACATTCACCATTTAAAATGCAACAATTGAAATTATGAACATAAGCGAATAGATATGTCATGGAAGGTATGTTGTACCTACTTACTTGCAATTAGATAATAGCTGCGTTTTATTGGTGCGTCACTAGTAATACTGGTAAATCTAGAGGCAGAAAAACAAGAGACAATAAAACTGGTTAACAGATGTCACAACATTCAGAGTGACACCAATAAAACTCACCTATTGTATGTAGCTCCCTGGTCTATTATCTTAAAACTGAAGAAAACACTAATAGACCTAATTACCTACTCTAAAATTGAAATTAAAATTCAGACTGATTAGCATCAAATGTGAAACAATGCGAGGCTAGGTGGCAGGCTATTTAAACTCATTTGTTTATTTATGTTTTGTTCAGTTTTAAATAAATACCTGTCACAAGTAGTGTTTTCATAAGAATTTCAAAATGAGCTCCATTTGCAGTAAAATACCTAGTATGATGTTATACACCATTTTAAAAAGTACAGTAAGTGGGAAAGTTTTTAAAATAACTTACTAAGTTAGCGTTGTATGTACATTATTTAACAGCAGATACAGATTCGAAGCTAATAGACCGGGAGATAGTGACAGATTTTTGGACGTGATTTTACTCAGTATGCCTTTCAAAGGGCATTATGTGGCACATATTCTCACAATAATAAGGTATGAATCAGAGAGTCATCCTGGGTTCTTCGTGTGAAAAACTGAGTTTTCAATTATTCAAAAAATATGCGTTTTGATATGATTTTATACAGCCATGTGTTTTATATTGAACTTCAAAATAAAAAATTCCTCGGAAAAAATAGGCATACAGTTAGGGTGGGTCCAAAGGGTTATTATTGCCACGTGATCTTGTATTTTAATAATTAATTTTTCCACGATTCTGAACAGGCTGCCAATGAGAAGTATGCAAGTTCTTATTATGAAAATGCTGAAAAAAAGATGGCATACCTTTCGCGCATGTCTAAGTACTGTTTAAATCGAATGTTATTAAATAATTTAAACGAGTTATTCGATGTAAAGTGTACTTGGACATGCGCAAACGGTATGCCATCTTTTTTTCAGCATTTTCATAATGAGAACTTGCATACTTCTCATTGGCAGCCTGTTCAGAATCGTGGAAAAATTAATTATTAAAATACAAGATCACGTGGCAATAACAGCCCTTTGGACCCACCGTAACGGTATGCCTATTTTTTCCGAGGAATTTTTTATTTTGAAGTTCAATATAAAACACATGGCAGCCTGTATAAAATCTTATCAAAACGCATACTTTTTGAATAATTGAAAACTCAGTTTTTCACATGAAGAACCCAGGATGACTCACAAATGCACAAATTCAATGGTATGTGAGGCTTGCATCGAATTGTGCAAAAGTCCAAAGTTATGTGCGCGCTAGATCTATGAAACCTCTTTAAACCAAAAGTTTATCAGGTTCTAGTGCTTGGACCTATTGAAAATGGTTCCAAAATTTGGTACCTGGGGGTAATTTTTAATTGGGAACAACTTTTCTTAATGAAATTTTTCGCTATCTTTAAAGGAAAAGGCACTTCACCTACAATAAAAATAAATAAATGGTCGCTGTCGAGGCCACCTATATTTTTCAAAAACGAAAATATGCTATTAAGTATAGAAATTAGTTTCCAGTGAAGCAGGTCAAGGTAATTATTTCCAATGGTGGAACCCACCCCCGATTTCATTGAAATTTTTGGCTACCCCCCTGTTTTCGAGTTCCCTGAACACGAACCTGGCCTTGGTTTTTCCCGGTCGGACGTAGTTTCCGAGAAGATGAATTTTTAAATTTTTGTGTATTTTTGTGGTTGTAATTGGGATTAATTTTTTACTGTATGCAGCTCAAACTGATCACCACACTATTTTGCACCTTTTGCAATATCGACACTTCGCGAAAACTCGCGGAAAAACCGAAATTTCTTTGAAACTTTTGATTAGGTTGGCAATGAACTCATTCTGTAAGTTTGATTGCCTAGTAGGAGTAGGCTACGGAAGGGCTGCTGGTATGTGTACTAGAGCAGAGAAACGAAAAAAACATTTTTTTTAATATCATATTTGTAATAGTGCCGAACAGTTGCCTATGGGGGTTTTATATTACCTATGCTTCAAAAAATTGGCAATAACAAATAAAAACTTCCACAGCCACACAGTGAAATTTGTTAAAAATAATTTGATAGTTTACGTAATGCAACTTTTCATATATTATTTTGTTTTTGAAATGGGTGAAGTGAGGAGCTATTTTTAAATTATCTGTTTCCCTCCTTACTATAGAATTGTCCGTAGAGAAAATCCCGAGTGCTCCGAGAAAATAAGGACCTAACCGCCTATAGGTAGATACCACGGTCCACGTGCTAAGTGTGGAATGGGCAAAAGTACCTAAGAAATTTGGTTGTTTTTGTTTTCTTGATGTCTAATCTGCCCTTTTATTGGAATTGTTGAATTTGGTAACTTTTATTGGGACTTAAATTAATTTCGGTAACTTAAAACATTTTTGGTACCTATTTGACGTTATTTAATTTCATAGGAATCTGCTTTTTATTTTTATTATTTTAATGCTACAAATTTGTGTCTATTGATATGGTAGGTACTGTTTTGTATTTTGTATTTGAAAATATACTTATTACACTAACCCTGTGTTTCCGTTAAATCCTTAGACGCGGTTACATTTTGAAATAAAAAAAATATTATAGTTGATTAACGTCCTTGTTGTATAATAATAAGTTGTTAAATGGACAATTAAATAAATCTATCACCACATTCCGCTAACGTTTCGACTTTATTGACATAAGTCTTCATCAGAGCATATGAAATTGAGCGAAAATAACAGTAAATTATGACAAAAGACCATAGGATTAATGTAAGAACAATTATATAAGAAACAAATTAAAACGATAGTTATTGTGACACATTAAAAGGTAGTTTAAATTAATAACCAAATTGGTTTTTTTTTCAAGAAGAACAATTGAAGATCAATAGATGATAAAATACTACAAAAATACTGTACAAAACAATGGTAAAATTACAAACATAGACTAGACAATTGAAAAGACAACTCGTGAGAGAAAACAGCTAGCTTACCTCAGGTAAGATGCTCTGATGAAGACTTATGTCAATAAAGTCGAAACGTTAGCGGAATGTGGTGATTGATTTATTTAATTGTCCATGGTCCAATACCCAGAATAACAACTTATTATAAAAAAAATATAATTTTTGCTCCAGCCTAATGAGCACTCGAGATTGTACATTAGCCTGCTATGAGGCAGTGCCCATCGTTCATCGTTCCTGACTGCCAGTTGTAACCACAAAATATGTGGGTTAGTTGTAACGAAAATTCCGTCTAATTTTCGTTACGCCGTTTAATTGTACTATTTCATTCCAATTCATAAGCATATTGCCCTACTATCTCCATATACAAGCTGATGTATAATAATATTGCTTACTCGATGCAAAGCTTGTTATTTCAAAACCAAAACGTTGAATAGTACCTACTAAAAAAGTTTTAATGCTTATTGCAAAAATATTTCACTTTCACTCATCAATTGAAGGTATGTATTATCGGAAAAATTACATTTTTGTTAGAACTCTCTGACGTAAATAACACACAATATTTGCTCATTCAAAATTCGTAATCGCTTATCAACAACGGTGCTAACTTCATGTGTATTCAGTCTGTATTCTGGACAGTGTTTTTTCCCAGTCTAAGCTATCCGTGGTAAAAATTTGGCGGAATTTACCTTCAGTACCTAACCTGTTCTTTGTTTTTTCCGTAATTTTGATATGCTGGGTATTTCAAGTTATTTATATACAGGGTGTCCCAGGTTTATTGATCAGGACTTTGACATTTTGTAGAAAAAGTCATTTTAAGGCGGGTTTCTCTTATAAACATAGGTCCTAAAGTTCATCGTTTCTGAGATACAGGGCGTTAAAATTTAATAAAAATCAAAGTTTTTATTTATTTATTTCCGAACTGTGCAAGATATTCAAACCAAATTTGGCAAACAAGATACATGGATGGAGGGTCATAAGACTGAACGATATGAAGTTTTTAAATGAACCAGTGGTGGAGATATGGGTAATCGGTACTACTAATTTGATTAAAAAAACGAGTACGGCCCTGAATAAAATCATACAAGTACAATTAATTTACGGAGAGAACATTTTAATCCGAACAAAAAGTGTCTCTTGACATTTTTCCTATCTGTCGCAATTAAGTTTGCGGCCAAACGGTGCAACAGATACGAAAAACTGTACAAATCTCGGACAAGCGTACACACGTTATACGATTTGCATGTGGCCTGTAAGGCCGGTCCACACGCAACGATGTATCGTACGATTTGCACGCGCAAGTAAATCGTTACAGATAAATAGTTGCGTGTGGACAGCAGATTTGCACAAAATTTAGAACTGTGCAAAGTTGGACGTCGGAGTTGAAAGTCTGAGCCGAAAAGCATAGATTTGGGAGATTTGCGCATGCAAATCGTAACGTGTGTACGCTAGTCCGAGATTTGTACAGTTTTTAAGTGCGACGGTTGCTGACCCCTACCTATTTTTAGTCCGGAAATTATTAAATTAATTAAAACTAAAACAATAAGTGATTTATTTTGTTAAAAAATATGTCGACCATTTCGCATAATTTTATAATAGAATTCAAAATTCAATGGTAAAATAGACTTCAATAACTATGCTTTAGACCATCTAGTTCTATTTAAACGTTTCCTGATTTCCTTCTTCCTTTTAACATTTAAACAAAACGTCAAAATACTCCATAAACCCTTCCTCCATGATTATTGTATCAAGCGAAAATTGCAGCTTTACTACGATAAGTTGTTATAATGTAGACGCACTGAATTTGTAACGATTTATCTGTAACGAATTACTTGGGCACGCAAATCGTACGATACATCGTTGCGTGTGGACCGGCCTTTAGAACAGGTACCCGGCAGTACCATCGCGTTGTAGCTTTTTTGTTGTTTTTATGTGTAATTTCATATTTTAGAAAAATTCACAACTTTTTTTATTTCCTTGAAAAACAAGCCTGATAAACTCATAAACCGGTAAGAAAGGACGATGTTCTTGCCCCATGATAACCTCTGAGAGTCCCGACTCCAACTTGTGGGATATATGTTGAAAAATTAATCATTCGTAAAAATGTAAGTTGCACTTATCTAAGTGTTTTTAGATACGATTTCACTTTAAGATTTCTAGGCACTCTTGGATCTTTGGGCCCTCTAACACCTGATGGGACAAAGCCCTGCTATAAAAACAAGCGAGGAACGAATAAGATTATTCTATTGCCATTTAAGTAAACTTCACCGGTGTCTGTCTCGACAAACTGAGGGTTCCTTTAAGGGAGATACCTATTTTAAAATAAATCAGAGCTCTACTAGTAAATTCATATCCGATCTCACACATTTTGTTTAAGAGGTAACTGTAACCTGGTAACCTACGTGATACAAACTGAGATTGGGCCTGTGCATAAATCAGCTAATTTGCATTTTAGGATAGTGAGATATGGAATAGCGCGAGATATAGGTTCTCCGCGGCAAGACATATCGCAGAATTACGCAGTGTCCAAGCTAAATACGGGAAAGACGGTGCGTGCGATGCGATGCGTGCGGTACGATCAAATGAAACGATAAAACTTTAGAAAACAAATGAGAATGTCCAAATTGGCAACGAGGCCCGTGCGATGCGGGCGTTTTTCGAGCATCGCATCGCACGCAGTGTTTTTAAATTAAAACGGTTTGATTTTTATCGCAGTTGTCGTCCGATCTCGGTCCGATTTGCAATGGAAGTACTGATATCTGAGGTGCAGCGAAGAAATGTGCTGTGGAATAAACGAAATCCTCGCTACAAAGACCGAATAACCGTTGACAGGGAATGAGATTGTGTATCTTTCTCTATAAATTACATGAGTCCCTCGTCTGTTGCGCCTCTTTTTGAGTTTTCTTAATATTCTCAGTTTCAGTAGACTATTTTCCATCAAAAAAAGTGACCGTGCTGAAAAATCCATTTTTCTTTTTAACAGACGTTCACTACACCACTATTATACACTACGAATGGAACTGTTTAAATAAAACGCAGAGATATAACGTGTTGTGCTTGGACACCTCCGCATTGTCCGCACATTATAGCGATGCGTGCGTTAATCGCAATACCCGCAACGCACGCACCCGTATTTAGCTTGGACACGGCGTTAATCTATGTTTGTTCGCAGCTGATCAATTGACGAAACGATTTAATAATTGAGAAAGTATGTATTTTGTGAGATATTTTCAAAAACCTTTTTTTTGTTCGATAGGTCTTCAAAAAACGCTTCTTTTGACGTTTTTACTTTTGTCAAAATGCAAATCCAGGGACGGCTACGATTTTTTTTATAGCCCGATTTTTACAAAAACCATTTAGCGATTTTTTTATTTAAAATCTTACACAATAGCGTTAATCAGGACACCCCAAAACCCCCATATACTAAATTTGAACAAAAAATGAAGAGGGTGTTCGGTTCCACACCGCGTTAAAGTTGAGCAAAATAGGAATTTTAAAGACATCTGGCGAGCCAAGGGTGCCATGGAATCCCTTCAAGACAGTTGCATGGTCAACAGGACCACTCAAAATGTTGGTGTGAAAAGATTTACTACAAAAATATACAGGGTATTTTTCTCTGAGGCATCTCAAAATTCTGAATTTTTATTATACTTTATACTGGTCAGGAGTGCTTTGGAATCATTGAAAAAATATTAATAAACACAAAAGTGATATATTTTTTTTATAAAATGCCAACCAGCAAATAAAAACAATTTAAATTATTGGACCTTTCTCAACAAAGTCACTGTCTAAGATGATACATTTTCTGTGTCTTTCCTGTTGTGGCACACCAGCCACCTTAACTGATATGGACTTACTGACTGGCAGGCTTCGGTATTTTTTAGATTTAGTTCATTTATAGTATGTAGAGCGGTTTTGATATACTCGATTTTTGACCCGTATAAAGTTAAAAAAAAATCAGTAATTTGAGATGGCACAGATAAGAGCACTCTGTATATTTCGTATTGGACCTTTGCACACCAACAACTTGAGTGGTCCTGTTCACGATACACTTACCCACGGTATGTCAGTAACGAATCCGAAAACAAGGCAAATCTGCGCATCTACGTCAGTTGCGAATCACGAATTCAAAATGCGGTTGTGTTTTACGATTTTTTATAGTTTACAGTTTAATGTGTCAAGAAAAAAGTGTAAACAACTGTCAGTCCAGCTCGACAGTGCTTTAAAATAGGCCAGAAATGCCGGGATGTGCAATCAGCGTTTGTCCAAATAATAATAGAAACAGTAATGAACGGAAATTATAGATTTCCCAAGGACAATAATCTTGCCAAAAAATGGATTGCTATATGCCGCAGACAAGACATATGGAGCAATTTAAATTCGGATTCGCAACTGACGCGTTACAAGATGCGCAATGACATACCGGATAAGTTTATCATGGTCCTGTTGACCATTCAACTGTTTTGAGGGGATTCCATGGCACACTTGACTTGGCAGATGCCTTTAAAATTCGTATTTTGCTCAACTTTGACACCCTGCATAATCTAACTCCCTGTATATTTTTTATTCGAATTTGGTATATAGGGGTTTTGGGGTATTTTGATTAACGCTGTGGGGTCAGATTTTAAATAAAAAAATCGCTAAAAGGTTTTCGCGAAAATCGGGGGTATAAAAAAATCGCAGCCGGTCCTGGATTTGCAGATTTGCAGCAGTTTTTCCGCCAGTGCCTGGTGCAAGATCTTGGCAACCGAATCGTATCGTTCCTTATATTCCGTTGATGCGAACATCATCTGACATCCTCCTGTTATGTGCTGGATTGTTTCTGAAGTTTTGCATCCGTATCTGCATCTGTCATCCACTACCGATGCATCTCCTACAACGAATTTTAGGTAGTTGCGAGTTGGTATAACCTGATTTTGTATTGCCAGTAAGAAGCCTTCCGTCTCGGGGAACATTCGTCCTGAGGTCAGCCAATAGTTGGTCGCTAACTTGTCGACATGTTCCTGGTTAACCTCATTAGGATGTCTCCCGTGCAGCGGCTTCTCCAACTACATCAGTAGTTTATTATTGTCGGTTCGGTGGTGATTCTGATGCTCGTGTTCCCTCAGACGGGGCGGTGTTGACAAGTCTGCTCCGCATATAGCCTTATGTACCTAATGTGGAGCTGTTGGCCTGCCTGTGGAAATAATTACGCAGATTTAATATTTGTCCAATTGCCTGTTGAGGTCTTCCAATCCTCTTTCTCCTAGTTGACGTGACACAGTTGTTCTTTCTACGGCGCTACGGGGTTGATGTTTACGAGCTTTTGTCAGTAGTGTCCTAACTTTTCGCTGCAGGTTGTTGATGTCCATGTTGGTCCAATTCACTATTCCGAACGAATAACTGAGGACAGACCACACATACGTGTTTAGGGCCTTAAACAAATTCCTACTGTTAAGATCAGTTCGCACTACTTGTCTTACTCTCTTGATGAATTCATTCGTTAAATCGGTCTTCATTGTTCGATGGTCTATCCTTTGAGCTTGTTTCATCCCGAGATACTTGTATGTATCTCCCATGCTCATTGCTTCGATCTCCTGGCCGTCCTGCATCTCGTGTGCGCTTTGTTCGAACTTTCCCCGGATGATATTAAGGGTGCGGCACTTGTCCAGTCCAAACAGCATTCCGATGTCCCTGGAGAACTCCTCTACAATTTTAAGCATTTGCGTTGGTTGATTCTTGGTTGCTATATAGCAGGTGATTCAACTTGATCGGTTCTGCGTTGTTGCTTTTGATAGCGAAGCCGTATTTCGTAGAGTTCAACCGATGTGATAGGGGGTTCATCGCCATGCAGAACCACAGTAGACTGAGTGAATCTCCTTGGAAAATCCCTCTTCGGATGTTGATTGTGTGGGTCTCGATGTCAATGCTTGTTGTTCTGAGTTGTATCTTAGTGCGCCAGGTTGTCATAACGTGTTCTAAAAAGGAAACTTTATGACAATCTATTTTATACAGCTTTAATATACCACTCGTGCGGTACGGAATCAAATGATTTTTTGTAGTCCACATATAAGCCATGTGGAGATTTCGTTGCTTGCAATGAGCCTCTTTGCAGATGATTGAGTCTATGATGAGTTGCTCTTTGCATCCCATTGCACCCTTCGCGCAGCCCTTCTGCTGCATTCCCATGATGTTGTTCCGCTCGCAGTGAACATATATTCGCTGCGTAAGGCAAGATGTGATTATTTTGTACAGGGTAGGCAGGCAGGTTATTGGGCGGTACTTGGCAGGGTTATCTGTATTCTGCTGGTCTTTTGGTAACAGGTACGTTGCACCCTGCGTAAGAAACAATGGCATTTTCAGAGGATCGAGCAAGACTTCATTAATTAAGGTAGTTAGTTGTTCATGCGTGCACCACAGTTTCTTAATCCAATAATTTTGGAGATGATCTGGACCTGGTGCCTTCCAGTTGTGGGAATTATTGATGACATTGGAGACCTCATCGGTTGTGAATTGCTCATGTTGAATCTGGCTATAGTTCCGGCCCATCTCGCATTCTTCACTGATCCAGCTTGCACTGACATTGAATGGATCTGGCGTGGCAAGTTGATTTCTCCAGAAACCGTCAACCTGTTCTCTGCTAGGGTAACTCGGCGCTAGAATTCAAAGTACGGTAGAAACTTTTTTCTGATCGTTCAAAGTTTCCTGTTGTTACTAGCCTTGTATCCCCTCAGACGCCCTGCGAAAACAGAAAGTTTTTGTTTTAATGTATCAAGATATTGTTGAGCAGTGGGGTCACGCTGAGAATGCATTTGGGTGCGGCTCATTATTGCCTGTACCGCCCTCTGGATCTTTCTAGTTGTAACTTCTCTGATATATTCCGTTACTTGTCCTATGTCTTTACGGAGACTCTCGATCTTCCGATTTAGTTGCATCTCCCATTGAGCCATTCGTGCTTCTGGTCTTGCACGATTTAACTCTTGGGCCGTCCAGATCTTGGCACCCATTGCAGTGATGATTGCCGTTGCGGCCCAGTAGATTAACAATTGCATATGGGGTAAAATTCTGGTGTTCATAATATCGAGCAAGATTGCAAGTTTCCTGGAAGAATTTAATCTTGGTAGCGGTGGTCTGCTCACTGGCTCTGTGCCTTCGTATCGCAATACTGCCCTTCTCAGCTGTGTGTCCAGGCTTTCAAAGTGTTCTTCGTTAACTGATTCCCGATTCTCAGTTGTTTGTTCTGCCGTTTTTTCTTCTTGTTGTGGTCCAGGCACTTGCATTTCCCCGTTGTTGTTGTTGTCTATGTCTATATGTTCTCCAAGGATCTCTAGCTCAACTTCCCGTTTGATAGCGTTAAGTCGCGTTTCTGGGATTCGGTTATCTCTTAGAATAGTTCGATACTGATCTGGCACTCTTTGTTCAGACACTTCCATGTGTGGAAACTCCCTGCAGAACTCGGCATGCAGTTGTTGTCGGTAGCCGAGCATCTCTTGTCCTAAGTTTGTCACCCTGTAAAAAATACGCATAATCGATTCATTCATGGACCCAGTCCATTTCATGCGTCGTCATTGTAATCCTTCCTGAGTGAACGCTTGCTGAAGTTTCCGCGTGGCACCTTCGGTGGAACTCTAGTTCTCGTTTGGCTCCCCTGTTGTTGTTGTTGGGCTGTAGCTGTTTGTGCAACAGGAGCCCGCCTCATCAGCAGCCTGTCACTGACATCCCGCTCGCTGTCATGCCAACTCCGGCTCGAGACATGCCCTGGCGATCCCCAGGCAGCGGCCCTATAACATCAAATCTATAAATCTTCATATCCATGGGTTTCTCCCGTAACGTGGGAGTGACGGCCCTGGGTCGCTTTTTACGACTCTCGGAGCCACGGTAGGAGTATTCTAACCCGCAACTACAATAACGCGGGATCGTTACACCCGAGGATCTGCCCCTCTCACAAGACATAGGTACCCCTCCTTGGAATCGTTACACCCGAGGATCCGCCCCTCTCACTGGCTAGACCCATCCCTGTGTAACCGAGAGTGGCGGGATTGTCACACCCGTGGATCAGCCCCTGCCACAGGCAGACCCCTGAGGGGTCTAGCAGGCGCCAGAGGGGTCACCCCTCCCTGCGCAACTGGAAATCGCGGGATCGTCACACCCGTGAATCTGCCCGATTTCATGGGCACATCTTTACCCAATTTCGCCAACTTAACCTCCGGTTTCTGAGACGAGCAAATAAATTTGCTGATGGTTTTCAAATCCATTTCTTTGCTGCAAGCCATCGTCTTAGCTACTTCACATCGTCTTGACTACTGAACTCCCAACCATAGCAAATTATCTCTTATCAAAGTGGTGAGGGGGACCTACAAACCTTGAACCTGCATTCCCAGCAACCTTGAAGCTATTCTAGGAAATCAACCTTGAAGCGATTCCCAGCAACCTTGTGTTCTACGACCTTGAAACCTTGAAGCGGACCACCTTGAACCGACCCCCCAGAAATGTCGACCTTTAAAACGATTCTCAGGAATTTGAAATTTACGCGCGCATTTTGTTCCAGAAACCCCTTTGCATCACTACTGTGAGTTAACATTTTACTAAAAAGGAGGTCCCTTTTCCACCTACATTATTTGCTATTACTTCGACCATAGTTTTTGATTTGAAAACTACCTAATTATTATTATTTCATCGGAAAATCGCCGTGAGAAATAGGTAGGTACAATAAACTATTCAAATAATTCGATACCCAAAAATAATCGAATCGAATCTCTAAAACATTATCCGGCACCAGGCCGCTAAAATCCGCCCCGAATCATGTCATAATTGTTTGTTTCACGCCCGATCAATATTCTTGGACGACTGAATGTTTAGCTGTACTTAAATCGAACATAAAAGTTTGTTCTGTCATGACGCTCCAAAAAGTGCCCTTAAATTTCCCTCCAAATTGTCCGAGATTCAACTATTTTATGTTTTAGTGAAAGTTTTTCTACGAAAGTTGACATTTAACTCCTAGTAGCAGAAACTTGCCATAAGTCTCTGCCTAGTAGGAATACGTTTGTTACTGCATTAATATAATAATAATAATTTTCACCCTCAGAATACTCCAAACAAGGAGTACCCCAGAAGCAAGTGAATGCTTGTGCGGGGAAAGGGAGCGATTACTATTATTTTGTCTTCGTTTCCATTTGCGGTAGGGCCGACTTTTTCCCGATAGAACTAGGAAACCCTAGAAAACCGTAGTAATCCCAGTGAGTGAAGACAACTAATATCACACTGATAAAGCTATTAAGAACCTAGACCGTGAATCCATAATTTGTCCAGCGCTCTTGGCCATCAGCGTTTTTTTTTTCTATAAAGACATGTGCATTGTGCATGCACCTTCCTCGACCTCGATTCGAACCAAGGTCGATCGAAGGCAGAAAAACATGCGATCTAAATAACTCAGCGATGCAATGAACATCGCCACCGCGGCATTAAAAAATGCTCTTAAAATTATCCCCCAAATTTTCCGAGATCCAACTCACAATTTAAATTAGTAGGACTCTCTAGTTAGCAAAATTCAAAAACTCCTTTTATAGTGGGATTTTTTCTACTAAAATAGGTTAGTGAATTCTCCAAAACCGATATTTCACACAGTTTGCCTTGAAAACTGAAAAAACATAAAAATATCCGAAAAATCCCCACGAGAATTTTATTCAAGTCCTTTGATACCAAATCCATGATTTTCACTAAATATTCGAATATCATTATCAGTCCCGGCGGGTTACTTACGGCCTAGATGCCACCTCAGGTCTAAACGTGTTTATCATACCCGATCGGTATTCATAGGATAGTTGAATTAATTATATCTAACTCTAAAGCAGGTTCGAATCCTGCAAGGGTCAGTGTCCTGTGTGGAAAACTTTGTCGGAAAATCGAGCGAAGTCGCGGGAAAATTTGGTGGTGAAGTCGCGGAAAAATTGCGCTAGAACATACATAGCTGACCGACTATTAAGGTTAAGGAAACGTCCCTATCTAAGATGCATCGATTAGGTGTAATATCATAGCCGTGGCTCAAACACATAATAAAGTATTTCTACAGGAAAATACGCAGACAGGCGTATTTTTCATTGTGCAGGTTAACTAAATATTAGAATAGCAATTGTTTATTGCCCTTGCAGGGGCATACAATTTATCACAAGGGGTGTTAAATAAACATTTGTAATGCACAAATTATGTATGATAATTAGACAAAAATACGCTGGAAGGAGATCATACGCTCAATAGGCATCCGCTAGCATACAATTTCTCATTAGGCTGGTTAAATAAATAATATTAGTGATAGTTTTTATGCGGGCAATGGCATCATTGTAATTACTCAATACCTACCCTGGTAAGGTGAAAAATGGGCGTGGCCTACCAGTGGTATAGAAGGATCAAAAAGGGTGGAGGGGGACTACCCAGAATAAGTAATTTAAATTTTAAACTTCGCCGAATTCCCCTATTGACAATCTAACGATAGAATTCCACTCAGCATTTCACTTTTATAATTTTTTTTCTTCGATAAATTATTATTGATTAAAGTGAACTTTGTTACATGTTACATCCAGGTAGATTTATGGGCTTCATACCCCAGAATAACAAACCTATCAAAACAATGGTGACAGTGAGTTCCAAATTTCTCTGGTAGTAAACAAGAAACATAAGGTGCCTCAATGGCAATGCTTTCTCCAGTACTTATTTGTTCGTTGGCAACAATATATCTCCCTAGCTCTTTGCTGCACTTAACTGCTATCTTGTGTGATGCGCTTGGATAATCTTTGTGGGCCTTTGGGAACAATGGTGGTTCTTCTAAAATATAAACAGTATTTGAGTTCGAGAAGGATTTTTTATTAAGTTTTCATTTTTCGTGTGGTTGGTACGCAACCTACAAAAAATTTACAATAGGACTGCCCAAAAAACAGCCGATCAAGTCAAAAATGGCGTCTTTGGAAAACAAAGCTTGATTGGTAAATCACCTTTGGTTAATTTTGCACAGTTTTTATTTATTTTAATTGTATCTACTTTCGATTCATTTTCGTGCGAAAATGAGGTTATTTCATAAATTTGCAAGCTTAAAACCCTGGAGCAGCGAGCCGGTATAAAATAAAACGAATTACTTATTAATTGTTTTGGAATGATAGATTCTTTCGCATTGAACGACTATACGTTTAGTTAAATGCTGCGAATTTACTCCAGCTGGGCCATTACTATTATTGTAAAATGTTTCATTCAATAAAAACATGCAAATGACTCTATTACAACGGATTTAATATCCAGGGTAATATAAAATGCTTGTTTGTTATGTCCCCTCTAATTTGACAAGTTTATATGGTATATTTAACAAACTTTCTTAAGTATACAGCCAGTCTAAAAAACAAATGGGTATAAATATTTTGGAACCTTTTGGTTTCAAATTAAGTCCATCATGGATAGTAAAGTTGTTCTAGTGTGGTTGTAGTGTAAGTAAGTATAGAACGCACTCTGCATATTTTTCTTTATATAATAAGTGGACTTCTGGTTGTGGCATTACTCTTCTGGAAGGGCTCTATGTACCTATGCGTGTTTTATTCATTTTGATGAGAATGATTTTTTTTTTATGCAATACGAAAGAACGTGAAAAGTGGCGCTCTATCATCTAGAAAACTTAACTGAAGAAGCAGCAGAGTCAACATTTGTAAGACTACCACAGAAATTCATTCCGGTTCAGGAAGTACCTACCTAACTCATAGAAATGAGGAAAACGGAGAAATTTTAATTTCACGAAGAAAGCTGCATTTCTGGAGCAAATAGAATCAACCAAAGAAATGCATTCAGCAGCAAGTAAACCTGTTAGATAACTGCAAATCACCGCCAGCAAAATTATTGAAGCTTATAGACCGTCAGATAGAGACAGATTTAGGTGCCCCATTTTCGCATACAAGCCCAACTTGCTATTATTGTTTGAAATAAAAAATTAAAAAATATTCCAGTTGAATAAATTTAAGGGTGCCCAAGACATCCCAGCATACTCTTAAATAATTTCTGACTATCAATTGTTTAAATGGCTAGCTAGATTTCGGAAAATGATTAGAAAAATTCCATGTTTTTTTTACATATTTGACCCTGTAGATTTTTAACAATAAAAGATACAGAAAATCTTTTCCCACACAAGTTGTTGAGAATGATAAGGACTTTCAATAAATAGGGAAAAAATGATATGTTTCTGGGAAAATATTATCGATGACGTCACAGCGGTCATTTTCCCAAACATAAAAAAAGCTAATTTTCCTTCATAATTGGACCTTAGTATGTCCCATTTATAATTTTTTTTCGTGTTCCCGCTGTGGGCCTGGGACGTCGAGTTTCGCTCACCCTGTAGGTACATAATAAAATATATATTTTCTTATTTTCGCTACGCTATCGGGAATTAACTTTTTATTAGGTTGTATTAAAACCCTCAAAAATAAATTGTTTTTAATCGGCTTCATAGAATTTTTTAAATTTCAGATTCGTATATATATATATATATATATATGTTGTTTTTACTAATGTGTAATATGTTGCACAGTACCTACTTGTCAATTATACTCAAAATCGCACAAGTCATGAAGAAGACTACAACATAATATAGTCGAAACGTTAACATAGTGTAAATTTTGGGTTGATTTATTTTGTCCTAATGCGACGATTAGTATGCAATTAATAAATAAAGAACACGAACCACCTACTATATAGACCTTAGACAAGGAAAGAGAGAGGACGCCTAATAAAGGCGGTCGCGGCCGTGTTACCGACTGCCACATCGCACGACGAGCCAGGGGTGTAGCATGAAACTCGTTGGTCAATATCACAAAAATGTTAAAATAAAAAGGTAGTTTATTTTGACTTACATGTAATTTGAAATATTGGTATTTATTTGCAGATAGTTTCCCAAATTTAAAGTTAGTGTCAAGTGCTGAAATATATTTATTTGCGGCGATTTAAAATCAATCAAAATAAAATAAATAATGCACGCCCATATTTTGTGAAACTGTCATAATCAATAATTAAGAAATTTTGTTGTTTTGGTCCTATTTACAAACAAAACAATTCACTTTATCATACTAAAAGGTAAAAGGAATTTGAAGTATTTATATTGAGAAAAAATAAAGTTTTAGAGCATCTTTCAAAGGTAGCCTGTTAAATATTTACCTGTGAAACGAAATCCCTGGCTCTTGGTTTTCACTTCTGCTTTTGCAACCAAACGCTAAACAATTCAACGTCGTAGGAGTATATTTTTCCTTTAATCACTGTTACTTTTAATTCACAAATTCACGAAATTAACTCACAACCTACTCGCTTTGTCTGCCACATCTAAAATGGCCGCCGTTCTAAACGTCGTAACAAAATCTATACATAGCAGGGTAGGCAAGTGCGGTGTCCTCTCTCTTTCCTTGTCTAATACATATTATAACGTCAGATAGTGACAGATTTAGATGCCCCATTTTCGAATACAAGCATCGAAGAGGGTTGAAAAGCACATCGATGTTGAGTAGAATGAAAGGAAATTTGCGGGGATAACATACCGCATACGTTAAGGAAAATTTTCCTTAACAGAAATAAAAGGTGTCTGTTGCCCATATTTTCACGCAAGCCGTGTTCACTAAATGATTAATTAATAGAACCGGGCTTCAGAAAACCAAAGGCTTGAGTGTTGCAAGGGTTGAAATATCGGTGTAATCTTGTAAGGAAAAATCGACATTTTCAAAAAATTAAAAAAAAAACATATTATACATAATAATTAACATATTAGGTACATATAAGTATTAGGTATAACGAAAAATAGGAAAATCGAATTTTAAATAATATGTTATCCCCAGGGACCACTCGTAAATTTCAGTTCATTCTACTCAACATCAGCCGCGTTCCTTTTGCTCCTACTTTGAGAACTTTAGCTCAGTTGTTAGCCGAGCCACTCAGTTTGTTTTTTCTTGTCAAAGGCTCATCTTGTGAAAGGGTCATTTTCCTCACCACCAAACTGAGCCAATATGCTCGATAGTGAGTGTCCTTGCGAGGATGTACTTGAGGGGGGAAGGGGGAGGTAAAAAATCTCACTTTAGCTTACATTCTCATTTGTAATAGGAACCAGTGGCGCACCCAGAAAATATGATTGGGGGGGGGGGCAACTCAGGGCAGTCAGACAGAAACTTCAGGCAGGGCAAATGACTTTCGAGTCAGGGCAGTACACATTTGAGAAGTGAGGGAGAGGTACCTACAGGGCGGTAAGTACTTTGTCGGTGGGGAGAGGGGGGGGGTAAAAAAAAGGAATTTAACTTCCGATATTACAAATCGCGCCGCAGGCGAAAATTTGTGAAAATTTCAAGGTCAAATATAATATGAACATACAATTTGACGTCAAAGGTAATTTTTTGTTGCTACTTATGCGGGCCCATAATCATTTGTGCAGTAAGCAAGAATACTTTTTAACTGATAATAACTAATCCAATAATTATCAATAACAACACCGAACACCCTTTTGTGATCATCATATTGTTTCAAAGGGCCGCGATATGCCTATAATTTTTGCTAACATTTTCTGGTCAGTGTAGTAGGCATAGGTAAATTTAAATTTGTTTGAAAGTCGGACAATAAAGATTATTGTTTTTTAAGCGGGCAATAAAAAATGTTCTTAGAGGTGTCTGGTGTCTGCACACTAAAATGCGCCGCAGGCAATTTTTTTAGTAAATTTAAGGGCAAATTCAGTTTAAATGAAGGATAATAAATAAAAAATCAACATGATATCTTTTTTTCCTCGTTTTTTTCTCAATGGAGCAGCGCCTTATCTACGGCGCAGGGTGAGGTGAGGTGAACTATTGTGGCTCAGGCAGGGCAAACATTCTGCGTTGCGTTGCACTGCCTGCCCCCCCTGGCTACGGCCCTGGGCCAACTTAAAAAGTTTGACGTATTACATAAAAAATATTTTATGATTCAAAGAAATTTCCATTTTTTTATAAAGACAGGTACCTATATTACAAAATAAGAAAAAAGATCAGATATTAGCCAGTCAGTGCGCAATAATTGCCGAGGGTCGCACAGCGGACAGTACATCTACGATACCACCCTCAAGAATTTTTAAAGTATTTAAGGTCTGGGAGCGGCCGAGGCCCCCTGCCCCCCCCCCCCTGGGTGCGCCACTGATAGGAACTGAGATAAAGTAAAAATTCTTAAGAAAAGTGGCAAAAGGAACGCGGCTATCGATGTAATTTTCAACCCTCTTTGAGGCATGTATGCGAAAATGCGGCACCTAAATCTGTCACTATCTGACGGTCTAATACTATACAATTCTTAAGACCCGATACTAAGTTGAGGTATATTTTTAGGTATTTTAATTATTTGGTTGTTAGTTTTTGTATAACATTTTATGCAAAATATTTGGTTTGCCCCGCGGAAATTTCAACAAAGTTTCTGACAGTCTATGTGTCTATGCTTATAGGCCAGGGAAATTACGGTAAAAAATAACGATACCTAGACAAAATTCATAACCGCATTTTTATAATGCCATCACAAATATTGGTAATAAATGAACGCCATAATTGTTTTTTATACAAAATAAATATACGCGTGTGGGCGTTTTTTAGAAAAATACATTTTCTTGTTGTAATAAAGACGGCATAAATATTTAAGCTGTATTTATTAGTAAGTAAGGTATATAAAGTTGAGATTGATAAATTAAACAGATTACGTTTGCGCAAGTATCCGAATGATGTAAAAATGACATTTTGTGTAATATTTTGTTGGGCAAAAATATTAACTGCATTTTTATTTTTTATAATTACTACCTTAAAAATCAAGTATTAACAGTTTGTTCTGAAATTAAACATATTGTTTCGCCGGAAATCGCATTTTAAAGAAATTTGAAGCTGTCTTTAAGAGCAAAATTATTAACTGGCTGACTTTTGTTAAACTTTGTAAGTGGATACTAAGTCTTGTTAAATTTTTTGAAATCAAACAAAAATTGGTAACTGAAGTATTTTGAAATGACAAATGACAGTTAACCTACATGCGCCGTAAATAAATGTTTAATTTCGCTATAGTGATTTTATAGTTATATTGTAAAGAGTTAAAAAAAAACAGTTAATATTTTTGCTTTCCTAAAGAAATGACAAGTGACGGTTGACCTATATGCGCCGTAAATAAATGTTTAATTTCGATATACATGATTCAATATAGTTATATTGTAAAAAGTTAAACAAAAAAAAACAGTTAATATTTTTGCCTAGTCTATACCAATGAGAAGTGACAGCTGACGTACATTCGGCTCAGATAAATGTTTAATTTTGTATAAGTTACATTCTATTTGTAAAAGGGAATGATCATCTGCAATAAAAACGTAGTTAATATTTTTGCTTTTGCCGAAATAGAAAATTATCCGATTTTTATCCCTCTTTGTCGATCTAAGTTACTTCCATATTCTTAAAATGTTTAATTTCTTAATATATGTTAGCAAGGGAAGTTTTTTTACCTAAACAGTCTTAAAAAATTAACATTTTTGCTGGAAATTTCTAACGAAAAATAGGTGTTTTTTGAGGTAACTCAAGGTTCCGTTTTTTCAAAATGTTTAATTTTTGGTTTCTACCAACGTATTTACTTATAACTTTGATATGGTAAAACAAAATTGCAGTTAATATTTTTTTCTAGGTCAAATTCTATTTTCCCCGGCCTATTACACATAACTAGCCATTAACTCATTTCAAACCGAAAGGTGCCAGAATACATTTGTTGGTTTTTTAGACCTTCTTTCCTTAGGAAAACCTGTAGAAACGTTAGGCCGTGTAAACCTGTCAAATTAAACAGACTTATTTTATTTTGAATATTAAATTAGTTCCAAAAGACACATTTGCATGCATATATTAATTATTTTAGAAAATGTTTCGCAACAATGTTCATTTGATTTTTTCGGTAAGTGGCGATCGAAGAAAATAGTTTATAGTTATAATTTTCAAGTCAAACACTTTCATAGAACGAATATTACAGTTTGGCGTAAAAAGTCGTACCTATGTCAGAAAAAGAACTGAATACGATATTAACGTTTAGGTATTATTAAATTTACGATTGTAATAAGGCTACAGACATGGTGTCAAATATTATGAATCAAACCTTTAGTTGCCAGCAGTTGTTTACTTACCTCTTCTGTTTTCTTTAACGTGGAATGTGTACGACTTTGATCTATCTGATTTTAATTCCTGCAATTTAACGAGGTCAGTTAATAATTTTTCTGCCAAATTAAATGACACTTCTGCGCGGGTTTGGTCATTTAATGCTTTGAAACATATTCCCATTTTCCAATAGGCCTCTGATTTGTAGACATTTGGAAGACCTTCTTTGAAAGACATTTGAATATCAGATAGGGCTTTCGAATACTTCTCTAACTTTATTAGAACATTCGCTCTTCCAAGTAAAGCTAATGGCAAAGAAAATCCATCTTCGATGCTCTTGTTTTCACCTATAATAAAAATTTATTCTTATAGGTACAGTTAAGCCGCCAATGTCCGTGGCAGGGTTGTAAGATTTTCCACTATTATTCAGGAAATCTAAGGCCAACCTAACGGTGCCGAATTTACTGTTTTTCGTACTGCAACTGGTAAGTCAATGTCGCGTTGAGATAATTGTAAATCTCATTTTATTTATTTATTGCGAGTAGAACATTACACATTCAGGAGACGAATCATGGGGGAGGGGGAATAGAAAGATCCGTGGCGCGGAACTAAAAAACTAAAGCCTTCAGTGCGGCGGAAAAACTCTCCGCTCCAGATGGAGCATCTAGGAATGGACCAATCGCTCTCTTCCGTGCCCCACTCGCGCCCCCTCGCGCCCCATTTTGCCCCCTCTTTTTCCACGTAACCGCGGCTGACAATGTCCCTAGCGGTAAATCCCAGGCGACGGCTTTATCCACTCCCGTTGCCCTATTTCTCTTCGAACAAATACAACAGACTACGAGCCGGGTACCATTGCTAAATGTATCAGAATAGTCTTTATTCTCAATTTAAATTTAATGAGAGGTGTCGTATTACCAAAGTCTAGATAATACTATAAGTCCGCTCACTTGGCCTGTGTAAACAATATATAATAATAATAATAATAATAATAACGCCAACTAACCAACTAACGCAAATGCTTAAAATTGTAGAGGAGTTCTCCAGGGACATCGGAATGCTGTTTGGACTGGACAAGTGCCGCACCCTTAATATCATAAGGGGAAAGCTCGAACAAAGTGCACACGAGATGCAGAACGGCCAGGAGATCGAAGCAATGAGCATGGGAGATACATACAAGTACCTCGGGATGAAACAAGCTCAAAGGATAGACCATCGAACAATGAAGACTGATTTAACGAATGAATTCATCAAGAGAGTAAGACAAGTAGTGCGAACTGATCTTAACAGCAGGAATTTGTTTAAGGCCCTGAACACGTATGCGTGCTCTGTACTCAGCTATTCGTTCGGAATAGTGAATTGGACCAACACGGACATCAACAACCTGCAACGAAAAGTTAGGACACTACTGACAAAAGCTCATAAACATCATCCCCGTAGCGCCGTAGAAAGAACAACTCTGCCACGTCAACTAGGAGGAAGAGGATTGGCAGATCTCAGCAAGCAATTGGACCAACAAATATTAAATCTGCGTAATTATTTCTACAGGGAGGCCAACAGCTCCACACTACATAGGGCTATATGCGGAGCAGACGTCTCAACACCGCTACGTCTGACGGAACACGAGCGTCAAAATCACCACCGAACCGACAACGATAAACTACAGAGGTGGTTGGGGAAGCCGCTGCACGGGAGGCATCCTAATGAGGTTAACCAGGAACATGTCGACAAGTTAGCGTCGAACTATTGGCTGACCTCGGGACGAATGTTCCCCGAGACGGAAGGCTTCCTACTGGCCATCCAAGATCAGGTTATACCAACTCGCAACTACCTAAAATTCATTGTAGGAGATGCATCGGTAGTGGATGACAGATGCAGATACGGGTGCCCAACTTCAGAAACAATCCAGCACATAACAGGAGGATGTCAGATGTTCGCATCAACGGAATATAAGGAACGACACGATTCGGTTGCCAAGATCTTGCACCAGGAACTGGCGGAAAAACTTCTGCTTGTGCAGGCAGAGAGGATCCCATATTACAGCTACACACCGGAGCCTGTTCTTGAGAACAGCAACTACAAGATGTACTGGGATCGTACAGTTCTGACAGATCAACGAGTTGCCCATAACAGACCGGACCTTATAATAGTTGATAAAATTTCTAGGAAGACAACTCTGATTGATGTGGCCATCCCGAACAACAACAACCTGCGTGTGAAGCAAGTCGAGAAGATCGCGAAGTACAGAGACTTAGAAGAACGAATTAGAAGGCAATGGGAAATGGACAACGTTCAGACGATTCCAATCATCGTGTCAACAACTGGTGTCATACCAAAAAGTTTGCTGAGAAACATCAAAGAGCTGGGTCTAACTGATAATCTTTACAGGTCCATGCAGAAAGCGGTACTACTTGCGACAGCCCGAACCGTCAGGAAATTCATGGGGAGTGCAGGAACGTCCAACAACATCAATGTCACCTAAGGCCCGATAACATGGCAAGGGTCTCGTCCGAGCCAGATCCTTATGGTATCCTGGATACCCGGGATCTGAGTGAATGTTCCCCAGAGAGGGAGTGCGAATGCCTTTTGGCTAAGTCGATATAATAATAATTTGCGCAGGGGGGGGGGTCTGACCTGTGAGAGAGGCAGACCCACGGGTGTGAAGATCCCGCGCTCCCTAGTTACGCAGGGATGGGTCTGACCTGTGAGAGGGGCAGATTCACGGGTGTGACGATCCCGCGATTCCCAGTTACGCATGGAGAGGTTTGGCCTGTGACAGGGGAAGACCTACGGGTGTGACAATCCCGCGATCTCCAGTTGCGCAGGGAGGGATCTAGCTGGTGACGGGGGCTGATCCTCGGGTGTGACAATCCTGCGACTCTCGGTTACACAGGGATGGATCTAGCCTGTGAGAGAGGCGGATCTTCGGGTGTAACGATCCCGTGTTTCCCAGTTAACGCAAGGAGGGGTTTGACCTGTGAGAGGGGCAGATCCTCAGGTGTAACGATCCCGCGTTATCCTAGTTGACCTGTGTGGGTAGCGGGTTAGAATACTCCTATCGTGGCTCCGCGAGTCGTAAAAGGCGACCGATGGCCGTCACTCCCACGTTACGGGAGAAACCCATGGAATGGAGATTAATAGAGGCGGGCCCCTGTTGCACAAACAGCTACAGCCCAACAACAACACGAACATCTACAACATGGGAGCCAAACGAGAACTAGGGTTCCACCCACCGAAGGTGCTGCGCGGGAACTTCAGCCAGCGTTCACAGAGGCGGGATTACAACGGCGATGCATGAAATGGACTGTGTCCATGAATGAATCGATTATGCGTATTTTTTACAGGGTGACAAACTTAGGACAAGAGATGATCGGCTACCGACAACAACTGCATGCCGAGTTCTGCAGGGAGTTTCCACACATGCAAGTGTCTGAACAAAGAGTGTCAGATCAGTATCGAACTATTCTAATAAATAACCGAATTCCAGAAACGCGACTTAACGCTATCAAACGGGAAGTTGAGCTAGAGATCCACGGCGAACACATAGACATAGATGACAACAACAACAATGGGGAACTTCAAGCGCCTGGACAACAACTAGAAGCCGAAACGGTAGAACCAACAACCGAGAGTCTGGAATCGGTTAACGAAGAACATTTTGAAGGCTTAAACGCACATATGAGACAGGCAGTATTGCGATACGAAGGCACAGACCCACTGAGCAGGCCACTGCTACCAAGATTAAATTCTTCCAGGAAACTTGCGATCGTGCTCGATCTTATGAACACAAGAATTTTACCAACCTATGTTTCAGTGACACCAACATTAGAACGTATGCACATGTTAATCTACTGTGCCGCAACGGCAGTCACCACTGTAATGGGTGCCAAGATCCGAACGGCCCAAGATTTGAATCGTGCAAGACCAGAACCACGAATGGCTCAATGGGAAATGCGACTAAATCGGAAGATCGAGAGTCTCCGTAAATACATAGGACAAGTGACGGAATATATCAGAGGAGTTACAACTAGAAGGATCCAGAGGGCGGTGCATTCAATAATGAGCCGCACCCAAATGCATTCTCGGCATGACCCCGCGAACATCACTGCTCAACAATGTCTTGACACATTAAAACAAAAACTTTCTGTTTTCGCAGGGCGTCTGAGGAGATACAAGGCTAGTAACAACAGGAAACGAGACAACAAACTCTTTGAACGATCAGAAAAGGGTTTCTACCGTGCTTTTAATTCTAGCGCCGATGCCACAAATGCGAGTTACCCTAGCAGAGAACAGGTCGACGGTTTCTGGAGAGATCAACTTGCCACACCAGGTCCATACAATGTCAGTGCAAGCTGGATCAGCGAAGAACGCGAGATGGGCCGGAACTATAGCCAGATGCAACACGAGCAATTCACAACCGCTGAGGTCTCCGATGTCATCAAGAATTCCCACAACTGGAAGGCACCAGGTCCAGATCATCTCCAAAATTATTGGATTAAGAAGTTGTGGTGCACGCATGAACAAATAACTACCTTAATTAATGAAGTCTTGCTCGATCCTCTGAAAATGCCATTGTTTCTTACACAGGGTGCAACCTACCTGTTACCAAAAGACCAGCGGAATACGGATAACCCTGCCAAGTACCGCCCAATAACCTGCTTGCCTACGCTGTACAAGATAATCACATCTTGCCTTACGCAGCGAATATATGCTCACTGCGAGCGGAACAACATCATTGCAATGCAGCAGAAGGGCTGCTCGAAGGGCGCAATGGGATGCAAAGAGCAACTCATCGTAGACTCTGTCATCTGCAACCAGGCTCATTCCAAGCAACGAAACCTCCACATGGCTTATGTGGACTACAAAAAAGCATTTGATTCCGTACCTCACGACTGGCTCACAGGTATCTTAAAGCTGTATAAAATAGATCATCATACAGTTTCCTTTTTAGAACACGTTATGACAACCTGGCGCACTAAGATACAACTCAGAACCGCAAACAGTAACATCGAGACCGACACAATCAACATCCGAAGAGGGATTTTCCAAGGAGATTCACTCAGTCCACTGTGGTTCTGCATGGCGATGAACCCTCTATCACATCGGTTGAACTCTACAAAATATGGCTTCGCTATCAAAAGCAACAACGCAGAAGCGATCAAGTTGAATCACCTATTATATATGGATGATTTAAAACTGATCGCCGCAACCAAAAACCAACTAACGCAAATGCTTAAAATTGTAGAGGAGTTCTCCAGGGACATCGGAATACTGTTTGGACTGGACAAGTGCCGCACCCTTAATATCATCCGGGGAAAGCTCGAACAAAGCGCACACGAGATGCAGGACGGCCAGGAGATCGAAGCAATGAGCATGGGAGATACATATAAGTATCTCGGGATGAAACAAGCTCAAAGGATAGACCATCGAACAATGAAGACCGATTTAACGAATGAATTCATCAAGAGAGTAAGACAAGTAGTGCGAACTGATCTTAACAGCAGGAATCTGTTTAAGGCCCTGAACACGTATGCGTGCTCTGTACTCAGCTATTCGTTCGGAATAGTGAATTGGACCAACACGGACATCAACAACCTGCAACGAAAAGTTAGGACACTACTGACAAAAGTTCATAAACATCATCTCCGTAGCGCCGTAGAAAGAACAACTCTGCCACGTCAACTAGGAGGAAGAGGATTGGCAGATCTCAGCAAGCAATTGAACCAACAAATATTAAATCTGCGTAATTATTTCTACAGGCAGGCCAACAGCTCCACACTACATAGGGCTATATGCGGAGCAGACGTCTCAACACCGCTACGTATGACGGAATACGAGCGTCAAAATCACCACCGAACCGACAACGATAAACTACAGAGGTGGTTGGGGAAGCCGCTGCACGGGAGGCATCCTAATGAGGTTAACCAGGAACATGTTGACAAGTTAGCGTCGAACTATTGGCTGACCTCGGGACGAATGTTCCCCGAGACGGAAGGCTTCCTACTGGCCATACAAGATCAGGTTATACCAACTCGCAACTACCTAAAATTCATTGTAGGAGATGCATCGGTAGTGGATGACAGATGCAGATACGGGTGCCCAACTTCAGAAACAATCCAGCACATAACAGGAGGATGTCAGATGTTCGCATGAACTGAATATAAGGAACGACACGATTCGGTTGCCAAGATCTTGCACCAGGAACTGGCGGAAAAACTTCTGCTTGTGCAGGCAGAGAGGATCCCATATTACAGCTACACACCGGAGCCTGTTCTTGAGAACAGCAACTACAAGATGTACTGGGATCGTACATTTCTGACAGATCAACGAGTTGCCCATAACAGACCGGACCTTATAATAGTTGATAAAATTTCTAGGAAGACAACTCTGATTGATGTGGCCATCCCGAACAACAACAACCTGCGTGTGAAGCAAGTCGAGAAGATCGCGAAGTACAGAGACTTAGAAGAACGAATTAGAAGGCAATGGGAAATGGACAACGTTCAGACGATTCCAATCATCGTGTCAACAACTGGTGTCATACCAAAAAGTTTGCTAAGAAACATCAAAGAGCTGGGTCTAACTGATAATCTTTACAGGTCCATGCAGAAAGCGGTACTACTTGCGACAGCCCGAACCGTCAGGAAATTCATGGGGAGTGCAGGAACGTCCAACAACATCAATACCTAAGGCCCGATAACATGGCAAGGGTCTCGTCCGAGCCAGATCCTTATTGTATCCGGGATACCCGGGATCTGAGTGAATGTTCCCCAGAGAGGGAGTGCGAATGCCTTTTGGCTAAGTCGATATAATAATAATAATAATAATAATAATATGACTATTTTACCTGGCGGGATGTCAGCTAATAGCTGCTTGAAGTCCAACCAGGGCAAAAGTATCTTACAATAAGTCCTTAGAATAATTTAAACACATGCAATACCAACAAAAATATAATATAGCATTATCAGAACCTTAAAACCTAACAACTAAAACTAAGCAAAACATAACCACAATGCGCAAGTAAAATGAGCAGTAAAAGTAAGGGGGAAACAGGTAAAAAACACACAATTACAACACTTAGCCCAAAAGATCGCAGACAAAAGGGGCTTAATTTTTCTCTTAAAAGAAGACATAGGCAGAACTTTAATGGTGCTCGGTATTTTATTAAAAATGGGAACTCATATTATGAAAAAGATCCCCTAAACTGGGAGGTGCGGTGACTAGGCATGATCTTTGAGAAAGAAGGAAGATTTATTCTCCGAAAGCTCAGAAAACAAATTTGTTGAAGTTATTTTTTGAGTTACACGTTTAAAGTTTCGTTCATTCAGTGTTAAGAATTTATGAATTTTCGAGGCAACTTGAAAAAGTTGTCTTTCAATCAGTTTGGTGGCGAAAAACCCAATTAGAAATTAAATGGATCTGTTTGCGCCACAAATAAATTTTAGAAAATATCAAGATACTTATGGGCCTGAAATCACATGGGGCAGTCGGACTATCAACTTTAGGTAAAGGTTTAACAGTAGCCAATTTCCACAATTTGGGCACAACGCCATCCTCGATCGAAACGTTTATTATATGTCTCAGCGCATCAACACAAAAAGGCATTAAAAGGCTAACAATCCTGAGACTTAATCCATCATGCCCCGCAGCGTTTTATTTTATTTTAGAAAATGCCCCCAAAACTGCATGAGATGTGACCAATCTTAAAGAGAATAAATTATCACCAATAATGGGATTAACTCTACTTTCATAATTTTCAACTATAGTATCATTGACAGTGCCACCTGGAACCGAGTCTATAAAAAAATTATTCATCAACGTTGGATCTATCTGGCATTTATAGTAATAAAAAAAATTACGTATATGTTCTTAATTAAAACGCAATTATCACGGGCGGCATCCGCGTCACCATAGCAACTAACCAACATACTAATAATTGTTGCCTGTCAGACAATCAGAAGTATAGTTTATCTATTATAATAGTTTTTCTTTCGTCGAAGAAAAATTATAATACAAAACTCGAGTTGTAAGCTTATTACATACTCGTGGAATTACAGCACTCGCCGCTGCGCGGCTCGTACACAACTTTTCCACTCATACGTAATAAGCTGTTTACAACTCTCGCTATGTAATATACTATTTTACAAGAACTCTGGATGTGTCCATACTCACAACACCTATAACATCTCACAATCGACAAATGCTCGTAGACAGCACATCTGCCCCACCCAATACCCAATATTTAGTTTTCCTTCCCCACATACAGGGTGTTTCATCTTAAGTGCGAACACCCCCGTAAAATTTGTATTCTCCATGAGTTTTTAACCGCGTTTTTTTTTTCTAAAAATAGGCCACAAAAAACTCTACGTTGGTGCAAAATTTCAGGTCTTAATGTCAATTTTCAAGGCCTACTACAAATTTTTTTTCTAGTAAAAAATGACGATAACCATTTAGCGATTTTTTTTATTTAAAATCTGGCACCACAGCGTTAATCAGAACAACCTAAAACCCCCGTATACCAAATTTGAACAAAAAATATACAGGGAGTTCCATTCTGCAGGGTGTCAAAATTGAGCAAAATAGGAATTTTAAAGGCATCTGGAGAGTCAAGTGTGCCATGGAATCCCGTCAAAACAGATGAATGATCAACAGAACTACTCAAAGTGTTGGTGTGCAAAGATTCAATACAAAAATGTACAGGGTCTTTTTCTCTGGGCGATGTCAAAATGCTGAATTTTTATTAAACTTTATATTGGTGAGGAGTGCTCTGGAATCATTGAATAAATATTAATTAATACAAAAGCAATTTATTTCTTTACATCTTCCCACCAACAAACAAAAACAATTCAAATTGTTGGACCTTTATCAATAAAGTCACTGTCTAAGATGATACATTTTATGTGCGTTTCCTGTTGTGGCACACCAGCCACCTTAACTCATATGGACTTACTGGGTTTTAGGTTGTTCTTATTAACGCTATGGTGTCAGATTTTAAATGAAAAAATCGCTAAATGGTTTCCGTCATTTTTTACTAGAAAAAAAATTGTAGTAGGCCTTGAAAATTGACATTAAGACCAGAAATTTTGCACCAATGTAGAGTTTCTTGTGGCCAATTTTCAGAAAAAAAACGCGGTTAAAATCGGATGGAGAATACAAATTTTACGGGGGTGTTCGTAGTTAAGATGAAACACCCTGTATATAGCATGAAACGAAGCGGGATCAACTTCAGCAACTATGTCGACCTTCCCACGATACACTTACCCACGGTATGTCATTTCGCATCCATATGCCTATCTCTGTCGCACCTTGTGACGTCACTTGCGAATCTGAATTTGAATTGCTCCTTATGTTTTTCACAGCAATAAATACTTTTTTATGGGTTTTTGCTTATTTTAAACGTTTTCTTTAAAATAAATGTTGTTAAAAATATGTAGACTATATTACTAGATAAATGAATAAATATTCTGTTGATAAAAAACACATTTAATTTGATAATTATTATAATTTTACAAATAATTTGTTTTCTTTGCGTTTTAGCTAATCGTATGCATGCAAATAAACTTGATGTATAATTTGTTAAATTAACAGGATTTTTCTTTTAAAAGACCGTATATTGGTAGACAATAAAAAAATATCATATAGGTATCTAAATAATACATTTATTGTAAGTAAGGTAATCCTGAACTAAGTTTTGGCTTCTATCGACACAAACTCTCCATCGAAAAAAAGTATTTTACAGATGACTTGTTATAGGCAAAGATATTGATAAATAAAATTCAAAGCCTTACCAAAAATATAACTTTTTCCTTCCAGTGTTTATGTCGGTTCATGTCAATTATTAAAGCCTTATTTACCAATTAATGCACACAAGCCTCGACACAAGCACAACCTGCACAACTAATGCTTAGTTTATAGTTAAACAACAAATAAAACAACATAATAAATAGTGAGTAAAATAGGGATCAAATAATGATTCCCTTTAACCATAACAAGGCAAATTTTTTATTGCACATTTTATTTTATTTGCTGTATAAACCAGGCATAAACTGTGTAATGCTCTGTGCTATAAATAATCTGTTTCCTTACCAGATTATTGTCCTTGGGAAATCTATAATACTTAATTTACTGTTTCTATTATTATTTGGACATGGGCTGACTGCACATCCCGGTATTTCTGGCCTATTTTAAAGCACTGTCGAGCTGGACTGACAGTTGTTTACACTTTTTTCTTGACACATTAAACTGTAAACTATAAAAAATCGTGAAACACAACCGCATTTTGAATTCGTGATTCGCAACTGACGTAGATGCGCAGATTTGCCTTGTTTTCGGATTCGTTAGTGACATACCGTGGGTAAGTGTATCGTGGACCTTCCAACGATAAACGATTATGAGTAGTGATGGCTTATCACTGTTCTTATTGCAGTGCGAATGGCTGTAAAGGCAATTCAAAAGACTGTGTCCTTTTTTTGAATTTCTAAAGACCCTGAAAGGTAGGATTTAGTTTGACGTACATAATTAAGAAATAGTTATTTATGTACCAAGACACTGAAGTTCAACTTTTTATGACTCATGTGGAATTTAGTTGCCGAGGCCTCTGGACGAGGCAAATAAACCACATGAATCATAAAAAGAACTTCAGTGCCGAGGTCCATATTATTTTTTTTTAATCGAAAAAAAAAAAGGTTTTATTAGGCAAGAAAATAATCAGACGGGATCACCCGTCCATGAACCAACTGCGCGCGGCGTTGCTTGACTTTGACGATCGCTCTACCTAGGTCAAGTATGACAAGACACCGCGCCTTCGAACAGAAAAACCAAACTGCTGCTTCTTGTGCAGCCTCCATAACAAATCTATTGATATTCAAACGTACTAAAATATTTATACTGAAAGATTGCTGTGCTATAGGTAACAATTTCGCAATGTGTACGAAAAGTTAAATGGGCCTTTACTGGCCGGATTTCGAATATTTGGTCGCTTTTGACGGGCGATGACTCCGCGTCTGACGTTTGATGTTTACATCTCGCCAAGGCCTACTTATTGGAAAAATCGTACAAGAATGGGCTACTTCAGTGCCGATTTCTGAGCTTTTAATGACGATTTTGGGACACTTCACTGCCGATTTCAAGAAAAATGACTTAATAAATTATTTCTATAGTCATCGAAATATTATTATATTATTACATAATACTCGTATTATGCATAATATTATATATTATGTTGAATAATATAAAGCCAACATGCCACAGATGTGTTTATTTATTTGTTGTAAATAAAAATATTGATAATTGCAGATGTCAGCAATGGAAGGCCTTAGGGTTCGTCAAAGACCATACATTTGCGAATATTGCACCTGAAGAGGGACATACGTAAACACATTTGTAAGGCATATTTTGATGACCAATCATTCATTTCGTTCGGAAAAGGTTTATTAAGAACTGCTATTCCATTAGATTACTACCATAAGCTTATGGTTAGAGGCATGCGTAATCTGGCAGGCAGAGACAAATCAACAATATTTTGTGAACTAAAAGGCTATGAAGGCAGTTCAGGACCATTTGGTAGTTTGACAGTACCTTCACGAGAATTTAGTGAATATATAATCAATTTACAAAATATTTTCTTATTAAAATTTAATAATCACTTATCGCATCAGGATGGCTTAGGTTCTAGCTAGGGTTTCATCAAGTCGAGAAATCTTGACTTGAACGTAATTTCTTGACTAGACTTGAAATTCAAGATCAAGAAATTAAATATGTCTTGACTCGACGGTTTCTTGAAAGCAAAAAAGAAAAAAAAAGAAGCGTCGCGCGAAGTTTACTGTGTTTAAATTCATGACTCTCAAATCACGACGTTTCCAACTTGGATACGTTCAAGCAGTAGGTATTATTATTATTATTATTTTGTTATATTTTGTAAGTTAATTTTTATTTTTTTGTTTTGTGTTATGAAAAGAATATTGTTTTGCTTGTTGTATTTTTAAGTTCACTATTATTTTTTTGTTTTGGGTTATAACATGAATATGTTTTGTTTGCTGTATTTGTAAGTTCATTTTTATTTTTTTGTTTTGTGTTATAAAAAGAATATTCTTTGTTTGTTTTTTTCTCCAGTCTCTAGTATAGACAGGATCTTAAGCATCACGAATTACCCAAAACTAAGTATATTGCGATAGCTGGTTTTGTGTTTTTTCTGCTTTTTTAAGCACTTTTTTCATTTTTTTTTGCGTTCCTTTTATTCTTCTTGAATTTCTTGAAATTAAGTTTTACTAGTAGAGACCCAAAATCGTCATTAAAAGCTCAGAAATCGGCACTGAAGTAGCCCATTATTGTACGATTTTTCCAATAAGTAGGCCTTGGCGAGATGTAAACATCAAACGTCAGACGCGGAGTCATCGCCCGTCAAAAGCGACCAAATATTCGAAATCCGGCCAGTAAAGGCCCATTTAACTTTTCGTACACATTGCGAAATTGTTACCTATAGCACAGCAATCTTTCAGTATAAATATTTTAGTACGTTTGAATATCAATAGATTTGTTATGGAGGCTGCACAACAAGCAGCAGTTTGGTTTTTCTGTTCGAAGGCGCGGTGTCTTGTCATACTTGACCTAGGTAGAGCGATGGTCAAAGTCAAGCAACGCCGCGCGCAGTTGGTTCATGGACGGGTGATCCCGTCTGATTATTTTCTTGCCTAATAAAACCTTTTTTTTTTCGATTAAAAAAAAATAATATGGACCTCGGCACTGAAGTTCTTTTTATGATTCATGTGGTTTATTTGCCTCGTCCAGAGGCCTCGGCAACTAAATTCCACATGAGTCATAAAAAGTTGAACTTCAGTGCCTTGGTACATAAATAACTATTTCTTAATTATGTACGTCAAACTAAATCCTACCAGTAGAGATACTAAGAGAGCATAAGACCAGACTTGTCGAAACCTGTCTGGTCTGGTACTCTCCTAGGTTTTGCCCGTCTCCCCACTCTCTCCCCACTCCTATTGAAACAGCTATATAGGAGAGGTTCAACTAAGATCTCATCAGACACGCAGATCATTTACAACATGTCCTTCTTAAATATCTGGTGAATGTTCGAGATTTGGAAGTAAATAAAAAATTTGAGATCCAGTGTTTTAAGAGAATAAATACCAAGTTTGGGGAAAAGGTAGTAGTGGAATTTGCCGACTTCAAGACCATCCTGCCTCAGCGTTTTACGGAGCAATTAACTCAAGAGCGAATTGACGAATTGAATGGTGACAAAAGGTATTTTTTAACAAGCTTGGGGCCCGTCGGCAAGACTACAAATATTATATTTTCTGAAGCATGAGCGAGAGACTGCGGCGATATATGGAGGCACTCGAAGAGCTGAGACGCTTGATTATTATGTATGAACTAACTAAAAAGTTTAGAAATGTAAAGTTGTGAAAATAAAAAATATTATTTGTTTGTGTGTTTTTTATTTCCCTATATAAGAGGGTGTGATTGAATAAACCTGTGTCAATCCAATGCTGGTTGTTAAAGGGGGTGGAGTGCTGAACACATTAATTGACAAATTACCGATCGAGTTACATTTTCCGGGATACCAGTATTGTGGTCCTGGTACTAAATTAGAGAAACGTCTTTCTAGAGGTGATACTGGCATAAACAAGTTGGATGAATCTTGCTTAATTCATGATGTTGCATACAGTAAAAACAAATCATTAGAAGAACGACGCAAGGCAGATTGGGAACTGGAAAATCGGGCTTGGGATAGAGTCAAATCAAGAGACGCCAAATTTGGTGAGAAAACAGCTGCCTGGTTCGTTACGAGTGCAATGAAAGTTAAAAGGAAATTGGGTATGGGTATGAAACGTCCCTTTTCGTTTAGAAGAGATATTGTAAAGAAGGTTGAAAAAGCCCTAAAGAAATCTTTTACTAACAATGAGTTGAATGATCTAAAAAAATTGAAAAAATCATCGTTAGCAGCCGTGAGAGCAGCACGCGTGCACATAAAAAAAGCGGGTGGAAAAAGTAAACTAAGAATACCTAGAATTATTCCCTTTGAAGAAAAGAAAGGAGGTTTTCTCCCGCTTCTGCCTATACTGGCTGCTTTAGGGGCCCTTGGTTCTATAGCCGGAGGGGCTAGCAGTATAGCCAAAACAATAATTGACGTAAATAATACAAAAAAGCTGATGGAGAATGGAAAGCAATCTATGAAGATCGTCGGTTCTGGACTCTATTTGCGGAAAAATAAACGTGGGTTCGGTCTTTTTTTAGAGAAAAAAAACTATTGAAGCCGCCCAACAGACCTTTATCCAACCTAGATTTACTTAAATATGCCGATGGAATTCCTTACTTTAGAGGTGTGTATATGAGAGATACACTACCTAAAAAACCGAGAAAAAATGAGTCGGCCATTTTAAATTTGGATGTGCAGAGGAACTCCGGGTCTCATTGGGTGGCATATCGCAAGAGAGGAAGAAAATGCGAGTATTTCGACAGCTTTGGCAACCTGAAACCGCCAAAAGAACTCATCAGATATTTGGGAAATGAGGTTGAAGTTGAATATAACAACAATTCTTATCAAAACTATAACGAGATGAACTGTGGTCATTTGTGTCTAAGCTTCCTAAGAAACTAAATAAAATTTCAAAATATGAAGTGTGTTTAATTTGTTCCCAAAAGTCGCCGAAAATATTCTGAATACCAATTAGACAATAACAATAACAGTTTTCAAGTTTTTCTATAAAAGGGGTAGTTGAGGAGAGAATTCATCAATTATGTCGCTGTTGTTCACACTACACGGATTTACTTCCACACTGTCTATTGACTTTAATATTCCTATACATTTAGAATCAGATTTTGAGTATGGTTTGGCCCTGCTAGGATTTCACACATATAACAGTATACCCAATATATATATATATATATATATATGTTGGTGTCAACAAATTTTATTATATAAATGTTGATGGGTATCGCAAATGTTTAGTAATCCCCACAGGCTCGTACGAAATTGAGGCCCTAGAAAAGTACATAGTTGGCGCTTTAAGAAAGGAGGAGTCTGATCAGAAAAATCCAATTTCAATAAAAGCCAATAACAGTACTTTAAAGTGTGAAATTTACAGTGATAAATATACAGTAGATTTTCTACCAACAGACTCTATTGCTCATGTGTTAGGATTTTCTCCTAGTCTATTAGAGTCTGGACAATTACATACTTCTGATATATCTGTAAATATCGTGAAGGTCAGAACTATACATATAGATTGTAACGTAACATCTGGAGCATACTATAAAAATCAACCAACTCATACGATTTACGAGTTTGCAGTTAGCAGCGATCCTGGTTACGCTATAGACGAGTCTCCGAAAAATCTGGTGTACATGCCAGTTGCAAAGCGTGAGATTAATAATTTGACTGTAAATATTCTCGATCAGAACTCTCAACCTGTAAATTTTAGAGGTGAGGAAATAATTGTACGGTTGGAGTTGAAGCGTGTATGAAATTTTTGTGAAAATGGTTTTGGTTTTTGATGACAGATATCAACCGTATAAAAGGCAATCACAATGCTCCAAAAATTCACTAACAAATATTTCACCGAAGAGTGCAGATCGTCTCTCGTTGGAAAATCAACAATTTTTAAAAGATATTTCACCGAAGAGTGCAGATCGTCTCTCGTTGGAAAATCAAGAATTTTTGAAAGCACTTGGCGATGTCCCTAACACCTCAAGTGTTTAATGTGCATCGCACCCCAACCTATGATGAATCTATTCAACGTTTAGAGAAGCGCACCTATTACCCATTTGTAAAGTCATTTAGGAATAATGATACTGTGGAAATAACCATTAATCAGGGTGATGCATGGTTGTTGATGTACGATGCGTCGATTTTTGTCAAAGGTACAGTGGCTAAGAAAACCGGTGCTGGACAATGCAAACTAGCCAACAACGGTGCCGCATTTCTATTCGATTCAATTTCTTATGAACTAAATGGCAAGGAAGTAGAAGTAGTGAGAAACCCCGGAATTGTGAGTACGATCAGATCGTATCTTTGCTATACTGCTAATGACGAAAAATGCATGTCAACAGCAAGCTGGGTTGGGGTTAATAAATCTTTTGCTGTTAACAATGATGGAACATTCAATGTAAGAATACCGCTAAAACATCTGTTTGGAATATTCAACGATTATCAGATGGCAATTTGTGGTAAACAAACAGTGAGACTAATACGAGCTCGAAATGATAACAATGCCTTATTACTAACTGCAGAAATAACAATTTCCAACATTGAATTAAAGGTTAAACATATTCAGCCGAATGATATCATTAGATTGGATCTGCTTAAATCTATAAAAATTGATCGTCCAATTATAATGGCGTTCCGCAAATGGGAGCTACATGAATTGTCAAATCTTACTGTAAACTCCCAAAGAGAAATATGGGCCGTAAAATCGTCAGCAGCCGCGTCAACTCCTCGGTACGTCATAGTTGGATTTCAGACTGATCGCAATGATAATTCTAAAAAAAATCCCACGTCATTTGATCACATAGATGCGACTGATGTAAGATTAATTGTAAACGGTGAATATTTTCCATTCGAACGTCAGAGATTGAATTTTGCTGCTAACGACTTTTTGGAGGCCTATCACAACTATGTGGAATTTTATCCGAGTTACATGAATGCAATGGAGAGTCGCCCGCTACTTAGCTATGCAGATTACAAAAATAATGCAACCCTGTTTGTAATTGACTGTTCTCGCCGGAATGAATCTATAAAAATAAACACAGTTGATGTTAAGTTGGACATAGAAAATAGTGATGGATTTCCTGATAGAACTCGAGCCTACTGCATAATTGTGCATGACTGTACCATGGAGTATTTACCTTTAAGTGAAACTGTACGAGATTTAATGTAGATCCGTATATATAAAAGAACATTTACTGATACATTTCAGTTATAATCAAGATGTTGCTGAGTTTGGGTCACATTATTTTGTTCTCATTAATAAATAATGTGTTCTATATTTACAACCCTGAAGATGCTAAGGTATCTATTTGCGAACAGGATAAAAGATGTTTCCCATTTAAAACGGTAGTTGAAAAAATTTCGGTAGCAAGACTGCCTAAAAATGCTACTCAGTTTAAACTTCGAGCAGTATTCCAAAATCATACGATTGCTGAAAGTGTGTGGAGGGAGGTCCCACCTTCCACCACGCCCACAATGGCCACACCCAGAGACCTCAGTCAAGAACAACATATAAAAGACCTCGCTTTCGTGCCACTAATTTACTACATTACTATATGTTCTTCATTGCTAGTAGCAAAATTATTTATTGAAATAGTAAGAGTATTACTGAATGAGCGATGGAGCATAATTACGAGAGTCTTATAAGAACGTTTGAAAACTGGTCAAGCCCCCTATCATCAGAGAAGCTTGCCCGAGCAGGATTTTTTTATACGAATTACGAAGATGTTGTCCGGTGTCCATTTTGCAATATTGAAGGATATAAATGGGAAAAGGATGATGATCCATGGCAAGACCATGCTAGCTGGAGTCCCAGTTGTCCATTTATTAAAGGTGAAATCAAGCCTGTGGACATCCCACCTGAAAAAGTAAATAACACCAATCCAGACTTTTTATGTATAGTATGCTACTGCAGAAACATAGAAGTCTTGCTGGTTCCATGTGGACATTTGGCATGCTGTATGAGTTGTGCAAACTCCATGGAGAAGTGCCCGCTGTGTAGGAGTATTGTGCAGCAGAAGATTCGAGCTTACATGCCTTAAATGTATTGTAATAGTTGTAGAAAATAAATATTCTTAATCGAAAAACTGTTTATTATTTACATCCCGATAGGTATATATGCATCAAGCATACGCTATCTTATTAGATGTATACAAGATGCGTATCGAATCACATCAACTATCTCTACCAATCGAAAATCTAGATTTTGCTCGAAGTGAGAAATCTAAGCATGGCGTACTCTTACCAAATTCAATTAGAGCAATATTTTGCGGTCCTAGCGGTTGTGGTAAAACAAACAGTCTGCTTAGTTTAATATTCAACGAGAATGGCTTAAAATTTAAGAACATCTACCTTTACAGTAAATCTCTATACCAACCTAAATATCAGTTACTACAAGACGTGCTTAAAGAAGCAAAATGTGTTGGATATTTTCCATTTAGCTCAAACGATGACGTCATTGCACCAACAGAGGCTAGAGAAAATTCAATTTTTATTTTCGATGATGTGGCTTGTGGGACACAGGAAAAAATTAGAGAATATTACTCCATGGGTCGTCATAAAAATATAGATGCTGCATATCTCTGCCAGACATATTCAAAAATACCTAAGCAATTAATACGAGACAATTGTAATGTAATCGTTTTGTTTAAACAAGATGAGGTAAACCTTAGACATATTTATGAAGAGCACGTATCACCAGACATCTCATACGGTGATTTCAAGAATCTCTGCTCGCTTTGTTGGAATGATAATTTTGGAACTCTAGTTATTGTTAAAGATTTCAATATGAATGAGGGACGCTATAGCACAGGTTTTGATAGGTATATAAAGTTATGAGAAGCACAATACGCTTATTATTAATCGAGATGTCGATGCAAGAACAGATTCAAGAAGCGCAGCGCGCAAAGAAAATCAGTGAACTAGCTCGAACGATTAGAAAAAAATACACCGCCTTAAAAATAGGGAAATTTGATGAGAATGAAACTTTACAAAAAATTTTCAAACCTGTGACAAGCTCTCTAGCAAATTTACAAGTTAAGCAAGAATTAAAACCGGAAGTAAAACCGAAAGTTGAACCAAAAGTTGAATCATTTATGGAAAAGTGGCGCGAGTCGTTGAAAAGTCCAATTGCACTTTTAGGAGAAATGAATGAAACGTTAAATGATGTTGAGAAAGGAATTGACAAAGTGTACAGGCATTTTGATACTGTGTATCCTAAAGTAGCTATACCGTATGTAACAGACTTTATGGATAATTCGCTTAAAATCGATAGGGCATATGGTCCTAAGTATGACGAAACCAAATCTGTATGGATGCTAGGAAATAAGGATATTGATTTTGAAAAAGTGTCTGGTGACATAATCATCAACAATAATCGATTCACGGGAACAGATGGTCTCTACCAGCTAATTTTCTATAATAATCCAGAAGGTACTGTTGATGATTTGAAAAGTTACAGAGATATTTTAAATCTCACTGGTGCTCATCTTACTTCAAACGGACGATTAAAACATAGCTACAAAAATAAGTATTCTAATATTATTAAACCTCTTATGAAGGGCCCGGTGGCTACCTCCACACCTGTAAAGGGTTCTGGCATGCATCTTAAGTATAACACAAAACCTGTGGAATATGTTTACTGGGATGATCCTAATGAACTTGTGGACAGGTTAAGGTTATTAATAGCATCAAAAGATGCCGGAAATACTTCCCACGAAACGAAATAACAGCAATAATCAATGAATTGAAAGAAGCAAAAATTATTCTCTAACGTTATTTATAAGATGCCTTTAAACAAGTTCGGACGTGTTTCAAGGACTATTCCTTACTCGTTGAATGACGGGGATTATGATTTGAAAACCCGCAGACTGTGCAACGTTAATTATCCGATTAGCAGCAATGATGTTGTGACAAAGCAATCTGTTGACAAACAAATGAATGAGGCATTCAAAACTTTTAACGTCACTCTCGAACAACATGATGTTAATATTGAGAGTAGCGTGAAAGACGCTTTGGAGAAAGAGATCGATGAAATAAGAAAATTTGTTAAAATTGTTGAAGAATGTTATTTAAAAATGGTTGGTGAACAGTCCGGGCCAAATCCCAAATTATTAGACAGATTTGTCCCTATAGATCATTCAAGTTAGTTAAAAGATGTCCTTAAACAAGTTCGGACGTGCCTCGAAATCAAGGAGCAGGTCTTGCCCACCTGTTTACACATTAAATTTGACTCTAGAAGGAAACTATGATTGTAGCAACCGCAGACTGAGCAACGTTAATCACCCGATCGATGAAAGCGATGCCAGCACAAAACAATATGTCGATGAGGGGGTCATTCATACATTACAATATTTTTACACAAATCTTAAACAGCATTCTGATGAATGCGATCTTCATATTCGCAACACAATGATAGACAATTTCCAAGATAAGATCGATGAATTGAGAGAGTTGGTTAAAACTATGGAAGATTATTATTTAAAAATAACTGGTAAGAGCATGCAATCCTTACTATCTCTCAGACTTGCAGAGATCCTTGAGGGTGGAGCATAGTCATGCATAGTAAAGAAAAAATTGAAGTAGTTAAGGAATTACATAAACCAGCGCGAAAAAATTATCCACGTCGTCGAACTATCATTAAAGGTTTAGACGATTTGTGGCAAGCTGATCTCGCGCAGTTAGATCAGTATGCTAGTCACAATAATGGCTTCAAATTCATACTGGTTGTAATCGATTGCTTCTCTAAATTTGTTTGGTGCAGACCGCTCAAATCCAAGTCTGCCGAAGATGTTACCAACGCCTTTGCTGATATCCTATCGGGAACTCGAAAGCCTCGCAACCTTCAAACTGATCAGGGCAAAGAGTTTTATAACTCTAGATTTCAAAATTTGATGCGAAAAATCAAAATTAATCATTACAGCACTTTTAGCATCACGAAAGCCGCCATGGCCGAGAGAGTAATACGAACTCTAAAAGAGCGATTATTTAAGTATTTTAGTCTAAATGGTAAATTTAAATGGGATGATTATTTGCCTACGCTAGTTGCCGAGTATAATAACAGAAAGCATAGAGTGATTCAGATGAAACCCAACCAAGTTAATAAAAGTAACGAACAATATCTGCTTAAAAAAGTGTATAGTCACGTGAAGATTTTCAGAGGTAGTAAATTGAAGGTTGGAGATATTGTGAGAATAAGTAAAGTGAAACACGTATTTGCCAAAGGATATATGCCTAGTTGGAGTACAGAATTGTTTAAAATAAGCAAAGTACAAATTACCAACCCGCCTACATATCTTCTAGAGGATTTAAATGGAAGTCCTATAAAGGGCGGGTTTTACCGCGAAGAATTGCAAAAAACTGAACATCCCGATGTCTACCTGGTTGAAAAGATTCTTCGTAGAAAGAGGGGGAAGGTGCTAGTACGATGGTTGGGCTTTGATAAAGACCATGACTCGTGGATCTCTGAGTCAAACGTCGTGTAGAGCTTCAAGTGTTAAGATGGTTGACAGCGGCTATGAAACCGATGGTAGCGACCATGAAGAAGTAAACAATGTAAGCGAAGATTCTCTGCTTCTATCATCATGCTTCACATTACCTACATATATTATTAATAATGGTTTGAGCATTATGAGATATTTCAAACCCCAAGTTAATATCCGATCAACAGTGCGACGAAATGTGATTTCGCTGGACTATTTGGAGTGGAAAGAATTAGTGAATAATTTAAACAACTTTACCAACAACCTGGGTACCCCGATGTTCATCAGATTTGACGATATATTGTTAAGAACCATGTTGACTGCAGATGGAAATCAACGAGTGTTGCTTGCAAAATATGGTGTTAGCCAATGGTTTTCCATAGCAGAGGTTTTCGAGCTACTAAATATCGCACCATATGTGACTTTAAGGATGAGCTTTTTGATTAATTTTGAATTGTATGATTTTTACCTTAATTTTTTAGATAAGGTCAATGAATTATTAGTACGTAGTAACTATGCCATAAATGTAATGGAAATTGTATTTTTAATGTGCAATGCGGTATGTAGCATGGAAACATATTGCATTTTTGAACTGTACTCTTATTATAATCAATTTTTGTTAGCAGACTTGTATAGAAGAAGGTTGGAATAAAGCACTGATTAAAAAATATGACTTTTATTTTACAATATTTTTATTTTACAACATTTTTATTCCGGGCCAATCCTGGGATTTCTTATGATCATCGACGGCTGATTGTTGATATGTCGGTAATACTCTTCCCAATTGATTTCAGGCACATGTCCCAACTGTCGCCGACACTTCACCAGATGATTCTGCAGTCGACTTCTCCGTACCATGTGGCTGGCAATGTAGGGGCAGGGCACCATGTCTGATTCGATCTGAATGGTCTGGTTGTACATGTTGCTGCGAACTCTTGTTACAAGTTTTCAGACTGCAGAATGAGCTCGATGTCTCGGTTATATATACAAACTGGGCGGTGGGACGTCAGGGGTGGGGGGGCTACAAGAGAATGAAACACTATTTGTAAAATATATTTTTTATTCATCCACACGTACATCTTTATGACCCCAAGGAAGGGTTGAAACACTATCAACTAAATATCGCTTATCGTCAAATGGATTTAAACCAATCTTAGATTGACTTATGCTAAAGACGTTATGAGAAAACGATCGTATAGATCGTTGATTTACAATTTTCTCTGTCTTATCGAATAAACAATCGAAATAATCTTGATACGTTATCTGCTTCGCTACAACACTACCTCTAACACCTTTGGATTTTTTAACACACAAATTTTTTCCTTGAACCTTATAAGTATACATTTTAGATCTAAGTCCAACAAAATGTGTTAAAATACGACCATTTAATTCGTCCTTCATCAGTCCTGGCACCTTCTTATTTACAAGCGGAATTCCATATTGATTATCTGCAGGATAGTCACTAGTGTCAAACCGATGAATATGATTCTTAATTACATCCTCGAACATGTCCTCACAGCGGATTTCGTAAACTAAACTATCAGTATCAGTATATAATAATAAGCAGTTAGTTGGTGAAAATGTTTTCAACATAAAGTCATAGTGAAATTCGTAAACACAGGTTTTTGATATGTTCAGAATAGACATCCCAACGTACAGAGGTTTATCAAACATAATATTTGTCTTATTTAATTCGACACTTATTAAATTCTCTTCAAAAATTATCCTATGTCTAAAACGAGGGCTAGAAATTAAATTTTTGGCGCCGTATCTACCCTCCCACGTCCTTAATAATCTCACAATCCTATGTTTTCTAACATTTTGCATTGTTTTGCCGTAGATTGCATTATTCATTAGTTTCATTATATTTTTTTCAAAATCTAATGTTGTCACAGTTCTTAAGTGGGTATTGAGTTGTATATAGGGAGCTAACCAGGTAGACTGCTTAAATTTCAAAACTTGAAATTTTTTTCAGAATTAAACCATGTTGTAAAGCTTGCTTAAGCGCTATATAATGAATCACATAATTCTTCTTATCATCGAGAGTGGTCATGAGCTTTTTTATTTTGGAACCTGGAGGTTTAGGATGTTCAAGTGCGAAAGGAAGATCTTTATGATGGTCATGAAGATGATCGGGATACGACAAATCCACTTCTAAAATATATCCTTCATCGGCATTGTCAGCAACCTTGGTGACGTCAGTATCGTTGGAGGCCCACTCAAATCCTCCGTAAGGAAGGGGTTCACACATTGCCCAGCCATAAAGGTTGTTAACGTCCGCATAAAGAATATATTTTGATGGCATACTAGCATCATAGTTTGCCATATATTTGTTGTTGGCCTGAGAAAAGCGGTGGCTTACCTGGCTTACCCCACCTCGAATTGCCCTCTCGAAAAACATTAAGATGTCACTATCTTGGAAGGTTTCTAATTTACATTTCGTATATCGAAGCATGCAATCCCAACTGAATCCAGGCAAAGTATAGTACCAGGCAGGATCTAAACCGTAATTTTGAAGACAAGTCGTTCTAAAGTGTTCAAATATATCTGTGAGCAAGAGCACGTCAGTCTTTAAGTACAGATCTAAATACTCACCCAAGGTTTTTACACCAAACCTCTCCCAAATTAATTGCGCATGTCCGTAATCCTTCTCGTTAATATTAGTGTCATTTAATTTGTTATAAAAATGTTGAATCGATGGTAATGCGGTTTCTTCCAATTTTTCCAGAGAATCGATATAATCATAACAAAAAACCCCTTTCCTAGTTAACAAGTCAAAATTTTCGGAAGACAATCGAAATTCATTTCTAGTGTTTTCGAAACTATTTAGAGATGATGCGAGTTTGTCGAGAGGAAAGGCCAAGAACTTGAAAGAATCGATGAACCGAAATTTAATATTTGTTTCATTATCGAATACTGTAAAGCTTATATATTTTTCATTATTAACAGGAAGTAGGTTGACATGATTCCGTTTGGCAAGTTCTCGTATTATAAAGTGGCTGTCATACCCACTAAGATTGTGGAAAATGATGGGAACTACAAACGAGTTTTTATAATTTAAGTTGCACGCTTGATGTGCATAACCTCGAAACATCGATGACAGGTGACAGTGGTCACGTACAATTATGTCGTTAACATTGAATTTTTTCTCGCAAATGTGACAATTAGGGGTGGCATCTTTAAGACTTATGGCTTCATCCATAGGTTCAACAAGATTCAATTTGGATGATATAAACTTAGCAATTTCCTCTATTTGATTGGCAAACCATATCATACAGTCTCCCCCGCGATAAGCTTTGTAGAAAGAGAGCGAGTTGTCAAAAGAGCACTTGCAATAATAACCGGCACTGAATGCTTCGTGTCTTTGATATTTAACAGTTTTTAGGCTAGCATCAGAATCTCCGCAGGGTTTTAGCATTGCTTCAAAGTCAGCATACAGGGTGAATGGGGTGCGTTCTTTATTAACAAAATTTTTAAATTCGATAAACTTCTCTTTGGGAAACTCGATTTTACGATTATTTATTTGCTCGCAATAAACTGTATGCTCTTCTAACTTATCTTGCGATGAAAAGTAATTTAAACATCTCTCGCATATAAATTTTCTACCGTTATGTTTACTAGACTGTTTCGAAATCAGTCTAGATAAATCTTTAATCCAACAATAATGGTATTTTATATCAACGTGCGCATCGTCGACAGACGGTGCTTCAAAGTCGCTAGTTTTCAAAAAATAATGACTTTGAATTAGAAGTAAATTCACATGTCTATCCATTTTATTTTTAGTTAGTCGAGCTGGAGAGGTGATAAATTGACGTGGAGTCTCACTTACCAACTCCAAAATATACACATTTATAGAAATTTCATTTAATTTTTCGAATTTCGATATTTGAGATAATTGCATTGGTAGGTCTATATCATCTAATTTAAATTTCAGCCTGTAGTGAGGATATGAATTAACCCGATCAATATGCTTTTGAGAGGGGTAAAGAGCGGCAATAACACTCCAAAAGAAGCATGCTTCATCACTATTTTTTACATTGACACATGCTTGTTTTTTGGAAATTTCAACGGGGAGTGGCAGATATGAAGCACCGTTTCCTATCTCAACTTTATTTATACTGATGACTAAACTCAAAATTTTGCGTAACGCCCACCCCGATCCATTGTCATGAAAATCTTCAAGCTTCTTTATAATCCTATCCTTTATATTATCTGTAAACCACAACTTTAAATCACTCCCCTGGTCAATTATAGCATTTTTTGTGTTGAAGCATTTGTTGTCACTTATGACTGTATCTTGAGACATTTTAACAAATTCACCATTAAAAACCGCATTTACCTTAACAATGTGAAAAGCATTTAAAGTTCTAGTTATGCGACTCTTAAAAAGAATAAATGCATCGTCAAAAAACTGGAATAAATCGATGTGCCTCATATTTACTATAACACCTGTGCGAAGACGACTCTGGAACGCTGCTTGAACGTCCACCCATTTGACTCGATGACTTCTATTGAGGTGTTGCTTACCAGATCCAGTTTTGCATAATGTTTTGAAGTATAATTGAAGTCTTTTGAGATGTTGCAGATTGGCATGCAACTTTGACAAAGTGCCTTGGTGAAAATGACATCGGAGTGCTGAGGAATGCTGTCTCACCGACAATTGCAACTTTTGCTGCCAACGTTGTAATACTTGTGGAAGTGTAGGTCTGTCACTTTCATTAAGTATGTTAAACACCTTCTCATATGCCTTTACAGTTTTGTCGCTCTCTGTAGCTATTTCATTACCATCGATCATCTTCGAAGCAATGAGTAGAGCAGTGTGCTAGAAATAGGCAGAGTTCCTACCTATATAGGGTAAGAGCGTCGAAGGATGGTCCCCTCTCCAAAATTTTAGTATGAAAACAGGATCTGAGAAAAGGTTTTTTTTTGCTCCCTTTTTTATTTTAACATTTTACCATTTTCTACAAACATTAATTTCACGAAGCACGTCTTTCCTGCAGCGGGAAAGTTTTTAAATTGACTTTTTTTCATAATCATTCTTTTCTGCTGGAAATGAAACAGCATAATAACTTTACATTTTTATTTACATTTTCACAAAAACTAAATTATTTACATCGTCTTATAAATTCAGAAAAAAAACATTAGTTCTACCCTCGGGCAGTGAAATGCTTTTCCAGGCCTCGTGATGTGTCGCTCACATTGGTTTGCACGCACTCGCTCGTAGAACCTCTGCTGCTTCCGAACAAGGACGTCGAACTTGGGGCAGCCTAGATCCTCGATATTGTAAGATAAGTGGGCATACCCCGCGGCCTGCAGCAGATTCCTTTCAACTTGTCCTCCCTTGTAAGCTATAAGTTCATCGCCAGCGGACTCCCCCAGACGCCGAATCTCTTCTAACGCACTTTCCTGGGCTTCATCCGTTGCACAATCTTCAAACTTCAAGCCGTGCAAGTTCATCGTTAACCAACGAGCAGTGCATGCATCCTTAGAAGATAGGCTGCGGTAGTTTCCCACACGATAATACCTGGATGTCACTTCCCTCGATTTCATATCGTATATCGACATTTCTTTTATAACGAACTTTCCACTAACTTGAAAGCCATCAGCGTCGATGATATACCTGATGTTAGACATTACGATTTGCAGAAAACTAAAGATTTGTAGAAACTATCACTGAAAGCAAAGATATGACTCTTATATTCCAATACTTCTTACTATGCGGAAAGAAGGGATGTGGGCGGTACCATGTAGGAGGGCACTGATGGGGCGGGGTTGGTGGGGACTTTCGGTAATCTGACAACGTTGCCTCCGGTGGGCGGGTCTCCCTAACGTTCAGGAAAAATCTACCAAACTGGCAACACTGTTCCGATATACACACGATGCGTGGCGCGTTTCCTCTTCAGTTCACCCGTGTTTCACAGTCGTGTTCCGAGTCGCTTTTACTCAGTTCACCCGTGTTCCGAACCGCTTTTACTCAGTTCACCTGTGCTTCGTCGCTTTGAACAGTATGGAATCATCAAAAATTAAAATTCTAAGTGATTGCCGTTTGGTAGCTGTAAGTTTTTTAGTTTAATTTCTCATTCGATTCTCATTGAACCCATTTACTTGTAGCCAACTCGGAGTGCCGACGAGACGGTCAACGCTGTGGCGTCAATTTGCCCCGAACCTGTAAGTTTGCATTAATCAGTATTTTCCCATATAATGTTTTCCTTTCATAGCTGCCCAATCTCAACTCAAGCGTGTTGAGTCTGCTGGAGGAGCCATTCATCGCAGGGCTCACCAACCAGCAACTCTGCGACATGGCTCTTGATGATTATGGTTCCGATTTTGAAGTTGGACGTCTTCCATCACCGGCAGCATCGTCAAAGGTAAGCTAACATTTATAAAATTCGCTATTTTCAAATAAGGTTTCTTCCTCACAGATAGATAATCAAAGCCGGTGTGGGGGCTCCAGGGCTTCATCGCGGTCGTCATGCAAGAGGTTAAGCGACGAGGCAGACGATTTGGTAGCGAAGCGACCCTCCCAGGAGTCACAGACAACGCGTGGAGGAAAGAATTTGACAATGCTAAATGAAAAGGGGAGATTTGTGAACGAGCAGCATCAAAGTGTGAGTGAAGTATTTATGAATATGAGAGAGTTGGCAGATGGGGGCATTTCAAACGCAAACGAAAAAAAGAGAAGGTTTGAATGTGTGATGAATCGAATGCAAAGGGAGTGGGATGAATGTGAAAAGAGGATGTTGAAAATAAAAGCCATTTATAATCGTGCGAAAGAAGGGCGTGCCTCATGTATGAATGAAGTTGAAAAACTTGAACGCATGAAAAAAAATCTCCCCTAAATATATTTAGTTATACGTATATGTATAGATAAGTTTCATTATTTTATCCAATTAGATGTAAGTGTGTATATATTTAGAAATTAGTGTTTATTGTATATGTATATTTTTTTAATATAAAACATAAATATATTTCTCTTGTTTCATTCCACACATTAAATATCTAACAAAATCATTCTGAGCCTTTAATTTTCCAGTTTCTTAAACAAAGAAACCAATATAATTAGTCTGGAGAGCGCTCAGTCAAACACTCTGTATATCATAGAACTCTGAAAATATAAAGAAAAAACTATTTTTATAATAAATAGAGAATAATTTGTATAACACAGCCGTAAAGTTTTCAAAATAAACTATAGTCGCCCCCAGTTAATTTTCAAGAATGTTTCTTAAGCATAGAAACCAATATAATTAGTCTGGAGAGCGCTGAGTTAAACACTCTGTATACCATAGAACTCTCTGAAAATATAAAGAAAAACGATTTTTATAATAAATAGAGAATAATTTGTATAACACAGCCGTAATGTTTTCAAAAATAAACTAGAGTCGCCCCCAGTTAATTTTCAAGAATGTTTCTTAAGCATAGAAACCAATATAATTAGTCTGGAGAGCGCTGAGTTAAACACTCTGTATACCATAGAACTCTCTGAAAATATAACGAAAAACGATTTTTATAATAAATAGTGAATAATTTTATATAACTCAACCATAAAGTGTTCAAAAAATAAGTTATAATCAACCCAAGACCACAGCTTCCAGCCCGAAGCGTCGTCTGTACCGCACGTCGACTGGAACCGCGCCTCGACCTTCGATGGAGCGCGTGGCGCGTGTCCGCCACCTTCTGGAATGAGAGCGCCGAGTTAAACACTCTGTATACCATAGAACTCTCTGAAAATACCATAAAGAAAAAACTATTTTTATAATAAATTTGTAAATATCGAATAATTTTGTATAACACAACCATAAAGGGCCCAAAAAATAAGCCATAGTCAACCCAAGACCGTAAGGTCGAGTCCAGTTCGAAGCGCGGTTATTCTACCTGCCTGTCTGGACTGTACCGGAGGAGCCCCGACTGAGCGGTATTCTAGCGTCCGACTAGACTGTACCCTCGGCACGCCCGCGGCAGCATCCCCCGAGAAGCGGTACCGCTGACTGTACCACCGCAGCGCGGCGTTTGATACTTTCTCCTACTGGCCCACCCACGTTGCATACCCCAAGCAGGCGACTTCAACGCGCTACCTGAATAAGAAAGGGTAGAAATTTTCAAGAAACCCCTTTGGAAATACAGCCGTGGTTAAGAGACAAGCGTCTTTTGCTACCAGCTAGGTGTCTCGGGTTCAATCCCCGGGAATATTTTCTCACTGTCCTTGGGAAATTCGCTAGGCATTTTTTTTATGATTTGTTTAAAATCAGAATATCTGTGCCCAGGCAATATTGGGATTTGTAGTAAAAAACACACAAACAAATAATATTTTTTATTTTCACAACTTTACATTTCTAAACTTTTTAGTTAGTTCATACATAATAATCAAGCGTCTCAGCTCTTCGAGTGCCTCCATATATCGCCGCAGTCTCTCGCTCATGCTTCAGAAAATATAATATTTGTAGTCTTGCCGACGGGCCCCAAGCTTGTTAAAAAATACCTTTTGTCACCATTCAATTCGTCAATTCGCTCTTGAGTTAATTGCTCCGTAAAACGCTGAGGCAGGATGGTTTTGAAGTCGGCAAATTCCACCACTACCTTTTCCCCAAACTTGGTATTTATTCTCTTAAAACACTGGATCTCAAATTTTTTATTTACTTCCAAATCTCGAACATTCACCAGATTTTTCACCAGCAAATTGTTTAAACTATTTATGAAGGACATGTTGTAAATGATCTGCGTGTCTGATGAGATCTTAGTTGAACCTCTCCTATATAGCTGTTTCAATAGGAGTGGGGAGAGAGTGGGGAGACGGGCAAAACCTAGGAGAGTACCAGACCAGACAGGTTTCGACAAGTCTGGTCTGGTGCTCTCTTAGTATCTCTACTCCTACCTTTCAGGGTCTTTAGAAATTCAAAAAAAGGACACAGTCTTTTGAATTGCCTTTACAGCCATCCGCACTGCAATAAGAACAGTGATAAGCCATCACTACTCATAATCGTTTATCGTTGGAAGGTCCACGATACACTTACCCACGGTATGTCACTAACGAATCCGAAAACAAGGCAAATCTGCGCATCTACGTCAGTTGCGAATCACGAATTCAAAATGCGGTTGTGTTTCACGATTTTTTATAGTTTACAGTTTAATGTGTCAAGAAAAAAGTGTAAACAACTGTCAGTCCAGCTCGACAGTGCTTTAAAATAGGCCAGAAATACCGGGATGTGCAGTCAGCCCATGTCCAAATAATAACAGAAACAGTAAATTAAGTATTATAGATTTCCCAAGGACAATAATCTGGTAAGGAAACAGATTATTTATAGCACAGAGCATTACACAGTTTATGCCTGGTTTATACAGCAAATAAAATAAAATGTGCAATAAAAAATTTGCCTTGTTATGGTTAAAGGGAATCATTATTTGATCCCTATTTTACTCACTATTTATTATGTTGTTTTGTATGTTGTTTAACTATAAACTAAGCATTAGTTGTGCAGGTTGTGCTTGTGTCGAGGCTTGTGTGCATTAATTGGTAAATAAGGCTTTAATAATTGACATGAACCGACATAAACACTGGAAGGAAAAAGTTATATTTTTGTTAAGGCTTTGAATTTTATTTATCAATATCTTTGCCTATAACAAGTCATCTGTAAAATACTTTTTTTCGATGGAGAGTTTGTGTCGATAGAAGCCAAAACTTAGTTCAGGATTACCTTACTTACAATAAATGTATTATTTAGATACCTATATGATATTTTTTTATTGTCTACCAATATACGGTCTTTTAAAAGAAAAATCCTGTTAATTTAACAAAATATACATCAATTTTATTTGCATGCATACGATTAGCTAAAACGCAAAGAAAACAAATTATTTGTAAAATTATAATAATTATCAAATTAAATGTGTTTTTTATCAACAGAATATTTATTCATTTATCTAGTAATATAGTCTACATATTTTTAACAACATTTATTTTAAAGAAATGTTTAAAATAAGCAAAAACCCATAAAAAAGTATTTATTGCTGTGAAAAACATAAGGAGCAATTCAAATTCAGATTCGCAAGTGACGTCACAAGGTGCGACAGAGATATGCATATGGATGCGAAATGACATACCGTGGGTAAGTGTATCGTGGGAAGGTCGACATAGTTGCTGAAGTTGATCCCGCTTCGTTTCATGCTATATACAGGGTGTTTCATCTTAACTACGAACACCCCCGTAAAATTTGTATTCTCCATCCGATTTTAACCGCGTTTTTTTCTGAAAATTGGCCACAAGAAACTCTACGTTGGTGCAAAATTTCTGGTCTTAATGTCAATTTTCAAGGCCTACTACAATTTTTTTTCTAGTAAAAAATGACGGAAACCATTTAGCGATTTTTTCATTTAAAATCTGACACCATAGCGTTAATAAGAACAACCTAAAACCCCCGTATACCAAATTTTAACAAAAAATATACAGGGAGTTCCATTCTGCAGGCTGTGAAAGTTGAGCAAAATAGGAATTTTAAACTCATCTGGCGAGTCAAGTGTGCCATGGAATTACTGAATAGGACCACTCACAGTGTCGGTGTGCAAAGATCCAATAAAAAATATAAAGGTGTTTTTCTCTGTAGCAACTCAAAATGCTGAATTTTTTAAACTTTATACAGGTCAAAAATCGAGTATATCAAAACCACCCAAAATTACAAACGAACTAAGTCTAAAAAATACAGAAGCCTGCCAGTCAGTAAGTCCATATGAGTTAAGGTGGCTGGTGTGCCACAACAGGAAACGCACATAAAATGTATCATCTTAGACAGTGACTTTATTGATAAAGGTCCAACAATTTGAATTGTTTTTGTTTGTTGGTGGGAAGATGTAAAGAAATAAATTGCTTTTGTATTAATTAATATTTATTCAATGATTCCAGAGCACTCCTCACCAATATAAAGTTTAATAAAAATTCAGCATTTTGACATCGCCCAGAGAAAAAGACCCTGTACATTTTTGTATTGAATCTTTGCACACCAACACTTTGAGTAGTTCTGTTGATCATTCATCTGTTTTGACGGGATTCCATGGCACACTTGACTCTCCAGATGCCTTTAAAATTCCTATTTTGCTCAATTTTGACACCCTGCAGAATGGAACTCCCTGTATATTTTTTGTTCAAATTTGGTATACGGGGGTTTTAGGTTGTTCTGATTAACGCTGTGGTGCCAGATTTTAAATAAAAAAAATCGCTAAATGGTTATCGTCATTTTTTACTAGAAAAAAAATTTGTAGTAGGCCTTGAAAATTGACATTAAGACCTGAAATTTTGCACCAACGTAGAGTTTTTTGTGGCCTATTTTTAGAAAAAAAAAACGCGGTTAAAAACGCATGGAGAATACAAATTTTACGGGGGTGTTCGCACTTAAGATGAAACACCCTGTATGTGGGGAAGGAAAACTAAATATTGGGTATTGGGTGGGGCAGATGTGCTGTCTACGAGCATTTGTCGATTGTGAGATGTTATAGGTGTTGTGAGTATGGACACATCCAGAGTTCTTGTAAAATAGTATATTACATAGCGAGAGTTGTAAACAGCTTATTACGTATGAGTGGAAAAGTTGTGTACGAGCCGCGCAGCGGCGAGTGCTGTAATTCCACGAGTATGTAATAAGCTTACAACTCGAGTTTTGTATTATAATTTTTCTTCGACGAAAGAAAAACTATTATAATAGATAAACTATACTTCTGATTGTCTGACAGGCAACAATTATTAGTATGTTGGTTAGTTGCTATGGTGACGCGGATGCCGCCCGTGATAATTGCGTTTTAATTAAGAACATATACGTAATTTTTTTTATTACTATAAATGCCAGATAGATCCAACGTTGATGAATAATTTTTTTATAGACTCGGTTCCAGGTGGCACTGTCAATGATACTGTGGTTGAAAATTATGAAAGTAGCGTAAATCCCATTATTGGTTTTGGGTTATAACATGAATATGTTTTGTTTGCTGTATTTGTAAGTTCATTTTTATTTTTTTGTTTTGTGTTATAAAAAGAATATTCTTTGTTTGTTTTTTTCTCCAGTCTCTAGTATAGACAGGATTTTAAGCATCACGAATTACCCAAAACTAAGTATATTGCGATAGCTGGTTTTGTGTTTTTTCTGCTTTTTTAAGCACTTGCGCATTAAGCACTTTTTTTGCGTTTCTTTTATCCGGTCTCTACTAGTAAAACTTAATTTCAAGAAATTCAAGAATTTCTTGGTTTCTTGACAAGAAATCTTGATCTTGAAATAGAAAATCTTGACTTGTCTTGGAAACAGTTTCAGATTTCTTGACTCGAACATTTCTTGAATTCAAGTCAAGATCAAGAAATTTCTTGAAAATTGTGAAAGCCTAGTTGTAGCCTACTAAAGGAATTCCGATCAGTAAAATACATACATCCGTGTGCAAATTTTCCCCATGACTATTTGATGTGATGCTCACCCCGTGTATGATGGTAGTCGGCGAGCGGTATGTTACAGGGTGATTCACAAGTTATTTACTTTTAGTGTGGGCCTAAGGGTGTAAGTAAAACGGAAACACAGGGTAGTTTAAATATGTGTATTAAGATTAAATACGAAACAGTACGTTCAGTTAACAAAACACAGTTTAAGAGGAAGTTCAAAAACATGTGAAATAATTAAATAATAATTGATTATAAAAATCTATGATTTCGCACAACGCTACACTCAAGATATCCGAAATAATATGAACACTTTTCGTATAGCATAATCCAAAGGCATACTGTTAATTATACTGTAAATTAGGGCACAAAACAATATCAAAATGGCACAAAATACATAAACTATGGCAATAAAATAACAAACTTTCAGATTAAAAGTACAAAAATTGCAAAAGATTCCCAAATCGCAATTGATTACTCTATATAACTTTGCTTAAGTACCCAGTACAACTTGGTATAAGAGTGTAATTCAAAATTACTCGAAATTTCTGGCATAAAATAGTTCAATTAAAAAACAAAATTTTGAATTCAACGGCAAAATTTTTTGGCTCTAAATAGCTTCCCAAATTCCTTTCAAATTTCCAATAAAACTTACAAAATTATTATAGTTCGAAAAATAAAAACTCTTGAAATGTACAGTAAACTAATATGGTTCAAAATAAATTCCCAAAAACCATTCATAGTTCCTAAAAGTTATGAGGTTCCCCTGGCGTCTGCTTGGTCGACGACTGGCTCACTTCGGTTGGTTTCACGCGCTTTAATATTTTAAATTGGAGGCTAAGCCCACGTGCTCCTAGGAATTCCAGCCTGCCGGACCCGCGTGAGGCTATTTTCAAGGCAAATCTGGTTTTGGTCGGTTTTTACTGATATTTGCGGCGCGCGTCCCAACCGAGCTTCCGTAGAAGCGGAAAGTTTTTACAATAAAAATTGTGGCTACGTCACAGAATATCTGCCTACCGTCCGGCGCAGTATGCTACTGTGGTCGCGTAGGCTTTTAGCAAATTCGATGGGCATTCCCTAGGCGGGCCTCCCCGTGGGATGAGGAAAGTTTTAATTCTTTATATCTGGAATGCGGGAGCTCCACAGATTTACTGTAGAATATACTGACATTGAAATTCCTGGCTTGAGGCGCCCGCTGGGGCACTATACAGGGTGGCCCACCCTGAAAATTTGGCACCTCACCAATGCCGATGGGCGCTGCTCAACTAAAATATTTTGGTGAATCTGGCACTTCCGGTTATACCGGAAGTCGATATCAACTTTCTTATCTCAAATGGAACGCCCTGTATATAATTGCATTTTTGGATTCTAGGCATCATTTTGGAACAAAAACATGCAACATGTCCTATGTCTAAATCCAACCGTTTTTGAGATATTTGCATTTTTCCCAAAAAAATTACAGGTGCAGACTTAAAGTCAATTAGCAATTTATACGAGGAAACCGCGAAATTTCAAAACAAATTTTTGGCATCGTGTAACAGAAGCCCTGACTTAGTGATCTCTGCTGAGAAATAACTCCGTTCTTATACAGGGTGTTCACAAAATATGATTAAAAATTACATTCAAAATGTGCTTAAATTTTGAAATTTTCAAATGGAAACCCCCATTTTTTTAATGCGATCTTATTCACCACTAAACATGATGACAAATTTGTGTAAGGTTTATGATTTTCCAAGCGTTAAGCAAACCCCGCATTTTATGGGCGAAAAGTGGGTTTTTCGTAAATTAATAAAAAATTACTGCATTTAGGTATAGGAAACCTTACACAAAGTTGTCATCATTTTTAGTGGTGAATAAGATCGCATTAAAAAGATGGGGGTTTCCATTTGAAAATTTCGAGATTTAAGCACATTTTGAATGTAATTTTTATTAATATTTTGTGAACACCCTGCGTATAAGAACGGATTTATTTCTCAGCAGAGATCACTAGGTCAGGGCTTCTGTTACACGATGTCAAAAGTTCGTTTTGAAATTTCGCGCTTTCCTCGTATAAATTGCTAATTGACTTTAGGTCTACATCTGTAATTTTTTTCGGAAAAATGCAAATATCTCAAAAACGGTTGGATTTAGACATAGGACATGTTGCATGTTTTTGTTCCAAAATGATGCTTAGAATCCAAAAATGCAATAATATACAGGGTGTTCCATTTGAGATAAGAAAGTTGATATCGACTTCTGGTATAACCGGAAGTGCCAGGTTCACCAAAATATTTTAGTTGAGCAGCGCCCACCGGCATTGGTGAGGTGCCAAATTTTCACAATTTTCCTACTTTTAGTTTTCCATATATAGATCGATGCAGTTCGCGGTGGGCCACCCTGTATTGGTTTCATTTTATACGCGAGTTCGTATTTACTACACACTTAAATTTGGGAATAGGGAATTAACAACCCAAAGACAAAATAAAGCAAATTCAAAACTTACAATTTTGCAAAACTTGTATACTATGTAAATAATTTTGTTTGCTCCTAGGTACACACCTATGTATATTTTTACTTACCCTATGTTTAGTTAGGTAGGTATATCTTGTTTTATTTAAACGTAAAAAGTAAAATACCTGCATTTTTATTATACATATTATGCTCCTCATTTTTCTGCTATACCTACCTATTACTCCTATTTTAATTTTTAACATTGTACCAAAAACTAGCGATATACACTAATGCTTCACTGGAAACTCAATATAGAGATGCCCCCATATAACTTGGTGCAACCAGTTTTAAGGTGATTTGTATAGCCCACCCTCGTAAATAACGGAGTGGCGAGCTGACATTGATACAACCGGTCGCAAAAAATCGGCGGCTCTTCGACGACTTCAAATCAGTGATCGGACTTATAGTATTCTCTAGACTTTGGTATAACTGACAACCTTGTCGTCATTAGCGATAGGAGTAGGGAGAGATAGAAGGCAGCTAATTACCCAGGAATATCTATGCATTCCAAATATGATATACTGGGTGTATCGTGATCGTGATCCCGAGTATTCCAGCGAAGTGTCTAGTTACATTGCAAACTGGAACTGTACGTTATCAGCTGTTTGCGGGCGTATTTTCTACTGGGGGGCTTTAGCCCCACATCCCATATGGACGAGCCGCCACTGAATAATGACGGGGTACGAGTATTTTTAGTAGACACAGCCTAACTGAAGGAGCCAAATTTCAAATCTACATGTCCCCCTCCATCCTCTTTTCGATGCAAGATCACGCCCCTGGCCAAGTCAATTCAGTGAATACATAGTCATTGTTGGGCGTACAACAGCTCCCGTGTTTTAATACTTGTATTTACGTTTATCCAAGGTAAATACAGTTTTTGTAGTTTCATTGCTTAATTAGACTTATTATTAAGGATGATTAATCTAAATGATTTTGTCGAAAAATAATTGTCGTTGTATTAGAGATGGGGCAAAATGGGGTACCCGGATGTCCTATTGAAATACCTAGAAGGCAATTGAGTTTTATTCTGGACACTTCAACAGGTGATATAAAATCATAAAATATATTAATATTTCGTGAATAACTCTTTATCCGCATCCGCCTCGTTTTCGAAATATAGGATGTTTAAATACTCAAAAATTTTATTGTTTTATTTTTTATTTTTCCAACCGTTAAAGATAATGAAACGAAATTTGTTACACAGCATGTATTGATCCAGTGTCACAAAATACGGTAATACCAAGTTCCCAGTGTAGCCAGTGGCGGAGATATGAGTATACAATACCCTTCAATAACTTTCATTATTCTAAGCAAAAACTGTCTTTTGACTTTTTTGTATCTGGCGCAGTTCTACGGGAATGCAAAAAATAAATTATTTAATTTGAAAAAAAAATGACATTTTAGATTTCTCTTTGGCCAGTACCTACTTACTAAAATGTCATATTAATTCAAAAAACCACTAATGCCATTCGTGGCCAACTGTTGTTTTGTTATCTATTTTTTTCTTTTAAAACCGAATGTAGAATCGTCAATAAAATTACATAATATTTTTATGCTCGCGCAAAAGTGGTTTTTAAGAGGGGGTTGCCGACAGCGAAAGTGACGTTAGATTTCTTATTTTTTAAGTTGTATAGCATAAAATCTAATAACATTTTACCTGGCAAAAATTTAGTACAAACATCTCTGTCTTCATTTTAATCATAAGATCTTAAAAGCAGCGTTTTGTTTTATAGGTTATGAAAACTTTGGGAAAAATAATAATTCCAGTGCATATGCTTTTGAGATCTTATGATTAGAATGAAGACAGAGATGTTTGTACTAAATTTTTGCCAGGTAAAATGTTATTAGATTTTATGCTATACAACTTAAAAAAATACGAAATCTAACGTCACTTTCGCTGTCGGCAACCCCCTCTTAACAGGCAAGTTTTGATTTTCTCAACTGTAACACTTTGTTTAATACCCTCTGGCCAAATAGAGAACAGAAAGAGTGATTTTTTTATGGCATTTAAAAAAGGAGTTTTATATGACAGAAAAATCAAATTTACCGTGAAATTATGCAAAATACAAAAAAAGCCAAGAGACGGTTTTTGCTTAAAAGAAAAAATCTTTACAGGGCCGTGTCTTGATAAAACAAATGTAGTGTATACCCATATCTCCACCACTGGCTATATTTTGGGAACTTGGTATTATCACATTTTGTGACACTTGATCAATGCATGTACTAAATTTTGTTTAAATATCTTACACGGTTGGAAAAATAAAAATAAAACGTTAAAATTTTTGAGAATTCAAACATCCTATATTTCAAAAACGAAGCGGCTGTAGATAAAAAGTTCTACCACAAAATAATAGTATTTTTTATTTTCTATCACCCCCGCTGAAGCATCCCAGAATAAAACTGAATCGCCCTGCATATTGTTTAATTTGTTTTAGATGGCGAAACGATATAAACGAAAAAATAACATTTTCATGTATTTTACGTTTTTTATATATATTTTTTAAATTAAAGATTACTGTTTGCTTAATAAAACATTTTGGAGAAACGTCTCTTGAATTCACCAAAAACTCACTATTTTAAAGCATTATTATTTACCCCCCTTGGTACCCCATTATACCCAGCATACGGGGCAAAACGGGGCAAAGCGCAATTTTCGTAAAAGTCCAAAAAAGTGAAAATTCAGTTACTGATTCCGTTATACAAAATGTTGCTAATGTTACCAAATCTATCTAACTACCTGGTAAATAAGACAGGTATAATTATTTCATTTATATATCCCAGGAATATGGGGGCATGAAATTAAGTACCCCATATTACCCCGCATTCCCCTAGGTATGTGCAGATTTCGGGGTACGTTGGTTGAGTAAGCAATGTCTCTAAAACAAATATCACAACTTCATATAAGATTTATTCCTCCTTGACAATCTCTGCCCCCCTAAAGTGCACACTTGAAGCGATTGCTGCCATTTTGGGTCTCTGTTACTGTAGGAATAAAATATTTGTAAAAAGAACACCTTAGAGTTATTTTTGCCAAATTTGACAAGTCATATTTTCTGTAAAAAAATCGCTAACAGGGATTAGCGAAAATTAGCTATTTAAAAGAATCAAAGCAGGGCATGGAAACAATTACCCCATTCAAACACTAGCGCCTATGAGATACTCTCCCTTGGGACTACCTATAAAAAATTAGAGATCGCCTGTTTTCCTCGCCATCAATGTTTCTGAGGTGTTCAGTATAAAATTGGATCACACTGTATACCTACTTCGCGGCTTAACTTTTTTGTAGGACAGGTTTACCGAAAATTTGAGTTCTTATTTTTATTGAAAAATATAGAATATTTTTCAAATTGACTAATAAAAATAATTGACTAATACCTGAAAGTGGGGTAAACTGCAATGAAATAGGGCGGTCAAATTATTAAAGGAAACGAAAGAAAGCCACCGTTCTACACTTCAATAATAATTATTATACGTCGATGGCCCCGTCCTCGAGATCACACTGTAGTTTATGTTTCTCTGCTCTTTTTGTCGCGTATGTTTAGAGAAAAAAGGGTTGGGTAACCCGCCGTATCGATATCCCCGCGCTCGCCTGATATTCATTATGTTTCATACGCTCGAACACGTCGCGTGTTTCTTTGTGTGCGGTACCAAATCATGCCGAATCCACGGAAAAGAAAACTTGCGGACTTCAAACACAAAATCAAGAAGAAAATGAAGAAGATACACCAAATGCTGACTGATTTCTCCTCAAACAAACCAGGACCCAGCAATCAATCACAAGCGGTCGCGCGTAATTTAAACTCGCAGCGCCCTCCTTTCCGGAAAAGGACACAGACAGAAGGAAGGAGGGGAAGGGAGACATATGGGACAGACCTCAAACAAATACAAGAAGGCGACAAACTACAAGTACAGCAAGCCGAACCGGCGTTAGAGGTGTGTTATGCAGGCAGAATAAGACATTTTATTCCCAATTGGGAATTAATTACCCAAAATAAAGTTATATTAGAATGGGTAAAGGGTTACAAAATCACTTTTATAACCAAGCCCTCCTCACAGCTGGGGCTTTTATAAAAAGCAAACATTGCAAAAAGATGACAAAAATCTTAAAAGATTGAACAGGCACATTTCGTGCTCGCACTTTAAACTGGAAGATAGCCCTACTGTAAAAATTTAAGATACAAGAATTGTTACATGGCAACCATAGACCTTAAAAATAACGCATATTTTCTTTTGCCAATACACGCAAATTATAGAAAATATTTAAATTGTTTTGTTTTTCCTGGTCGTTATTCGATAAAAAAATAATAAAATTCAGGTACATATACGTAATTGGACAGTTATTGTTATATAATTGTTGCATTTGTTGTCAATAATTATTATTCTATAAGAAAAGGAGATATATGAATATAATAGGAATTACAAAGATTGTTTTGGTGTTGAGATACAAATATTATTTATATAAAATAAGGTGACTTTATATTAAAATATTTGAAGCTTGAGTACAAGGGCCAGCCTTATGAATTCACGTTTGCCATTCGGGTTATCAACCGCCCCGTTTGTATTTACCAAAACATTCAAACCTGTCATCAACCATCTACGCTCATTAGGGTTTCTTTCGGTCTTATATTTAGATGACATCCTACTACTCGGGGAAAACGAACAAAAATGCATCAATAATATAAACCACACTATCCACCTCCTAACGTCGTTGGGTTTAAAAAAAACGGGAAAAAAGCAATTTAAAACCAACTCAAACCATAAAATACTTATAGGAATTAACTATAATAGTACCTAAATGACCATATCAATACCCAAAGGAGAAACACAAAATACGCTTTCTTTCATACAATCCATAAAAACGAAATCAAAAATAAAAATTGGAAACTTTGCAAAATATTAGAAGTGTAACCGAAGCTTTGGTAGATTCTGGAAAACTTCTGACAGACATCTTTCACACATTCTCTACTCATCGGAAGTACCAGATATATAACTATTTCAATGTCTCGGTACAAAAAATTGCAACCCAAATTGACGCCTCTCTGTTTGGCTCAGATTTCGCAGACAAATACAAATCGGCGAAATCTATTGAGGCGACGGAAAAAGAATTACAAATCCAATGGGTAAAATCTTGGTGAGGCATATATAGAGTCTCGTATAAGTAAGGGTAATACCTTACATACAAGACAAACTCGAAAGTAGGTAATGACGTAAACACGAGTAATATCTGATTACAGTCATTGTGCACACTACTGCCTCTGTAACCTCGTCCAATGAGTAAAATCTTAGTGAGGCATATATAGAGTCTCGTATAAGTAAGATTAAAACCTTACATACAAGACAAACTCGAAAGTAATGACGTAAACACGAGTAATATCTGATTACAGTCATTGTGCACACCACTGCCTCCGTAACGTCGTCCAATGAGTAAAATCTTAGTGAGGCATATATAGAGTCTCGTATAAGTAAGATTAAAACCTTACATACAAGACAAAATCGAAAGTAATGACGTAAACACGAGTAATATCTGATTACAGTCAACTTAGTTCTTCATTCTGAACAAGTTAACTTAATAACATGTTGTCGTAAAACCTACAGAAAGGGCACTTCACTGATGTGGAAAATTAGTTTTTTCAAAATTCCCAAGGCATACGTGATTTTTCGAAACTAAAATTACGTCACAAATTAGTTTCAAACCAAGCAGGGCTTATCCCCAGAAGCTCAAATTTCAACTCGAAAATTTTTTGTCATTTACACCTTATGTGAACTCTATCCGTGGACACACTGTATAGAGTTTTCTTATAAGTAAGGATAATAGGTACCTTACATACAAGACAAACTCGAAAGTAATGACGTAGGGGAGCGACGGATAATGGCGCTCATCTAAGGAAAAACTCACATTCTTAGGGAAATAAAACTACTTTTTCCATTCTGTCTTCGCGAAACATTTGACTTGCATGTATAGTAACTATATCTATTTATGAATTGGTACTTAAAACAGAATGTAAGTCAGAAATTATGTTTTTTTGAGAGTATCCAAAGAACGCCATTGCCCGACCCGGTAGGGTAATGCCGCTCAGGCGAGTGCAATTACGCTCAGTAACAACAAATCATAAAAACAGATTAATTATATAGAAAATTAAACTTTATTATTTAAAATATACACAGGTAATTAGGAAAGTTAACAACAAACATAAATGAAGCCATTTTGGTACTTTGTTTTATTTAAAATTTAAGGCTTGCAAAAATCGCATACATATCCATGTGGTCGATCTACTCCTGTGCAGCTGGCATGGGCCCACTTTCCACATGAAGAACATCTGTACCAAAGCTCCTTCTTCCCAAATTCATTGCAAATGATGCATGGTTCTTCTGACTGCTCTTTGTGTTTTATTGCATCTGAAGTTAGAAATAAAAAATTACATCTTTAGACAAGCGATCCCTAACAGTTTTTTACTCACCAAGTTCATCATCAGACATCTCCATATCATCTAGTTCATCATCGTTGATAATGGGCTGTTCATCATCTTCCTCAGAGGATTCACTTTCAAAAACTTTTCTTTTGGTAGGTTTTTTTCTGGCTTGTAAGTTTTTATTTTTACTTCCTTCTAAATTCTTTTTCCTTTTTGCTTCTAATATTTCGAATTGCTCTTTAAGAGGGGTTGACGTTAGAATTTCTGACCTCTGTTTCTTTCTTTTTATAACTTTTCTGGTTGCTGGTATCTTGGGAACAGGTTTGGGTGAAATTTGTGAAAACGAAACATTAGAACCAATGACACTTTTAATACTTTTAATTATATTTGTTTGAGTCCCAGAGCATCCAGCTATTGGTTCAATACTTTCTGGTTCAAGAACTGTCTCGACTGTCTGACTGTTGCTAGTCCCTAAATTGTTTGTGGATTCCGTATCAGGTTCCCTAACTGAATAATCTAGATCACCAAATACATCGGGGTTCATTGGATATATTCCAGCAATTTCGAATGCCTTTACTGCTTTCTGAGCTACAGCTACTTTAAGATAAGCCTTAGTGAATAATCCAGGTAAGTCAATGTTGGTGATTTTCTCATATGCATGGCTTTTCATAAACAATTCGCACTCCATGTTGTAGGCTTTTTTTAGTGGCCCAAAAAAAGTCAGGTCCAGCGGCTGGAGTCGATGTGAAGTATGAGGAGGTATACTTAACATAATTACGCCATTATTCCTACAAAAGTTATAAATTCTTAAAGAGCAGTGGCTGGCGTGATTATCCACAATAAGGAGAACTGGATTTTCTTTGCTTGCATTTGTGAAATTTACAAAATGTCTCAGCCAGATCCTGAACAAATCCTCGTTAATCCAACCATTTTTGGAACAATGGTATATTGAACCGGGTGGTCCGTTTCGTTCCAAGCCAGCAGCCATTCTAATTCGTGCGAAAATGAACATGGGTGGCACGAACGTACCCGCTGCACTCATTGCACAACACACGGTTGTAGTTTTCCCCCTTTCCAGGCTCGTAATTGCCCCAACTTGTTTTTGTCCTTTGGGTCCCACAATTCGCGCTGGTTTATGGCATGTCGTAATGCCCGTCTCATCCATGTTAAAAATTTTGGTTGGGTTAAATTTATGAGTGGTCATAACTTTTTCTAAATTTTCGAAAAATCTGTCCACTTCTATTTTGTTAAAAGCCGTCACTCTGTTTAGCGAGGTTGCTTCAGGTTTTCTGAAACTTAATTCAGCATTCCTAGCCATAAACCCATATAACCAATCTTTTCCCGCTAATTTACTGATTTTGTTGAATGAATTAGGAATTTTGTTGACTTCGGCATATTCAAACGCAGCTAAACGTAACTGTAGAGGTGTTAGCCCATAAAACATCTGTGATAGTGTAAGCAGTTGTTCCTTAATTTCTGCTTCCTGTTCTTTACTGAACACGGTGTTTCTTCCCATGCTTGGGGCATAATAGCCTTTGCTTAAACGGTCTCTTAAACTACTAAAGGGAACAGAATATCTTCTGCAAGCCTCTCTAATTTTACTCCCTTCCTTTACAGCTCGAATGGCACCTTTCATCGCCTCCTCTGACCAAGAGGCTTTATCGGTTTTACGTACCCGAGGTTTTGGCATCTACAAATTGAAGGAAAATCAGAAAGAAGTTGTTACAAAGCAAACGGCGGGCAATCCCGCTCACTTCGGGTAATTGCGCTCAGACTGAGCGCAATTGCCCGAATGGTCGAAAAATTATACAAACATTGACATAACCTCAAAAAGTTATTCTTATGAAAAATAGCTTTGAACATTTCAAGCCGAATGCCCCATATACACTATTGCTAGTTAAATAATTGAGAAATAATACAAAATGATTGTACAAACCTTTGTTAAAATAGCAGGTCAAATTGTAACAGCACTATACAAAACACGTTTATTCTCACCACTCGAATATCTCGACTGCAAACAACATGGCGCGTTCACAACATACTTGCACTACATTAATATAGATGGCGCGCTATACACAAACCCGATTAAAGCATGGATTATTATTTGAAATGAGTGAGCGCAATTGTCCGCTGAGCGCCATTAGCCGTCGCTCCCCTAAACATGAGTAATATCTGATTACAGTAATTATGCATATTCAAAACCATAGTAGGCTAATGACTAACGTCTATTTCTATCCCCACAGGCGATAGTGGATCAGACGGCTCCGAACGAGCCGCAAGCGCATCTGATTCGGAGGAATCTCTCCCGTCAATTCTCCCCGAAACAGAAGCGCCCCCACACCCACAATCCAGATGATTCCATTGAAGACATTCTGGGGTCCAACCCATTAAACAAAAATGTGGAAGGGCCAGCTCTCGCCCCAGACCTGGCCTCCCGCTGGGAATCTGTCCTCGGGAATTGACAAAGAGTCGACGAAACAACTGATCGAGCAGTACAACGTAACCACAAAACTTACAAAACGATTTTTGATGGTGGTCACTTAATCTCCCAAATAGTACCCTGAAGGAAAGGCCTTAATCTTTCACCATAATATTCATAGATGCTAGCGGCTCAGGCTGGGCGGCAATATGTCAAAACAAAATAGGAAAAGGGTTCTGGAACCCTACACCCTAAAGAAATTAATTATCACATCAATTTTTTAGAACTTCTAGCAGCCTTCAAAGGATTACAATCCTCGTAAAAACTGCGAGAATTGTAGCATATTATTGGAAATAGATAATAGTTACGTTTAAGACTCCCAATCTTAAAAAGCGCTTTAATTGCAGCGCTTTCTACTTTCGTTTGCTGGCGCTAGCATTTCGTTAAACGGCTATTTTATGACAGTAAAGCTAGCGCCCGAAATATCTAGATGTAAAAATAAATTAAGCTCAAACACAGCATCAAAAAAGTAAATCACGAAATCGAAATTTTACAATGGCTTTTACCACACCGAAATAACGTAAACAAAGTCAATAAAGGGAACTGACAGAACAAAGTAAGGTTAGAACAAACCCCTTATAGCAATCACAGGCGCAAGCATCAAACCGCTTGCAAGCGATTGCAATCGCTTTGTCGTCTTAAACGCACCCAATGTCACCGCAGTCACCTATATAAACCGAGTGGGAGGTATAAAATTCCAAAATTGAACGAGATAACGCAACAAATATGGAAGTGGTGCGAAAAGCGTAAAATCATGATTTTTGCATCATACATAAACACCAAAGAAAACGTACTAGCAGACAAAGAATCTGGTCAGAAAAATATTGAAACGGAGTAATCTCTACATCCCACTGTTTTTAATAAAATCTAAACAATTTTGGCATTCCACAAATCGATCTGTTTGCTTCATATGCAAATATAAAATGCGAAACCTTTATTTGTTGGCATCCCGACCCAGAGTCCAGAGGTGTTGATGCCTTCACATTTACCTGGTCTAAAATGTACTTTTACGCTTTTCCGCCTTTTTCCTATCTAGAGTAATTAAAAAATAATAATAATAATAATAATAATAATAATAAAAACTGACAAGGCAGAAGGCATTGTCGTATTCCCAATTTGGATGTTACCTCCTTTCAGGAAACCACACCCCATGTGGAAAAACCTTACCCTGGGAGCCGCAGTATTATCCGCCAAGCATACCTAAAAAGGGGAGTTTCCAGAGAATGCCATCGATGTATTTCTATCATCCTTAGCTGATAGTAGGTACCTTAAAACAGTACAATGTAACTTATGAAAAATTGTGGCCATACTATAAAAGTACCGATGTTTTTACAGCCACACCAAATAAAATAATCGATTTTCTAAGTAAGGAATTGGCCCAGGGTGGGAGCTACAATGGCCTCAATCAACACAAGTTTGCTCTAAATATTCTCCTGCAAACCACCGATCATCCAACGATAGCTAGATTCATGAAAGGAGTTTAGAATGAGGCCAGTGTTCCCCAGATACAATGAAATCTGGGATCCCAGCCCAGTCTTAACATGCTTTGAAGCCCTCGCACCAAGTGACTCCCTATACAAGCTTATTGTTTTGCTAGCTCTCATCTCCAGCCACAAAGTTCAAATACTGACAAAATTAGATTAAACAATATCACTTATTTTGAAGATCGATTGGAAATATATATTACCGATATCATAAAAACCTCAAAACCTGGAAAATGCGAACCTAAAATAATAATAACTTATTTTCATGAGAAACCAAATTCATGTTTAGCATCACTGTTAAAATATTATATAACCGTAACTAAAGACAGCAGACGCGGGCATGATCAGTTATTACTCACCATTAAAAAAAAAACACATATACTTACCTAACCCAGCTACGGCACAAACCGCCCAAAATGGATCAAAAAAGGCTTTACAATAGCTGGTGTAGATACAACTATCTTTAAATAGCATAGTACCCGCCATGCTTCCACCTCGGCAGCTTTCAAAAGAGACCTAACTATTGAAAATATTAAACGTACAGTGGAATGGACTGAAATACCAAATACGTTTATAAAATTCTATAATAGACCCATAATTACAAACTCACAGTTCGCAAACATTCTAATAAATAACTTAGAAAATACCGAGTGGCGCAATACTTAAAATTACAACCACAGAAATAATAACTATTACAATATACATTACGAAATATTTAGTTACGTAAGAATTTATAAAATACGGTCTACAAATAGTGTTAAATTATCTTGTGAATTTCGTTCCAGTGATTCACATGTAGATCACATACATGGTGTTTTACATTGTATTGGGTAAGCTGTGTTTATATAATAAACAATTTCGTTGCGAATACGTGACGAGTTTCATTTGGCAAGTCACGCACACAAGGTCGAAGCCAAACAAACACCTCAGATCGCACCAAATCTTTCAACATCTACAGTGTGATCTCGAAGACGGGGCCATCGACGTATAATTAGAGGTTAAACGACTTACCTGTAAGGAAGTTCAATCCTCAATTATACGAGATGGCCCCGTCCGAAGAGATCACACTGGGCAACATAATGAATATCAGGCGAGCGCGGGGATATCGATACGGCGGGTTACCAAACACTTTTTTCTATAAACATACGCGACAAAAAGAGCAGAGAAACATAAACTACAGTGTGATCTCTTCGGACGGGGCCATCTCGTATAATTGAGGATTGAACTTCCTTGCAGGTAAGTCGTTTAACCTCTAATTATTGTGATGTATTTTCTGCGAACTGCACATTTTTTCTTTTGTGTGCCTGGGATACGTGGGAATGAAAAATTGGCGGACGGCGGACCGGAGAGCAGAGCGGAAAGCGGAAAGTAGTGCGGGTAGTGTCCACACAGTCAGCGGATTGTGACAGCTTTGAAAGGCGTATTGCGCAAAGGTTGTAAGTAATGTGGAAACATTGAAAAGTCGAACTTCATCGAAACAGCTATAAAAATGTCGATTTCTACATTATTTTTATGTGAAAATTCACAACTCAAATTTCGGATTTTGCAATATAAACGTGCAGTGTGGATAAATGAAATAAACCTAATCAGGGAAACACTTGGTGAATTCCATCATCTGTACAAAAATAATTTTGGAAATCTCGACCCAAACACCTCAGTCGTGGTGATGTGCATTAGTTATGTCCCATAGGGGTTTGCGACTAAAAACTTCACTAATTAGCATTTCGCGATCCATATTGTTTATTATTAAGTAGGTATATAAGAACTATGGAGCGCTGTAAGAAGGAGATATATCGATATAGCACTGTTTCAAAATTTCCAGCCCTACTTTTATTGCAGTTCAAGTTTTCGATGTAGGTGGTCGTTCGCGGCGCTATTTTTGATTGACGTTTTTTGTGAAGTTCCACAAATTTGTGCCATTTTTTTATTAAATTCAGTGGTTTTCTTGGCGTATTTTGCTAACTTTATAAAAAATGAGTGATGTGAAAGGAAATACAGATAGAACCTGTTTTGTTCCGGTGTGCAGAACGGGTTATTCATCCGATAAAAAAGCCAGGAAAAAATTTAAGATTGAAACAGAAGGTAAAATGTCAAATTTTGGTTTCCATTTTATTTTTTATTTCCACTTTCAGATTCCTAACCTTATAACTGAGGTAGAGCAATGCAAAAAAATGTGCCATGTTGACCTCTGGATCTTTAGAGCAGATTATATCAGAACTGCTAAGCTCTCAACAAGAAGCAGTTGGAATGTGTTTTGCTGCTTCAAAAGTAACCAACCCAAAAAATCAGCGTTATATTTGCATGGATTTATATGAGTGTTTTCTAATAAGAATTAAAGGAAGAGCTACATACGAGCATTTGCGAAAACAAAAACTCCTACCACTTCCTTGTTGTGCAACTTTAAGTAAATATATTAGAAGAATGAGTGGCTGTTATGGTTTTCAGAAATCACTTTCGAACTTCTTCGAAAAAAGTCGTTCGGTATGAAATCAGAGGAAAAAAAGGGTATTTATAGATCTATCAGATTATTTTTCTTTATTATTATTTTTCCTTATCGTAGGTACACTTCTTATAGATAAGATGAAATTGAATGAAACTTTGGCATTTGATAGTAAAACATTAAAAATTAATGGTTTTACTGATTTGCGTGATTATACACCTTTACATCAAAAACATTAAAAGGAAGATCATGTCTTAGTATAATAATGTTTCAACCATGCAGAGGTTCATGGGTGCAATCTTTGGCATGCTTTTTAAGTAAAGGTTATGCATCTGCAACTGTGTTGCATCATCTCATAATCGAATGCATCATTCTTTTGGAAAAAGCAGGGTTTTTTGTTGATGTAGTTACAACCGATGGAGCTTCATGGAACAGAGCTATGTGGAAAAAATTCAACATTTCAGAAGAAAATGTTTCTTGTGAACATGTATATGAACCATCCAGACAGCTATGGTTTTCTTTTGATTTTCCCCACCTAATTAAGAACTTCAGGAATTTAAAATATTTAGTCTAGGCTAATTAATTATAGTTACAAATATTTGTAAAATTTCACAAATAAATTACATTTCACACCTTGTTTTTTATTATTAAATAAACAAAGATCTATTTTAATTCGATATTCCACAAAAGCAATATTTCCCAAATACTCCAGGAAAATAGAGAGGGAACTTTTTTACTTTTGAGATTTTTTACAGAAAAGTGTAGGTTTTGAGGTCAGAGAAAACATATGTCACACCAAAATGATAAGTTTGATGCGCATACATATTCAGACCTCAAAAAACTATACCTATAAGATTTTCCAAGAATTTTCCGCTTTCAACTTCCCATCGACGGGTACGACGATTTGTGTGAATCATGAATCAAGTTGTCGCTTACCGTTGTTTTATATAAATCACGTGTGTATATTAATTTCTATATATTCTAAGAATAACTGTTTATGTCCAAAAAAAACGGTTTTATTTCCCAACTTGATCACATGCCCACAAATCCAAATTATTATTTGCGATAGAATAAAGAACCCCTTATTCATCAATATAGCCAATCGATTTTTATTTATTTCAGAGCCGCCAGGCATTAATTTCAAAATATATTTGATATAATCCGTGTATCACCCAATATACACATATACAAACATTAAGTTAATTAATAATTCATTGAAAATCATTTTTATTTTAAAGACCTATTCCGTACATTTTTAGACTCGGTTAGAACACGTGCGCCTCTAGCGGTGTTTTCAAAAAGTTCAATTACGAGTCCGATTTCAGGCCCATTAGGTTGACATTGCGATTTATCTCCTTCTTATAGCACTCCGTAATAAGAACACAACGCTCTATTTTCGAGGTTAAATACGCGCCAATACGCCGGAAAATGTCAAACTGACTTGAACGCTCCGCTAGCAGCGAGCAAACACGCTTTTCTCTCCGCTCCCCTCTCCGCGGTATGTGTTGACACCAGGGACCCTTTAATGTAAGGGGACCCAGCATTATACTTTCCAAAGTGAGGCCGTTTCTTTCCCCATTCTAATGGTCTCAATGATGCCAAGTATGCAATTTTATTGGAGAATCTATGGATATAACAAGTACTTTGATTGTTAGTAAAAATTAATATGATTTCTAAAAATTAGACTTGACAATGTTCTGTCAACAAACATTGAATATGGCAAATGCCAAATGAATCAAATTTATTTTATATTTGAATTTGGTTTCCTGCAATTATTTTCAGGAATTTAAGTAATATAAATATGGTAAGTCAGTGCCGATTTTGCTTATTTGAGAATTTGTCGCTATTGCACCTTGTTACCAGGTTCCTCAAACCATTTGTAATATTATGTAGTTATAATAGGTACGTACTTGAACTTTCTTCCTTTGTTGAATGTATCTACCCAAAGAACTTTCACAGATTTAGGGATGGACTAATTGTACTTAGTTCTAATCATGTAGTTTTTCTCGGTGCTCATTTTTGTAATTTTATTTCTCTCCCAAGGTACCTCACAAACGTAAAATAAACTTATAGTTGTAGATAAAAAACGACCTGAATGAAGCTACCTGCTTAATAATTTAATATTTAGGAAATACCATTTTTGTTTTGAACTACTTACTTATACGTAATGCCCACGTAATGGGAATTATAGGATTACTAAAGGTGAGACAAGAAAAATCTGGTTGCAATTATTGGGACTACTACAGGCGGCCGCATTACCTTTAACTGACTATCTGGAAGTTAGAAAACTTAAAAATTGTGAATTATGATGGGAAATATTTTGCCTCCTTTGGCATCTATGGCACTGGCATGTCACATAAAACCTGATGGCAGTTGGACACTGACATATAACATTACCTTGTACCAGCCCACTTATGTGGTCTCCTTGGAGATATACAGAAAACAAGGCTTCATTTTTCCTATGTGATAGACTGTGACATGCTGGGTCCCCTTATTTTAAAGAGTCCCTGGTGGACACGATATTAGGCTTCCTATTGTTTTGAAAGCTCCGCTACCATATCCGCTCTGCTCTCCGGTCCGCCGTCCGCCTTATGTGTGGCCGTGCACTTACGTTTACTCGAATAAATGAAAGATTTTCTTTGAATACAGTACCTATCAATATCAAAAGGAGAATAATTGAAAAATGCCCAGCGATACGCTGAGCTTTAACGGAAATCAGTAACGATGACGTTAACCAACAGAAAAGCGGATGATATACAGCATGAAGCCGTCCCGAAACCGAAATGGTTTTAAATACTTCCCAGTAAAACATATACATATAGGTAACCTTAAAATAGGCTCGAAAATAGGTAACATAAATGACGATTTTATTTTTAACTTGTAACGGGTTATTCGTTTGGAACAAAATTACGAGGTAATCAGGTACGAATTTAAGTAACACGTTAATTTTCGGAGAACGGCCACTTATTGTTACTTTTAAGGTGGATTTATAAACTCCACGTTTGCGTTGGCGCTCGCCGTTGCCGTTGCCGTTTGCGTCGAAAATTCAATCCCTATATTTTACGTGTAACCGTTTATAAACGTCGTCGAACGTTACTGTCTGCGTCGGTGCCGTCCGAGATAAACCAATTTCATCTTTCATGTCCCGCCCTTCGTACCAATTCGACATAGTCCAATAAAAATTAAGTTCAGCGGTCACGTGGTGTTTTTAGGTGACATTTCTGGACGCAAACGGAAAGTTTATAAAATGTCTGCTAGGAAGGCAACAACAAAGGTCACCGTCAACCCCGAGCGCCAACACAAACGTCGAGTTTATAAATCCACCTTTAGAAGTAGGTAACGGCGCTCATAGTGCTAGGTGGATTAGTGAAGGAATAAGCTAAACAAACTTGGACAATGTTCCTATTTAGTTTGATTTCGTTGTTTTTTGTTATTGTCGCTGGTGCCTGTTGCACAAACATTCTTGAGCGAAAAATAAAGCGTTTTCTAAGTTGCATGATACTTTCATATTTTTCATTGCTAAATTGGCCAGGACTAGGACAAACATATGCATATAAAATATCTCACAAAGGTAATATATTTTTGTATTTAATCGTCTCGGCCTTTTTCATTTCAGTTTAACTCATTTTCAGGAGGTATTTCCAAAGCATCTAAATGATACCTATGTCACTTCCCTACCTGTTTTCGGCGATCTCAGAATGCTTTGACTAAATAGAGCCAACGATTTCTTTAAATCTTTGGCACATATTCTCTCTGCTTCTAAACGTCTAGATCTGGCAAACTCAGCATCTTTCTTCCTGTATATCGGTTGAACATTGGAAAGCACGCTTGAAACACCAGTGTAAATCTATAATTAAATAGAGGGCTTTTAGGATTGGGTTTTGGTTTAGGCGCAAAGAATAAAAGAAATAATATTTATGTTACTCCGTGTGAGTTAATTTTTTGGTAAATAAAAATTAAGGTCTTAAAATTCTCACAGCTCAATTTATTTTTATACAAACAGGCAACCGGTTTCGTGATTTTTAAAAGAATCACATCTTCAGGCCAAGACTACAACACAGAAGTAAAATAAGTTAAACAAATTACAAACAAATAACTTACGCAGCCATAATGGCATTGTACATTCAAAACTATACGTGATAAGGTAAATTAAAGTGAAAAAAGGGTGCAAACATTATTTGTTAACAAACAGCACCAGAGTATAAAATAATAATGAACCAGCAAGTAAGTGCAAAAATCTAAAAAAAAACAGGAAAAAACTAGGTACTTAAGGCTTTCCTACGTACCTAGTTTTTTTCCTGTTTTTTTGGATTATTGCACTTACTTGCTGGTTCATTATTATTTTATATTCTGGTACTGTTTCTTAACAAATAATTTGTTGTTTGTATAATGTTTGCACCCTTTTTTCACTTTAATTTACCTTATGACGTATAGTTTTGAATGTACAATGCCATTATGGCTGCGTAAATTATTTGTTTGTAATTTGTTTAACTTATTTTACTTCTGTGTTGTAGTCTTGGCCTGAAGATGTGATTCTTTTAAAAAACACGAAACCGGTCGCCTGTTTGTATAAAAATAAATTGAGCTGTGAAAATTTTAAGACCTTACTTTTTATTTACCATAAAAGAAATAACGTAGTACGAAAGCGGAGAAAGGCCATACCATTTTTTATTTCAATTTCCGACTTTAATCTCGGAATTCCGACTTTTTTCTCGGAATTCCGACTTTAATGTCGGAATTCTGACTTTAATCTCGGAATTTCGACTTTTTTCTCGGAATTATTCCAACTTTAATGTCGGAATTCCAACTTTAATCTCGGAATTCCAACTTTTTTCTCGGAATTCCGACCTTTTTCTCGGAATTTCGACTTTTTTCTCCGAATTACGACTTTAATCTCGGAATTTCGACTTTAATCTCTGAATTCCGACTTTTTTCTCAAACCAGCTGTCGATCAACAGATTCGCCAAATAGTTCTGGACAGTGGCGCACCTAAAAAATATGATTGGGGGGACTTAAAAAGTTTGACGTATTGCATACAAAATATTTTATGATTAAAAGAAATTTCCAGGCCAGGTCTCGGATTGGGAAAATAATTGCCGAGTGTCGCACAGACGATTTTTTAAAATATGATTCTTTTAAATATAATTTTTTTAAAATATGAGAGGTCTGGGGGGGGGCGAGGCCCCTGCCCCCCCGGGTGCGCCACTGGTACTGGAATTATTTTCTTGTGTTTTGATTGGTTCAAGGTTCAAGCCAGTTCCGGAATGGTTCGGAACTGCTGTTGAAACAAGCCCATGGTGTTTCCTCGCTTCTCCGGATTTGAAGTCAACCAACTAAGTAAATAGCCTAGAAGTGCAAAAGAAATCAAAAGAAAATAATTCCGCGTAGTGAAGTTAAAAAGCCTTTCTACGCTTTCGTAGTATATAAATATGTATACCTACCATGTTACAAAATTTCGACACACCTTCAATTTTGCGTTCTTGGTTGAATTTTATGTGTCCATATACCGATATTGTCGGAAATTTCTTTGTGCGATTATCTTTGAGAAAGGAGGAAGATTTATTTATTGCTCAGAAAACAATGTTTTTGAAGTTCTTTTTTGAGTTAGCGTTCAAAGTTTCTTTTTTGTAATGTCAGGCAATTATGAATTTTGCTGGAAGAAGTTGTCTTTTAATCAGTTTGGTTCAGGTTTCTGTGGCGAAAAAACCGAATTAAAAATTATATGGATCCATATACCGATGATAGCATAGGTAGCAGGTTTTTTTAATTATCCCTAGATACTGTATTCTATACATGGGTCATTATATCATGTGAAATGGTCATTAGTATCAAATATAGGAAAATACATATTATAATTTTATTTTTATTTTTCTTGTCCCTTTTTGACATTGGACGTATTATATTTTATTATATTACTCTGTTATATTTTTAATTACGCTGTTTTTTTTTGCATTAACGCAGCTATAGGCAGCTTTGGGTAGGTCTCCTCTAATAATATAATTATTAGGACAATGGTAAAATATCTATTGGAAATTGAGAAATTTGGTAGGTAGGTACCGTTCTTGTTTGAGTACTACAGCCCCTCAAAATCAAGGATATCGGCGGTGTGTCGCTAAAAAGAGACGCTCCTGATACAAAATTTGCTGTTGTAAAGGTCATACCAAATAATTTATTTGTAGGTATAGTTCGCGTAAACATGGCGATATTATTTCATCCTAGCAGTAAAGTCGTGTTCGAAACCTGCCTTATTTGGCGAAAATGGTGGTTTCAAAGATACTAAATCGTACGTTCGTTTTTGTAAGAAAAAAGGCCCTAAATGCCGGACTTTGCATTCACGAAAAATTAGGTTTTCAACTTCACTACGCGGAATTGTTTTCTTTTGATTTCTTTTGCACTTCTAGACTATTTAGTTGGTTGACTTCAAATCAACAGCAGTTCTGAACCATTCCAGACTGGCTTGAACCTTGAACCAATCAAAATACAAGAAAATAATTCCAAAACCAGTGGCGCACCCGGGAGGGGGTGGGCAGGGGGCCTCGCCCCCTCCAGACCGCACATATTTAAAAAAATTCATATTTAAAAAAATATTTTAAAAAATCCTCTCTGCGACTCTCGGCAATTATATTCCAAATCCGAGACCTGGCCTGAAAATTTCTTTTAATCATAAAATATTGTGTATGCAATACGTCAAACTTTTTAAGTCCCTCCCCCAATCATATTTTCTAGGTGCGCCACTGTCCAGAACTATTTGGCGAATCAGTTGATCGACAGCTGGTTTGAGAAAAAAGTCGGAATTCCGAGAAAAAAGTCGGAATTCCTAGAAAAAAGTCAGAATTCCGAGAAAAAAGTCGGAATTCCGAGAAAAAAGTCGGAATTCCGAGAAAAAAGTCGGAATTCCGATATTAAAGTCGAAATTCCGAGATTAAAGTCGGAATTCGGACACTAAAGTCGGAATTCCGAGAAAAAGTCGGAATTCCGAGAAAAAAGTCGGAATTCCGAGATTAAAGTCGGTGTCCACGTACCAATTCCAAGTTTAAGCTGGTTTAGTGCTAATAATAATTATTACTACTTATTTGACATTTAATACGGTAGAAAATATAAAGTAAAATTCTTGTCCATTCACATTGTCCTACTGCTATCACCATTGTGTGGGTAAAGACAACATTTTATTTCATTAAAATTTATTCTGAAATTGTGATTATCGGATCTCCCAAACATTTTACAGGATACTTTCATTATTTTTACTTTCACTTTACCAACCACTACTGATGACGTTGTTAATAATTGAAGTGTTGATATTTAGGTAGGTATGTATGTCAGTTAAAAATATTAAATAATAATTCTCACCCTTACAATACTCCAAACTAGGAGTACCTACCCCAGAAGCAACTGAATGATTGTGCGGGAATAATATATTTGTTACTTAATACTTTTGTAGGTTGCTACAAAAGGAAAAGAGTAGGTAGGTACTTCTTCGTTGGGTTACACAAGGGGTTATGGGCCCACAATACTAAAAGAATAAGATTGAACCGTCACTGGTTTTATTATATTTATATCAGGCCCAATTTCAGAAACAAACTAAAGTATCTATCTACCCTTTAAAACTAAAGGAGCTTTACTAACAATCGAAACATTGTTTAATATATTGTTGCAAAGTTCCTGTAATTTTAAAGAATACTTACTTTAATTCGATTATATATTTGGCCCTTAATTAGAATTTAGAAAGCTTATGAACATATTGTAAGTATATTTCAAAGGTTACTTACCTTGTCATTTGTGTAAAGTATTCTAACACGTTCTTTATCCGTTTTCAGCTTTCCAAACACCACATTTATCCACTTTTGGCCGAGCTGTTGGACAATTTGTTCAACAAAATCCATAAAAAATCCATTCGAATTGGATTGTAACGTTTTTTCGCTACATATTGCTCTGTATGTTTGATCGTAAAATGGATTATTCATTTCAAAGAGTCAAAAGTAATTGAAGAATAGAGAAAAGTTTGCGGCTACAATTTACAGTGAGCGGTAGCTTCGTAGTTAAAAATAAAACACTATAAATGTGCGAGGTATATTTTCAGTGTATTTTTCAATTTAGATCTAAAGGTAGGTATGCTCCTGGGTAATGCTTTGCTCCTGTTTTATTATAAATGTACCGACTTTTTAAGTACTAAGTTTAATTTTAATTACAATAGGATTCATACATACATACTCAAGACATTTCTTAATAGGAGATCAAAATAAGTCGATTTGTCTTTTTCAATCTACACTACAGGGTTCTATACACTTTAGAAAATATTTTAGGTTTTTACTTACGTTTTTTGTGGGAGAAATCCTAATAGCCTCTCAGTTTTGAATTTTTCGCTAGAGGGCACATGTATTGCCGCCGTGTAACAATTTCTTCTACACTTTGTTGTTATTCATCTAACGGTCCTTTTGACCAAACCTTTATCGTAGAAGTATTAAATACCCATAAGCGAAATTAGCCTGTCATCATTTACCAATGGATTCTGCGACCCAAAAAAATTAAAAAGTTCCTATAAAAATGGTTTCAAAAATGCCCCCTAAGGGGGCTATAGCCCGGGAAATGGACACTTGGGCCAAGGTTTTTTTTTATATTTTCAGAACAAACACAACATTCTGAAATTTGGTATGTGATATATCTATGAGACATGGCCTCAAAAATGTCAGTTAAGGGGTATGTAGCCCCCGAAATGGTCAATTTTGAAACGGTTTTTTCGAAATATTTCCATAATGAGGAAAGATAACATTCTGAAATTTGGTATGTGATACACCTGGCAGACTAATTGCTAATACCAAAGAAAATACTACTACGCGTAGTATTGCTAATAAGCATTTTCTTGGCATTTTCTTAGCACGCACTGCAAAAAATGATCAAAACGATTTTACACGAAAACGGTGCATGCTATCGAAGTTCAGCAAGAGCACCTTTTTTTCGTAGAATACCCTCCAATTTCATAATTTCGCAAGAAATCTGGGAAAAAGCATACACAAAAAATTTGGGGTATTTTTCAAAACGATTTTACACGAAAACGGTGCATGCTATCGAAGTTCAGCAAGAGCACCTTTTTTTCGTAGAATACCCTCCAATTTCAAAATTTTCACAAGAAATCTGGGAAAAAGCATACACAAAAAATTTGGGGTATTTTTGACCCCTTGATCCCGCCATTTTGGACGCCCATGATGAAGAATATCATACTGCCTCGATACATGTCAAATCTCACAGGTACTTACAATATCACATACCAAATTTCATAATTTTATCTTTGTTCATTCTGGAAATATTTTGCCCAAGTGTCCGTTTCGGGGGTTATAGCAGGGCCGTAGCCATGGGAAGGGAGGCAGGCAGAGCGATGCCCTGCCTGGCAAAATGATTGCCCTGCCTGAGCCACAAGTTCACCGTTCACCTCACTAGAGCCGTAGATAAGGCGCTGCTTCATTGAGAAAAAAAAATACGAGGAAAATACATGGTGATTTTTTATTTCTTATACTTTATTTAAATTGAATTTGTCCTTAAGTTTTCTAAAAAAAATTGCCTGCATTCACCTCTAAGTACTCTTTTTATTACCCGCTTAAAAAACAAATTTTAATTTACCTTTACCTACTACACTGGCCAGAAAATGTGTGCAAAAATTATAGGCATAATATGGCCCCTCGAAAGAATATGATAATTTATAGGGCACTATGAGCACTATGAACTATGAGCACTATGCACAAGCATGTGGTTGCTTCTCGGGTGCTCTTAGTTTGGAGTATTGTGAGGGTGAGAATTATTTTTATTATTATTATTATATTACTAACTTTTATTTTTAATTCCATATCACAAAAAGGTGTTCCGTGTTGCTATTGATAATAATTACTGGATTTTTGTCAGCTAAAACCAACAATGAAATAGAACTTTGTAACAACTTTTGTCTCCTCTATGAAAGAAAACAGAGTAAGTATTCTTGCTTACTGCACAAATGGTTATGGGCCCGCATAATTAGTAAAAAAATACTCAAAAATACTGATGTAGAGCAAAAGCAATAAAATAGTCTGTATAACCTATAAATCTATTTTATTTGTTCTTTTCTGGTTACCGGTTTCGCAAGCTACAAAGTTGCTTGCATCTTCAGACCACTAAAAAAGAGGGATGGTAGGGATCAGTACAGTCCCAAGTGACAAAGTCAAACACTTTAAAGAACATTAAATAAAATTATTACAATTAAAAAAATATCCAAAAATATTTCTGCTAAATACCAACAATTAAGGCAAACAATAACATACTTACATAGATAATAAGCACTAGCTAGAGATTTGTCAAACATTACATATCAGAGGCTGCACATCCATTCGTTTTATTCAACAGGAATTTAAAACTCTAGAGCATTACACATGGGCCAATGTACTATTTCTCAACCTGTCATAAAGTAAGGTTATATTAAGAATTATTTGAAATTATAGGGGAAAAAAATAAGATTAATTAGAAAGAAAAACATTGTACTCACCTTCAGAACAAAGCTGTGAATACAATAAGTTAAATTTCAAACAACTGAAATAATGTAGAAATTCTTAATGTACAGATTGAAAATGACAGTTCACTGTTTGGGATTCTTTTTGATTAACACAGTACTCTATGTTTGTGACAGTGTAATTCAGTGTTTACCACATAGAGGGCGACACTGTCTCACTTTCGCAATGTTTCATACTTTGATTGATGGAGGGCGCTTCCATTTGTTTTTGACTTCGACTTGACATATGTAGGGAATGGCCAATTTACGTCTTTTAAATTGTTAATAATAATTTTTGTCATTATCGCCCTTATTCTTAGTCATCGGTGAGTTGTTTGTTTTTCTACATTTCCCTTTGATTCAATATATTGGTTTTTCAGTTTACTTCACTTAGTATTTTTGGTTTATATAGTATAATAATAGAAGAAAAAGCTACATAATTAAACAAAGTTTTTTGACCATGATATTCAGATGTAATAAGAATTCAGTTGTTTGAAATTTAACTTATTGTATTCACAGCTTTGTTCTGAAGGTGAGTACAATGTTTTTCTTTCTAATTAATCTTATTTTTTTCCCCCTATAATTTCAAATAATTCTTAATATAACCTTACTTTATGACAGGTTGAGAAATAGTACATTGGCCCATGTGTAATGCTCTAGAGTTTTAAATTCCTGTTGAATAAAACGAATGGATGTGCAGCCTCCGATATGTAATGTTTGACAAATCTCTAGCTAGTGCTTATTATCTATGTAAGTATGTTATTGTTTGCCTTAATTGTTGGTATTTAGCAGAAATATTTTTGGATATTTTTTTAATTGTAATAATTTTATTTAATGTTTTTTAAAGTGTTTGACTTTGTCACTTGGGACTGTACTGATCCCTACCATCCCTCTTTTTTAGTGGTCTGAAGATGCAAGCAACTTTGTAGCTTGCGAAACCGGTAACCAGAAAAGAACAAATAAAATAGATTTATAGGTTATACAGACTATTTTATTGCTTTTGCTCTACATCAGTATTTTTGAATCTACTACCTATAAAGGATGCCTTCCCAAACAATTTAAAAAAATACTACTGACTGATGTAAAATTTTATGTTCATATTATATCTGACCTTGAAATTTTCACAAAATTTTGGCCTGCGGCGCGATTTTTAATAACGACAATTAAATTTAATTTTTAACCCCCCCCCCTCCCCTTCTCACCGATAAAGTACCGCCCTGCAGGTACCTATCCCTCACTTCTCGCATATGTGTACTGCCCTGACAGGAAAGTCGTTTGTCTTGCCTGAAGTTTGTCTGGCTACGACCCTGTGTTATAGCCTCCTTAGGGGGCATTTTTGAGGACATATTTATAGGAACTTTTTTCATTTTTTTGGCTACAGAACGCGCTGGTAAATTATGGCAGCCTAATTTCGGGACACGTTTAATATTTGTAGATCAGAGAGAAAATTTAATTTAGCTTTGTTGTAAGTTGTAGATTACAAAAAAGTTGGCCAACTCCTGTTGTGTATTTGGATGTACCAAACGGGGCGGAAAAAATAAGAATAATGGGGTTTCTTTCATTCATAATTCTTGTTATTAAATATATAAAGTTTTAAAAACATTTGTTAATAACTTTGCAGTTTCCAAAGAGGTAGATATTAGAGACAAGTGGATTGCAGCAATAAAAAGGAAAAACTTTGTACCGTTTACAAGTATTTACTTGCATTATTTGTAGTCAATATTTTATTGAGAGCGATTTCATTAAATTTTGGGCATAAAAAGGGTTTCATAAAGAGCATTTCATAATGCATACTACAGTTATTTATTTTACTAGTAGTGTAAAGTGTTACTATATAAATCTATATAAATGCATTTGTATATAAAAATATGTAAACCTGTCTTAGATGTTTTTCCTATTAAATTGAATTTTAAAACAAGTAATTAAAGACGAAAATGTACACCTTAGTCTAGATATTTTGTCGCCTTTACTTTAAAATAAACTTTTATTTTGGAATTTGTATTTTATTTGTCTCCATCTACTTCCAGGTACATAAAATTTCCATGTAATTTTTTAAAATTAATTCACAACTTTTTTCTGTACAATTTTTACATGTGGTTATATTCAAAATGCTGTTAAAAACACCGAATTTGAACTAGGAAAAAATTCTCATTCCTACAAACAAGTCCCGAATTACGGAATACAGATCATTTAAAGGGCGGAATATAAGCATTTAATTTCAATCGAAATATGCGCATATATATATGCATCATTTTTATTTAAAATATGCAATAATATGCATTTATTTGGCCAAATATGCAATAATATGCATTTATATTACATGTACAAATACCAAAACTGATTTTAGAGAAAGGGTTTATTTTAGGAAAAATTAGAGGAAAACAAATACATGAAATATCTTGTAAAATACCTATATTAAAGCAGAATTATAAAAACATTTTAATTTGAAATTGTGCAGTAGCAATTTATGATTAAATACTTTTCAAAGTTTTCCAATAAAAATCTTTGCCTCTGTCGGTAAAAATACGTTTATATATAGAAAAGCTTCTCTCTGTAATAGGACAATATTTTAATTTGGGTAGTAAGGTAGAAGTCCAAGGTGCAACTTCGTTGGATGATTTACCATCAAAAATACTCTTTACTGCCATTAAAGATTTGAACCCTTCATTCTATTCTACAGTAGAGCATCTAATTTTTTTCTAACTTTAATACCTACATCACCGGGAACCTTTTTACATTTAGCGGAAAATGTTTGAACAAAATCAAGCGATTCGCTTAAACCTAAATTTCTACTTTCTAATGAAAGAATTATATCTGGGTATAAAACTAAAATTAACTTTAATAAAAACAAGTTGGTTAGCTACATCCGCATTTTTCAGGATTTCTTGACAATTCACTACACCCTGCGAGTAATAAGTATAGGAAAAACATGCAAATATGCACAAAAATATAGTTTTTCCAGAAATATGCAATGTTTTGCGAAATTGAATAAAATATGCAAAAAATGCATATATATATATGCAATTTGCATATATTCCGCCCTTTACAGATCATACAATAAAGATAATTATTTTAACGTTAACGCAGACACGTTTATTACGCGTCCTTGTCTTACTTGTTGCCAATTGAAACCTATCTCTCTTTAGAGTTGGCTGCCCCAAACGCAGTGAAAATCATACCTGTGCGACTTCCATAGTACTAATAAATTCGATGGAATAACCCCACTCTGGCTACCCGGTTCTACAGGAGTGGATTCGAAGTGAAAAAACTGAGCACTAAAAGTCAGAGTGGCAGAAAACACTACGGAGAAAATTAACAAAATTTAATTATTCAATAATATAGCATAATCGGCATACGCACTCAAAGTTGTATTTACATTTACACTCACAATCTTACGTCTTTGTTGGCTTATAATAAGTATATAATACTAGTTTTTGTTTGTGTTTGTGGAAACATAAATTTTTAAAACAGACATGAAGTAATTATTATCAGACAGTAAGTTTATCACAATTTGTTATCACATCAGATTTCACAGGTACCTACCTTATTGAAGACATGGTCTAAATAAATGTAGTAATGATAATTTTTCGCCAAAGTGCTGCGACGTATACCTGTCTGTTTACAAGTTATTTAATAATAATCAATGTTAATAATAGAGATGTGGTTGTAAATATAAAGACATAAAGTTTATGGCAAAACACAAATATAAATGGTTTACTTAAGATTTAAATGTTAAGAACGGCAAAATATAGGTATAAATTTATGAATATTACTCAGTTCTCTCGGTGACATATTGTATGGCTTTCAAACCTAAACAAGATAATTTGTCTTACGGAAACGATAGAAGATGTCAGTGTGAGTGTCTGACGTTTTCTGTGCCAGGAAAAGGACTTGCAATAATGTGCCTTTTACTTTTGCTTTATACCAGGAGAAAGGACATTATAGAGTTGAAAAAAAGATTTAGAATTTTGTATTTATTTGATGAAACAACAATTCCTTTTGACTCCAGTGATTTGCCATATTTTTAGGTAATCAGGTAATGCAAATAAATGCTTATTTTGAACCTAAGCCAAAATATTTGAAAATCAAAACGAAAATGTGGAAATAATATTGTCCATTATTGGTACACTCACTAATAATAATCTGTTTAAAAAATCAAAAGGTTCTTAATTGCAAAAAATGAAGTAATGAATCAGAAAAAGTTGTAGGAATATGAAAAAAAAAACAATAAAACACAAGCAATTCTTCGAAGAAACGTCAATAATAATTTAAACAAATAACTAATTACTAAAGTACGTTTCACGAATTATGGCGTACACGTCATGAATTTACGTCACTGAATCAATCAAATCGAGGCTGCATCCTCTAGTGCCGTAGATTTAAATGGGGAAAATTTATACTTGTATAGGCAACCAGATATACCAGTCCTTTCACCCCGGTGACATCACCCATATTTTTAATGCGTTTTAGCCGGGAAATTCACCCTAATTTTAATTGTAAAATAATGCGTTTTACCATCACAGACCTATTTAGAGAAGCATATTAGGTCCGTGGTTTTATTTTTATATATTATATACATTTTACCATGCCTTGAAATTGTAAAGTGATAGTCTGACTATCCAGTTATAGCAATGTTGCTAACTAATGTATGTACGTAGATAACTAAAAGGGTGTTATAAAGACAAAAGATAAGTATATACAACTAAATCCAAAATCAAAATTTTGACCACATCTTTTAAGAACTTATTAAACACAAAGAATATAAACATATTAGGGTAAATAAACAAATTTTGAAATAAATATATGAACACGGATAAAGTACATAGGTATATTAATAACAGATACATCAAACCAAAAACAAATTTAAAAATATAGTTTATAAAACTAAAAAAAAACGCTTTAATAGCACTGAAAAGTAAAAAATAATTATAGCAAACCATATTTTATTGTAAAAAAGCATGTGTGCTTTTTACTATATTTTTATAATAACTCTACTTTTATCAATAGCTACTAATGAAATATTTATAACAATTGTTGTCATGCACTCCACGCTTCTTTTTTACAATAAAATTCGGTTTGCTATTATTATTTTTTACTTATTAGTTGGGTTTGCTATTAAACCGTGTTTGTTTAGTTTATTTTTAAACTAGGTATATTTTTTTAACAATAAGACTAAAAAGCGGCAGGCGTATTTTTATACGCCTGAATTTATCATTATTCTCACTCTGTGTTGGATTGGGTGAATTCCTGTAAAAATTTACGTTGTGGAAAAAAAAATGACTAGCGAACAAGTTTTTCCTTAACCCAATTTGTTTTGACCGAGTGGAATAAACAAGGGAAGCGTTGTCCACAAATCCTTTATTATGACCAGCATGCAAAATTATAAAGCGCTTTCCTTGGTATCCCTCAGGTCTTCGAACGCTCTTTATGGATTCATCCTGCCAAGATCGTTTTTGGTTTCCTCTTGCAAATATCCAAGTTTCGTCAAGGAAAACAACTTGCCGCTTCAACTCAGAGTTTTGATTATTTTTATATTTCCGCAGTAACTCTGCTCTTCTCAAGACAATCTGACCCTTTTCGTTGTCGTCCTTTTTATATTTAAAACCAATCTGTGGTAATAAACGAACCAAGGATGACTTACTAATATCAAGGGGTACTTTAATAGCCAATTCCTCCCTCAAAGTCTTCAGAGTTAGGTGCTTTTCTATAAATAATAAATGAATTTAAAATTTAAAAAATGTATATGTTTAACTCTAACCCACTCCAGCTACCCTTAATCCTAAAACAAATACATTGTAAGCAAATTTTGATATTTGCAAGAATGAAAAAAAGGTAATTTGTTAATTTAAAAGTTGGTGTCTAAAACATTAACCCAGATACAAAACTCCTAAATATATTTTGCATTTTAGAATATTTTTCTGCTCTTTTCCTTGCATTAACACATTCTACCCTTATTTATATAAACAAGGATTCTACTTGTAAAACGCAATCAGATAGGTATACCACCAACAATGCGTTACCATCACCTTTTTAGAGAAGTTATAATATTAGGTATGGGTGTGGTTTTACTTTTATATATTATGATTATAAATTTTACCGCGCCTTGAAATTGTGAAGTGATAGTCTGACTATCTAGTTATAGCAATGTAGAAACGTGAAAGAAAATTTAACATTTAACTACACACACACCGAATTCATGTTTGCAATTTACCTCTTGGACTGCGTGAACTGGTAAAAGTGGTCCTCCGTTGCGTTTTTCATCTTTGAAATAATTTAATAACTTCGCTACAATTTCTCTGGCTTGCAAATTAAATAGTCTGTAGCCATGCATCTTAAGATTATTAGGAAATGTTTATTCACAAACCCGTAACGCAGTAACAGATATTACCAAAGCCGAACTATTATTACAAAACTTATAGCAAAATAATCCACAACAAGAACAAGTAAAAACTAAGAGCCAAACTTGAAAGCAAAGAAAATTCTTAAAAATACGCACAAATTGAATTAAATTAAATAATTGAACCAAAGTATACCATTATTTTGCTGTCAACTAGAGATGTTACTTAAAATCAACTTTAGCAACTCATAAATACTTAATATTAAAATACCGAAGCTTTGAATGTTAACTCAAAAACAACTTTGTTATCTGGACTGTCGGAGAATGAATGAAAATAAAATAAAACAACCCATTTTACTCAACTTTTTAATTTTATTTTTATTGTTTGACAAGCAAAGCGAGTATAAAAGTTGTATATCTGAATCATGATACTATAAGCTATACAGATATGCTCACATTCAGAGTGTGACGTCAGCCTGCACATAAAAGTTTCGCTGTCCGCAGTGACAGCTCTATGAGTGGGCTCGCTGCGACTACATTGCACATTACGCAGATGGCGCGTCTATATGACTCCCCTTTATGCACAGCATTACGTGGCCCAGCCTTCAGCTTGACTCGAAATACCTACTTACGACGAAGTTTTTCATCGTGTTACACTTGCCAAAAACTTTCCTTCTAGTTGATCTCCCGTGACCATTATTTCCGTAACACCCTGTATAAAAAATATTTTTGCGTGTAATATTATAAGGGCACATAATGAGACACTAGACAGAAAATAACAAATTATTTTAACGAAGATTTACACTGCTTTTATTCAGGTCATCTTAATGAGAGATACCTACTGTCAATTTGCTTCATGTAGGCTACGTTAAAGCAAAATTCATGTGGCTCCCTTAAAAAAGGTCCCACGAGGTGTTAGAGGGTACACGATAAAGTGAAATCGTATACACAAATACTTATTTAATAATAATAATTCTCACCCTCATAATACTACAAACTAGGAGTACTCCAAAAGAAACCAAACGCTTGTGCGGGGGAAGGGAGGCAATTACTATTATTTTGTCTTCCTTGTCAGTTGCAGATGGGGCCGACTTTTTGCGATAGAACTAGGATAGCATTCGCTCAAGTACTAAGGAAAACCCTAGAAAATCGTAGTAATCCCAGTGAGTATATGACAATTAGTAAATCACACAAATAAAGCTATTAACGAGCAATACTTGGAATCTACATTTTGGCCAGCGCTCTTGACCATAAGCGGACCAAAGTGTTGATGGAAGAAATTGCAAGAAGAAATATACAGGATGTTTTTCTCTACAGCGTCTCAAATTTCCGATTTTTTTCGAATTTTATCTTGGATTATTGAAACAATGTTAATAAATGTAAAATAAATTAAATTAAAAAAATATATACAAAGAGTCATTCAGTCATTTCCCTTGTGTTTACGAACAATATTCTAGTTTTTGTTAGGTAATAATTTTAAAAAATCTGTCCAGACAGTTTAAATTGTTAATAAAAATATTCGCAAAAATCAGATCTGCCATGGAAATTAAAAAACAAGTCAATACAATAAATTTGACAGTTCTGTGAATCTTAATTTTTGGCCAACTTCTATACACAATGGAAGCGTTAACTTTGAGTGACAAAATTGAGATTATTAGATTAACGGGTAAAAATGTGCCTTACCGTGAAGTTGCCAGGATATTTAATACGTGTCAGTAGTAAGACAAAGAGAGTTCTAAGCCAAACCTGTCAGACTTGTCTGGCTTAGAACTCTCATAGGGTTTTGGTGGTGGGAGAGCTCCCCCACTCCAAGAATAGCTATATAGGTGCGTGTGGTTCAACTAAGAGCATCAGTGCAGCAAACATGTCCTTCTTAAATAATTTAAACAAGAATTTGTTGTTAAAAAATCTGGTGAACGTTCGAGATTTGGAAGTAAATGAAAAATTTGAGATTCAGAGTTTTAAGAGAATAAGTACTAAGTTTGGAGAGAAGGTGGTTGTGGAGTTTGCAGACTTCAAGACCATTCTGCCCCATCGGTTTACGGATGAACTAACTCAAGAACGAATTGACAGTTTGAATGGTGACAACAAAAGGTACTTTTTAACCAGCTTGGGCCCTGTCGGCAAATCGACTAATATTATTTTTTCTGAAGAATGAACGAGAGACTGCGAAGTCATGTGGAGGAATTGAAAAAGCTGAAAACGATGGTTACTATGTACGAGATAAATAAAAAGTTTAGAAATGTAAAATTGTGAAAATAAAAATATTATTTGTTTGTATGTTGTTTTTTTAAACCTATATAAGAGGGAGTGATTGAATAAACTTGAGTCAATCTAATGCTGCTTGTCAAAGGGAGCGGGTTGGTAAACACATTAATTGACAAATTACCGGTTGAGTTACATCTTCCTGGTTACCAGTATTGTGGTCCCGGTACAAAGTTAGAAAAACGTCTTTCTAGAGGTGATTCTGGTATAAATAAAGTTGATTCAGCCTGTAGAATTCATGATATTGCTTACAGTAAAAGCAAATCTCTAGAAGAACGACACAAGGCTGATTGGGAACTAGAAAATCGTGCTTGGGACAGAGTCAAATCGAGAGACGCTAAATTTGGTGAAAAGACAGCCGCTTGGCTTATTACGACTGCAATGAAGGTTAAAAGGAAATTGGGCATGGGTATGAAACGTCCATTTTCATTTAGAAGAGACATTGTAAAGAAGGTTGAAAAAGCCCTAAAAAAATCCTATACTACCAATGAGTTGAATGATCTAAAAAAATTAAAAAAATCGTCTTTAGCGGCAGTGAGGGCTGCACGAGTTCAAATTAAAAAAATTGGTGGAAAAGGTAAATTAAAAATACCTAGAATTATTCCCTTCGAAGAAAAGAAAGGAGGTTTTCTTCCGCTTTTGCCTATACTAGCTGGTCTGAGTGCCCTTGGATCAATAGCCGGAGGTGCTAGCAGTATAGCTAAAACTATAATTGACGTAAATAATACAAAAAAGCTGATGGGGAATGGAAAGCAAGCTACGAAGATCATCGGTTCTGGACTCTATTTGCGGAAAAGTAGGCGTGGTTTCGGTCTTTTTTTAAAGAAACAAAAAAACTAATGAAGCCACCCAACAGACCTTTATCCAACCTAGATTTAATTAGGTTTGCCCACGGAATTCCTTATTTTAGAGGTGTGTATATGAGAGATACACTACCTAAAAAACCGAGAAAAAATGAGTCGGCCATTTTAAATTTGGATGTGCAGAAAAATTCCGGATCTCATTGGGTGGCGTATCTCAAAAGAGGGAAAAGGTGTCAATATTTTGACAGCTTTGGCAATTTGAAACCCCCAAAGGAACTGATTCGATATTTAGGGAGTGATATAGAAGTATTTTATAACAATAATTCTTATCAAAACTATAACGAAACAAACTGTGGAAATTTGTGTTTAAATTTCTTAAAAAATGAGAACCTGTAATGTTTCTGTAGAAATAAAAATCTGAAAATATGAAGTGTGATTTTTCTTTTCCCATCCCCAAAAACGAGAGAAATGTATCTATTGTATATTATACTAAATAAACTAAAATATATTCATAATACACTTAATGCTAAGAAAACTTAATTTTAAAATAAAATATAAACATTTCAAATTAAAAGAATACACTTACATCTAAAATATGTACATTATATAATTATTATGCGAGTTTTCTTTTTATGTTCTCCATCTCCATAGCCTCTTTCTTATAGGTTTCGTTTTTTTTCTTTTCTCGTTGATAGCTCTCTCTTGTTGCTACCAGTTTTTTTTCCCAGACTGATATTTCTTTTCTTAATCGTCTCATCTCCCGCTCTGAATTTCTCACATCCTCTTTCACGCTTGAAATTCGTCCATCCACCAGGGCGTTCATCTCTCCAATTAATTCTCTAAGACTGCTACGAACATCATCCTTCGTAGAAGTGGGCTTAGATCCTAGGACATTTAATAAATTTAAATTTTTTCCGCCCCCTGGTCTTTTCGCTGATTCATGTTTCATTGTTTGTGATACCACTCTTGAGCTGGAAGGACGTGGTGACGCTGACGATACGTCTAACTGTAAGAAGGAAACAAATTGAAGAACAGTGATTCGTTGTTGTAGAACTAACTTACAGAATCGCTTTTGGAGTGTACTGAGACTTGTGCTTGCAGCGTCGGCTCAGCTCTCACCAGGGGCATCGGGACATATGGCTCAAACAATCTTTCGATATCTGTTAGCTATAAAAGCAAGGGGAATATTATTTATACAATATTATTTATTAGCACAAACTTACAGGAGTCATTATTGTGGAAACAGCTTCTTCAATTTCAGCGTCAGTTGGCTGAAATTAAAAAATAATTTATAATACTATATTTTTAACCAATCTAGTATATTTTAAAAAGTTCAAATTTTATACAACAGAGTCGGCTCTAGACGTACAGTGACAGTCAAAAAGTTGGAACCATGTTAGTTGAGTTCTAAAGTCAAATATGGCACACAAAAAAATTATTAGTTTTATACAGGGACCGGCACAAAGTTGCAAAAATTTAATATTTTTAAACTCTGATTTAGATTAATTTAAATTTGTTATCCGGTGATAAGTTACATTTGCAGTATTTTGTAATGCACAAGATGGTTGAAAAAATACAAAAAGTTTCTTTTTTTGACTATGTGGTTATGACTTTAAATCTGACATCAGCCTTTGATTCCAAACAACTTTTGTAAGTAACTTTTGACTGTATTTTAAAAAATAAGGGTACTCTTATTTTGACATATTGAATCTACCTCGTATCCGAAGAAATATTTAAATTTTGATGTGGACGTTTTGAGTTTGAAATGTTGCCTCAACTTTTATCGAGAATAAAATTTTCTCAGAAATTAATAATAAAAAAGTTTTCCAACTTTCTGCCGACCACTATATATTTTTTAAAAAAATTATCATTGTCAGAATTTTTGTCTGCACATAGGGGTAAAATTTCAACATTTTCAAATAACTTTTTTCGATAAAATCACAAAGCGTGTTTTGATCATTATTTAATTAAATGTCGTTTTGACAGGTATGTTAACATCACAACGTTTAATGATTTCAAATTTTTTGAAGCGGAGATGATCACCCCAGAGTAGTTTCATCTTAGCCCAAAAAATAAAAAACAATCCCATATGAATCCAGCTTTTGTCGGACACATATAATATTTTGGGTGAGATCTTCCCACGGATCGCAAGCACAACAGTGAACAAAAAAATGTGTCTAGACATATACTCATGGGGGTCCCACGGTCTGAGAATGTTTTCCTGTCTTAATTTGAGGTCTCAATTTTAAAATCTCCCCTTTATTGAACACACATGTGCATAAGTGGTTTACATGAGACCATATTCCAGAGAGATATAGATTTACATCTTTTAAAGTCTGAGAATTTTAATAGGAATATGTAGTATGGATATACAGGGGGATTCAGAAATTACATCACCTTGAGAGATTCTTTTTAAATAAACTTTGTTTTTTACATGTTAAAATTATTGATTTTTTAATTCTAAAAACTACAAAAGATATTGATAACAAATTTTGGTATGATACATCGAGTAAAGCAACAGTGTGAGAGTAATAGATTCAGTTTTAAAATATAAATAATAATAATTCTCTCCCTCGCAATGCTTCAAACTAGAAGTATGGCAGAAGCGCTTGTGCGGAAACAATTACTATTATTTTGTCTTCGTTATCATTTGCGACTTTTTTCCCGATAGAACTAGGATAGCATTCGCTCAAGTACTACTGAAAACTCTAGAAAACCGTAGTAATTCCAGAACTACACCTGTTAATTTTTTAAGTAAACGGAAATGGTTCTCAATCATTCAAATTTGCAAAGTAACTCTCTGTAAATATATTTTTCCTAAAACAAAAAGCTAAGACCTTAAAACTAAAATCTCATCAAAGAGTATGAGCCCCATGTCAAACAGAATCGTTTTCTAAGTTTGTTAAAATTAATTTAACACTCTTTATAAAAAAACAAACCGATATATTTTATTAAAACTATTCACTTCATCTGACAAGTAAAACAGTTCAGGTCGATACAGCTTGTTTTAGTAATAATTTAGTGATAACATTAAAACTATCACATTGTCAGAAAAATAATTCCTGTTTCTAAAAATAATGGAAAAACGATGGTTTTCGTGGAGTTTGTAAGACTCTGTAAATAAGATCTAGTGTTTGTAATAAAAGTTATTATGTAATTTTTATAGAAAGTATGAAGGTACTGTAATAAATTGCAAAGGCGATACAAAAGTTAAATTCAATAGTTTCAATTTATTAAAAATAAGAAAGTTTTGTAAAAAAATTCTACTTACAGCAGTCAGGTGTAGACTTGACGTGTTAGTTTTCATGCTGAAGCACAGAACACAAAACTGATCAAACTGTAGGTTCAAATTGATAATCAAATGACGATCCCTGTATATATGCATAACCCTTTCCACTGCATCGAGCTACCATTAACCTGCAATGAGACCATCTGCGTTGCCAAATCAACAGTCTGTTTGTCTTAGATATTCCCCAACTAGTCTCCCACCACGATTTTTCTGAACCAGTCAAAGAGTCAAATTTAAAGAAATAAAGTTAAGGGTGAGATCCCCTTCGTAACTGCATCCAATAAACATCCAGCATCTGCCGCCGCAGACCAAGATATCTAAGCGCAACGTTGCCAGATCAACGACGTTTTTTAAATGTTAGGGATGGTGCTCCCACTATATCATACTGGATCAAGAATATAAAAGCGGGATCCGGACGCTTTCACTGTTAGTTCCAAATTAAAATTTCATATTTTCTTTGACATGTCGGGTATACGATACATTATTGACGCTGACGGGTTTCAAGTGAACGGAAAGTTTCTTACCAAGGAGTTGGCTATCTACGATTTAAAATCGCGCCAAGTCAGTTCTCGCTACTTCCGTGTGGGGTCATATAACTCACTCTCCTCTAAGGACGCCTGCAGTGCTCGTTGGGTTACGAAACATTTGCATGGCTTAAGATTCTCCGACTGTGACACTGATGAACCTCAGGAAAACGTGATAGCAGTACTGAGAATCCTTGGTGAATCTGCTGGTAAGAATCTAATCAGCTATAAGGGCGGGCAGATCGAAAAGAATCTTCTGCAAGCAGCAGGGTACGGGCATCTAGGCTACAATATAGAACTTCTGGGCTGCCCCAAATTTGACGTTCTGGTTCAACAACAAAAGAAGTTCTACGAAAGTGTGAAAGTGAACCAATGCGAAAGACACGTCGTAAGTTGTGGAAAACCAGTTCATTGCCCGCGAGTGGAGATAATGTTCTTCGCTGAATTTGTGCGACGTACAATATAAAAATATGTGTTCTACAACCTGTAAATATTATTTTTAGTATTTATTTATATATTTTATATTTTTTGTATATTTTGTATATTATTGTATATATTTATATATTTTATATTTTGTATAATAAAATTGAAAAACTAATTTGCTAAAAAGAAAACATACAAAGTGGGTATTAGTCAACTTTCAAACTTTACTGTGGGGATTGCTAGAAAACATAAAATAGTGTTCTAGTGGCGGTGTTTGAGTACCTTGAGTCATAAGCAAAAAGTAAAAAGTTCCCCCTCTCCTCAAAGATAATATGAACATTAGGAGACATTCGAAAATTGTAAACTTCTGCCATAACGATGAATCAGTTTTTATAAAAAAATGTTCATATTCCAAACAATATAAAAAACAACTCCAAATCACAAAAAATAAGTAAACTTAAAATTAACTAAGTATCTAATACATTAAATGAATCACTCCTTTTATTATTTATAAAAAACATAAAATATTCCATAGCAACAAAATAAAAAACCCCAATATCACAAAAGATACTTAAACTTAAAATAAAACTATCTAAGTAATAAAATTCTCAATTCAGATAATATTTTTCTTATGCATAGCTCCGCCACTGATTCTATATATATATAGACAACTAACCGCTAGGGAAGTGAAACGCAAAGGATCGATGACAACATCCAGTCGTGTGACGGTGTCGCTAGAACCCTTTAATTAGTAGGTACTGAAACTAAGAGACGCTTTATCGCAATCCTAAGCGTCGATCGATAACCTACGTAGCGACGTGGGAGTACTGAAAATATCCGCTAGAGTACTCTGCTAGTACCGAAACGCTACGAAGCGGAGAATTATGGTAAATACGAGGGTGTGTAGACATAATGTAATGAAATTACAGATCAGAAAATCGTTAGAAATAGATACCTACAAATTAGCATCGAGATACTCCAGATAACCAATGTTTGACAGAAATACAGGTGATGTTATGTAGTTCCAGCTCTATATAATTCCCTTTCTATAGATATTAAAAATACTGCTAATATTGTATACAGGGTGATCATTTGAGCAACATATGGGATTTTTTTATTTATTGCACAACGAAAATACAAATATTCCCGGAAGTTGCTGCATGTTTGATAATCATATTAGGCGCACTTAGAATGGACGCAAGTCAAACAGCATACAGAAAATTCATCAAAATGTTGTCTAGAATTAAAAGTTATGCCTAAATACCAAAACATAACCTCCTAATAATATATCAAATTTCGCATAACTTTGTTCAAATTCAAGCATATTTGTAAAATTAGATTTTTTAGGGAATCACAAACTTCATGTTTGTTGCAAGGATATAATAATAATAATAGTAATAATGATAATGATAATAATAATAACCAATGTTTAACAGAAATACAGGTGGCGTTATATAGTTCCGGCTCTATATAATTCCCTTGCTATAGATATTAAAAATACTGCTAATATTGTATACAGTGTGATCATTTGAGCAACATATGTGATTTTTTTTTTTATTAATTGTACAACGAAAATACAAATATTCCCGGAAGTTGATGCATGTTTGATAATCATATTAGACGCACTTAGAATGGACGCAAGTCAAACAGCATACAGGGTAGGTCAAAAAATATAAAAAGTATCATTATTTCAGAAAATGTTATTAAGGAAAGTTGTCTAGAATTAAAAGTTATGCCTAAGTACCAAAACATAACCTCCTAATAATATATCAATTTCGCATAACTTTGTTCAAATTCAAGCATATTTGTAAAATTAGATTTTTTAGGGAATCACAAACTTCATGTTTGTTGCAACGATATAATAATAATAATAATTCTCACCCTCACAATACTAGGAGTATGCCCAGAAGCAACCACGTGCGGCTAGGGTTGACTTTTCGCGAAATAACTAGGATAGCATCCGCTCAAGTATGGAAAACGACTCCACTGAAGCTACTTAAACAAAACTTTAAAATTTCGCAAAAATTCTTATGAACATGGTAAAACATTAGTAAGTAATAATGTGTATATTAAAAACTCTCATTTACGATGCAAAATTTTTATTTTAAATGTTTATTAAGAAACTGAAAATTCATCAACGAAAAAAAAATTTTTTTTTTTCCTAGGAAGTTGAAATTTCTTTCCTTAGGCAGTTATGTTTTGGTATTTAGATATAGCTTTTAATTCTAAACAACTTTTCTTAATAACCTTTTGTCTTTTTATATTTTTTGACCTACCCTGTATGCTGTTTAACTTACAATTATTCTAAGTGCATCTAATATGTTACTGAACATGCATCAACTTTAGGCAATGTCTATATTTTGATTAAGTTCTATATTTTGCTTAAATGATCACACTGTATATTTCAGACTGGGTTAAGGCAGTCCATGACTGAGGACTTAATAAAGTCGATATTTATTTTGGAAAATAAAGTTGTCAGTCTATTTTTTGCCTTTGCTTTTTAACACAATCTGTTGCTTGAATTCAATATTGCTGTAATATCCTTTTGTTAGTGTCACACATTGTCTAAAAAGAATATTTATAAACAAGGCTAGTGGGAGTCTCAAATTCTAGAAGATTGTGTTGACATCCCCACCACTTCTCTTTTGAAGTTGACAGATTGGTCATGATTCTGCTTACACTATATAGGTTGTGATACCGCGGCATCTTGACACATTGCTTTAGTGCTTCGCTGCAAGATGTTTGTAGAAGGTGAAATATCTACAGTGAGTGATAAAACTGTAAAATCTTGTGAGAAAGCCTTTAATTCGCTTAATGGACATGGCAGAGCTATACATCCTCAAGTATTGCAACGTTGGAAAAAACATTTGAAATTGTCAATATGGCAGCATTGCTCCGCACTACGATGTAATTTCAATCATGGTACTTTAACAAAGCTGTATGCCAACCTACAACATCTGAAAAGACTACAATTATATTTCAAAACATTAGACAAATGTGGTGGTGGAAAACGTTCCAATAAAAGTACCCGAGTCAAATGGATTGATATTCAAACGGCGTTCCAAAATCGAATTCGCACAGGTTCCATAGTAAACTTGAGTCACGTATATATGTGGCAGTTCTTTGATGACGCATTTATTCTCTTTAAATATCGTATAACTAGAATATTAAAGTCTTTTCACATCGTTAAGATAAATGCCGTATTTAATGGGGAATTTACTAAAATATCTGAAGGTGGTACTGTAAGCGAAATTAAATATTTCAACACAAAAAATTCTACAATTGACCAGGGGTTTAATTTAAAGCAGTGGTTTAAAGATAGTATTGTGGATGAGATTATAAAAAAGGTTGAAGATTATCATCAGCACGGCTCCGGGTGGAGATTGCGTAAAATTTTAAGCCTAAACGTCAACGTGAATAAATTTGAAGTGGGAAATGGTGGTGGATCCTATTTGCCTCTACCGATTGAAATTTCGATAAAAAAAGCCTGTGTTAATGTAAAAAATAATGATGAAGCTTGCTTTTTTTGGAGCGTTGTTTCTGCGCTCCATCCGGTAAACTATAAAAATCATGCCGATCGAGCTAATTCATACCCACACTATACTCGGATATTAAAATTAGATGGAATAAATTTATTAATGACACTACCTCAAATATCAAAATTCGAGAAACTCAATGACATTTCTGTCAATGTGTACATTTTGGAGTTGGTAAATGAGTCTCCACGCCAATTTATCACTTCACCAGCTCGATTAACTAAAAATAAAATGGATAGACATGTCAATCTACTTCTAATTCAAAACCAATATTTTTTGAAAACTAGCGACTTTGAAGTTCCACCTGCGGATGATTCGAACGTCAATATAAAATATCATTATTGTTGGATTAAAGATTTATCTAGACTGATTTCGAAACAGTCAAGCAAACATAATGGACGAAAATATATATGTGAAAGATGTTTAAATTACTTTAGATCTCAAGCTAAATTAGAGGAGCATACAGTTTATTGCGAGCAAATAAATAATTGTAAAATCGAGTTTCCGAAGGAGAAATATATCGAATTTAAAAATTTTGTTCATAAAGAACGCACCCCCTTCGTTTTGTATGCAGATTTTGAAGCAATGCTAAAACCCTACGGAGATTCTGATACCATGCTAAAAACTGATAAATATCAAAGACATGAAGCATTCAGTGGTGGTTATTATTTTAAGTGCTCCTTTGACAACTCGCTCTCTTTCTACAAAGGCTATCGTGGAGATGATTGTATGATATGGTTTGCTAACCAAATTGAAGAAATTGCTAATTTTGTATCATCCAAATTGAATCATGTTGAACCTATGGATGAAGCTATAAGCCTTAAAGATGCCACTGCTTATTGTCATATTTGTGAGAAAAAATTCAATGCCAATGATACCATTGTCCGCGATCACTGCCACCTGACTTCTGTATTTCGCGGTTATGCGCACCAAACATGCAATTTAAACTATAAGAACTCGTTCGTAGTTCCCGTAATTTTTCACAACCTTAGTGGATATGACAGTCACTTTATAATACGAGAACTTGCCAAACGGAATCATGTTACACTACTTCCTGTAAATAATGAAAAATATATTAGCTTTACAATATTCGACAATGAAACAAATATTAAATTTCGGTTCATTGATTCTTTCAAGTTCTTGGCCTTCTCTCTAGACAAACTCGCATCATCTATAAATACTTTCGAAAATACTAGAAATGAATTTCCTTCTGAAAATTTTGAGTTGTTAACTAGGAAAGGTGTTTTTTGTTATGATTACATCGATTCGCTGGAAAAATTAGAGGAAACCTCATTACCACCTATCCAAAATTTCTATAACAAATTAAATGATTATAATATTGACGAAAAGGATTACAAGCATGCTGAATTAGTTTGGAACAGTTTTGGAATTAAGACTTTGGGCGGGTATTGTGATCTATATATGAAAAGTGACGTGCTTTTGTTGAGTGATATATTCGAGCATTTTAGAACCACTTGTCTTCGAAATTATGGCTTAGATCCGGCCTGGTACTATACTTTACCTGGATACAGCTGGGATTGCATGCTTAAATATACGAAATGTAAATTAGAAACCTTCCAAGACAGCGATATCTTAATGTTTTTCGAGAGAGCAGTTCGAGGTGGTGTAAGCCAAGTAAGCCACCGCTTTTCTCAGGCTAACAACAAATATATGGAAAATTATGATGTTAATATGCCATCAAAATATATTCTTTATGCTGATGTTAACAACCTTTATGGTTGGGCGATGTGTGAACCTCTTCCTTACGGAGGATTTGAGTGGGTGTCTGATATCGATGTCACAAAGATTGCTGACGATGCTGATGACGGATATATTTTAGAAGTTGATTTGTCCTATCCTGATAATCTTCATAACCTTCATAAAGACCTTCCGTTCGCACCTGAACACTGCAAACCTCCAGGTTCCAAAATAAAAAAGCTCATGACCACTCTCTATGATAAGAACAATTATGTGATTCATTATAGAGCGCTTAAGCAAGCTTTGCAACATGGTTTAATATTAAAAAAAATTCATAAAGTTTTGAAATTTAAACAGTCTGCCTGGTTAGCTCCCTATATACAACTCAATACTCATTTAAGAACTGTGACAACATTAGATTTTGAAAAAAATATAATGAAACTAATGAATAATGCAATATACGGCAAAACAATGCAAAATGTTAGAAAGCACAGAATCGTGAAATTATTAAGAACGTGGGACGGTAGATATGGCGCCAAAAATTTGATTTCTAGCCCTCGTTTTAGACATAGGGTAATTTTTGATGAGAACTTAATAAGTGTTGAATTAAATAAGACAAATATTATGTTTGATAAACCTCTATACGTTGGGATGTCTATTCTGGACATATCCAAAACCTGTGTCTACGAATTCCATTATGATTTTATGTTGAAAACATTTTCGCCAACTAACTGCTTATTATTATATACTGATACTGATAGTCTAGTTTATGAAATCCGTTGTGACGACATGTTCGAGAATGTAATTAAGAATCACATTCATCGGTTTGATACTAGTGACTATCCTGCAGATAATCAATATGGAATTCCGCTTGTAAATAAGAAGGTGCCAGGACTGATGAAGGACGAGTTAAATGGCCGTATTTTAACACATTTTGTAGGACTTAGATCTAAAATGTATACTTATAAGGTTCAAGGAAAAAATTTGTGTGTTAAAAAATCCAAAGGTGTTAGAGGTAGTGTTGTGGCGAAGCAGATAACGTATCAAGATTATTTCGATTGTTTATTTAATAAGACAGAGAAAATTGTAAATCAACGTTCTATACGATCATTTGCTCATAACGTCTTTAGTATAAGACAATCTAAAATTGGTTTAAATCCATTTGACGATAAGCGATATTTAGTTGATAGTGTCTCAACTCTTCCTTGGGGTCATAAAGATGTACATATGTGAAGTAGATGAATAAAAAATATATTTTGCAAATAGTGTTTCATTCCCTTCCACCCTGTACAACCATACCGAATCAGACATGGTGCCCTACCACATGATACATCGACAGTTGGTGCATGTGAAATCGATTGTGATATTAACGTCAACATTCAGACGGTAATAATAGGTATCTGAATAAACAATAAAAGTCATATTTTTAATCATTGCTTTATTCCAACCTTCTTCTATACAAGTCTGCTAACAAAAATTGATTATAATAACAGTAGAGTTCAAAAATGCAATATGTTTCCATGCTACATACTGCATTGCACATTAAAAATACAATTTCCATTACATTTATGTCATAGTTACTACGTACTAATAGTTCATTGACCTTATCTAAAAAACTAAGGTAAAAATCATACAATTTAAAATTAATCAAAAAACTTATCCTTAAAGTCACATATGGTTCGATATTTAATAGCTCGAAAACCTCTGCTATGGAAAACCATTGGCAAACACCATTTTTTGCAAGCAACACTCGTTGATTTCCATCTGCAGTTAACATCGTTCTTAACAATATATCGTTGAATCTGATAAACATCGGGGTACCCAGGTTGTTGGTAAAGTTGTTTAAATGATTTACTAATTCTTTCCATTCCAAATAGTCCAGCGAAATCACATTTCGTCGCACTGTTGATCGGATATTAACTTGCGGTTTGAAATATCTCATAATGCTCAAACCATTATTAATAGTATATGTAGGCAATGTGAAGCATGATGATAAAATCAGAGAATCTTCTCTTACTTTGTTTACTTCTTCATGATTGCTACCATCAGATTCGTAGCCGCTGTCAACCATGGTACCACTTAAAGCTCTACACGACGTTTGACTCAGAGATCCACGAATCATGCTCTTTATCAAAGCCCAACCATCGTACTAGCACCTTCCCCCTCTTTCTACGAAGCACCTTTTCAACCAGATATACATCAGGATATTCAGTCTTTTGTAATTCTTCACGATAAAATCCACCTTTTATTGGTCGACCGTTTAAATCCTCTAGCAAATATGTAGGTGGATTGGTAATTTGCACTTTCATTATTTTGAACAATTCTGTACTCCAGCTAGGCAAGTAACCTTTGGCAAATACATGTTTCTCTTTACTTATTCTTACAATATCTCCAACCTTAAATTTTCTACCTCTAAAAATCTTCACGTGACTATACACTTTTTTAAGCAGATATTGTTCATTGGTTTTATTAACTTGGCTAGGTTTCATTTGAATCACTCTATGTTGTCTGTTATTATACTCGGCAACTAGAGTAGGCAAATAATCATCCCATTTAAATTTACCATTTAGACTAAAATACTTAAATAATCGTTCCTTTAGAGTTCGTATCACTCTCTCGGCCATGGCGGCTTTCGTGACGCTAAAAGTGCTGTAATGATTAATTTTGAATTTTCGCATCAAATTTTGAAATCGAGAGTTATAAAACTCTTTGCCCTGATCAGTTTGAAGGTTGCGAGGCTTTCGAGTTCTCGATAGGATATCAGTGAAGGCGTTGGTAACATCTTCAGCAGACTTGGATTTGAGCGGTCTGCACCAAACAAATTTAGAGAAGCAATCGATTACAACCAGTATGAATTTGAAACCATTATTGTGACTAGCATACTGATCTAACTGAGCGAGATCAGCTTGCCACAAATCGTCTAAACCTTTAATGATAGTTCGACGACGTGGATAATTTTTTCGAGTTGGTTTATGTAATTCCCTAACTACTTGAATTTTTTCTTTACTATGCATGACTAGCACCCTCAAGGATCTCTACTACTCTGAGAGACAGTAAGGATTGCATACGCTTACCACTTATTTTTAAATAATAATCTTCTATAGTTTTAATCAACTCTCTCAATTCATCGATCTTATCTTGAACATTGGCTATCATTGTGTTGCGAATATGAAGATCGCATTCCTCAGTATGCTGTTTAAGATTTGTGTAAAAATATTGTAATGCATGAATAACCCCATCATCGACATATTGTTTTGTGCTGGCATCGCTGTCATCGATCGGGGGATTAACGTTGCTCAGTCTGCGGTTGTTACAATCATAGTTTCCTTCTAGATTCAAATTTAATGTGTAAACAGGTGGGCAAGACCTGTTCTTGGGTCTTGAAGCACGTCCGAACTTGTTTAAGGACATCTTTTAACTGGCTTGAATGGTTCATTATGGTGCTAAATCGATTAATTTGGGAGTTGACCGGACTGTTCATCATCCATTTTTAAACAACACTCTTTGACAATTTTAACAAATTTTCTTATTTCATCTATCTCTTTCTCGAAAACGTCTTTCACGATAGTCTCAATATTAACATTATGTTGTTCGAGAATGATGTTAAACGTTTTGAATGTTGCATTGATTTGTTTGTCCGCATATTGCTTTGTGCCAACATCATTGCTGTTAATAGGATAATTAACGTTGCACAGTCTGCGGGTTTTGAAATCATAATTCCCGTCATTCAAAGAGGGACTAGTCCTTGAAACACGTCCGAACTTGTTTAAAGGCATCTTACAAATAACATGCTGTAAGTTAGAGAATAATTTTCGCTTCTTTCAACTCATTGATTATTGCGGTTATTTCGTTTTCATGGGAAGTATTTCCGGCATCTTTTGATGCAATTAATAACCTTAATCTCTCTACAAGTTCATTAGGATCATCCCAGAAAACATATTCCACAGGCTTTGTGTTATACTTGAGGTGCATGCCGGAACCCTTCACAGGTGTGGAGGTAGCCACCGGACCTTTCATTAGAGGTTTAATAATATTAATGTACTTATTTTTATAGCTAGATTTTAATCGTCCGTTTGAAGTAAGGTGAACACCAGTGAGATTTAAAATATCTCTGTAACTTTTCAAATCATCGTTAGTATTTTTTGGATTATTATAGAAAATTAGCTGGTAGAGACCATCTGTTCCCGTGAATCGATTATTGTTGATGATTATGTCACCAGACACTTTTTCAAAATCAATATCCTTATTTCCTAGCATCCATACAGATTTGGTTTCGTCATACTTAGGACCATATGCCCTATCGATTTTAAGCGAATTATCCATAAAGTCTGTTACATACGGTATAGCTACTTTAGGATACACAGTATCAAAATGCCTGTACACTTTGTCAATTCCTTTCTCAACATCATTTAACGTTTCATTCATTTCTCCCAAAAGTGCAACTGGACTTTTCAACGACTCGCGCCACTTTTCCATAAATGATTCAACTTTCGGTTCAACTTTGTGTTTTTTTACTTCCGGTTTTAATTCTTGCTTAACTTGTAGATTTGCTAGAGAGCTTGTCACAGGTTTGAAAATTTTTTTCAAAGTTTCATCCTCATCAAATTTACCTATTTTTAATGCTGTATATTTTTTTCTAATCGAGCGAGCTAGTTCGCTGATTTTCTTTGCGCGCTGCGCTTCTTGAATCTGTTCTTGCATCGACATCTCGATTAATAATAAGAGCATTGTGGTTATTATAACGTTATATACCTATCAAATCCTATTCTATATCGACCCTCATTCATTTTGAAATCTTTGACAATAACCAGCGTTCCAAAATTATCATTCCAACAGAGCGAGCAGAGATTCTTGAAGTCTCCGTATGAGATGTCTGGTGACACATGCTCGTCAAAAATATGTTTAAGATTCACATCATCTTGTTTAAACAAAACGATTATATTACAGTTGTCTCTTATTAATTGCTTAGGTATTTTTGAATATGTCTGGCAGAGATATGCAGCATCTATATTTTTATGACGACCCATGGAGTAATATTCTCTAATTTTTTCCTGTGTCCCACAAGCCACATCATCGAAAATAAAAATTGAATTTTCTCTAGCCTCTGATGGTGCAATGACATCATCGTTTGAGCTAAATGGAAAATATCCAACACATTTTGCTTCTTTAAGCACGTCTTGTAGTAACTGATATTTAGGTTGATATAGCGATTTACTGTAAAGGTAGATGTTCTTAAATTTTAAGCCATTCTCGTTGAATATTAAACTAAGTAGACTGTTTGTTTTACCACAACCGCTAGGACCGCAAAATATTGCTCTAATCGAGTTTGGCAAAAGCAAGCCATGTTTAGATTTCTCACTTCGAGCAAAATCTAAATTTTCTATTGGTAAAGATAGTTGATGTGGTTCGATGTGCATCTTGTAAACATCTAAAAATATAGCATGTGCTTGTCTCATATATATATATATCGGGATGTAAATAATAAACAGTTTTCAATTAAGAATATTTATTTTCTACAACTATTACAATAAATTTAAGGAATGTAAACTCGAATCTTCTGTTGCACAATACTCCTACACAGCGGGCACTTCTCCATGGAGTTTGCACAACCCATACAGCATGCCAAATGTCCACATGGAACTGACAAGACTTCTATGTTTTTGCAGTAGCATACTATACATCAAGTCTGGATTGACAATGTCAACTTTTTCAGGTGGGATGTCCACAGGCTTGATTTCACCTTTAATGAACGGGCAATTGGGACTCCAGCTAGCATGATCTTGCCATGGATCATCATTCTTTTCCCATTTATATCCTTCAATATTGCAAAATGGACATTGGACAACATCTTCATAATTCGTATAAAAAAATCCAGCTCGAGCAAGCTTTTCTGCTAATAGGGGGCTTGACCAGTTTTCAAACGTTCTTATAAGACTCTCGTAATTACGTTCCATTGCTCACTCAGTAATATTCTTACTATTTCAATAAATAATTTTGCTACTAACAAGGAAGAACATATAGTAATGTAGTAAATGAGTGGTACAAATGCGAGATCTTTTATATGATGATCTTGAGTGGGGAGCTCTCTGAGCATGTTCATTGTGGGTATGGTGAAATGTGGAATCTCCCTCCACACAGTTTCAACAGTCGTATGGTTTTGGAATACTGCATGAAGTTTAAATTGAGTAGCATTTTTGGATAGTCTTGCTACTGAAATTTTTTCAACTACCGCCTTAAATGGGAAACATTTATCCCGCTCGCAAATAGATATCTTAGTATCTTCTGGGTTGTAAATATAGAACACATTATTTATTAGTGGGAATAATATAACGTGACCCAGTCTCAGCAACATCTTAATTATAACTGAAATGTGACAATGTTCTTTTATATAGATATGTGGTTCTACATTAAATCTCGTACAGTTTCACTCAAGGGCAAATATTCCATGGCACAGTCATGAACAATTATGCAGTAGGCTCGAGTTTTATCAGGAAAACCATTGCTGTTTTCTATGTCCAGCTTAACGTCAACTGTATTTATTTTTATAGATTCATTCCGGCGAGAACAATCTATAACAAACAGGGTTGCATTATTTTTGTAATCTGCATAGCTAAGTAGCGGTCGACTCTCCATCGCATTCATGTAACTTGGATAAAATTCAACATAATTGTGATAGGCGTCCAGAAAGTCATTACCAGCAAAATTCAGCCTCTGACGTTCGAATGGAAAATATTCACCGTTTACAATTAATCTTACATCAGTCGTATTTATGTGGTCAAATGTCGTGGGGTCAGTTTTAGAATCTTCATTCCGATTAGTCTGAAATCCAACGATGACGTATCGAGGGGTTGACACTGCTGACGATGATTTTACAGCCCATATTTCCCTTTGGGCGTTTACAGTAAGATTTGGTAATTCGTGTAGCTCCCACTTGCGGAACGCAATTATAATTGGACGATCAATTTTTATAGATTTAAGGAGATCCAATCTAATCATATCATTCGGCTGAATATGTTTAACCTTTAGTTCAATGTTGGAAATTGTTATTTCAGCATCGGCATCTGCACCTTGTAGCAGCAAAGCATTGTTATCATTTCTAGCTCGCGTCAATCTCAACGTCTGTTTACCGCAAATTGCCAGCTGATAGTCGTTGAATATCCCAAACAAATGTTTTAGCGGAATCCTTACATTGAATGTTCCATCATTGTTAACAGCAAAAGATTTATTAACCCCAACCCAGCTTGCTGTTGACATACATTTTTCATCATTAGCAGTATAGCAAAGATATGATCTAATCGTGCTCACAATTCCCGGGTTTCTCACCACCTCAATCTCTTTACCATTTAGTTCGTAAGAAACAGAATCGAAGAGAAATGCGGCACCATTGTTGGCTAATGTACAATCGCCGGTAGCAGATTTCTTAGTCACTTTTCCTTTGACAAAAATCGATGCGTCAAACATTAACAACCATGCGTCACCCTGATTAATGGTTATTTCCACAATATCATTATTCCTAAATGACTTTACAAATGGGTAATAGGTACGCTTCTCTAAGCGTTGAATAGATTCGTCATATGTGGGTGTGCGATGCACATTAAACACTTGAGGTGTTAAGGACATAACCAAGCGCTTTCAAAAATTGTTGATTTTCCAACGAGAGACGATCTGCACTCTTCGATGATTTACTCACTAGTGAATTTTTAAAGCATTGTGATTGACTTTTATACGGGTGATATCTGCCACCAAAAACCAAAACCATCTCTATAGCGAAATTTTCATACACGCTTCAACTCCAACCGCACAATTATTTCCTCGCCTCTAAAATTTACAGGTTGAAAGTTCTGATCGAGAATAGTTAGCGTTAAATTATTAATCTCACGCTTTGCAACTGGCATGTACACCAAATTTTTCGGAGACTCGTCTATGGCGTAACCAGGATCACAGCTAACTGCAAACTCGTAAATCGTATGAGTTGGTTGATTTTTATAGTATGCTCCAGATGTTACGTTACAATCTATATGTATAGTTCTGACCTTCACGATGTTTACAGATATGTCGGAAGTATGCAATTGTCCAGACTCTAATCGTGTAGGAGAAAACCCTAACACATGACCAATAGAGTCTGTTGGTAGAAAATCTACTGTATATTTATCACTGTAAATTTCACACTGTAAGGTACTATTATTAGCCTTTATTGAAATTGGATTTTTCTGATCAGATTCCTCTTTTCTTAAAGCTCGAACTATGTAATCTTCTAAGGCTTCAATTTCATACGACCCTGTGGGAATAACTAAACATTTTCGATATCCATCAGCGTTTATATAATAAAATTTATTGACACCAACATCTATATTGGGTATGCTGTTATATGTGTGAAATCCTAGCAGTGCCAAACCATACTCAAAATCTGGTTCTAAATGTATAGGAATATTAAAGTCAATAGAAAGTGTGGAAGTAAAACCTTGTAGGGTGAACAGCAGCGACATGATTGATGAATTCCAACCTCAAGTACCACTTTTATAGCCCCCCAAAAATATTAGTAAAACACACACAAACAAATAATATTTTTATTTTCACAATTTTACATTTCTAAACCTTCATATAATGTTGCTCTCATTCTTCAGAAAAAATAATATTAGTCGTTTCGCCGACAGGGCCCAAGCTGGTTAAAAAGCGCCTTTTTTTGTCACCATTCAAACTGGCAATTCGTTCTTGAGTTAGTTCATCCGTAAACCGCTGGGGTAGAATGGTCTTGAAGTCTGCAAACTCCACAACCACCTTCTCTCCAAACTTAGTACTTATTCTCTTAAAACTCTGAATCTCAAATTTTTCATTTACTTCCAAATCTCGAACGTTCACCAGATTTTTTAACAACAAATTCTTGTTTAAATTATTTAAGAAGGACATGTTTGCTGCACTGATGCTCTTAGTTGAACCACACGCACCTATATAGCTATTCTTGGAGTGGGGGAGCTCTCCCACCACCAAAACCCTATGAGAGTTCTAAGCCAGACAAGTCTGACAGGTTTGGCTTAGAACTCTCTTTGTCTTACTACTCGTGTCATCCACTATTCTAACGTAGCAACAATAAACAGAACATATGATCTAGCGGGTAAGTGAAGTTGAAGAGCTGGAAAATTAATAAAATGAAATGCAATTGTACCTATTGTTTTGTAGGAAATGTGTCTATAAAAAAGATCAGAGGAGGTAATAACAACAACAGAACGTCTGAACAAATTTTAGAATATTTTCGGAACAATTCTAATACCTAATTCCTTAAATGATGCAGTTAGGGACTTGCTGCTGAAAAGATCTACAATTTGGAAATGTTTAAAAATAAATTAAAGGCATTTAAAGCAAAATGTCTGCACACGTTAGAAGTAGGAGACATGGAACGAAGACTCGAATATTGTTTGTGGGCGCAAGGGGAATACCTACCTGAATGATGCTAATTTTCTAAAAAATATATTATTTACGGATGAAGCAACTTTCACAACAAATGGGGTTATTTCAACCCAGAATACACGCTATTGGTCGGAAGAAAATCCTCATTTTGTTGTACACACTAAAAGTCAGTTCTCGCAAAAAATAAATGTCTTTTGTGGGATAACTGGCCACAGGGTGATAGGACCTTTCTTTTTCCGCCAACCTCTAAATGGTGCGCTCTTTCTGGAATTTTTGAGAGGCGACTTTCAAAACCCCCTCGACGATTTACCATTGCCAGAAACGAGATTTAACGATGCAGTTAGATGGAGCGCCTATCCATGGAACTCGAGCTCTCACTGAGTGGCTAAATAATAATTTTGAGAACAGGTATTGTTATTGTTACACTTACATGATTTTAGATTAATGTACTAATAAATTTTACCACTTGCAGATGGATTGGAAGAAATAGTCCATTAATTAGATGGCCCCCTCGATCGCCAGATTTGTCCTCGATGGACTTTTATTTTTGGGGTGCGATAAAGGATAGAGTAGGTATATAAAAATCGCCCTCGAGACATAAACGAGCTACAACAAAAATAATAGAAGCTTGCCAATCAGTAACAGCAAATGAGTTAAAAAATGTTGTTTGTAACATTAAAAAGCGTATTGCGACAAATGTATAACCTTAGAAGGCGATTATATTGAGAAAACCTCGATAACTTAAGACTTAAGTATTTTATTTGTTGATGTTTTGGTAAAATTTAATTTATTTTACAGTTAGTAACATTGTTTCAATAATCCAAGGCAAACTTGACCAGCATAAAATTCGAAAAAAATCGGAAATTTGACACGCTGTAGAGAAAAACATCCTGTATATTTCTTCTTGCAATTTCTTCCATCGACACTTTGGGTAGTCCTGTTAATTTTCCACTGTTTTGAAATAATTCCATGGCACGCTTGACTCGCCAGGTGCCTTTGAAGTCCCTATTTTGCTCAACTTTAACACGGTGTAGAACCGAACACGCTCTACATTTTTTGTTCAAATTTAGTATATGAGGCTTTTGGGGTGTCCTGATTAACGCTGTTGTGTCAGATTTTAAATAAAAAAATCGCTAAATGGTTTTTGTGAAAATCGGGGTATAACAAAATCGTATCCGTCCCTGGATTTGCATTTTGACAAAAGTAAAAACGTCAAAAGAAGCGTTTTTTGAAGAACTTTCAAACAAAAAAAAGGTTTTTGAAAATATCTCACAAAATACATTTTTTATCGATTTGTATACGCTTAAAAGTAGACACCCTGTATATAGAGCGCCCGTACCTGGAAAAGTCCCCCATGTAATAAGAGATGGGCCTCTGAACCCCCAAAGTCGAAAATAGATACGAAATTTGGAAATTCGTCCACCCCAAAACAAAACCAAATGACAGCCGATTACACAATTTTGTTCCCGAACATCGCGCGTGCACCTCGGCCACGTAGTGGAGTCAACCTGGGGGTTAGGGTGTAACAAATTAGTAACAAACTGATTTCAGCGGGAATCTTTAGATAATAATCTCCTATTTAACTTCTCAAAAGTCCCATTTCTTTCTTTTTTTCAAATATCTCCATTTGCAACAGTTTTTTCAAAAAAACATAAGAGACCTTTTTTGTAGGGGAAATGATTATGAAAATTTTATTTTCTTACACTTTTTCTCTAAGTTGAGTAATAAAAGAGATAGGGCTAATTTTTAAACTGAGCCATCCCAACTCATTTATTTTAGCGGAGACATGCTCATATTTTCTCAAATTACAAACCAGTCGACAATAGATATTTAGAACTTATTGTATTCTAGATTTGATAGCAAGATCAAGTGAAGGCCAATAATAGAAGTTACAGTACCTAATTGAAGTGAGACATTACAAGAGCCTCACACAGATTCTTTCGAATATTTTGCCTAAGAAAGTGATTTCTGTATAGCCTTTTTAACATGATCTCGATATCTAAAATCTTTGTCCATAATGATTCCCAAATTTCTGGTTGAGTCAACTTTTGGTAAAGTGGTACCCTCAATATTAATATTAAGGTTATTTGACAAATCCAGTCCAGATCTTTTTGAGCCGAATAATAAAACACAGCATTTGGAAGGATTCAGATGGAGGTTCAGTTCAGAGGGAGGGATACTATAAATATATGTTCTTTAGGTCGCTATTTAATTTTGGGCTTTGCTATCTTTAACTCGCAAAAAGTAAGGCAATGAACAAAAAGTCTGTGTTAACGTCGCCTAAACATATTATTTCATCAAATGATGGTGAGATATGTGAAAAATATGTTACTAAACTTGGAAATCCCTTGGAAGTCACATGAACTGTCTTTTCGCCATTGTCTTTCTCATAAATACTGCATAATTATGTTTCTTAACAAAGCCATAGTCACTTTTGCACTAATACAGTTAGAAATCGTCCTAACACGTAACGTAAGTACCTAATATTTGCATTTGACTAAAATATCGTCGTAATGTTCTCTGATGGTACTTCGTCGATCGTCGGTTTTTAGGAGGGTGGGGCGGATGCTCAAGTTGCCAATTTCGGTAAATTTTTATGTAGAAATAGGTATGCTTAAAACTAGGGGATATATAAATATGGGGTAAGATACGCGGATGATTAATTACTATCTACGTATTATTTTCATCGGATAAAGTTGTACATAGTAATATATATAAGTAATCTAAAATTTAATTATATTATTATTACACATTCGTTTAAATAAGTAGGTATTCATATTTTGTGCAAAAAATAGGTTCAAAGTGGAAAATGTATACAACCGCCTATAATTAATAGCTCTATCCCTGTTACCATTCACTTTAGAGAACAATGTTAACAAGATGAAATTTTTAAAATTTTATTCTCTACAAAAAATGCCTCTTATGCTTTTTTCAAAAAACTGTTGCAAACGGAGATATTTGTAAAAAAGGAAAAAATTAAAATAGGTATATAGTACATTCTCGGGGGCCTCGCCAAATCGCAAAAAAAAATGAAAAGGGGCCCAAACGGCCGAACGGCGAGAGACCCATGTCCCTCAGCGGCCCCACGCGAAAATTGAACTCGACCGGCGCTCCTCGTTCAAATCCCAAGCCATTAATTCCGAAAAAAAAATTCCAGGGGCCGAACGGCTCTTCCTATTCGGACGCCCATCAAAAGCTTTCTTGCCCATGAGCTCGGTCGGCCGTACGCCAAATTTGGGCTTGAAAAATCGACATAGGAGTAAATGCCATAACATTAGTCCGGCAGGGCAGGTATAGGCTCTTGTTACCAAGACGTTTGTTCTTATCTTATAACAGGGAAGGATATTTTTTTATTAAAATTTAGTGGATTTATTAAGGGCTATACTGTGGTAATTTTGAGCACAACGTGAATTTTTTCTGGTCTTCAAATTTTTACAGGTCAGGTGAGAGCGACAGAAAAGTTACGAGTCATTGCCCTTTAGAGCAGTGCTGTGCCACCTCCCGAAAGATTTTCTGTCAAAATCTGAAGAACTTATAAATAATTTCTGGGAAAAAGCGGCATGGTTTTTTAAATATTTTCTGAGATGACTGTATCATTATGAAAACTTGCCAATTGTTGTCCGTTGGCCGCACCTAAAAATAAGGATTGCTCTTCCCTTTTTAGGTGTGCAAGAACAAGAAGAGGAAAGGAAATGTTAAATGTGGAATTTGTAATTGGGATTTAAACGGTTTTGAAATGTGGGTTCGTGGGGTTTTACAAAATGATTTAAATCAGCTCTTCCATGTATTGCTTATATATAAAACAAAAATTATATATGACTATTCGGCAATAATATTACATTATACATATTCAAGTTATGTGCACCTGTTTGTAAATTAACTTCTACTAATATTAATGAAATGTTATTCTAATTATAGTAAATATTATTAGATAATGTGTATACCTACTTGGTTAATTCTACTACCCTACTTTAATTTCAACATAAGTATACAGTATGAGTGCATGATTATTTTCCGTCAATCTTTCTATTGCCTTTCTTGTTATTTTCTTGTAATTTTTTTCTCCCCTCCAGTGGTTGAAATGTCAATTTGTTTCTGCCGGGTTCAAAGTTTTCCCGACCAGTCACAGTAATTTTTTCTTGGCCCCTACTACATAAGTCACTTTGAATATTTTTAAGGGACAGTTGCAGCATTTTCAATTGTGACATTGCAACTCTTGCAATTTGCCCTTCCGGACTGTTAGCAGGTTCATAGAGTAAAAATCTTACTGCCTCTTTAAGAATTGCTTGGGCAGAATTAAGTCGAATCATCAATTCTTCGACACTGATTTCTTTATCCTTAAACTGTTTGTGGGATAGGTCAACGACTGCTGACTGAAGTTCATACATTGTGATAGCTGAACAGAAGAAAACATCAAAATACATATTATCCAATTACAATAAATAGTATAAAAAATGTTTAGGTGTTGCGGTAGCTGTTAGTTTTTTATTTTTAAAAATTTATATATTACAAATCTACCTCTTATCCTGGATATCCCTGGCTCCAACTGGGAAAATACCGTCAGCATGTGTTTGCATAATTCTGACTTTCTAATCAAGTTTGATTGAGTTCGACGCATGTTGTTGTATAGAGCTACTAAATTTTGCATCACTTCCAGTACCAAAAAATGATTCGAATGAAAGGTAGATATGAGCTTTTTCAGTAAATTCTCCTGAACTTGCCAATTTGCAGCATCTACAAAATATATAGAATTTTAAATTAAAAGCAACATTATTCGATATTATAGTTGTTGTACATTGTTCATTACAGTAGGCACTGTAAATCTAGATCACATTTATATGAGAAATATTAATTTAACGGTTAAAGCGTCATTTATTTCATCACAGGTTTAAATTCCACACGATGCTTTTTCTTTTTATATATTATCAACAAAAATAGATTTTTTTGTTTATTATGGTAATATAAAATAGTAAATAATAATATTTGTATTTTTGTTGATGACTAAAAAATATATTTTCATCTACGATGAAATAAATGACGCTTTATAGGCGCCCGCCTTTACCCGTTAGGCTACATTCTGAAGATTGTTTTCATCAGCTCACTATAAATATCTGAAATTGACATTTGGTACACAAATAAGTTTTTAATTAATTTTTGTCATTTCTGAGAATTCTAGAATATTATTTCGGATTATTTTCCTTTCGATTGGCCCATAAATCTTCCCCTGGAATGAAACTATAGAGAATAATTTATAAAATGACTGTACTATTAGAGTTGCCCGGAAAATTACTATGCCACCTGAAGGTAGGAAGCAAATCTCAAAAGCACAATGCTGTAAAATTACTTTCATCTATCATCGAAGCTAGTTTGTCGTTTTTATAATTATTTAGATGAAATGAAAGTCCTTTCAGCAGATACATGCTTGAAGAACTAGACCATTGTTAATAAATTGTAACGGAATTTTTCTGTTAAAACTCCGTTACCACGTTTGAATTAATTACTATCATCTTCTGAATGTCTTAACAATGTTTATTTGTTGATTAAGTAAAGATCAAAATACTCGCAAATTCGGTGCTATCAGCTCGATTTTCATATCGATTTTTATTCTGACGTATATAGTGAATACGGTAACCATCTCTAATCCAAAGTACGTACCGGTTCGACAAGGCACACTTACATGCTTAGAGTAGTTAGCTCTAGTTGGTTCGGCCTGTTCGGCCGTGGATCTATGGGAGTCAGTGCTTGAGTTCAAGTGATCTGTTCGCAGTGCACTCTACGGTTTTTTCCAGTGCTAGATACTCTTTTGTGCACTCGAACGGGTCGGGTTCCTTGAGTTCTGGCGTCCTCAGATCACAAACCTAACTTGGGTGTTTTATGGAATTAAGCTTATAAATATCACCCGCCCCCCATTGGGAAGGCCTGTTCCATTTTGGTTTTCTTTCGAACTAGCAGCTCCGTGCTTCTGTCAGGTGTAAGATAGTGCCAGACGCCGTTCTTTTCCTTTATTTTCGGCTTGATACTATCTTTTGATAATTTTGTGTGCATAGGTTGTGTACCTTATTATAAGTTTAACCAATTATTAGTATATTTTTTGTTTCATGTGAATCACCGGCGTTTTGGGAGCATTGAAATTTCGAAGACACGATACAGGACGACCATTTTGAAGGCCAAAGGCAACGCGTGTTTTCGGAGCACGGGGTTGGTCTGGACTGGATTTAAGCGAAGCAACAGGTGAGTTTTTAAATTACCATGATAATAAAAACTCACCTGTGACTTCCTTTTTGGCACATTATTTCTTGATTTTGTATAAAGTTCACAGCGTTTATAGCACCTATACGTCAAGAAATATTTGTAGATGCCGTTGTCCTCTCCAGTTTAGCTACGTTTTATCTTGGGCGGTGAATCACATGGTTTAAAGGTAAACATATCACACCTGACGGCGACTCATATTTTTTGCGAGTATCATTTTCTTAATATCTTAGAACGTTATTAAATCTTTTTGGCATAAATTAATATCGTGATTTTTGTATTCCTGTAAGACCAAGGGGAGCAGCTTTTCTGTTACAGCTGATTAGTTGTATATTGTTAACTTCCATTTTTGAAAATTTAAGTCATTTTGAGGAAATCGCGATCTCTTATTTGAAACTCGGGAATATATAATTGTCGCTTAAAACTTTTTTTGACTTTTGATTTATTTTTGGTTGGCAATTATTCCAACTAATAAGTTGTAAATTTAATATACATTAAAAATAATTTTGAATGAACTAATCTTGGAGTTAATTAGTAGGTACCATTTTGGTTATTTTTTTAAACATAAGTTACTATTATGAAATATTAAGTCATTGTTATCTTTCTCTGAATTTTTTTATTGTAACAAACAGTCGTAGCGACGCTGTATGCTCGTAGAAGGTGTTAGCACCATCTAATTCACCTGGAATTACTTTTCATGTTCGTCTGCATACTCTGCATCCGAAACGTCCATCAAGTGTTACACGTAATAGCATTGTGCGATCCACTGAGCACAAGTCTATACTGTGAAAGGTATGCCATCCCTTTTTCAGCATTTTCATAATAAGAACTTGCATACTTCTCATTGGCAGCCTGTTCAGAAACATGGAAAAATTAATTATTAAAATACAAGATCACGTGGCAATAATAGCCCTTTGAACCCACCCTAACGGTATGCCTATGGTTTTCCGAGGAATTTTCTATTTGAACTTGATTATAAAAAACATGGCAGCCTGTGTAAAATCATATCAAAATGCATATTTTTCTAATAATTAAAAACTCAGTTTTTCACATGAAGAACCCAGGATGTCTCTCTGATTCATACCTTATTATTGTGACAATATGTGCTACATAATGCCCTTTGCAAGGCATACTGAGTAAAATCACGTCCAAAAATCTGTCACTATCTCCCGGTCCAGAAGCTCAGTCGAAGCGGCACCGTCGCAATGACAAGGCCCGGCAGCTGAAAGCGATGAGTCATCCAAGGGAGGTGGGCCTAAGGCGCCAAATTCAAATTTCAAGATGTCAACTTGGTAAATTTGGTAAAAAAACACTTTAAAATGATTGTTTACATATATATATATATCATGGTTTTACAACACGAATAATAATCTACGAGAGTGAAAGTCACAAAATTTTCATAAATGCCAATTATTTCTTATTTGCGTGCCTAGATACAACTAAATTCGAATGAATAACACCATAAAACTTCCTGATTTTAAGGTGGTTACGTTTAATCATGTAAAATTGTTAGGTATAACACTCTCCAAACAATCCAAACCACTTTTACCCTGAAAGCCTGTATATAGGAACAAAATCTCTTTTTATGGCCTTAACCCACTTTTTTCTTTAAAATGGGATCTTTAGAGAGGAAAAGCGGACACTTTAGGACCGCCTTTGTAGTTTCCCTTGCAGTTGGGAACGGAACACATCCACGGCATGATTTAAATAAGTCCGAAACTATATAGACACAACCTAAAACCTATAAACTTAAATTGAATTTTAATCACTTTATTTTGAATCACAGCGGTTTTACCACCGTATTAATAAAACTCCACGTCCTGTATTACTAAAAAACACAGTCCAACACACAATAAACACAACAAACATTCTTTAAAACAGGAAAATCGCCAGACAAGTAAACGTAAACAACTACAAAAATCTACCTCCCTCTGATGACGTAGTGACGTTTAGCGTCACCAGCTGGTCTTTATCATTGTGGCCAGTGGCGTAACCAGAATGTTAAGTTGGGGGGGGGGTCTAATTATTTAAAAAAAAATCTTCGGTAATATTTACGGCAAAACTATTGTTTTAAAATAAATTTTATTTAGAAATAAATACCACGCGGCAGATCTTTGGGGGGGGGGCTATAGCCCCCAAAGCCCCCCCCTGGTTACGCCACTGATTGCGACGGTGCCGGTCGAAGGCTGTTAGCCCTCCTGAGTGTCTTTAGATGTTCACGTGAGGTGTTTCCTACCAGAAGTGTTCCATTTTTTAAGACAATTCATGCGGAACATACTTAGATTTGGAACTCGTTTGTTATCTGTTCACTTCAGGGATGATCCTAACTTTGCAAGTTATTAAATTTCCTAAAAATCGTAAATTTTCTCCACATTTTCACTGTATTTTTTTTATCAAATATTGTAAATTTTATATTTTCTATTGTTAATCAATCTCAAGTTTTTTGTTTCACTAAACAACCCTTGTAAATAGTTTAAACGCGTGTTTAATTCCTTTGTGTCAATAATCGAGTCATATAGCCGGTTTCGATAGCCTGGCCGAAACTGTGGTTATAAAATTTCAAGCTTTCGTTTTTAATTTTATAACTTTATATTTTACAATTATTAATTGGCCGCCTCCTCTACTAGGGGATAGGCGAAAAAAATATTTTTTACTACTTTTTCGGGTTAGATTTTATTAGTTTATCTTAAAATAGTATTAGTAACTGAAATATATTAGGTTAGTAGCTACGCTCCTACTCCTGTCGCTTACCTACAGTTTCTATTAATCTTCTTCCTTCATTAGTAATCAATTCAATTAGTTTTGGCTGGAATTTATATATACATTTGTTACATTCCCAGTCTAGTTCACCAATTTTATTCGACGGTGGCGGTCTAATAATTCCAAATTTGCATTTATAACATTTCAACGAACTAATATCTGTCATAAATTCTGTTGGATCTTGACATCTGTCGCAATTACATTCGAAATATTTTCCTTCTCGCAGATGTTGTCGCCTTTCAATGGTACCCTGAATAATAGAAAAATTGAAAAGTATCTTTTAATTAAAGATACTTCGATACATTTGCCCACAGAGACTTTTGTGGTACATGGTACGCCACAAAAACATCCCCCTTTATTTATATTTACAGGTACAAAAATTCACCCTTGTTTGTCAATATATTAATTTTATATCAGGTTAACTAGGTTATCAGCTAGACGATTTATTCAACTTTTTGATAGGTAGGTACTTGTAACAGTTTCCAGGGCTAAATTCCATTCAAGAACAAGCTAGTTTCGTAAACTTTAGTCAAAATCTGATGCAATTTCAATTTTTATATAAAATCTTAGAGTGAAAACTAATTGAAGTAAAAGGTATACCCATACCTTTGAACAAAGAACCCTAGGAAGAAGTCAAAGCTCTGTATATTATAAAATACGTGAGACGGAAATCGCCCTGAGTAGTTAACAAGTTTTGGCATAATATTTTGATATCTGACACGGTGATAGGTGTCAGTATGTGGTATTTAGAATCTTTTTCGACTTATTATGCTTAGCTGTGCGGCTTGTGGCACTTTCCTGATCGCCAATTCTAAAATGTTTGAGGATAATAATCCATGGGTAAGTAATTTTGTAAAATGAGAATTTCTGCCTCGATTAGTTTGTCGAAACAACTCAAATGTGCGCACCCCTGTAAAAACGGAAACGACATCCCGCCATGTGCAGAGACTTTCCCGGTCCAGCCTTAAGCCCAAATTTGCTCTTTGCTGGGATTCTTTATTCAAAGACCCATACCTATATTATACAAGTAATTCTGGCCGCTGGGAATTTTTTCCCTGCACATATAGGTTTTCAAAAGCTCCATTTTCTAAACAGAGAGTGGTGAATTAAAAATCAGGTTTTTTAAATAAAAATAAAATTGTGGACAGATGAGGAATGGTTTACTCGAAAAGGTGTGTTTAACCATCACAATCTACTCATTTGGTATCGGGAAAATCCTCGTGCAATTCGTCCCCAGAATTTTCAACATGAATTTTCTCTCAATATTTTTGGAAAGGACTCATCGATAATTACTTATGTGGTTTTACCACATCGATTAAATAGTCCTTTGTTTTAATCACTTACACATTTATTGTCTTGAAGAAGTACCGCTAGCAATACGGCAAGATAGTTGGTTTCAAATGGATGGAGCGCCCGCTCATTTAGGGAGAAATATTAGAATCTGGTCGCAAGAAAATTGCGAACAACAATGGCTTGCACGGTTACCTGTTAATGGGGAAATTAACAATGTAGAAGTACAGTTTCAGGGCCACCAAGGTCACGGGACCTAACACCTCTATATTTTTTCATTTGGAGTTATCTAAAAGATAAAGAATTCACTACACCAGCGGAAACTAGAGAAGAACTAATGAACAGAATCCTTGAAGCTTGCAACGAACTGGAAAAGGACTAAAATAAGGACTGTAATAAGAGCAGCAGTAAATTCTGTTGGATTACGCTGCAGAAAATGCATTGAAAGCCAAGGACTACATTTCGAACAGCTTATCTAGACGCCAATATTGTTGTTAATTTTGATTTTTTTAGTACATAATTATGTATTCCAATTTGTTTCATTTTGTTACATGTGTATTTTTTCTGCGACAGCTAAATGTCTTGTATTATAATTTGGCGGAACAAAAGAAATATGGAAAATTGGCTATACCTAAAATAATAGCATTTTTTTATTAGCCAGCCTTTAGAGACATTTCACGATACTTAATGCATATGTTTTCTATGTTGTTGGAGTCAATGCATTTAATTGATATTACTTTTGGAGAAAGTGATTGAGGATGGTTGTAGTTGTGAGGTGTAGAAAATAAAATAAAACGTGCCATATGTGGTTTATTGATTTTGAAAGTCCTTATCATTCTCAACAACTTTTGTAGGGAAATATTTTCTGCATCTTTTATTGTTCAAAATATACAGGATCAAATATGTAAAAAAACATGGAATTTTTTCTAATCATTTTTCGAAATCTAGATAGCTATGGAAACAATTGATAGTCAGAAATTATTTAAGAGTATGTTAGGGTGCGTTGCGCACCCTTAAATTTATTCAACTGGAATATTTTTTTTTTTTTTTTTGTAACAAACAAGTTAGTAACAAGCACAATTCAGAAATTTGATTTTGATTTATGAAAAATAAAAATTTGGCTCCAATTATTTTCTAAGAAAACAGGCCGGAATCACCAAACGCCAAATTTCATCTACTCCAAATATGCCCTCACCGAGGCCCTCACGATCCCCACGATTACTATTATTATTATCTTTAGTAACTGCCCTATACATCGCTGGGATTTGTACTGTTTCTAGGGTTTTCCGTAGTACCGACTCGAGCGAATGTTTAATTCAATTGGAAAAAAGTCGGACCTAGTTGCAAATGGCAATGTAGCCTAAATAATAGTAATTTTCCACCCCTCCCCGTCCCCGCACAAGCATGTGGTTGATTCTGGGGTACTTCTAGTTGGAGTATTGTGAGGGTGAGAATTATTATTATAATCTCAAGTTAGTCTTCTGCAATAATCACTGTTAAGAAACAGAAAGCGGTAGGTAACAATTTTATGTTTCGAATGTTGAAGTTAACAGGTGTTTTGTGACACGTTTTGCCAATTTCAACGCAAACGGTTGATTTTATCGTTATGAAACAAGAGTACACTTTTGTTGCAAAATGAAAAGATACACTGAAATGATGGACCTGCAAGACCAAAAAGATAACCTCAAAAAAGTTTGAGCAAAAAAATTAATAGGGGTTGTTAGCTTTAACCCTTTTTTAATGCACTGTGTAAATGAATAAACTACCCTAAGGCGTCTTCCAGTAAGTAGATAACACATACCAAATTTCAAATTTTTAATTAGCGCCGTTATCGAGATATAAACAAAAAAATACTTTTGGGTCACCCTGTGGACCCGAATAACTTGGCAAATAAAGCCCAAATCGAAAAATTTTATATGAAGGACACCCCTTAAAACCACCTGCCGAACACCCATGTAAAGTATTTACTATACATTCTGACTCATACTGTATATGTCTCTTTTAATCTATGGTTAGACCCAGCTCTTTGAGGTTTTTTAGAAAACTTTTTGGTATTTTAATACAAGTACATCTTGGACACGATATTGGAACCGTCTGGATGCTCTCCATTTCCCATTGCCTTCCTATCCTCTCTTTTAAATCTTTGTTCTTCGAGATATTCTCTTCTTCTCTTGACAAGTAAGTTGGGATGCTCATATCAATCAGAGTTGCCCAGAAATTTGATCAACTATTGAAAGATCTGGTCTATTGTGAGAAACTTGCTGGTCTGTCAGTACTGTACGGTCCCAGTTAGTACATATTTATTGTAGTTGCATTTTTCAGGAACAGCTTCCGGCGTGCTTGTAATACGAAACCTTTTCTGACATCACAAGCAGGAATTTTTCAGCCAGTTCCTGGCGACCGCATGTTGTCGTTCTTTCTCTCATCAACGACGTAAAGTTTGGCATCCGTACCACTATCGTCTATCTTCGTCAAACATCGTCGTCTCCTATATAATGAATTTTAGGTCATTACAACCTGATCTTGTATGGTGTTTAGGAAGCCTCCTGTTTTGGGAAGCACTCGTCTGCTAATAGCTCGGCTCTAACATGTCGACATGTTCCTGGTTGATCCCATGCAGCAATTTTTCCAACCAAATCTGTATTTTTTGTTATTGTCGGTGGTGATCTTGAGACGGTTGTTTCGCATATAGCTTGATGATGTGTGGAACTATTAGCCTGGTTGTAGAAATAATTTCGAAGATTTAATATTATTTGTTGGGGCAGTTACTTGTTAAGGTCTGCCAACCATCTTACTCTTAGTTGTCGTGGCAAAGTTATTCTTTCTATGTCGCTTCGGGCATGATATTTACGAGCTTTTCAGTAGTGATCAGTAGTGTCCTAACTTTTCGCTGCTGATTGTCGATGTTGATTGTTGACGTTCCTGTTGGTCCAACTTACTATTCGGAACGAGCACAGAGGGCCTTAAACAAATTTCTGCTGTTAAGATCAGTCTGTACCACCTGTCTTATTCTTTTGATGAATTCCTTCGTTAAGTTGGTCTTTATTATTCGATGGTCTAACCTTTGAGCCTGTTTCATCCCTAGATAGTTATATGCATCTCCCGTGTACATTACTATGATCTCCCGCCCGTCCTACGTCTTTGTTATGTGCCGTGTTCAGGTCTTCCCCTGACGATGTTAAGGGTGCGGTACTTCTCCAACCCAAACTGCAATTCAATGTACCTGGATAACTCCTCTACGATTGTGAGAATTTTTATCAGGTTGTTTTAGGTTGAGGTCAGTTGGTTAAGCATTTGTATCAGTTTGTCTTTGGTTGCGGTCAGTTGGTCAGTTTTAAAACATCCATATAAAATATATTATACGCTTTAACTTGATTTTTTCTTCGTTTTTGCTCCTGATAGTGAAGCCGTGTCTGGTCGAAGTTTAATCAATGTTATAGTAGAATCGCAATGTAGAACCACAGTGGACAGTGACTCTCCCTGTGTGGAAAATCCTTTTTCGGATAGGGATTTTGTCAGTCTCGATATTACTGCTTGCAGATTTGAGTTTCATTCTTGTGTGCCAAGAAGTCATGTAATTTTAGGAAAATATATTAGGAAACTGTATTAGAATATATTTTATAGGTTCACAAAGTCCATGTAGGTGTTTTGTTGGCTGGAGGGGCTACGTTGCAGATGACAGAATCAATAAAGAATTGCTCCTTGCGCCCCACTGAGCCCTTAGCGCAGCCTTTCTGCTGTATTGTCATGATCTTATTCTTCTCGAAGTGAGCATAGTAGGTATATTCGCAGCGTAAGGCAAGCAATAATTATTAATTTGTACGCAGTGAAATGGCAGGTAATCCAGCGGTACTTGGCAGGATTGTACTTGGTTGCAACTTAAGTAGGTAACACAATGGCATTTTGGTAACAGTAACACAATGGCATTTTCACTGGATCGATTAATATTTCGTTAATAAAGCTAGTTATAGTTTCCCGTGCGTGCACCATAATTTCTTCTCATTTCTGGTTAGAGTTCTGGTCTATCTCGCTCTCTTCACTTATCCAACTGGCGCTGGCATTGCTTGGGGCCTGTGTATGTAGCTAATTTCTTCAGAAACTGTCGACCTGATCTCGGTGGGGGTAAATATATTTTGTCTGCTGCATCTTCCCTAGAATTCAGAGTATGGTACTGGTCATTCAAAGAGCTTGTTGTCTCGTTTCCCGTTGTTACTAAACTTCTATCTCCTCAAACGCCCTGAAAGCACAGAAAGTTTTTGTTTCAAGGTGCCTTTTATCGGCGCAAGTGAACTCGACGAATTCTCTTCACCATCTTGCGGGGAGGGGCTTGAGCGGGCACATCGGCTTTTCTGTTTTCTCTTGATGACGCTAGAGGCAGCACCTTGCAGTTAAAAATAATGCATATTGAGCCGAAACTTTACAAGTACTTTTGCAAGATAATTAGTCGCTTGGGAATTGTATCATTTCGAAAGAGAGCCATTTTATATTTCTTGTTTTAATTTTTAACAAAAAAGAACTAAATTCCCAAATCCTCTACGTTTGGTCAACGCCGAATTAATGTAGCGCTTTTTGTAAAATTGTCCTGGAAGTACGTCTGCGGCCAATTTGAACTTTCAATGTCTTGGAGGTTTCTGAGAGGCCATCCGGCTACATCGCTAGCCGCCAGCCGCTTTCGTCTGCCTTCCCTTCACCGTCGGCTCTTTTGAAACGCGATGTGTGGGGCGGAAAAGGGCGGTGTTGCCGGATGTCGCCGGGTCTCCCTCATTTCGGCGTAGAGTTCAGACGTTCTTGTAAGTTCAAATTGGCCGAGACTGTATGTTCTCGATAGGTATACTAGACCCTTAATGTATTAAGACATGGTTGAGCAATGATGTTCGCTGGGTCATGCTGAAAATGCGTTTGGTTCTGACTCATTATTGTCTGCACACCCTTTGGACCTTCCTAATTCTCATATTGCCCTAGTTCTTCTATTTCTGACAATTTCGATCAGATGGAAAAGTCGGCCCTAGTCGCAAATGGCAAAGACAAGCATTCAATTATTATGGGGTACTCCTAGTTTGGAGTATCGTGAGTATCGTGAGGGTGAGAATTATTATTATTATCGACTTAGCCAAAAGGCGTTCGCACTCCCTCTACGGGGAACACTCACTCAGATCCCGGGTATCCCGGACACCATAAGGATCTGCCTCGGACGAGACCCTTGCCTTGTTGTCGGGCCTTAGGTGACATTGATGTTGTTGGACGTCCCTGCATTCCCCATGAATTTCCTGACGGTTCGGGCTGCCGCAAGTAGTACCCCTTTCTGCATGGACCTGTAAAGATTAACAGTTAGACCCAGGTCTTTGATGTATAACACCAGTTGTTGACACGATGATTGGAACCGTCTGAACGTTCCCCATTTCCCATTGCCTTCTAATTCGTTCTTCAAAGTCTCTGTACTTCGCGATCTTCTCAGTCTGCTTCACACGCAGATTGTTGTTGTTTGTTTTATCAACTATTGTAAGGTCTGGCCTGTTATGGGCAACTCGTTGATGATCTGTCAGAACTGTACGATCCCAGTACATCTTGTAGTTGCTGTTTTCAAGAACAGGCTACGGTGTGTAGCTGTAATATGGGACCCTCTCTGCCTGCACAAGCAGCAGTTTTTCCGCCAGTTCCTGGTGCAAGATCTTAGCAAGCGAGTCGTGTCGTTCCTTATCTTCCGTTGATGCGAACATCTGACATCCTCCCCATCACATCCAATTGCTTGCTGAGGTCTGCCAATCCTCTTCCTCCTAGTTGACGTGGCAGAGTTGTTCTTTATACGGCGCTACGGGGATGATGTTTATGTGCTTTTGTCAGTAGTGTCCTAACTTTTCGCTGCAGGTTGTTGATGTCCGTGTTGTTCCAATTCACTACTCCGAACGAATAACTGAGTATACGTATTTAAGGCCTTAAACAAATTCCTGCTGTTAAGATCAGTTCGCACTACTTGTCTTACTCTGTTGATGAATTCATTCGTTAAATCGGTCTTCATTGTTCGATGGTCTATCCTTTGAGCTTGTTTCATCCCGAGATACTTGTATGTATCTCCCATGCTCATTGCTTCGATCTCCTGGCCGTCCTGCATCTTATGTGCGCTTTGCTCGAGTCTTCCCCCGACGATGTTAAGGGTGCGGCACTTGTCCAGGCCAAACTGCTTTCCGATGTCCCTGGAGAACTCCTCTACAATTTTAAGCATTTGCGTTAATTGGTTCTTTGTTGCGGCCATCAGTTTTAAATCATCCATATATAGTAGGTGACTCAACTTGATCGCCTCTGCGTTGTTGTTTTTGCTAGCGAAGCCGTATTTCGTAGAGTTGAACCGATGTGATAGGGGGTTCATCGCCATGCAGAACCATAGTGGACTGAGTGAATCTCCTTGGAAAATCCCTCTTCGGATGTTGATTGTGTCGGTCTCGATGTTACTGTTTGCGGTTCTGAGTTGTATCTTAGTGCGCCAGGTTGTCTTAATGTGTTCTAAAAAGGAAACTGTATGATGATCTATTTTATACAGTTTTAAGATACCTGTGAGCCACTCGTGAGGTAGGTACGGAATCAAATGCTTTTTTGTAGTCCACATAAGCCATGTAGAGGTTTCGTTGCTTGGAATGAGCCTCATTTGAGATGACAGAGTCTATAATGAGTGGCTCTTTGCATCCCATTGCGCCCTTCACGCAGCCCTTCTGCTGTATTGCCATGACGTTCTTCCGCTCGCAGTGAGCATATATTCGCTGCGTAAGGCAAAATGTAATTATTTTGTACAGCGTAGGCAGGCAGGTTATTGGGCGGTACTTGGCAGGGTTATCTGTATTCCGCTGGTCTTTTGGTAACAGGTACGTTGCACCCTGCGTAAGAAACAATGGCATTTTCAGAGGATCGAGCAAGTCTTCATTAATTAAGGTAGTTAATAATTGTTCATGCGTGCACCGCAGTTTCTTGATCCAATAATTTTGGAGATGATCTGGACCTGGTGCCTTCCAGTTGTAGGAATTCTTGATGACATTGGAAACCTCCTCGGTTGTGAATTGCTCATGTTGCATCTGGCTGTAGTTCCGGCCTATCTCGCGTTCTTCACTGATCCAGCTTGCACTGACATTGCATGGACCTGGTGTGGCCAGTTGATTTCCCAGAAACCGTCAACCTGTTCTCTGCTAAGGCAACTCGCATGTGTATCATCGGCGCTAGAATTCAAAGTACGGTAGAAACATTTTTATGAGCGTTCAAAAAGACGCCCTGCGGAAACAGAAAGTTTTTGTTTTAATGTATCAAGATATTGTTGAGCAGTGATGTTCGCGGGGTCATGCTGAGAATGCATTTAGGTGCGGCTCATTATTGCCTGCACCGCCCTTTGGATCTTTCTAGTTCTAGCTCCACTGAATATTCCGTCACTTGTCCTATGTCTTTACGGAGAATCTCGATCTTCCGATTTAGTCGCATCTCCCATTGAGCCATTCGTGGATCTTGGCTCCCATTACAGTGATGATTGCTGTTGCGGCACAGTAGATTACTATGTGCATTATGTTCTAATGTCGGTGTAACTGAAACATAATTTGGTAAAATTCAGTGGGTCTGTGCCTTCGTATCGCAATACTGCCTTTCTCAGTTGTGTGTCCAAGCTTTCAAAGTGTCCTTCGTTATCCGATTCCCGATTCTCAGTTGTTCGTTCTGCCGCTTCGGTTTCTTGACTTTCCGCATTGTTGTTGTCTATGTCTATGTGTTCACGAGGGGCTCCTAATCTCTATGCCCAAGTTTATTATTACATTAGTAGTCTCGCTACACCCGCGTCCATCTCCGCGCTGGCCGTCCCCTCGTTACGCGAACGAGTGTCCGGACGTCGCGTCGTGCAAAATCAAAATGGCAAAGGCAAATAGAAATAGTGTACAGGATATTTTGAAAGGGAACTTTTTAAGTCTTTCATTGACAGAGAAAGTTGAAATAAAACTCTTGGGAGACCAACTCCAGATTTACAATTATCTCAACCAGGAAAAGCTGCTCCTATGTCAACAGTCGACGGTGCTTTTCGACTATCAAGAGAATAAAGACATTTTTAAGAAATTCCATGAATGATGAACGCCTTAATTCGTTATCAATGATGTCTGTAAATAAAAACTTTGAACATTGTTAGGGAATTTATAAGTAAAACACAATGTGTATATTTTTATTTGTTGGCATTAATATATTTAAAAATTTAAATTAAATTCTACGCGCGTAAAATGTTCGCCCGCCATTGCGCATGCGCGTGGATAGTACCAAAAGTGGCCGAGGAAGAAGACTCGAGTTCGAACGCGCCGGGAACGAGGTGGACAAGATCGCGTCGCTCGCAAAAATATTAAATTTTCATCGCACACAAGCAAGACAACCGGCGATTTGCAAAAGAATCAAGAGCCAACGGGACGTCCCGCACTTGTATTTTGAAGACCCTTCATGACTCCAAGACTCCAAGAACACGTAAAAAGGTAGGCGAACATCCGAAATTTATTTGATTCGTTTTCAATTCTTCCTTTCGCATTTTTCACCTTTTCAACCTCAATTTCGCAACGAACCGCGGTCCTATGAAACAGTCCTACTACTTTCCATAACATACATAATATCAGCAACTTTCACTAAAAAGTTATAGCACATTTTATTTTGGAGAAAAACAGAAGACTAGATTTTACGTATAAAATATAAACATTAATAAGTAATAGTGTGTTAGCGTTAGATAGTGCCAGTGTGCAATATAAAAAATTAAAAACAATAATTCTGTACCCGTGCCTGCACTAACTAATTCAAAGCTTCAAAACAAAGGTGAGTTTTGAGTTTTTAACTAAAGTTTTTAGACCGAAGTTTTTACGTAGGTCAATTTACTATTTAATTTTTATATAATAAACACTGAGAAGGGGTAAGCAGGCTTTAAAATTTCAATCCGAAGTTGTAAAAAAAGAAAATGAAACGATGGGTGCTCAATTGACAATTATTGCATACATGATTAAATAAATTTTTATAGATCGGGATCTAGCGACCTTTTTTAATGACCAAAACCACAAAAGCTGAAATTTTTTCATAAGCTTTATTTGGTATCACTAGTAAGCGAATGTACCTCCAGCTGGCGCACTTACTGGCGGTGTAGCCTCCCACACAGATAAAATAATAATACAAAAAAAGTTATACATCAAAAGCTAAAACTTTGTTAACATGTAGATTATGTTATAATTAAATGAAAAAACGTATCCAGCCGAATTTAGAGTGGGGGACTGTGCTCCAGCTTTTCATGTAAAGAAGTGAAAAATATGCGCTGAGTAAACTGATACCTACCGTAAAAGCTGAAATTTCGTAAACTAATAGTTCGGTCAATAACTTGAAGGAAAAAACATCCAGCTTTATATTTTAGTGAGGGTAAAGTGCCCAGCTCATGCAGTGAAGGACGCTGCGCATCGGTAAGTGCTCATGCGCGTTGTATCTTTGACTGCATCGGCTGTACCCTTTTCCCTCACTAAATGTAAAGCTTCATTCAAGTTATTAACTGAACTATTAGTTTACGAAATTTCAGCTTTTTCGGTATCAGTTTACTCAGCGCATATTTTTCACTTCTTTACATCAAAAGCTGAGGAATAATCCCCACTCTAAATTCGGCTGGATACGTTTTTTTATTCAATTATAACATAATCGACATGTTAATTAACAAAGTTTCAGCTTTTGCGGTAGGTATCAGCTTTTCTGTATTATTATTTTAAGTGTGTGGGAGGCTGTCGCAGCTACACTCCCCGGAAGCTGCAGGTCCATTCACTTACTAGTGATACCAAATAAAGCTTAGGAAAAATGTTCAGCTTTTGTGGTTTTGGTCATTAAAAAAGGTCGCTGGCTCCCGGTCTATTATCTCAAGGGCCTAACAAGTGAAAAATGATTTTTAAAGTTGTCAACTTCATCCTTAATATCAAACAATTTACAGTCGTCTCGCGTTTACTTTTCTGTTATAATAATTATTAAGCAACTATTAATTATAATTAAGCAGAATCAAGTACTTCGAAAAGGTTGATATATGTCCAAACGAAATTGCGGCAACTGAACCCCAAGTGAGGTACTGAACTTTGTTAAAAGCCTAGGTTGAGTAGGGTCATTCACAAAACATCTAGGTAATTATACCGTAAACACAACCAATTATTTATTAGCTGACACAAGTGGTAGAGTAGGATTGTTTACTGAACGACTAGATTCACACTAACCTGTAACACGCTGGCATAATTATTGAATATAGGAACATTCTCATTTATTTCAACACTGGCGTAGATAGTAATTACGAAATTATTATCTACTGATATAAGGGTATTTCCCTGGCAATTGTGTGCCATAAGTGCTGCTTCTAAATACAACCCTCTCAAGCATTGCCTTTCGGGATTTGTTACTGGAATATTATTTGGTGGTCTAATTTCGAATGTATTGACATCTAGTATTCCGCAGATTTTTTGAACCAGCTCATTTTGCACGTCTGTTGGTTCTAACATGTTCATCTTGAATAGGACCTGCTCTACTTGAATAGCATATCGTCGGTAAATCGATTTGTTTTTTCTAGCCGCAAGATGGTGTTCTAACTGGTTAATTTTTCCAAAAATATCGGGCTTATACTTTCGTAATAAGAGGCAACGTAGTGCAAAAATAACTTGATCATTGTTTGCAATACTGTTTCCATTCAAGTTCAAATCTTCTATGCTTTCACATTCTTCAAATGAGTGAAATTTTCCTGAAAGTAAATGTATAAAAATAATATATTATAAATTAAATGTTATTAGAAAAACGCTAACCACTACATTGCGGATTACAAACTATAGCTGTTTTACATCCAGTGCAAAATTTAACCACATCAGTGGAAATATTTCTGAAACATCTGAAACATGCCAATGGACCATCCAATTGTGATCCGATTAATGTAGGTTCTTCCTTGAGTATTAACTCTCCTTGCTTTATTTTTCTACTTGCTGCCATATAACTGAAAATTAGAATAATTATAGATGATATTTTTGGCTGGCTAGCTGGCAGGGCCGTAGATAAGGGGGAGGTTGTGGTCTCAACCCCACCCCCCACCCCTATTTAAAAAGTGGAGGAAATAGGTCATGGTAATGTAATTTTATAATTTTGCAAGTTTCAGTTAAACTATTTGTCCTTAAAATTTCTAAAAAATTCGCTTGCGGCGCATTTTAATAAACAAACACCTCCTTTTAAAACCTGTTTTAAAAAATCAATTATCCTATTTATGGGCCAAGCAGGAAATGAATTTATACGAGTATATGTGTCTATAGACATGATAATTTATAAAATGTGGGAAGAAATTTATAGGTATTGACTTATACCTATTTTTATTTCCACTTTATTCAAGAAGTTTTAAGTAGGTACCTGTGTTTTCTGTGAAGGAAAAAGATTACATTCCACTAGTTGACTTACGTAATATTCTTTAATAATATTTAGGTTACTTGGACATTTCTCTTTCATTTACATTGTGTGAACTTGAAAATTTTTAAAATTTTCTGCTGCGGAGCAATTGTTATTTTTTTTTTAAATTTGTACCCCCCCCCCCCCCCCCCCCCCACCGACAAAATATGTCTACGGCCCTGCTAGCTGAAACAAACTTATAACCTCGATTAGGTAGGTATAACTCAACTCGATATAGTAAGTTACCTTATTGTGTATTGAAATCTGTATATAATTTTAAAAAACTGTTGTTTGCGAAATAAAAAAGAGTGGGATATAGTGGCTTCTCCTTGGATGTACAGGCGCGGCCCTTGAAATCGTTCCAATACGTGCGGTCGCAAAGGAGTTTCACGTTCAACTGACAACGTTGCAATTACCCCTCTCCTCTCTCACGATTTGACACCCAGCCATAACCTCAAAGGCGTAGGTGACGGCAAATCTAACATCTTATTACACGATTGCCTTACGCGACATTGCCAGTTACAGTGCGAAAAACAGTAAATTCGGCGCCGTTAGGTTCGCCTTACTTTGCCTGAATATTAGTGGAAAACCTTACAATCCTGCCCACGGATATTGGCGGCTTTTTAAAGTCGTTTGACAACCTCTGATAGAGCCGTTCTAAAAATCGAAGGAAGTGGTAAATCTCTTAATTGGGTGTCGTTACTTTCCTCCGCTACCAAAAAGAACCTCGAAAATCCGATATGTAAGAGAATGACGGCTGTAGAATCGACGAAACCGACGGAAAATCCTCTGAAACCACTCTTGGAAATTGCGTGTTTTTTCTTATTTCTCGATTTTTCGGGGGCCCGGGAAGCATCATAACCTCACCCGAAGACTCCGGAGAAGCTTTAAAAATTCAAATTAAATCAAAGTCTTGGTTCGCGGCTAAGATAAAGAAGTGTAATAAACCAATGTAAAAAACACTACGAGATTGTTCTACAGCGAGCGCGTAAAGGTTGGAATAAATTCGGCAAAATGTACTGTGCGAGGGAAAAAAAAAACGCTTCGACACGCCTGCTAAAAAATTTAACTGAGCAAAAAATAAGCACTACAATGATGTAGGTACAGTCCTTTAATAAAGAAATGTCTTACGTAAAATTTAAAATTTATGAAAAAAATATTGTTATGCAATCTATTATTATTATTTGAGTACCTATACAAGAAAAGTGCGTTCTTTTAAATGAATAAAAACATATATAGATGACGTCATAGCTTGGTTAGTAATGACGTCACAAGAACGACAAATATGTCAAAATATGCCCCTTTCAAAATTATGTTGGACGTGTCGAAGCGTTTTTTTAATCGTTCTGTACAACATTTTACCGGATTTGTTCCAACCTTTAGTGCTCGCTGTATAATAACACATTCAAACTTATACCTTATTTAAAACTCCTGCCCGTATCAAGCTCACCGGTTGACCAGGGGCGGAGATAGGGCTCACCGGGAAAATAATAATTTTATAAAAAAAATACCTAATGTAATACTCGGTGTACGATTAAAAAGTAAAATTTTTAGATAGGTACCTACACAATTTATTTGGCAACATATTTGGATACTTGTTTTGTATTGGCTACCATTTTGCAGTAAATGTGAAAGTAAATTGTTGTACATTATTTTCCCAAAAAACTTAATGTTAATTGACAAGGGTAGCAGGAAATCTTTTGTACGACCTGAAGTCGCTAGAAAATACTATAAAAATAAAATAATAAAAGACATGTCCAGGATTATCACGGCACATGGGAGTTCCATAGAACATTTCTCTACGAGCATAGACTGCTCGAAAATATTTTAAAAAGAGGACAATTTTGTTATCTGATATTTTACATATTCGATTTTCATGATTATTTTGACGGCTTGTTAGGCCTTGATAATTTAGAACTGCTAGACATAGATGTAAGAATTAAAAAACGTATATTGGAAACTCCAAATATAGGAATAAAAATATTAACTTATAACATTTCTAATGATTTTGACTCTTTTACTTCTCCCTGTACGAATTGTATGGTAGTACAGAAGAGAACCGAGGAAATAATCAAATTATATGTTAAAAATATTGAAAAAGGTGTTTCAATTATCCCTTATACAAAAATTCCAAATTTAGAAATAGGTACCGCAATGCGTAACCAAAGCAAAAAATGTAGTAGCCGTATGCACAATATTAAACCTTAACAAAAAAATTATAAGAATTAGTAATTTAAAACCTTTGCAAGTGCAAAAATTAGATGAATAAGAATAATTATTTGTACCAAGTGCAAAATGTAATAATTTAAATAATTTTAACGCGGATAAAATTAAGTTTGATATTTCAAAACTTTGTACAGAACATATGAACCAAGAAGAAAAACAAGCAATTGTAAATTTAATTAAAGAATACTCTGACATTTTTCATATTGAAGGTACTAACTTAACCATAGACTTAACGTTTACGAGTAAAATAAAACATAAAATTCGAACTAGTGATGAATACCAGTTTATTCTAAATCATGTAGATACCCTGAAGTCCATAGAAAAGGACTACAATCCCAAATTGAAAAAATGTTAGATCAAAATCACCCTGGATAGTGACAAAAAAGCTATTCGCGTCAGGACAACGCAAATGGCGCATTGTTCTAAATTAGAGTAAGTCAAATGAGAAAACAATAGGAGATCGATACCCCTTACCAAATTTTAACAAACTATTAGATAAGTTAGGAAAATGCCAGTATTGTACCATACTAGATTTGGCTTGAGGTCTATCTAGGCCATATTGTTACACCGGACAGCATCAAGCCGAATCACGATAAAATTCAAGCAAAACAAAATTATTATCCTCTCCCTAAAAATGCTAAACAAATTAAAGAATGTTTAGGCCTACTCGGTTATTACCGAAAATTTATTAAAGAATTCGCAAAATTGCCTAACCTTTAACAAAATGCTTGAAAAGGGACTCAGTAATAAATTCACAGGATCCGGAATATACATATACACATATATATAATGTTTTAATATGTGCAAAAAAATATCAAAATTTCTAAGAAACTTTTATTTTAACAACTGACGCTAACAATTTCGCGTTAGGCGTAGTATTGTCCCAAGAAAAAATAGGATCAGATTTACCAATAGCCTATGCAAGCAGAACTTTAAATCCATGGGAAACGAACTATAGTACTATCGCAGAAGAAGTATTGGCTATAATTTTTGGCGTAAAATATTTCAGACATTATCTTTTTGGCGGGAAATTTGAAATTGTAACGGATCACACACCGCTAAAATGGTTGTTTTCATTAAAAGAACCAAACCCTAAACTCGTAAGATGGAGGTTAAATTAGAGGAGTACGATTACGAAATAGTCTATAAAAAGGGAATTTTAAATAAAAATGCCGATGCTTTATATCGAATCCAATTAAACGCTAACGAAACTATTACTACTTTAAAATCAAAGGATCAAAACCATAGATAGTCAAAAGCATTGTTGAAACCGTCCGCAAAAAATCCTGCTACACCAATTTTCAAACAAATTAAAACAGATAAATTGTAATGTCTTACAATTCTTAGGACTCGATACTAAGTTGAAGTATAGGTATCTTAATTTAGTTATTAGTTTTTATGTAAAATTTTATGCAAAATATTTGGTGTTGCGTGCGGAAATTTCAACAATGGTTCTGACAGTCTATGTAGAGCTTGGTCGATGTCAAAACTAATCAAAACGAAATTGATGAAAATAGTTTTGATTTAAGCAACAATAACGAATACAGGGAAATTAAAAATATTACAACTTCTATAAGTAATACAATATCCGAAATTAACAAAGATTTATTCGATATGCCATGCCAAGTATTCTTTGGCACACTGTGTATCTGCCGATTTCGCTATAAACGCAGGAATAGCAGTAACTTTCAAAAGTAAGTTTAATAATGTCTCTAATCAAAATGAATATTTAATGTCCCCATTATAATTTTAAAAGAAATGGCTCGTGGCATATGGGACAAAATGCTCTGGTAATAGGGTACTTGACGAAATTTTACAAACTTGATAAAACAATTCCTGGGCACTTGCCTAAGACCCTGCAATTATTTAAAAAATATATATTTACGTAATTAGCAAGTTATTAGACTTTCTTTGAAATTTGGCGGGAAAGCGCTTATGACGTCACAAGTGTTTTATAACGGCAATTTGGCAACATAGCGATACCAATGTGTTCTGAGACATAACCTTATTCGGCAGTGAAAGTTGCAAGGAAAGTTGAAATTTCAAAATTCTAATTAACCTCAAACTTCCAGACTTATGATGCCCCGTGAAACCACTTTTAGCGTTGATTGAACAAACGTTGCCAAATACGCGAATATTTCCCCCATTATTGGTACCTAAATATTTATAGTATGTTCCGCATACAGATATTTTAACTAAAGTGTTACGTGGCAGAGATGAAGGATATAGTTTCCAGCGTGTGCAGCATAAACAGACACCATTTTGATATAGAGGAGTCAATATACGGAACATATTCGTAATAAAAAGTCTTTATGTGAAAAAAGTTGTGTATGCAATTGCGTTAGTTAAAGCTCAAAGGTTTCAATACACTAAGTAACGGATATGCATAGGCAAGCTGGAGATACTTGAATAGAAAACTGCAATTTGCCTTTGTTCCACGAATGATTGCAAACGGGCACCGGCAACGTTACAGTTCCATTTCTCCCGAGAGGCACAGAGTTTCCACGTTTGGCGTTCTGGACAATAGAACGACGAAACTGTAGATTTCAGCCTGAACAAAATTGTTCAACTTTGTCTTTAATTATCATAAAAAATAAGGGTTAAAAGCCATTGTTTCATTTATTAGGTGTTATGTTGGTGCATCTACTGTAAACAGAGTACAATTATTTCAGAGCAATTAAAAATATTGTCAAGTACCCTATTGGCAACACCAAACTAGTTTCCAATATCTAATGGAAATTATGTATGGGTCTTTCGGAGGTGCGCAGACCACGACAGGTACCTGTTTCGGGCTTGTTGGCCCTCATCAGGCAGACGGAGCGCACCTCACCGAAAAACCCAGATTTGGTTCGAGGCAGCCACATGCACATGTCTTTAAAGAAAAACACCGCTATGGCCAAGAGCGCTGGACAAATAATGTGGATTCACAGTATTGCTCCTAAATAGCTTTATCCGTGTGATTTACTAATTGTCCTACACTCACTGGGATTACTACGGTTTTCTAGGGTTTTCCGTAGTACTTGAGCGAATACTATCCTAGTTCTATTGGGAAAAAAGTCGGCCCTAGCCGCAAATGGCAACGAAGACAAAATAATAGTAATTGCCCCCCTCCTCCGCACAAGCATGTGGTTGCTTCTGGGGTACTCCTAGTTTGGAGTATTGTGAGGGTGAGAATTATTATTATTATTATATGTCGATCGACCGGTCGATATATACACACTCACATTGGTTTGGTTTTGGCAGTACCAGCTAGATGGCGTTGGATGGTATTTCTTTTAAAATGTCCCTAATTTAAAATCACAAAGCAAATATGTCGGTGAAGTCGCAATTTTAGAGAACGATAAAGAACCTGCTATCTCATTACAAAAAATTCACAGACCTCGCCTCTTACGCAAGTATCTTAAGTGTATTAAAATTACCAGGTACAAATTAATAAGTTTAGATTACATTGATTTTTTTTTTCAACTAGAAAGACACGTAAATTTTGTATTTTTTTAAATTTAATAAAAATATCATACCAATAAAACTAATTTTTCATTCAAAAAATACATATACAGGGTGAGTCATAAAAAATGGCACATAGTGCAACCGCATATATTTTGGGCCGAAATATTACGATTGCGGCTAATATGCCATATAGAAATGTTGTTTGTTTAAGAGATACAGGACGTTGAAGTTTTTTCTTTAAAATTGTATTTTGGCTACATCTCCCAACATAATTAAGCTGCTGAACTGAAATTTGGCACTGCTATGTTTTTGAAGATGGATAATAAGCTGAAAATGTCAATTTCTACGTATCTCACAGAGGGCGCCACTTGCGCTGTTTATGGTCGTGCTTTTACTCGTAACTTTTTTGAGGTTATCTTGTTGGTCCTGCACGTCCATGGTTTTAGTGCATCTTTTTATTCGGCAACAAAGAGGAACTCTTGTTTCATAACGATCAAATCAACCGTTTGCGTTGAAATTACCAAAACGTGCCCCAAAACACCTGTTGACTTCAATATTCGAAAATAAAAATTTTCACCTACTGCTTTCAAATGTTACAGATCAACTGTACATTGAAAGTGTAGAAAAAAACGCCAAATGAACATCCCAAAAACATTTTATTAAACATTAAATATTAAAACGTAAACTCTAAAATTTGATTAAACACATTCATATTATCATATTTCATCTAATAATTACAACCGTAATTAAAAACTTCAATATTTTTAACAGTTAAATTTAGATCATCATTCATACAATAATTATTTAAAATTTATCGTCGAGTTTAAAAATGCAATTATATGTATACCTAATACATGATGTTCTAAAAAAATACTTGGGTAGGTACTTTTTTCCCACAGTGAACTATTGCTTAATTGTTTCAGCTAATAAAATATCCTGATGATTTAGAAGAAACCTAATTTAGGTACCTACTAACATTTTTGTTCGAAAAGGTGGGGTACAAAATATGATGATTCTCCCAGTACATTAAAGGTAAAATCACTAAAAGCGGTTAAAAAATATAAAATAATTATTCATATTCATATTATATTAAAAAAGGTGCTACTATAATTTGACTCGCAATGTATACATTTGCCAATAAAAAAACTTGTGGGTGATGCGCGTTTTTGTCACAAAGAAATTTCTACTTATAACAATAAGAAACATAAACAAAAGGGAACATAATATTTAAAGAATACAGGGAGATTCATTGTTGAGTTCAAAAATTTTAAAGCCTATTTTCGAGTTTTGTCCTAATTTCATAAAAACATATTTTTATATAATGCACAAAGTTAAAAAAAAGTTTAAGAATAGTATCTTAAATATTTTAGAGAATTAATTAACATTATATACCCAATAGGCAATCACACCCTAAACGTCATGCCAAAAAATTGTACACAAAAAAATTGACACCTTTTTTTATTATGCCTTTTATTTAAAAAAATGTATTTTCATAAAAAGCTCTGCTTGGTAAAAAAAAGATTACGGAAAAAAATGTATTCTCTTACGGGGAGCATAAATAGTAAGTAAAACTCTTTAAAAAAGTTGTGTAAAATGTGGAGAAGCCCAAAATTTTCTATTTTTGACTTGAGTTCTTTCGGAAATGGTTAATCCGAACAAAAAATTATAAGCTTTATCTATTAGTAGGTACATATTTTAGCAATTTCGAAATTTCTTGATTATTTTTCTCCTTTTTTGTGCTCTCTTTACAACATATTACCGTTGACTGACGTATTTATAAGACTTCTCCCGGCTATGGCTTCATTGCCTGGAAAACAGATGGCGCCGATGGCTAACAATGTATTTTGCATTGTATTTTGTCTCTGGAAAGCGCATGGTGAGCCAAAAAGTGTCAGACCTGACATCCGTGAGCAGTCTTTATTAATACGTCAGTCCACGATATTACACTTCTCTGTTGCATAATCTTATTTGTGTAAGTACCAATCAAAGCATTTTATGACGAGACATTTTTTTATATAACGCCATTTCTGTAGAACTTTTTTGTACAAGCTGTATATAAAAAATGTGACGCATGAAGTTACCAATCCATCTCAAATGCATTTGTTTTTTTTTTAGTTACAGCTTATTCCTCGTCATTCTTAGAAATGCCATCCAAATTTGAAGTATCAAAAGATGTTTCCGTCGAAGAATATGTTTTTTTTCATGAACAATATGCTTTTTTAAAGTAAAAACGGATTGCTTTTTACGTTCTAAACGTTTAAATGGCAGATGAATCAAGCAGTTTACCTCGGTGTCCAAAGAAATGCCGCTTTTATTGATTTTAAAACCAGCAACTGCGACAATAAAATTAACGCGTGCATGAAAGTTGAAAGGAAGAACCAAATCCTCTCCATTGGAAACTTCTAATGTATTATCGTCCAATATTTGTGCGATCGGCAAATTCACTTCACTGTTTGACTGATTTGAATTATAAACTGTTACTCCAAACACTGCAGGAGCAATTTCGTCGTTTAAAATTTTGGTCGCTGTTAAATATTTCTCCTTATTTTGACGAAAACGGATCATGGAATTCTTGAAATTCTCATCCATCATGGCCAAAGATTTTGTCAGTTCCCGTTCCCAGGCGTTCAATAAAAGCCTTAAATGTAGCATATGAATTTTTGTTCCACCAATGGTTACTTGTTGGAAGCAATAATGATACTCTATGTTTGGCTTCCAAAGCTGCCAAACTAGGTATATTTATAAGATCAACTGACTTACCTGTAAGGAAGTTTGAGCTGAATTATACTGCAGTCTCATCCGATATTACAAATACTAATTTAGTTTGCTTCACTCTGTACAAACGCCATACAAGCGTTTAAAGAAAGGTGTTTTTTGTCCCAACCGCCGCCAGTCACCTGATCGTCGCTAAAATCCTTCTCAGGCCTTATTTTGTGATAGATCGTTAAGGGTGGGGATCAGGGAGGGTTTGTAATAATCGGATGAGACTGCAGTATAATAATTCAGCTCAAACTTCCTTACAGGTAAGTCAGTTGATCTTATAATTATACTGCAGTCTCAACCTTCATATTACAAATACTAATGTAGATGTTTAAAGAACAAGAACGATCTATCAACACTGATTCAAAGATATTTTGAAAACAGATGCACTTTTACTAACGTACTATAGGTAGGTAGGTACACGTATGTCCACGTCCACCAGTTGAGCAATATGCTGAGAAATCGATAATAAGATTTCCTACCTTGAGGCAGTTGGAGTTCTCATGTATCTTTTATGGGACTCCGAAGCCTCAAAAGCATACCATCCTTTACTACACTAAAAACTTTGATATGGTGGGTATGAGCGAAACCTGGCTCAATACAAAATACTTATTATAATATGGAAATTTAGTAATCCCCAATTATGTAATGCAAAAATAGTAGATAACATACTTTTTATGTCACATTCCCTCTATTTAGTTTACCATCGGATCAGCGGATCCGTAAACTGAAGTTAATAAGATTCGCACAGGGAGAAATGTCTAATAATAAAGAAAAAATGAAATGCAATATTTATAAGGAGCCAGACTTTGTGCATAATATAGATCCTTTTTCTAAGGAGAACTTATGTGTTGGAAAATAGGAAAAAAGGAGAATTTGGTCCCGACGTTATGTCTTCTTTTTACTGTAATCATATTGAACACAATCTACGATACTGTCCAGACTCCTTGAATGCCCCTATGTGCTATCAGGCTGTGGATTTATATATACCTACCAAACAGTGGCGCTTACGAGAATATTTATGTTAGGTTATATATTTATAAATTATGCCTCCTTGTTGTATATAATTATTATCTGCTAGTTCTCCATTGGGGAAATCGGTCGTAGCCGTATACAGTTATATTTAATTTTTAATTGGGTTTTTCGCCACCAAACTGATTGAAAGACAACTTTTTCAAGTTGCCTCGAAAATTCATAAATTCTTAACACTAAATGAACGAAACATTAAACGTGTAACTCAAAAAAAAAATAACTTCAACAAATTTGTTTTCTGAGCTTTCGTAGGATAAATCTTCTATATAAAATATAAAACATGTTCTTGAGAAGAATAGTTATCCTATGGAATTTGTTGAGCAAGTTTTTCAGGATTGCCAACAAAATAACAATGCTAATAGAATTAGAGAAATAAATCTGGTGGACCGACCAGTAAATTTAATAATTCCTTATATTCCTGGACTGTCAGATAAGCTAAAACGTATAGGCAATCGTTTTAATGTGAGAACAGTATTTAAAACCAAAAATACATTAATATCGATGCTAGTTAAAACAAAACCATTTAATGAGTTACAAAGTTCAAAAAATTGCATTTATAAAATTCCTTGTGAATGTGGAAAGTTCTATGTTGGGGAGACTTGTAGGCCATTTAACGTTCGTTTAAAAGAACATAAAAATTATATCAGGCAAAATCAAATTTCGAAGTCAAAAATATGTGAACATTCCTTTAATAACAATCATAGGATATTGTGGGATAGTTCCAAACCAATTCTAAAAGAAGAAGTAGGAAATAGACGAAAAATTAAAGAATCTGCATTTATTCTAGGGAATACGGGCAACTGTGTTGCTGAATGTTCAGTGAAATTCAGTAAAATATTATTGCCACTTATTCAAAGAGAAGTTAGTATAGATAATTAGATAAAACACAGGGTACAATATCAGGCAGGTGGCTAGGCTATTGTTTCTGTTGTCATGACATTTTAACCTGAAATTTATTAATCTGTCACTTCACTTTGACGTGACATGATCTTTGAGAAAGGAGGAAGATTTATCCTCCGAAAGCTCAGAAAACAAATTTGTTGAAGTTATTTTTTTTTGAGTTACACGTTTAAAGTTTCGTTCATTTAGTGTTAAAGAATTTATGAATTTTCGAGGCAACTTGAAAAAGTTGTCTTTCAATCAGTTTGGTGGCGAAAAACCCAATTAAAAATTAAATGGATCTGTTTGCGCCACAAATAAATTTTAGAAAATATCGTATACAGTTATGTACTTGTCTCCTTTCCTTCTTTGTTCCTATATTTTTTTTGTAAAAATGTAATCTGCAGGTAAGGAATTTGATCTTTCAGTAATGTCTTGCAATTATTTATAAAAATTATCGTTTTATTATCGGATAGAAGTAGGGCCTCTGTATCTGCCAGAGATAAATTTGATCGTGAGGCCTTGTCCATACCTGCTTTTCACTGTAATGTAATAACATTGTTGGTTAAATGAAGAACGTGGAGTACGTGTGTCCTACAGGGTGAAAAAATTTGGTTGGCCGCGCAGTTATGTGCTTACTCCTTTATTTTTTACCATATTAATTATTATTGGGTAAGTGTGGAGTTCACGTGTATCCTACAAGAACAAAATTTAGTCGTGAAGTCATGTGACTGCGCCCCTTTTTGTTGTCATATTATTGGATAAAAAATGTGAGGTCCATGTGTCCTCCAAGGGGTAAATTTGGTTACAACTATGTGTCTGCTCCCCTTATTGTTACCTTGTTAGTTTAGCTTCACTCAATCTATTCACTCAATACTATTGTAACAAAACATAAATCGTCCAAAATTGCACCTTGTTAGTTGAGTTTTTCTTGAAACTAGCTGATTACGACCGAAAAGGGTCCATAACTAAAAATATCACGTTTAGATGGTAGGCAAACAATTCTAAAGTCAAATATGGCACAGCGAAAAAAATTAAATTTATTAGTTTTTATATTTTTTTCAAAAAATCAAAAATTTATGGTTGCCAGAATTTTTGTCTGAAAATTTGCACATAGGGGTAAAATAAAATTCCAAGCAACTTTTTTCGATAAAATCACAAATAAAGCGTATTTTGGCAATTTACTTAATTAAATGTTTGTAAATTTTTGACAGGTATGTCAAATGACGTCACGATATTTAATGATCTCATTTCGAATCTTTTTGGAAGCAGAGATGATCGCCACAGAGTAGTTTCATCTTAGCTCAAAAATAAGAAAAAATCCCTTATGGTTCCAATTTTTTGGCGGGCACTGTACATAGTGTACATGCTTATAATTTTTAATATTAACAATTTTTCTTCTTGCGACTCCTGAGACCTAGAATTTGAGCGAGGGCGCTATGCGCTTCAAAAGTCAAATTCAGATGTGAAATCCCTGTTCAAAAGTTACCTACCGGGTCTCAGGGGTCTCGAGTGTCTCGACACTCGACATCGTGTTTTGAGTTACCAGATACTTACTAGAGGGCAAGGTTAGTAACTAACCTTGACTAGAGGGCACTTCTAGTCCACTACGGTCTAACTACGGCCAAATTTAAGGGTCCGAACCGTCCGAACCGTGCGCCCATTGGTAAATCCGCCACTGATAATATACACAGAGCTTTGACTCCTTCCTGGGGTTCTTTGTTCAAAGATTCATACTTCGATCCCCTACAACTTTTATTAGGGTCATTTTGCTCTAAAAAATGCTTAGGAAACCACCCAATTGCGCAAATCGTACCAGGAGTTCGGAGTGTGACCATTTGGATTTTTTTTTTTTGCAAAACTGACATCTTTATTGGGCTAAAGTGAATTTATCGCTAGCAAAGGCATACGATTGGTTAAGGAACTACCTTATGGATACAAGCAGTATGAGGGAAATAAGCCATATATACAGAAACGAATAAAATAAGTTTAGGTTTTCATTACCCATTTAAACCTATCGTCCTTTTAAAAGGACGCTGTAAGCATACTCATCCCAGCGAGGTACGCCATTTAAAATTTAGATGGCACCACTAAAGTCCAACGGACAATAATATTGACAATACAATCTGTACACTGGCATTTGCAATTTATAAAGTTTTTAAGTGATTTTCTCAGCTGTTTTTGACGGCATTTTGCTCCAGCTTCCAATGGATAATTAGAGGTAAGTTTTCTAAATGTCGCAAATACTTTTTATTAGTTTTTATATATTTTTTACTTTACATAGAACTTTACTGTTGCATAAATTACACATAACCTTACTTTTAAGTTGATTGTTAATTTAGTACGTGGCTAAAAATAACTCTGTCCTTTTAAAAGGACGGTAGGTTTATGTACTACTTTCGATTGTTTTGTTTTTGTTTTTTCAGTTTTTGTAAAAAGCCCCTTACTTTGGCTGAATTACTTGAAGAAATTGAACGACGCAGATATTCCAGACAGTATAACAATTTTTCCACCAAAAAAAGCGAATGAAGATGGCGACACTGACGAGGATTCGGGGGATGAAAATGTAGTTGAGATGAATAATTTGACCGGATCTCAGCTAAGAGCTGAATGTCGTAAATGTAGCTTCTAATGCTTTATTGGTATTTCCGCTAAACAAGATAAAAATATTCTCCCAATCCGATAAAAAAACATATATGTAGATCAGCCAAAACTTATAAAATTCTGCAACGAAAATAGGGGAGGTGTAGATAAGGGCGACCAAAATCTTAGTGAGTATAGAGTGGCAATAAGAGGAAAGAAATGGTATACCTACTTAGTGGATATCACGAAGGATGATCCTCGCGTCACAATGGTCGACAATGGAAATTACATTGTCCATCATTGCGAGCAGGGATTATCGTTCGTGATATCTAATATACTCTCCATTATTTGCTCATTGCATAGATATGGCTATGCAAAACGCTTGGCGTCTTTATAAAAGCAATTATGGCAAATTGGACCAATTGGAATTTCGAAGGTCAGTAGCGACAGAGTTATCTACTGGAAACATACAAACGAATAACTAAAAAGGGTCCCTCAAAACCTCCCAAAAATTACTTGTATTATAAAACGAAAGTCAACGGCGTTGCTTTGTATGTATAAAAAAGCCAATTTTATATGCCGTAAATGTCATGTTGGTCTTCAAACAGTTCACACAGTATCACAGAGTATCACAGTTTAATAACGGTTTAGGAAAGGAGTTCGCTAATTTTATGTTCTCCATTTTTTAAAATAAAGTTTATAATTTCTTTAACCGTGTCTTATTCTAATCTAATAGTACCTACCTAGTATATAGCCCTACCGTCCTTTTAAAAGGACACTCTATTTCGACCTAATGCAAAACTTCAAAAAATTTTAAATTATTTTTATCCTACTTAGTTTAATGTATGCAAAGAAAATTTAAAGAAAAAAATAAATATTTAGAAAAAAAGTAGTTTCATAGGATTAAATGGGTTAAGATAATTCAATTTTATTGAACAGTGATTGGTTGATAAGCAAGTGCCTATTTGCCAAAGTATGCATTTTTTCTTTACAATTCGCAATACAATTTGCAAAAACGTATCACAATTTGGAATTGAATTATCTTAACGAAAACCAAAACTTATTTTATTCGTTTTAGTACCTACATGGCTTAAATAAAAGCTTGTTTTTAAAGTTTTCTTATTTTCAATTTTATTTTGTGCTTTTTGGTACCTATTTGATTCCCATGTCAGGAGGGTGGTAAAGAAATTTAGTCCGCCATCTTGGGGCGGCCGCCATATTGGATTTCGAATGAAGTCATTCACCTTATTGTTTTCTACCCGTCGAGCCCTTTCATTATTTGATATCCATGTTGGGTATCAAATAGGTAATCCGCCATCTTGGAGCGGCGACCATATTGAATTTAGTGTGACGTCACTAACTTTATCCTTTTCTACTCTTCAAGCCCTTTCATTTGATACTCATATTTAAGGGGGTTGAAAAGAAAATGTAATCTGTCATCTTGGAGCAGCGACCATATTGAATTTAGTGTGATGTCACTAACTTTTTCGTTTTCTACTCTTCAAGCCCTTTCATTTGATACCCATATTAAGGGGGTTGACAAAAAATACATCCTCCGCCATCTTGGAGCGGCGGCCATATTAAATTTAATGTGATGTCACTAACTTTTTCGTTTTCCACTCTTCAAGACCTTTCATTTGATACCCATATTAAGGGGGTTGACAAAAAATACATCATACGCCATCTTGGAGTGGCGGCCATATGGAATTTAGTGTGATATCACTAACTTTTTCATTTTCTACTTTTCAAGCCCTTTCATTTAATACCCATATTAAGGGGGTTGACAAAAAATACATCATCCGCCATCTTGGAGCGGCGGCCATTTTGAAAGTATTACAATATTGAGTATTGCATATTGTATTGTGTGCAACATTTCAGTTCAATCGGATGTCAGGAAGTGGTTCTAATTCAGCTTGCAAGATTCGACCCACACATACATACCTACTAACAGGGCAAGTTAAATAAAAGCTTGTAAGAAGCAAGAAAAATTTCCGTCACCTATATTTTTATATATATTGTATTATACTTATTAATAATATTTTTGTATTGGTTATGTCGTCAAAACGATTCATTTTAAACGAGTTTTTCACCTTTTTAACACTGATTTATTTATTTTCTAAATGTGTCATAAATTTAAACGAAGGTCTGATATGTGTCTCTCAATAAAAACAATAAAATTAGAAAAGCCAAAAATATTCTAGAATTCGCAGAGACCCGTCGATTTCTGTTCTTAGGGGAAGTATTTTTGACAGTGAAGCCAAGTTTATATGTTCATCTCCCTAACCCCTAGCAACACCAATTTTAAAATTTCAAATGGAACTAAGTACCCTACTTGTAAAACATAATTTTAAAGCCCTTTACATCGCGAGTACACTAGTGCATCGTTTTTGGGAATCGGTAGAAAGCAAAAAACTCTGAATCTATGAACACTGAATATAATCGGCTTGATATAGTTGATACAGTATAACTGATTCCCAAAAACGATAAACTAGTGTTCGCAATGGAAATAGCTTTAAAATGATGTATTAAAAGTAGAGTGGGAATTTAAAGTTGGGGTTGCTAGAGGCTAGGGGGATGAACATTAAAAACTTGGCTCGAGTGTCAAAAATGCTCCCCCCAAGAACAGAAATCGAGGGGTCTCGGCGAATTCTAAAATATTTTTCGGTTCTCTAATTATGGGGGTCAAGGTCTCATTAAGAGCAGGGCATATAATATGATAGGTTGTCTCTTTAAGAAAAGATATATCGTATTGGATACAACTAATATGGCGAAAATAATCATGTATAATAATCCTAGTGATGAAATTATTACCGGAAGCCGGAAGTTTTTTCTTCTGCGATATTCGTCGGAATGATTTTCAATATACGAGTATGTGTGACAATTTTAACAATACAAGAGGAATTCCTTAAAGAATCTCACCTAAATAAAATTAGATGAAAAACAGAAAACAATGTCACTTTAAAAAAGGTCCGAATGGTTAGGAAACGATAGGGTGACATTTTTTGAAGACCTATAGGAAAAATACTGTCCTTCGAATTGTCATTAGAAAGTAAAACTGTACGAGCCTGAAGTAAATAGCTAGGTATTATAGGCTAGTAATAATACACGTATAGTAGTTGAAATGGGATAATGACTAATAGAAAATACCTACTGTTCCTCATTTTTTATGCAAATTTAAAATTAACCCTAAATAATAGAGCATTAAAAATTAATAAAAAAATGTACTTACCGTCCAAATTTCTCATTTTGTAGAATCTTGTAGGGAAATTGAGGCATGGCGACTAGTCTTCAAATCTATACTTCTCAAACACCCAGGGCACTGGCAGTAGGTATACCTGAGTATTTATTTTGCTAAAAATAACAGTAGTTAAATTTATGCTGCAGGATCATTAGCATTTAGATGCCACTGTCTGAAATGCACCATTTTACATAGAAAGGTTTGTTTTCAAGAGACATAATATTGAAAATTACTTTGTGCAATTTATATATAATTTAGTACCTATCAGGTATAATATACGTAGGTATCTATAGAATCTAGATATATTAATCATCTTTCTTGGTAAATAATGGTACTAAAAATCACGACTCTCCAAGAAATATTCATGTACGCTGCTTTATTAATTGATACACCTCTAACCCTAACCAGTTCCGATTGATTTTGGGCAAAATCGCTCCACAGGAAAGGGGCAAATGATTCATTTATAATATCGTTTTTATACCCAATGGGACTCTTTCACACTATTTTTTTTATAAGATCATCATGTCCCAAAAATATTTGTTTCCGATTTTTTGTGACTGGGAAAGGCGCTAAAATTAAATATTAATTTCACATTTTCTAGGGTAGTGACGTCATGCCACCAAAACGCTAATTGTTTCCATTTGGCGTGTTCTTGTCAATATTTTCTGCTATCTCCTATTATAGGCGAGTTCGGTAATTCGCTCGCAGTTGCGAACAGATTTAAGTCGGCTGATTTCAGAGGTGACAGAGCAATAAGAAATTAATGAATGGATCTATGTCCAGATGTACTCAAGTGCAACAAGTAAACCTCATTTTTAAAATTTTTCGCAATAATAATAGTCAGGGAAAAGAAAAAATCATTTATTTCGTCTTCCATGACAAAAAGAAATATTGTGGGAGCAGGCTGTATTATCCCTAGTTCAAGAATACACCGAAATATTTTTTGAAGATGAGGAAGAACTGAGTTAAGTATGCGGTTTTATAAAAGAATTAACATTTTGCGGAAGGAACTGTAGGTACCTACCAAAGGCAATTCCAACATTTCAGAAACCGCATATTAGTTCAAAAACAACGTTTGCCCCTTTTTCAACTTATAATTCGACAACATCTACCCCCAAAAGTTGCATTCGGGAACTACTTCCCCTATGACACTATATTAGATCCGAGCATGACGCCATATTTTATTGTTGTTGGCGGACTAGGGTGGCGCCACTCGACGAAAAAATGGCGACTTAGAGGGGTATTCTGTGGTTATTAGGAATTCAAGCTAAGCGATACGCCACCTGGTGGCCAAATGTATAACTAGTCTCGATGACATTCGTTTTTTCCTGTCCCATGTGTTTACATTTATTTTGCCGGCCGTAAATTTCACCATTTTTATCGCATTTTTGTTGTCATTTTTTTGTTGAGCTGGGTTACATCTTTGTTTATTGTTATTAAATTCAATAGGTATCTATGTCATAGGACGTTGGTTTTATCTGGACCCTATAAAGAAGACCAAGCTAAGGAACATGGCTTCTAACAACGGCTATTGTGTGCCCCAGTGCAATATCTGGGCCAAAAAGAATACCGAAAGTTAAGCTATATGCGTTTCCTAGGAAAAACGCAGGAAAAGTTTATGTTGAGACTTGAGACTAATAATTGGATAAGAGAGTTCACTCAGGCAGTAGTAGTATTAATTTTTCAATGGACAAGGCTCGATATAATGCTTTTTTTCTTGGAAACCTTATATACCTCAATTATTATTATAAAAGCCGAAATAAGCTCGCACCTCTTTCCAGGTCCTGCTTTGCATGAACAATGCATGTTTTGTTGAATCTAAGCCACATGTGATGGAAATCTGACTGCAAAGCACTTGTTTGCAGGCAAAAGGCAAGAAACCGTTTTCGTTGATAATCGTTTTCGAGGGTTTCCTAAAAACGCTTGTAAGAGTTTAATAAAAGAAGTAGGTACCCCATTCGTTTATGCCATGCAAAATAATATGCCCTGTAGCAAACACTTTCTCCCCTTCAACTACTGATCTAGAGTTAATATTGTTAATATTGCCATAATCTACAAGGCTAAGGGTTATTCGAGCCATTGTTATTCTAAAAATTCCCGCAGACAGGAAGAATTACGCAAATTGAGTACCGTAAAACGGGGTGACTTTGGTCCACTTTGCAACTTCAAATAGCCGTATCGTGTATCGTGAATGCAATAAAAATTTCAAAATTTGCTACTCTAAATGAAGGTTACCTTATGTTTTAACCTTATTGGGTTCTAAATGTTTAAGACAATTTTAACCCCCCCTTTTTTAAAAAAAAATGGGTGGCCAGTTTCACCCCAACATTTGGGTCACTATGGCCCGATATTATGTGTTTTCGCTTAAAACTCATAGTAACCCAGTACATGGGGGACTCTGACCATCAGATTTATTAAAAAAAAACTAAACATTTTGAAAAGTTTTTATGCAAAAATAAACAACATACATATATGCATACAAAATACATACATACATACATACATACATACATACATACAAAATACAAAAATAAAAGTATCCTCAACTAATACCTAAAATCTTTATACTTTATCATTTCCGGGATTTCAAAAATTTCCCTTGATCCATTTTTCAAAGGAACAGTGATAAACTCCATGACATCTATGAATTTATACCATAGAATATCATCTTTCATAGGTCACTTCCATAATTTTAAACCACAAGGTACCATGGTTTTGACAAGAAATTCATTTTTATTTTCGTTATTGTCCAAGATCTCACCAGGGTAATATATTTTTTCCTATTGAACTATAACAAATTCAGATTCTTTTTTTCTTAATGATGTGGGGGCGGAGGAGATGGAGACGATGAAGGCGAAGGAGGCTCCATCCAATCATCCCCTTCACCTTCAGATAAAGACGTGAAGCTTAATGAGGAATCACTGTCTTCTTGGTCCCTTTTCTTATTGGCTTTTTTCTTGTTAAGATTTTTTTATTATCGTGTGCCTAGCTTGGTCCTTCTTCTAAATTTTCATGCGAGTTTTCACGGGATTCTGCAATATTAATGTTTTCGAAGCTTTTCCCAGGAAGCGCCCTTATTTTCGTCTTTTTGGTAACTGTAGGTTAAAGTAAATCTAAAAGTGATTCGTTTACCAAATTGTTTTGCTGGAGGAGTTCTCGGTGTTGATTTGACAATCTTCCCAAAACTTCATTTCTGTCACTAGGAAATATGCCACATTTTCTAAAACCAGACTGAATATCTTTTGAACCAGTGATTTTTAAGTTCTCTACTAATTGCTTAAGAAGTGCACGAATATGTGATTTATTTACGACACAAGAATATTTATGTTTATATTCTTCAATTATTTTTCTCCATTTAATCTTTAATGGCCTAAAGAAAGCCACATCAAGTGGCTGAGTTAAATGAGTTGTATTGGGAGGTAGACATATAAATTTAATGTCATTTTCTTTACATAAATCGATGACATGTGGGTTAATATGCGACGATAAATTATCGCCTATTATAGCCTTTCTGTCAGCTTGTTTTTTCAAAATAGGGAGCAATAAGTTTACAAACCAATCCTCAAATATAGATGCCTCGAACAAGCCAGACTTACTTCGGTTATAACGCGTTCCTGGTGGTCCCCCTATTCGCCAAGAATCGTAAAGATTTTGAGCTTGATAAACCACGTAGGGTGGTAAAAGGTCATCTTTTGCATTTGCGCAAAACATAATCGAAGTTGATGCTTTTGAGGAATGAATTATTCGTTCAGGATACTTAGACCCTCTTTTTGTTACTACCATTTTTTTTTCCAGGATCAGTTAGGTAGCTTTCATCCTAATTATATATTTTCCGAGGGTATGCCATCTAATTATTGTTCTAAATTATAAAAATACTGATTAAGAATATCGATCAAAATTGCACAAAATACAACAAATATGGCAACAAAATGACAATATTTAGATTAAAAATACTAAATTTACAAAAGGTTCCCAAATTGTATAATATTAATTGATTACGCTGTACTTATAACTTTGCTTAATTTCCCAGTACAAAAGTGGTATAGAAATGTAATTCAAAATTACGTGAATTTTCTGACATAGAATAGTTCAATTAAAAAAACAAAATTCTGAATTCAACGGCAAAATTAATTTGACTTTAAATAGCTTCCCAAAATCCCTTCCAATTTCCAATACAAGTTACAAAATTATTTTTAGTTCAAATAAAATAAAAACCTTGTAATTTACAGTAGGTACCTATAATAATATGGTTCAAATAAAATTCCCAAAAATTCATTGACAAAAGTTATAAAATTATTTCCAATTAACTAAAATGCACAATAAATTCAATTTTCACAAAAGTTTTCAAAATAATTTCAAAATTCTAAGTAAAAGGCAAATCAAATATAGAAAACTCAAAAATAAGGAACAAAATTTCTTACGTGGTCAGTCCAAATTCAGCAAGCGATGTTCAAGTGTCTAGGAGTTATTTTCTATACATTTTTAGCAATATTTTCTGCAGACTCTATAACATTTTGGGCAAAGCTTCCAGCGGCAATGCATTCTTGTTGGTGACTACTCTTCATCTTGCAACCTGGTCCCCGTTGATATTTTCAGATTGGGGCTACGTCACAGCATTTCTGCCTACCGTCCTGCGCAGTATGCTGCTGTGGTCCCCGCGTTTAACCTACAATTTTGCAAAGATTTAAACTTCCTTTTTCTTGGTCTACGCTAACCTAACTACCTATACTACCTAACTTTTACTAATTTCCGTCCTTTCCTAAACTTATTTCCCATTCGCACTACACAAACTCACTTATATCCTTGCGCACTTTTCAGTCTTTTTCTGTTCTCTCGTTCAATCTTCCCGGCTTCCACTCTCATCTGCTTGATGTCTGGTACAATGTCTGATGGTTGGGTGGCTGATGGGGGCTGGCGTGGTGGCTGATTTTTTTATTTCCAAGTGTGAAATTCCTTTGTTTTTAAATTTATCAAAAATATTTATTTAGGAAAGTTGTTTAGAATTAAAAGACGTGTCTGATTTTAACTTTTTAAGCAAATCGGACGACTTTGACTTAAATGGGTAAAAAATTACCCTCTGACACGTCTTTTAATTCTAAAAAACTTTTCTATATAAATATTTTCGATATTTTTAAAAACAAAGGAATTTCACACTTGGAAATAAAAAAAATCGGAGTTGGCTGATTTGTTTGAAAAGTGACAATCGGACACATCTTTTAATTCTAAACAACTTTTCTAAGTAAAAGTTTTTGATATTTTTAAAAATAAAGGCAGTTTATTCTTGATCGCACTTCATGTTTTTGTATTTTTTGGAAACTCTGTGTAAAAAAAATCGAAAATTCTCTTGGTGGACCATATTTTTTCGAGAAGCAGAAACTTTGATCAAGAATGACTTTTTGTCGAAAAATGAAATTTTTGGTCCATTTGTCCTCTTGGGATGTCTATCCATGGACATACTGTATACGGGTATAGGAATTTTATTTCCCGTATTATCTAAAATGACAATTATTTCTGCCACTGTCTGGAAAAATAGTTATGGCTTGCTTGATAAAACCTTCTCACCTGAATGAAAATGCAAAGAAATTTTCTTAAATACTAAATATCTCAAAAAAGGTAGTTTTTGGTATAGAATGTTATTTACATAAAATGTGGGGCTTGGACGCCGGCATCCAACAAACTATAGAAATATGGGTCATTCCATTTGAAAAAAATAAGTTATTGTTTGAAATTATCTGATTTTGAGAGCCTGTTATGAACACACTGTATATGCAAAAACCAATTTTGACATACCACACCACACATGGTTGTGCTGTCATACTTCGGCTAAAATATATCTTTGATATCTATTAAAATAAAGATACAGCATTCAGTTTCCACGAAGTCCCTAAATTCCAAGGAAAATTCGATGTCTTGGCAACGCTGCATCCAAAATACAAAACAAAAAAAACGGTTCTGTAGCAAATTTCATGGAGAATGCAAATATTCAAAAGGATTAGTGCAATTGTCAAAATGTAAATATTTTATTTTTGTCCTGCAAATACGAATCGCCCTGTATATGTGAAAATAAAAGAGAGGTTACGTCCACTGCCAACCTTACAACTTTTGTATTCAAGTTTTTTCGTATCTCTTACGGTTCCTGAGATCCAGGGGGTAGGACAAACTATTTGGGACACGCTGTACCAAATGTGGTACTGGGCGGCTTATCCTCGGAGCACCTCTCTGATCGCTCTCGTGGCTTCTGTCGATTCGTCCAGGGAGCATACCATCCTTGTAAACCAGGACAATAGACCCATTAACAAACTCGCCGCCGCGCCGTCTCCCGGGGGAGGCACAGAAGAGCACCTCTATCGAGAGATCCATTGCTTTAAATTTGCCTAGGATTTAAACTGCTTTCTGTGTAACTTTCAAGATAATAGGCGCACTTGAGATAAGTGTTGCAACGTTTTTCTGTGCCTAAATGGAGTTGGGTGTTGGTTTTTCTTTCCCTTCAAAATTCCTTTCTTTACTTAAGTTCGCTCTAGTTAGGGTAATAAAATGTATTAATATGGTCCGGCAGTTCTGTTTCTAATACTAGGACTAATAGCGACCGTAAAACCTTCTTTTGTACTTGACCTACATTCGGGGGTTATTTATCCCTTTCTATCGTTTTTTGGCCATGAACCTTTCTGTTTGCGTGGCAGACTACCTTCGTACTACAATAAAATTAAGCGACTTCTTTTCCCCAATGTATGGTCTGTCTAGCTTTATGAATAATCTGTTATTCTTCTATTCTTTTCCAAGATTCGCATTACATTAATAATTAATGACTATTTTTCTTCTACCCGATATCTTACTAATTAATTTATTTAGTATATCTTAATTAATTTATTTACTTGTTAGTTCTCATCCAGAACTATATTTCAGAACATAAAAAATTCTAAGAACCCATGGGTGTGGTTCTGCTTCTCCTTGCGATCTCGTATGATAAGAATGCGCTTGGCGTTGACCTTCATTTCCAGGTTCGGGATCCACAGGCGCTTGTCCCGCGACCTTAGGTACCTCGTCGTTCGCTGGCGCTGTGTCTCACCTACGCTGCTGAACGCCGGCCGGAATATCTGCGGGTTCATCGCTTTGGTCCGTATTACTAGATTCATTATCACTATCATTATCTTCACTTTCACTAGAGCTACTGTCACCATTAGTCTCTGGTGGTGGTACTGGTGGTATATCATCGTCACTTTCTTCTCGGTTATCATCACTTTGACGTTTATAGTTTGCCTAGAATTATTTCCGTTTATCTCCGCATGTGCTGGTAACTTACCATAGCAATACTTTAGTCGGTTGGAGTGTACTATTTGTTCTTTTCTACTCCAGTCCATTTTGGCTGAAATTTTTTCGCTACTTTATTTCCGCTTACTACTGGTCCGTTGATTTACTTTATTTATCTATAATCTATTTCAAATTCCTCTTTTGTTCTTTTCGAATTGAATTTATTACAGCGATTTTATATGGATTTTTCTATATTTTCCTTTGCAAATTAGTGTGCGACTTGCATTCGCGTTATGGCAAGGTGCTATGGTAATTCCACGCCACGTCCGTACATTAAGAAAAATGGAGTCTCTTTGGTTGCACGATAAGCCATAAGCGAAAATGTTATCCATTCGTTTCAACTGTCGTCATACTGGTTTACATAATGAGAGTTTTTTTTTTCTGAAATAGCATTTCGTTGTGGATGATGCGGTGTAGTTTGTAACTTTGTAATATTTAATATTCGGCAAATTTCTTTAAATAGCTTAGACAGAAATTGAATTCCCTGATCGGTGAGTATTTCTCGTGGGACGCCAAATTATGTGATGACATTTATCACAAAAGCCTTGGCTACAGTTTCAGATCTTATATCTGGTAATGGTTTGCATATTCGAAATTTCGTCAAACTGACTATACAGGTTAAAATATATTTATTACCATTTCTTGTCTTGTTCAATGGCCCGACGAGGTCTACTGAGACTCGTCCGAAAACCATAGCTGGTACAGGTATTTTCTGTAATTCTGCTAGCGGCATATAGTTACCCTTCCTGACATTACACGAATGACAATTTAAACAGTATCCCTTTCTATTAATTCTAGGGTTTTCTTTTGTTCTACGAGTCCTGCTGAGGCACTATTGTGATATATAAATAATATACCGTTGACTGACATTATTACGTCAGTCAACAAATATATCTTTTATGATTGCTCATGGCGCATAAATTTTATCCTGGCGCACATTTTTCGTCCTGGTTACATACAGGGTGTTTCAGACCTAAATACAATAATTTTAACCACATACTCAGAAAGGGGTCTAAATATGGAAAATTGAAAAAAAAATTCGGAAATATTTTAGAAAAAAATAAATAATTTTAATATTTCCCCTAAAGAGCCGCTTAGTTTTATTATCGTGTAGACGCTTACCCAAGGCGCGAGGGAAAGGCAAATTGGTTTCAGGTCTTCCTTACGACGTTGTCAGATCGCGGTGCCAGGCAACAAAAATACTCAATATATTTTTTTATATTTTCAAGGTATCTTCTGATTTATCTAAATGTGCCCACCTTTTTCTATCCTTTGATGATGGCATTTATTTCTCTGTGGTCAAATACATAACCTAAATTGTGGTTCTTCTTCTGGAAGCAAACGTTTTTCCACTAAAAGCGCGGGAAAACTCCACGGTGACTGACTTTCCACTATTATTCCATCGTCTAATAGTTCCTATATTTCTTTCCTTAAAATTTCCTTCCTGTGTTGTCGAACTCTATACGGCCTTTTGGAGATTGGTGGTACGTCTTCTGTAATTATTCGATGTGTCACCTTAGTCGTACACGTTAGTTTTTCACTAGGTGCTCGAAAAATATCTATAAATTTCGTAATTAAATTTTTCTTCGTCGGTATTTTTTACTTGATCCAAATGTAATGATTTTAAAATTTCTTCTGAATCCGTGATATTTACTTTCCTTAGTAATTGTCCATCTTTTAGACGCTCATTAAATTTTAATCCGTTATATTCATTAAGCGGATTGATATCTATTTTTTTCCGTTTTATTTATGCTTCTCGCGACAATTATTCCGTGGGTAACGTCCTGTTGCGGTTCGACAACAATAAATGGCGTTTTTATTTTCACAACTTTTGTTATAGCTGCTATACATACGGCTTGACTTCTCGGAGGTATCACTAAGTCTTGTCTAAGGTACACTCCCAATCCTGTCAAGTTTGATGTTCCATTTCTTTCTTTACAAAAATTAGAGATAGTGGGTTTTACCAGACTATTCTCAAAATGGTTATCGCACTCTAGGGTTGGTACTTGTACCTGTCTGACTTCCTTACCTTCCGATTTAACCTATTTCTCCTTATTTTCCTCAATATATTCAATTTTACTTATTACCTTATTCTCGTTCTCCTTTCTACTTAGCTTTTCTATTTTCTGGGAATCTGCAGCTTCCCTGGATGTTGTTAATTTTACTTGTCTATTCACCTGGCTGTTGTTATCCTTAAGGTGTTCGAAACGAGGACTAGTCGTTTGAACACTGCAATCCTTGGTTTCTAGTCCAGACCAAGAACTATTGGCGGTTTTTGACAAGCTAGTTAACTCCATCCCCAACTTACTAACTTCATTCCTCAACTCCTCAACTTCTTCAAATAAAATATTACTCAGTATACCATTTCCTGGTTCATTTTTAACTACACCGGCACTTAGCACATCACTTACGTGTTTTTCTTTAATTGCACTTGATAATTCACACATTTATTTTTTCAATTCCCGTATTTCGCGGTATAACATATCACTAAGTTCGTTTTCTTTATCATTATTTATCATAATTCCACTTACAAAGTTTTGTTTTCTTTTCACAACACTGGCTCTATTACTATAATGATTTTCTTCATTAACGAAATCTGTTCCTCTAGTACAAAGATAATTCCATCTCCCCAATCTACTTTTACGCCATATTTATGCAAGAAGTCCAATCCTAACAAAATATCTGTATCAAACGCGATTTCATCGGTTCTTAACACAGTTGCTTCATGCACTAAGTTTTTGCCATTAGTTAATTCAATTCTTAGTTTAGCATCTCCTAAACTAGCTATACTATTTACTTGTATGTCTATTAATTGAAAATTATTTTTCTTAATTATTAACCCCTCGGCAAACTCTGGTTTCACTAAGGATACTACTGCCCCTGAGTCTATTAAAATTCTACACGGTTTTCCACACACAGTTATTAGTGCCACATTCCGCGGACAAATTCATTTTTTGAAACAGTGGCGTACCTGTTTCCTCCATAATGCTGAGCTCCATGGAGCTCAGCATTATGGAGGAACAGTCGCACTACGGGGTTGGGAAGGGACCGTTTGCTAGTTTAAATTTCTTTGATTTTCGCGTCTTACTGTGCGGTAATTCTCCGTACATTCCCTGGCAAAATGTCCAGCTCTCCTACAGTTGTAGCAAATGCGCGTGCTATTTGGCGGTGGCTTTCCTTGCCAATTTCGATTTTCTTCCTGACATTGTGTCCAAACTTTTGGCAATTAAAACACTTGCGAGCGTTTCGCGGCGGGGGCATCTCTTTCTCATTCGGGCAATGTTGCATCATGTGCCCGCTTTGATGGCAACTAAAGCAGGTAGAGTGCGTTCCGTTAGATGCCGTCCTCATCCTAATTTTACTTACTCCGCAACATTCTCTATTATATTCTTTTTCCGCATAATCTAGTACCTCTGCCATATTTCTGGGCTGCAGTGATAATACCCGTTGTTTTATCGGTATTAAAAATCCTAACATGAATTGCGTTGTTATATCCATTTCTAATTTCTCTTTTAAAACACGATTACGGCGGATCGTTTACAAAAGTTACCGTTCTATTACCCAAAATTTTAAGGCGAGTTAAGAATTGCCTACAGTTTTCACCATGCCTTTTCCTAGCTTCTATGAACATTTTTATTGCCGTTCCGGATATGTCTTCGCTCAAATTGTTTTTTCAAAGTACTTTTCAAATTAACCCAGTCTTTTGTAAATCTGGCTCCGCTTCTATTAGTTGTTTCGCACTTCCCTTCAACTTTAACCTAACTATAGCTACTTTTTGTCCGTCCGACCAACCTGCTAATAATGCTGCTTCCTCAATAATGCTTATAAATTCCTCTATTTTATCTTTTCCGTCATAAATTGGTACGGTTTCTATTCCCATTATTAATTTTGACGTTACCTCCTTTTTAATTTCATCCTCATTGCCGTTTGCTCCTGCCCTAGCCGCTGATACCACGTTTTCTTGTTCGTTTGGCATTTTTTTATTTTTTACTGCAACAAAATTATTTCTTAATCACCTTTAATTTATAGATGGTATTTCGCTTCACCTAACAACTTTTACACTTATCTTGCTTTTCCTAGCACCTAAATTTTCTATAAAATTATTTCTTGATGTTTTCCGAAAAATAAATTTTTCCTGTCAAATTCAGCAATTCATCCCTATCCGTTAACCCTTATAGGACCCCACACCTGACACCATTTGTGATACTCACCCCGTATGTGATGGTAGTTTGCGAGCGGTATGTTACAGAGTGATTCACAAGTTACTTACTTTTAGTGTGGGCCTAAGGGTGTATAACGGAAACACAGGATAGTTTAACTATGTGTATTAAAATCAAATGTGAAAACAGTAGGTACATCAAGTTACCAAAATACAGTTTCATAGGAACTTCACGAACGTGCAATAATTGAATAATTGAAAATCTAGGGTTTCACACAGCGCTACACTCAAGATATCGGAATATGAATCCTTTTTATGTAAAATAGTCAAAACGTTTCAAAAGGTACACTGTTGAAATATTGAATTTAAAATGGGGCCCAAAACAATGTGTCAAAATGGCACAAAGTACAAAAACTATGGCAATAAAATGGCAATATTCAGATTAAAAATACTAAATTTACAAACGGTTCCCAAATTGTATAATATTAATTGATTACTCTGTATAACTTTGCTTAATTTCCCAGTACAAAAGTGCTATAAAAATGTAACTCGAAATTACGTGAATTTTCGGGCATAAAATAGTTCAATTAAAAAACAAAAAACTGAATTCAACGGCAAAATTTATTTGACCTTAAATAGCTTCCCAAAATCCTTTCCAATTTCCGATAAAAGTTAGAAAATTATTTTTAGTTCAAATAAAATAAAAAAAACTTGAAATTTACTGTATAATATGGTTCAAAATAAATTCCCAAAATTCATTCACGGTTCACAAAAGTTATGAAATTATTTCCCATTAATTAAAATGCACAATACATTTTTTCACAAAAGTTTTCAAAATAATTTCAAAATTCGAAATAAAAGGCAAATCAAACATAGAAAACTCAAAAATTAGGAACAAAATGTTTACGTGGTCAGTCCAGCAAGCGATGTTCTAAGAGTTATTTTCTATACATTTTTTAGCAGTATTTTCTGCAGCAACGGACTCCATCACTTTTTTTGACAGTTTCCAGCGGCAATGCGTTCTTGTTGGTGACCACCTTTCATCCTGCCTACCGTCCCTGCGCAGTATGCTGCTGTGGTCCTCGCGTTTAACCTTGATAAGCTTTTAGTGAATTCGATGCGCGTTCCCTAAGCGGGCCTGTCCGTGAGATGCGGAAAATTTTAAATCTTTGTATCGGCAATGCGGGAGGTCCACGGACTTACTGTAGAATATAGTGACATTGAAATTCCTGGCGTTCTTAAGAAATATACAGAGTGATTTTTAGACTTGACATATAACACTCCGTATATTTCCTAAGAAAGCTTTCGGAGCACATGCTTATAAAAACTTTTTTCTTGTCTTGGGGTGTTTTATTACAAATTTCATTTATTACGCTCAAAACTTTTTTATAAGTACATTTATTGTGTAGTGGTGAATAACCCTGTATATCAGTCATTTTAGGGGCAGGAGCTCATTTTTTGTTTGGGGGTGAATTATATTTTGGTGCAAGAACAGCACACTCGTAGGTATATAAGGTCTGCCCGCTTATTTTCTTTATCAGAATGAACTAATTTCTGCTATCGACTAACTAGTTTTCAATAATTTTTCATAATTATTGGTAATAAATTATTGGTAACTATATAAATGTAGGTTTATTCTAAGGCAACTTAGTTACAATCCAAGGCAGTCTACCAGTTTTCTTAAAATGGTAATAGTCGTAAGCTAGTTTCCCTAAAACAAAGACAATTAAACTTGCTAATACAGTATTTAGTAAATTCAAAGCCTCTTGCACTGAATATTCAGTAGGTAGTCTGCAAACGGAACTTCTTGTCACTTCCACAATCTGAAAAATAAGATTGTTATTACTAAAAACCTATATAACAAATAGTAGATAATGTCCACATGTTTTTTTTACTTTCATCCCTTCGCAATTATTATTTTATTATTATACACGGTAATTCACAATCAAATGCCACCCGTAGTATAGGTAAATTCTTGTTTCGTACACTCGCGTTTCGAATTTACCTGAAATATTCTTGTTTCGTACACTGAAGTATGTACTCCGGTCTGGGTACCAGGTAATACAGGTCTGTAATTGATAAGGTAAATGATGGGCTAGGTATATCTAAGGGATTATAATATTGAATTAAATTAAAAATATTAAATTAGGTGTTGAATTTGTTTTCAATATTATATTCAACATTATACATTACATTCAACATTATATTCAACATGGACATTCAAGTTAGTGAAACTAAAAGAGGGACATCGTTACACAATGAAACGTTCATATACTATGGATGTGCACCAAGAGACCATGCCCTGGGACGTTGACAACCTGCAAGGACTACAAGTACGTCGAAACAAAATCAAGCCACACATGTGTTCCTGACGTAGCAAAAAACGAAGTTGACTTATGCTTGCAAAAGGTCAAGAAACGTGCTCGAGAAGATCTGCTTCCAATACCACAGATCTACAGGCAAAAATGATGATTGCAAAAGACGCTGGGCTCGACTTTGTGGTAAATATTCCCGAATTTTCCTGCGTTAAAGATCGATTCTACAGAGAACGGCAGAGGGCTCTAGGCATAAATGTTCTGCCAAAAAAGTGAGAAGACGTCACCACCAATGAAACAATGAAATCTTACTTATTTGTAGTAGACGGGCAAGAAGACAGAAAACTAGTTTTTGCGAGCAATGGAGGACAATTGCTTACAGAAGCATCAGAATTCTTTATGGACGGGACGTTTAAAAGTTGTTGCCCCCTTTTCGATCAACTCTACACTATACACGTAGACTTGGGAAGTGCTCCAGGTGCAACTGCCAATTGCCAAATCGAAGAGAAACCACCTACAAGACGCTTTTTAAGTTACTGCAAGATAATGTATCTAATTTTCTTCCAAAAAAAGTACACATTGACTTTGAGCGTGCCGCAATAAACGCCCTAAGAGATGCTTTCCCGGAAGTTGTCATCAAATGATGTATGTGTGCCGCGTTGGCATACCTACCAGAATATCGTATCGGCAACGCTTGGCTACACATAATGGAGAATGCACCAAATGGGGAAGCTGTTGTTAAATTCAATGATTATTTTGTAGAATAATGGCTGGAAAATGAAGAATTCTTATGGATATGCTACAATGAGCGACACCGCACTACAAACTCCGTCGAAGGCTGGCATAATAGACTGAACAGACGCATTGGCAAATGTCACCCTAATATATTTGAACTCTTCAAGATGCTTACAGAAGAAATGCATTATTACGCCATCGTACAACAGCGATGTGAACTACCATTTCTACACCGAAACGTTCTAAGAAATAAGTACCTACTCTGATTTGGACAGCCGTTTAATATTAATAATAATAATAATAATGTTTATTCAGATTTAAAATATACAAAAATATACACATACTTACAGTCTAAAGAATAAATAACACTGAAGTATACAATGAATAAACATGAAAAGACACAGAAGTAGATCAAAGTCTACTTGTTTGTGCTTGATGACAAAATCGATAGGTATATGTCTAATTCTGGAATGTCCATTTCAGGAAAAGGTTACGTCATATTCAGGAAAAGTCTTTGTCATATTAGAGTAATTGGAAATTGCTAGGCATTGATCAATGAATCAAAAAAAGATCTACTTTTTTCAGATATCCACGATTTTATTTTGTGTTTGAAACTGCTTCTATGTATGATATTTTTAAAATTTTCGGGTAATACATTATGTACTTTTGGTGCCAATGATAAATAAGACTTTTGCCCAATTGTTTTATGGCTACGAGGAATGTTAACATTAGTACTTCTATTTCGTGTATTATAAAGATGTTCGATTGGCTGGAGACTAATTTTTTTGCGATTTATGTTTAATAGTATATTTAAAAAATATAGTTGTCTTACATTAAATATCTTTGAATCTAAATACAATAATTGGGTTGAGTATCTGCGGCTCTTATCATACATTATCTTTAAAATCCATTTTTGAATAGTATTTACATTTTCCAGATGGTAGTTGTTTACTCCCCCCCAACTAACTATCCCATAACTCAATTGCGATTGTACAAGTGCAAAATATAAAATTCTCAAATGTTTTATATCTAGACATTCTTTTAGATACCTAAACCGCGCAATCAAACCTCGGAGCTTTTTCATAATATGCATTACTTGAAGGTCCCATCTTAAATGCCTATCAATAACTATACCTATACGCAGTGGTCCCAAGTTAGGCAAGTGATTTGCGTAAGAAGTAAAACTTAGATATTTTGTTTTTGAAAAATTTAATGATAGCTTATTAAAATTAAACCAATTGCCTAAGTTTTCAAAATCGCATTCCACTATTGTCTTTAAACTTGCCCGTGTGTCACTTTCATAAAAAAATGCAGTATCATCCGCATAGCTGACTACTTTGCCTTTAGTTTCCATTTCTAACAAGTTATTAATATATATAACAAATAGCAGGGGACCCAGTACCGTCCCCTGCGGTACACCACAAGTAATTGTCCCAGTGTCACTAATACAACCACGTACATTCACAATCTGATTTCTCTCGAACAGATAACTCTTTAATAAATCATAAGGGACGCCTCTGATACCCAGACTGTCCAGTTTCTTCATAAGCTGATTATGGTCAACAGTGTCAAAAGCTTTTTTGAGATCTGCAAAAATACATAACGCTGGTTTCTTGTTATCCATAGCAGTATAAATGTGAGTTGTCAATGCAACTACCGCATCCTCAGCAGATCTCTCCCACCGAAAGCCATATTGCCGATCGGAAAGTAATTTGTGTTTATTTAAAAAGTTAATAATTCTTTGCTTTATTATTTTTTCGAATATTTTTTCCACATTTGAAATTAAGGAGATGGGTCTATAATTGCCAATTTCATCTGAAGGTCCGGATTTAAATAGTGGAGTGACAGTACCCGTCTTTAATACATCTGGGAATGTGCCCTTTGCAAAACACAAATTTATCAAATACACCAGTGGTTGTGTTATTGAATTTGCTATTTCCTTTAATGTTTCAGAACGGATTCCATCACAACCAGGTGATTTCCCCGATTTCAAAGTTTTTATTATATTTTCTATTTCGTTGAAATTCGTCGGATGTAAAAAGAGGCTATATTTATTTATTTCCTTGCGATAATGAAAATTCTTTGGTGGTATTATACTACTGACCAATTTGGGACCAATATCACAGAAGTACCTATTAAATGCACTTGATATATCTTTACCATCTTCTAAAAGTGTGCCATTTTCCAATTTTATACTACTAATTTTTCTTTTAGTTGCTTTTCTATTACAAAGATCGTTCACGCAATCCCATAAGGCCTTACTTTTGTTCTCGTTATTTTTTATTGTCGTTTGAATATATTTTTTCTTTGCTTGTTTTAACAACTTAACTAAATGATTACTGTATGTTCTGTATTGCTGTTTCAATGATTCGTTCAACGGATCTCTCTTCACTTTCCCATACAACCTGTTTTTACAATTAATGCTGTTAAGTAAACCTTTAGTAATCCATTTCTTTTTAAAATTATTTTTCCTATTAATTTTTTTATAAGCGTGCAGTCGTCTATATACGCTTTTAGAATGTTAATGAAATTTGTTGTTGCTATATTTGTGTCATTGGTATCATACACTGGCATCCATCTCTCATTCTCCAAAAGCATATTAAGTTTATCAAAATTTGTATATTTTTTAATGTTTGGTGAAGAACTACCCTGTTGAATGAGGCCAACATCGAAAAATATCCCTACAGGCAAATGGTCAGTCATGGCACAATTTAAAATAAATGATTTTATATTTAGGAATTGGTTTAATTTTGATTTTATAAAAATATGGTCCAGACATGTTTTTGTCGCTGGCCTTGTAACTGTATTAATATATGGAAAAAATCCGAAGTAATTTGTAATATTCTTGTACTCTTCTGCATTTTCTTTATTTGAAAGAAGATTAATGTTAATATCTCCTGTAATTATATGATTATTACAATCTATCTTACTTTCCAAATATCTGAACAAATGAAGGTTAAAATCACTTACGTCTGCACTGCACTTGGGGACCTATAAATGCATGTTATTAGGAATATATTTTTTAATGTTACTATTTTTATTTCAATTATTTTTGTTACTCCGATATTAACAATGCTTTCAGAGTGGGTTAGGTTATTTTTTATATAAACAATAACTCCATCGCATTTGTTAAGCTGTCCCTCATTGTATATAATTGTATAACCATCAATGTTAAAACTATCCAAGTCGCGAATCAAATGCGTCTCCGTTAATACTACAACTTCAAAATCACTTGAGCTCTGACTTAATAGACACATCAACTCATCAAAATGACACGACAGGCTTCTTATATTCAAGTGTATTATTTTAAACTTATTGTTGGAGAAGTGAACATTGGCCAGAGTCTGCAAATGATCAATTTGTAAAGATTCTATTGGTGTATTTTGATATTCCCGAATATATAAGGATCCATCGGTGTCTATTATAACCTAATTAAAAACATTGACCAAGTCGCAAAAGAACAATTACATGAGAAATTCACAGACACAACAATCAATTCAACAAGACAACGATATACAGAGACGAACAGATTGTTTATGTTGTAGCACAGATAAAAATATTTTACTTTAAAGAATGATTTCTCAATTTTTCTTTCATTATATTCCTCGCTGTGCGATCATTAGAGCCAGATCCATTAACTTTAACAGGTTTAGACTTTAAAACTGCGATCTTTGGCGTATTTGAATCTTGGTTGTTCTTTTCACTAACTGTGGAGCCAGCGGCGCTTCTTGGAATTTCTGCTATTTGTTGTTGTTGTTTAAGTGTGTTCTCGCTATGCTTTTCCACCTGCTTCCCCGTTTCTAGAGATTCTGTGAACTCCAGTCCTTCACAGTGATAAATACTAGGTGTTGGTGGTGCGCTATTATTTTTTCTTACTTGTAGGTCTTCGTCTTCAGCGTCCTGTGCTTCAAGTTGTTCTGGCGTATATGGAATATTATTAACATATAATTTATTTGATTTAATATAACACGGATCGTTTGTGTTTTTTCGTGTTTTTGTTAGATGTCTACGCAATATTTGTTGTTCTTCTCGTTGCTTCCTCGTCAAATCTCTGTTGATATATATTTTCTTCCCCTTAAGATGTTTACAACTTCTTAAGATTGATACTTTTTTCTGAAGTGACACCAATTCAATCGTTAGTGGGCTTCTGTCTGTACTCCCCAGATAATAGAAACTTGTTATGTCTTCTTCTGACAAATTTATATTTAGTAAGCTATTTAACTTTTCGCACAATATTTTAACTGAGAAGTTATCTCTCTCAAGTCCAAAAATTACGAGATTTTTCTTTTTGTTGTCTTGCTCTAATAGCTCTAGTCTCTGCTTCAAATCTGCTTCGGTGTTTGAACAAAATATTGAGTGAATATTTACACAACAAAAAAGAGCTTCGTGAGACGTTACATCGTATAATATATACGAGTATTGTAAAATTTGAGAGAGTAAAAACATCTATTATATCTATTATATGTATAAAAAAATGTTTTATATTTCTGTATGTAAAATAAAAAAGAAAACCAAGGGTTACATTATTTTTCGAGTAGAATACCACTGTACTACGGGTGGCATTTGATTGTGAATAATCCTGTATTTTCCGTCGTTTCCTTTCTAGCATGGAATTTCTTCTCCCCTAAAATATAGAAAACGACAACAACTTATCTAGTATATCATTCCAAATTCACCCCTTTTATAATACTACAAAAATAGGTGCTTTAGTCTTTACTGACAGTTACGTTCAACAGAAGTCACAAACCAGTCAGTGTCAATATAATTGGTTGAATTTTGTTTCAGAAACCTTTCTTGTCATTTGATCGCCTCTGTCTAGGTGGGAACTTTCTGTTGGAGGAAACCCAAAAACTACTGTCACGAAAAATATTTCCTCCGTAAGTAGTAAGACTCAAAGTAAAAAAAACTGCTTCTTAGTTTAAACAGAACAGGTACATCCATCATTGGTTGCTGGAGGACTATAGTCACTGATATTAACAAATTTTATGGCACTCATCTATGGGGGTATATATTGTAAACCAAATTTGCTTTAAATTATATATATATAATAAGGATGTAATAATATATATATATATATAACAAGAACCAAATTTAGTGGGAAATAAGCCAATTTTTAAGTGTGAAGACTCTTTTTATTGGTGAAAGCTTTCGCAGCTTAAATCCAAATCCAAATTCAAACTTAATCCTTTGGTAGAATCCCATTCCTATTAATTAAGAGGAGGGGTAGTCGTGGCTTGACTAGTTAAACAACAAGAACCAAATTTAGTGGGAAATAAGCCAATTTTTAAGTGGGAAGACTCTTTTTATTGGTGAAAGCTTTCGCAGTTGTTTAACTGCTTCTTCAGTCACTCTAAAATTACATTAAAATAGTTTTTGTGATATAAATTTCAAAATTACTTACAATTAAGTGAGTTCCTAATATAATGTAAAGATGTTAATGTTTGAATTTTGCATTGGACAGGGCAAAAGTACAAAATTTTTTAAATTTAGTTTTGACAAAAATCTAGTTCAATATGACACTTAAAAATAGTTTATTTTTAAAGGTATATAAATGTCACTAGTTACTATTATTATACCTTTATCTAGGTATATTTGAATTATTATTGTTGTTAGTAAAATTTGGTTTGTTTTCTAAGAAAAGTAAATTTGAAAAAATTATATTAAGGTCCTGAATATCTGTTTTTTTGTTAAGAGTATTTTCAACTTGGTTAATGTAACACATTTCAAGAAAAGAACGCTTAAAATAATTTCTTTCGGTTGCCAAAACTTTAGTATTATCAAAATCCATTTTGTGTCCTGTTGAATTAACATGTTGAGATAAAGCACATGATTCGGGCCTTAGACGAATATCACTTTTATGCGAAATATTTCTAGATTTAATGCTTCTGCATGTTTGACCAATGTAAGTTTTATTACAATTAGTGCAATTAATCTGATAAACTACATTAGACCTATCTTGAGTTTTTACCTTGTCCTTAAGATTCGTAAAGAGATTTCCTAAAATTTTTATTGTTTTATTAGCAATTATGACATTGGTTTCTTTTTTTAATAAATTTGAAATTTTTGGTGTTAGGTCTTTAATATAAGGAAAAGATCTGTATATTTTAAGATTTAAATTAATATTATTACTCGAAATTGTACTAGGTTGTTGATCTAAAGGTTGCTGATCTGATATATTATTAGATGTTCTTGTTGAAAACAATAATTTGTTTAAAAGTTTTTCAGGATAAGAATTATCAATAAAAAGTTTTTTTAATTTAACTAAATTCTTTTTTATAAGTGATGGGTGACATAATTTTGAGATTCTATTTTTCATACTTAGCACTAAATTTATTTTAGTTTTTTCAGTGTGGTACGAAAAATAATTAGTGTATCTACCAGAACAAGTTGGTTTAGTATACCAATCCAATATTATTCTATTATCTGCTTTTCTGATCACTTTAGTGTCCAAGAAAGGTACACTATTATGATTTTCAGGTTCCAGAGTAAATTGTATATATTGGTTGTAACTGTTAAATACTTGTAAAATCTCTTGCTCTTTACCTTTAGGTATTGAACAAATTATATCATCAACATATTTTAATAAGAATGGTAATTCAAAAGATAATTTTGGTATACAATTTTCAAGAAGTTCATCCATAACATATTGAGCAATGATTGGTGAAATATTAGATCCCATTGGTGTACCAAAAATTTGTTTATAAAATTGATTGTCTAATGAAAAATAAGTATTATTAAAAATAAATCTCAAAAATATAAACAGACTTTCCTTTTTAATAGTACAATGATGTTTGATACTATTCCATTTTCTTTCTATACAACTTAAAGTAAGTTCTAATGGAATATTAGTGAATAAAGAAACAACATCTAAACTTATAATGACATAATTTTCAGGGAGTTGGAAATTATTGAATTTTTCCGCAAAACTAAAGGAATCTTTAATAAAATAAGGATTATTTTCTTCGTAAGATGTACTAAGGATGTTAGTTAAATACTTAGTGATTTTACTAGTTGGTGAATCAATTGAAGCAATGATATTTATTAATGAAATTATTAATAAATTATTAATATTTAATGAAATTTTGTACTTTTGCCCTGTCCAATGCAAAATTCAAACATTAACATCTTTACATTATATTAGGAACTCACTTAATTGTAAGTAATTTTGAAATTTATATCACAAAAACTATTTTAATGTAATTTTAGAGTGACTGAAGAAGCAGTTAAACAACTGCGAAAGCTTTCACCAATAAAAAGAGTCTTCACACTTAAAAATTGGCTTATTTCCCACTAAATTTGGTTCTTGTTGTTTAACTAGTCAAGCCACGACTACCCCTCCTCTTAATTAATAGGAATGGGATTCTACCAAAGGATTAAGTTTGAATTTGGATTTAACAACGCAAGAATATTAAAAAACTGGGCATGTACAAATAAAAAGATGGCTGCAATGAAGAACAGGTCAATCTTTCTACTAAAATGCAGACAATATGGTTTAGTTCCAAGACACGTTAATGATAGAACAAAAGGGTTGAACCTCATGATTGACTTCCATGATAGTACATCAGGACATCAACTAAGAAATTTTAATCATAGGTTAAACAATAATATCCTTAATTTAGAAATTAGTGTAACACATAGGAATATCAACAGATTAAAGAAGGAACTAATTTTTTTAGAAACTAAAATTAATAGCTTTTTACCTGCATATATCTGGTTTGAATTTAAACGTAGACAAAATCAATCATATAATAGAATTTTTAATCAAATAAAAGAAACTAATTTACGTAAATTTGAGCATCTTAAAAATGAAAATAAAATCAAACTTAAAATAAATCAACGTTGGTTTAAAAATTTTACAAATGTTGATATTCCTATCGAAGTTAAGAATATTCTATCACTTGGTCCAAAATTTAGTTTACCACCAACTAAAACTGACATTTCTATTAAGAATCTCTTAGCAGATGTGGAATTCTCTCTTGAACAAATAAATAATCACGATCAAAAAAACATTATCCTTTGTCAGATGACTAATATAATAACTAATTTCATTAATCATTTTCCAACGCATTATTCTGAAATTACCTCGTGGTATAATACTACAAAAAAGTTTTTGAAAGAGCACCCAGAAATTATTGTAGTTAAGTCTGATAAAGGTAATGTTTCAGTTATCATGTTTAAAAATGAATACAGTGAACTTGCAAATAATATGTTACAAGATCCAACTTATTATATCAAATTACCAAGAGATCCAACTAATACCATACAACAAAAAGCTAATAATTTAGTTAGTAATTTAACTAAAACTAAAGAAATAGAAAAAGATGTTGCTAAATCTTTAAAAATATACAATTCTATTGCCCCAAAATTTTATGGATTACCAAAAATCCATAAACCTAACCTAGCTCTTAGACCTATCATTGCTTCAATTGATTCACCAACTAGTAAAATCACTAAGTATTTAACTAACATCCTTAGTACATCTTACGAAGAAAATAATCCTTATTTTATTAAAGATTCCTTTAGTTTTGCGGAAAAATTCATATATATATATATACCTACTTTATAAACTTTTCGTCTTACCGTGATGGATTTAAAAATAAGTGATGAGAAACTAATGATCATGCAGGATATGTGCCACCACATAAGCTCCGACCCGATATAAAATTAGTATTATAACACAATATTTACGTAAATATAAATCTTTTAAGTTTGTAACGACAATTTCCACGATTTTCGTTACTTCGGTTTTTTTAAATAAATAAAATCAATATTTCTTTCAAATGACACAAATTTATTTCTTACTTATTTCACTACCCTCGTAATAAAATTGGGAGTTTATTATTTCTTAAAAAGAATTCCTTTATAAGTATGCAACCCACTATACCTTGATGTTTGCTTCGAAATATTCAGACAAAGGTACGTAAAAACACTATTTAGATTGCATTTAAAATACTTATGTCGCTTTTTATTACTGTTTCATTGACTTTTACGTAATATTTCATTAATATCATTTATTTTTATTCAAAATTATAGCCTAAATGTCAAAATTCAAATCACCCGCCTAACCTTGTGTCAGACGTTGACATTTTCATTTCCGTTTGTCGTTTTTTTAGAGACTTCCTCCGTATAAATACTTCGACATGCCGATTTTTCGTGGCTTCCCTCTTAAATCCTCTAGTTCTCCGCTTCTCGGAGGCTTTTCGATTGTTTTCGCGTACTTGATGAGTGCTTAGTGCGTTTTTCAAGTTTTCTTGGGCTCAGGTGAGATCTTTCTGTGTTACACTATTTTTAGTGCTTTAGCTTTCCTTTTCCATGAAGGATTTTTAAGTTCTGTTTGAATTTGCGAGTTGAAGACTCGGTATCGGTTTTTCTTTCCGAAGGACAGGTAGCCATTTTTCATTTTTTTTGTGGACGAACGTGTTGAGTCCGTGGCGAACCAAATATTCGTTCCTGCGACTTTGGACCGAGCAATACCAAGATTCTCCCTTAATCCTCCTGGTCTTTTTGAGCTTGACTCATTTGTAATTTTGCAAAATTTTGATTGGGGAATTTCCTGGGAGAACCTCAGGGTAAGTTGCGAAGGGGTTCAGAGCATAGGAAGGCGTTATCTACGAGAAAAGGCACTAAGAATAGGGGTGTATTTTTGATCTCGCCTGAGGCAAGGAATAATTGCACTTTTGCACGTCAAGTTTTATTCATTTCAAATATAACGTTTTTTTATTATCTTTCAAATTTTTCTAGTACCAACTTGTCAAAGTCTTTTCTTACAAGCGAGAGAAGTCCATTAAATAATCTTTGTTTTATCCCAATTTATTTCTATTTTCTCAGCATTTAATTAAGATCTTTTATATCATTTCGAAACTTTAAAATTTTCTCTACGTTTAAAAATATTTTCATCATTTCGAAACTTTAAAATTTTCTCTTATATTATCCACGTTTAAAAATATTTTTGGTGACTAATTAGTTTTGTATTTCCTTTACACGGACCTCGAGCAAGAAGCAAGAACAGCAGACGGCAGCTAGCTAGTAGACGACGACCAGAACGACCACAGTTAACAGGTGGTCTAGCAAAGGAGCTCCTGCGCTACGTTAAGGTTAACCACTGGAACCTAACGAGATCAGAACGACCAGTCGCTGGAGGTCGGTAGCTGCTGCCGTCAACATCCGCTGCGTCTCGACGACCAAGGGAGGTATGGTAGACATATTGTGAGGTCACCAAAAATAGTTTTTTTATAAATTTTTCTAAGCAAATTTCAATCATTTAATTCTCATGAATTTAAATTTCTAATAGTTTTTTTATTAAAATATTGTAAGATTTAAAATTCATAATTTCATTAATATTTTCTACTTTATATAATTCACCCACACTGGGAATTCACTCATTGCTCTGTAACTTACATCAATTTTCATATTTGTTTCTTTTTTAATAAACTTGTTCACATTTTAAAGAAAAAGGTTTGTTTTTATTTCCAACACAACCAACTAATACTAAAGAAACCTAGCCGGAGCTACATTTTTATGTGTTTGATGTTGCACATATAAATTAATTGACGCCTGACAACGTGGGGCCCGATTTTATTTTTTTAATTTGCTCGAGTGCATAAATAATTAATTGACGCTCTGAAATTTTTCGTTTTTTTTTTCGATCGTCTAGTTTGGTTGTTTTGGAAATAATTCAAAACAGTATTTTGAGTGTTTTTTTTTTGGTGGCTTCTCTAACTTGTTTATTTTTTTTGCTTGCATTTTGAAATCGATACTTGAAATAAAATGACTTTCCAACCCAATTATCTAAAGTCTTACGAGCTCGATTATGAAATTAAGATTCGTAATGTAAAACCAACTGGTGGTGCCGATGAGAAAAGAAAGATTTTGAGGGGACTACTTTCACTTTCACAATTCAGAACCCTTATGCGTTTGCAGATGACTGCAAAGAGGTACGAGAAACTTTAACTGAGTTAGCTGCAAAGGTGGAGAGTTTTTCTGGAGTCGCAACCGATTTAGAGTACAAAAGGTTAACTTCGCGTTTCTGTCATGTTGCTGGAAGGATATCGAGGATCCGTGCCGAATCCGACGAGGAGGAGGCGACTAAAGAAAAGTTAAAGCATGAAGTTCTTTTGTTGGAAGGCGACTTAGCTGAGAAAGTGGCACCCCCTCTAGATTCTGTAACTGTTCAAAATCCTCCAGTTCCCGTAAATCCCATACTTCCTGCATTTTCGACTCCTGCGGATATTAATCCGGCCAATTGTTCGTTCCAAAGGTCAACACCGATATATAAGTGGGGAATCAAAAAGTTCACTGGTGATGGCTCTTTAATGTCTTTCTTGGAAAGGGTAGAATCCCTTCGTATTTCAAGAAATTGCTCAAAAGCAGATTTATTTGCCTCCGCCGGGAATCTTTTTGAAGCCAACGCTTGGACATGGTGGTATAACAATCATACGAAAGGTCGATTTTCAAATTGGGATGATTTAGTAAAAAAACTTAAGGGCACTTTTCTTAAGGATCAGATGAGATTAGGTCTCGAAAACAGCTATCTTTATTTGTGTTATGGAGAGTTTATTTAGTAGGTTGACTGTTTCTCCTTCCGAGGAAACCATGGTTGACCAAATACGTGAAAATCTTCTACCTGATTATGTGAAAGCCTTAGCTTTACACGAAATAAAAACCATCGATGAATTAAATACCTTGTGTAAAAAATTAGAAGATACTCCTGGCTTTTTATCTCCAAGTTCTCTTTCAAAGCCAAAACAACGGAGTTCAAACATCTGTTCACTTTCTGGAGTTAAGTGTTGGAATTGTTCAGGTACTGGTCACGCTTTTATGAATTGTAAAAAATCTCGTTCTATCTTTTGCTACGGCCGTGGTTTGAAAGGGGTCACAAAACCAAAATGTGAAAATTGTTCAAAAAACTTGGAAACGACTGGCAGTCGGAGTCCGGACCTGGTTGCCAGTACGAGCAAAAGTCCAAACCCCAAACAGCCCAACCAAAGCAAAAACAAATCGGGAAACAAGAATCAGAACCAACAATGACTTCCGAGGAGTGGAACGGGTGGTTGTCGTTTGTAAAAGAATTTTTATCTCCTGGTAATGAGTAAATCATGCGTTTCCCGGAAAAGTCTCTCTTAACTCCTGCTTCTGTCTGTCCTTTGTTTATAAGAAAAGAAAATGATAATCGCCCTTATCTTGAAGTTTTTGTTATGGGTAAGAAAGTCACTGCTTTGGTTGATACCGGTAGTACAGCATCAGTTTTTGGTTCGGATGCTCTAAATTTTGTAAATTATTTAAATTTACCGTTGCAAAATAGTTTGTCTTTAAATGTTACGACTGCCGACGGGCAATCTCAACATGTTGCTGGTTACGTATGGGTTCATTTAACGCTTAATGATGTCTCTAAATACCTTAGAATTTTAGTTATTCCTTCAGTCACACATTCGTTTATTTTGGGTATTGACTTTTTAAAAAAAATTTCAATGGAAATAAACTTTTCTAATTTATCTTATAAAATTTCACCAGATTCTATTTTTGCTGTAAATGTAATTAATAGTTTAGACAAATTATCTGACAAACAAAAATTTGAATTAACAAAAATGGAAAAGTTATTTAAAGAAATTGGACCGGATGATCGTATCGGAAGGACACACGTTTTAACTCATAATATCGATACAGGAGACGCAAAACCAATCAAAACCCGTCAATATCCTCTCTCTCCTGTTATGCAAAAGTGTTTAAACGCACAAATTGCGAAGAATCAGATGACAGTTTTAGAGTGTGTTTTGATGGCAAAAAGCTAAATTCGGTAACGGTGCCTGACAGTTATCCTATGCCGCTAATTGATTCCATCATTTCAAAAATAAGGGATGCAAAGTTTCTATCTTCAATCGATTTAAAATCCGCTTTTTTCCAAATTCCCTTAGACAGCGCATCAAAACCAAAAACAGCTTTTGCAGTACATGGGAGAGGTTCCTATCAATTTCGTGTCTTACCATTTGGTCTAAATAATAGCGCCCAATCGATGTGTAGACTGATGGATCGAGTTATTGGTCCAGCGTTAGAACCATATGTTTTTTATTATATTGACGACATTGTTGTGTGTACCCCAGATTTCGAAACCCACCTTAAAGTTTTACGAGAACTTTATTTACGCCTCAAGGGAGCAAATTTAACTGTAAATTTTAAGAAATGTAATTTTTGTCGCCCTTCACTCAAGTTTCTCGGTTTTTTAGTTGATGAATTTGGCCTTAGAACGGATCCTGATAAAGTATCTGCCATTCTCGATTTTCCTGTCCCTAAAAATACTACACAAATTAGACGTTTGGTTGGTTTAGTTGGATATTATCGTAGATTTTTGAAAGATTTTTCTTCTTTGTGTAGTCCAATTACTGACTTACTAAAGGGCAAAAAAAAGGTCAACCAATATCTTGGACTCCTGAGGCGGGAAAAGCTTTCGAAAACATTAAAGAGACGCTAACAACAGCTCCAGTTTTAAGTAGCCCGGATTTTTCAAAAGAATTTTTCATTATGTGCGATGCGTCTGATACAGGCGTAGGTGCAGTTTTATTTCAAGAAGATGAGGGTTTAGAACATCCGATTGCTTATGCAAGCCGTACCTTAAACAAGTGTGAAAGAAAATACACCACAACAGAAAAGGAACTTTTAGCAGTGTTATTTGGCACTGAAAAATTTAGGTGTTACATCGAAGGTACTCCTTTTAAAATAATCACTGATCTAAATAACATGAAAAATCCTTCACCCCGTATCGCAAGGTGGATCCTCAAATTAAATCAACATAAATTTCAAATCATACACAGAAAGGGTATACACAATACTGTCGCCGATGCTTTGTCCCGCAGCATGGAGAACGTAGCAGTCTTGGATTTGTCTCTCTTAAAACCGGATAAATGGTATAACAATATGATCAAAAGAGTACAGGGTGATCCAGAGAAATATCCGTCTTTTAAAGTTGAAAATAATATCTTATATAAACATGTCTTTTATCGTTGCAATTTTTCTTCTGCTGCAAATTGTTGTTCCTACCAAAAACCGAAAAGATATTTTGAAGATGTTTCACGATGATGCTACGGCAGGACATTTTAGCTTTTCGAAAACTTTTTCGCGCGTATCTGATTTATACTACTGGCCAAACATGCGTCAGTCAGTTTATCGCTATGTGAAAAGGTGTTCAGTCTGTGCCGCTAGCAAATCAACAAACTTACCGCAAGCTGGTTTGATGGGAAATTATAGGAACATCAATTTTCCCTTTCAAGCTATCTCTGCTGATCTCCTGGGACCTTACCCGCGTTCTAAAAACGGTAATCAATATGTGTTAGTAGTTGTAGACTGGTTTACAAAATTCGTTTTAGTCCATCCTATGCCAAAGGCCACTTCACGCTCTATCAAGAAATTCCTCGAAAACAATGTCTTTCTTATTTTTGGGGTTCCTCAAGTGATTTCAGTGGATAATGGTCCACAATTTATTAGTAAGGAATTCAAGGAATTTGTTTATTCTTATAAAGTCCAAAAGATTTGGTATAATGCTCGATATCACCCACAGGTTAATCACACGGAGCGTGTAAATAAGGTAATCGTAACAGCAATAAGATCGTATATTCATGAAAAACACAAAATTTGGGACCAATCTATTTTTAAAGTCGCGCCAGCGATTCGCTTGGCCAAACATGATGTTACTGATTTTTCTCCATCTTTCCTAGTATTTCTCAGAAATGTCCCTACCGATGGTTCTTTTTACGGTTTAATTTCAAATAACGCCAACAATAAAATCGAAGTATCGGATAAATTGTTGGATCCAGATATTCAAACCGAGATACCATCTATTTTTGAAAAAGTCCGTAAAAGATTACATAATGCTTACATCCAAAGTGCAAACCGCTATAATCTTAGGAAAAGAGACGTCCTGTACCACGTAGGTGACTTAGTATGGAAAAAAAAATTATGTTTTGTCTAAAGCCTCTAATAATTTTTCAGCAAAATTGGCTCCCAAGTTTATAACGTGTGTGATTAATAAAGTGATATCGAAGCTTGTCTATAATTTAAAGGATTTGGACGGAAATGACCTCGGAAATTGGCATGTAAAGGATATTAAACCAGACACTACTCAAGACCTAGATTCAGACGATCTAACCGAGCCAGAATCTGATTCTGATACTCCAGATTAGGCTCCATATTTTTTTTGGTGGTAATATATTTCTAAGTGCCTATCTCTTAGATTATATTACTATGGGTGAGTGGTGGGAACTTTTATTCAAACTCTAGATTCTTAGCAAAAGAACTTCGATCTAAGTTTCTTTTGAGTTAGCTGGCATAACATCAAGCCAACTAAAATTATCGTAGGTGGTAAACTCTATTTTTTTTTGAAACATTGAAAAATATCTATCTAGTATCAGTCATCTGTATCTAAAAATATCTGAATATCCAATTTATTTTGTAGGTTATTTATCTTTATCATTGCTTTTTGCATTTTATTCTCTGACCTTGAATTTACCTTCATCGTATCTTTATCTTTGTCTCATCAAGATTAAAAGTAAAATTATTGTTTGCTTGATAACTGCAAAATTCTATCGTGTCAAAAATAAAGTAGAGTGCCTTGCCAACTAGATAATTGAGCCTATCTGTTTCGTTTTTTTGTGTATTGTTGGATTAAAGTTTTGAAGCTGTTGAACACTTATTATCTTCTCGTTTATCTTAATTTTTCTAGATACATATATTTTTTTGAGTGTGCGAGGCTCGTTCCCTGGCGTGGACCTTGGAGGGCACATCATCGGCTGATATGATCTACAGAACCGTGTAGACCTCGGAGTGCATGCCAGTCGATGTTGTGATCCACGGAGGATGAGCGGCCTCTCATTCTGAATAAAAAAAGTGAACTGTGTTCACTGGCGCCCGTTCTATTTTTTTTTCGCGTTATTTTCAACAACTTCAAAATTTTTCTCTCTCGCTTAACGTTTAAATTTTCCCTTATAAAAAAATTGCAAGTATCTATTTCAAAATATCGTCTAACTTAAATTTCGTTTTTGTTAACGTCTCAACACAATGTGCGAGACTTAACGAAAAAAAATTAAAATATGATTTTAATTTTTTTTCTTTACTGGCAAAGGGGGTGTGTAACGACAATTTCCACGATTTTCGTTACTTCGGTTTTTTTAAATAAATAAAATCAATATTTCTTTCAAATGACACAAATTTATTTCTTACTTATTTAACTACCCTCGTAATAAAATTGGGAGTTTATTATTTCTTAAAAAGGATTTCTTTATAAGTATGCAACCCACTATACCTTGATGTTTGCTTCGAAATATTCAGACAAAGGTACGTAAAAACACTATTTAGATTGCATTTAAAATACTTATGTCGCTTTTTATTACTGTTTCATTGACTTTTACGTAATATTTCATTAATATCATTTATTTTTATTCAAAATTATAGCCTAAAAGTCAAAATTCAAATCACCCGCCTAACCTTGTGTCAGACGTTGACATTTTCATTTCCGTTTGTCGTTTTTTTAGAGACTTCCTCCGTATAAATACTTCGACATGCCGATTTTTCGTGGCTTCCCTCTTAAATCCTCTAGTTCTCCGCTTCTCGGAGGCTTTTCGATTGTTTTCGCGTACTTGATGAGTGCTTAGTGCGTTTTTCAAGTTTTCTTGGGCTCAGGTGAGATCTTTCTGTGTTACACTATTTTTAGTGCTTTAGCTTTCCTTTTCCATGAAGGATTTTTAAGTTCTGTTTGAATTTGCGAGTTGAAGACTCGGTATCGGTTTTTCTTTCCGAAGGACAGGTAGCCATTTTTCATTTTTTTTTTTGTGGACGAACGTGTTGAGTCCGTGGCGAACCAAATATTCCTTCCTGCGACTTTGGACCGAGCAATACCAAGATTCTCCCTTAATCCTCCTGGTCTTTTTGAGCTTGACTCATTTGTAATTTTGCAAAATTTTGATTGGGGAATTTCCTGGGAGAACCTCAGGGTAAGTTGCGAAGGGGTTCAGAGCATAGGAAGGCGTTATCTACGAGAAAAGGCACTAAGAATAGGGGTGTATTTTTGATCTCGCCTGAGGCAAGGAATAATTGCAGTTTTGCACGTCAAGTTTTATTCATTTCAAATATAACGTTTTTTTATTATCTTTCAAATTTTTCTTGTACCAACTTGTCAAAGTCTTTTCTTACAAGCGAGAGAAGTCCATCAAATAATCTTTGTTTTATCCCAATTTATTTCTATTTTCTCAGCATTTAATTAAGATCTTTTATATCATTTCGAAACTTTAAAATTTTCTCTTATATTATCTACGTTTAAAAATATTTTCATCATTTCGAAACTTTAAAATTTTCTCTTATATTATCCACGTTTAAAAATATTTTTGGTGACTAATTAGTTTTGTATTTCCTTTACACGAACCTCGAGCAAGAAGCAAGAACAGCAGACGGCAGCTAGCCAGAACAGTAGACGACGACCAGAACGACCACAGTTAACAGGTGGTCTAGCAAAGGAGCTCCTGCGCTACGTTAAGGTTAACCACTGGAACCTAACGAGATCAGAACGACCAGTCGCTGGAGGTCGGTAGCTGCTGCCGTCAACATCCGCTGCGCCTCGACGACCAAGGGAGGTATCGTAGACATATTGTGAGGTCACCAAAAATAGTTTTTTTATAAATTTTTCTAAGCAAATTTCAATCATTTAATTCTCATAAATTTAAATTTCTAATAGTTTTTTATTAAAATATTGTAAGATTTAAAATTCATAATTTCATTAATGTTTTCTACTTTATATAATTCACCCACACTGGGAACTCACTCATTGCTCTGTAGCTTACATCAATTTTCATATTTATTTCTTTTTTAATAAACTTGTTCACATTTTAAAGAAAATGGTTTGTTTTTATTTCCAACACAACCAACTAAAACTAAAGAAACCTAGCCGGAGCTACATTTTTATGTGTTTGATGTTGCAAGTTGCAGTAACCATTAAGTAAGATCTATTATTCCTTTACTCCAATTATTCCAATACTCAAAGTTTTGAGATCAAAAGAGTGTTATATTAAAAAATAATTCAGTAACAAAAAAGTACGTACACTGGAAGAATTACTTTGCTATGGTCAGTAAGAATTCAATTACCGCAGCAAAACATCAGCATTAAATAGGCGCCGAGTGAGTTACTTTGATACAGCAGCAAAGCACGCTTTGCTAAAGCCAACTCAATTGCAGTAAGTAAGCAGATTTGTTGAAAACCATTATGCTGTTAACTTCTTTTGCTTAACTCCACACACCAAAACTTTGTTTTGCAAGAAGTTTGCCACAAGAAGATGTGTGGTTTGCACTAAAAAAAGCAAAGATCCGAATCTAGATATATGTGCGATATTTGTAATACTCCATTGTGCGTTGTACCTTGTTTTGAAATATATCATACAAAAAAGCAATATTGGAATTAAAATATTTATTTATTTATATTTTTTTCTTTTGAATTTATAATAGCAATAATTGTGTTTTATTTATTTACTTATTTACTTTTGTTTCATTTGTTCTCATTAAACATTGTAATTTTTTTATTGTCTTGTTTTATTTGGACTCCATCTTTTGCGCTCAGTTTCTGTTTTTTTTTTAGAAAAAAAAAGGGGATAATTATCTGGCGTCCAACAATCAGAGCCCATTTTGTTATAAGTTTGAATTTTAAAAGCATTCCACACTTGACAAGCGTGTGCGTAATCTTGGTGTGAAATGTGTTCTTTTGAAAGTTGGTTGTAAAAAGTATCTTTGGTTGGTAATTTTTCTTCTTCTAATTTTTCCCAGCAATTCATATAATTATAAGGAAAAATACCCTTGCTACTAACAAGTTGAAACTCTTGATCGTTTGGGAAATAACTACGTATAGGTAATTACTTTTTGTTCATCCTTCAAATATGAGGACAAGGTATCAAGACTATTTGACATAAAACGAAAAGAGTCTATAAATCGGAAACTAATGTTGGTGTTATCAATGTATTTGGTAAACGAAATAAATTTTCCTTTGTTTAAAGGTAAAACATTTATTTTTCCAGGAATTTTGGTATTTAAAGCTCGAATAATGAAATGACTGTCATATAAATAGAATTTAGTTTCGATTAGAAATAGTGTTTTATTTATTTATCATTTTTTATTTTGCATTTAGTGTTGATGAAATATAGTGTTTTATTTATTTATTTTTGTTTTATTTTGAAATATATACCATATTTACAGCTATTTGTGTTTTATTTTGTATTGAATTTATTAAAAACATAGGTTTATTATTTTTTAAGACATGTTTTTCAAATAAGTTAGGCTCACACTGCTTTTGACAAATATACTCGCAAGCGCCTAATAAATGCCGTTCCTGGCGGTCGGCCCCGGAACGGCTACGCGCAGCGAAAGAGTTAATAAACAAGAAGATCGTCATGGTGGGGAGTGGGAGTGTACCTGAAATCGTACTTGTCTTATTCCATTATGAAAATTGGTGGTACTATAGAGCAAGTTTGGCTCATTATTAACTTATGCAGTAGGAGTAGTTTACAGACCTCCTGGACCGGGCTACAAAGACTTCTTCAATGCTTTTGAGGAGGCCATGTCCTTTGGAATCCCTGCTGGAGATGTAATTTTTTGCTTGGATGACTTTAATGTGGACCTCCTTGACATCGGTAGCGTGGAGTGTCGGTTTGTTGGAGACACACTTGAGGGCTTGGGCTTATTTCAAGTTGTTGATCAGGCAACGCGAATTACTAATACTTCTGCAACTCTAATTGATTATATGATTTGTTCTGACACTAGCATCATCAACGAGGTCAACGTTGCAAGTATTCCAAATGTCAGTGATCATGAGCTGGTGTATTGTAGTACAAACTTAAAAGTTATCAAAACCATCTACCATGTATAAAACTTGCAGGGATTTCAAGCATCTGAATTATAACCAATTTAAATCTGATTTGCAGCCAATTCCTTGGGATAACATTTATGATCTTAGTGATATAAACAGCAAGGTTCTATTCTTGGTTGATAATATCACTGCCTTACTAAATATAAAGTACGGGAAGAATATCCAAAAGATCGACGGAAAATCTGTGATTTGTTGTGGGCAAGAGGACACCATTAACTTACCAGAGGACACCGATCAACGTCAGGAGGAAGATGATCTGAGTGACCTATCGTTTTGCAGCGTGAGTGACCTACTGGATAAAGAGGTGACCGTCTCAAAAGAAGTTATTCTTCTAAAGCAATTAATCAAACACAAAAACATCATAATTAAATCACAACAACAAACAATTAAAGTGCTTAACCAACAGATCGCTTTACTGAACAAAACAAATTTAACAGTAACGACACCTATGCCTCAAAATGAGAACACCCACAGCGACTGTCCACTTGCCGAACAGAAAACTGAAGCGATCCAAAATACCAGACAGACACGTACAAAAAAAGCACCACAGAGACCTACACCAAATGGAAAGGTCACGGCTCTCGACAGTACCCTGCAGCAGTGCCAGCCCGCGCAAAAAGTGGCCCAAAAAATAAGTAGCCGGCAGGTATCTGTCGCGATCGAAAACGCACAGAACAAAATAAAGAACACTGTTAGAGAGGAGCAGGAAGACGTCGTCGGAACCAGTACTGATGTACCCGACGGGATTAAAACGATAGGCAAATCGATAGATGTCGGTAAAAGTGGTGTATTTGCAACATCCTTCTCCACAGATACACAAGCAAATAAACTACAAGAATACCTAAACAAAAAAATTAACAGAACAGATGTTACTTGCGAAGAGACAAATCCCTATTCAGAGACTAAGACTTATAAGTCCTTTAGGATATATATTGAAGAGCCGTTGGCGGAAGAAATTCTGCTACGTCCTGAAATATGGCCGGAAGGAGCTCGTGTGAAGACACTCATGACTAACCATCGACCTAAGAACTTTTTTCGAACAAGAAATTTTTTTCGGGAAAACCGACTCCAACCAACCTACAAGTCTAGGAGAGGACAACCTTATGGGAGTTCTACAGGCCAACGTGCAGTGCCTTCGCAATAAACTATTACATATCGATAATTTTATAGGTGACCTGTCCAATCTCGAGGTGGTGTGCTTGACGGAGCATTGGCTTCAGCCAAACGAATCTTCATTGTATAATTTGACAAATTTTACTCTCCGTGCCATGTTTTGTAGAAGGATACATATACATGGCGGTGTTAGCATCTATACAAGAGACTCAAAATATGTGCAGAGGAGGTTGGTTTTGTGAGAGAGGTGTCTCGAGGGGTCCATTGTGAGCTGGTAGCTCTTCACATAAAAAGTAAATATCTTATAATTGTGGTCATCTACAGATCTTCATCAGATAAAGCAAATATAAATATATTTTTCGAAATAATTGGTAATTGGTAATTGGTAATTAGATGCACAATTCCCTACAGAAAAAGTTATCTTTTGCGGCGATTTTAACTTAAAATTTTATTGTCCTGACAGCAAAACCAAGCAGTGCGTAGAGCTTCTAACACAGTACAATCTAAAACAAACAATTTTTTACTTTACTCGACAGTTCGGAAACTACAAAACACTTCCGAATAATGTCTTTTATAACTTTAGATACCACAGAGCGGAGGTCCTGGAAATGGGCGTGTCCGATCACAGCGCACAGCTATTGACTTTTGAATGCGTTGCTGATTCCCAGGAGAGCCTCTACTTCAAGCGTGATTATTCAGAGACCAACATAAACAGACTTAATGCTTTGATGGGTGAGGAGACTTGGGATCGGGTCTATCTCGCGGTTGGCGCGGAGGAAAAAGCAAATAACTTCCGTAACATAATCACTGACCTCTTTTCCATCACCTTTCCACAAAAAATTAAAAAGCGCAAAAATATCAAAACACATAAAAAACTCAAAAAGTCAAAGGAACAAAAAAACTTAAAAGAACTGGTACTTTTTCTACATTCTGTTTATAAGCAGAGCCCAACAGAAAATAATAGAAACTTATATAGAAAATATAAGAAAGATTATCATAATTTACTCTTAAAGACAAAACAAAATGATCTCGAAAGCAAAATAAGTGATTCCGATAATAAGTCAAAAACAGTGTGGGCAATAATAAATCAAGAGATAGGTAGAAACACACCAAAAAACGTACCAGAACACATTGATCTAAATAAATTCAATAATTTCTTTGCATACAATTCATCTGAACTTGTTAGTAATTTAAAATATAACACAAATATCACTATTCTGGAAAACAATGAGCCTCGGCAGCTTTCAATGTTTTTACAACCAGTCACTACACAAGATGTTTTCGACATACTTTTGCGGCTGAAGAACAAAAAAACTTGCGACATATACGGAGTAAACACATTTTTGTTGAAAAAATGTGCGGAACATATAGCATACCCATTAACAGATATTATTAATCGTTGCTTTTTGGAAGGCCACTTCCCAGGTGTCTGGAAGCTCGCTAAAGTATTTCCCATTCACAAAAAAGGTGACCAAACTTTGCCAGAAAATTATAGACAAGTACACATATTGCCCAGTTTCTCAAAAGTGTCGGCTATTTTGTCCCAGATATATAGATTTTGCGAACACAATAACATTCTGACGGAAACACAATTCGGCTTTAGAAAAGGGAAAACAACATCAGATGCGATCATGAGCGTTATAGAGAAGGTTCAGAGCGCTTTGGAAAACAGAAGTATGTGCGTCGGAATATTCACAGACCTATCAAAGGCTTTTGACTGCGTTAGCCACACGGGACTCTTGGATAAATTACACTCGTACGGAATACGTGGTGTCCCAAACGATATTATCAAGTCATATCTAGCCGACAGACCCCAGACAGTTGTACAAGGAGGGGGCTCAAGTGATGTGTTGCTCGGGAAAAGGGGCATACCCCAGGGTTCGATTCTGGGGCCACTGCTCTTTTTGCTCTATGTAAATGACCTTGCTTGTCATATGTCAGGGCTTAGCGATGATATATTAACTACTATGTACGCAGACGACACAAACTTCCTGTTTTAAACCAAAATCAGAACGGTAGATGGGGTAAAATTGCAAATAGTAGATACTGACCATTCTCAGCAGTGGTTCAATAAAAATGAATTATTTTTAAACAAAGATAAGACGGAAGTCTGTGTATTTAACACAATTACGAATGACGAATATGCAAAGCAAGTGAGGTTTTTGGGGATACATATTGACTTTGGTCTCACTTGGATTCCTCATATAGATCATTTGTGTATTAAGCTCTCTAGATCTGTGTTTGCTGTCAGGCGAATTACCTGCCTCGTGGGTTTGAGAGCTGCACTTCTGACATACTATGGTCTGTTTCATTCGGTGATATGCTACGGCATTCTGGGTTGGGGCAATGCCTCTCACGCACAGCTACAGAGAATCTTTGTGATTCAGAAGGCTTGCGTGCGGAGTATTGTGGGAGCCAAACGTGATGCTCACTGTAAGCCACTTTTTGGGTCACTGGGCGTTCCGTCACTTTTCGCTGTCATAGTTTTGGAAAATCTTATGTATGTCAAGAGCAACGTTGATAAATTTGTGTGTAATAAAGATGTCCACAATTACAATACCAGGGGAAAGGGAAACATAATACCTCCTAGAAACGGGATAAATAAATGCAAATTACTGGGAATTCCTCTCTACAACTCCTTACCAGGCCGATTTCATTTGCTGCCAAAAAAACCTTTTAAAAGTGCTCTTCAGCGTATACTTAAAGAGATGTGTCCATACAGTATTGACGAATTCTGCAATAAAATCCACGATTATGCCTAGTTACGGTGAACCACACCGTGCTGGTTTTATCTGTTTTTATGCGTTAACTTGCTATATATATGTAAAAAAAGAAATTTTAACCAATTTACAAATACGTAATAATAATAATATTGATTTATTCAATAATAATTTTGACATGTCCAAAAATGTATTGTTTGCTGGATGAATAAAGGTATCTATCTATCTATCTATCTATTCATGCTCCATACAAAACATATAAAATTTCGAAAAAGTATGCTCCTTGGCTTACAGATACTCTGCGGGACATGATGAAATTGAGAGATAGGGCACTCTCCCGCTATAGAAAAACAAAGAACTTAGAACAATGGCAATCATACAAGGATATGAGAAATGTAGTCTCAGTGGCAGTAAAGAGGGAAAAGTAAGCATTTTATAATTTTAAATTGGATAAAAATGCCAATAACACTAATATTTGGTCGACCTTGAGGTCATTGGATTTGGTTTCCTTGAAATCGCACAATAAGCTACCTACATCCTTGTCTAATGTCGACCGATCTTAACAGACATTTTTTAGACTCTATACCTCAACTCATTGCAGACGGTGACGTTATAAATTTTTATAAAAGCCATACAAAGGATACAGTTCTTGAATCTCTGATTTTTCAGGAAATTAGTGAAGTTGATGTTTTGAGTTATAGAAAAAATTAAAACTAAAGCGACTGGGTGCGATGGTATAAACATCTTAACTATCAGTCTGTGTTCCTCATATCCTGTCCCACCTAACTCATGTTATTAACTCTGCTATTAGAAACTTTTTGTAAGGACCCATGTAAAGTCCTTTGCCTACAACAGGTTTTTTCGTTACCAAGTGATGACATTTTACTTCTAATTTTGCACGATTTGCTTAAGCTTGATTTACTGCATTTGCAACTGCAGCAGCACCTCCTCCCAAAGCCCCTAAAGCTGATAATCCAGCGAATAGTGGTACAAGTGGGAGAAAGCCTCCTTGTTTCCGCAGGTATATAACTTTTTGACAAGATGGTAATAATTTACGACCTATTTTGCGTATGGAATTAAAAGCTTTTCGTGTTGCTTCTGGTAAACTAATATTTTTGTTTCCACTAATAATTTTTCGAGCTTGTCTTACGACTGCAAGGAAAGATACTCCTCGACCCATCTTTGTTGTTTTTGTTTTTCTCGTTTTCTTTGGCCTAGTAAGTTCCAGACCTAGTCCTAAAGTTGTTTTAGTCTTCATTTCACCTTGAACTCCTAATGCTGCAAGTTTTTCTCAAAAACTAGTGGATGGTGAACGAATACTTTCTGAGACTTTCTTCTGTAAAACAGTGTGTGCTTTATGTCGCCTTTTAAGTCACTAAATTGGTGGTACGCCAAATCGTGGATTTTACAGGCTTCGTCTAAAGAATTAATGTCCACGTCACCACGTTCTAATCGTTTCTGCAGTTTTGTGCCTGATCCACAAAAATTATATCCAGGTATATGGAGTTCTACGGGTAGTTTATTTAACAGGGAGTTAAACATACCATATCCTTCAACGGTGGTCATTCGATTAATCGGGCCGTGTGTACATATTTGTATTTTATAGTTGATAAGTTCAGAAGGCGATTAAAATCTTTTTGATAAAAATTAAATAAAGCAAAATCCTTTCAGTCGCAACTCCACAAACAGTTTGTATTTTTAAAAAACTCATTAAAGTGAAGTATACAAAGCTAGAAACCGGCATAAATATGAAAAATCAACATATACTGTAAATTACCTTACCTTTCCAGCATATTTTTTTATTATCATGATTCGTGGGAAAACTTCAAACAGGCTTTAATTAAAGACCGTAAAATTCTAAAAAGAAAAGAAAACGTGGTAATCCAAGCTGCACTGTTGAGATGTAAAACATACCTTCAAAACACAAGCCTACAATGGTGTTCCCAACGAAAATCGAGAAGCAACAGTGTGATTCAATGCCGGTAGGGGTATTTGCCCTCGGAGTAGTTGTTTCTGTTGTTTCTATCTTTTGAAACCTATCCATCCAGGATTGTTTCCTACGCCCATCTGATGATTCCCAAATAGGATGAAACCGGTAATGGGCTAGCTGGGATCACTGCGCCTGCAGAATGGCAGGACGTGTCCCAACAAAGATTGTAATATCTTTGTCGTTACGTCGGTGAAGGAGGAAACTTTAATCTACAATATAGGAAATAGCTTGAAGACTTTGCGAACTCAAAATATGACACAATAATTCGCCCCTGGTTGATCAAACGCAAATTACTGAAAACCGAAACAATTTGAGCCTTATCACTAGCATCTATTCCACCTAGAAACCGTTCCTTGTCCACTTGTAGCACTATTTCAAAAGTTTCACGCTTGACACAAACCTGTCTAATAAAAAAATTGATTATGTATATTTCGACGATCCAAACGAACTTGTAGAACGATTAAAATTATTAATTGCGTCCAAGAATGCCGGTCATACCGGTCAGAATAATGAGATACAATCAATACTGGAAGAACTGCGTGAGGCAAAAATTATCTAATAATAAATAACTTTCCATAAATAATAGGCTCGATGCACAATTAATTTAGTTACATTTTTACTTTCAACTTAAAATGACAATCGATAAATTTGGTTCACACCTCTTAAAAAAAGCTGGAGAATCTTCTTCTTCTTCATCTTACGCTCAGTCCTCACCCATACCAAGTTCTTAAGAAAAAAACATCGTTTATAAAGTAGTTAATATAAAGGATGTGAATTTGTATTACCATTTAGTGCCTCCATTTGTAGGTTTTTATAACAGTAAAAACAAAGTATACGAGCTTTTACAAGATAAAAGAGAAAAATATTTATTACCACTAAAGACAGGCACTATAGTTCGTGCCGAACTCCCTAATTTTATCGACTTAATTGTTAACAATTCGTATGTTTCGAATCCTGGCGGTACGGCACGAAAATAATACTATTTCATTTAAATTGAAACTAACTTATAAAGCTGTTGCACAATTTGTAGGCGAGTTGTTAGTTAGGTGTGCAGTAGAGGTAGATAATAATTAACGTACGATGACAAAGTATGCAACTGATGTTAAGAGACAAGTCGTTAATGAGATATATAAACCCGCTAGGATTACTTTTAAACGCCGCAAAGTTATTATTAATAGCCTAAAAGATTTATTTCAAGCAGATTTAGTAGAGATGATACCATATGCAAAAGAAAACAAAGATTATAAATATATCTTAGTTGTAGTAAACTGTTTTTCAAAATTTGTTTGAGTCTGAAAAACAAGTCGGGTTCTGAAGTAAGTGCCGCGATGCATAAAATATTCAAGAAACAAGTTCCTATTAATTTACTAACCGATATGGGAAAGGAGTTTTATAATAAGGAATTCAAGAAATCAACAGAAAAATTCAAAATAAACCATTACAGTACCTTCAGCGAAATGCAAGGCTCTATAGTGGAACGCGTAAACAGAACATTAAAGAATATTATGTGGAAAGAATTTAATTTGCGTGGAAATTATAAGTGAATTAATTTTCTTCAAGAAATTGTAAAAAAATATAATAATTCTAAGCATTCTACTATCAAAATAAAACCAACAGCAGTTTCCAAAAAGGACGAGAAAATATTACTTGAAACAGTATAGAACACAATTAAGTTAGTAGATTTAAAAACCAAATTTCATGTTGGAGATCACGTGAGAATATCTAAAGTCCGAGGAGTGTTTGATAAAAAGTATTTACCCAATTGGTCAACAGAAATTATTACTATAAAGAAGGTTCAACTAACAAATCCTACCATTTATCTTTTAAAAGACGTTAATAATCAGGATATTTTAGGAGGTTTCTATAAGGAACAATTATTACAGAAGGTACAATATCCGGATATACAGGGTGTCCCAATAAGGACTCCCGTCGCCGATATCTCCGGAACAAAAAGAGATATTTTAATTATGCAAACGCTGTTCGCTAGGACGTGAAGAGGGCTTTATTCGTAACTGCTAATTGTTCATTTTGACATTGGCGTATAGATGGCGCTGCGGTGCAAAGAAACTTATCGATCCTAAGAACATTGGAACGTAGCGCATCTGAAAGACTGGCTAATTTGGAGAAACTTTTGTTCTATGGACAATTTTCCTATAGTTACTAGTTTCTGAGTTAACCGCCCTACAATGTCATTTACAAAAAATGAGCCAACTCGCTTAAAATTAACTTTAGAGGAAAAATATATTAAAAATATCTTTGTAGTGCACTAAGACGAAGAAAATAGCGGCAGGTGTCAAATTATTACACATCCGGTTTGACCGGAAGTGACCTATTTTTCAGTTCAAAATAAACATAGTGTACAATTTCCCCTCAAAATTGTAAAAAATGTACCTTATAACAATAACACCTTGTAGGTACATGTAAACAACGATAATTTGTCTGAATTTATTTTTATTAACCGAAGGTGACATTACAGATATTAAACATGTATGTTTACAATAAATATGCGTTCAAAATTATTTCCATACCTAAATACGAGCAGCGGCTAATACAGCACCGTTTTTACCGCATTCTCCATAAACTAATACCATATTTTAATTTATCCTCATTATTATGGCTAACCACTATTGCAAAAATTAATAAACTAATTAGGCAAGAAACAAATTGACAACGATAGAGAATTACCTGGGCGTTTGAAGCTAAATATCGTATTGAAACAATGGACAGAGACAGAGCCACCTTCGGTTAATAAAAATAAATTCAGCTGAATTGTGGTTGTCTAGATGTATGTATATACATAGCGTTATTGTTATTATATGACACTGGAAATTACCTTTTTTCACTTTTGGGGGATAAATTATACAGTATGTTCATTTTAAATTGAAAATGGATCACTTCCGGTACTTCCGGCCCAAACCGGATGTGTAATAATTTGACACGTGTCACTATTTTCTTCGTGCTAGTGAACTACAAAGATATTTTTAATAACTTTTTGCTCTAAAGTTAATTTTAAGCGAGTTAGCTCATTTTTTGTAAATGACATTATAGAGCGGTTATCTCAGAAACTAGTGACAGTAAGAAAATAGTCCATAGAAAAAGAGTTTCTCCAAATTACCCAGTCTTTCAACGTTCCTAGGATCGAAAAGTTTCTTTGCACCGCAGCGCCATCTATACGCCAATATCAAAATGAACGCTTATCAGTTTCGAATAAAGCCCTATTCACGTCCTTGCGAACGGCGTTTGCAGAATTTAAATATCTCTTTTTGTTCCGGAGATAACGGCGACGGGAGTCCTTATTGGGACACCCTGTATATTTAGTTGAAAAAGTTTTAAAAATGGTTAGCTTTAGATAAGAAATATAATACATAAGGATAATGTTATGTAATTTTAATTTTTAAAATAAAGGTAAATTAATAAACAAAACATAGTGTTAGTAAATATGTTGTTTTATTTGAACAGTATTTACATATACTTTTGTGTAAAAGATTGTATTTCGTCAATATCATCATCATCGATTATTTTGAAATGATTTCTCTTCGACACTGATGATGATGGTGGTTGTGACGGTGGTGGTGATAATGGGGACTGAGGCGACAAAGGTCCTGTTGAACACAAAAAGGAAGAGCTATACTCTATTGCTGGCGTTTCTGTACCATATCGAATTTAAATTTCTTGATGATACCTTCGAAAATAGTCAGTTCCTCTTCATTATCTATTTTCATCCTGTAATATCTTACAGGTGAATTGCCAAATTTTTTGTCTAAAGTACTAGTCTTAGGTGAATATAATAATGAAATTAAGATCTTATTATTTTTCATTGATATTTCTTTTATCCCATATCTGAAAATTAAAAGTATATAATAAATATTTGAAAATATTATTTAATTTTTTTGTTAAATTTTTTTTATTTCTTATTTTTTAGTGAATTATTAAGAATTATAGAAATCGATCGAATATTAAATTCCATCCCCTATTTGTCCACCCTTAGGATTGAAATGTTTCTCTTCAATTTTAATTTCTTTTAAAATTTAAATGAGACCACCCCTAAGGTAACCCCTTTCTAATAAAATAAGAATCATCCAAATCGGTCCAATATAAACTTTCATCCCCTATTTATCTACCCTTAGGGGTGGAATTTTTTTCTTAAATTTAAATGGGGCCACCTCTAAGGTACTCCCTTTCTAATAAAAAAAGAATCATTGAAATGGGTTCAATATGAAATTTCATCCCCTATTTGTCCACTCTTGAGGGTGGAATTTTTGCTTCAAATTGAAATGGGACCACTCCTAAAGTAATCTTTTTCTAGTAAAAAGAGAATCATCGAAATCGGTCCAATATGAAATTTCATCCCCTATTTTTTCACCCTTAGGGATGGAATTTTTTCTTCAAATTTAAATGGGGCCACCACTAAGGTACTCCCTTTCAAATAAAAAAGAATCATCGAAATCAGTCCAATATGAAATTTCATCCCCTATTTTTCACCCTGAGGGGTGGAATTTTTTCTTCAAATTTAAATGGGGCCACCTCTAAGGTACTCTCTTTCTAATAAAAAAGAATCATCGAAATCGGTTTAATATGAAATTTCATCCCCTATTGGTCCACCCTTAGGGGTGGAATTTAAGTGTGACCATTCTGTAGGTATATCCCTTCAAATAAAAAAGAATTATCTAAATCGGTTTATAAATGACGGAGTTCTGAGGTAAGAAACATAAAAAACATACAAGCGAATTGATAACCTCCTCCTTTTTTGAAGTCGGTTAAAAACATATATTAGTACTCAAAAACTGCATTAAAAATAAACTTGATTGTGTTCAAAATTTTCAGAAAGTTGAAGTAAACTTATGTATTTTGAGAAACTATTTGGAAACGATTAAAGAAAAGAAAAAGTTTCTTGTAATAAGAAAGGACACAATAATAATAATAACAATAAGTATCTTATGTGGCAAGATGTTGATTCTTATTTTAAGGGGAGAATAAAAACAAGTGTAATCATTAATTTTAAAATTAAGAAACCAGACATATTTTTAAATAAAGCATTTTGCAGTTTTTATATAAAAGTTATTGAAACTCAACGTGATTTTTACGGGACTTTTCATAAAACCACAAACGGGAGAACTGATTCAAAAAAAACAACGTAATTGATATGAACACAAATTTGAGGGATTGGTACCAAGAGCATGTTATTCACAGAATTTTGGTTAAACTAGAAGATTTCCAAGATAGAGACAGTGGTTGGGCACTTTACAAAATTTTACATTTAAAAGTTAATATTAATCATTTCAGACCTATTAACTGTGGTCAGTCAACATTCGTCGAATTGCCTTCGATTATACAGATTAAAAAAGCTGTTTTACATATTTGTAATAACGATAAATTTTGTTTTTTGTGGAGCATAACTGCCAGCCTGTATCCTGCGAGTGCAAATAAAAATACAGTAAGTGTATCGTCTTATCCCCGTTTTAGTGACATTCTTATTAGTTATTAGTTTAAAAGATATACCAAGATTTAAGAATATGAATAATTTATCTATAAAAGTATTTACTATTGACACACATAAAGGAGAAGTTCTTCCAGTATGCTTAAGTAAAACAGAATTTTCAACTCGTGTAAACCTATTAGTGATTCAATCTAATAAAGATAATTATACGGAAGTGACAGCGAAATTAGCACTATAAGCGAGAGTGAATGGTGTTCGGATGAAGACAGTTATCATAATAATAAGGGAGTGGTATCATTTTGCATGTATTAAAAGCTTGTCTCGATTAGTCAATAATCAAATAGGTCATAACAAAAATAAAAAAATTATATGTGACCGTTGTCTAGTTAGTTTCTCGTCAGTAAACATGTTGGAAAAACATTTTGTTCACTGTAAAAAAATTGACCAATGCACAAGTAGTCCTTTGTATGGCCTCAGATTGTCACCAAATTGATGATTTAAAAATAAAAGACCATGACCATATGACAGAGCTTTATAGAGGTCCAGCACATCAATCATGCTATCTAAATTATCATGATACTAGAGGAACAATTAAATTGTTACCAATTAATAAGGAAAAATTTATTTCTTTCACAAAATATATTGATGGTACAATGGTTAGTTTTAGATTCCTAGATTCTTTTAGATTCATGTCTAACAGTCTTGAAAAACTATCGTCATACTTGAATGAAGACGAAATTAAATTTAAGTTATTTTCTAAAATTTATTTGTGGCGCAAACAGATCCCTTTAATTTTTAATTGGGTTTTTCGCCATCAAACTGATTGAAAGACAACTTTTTCAAGTTGCCTCGAAAATTCATAAATTCTTAACAATAAATAAACGAAACTTTAAACGTGTAACTCAAAAAATAACTTCAACAAATTTGTTTTCTGAGCTTTCGGAAGATAAATCTTCCTCCTTTCTCAAAGATCATGTCACGTCAAAGTGAAGTGACAGATTAATAAATTTCAGGTTAAAATGTCATGACAACAGAAACAATAGCCTAGCCACCTGCCTGATATTGTACCCTGTGTTTTATCGAATTATCTATACTAACTTCTCTTTGAATAAGTGGCAATAATACTTTACAGTAAAATATTTTACAGTACAACATTTTACAGAAATGAACAGACTGAAAATTAAATTTAATAAACCTATCTATATAGGTCTGTCAGTACTAGATATTTCGAGAACCTCTTTGTATGATTTTTATTACCATTATGTTAAAAACAAATTTGAAAATAATGCCAATTTGCTTTATACTTTATATTTACGAACACATGAAAAGTGATATTCAAAGATTTGACACTTCTAACTATTCTCCGAATAATATTTATGATATTCTGTTAGTAAATAAAAAAGTTATTGGTGTAATGAAGAACGAGAATAGCGGCAACATAATGACCCATTTTATAGGATTAAGATCAAAAATGTATTCTCTTAAGGTACAGCCTAGAAATAAAAAAAGAAGAACTCAAAGGTAAAGGAGTAAACGATCGAGAAATAGAATATTTTATAACAAATTTAGGTGCAATTAAAAAAGCGAATGGAATAACAAAGTCGGCTCTAAAATCCATTGCTTCTGAAGACTATTATGAATGTTTATTTAACAAAACTATTAATAATATCACACAAAATGTTATTCATTCTAAAAAAACATGAAGTTCTTACTATCAAACAAAATAAAGTTGCTTTTAGTCCACATAATGATAAAAGAATAGTAAATTATTATAACACTGATACTTTGCCTTCGGGTTATTCAGACATTCAGTAATTTTTTTACTTAATTTTATTTTAGTTTATTTATTCATTAGGTACCTATAATGCCACGAATCATCTCAATTTTTTTATAGTCAACACCGGACTGGAATCGTGAAAAGCAGGCTTGGGTACCGGTCTCATTAAAATATCAGGCAGTAAATAGAATTTCAAGATTTATTGGAAACGATGAATGTCGTATCGAAAAGTTAAATAATTGGTTACCTAAACATTTACATCAGTTAGTACAAGTCAACTTTATTTTAAATGCTTAAATAACGCATCAGTGCCAAAAATATTTCTTTTTAGAACAAAAACTCTTCAAAGCAGACGTATTTAGTGGGACAGATAGAAAAGTGGAACAAAGCACTTTACGATATCAAAAGGTTTAAGGTTATCTCCCAAAAAATAGAAACGTTAAACGTGAAACTTTAGAATGTAATGAAAACAAAAAAATTATAAGTATGAATTTGAATAAACATTTATTTTCTAAAATTTATTTGTGGCGCAAACAGATCCATTTAATTTTTAATTGGGTTTTTTAATGTGAGAACAGTATTTAAAACCAAAAATACATTAAGATCGATGCTAGTTAAAACAAAACCATTTAATGAGTTACAAAGTTCAAAAAATTGCATTTATAAAATTCCTTGTGAATGTGGAAAGTTCTATGTTGGGGAGACTTGTAGGCCATTTAACGTTCGTTTAAAAGAACATAAAAATTATATCAGGCAAAATCAAATTTCGAAGTCAAAAATATGTGAACATTCCTTTAATAACAATCATAGGATATTGTGGGATAGTTCCAAACCAATTCTAAAAGAAGAAGTAGGAAATAGACGAAAAATTCAGTAAAATATTATTGCCACTTATTCAAAGAGAAGTTAGTATAGATAATTAGATAAAACACAGGGTACAATATCAGGCAGGTGGCTAGGCTATTGTTTCTGTTGTCATGACATTTTAACCTGAAATTTATTAATCTGTCACTTCACTTTGACGTGACATGATCTTTGAGAAAGGAGGAAGATTTATCCTCCGAAAGCTCAGAAAACAAATTTGTTGAAGTTATTTTTTGAGTTACACGTTTAAAGTTTCGTTCGTTCAGTGTTCAATAATTTATTAATTTTCGAGGCAACTTGAAAAAGTTGTCTTTCAATCAGTTTGGTGGCGAAAAACCCAATTAAAAATTAAATGGATCTGTTTGCGCCACAAATAAATTTTAGAAAATATCTAGAACAAAGGTATGGGCTTAATGTTTGCAATAATTTCAGATTATTAGAGAAGAAGTTTTTCAAATTATCTAACGCGAAAAATGGATTGACATATTTATGTAAATGTAGACAAGCCGATATTATACCAAAAGGATTACGCCTAAAAGAACCTTTTACTAGTAGGAAATGTAGCAAAATATTGTTCAGATGCAGTATGATGCTGATAAGAGAAAGAATACAGAACCAAAGAAGTAACATAAACAAATTATGGGGGGATATAAATAAAATACAGGAAAATGTTAGGGAAAGTGTATCTTTCTATGATTTTAATTATATATCAAATTGTATCAGCATAAGCTATAATAGGCATTTTGATATAGTCAAACTTTTGACAGATTAACAAATTCCGAAGATTAGTTGAGGAAAAGCATAGTGAGGAATTCAATCAAATAGACAATGATTTTGTCAACAGAAGAGTAATTAATTTATCTAACAGAGAACTTACCATTTCAGAAAAGTTAGTTTTGGCAAAAGGGTTACATTTTTCTGTTGTTGACAACCAAATTTCTAAGCTTGACATAGTAGCATCGGTAGAGGAAACAGCTCAAGCATTACCTGAGGAATTAGGTCAAGAATTTAGAGTCAGGTCAAAAATAATCTTAGAAAAAGATTTTAAACCAAAGTCAAATATTTCAAAGGAAGAAAAAGTAGCAATTAGATCACTTAAATCAGATAGGATAATTAAAATATTACCAGCAGATAAAGGAAATGCAACTGTTATTTTAGAAAAAACTGTGTATGATAATAAATTAAATGATTTATTAAATGAAGGAACTTACAAGAAGATAAACAAAGATCCTACAACTTCAATAGAAACTAAAATAAACAAAACACTGTATAAATACCGCGAACAAATGACACAGAGACAAAGGACACTCTTAACTCCGCATCATTCAAAACCTCCACACTTATACGGATTACCAAAAATACACAAAACTAACATTCCTCTTCGCCCCATTGTAAGTTCAATAAATTCGCCATGTCATTCGTTAGCAAAATATTTACTTAAAATTGTTAATCCGTTAGTAGGAAACTCAAATTCATTTATCAGAAACAGTAATCATTTTCTAGAAAAAATTAGGGAACATCAATTTCCGGATAATTGTATATTAGCTAGTTTTGATGTAGTTAGTCTTTTTACAAATGTCCCTGTTGACAAATCATTGAATATTTTACGCAGAAAGTTAGAAAGTGATCAGACTTTAGTAGACAGGACAAATTTGAATATAGATGCAATATTAGAACTAACAACACTATGTGCTAAAACCACTTATTTTCAACTAGGAAATGAATTTTACCAGCAGGAATTTGGAATGGCTATGGGGTCTCCTTTATCACCATTCATAAGCAATTTATTCATGGAAGATTTTGAACAAAATGAATTGACTAGATATGTTCACCAACCTAATGTAGATGACATATTTGTTATATGGGAACATGGAGTAGATGAGTTAAATTCATTATTAAATTTTATAAACTCTCAAGAACCTTCTATTAAGTTTACCTTAGAAATTGAAAATAATAATGAATTACCTTTCTTAGATGTTTCTATACTGAAATCAGATAATATAGAAACTAGTGTCTATAGAAAACCAACACATGCTAATACATATCTCCATTTCAACTCCAATCATCATATTAGTGTTAAAAAAGGCGTAATTAAAAGTTTGTATGACAGGGCTAGAACGATTTGTTCTAATAACACAAAATTTGAGGAAGAAATTAAACATATAAAACATGTTCTTGAGAAGAATAGTTATCCTATTGAATTTGTTGAGCAAGTTTTTCAGGATTGCCAACAAAATAACAATGCAAATAGAATTAGAAAAATAAATCTGGTGGACCGACCAGTAAATTTAATAATTCCTTATATTCCTGGACTGTCAGATAAGCTAAAACGTATAGGCAATCGTTTTAATGTGAGAACAGTATTTAAAACCAAAAATACATTAAGATCGATGCTAGTTAAAACAAAACCATTTAATGAGTTACAAAGTTCAAAAAATTGCATTTATAAAATTCCTTGTGAATGTGGAAAGTTCTATGTTGGGGAGACTTGTAGGCCATATAAAAATTATATCAGGCAAAATCAAATTTCGAAGTCAAAAATATGTGAACATTCCTTTAATAACAATCATAGGATATTGTGGGATAGTTCCAATCCAATTCTAAAAGAAGAAGTAGGAAATAGACGAAAAATTAAAGAATCTGCATTTATTCTAGGAAATACGGGCAACTGTGTTGCTGAATGTTCAGTGGAATTCAGTAAAATATTATTGCCACTTATTCAAAGAGAAGTTAGTATAGATAATTAGATAAAACACAGGGTACAATATCAGGCAGGTGGCTAGGCTATTGTTTCTGTTGTCATGACATTTTAACCTGAAATTTATTAATCTGTCACTTCACTTTGACGTGACATGATCTTTGAGAAAGGAGGAAGATTTATCCTCCGAAAGCTCAGAAAACAAATTTATTGAAGTTATTTTTTGAGTTACACGTTTAAAGTTTCGTTCGTTCAGTGTTCAATAATTTATGAATTTTCGAGGCAACTTGAAAAAGTTGCCTTTCAATCAGTTTGGTGGCGAAAAACCCAATTAAAAATTAAATAAACATTGTTTAAGAAAATTCCTCTAATGTTTAATAATACCCTACACTACCATCTCAATAATAAAAAGGAAATTTTCCATGTTATTTTCAAGTAAGTACATAAGTAACTTTTAATAAATGTCAGTAAAATGAATATTTCATAGAGGTAAACTGAAAAAACTAAGAAAAATTATAAAGGAACTTTTATATTGTAATACATTTTAAAATGTATGCAATTAAGACCTATATACAGGGTTAACTATCACTTAGTACAAAAATTTTTATGGCAGATAAAGAAAAATTAGACTTGCCAAAATAAATTTTCAAAAATTTTCTAACATTTGTCTTAAGCCTAAAAAATTTTTTTTTCAAATTGTATTAAACCCCTCAAAAAACGCCGCCTATGGACGCCCGCGCGACATGTCTAAAAATTTCGCGTATGTCAATAGCGCGGCGTTGCCACGTCTATCAATTTATCCGAGGATTCACCACAAAATTTCGATTTCCTTTTAAAAACGATTACTTTCTAAGGAACATGTAGAATGCCTATGAAACACCTACCTTACTGACATTTCCAGGATTGTTTGCACCATTTTCTGTTTTCTTGCTTTTTTACATTAAAAGTCACACAACACAACATTCACATTTTCTAAATCTGTTGGGGATCTCTTGGTTTCCCTCTGCTATTCCTTTTGTTTGAAGCACACATTGCACAAATGCACATGCAAAGCACTACAGTAGCTGTTCAAAAAGGCCGCCGTTAACTTCGATGCACAAATTCACTCGGTTAACTAAAGAAGTCCGGACAAAAAAACAAAAATTAGAAATATTCACAATTTTGGCGAAGGCGTTAGGATTGACATAGCCAATTTTATAATAAATAAAAAAGATAATATGGAAGAGAGAAAGCTATAAGTAAGTAAAAATTTACATAAGTGTTTAAAACCCCAGCACGTGTGAAGCAGCATTCGTCTGTCCAAAGAATGTTGAAAACAAAGTTTGGGTCTTGGGCGATTCGATCACGTAGCCAAGTGCAGTAGGTCATTCTCACCGGAAAATCATTTGCTTCTAATGCTTGGACCTTTTGTATGTGATAAGGGTGAAGGCCGTTTTCCCTTAGAATCCTCCATGCCTGTAAATAATTTTATTGTTACATTTTAAATTTTATGTAGGTATTAGGTGCAAGCAAAGACAATCCCATCACATGGGATAGTCTTTGGTAGAAGTCAGTTTTATTGGTTTTATTTTACTTGCCTTGTTCTGAGATATTCCCAATCTCCTTGCAATAGCTGTAGTGCTTATGGAAGGTTGCTCTTCCACCAAATCAAGCACTGACTCAACATCGTCCATGTTCATTTGCCCTCCAGGCCCACCCCTTCGAGCTTGCAAAACACCAGTGTTTCGCATACGTTGTACAATGTTCACGAAAGTACGTGGGTTAGGCATATTTGCCCTGTTAGGAAAACGAATACGGTATTCTGCTGCAGCTCGATGTGCACTTTCATCGCATCTCCCGTACATTATAACCATGTCCGTTAACTCGGCGTTCGAATACTCCGGCATTTTCACAAAGACGCTGAACGATTTGCCGCGAAAATCAAGACCAAACTGGGAAATAACGCCATGTTACATTCGCAAATGCCCTCCGTCGGCTACTAGCCAAACTTGTAAAGGTTTGTTCCAACAGGGCCAATAACCGTGCTCAAACACGTTCAGCGCATGCGCACTACCCCACTGGCTGTTCCAACTGAATTATGTACCTACCGACACGGGACGATACACGCACTGTTCCAGCCGATTTATGGATCATTTGTGTATCGTCCTTGTACGATAAAAACGGTGCCTGGTCTAAAGCAATAACCGCGTGTACTGACATGCGCAGTGTATAGTCATGTGACAGAGATAAACAATAACCTCATATTGTTGTTTTTACGTAGATGGTTTTAAATCGATGGCTGGGATCGTGTTTTTTATTTCTTGTTGGTTTTTGGCTTGTTGGGTAGGGCGGGGAATCGTTGAACAATAATTTTTTAGAGTGAAGAGTGAGGTTAGCCCACCGAACATTCGGTTAGCCACATATTAAACACGCAGGTTAGGTGCGGTCACAAAACGTGATTCGATTTGATTCACAATCCGTTCCATCTGAAATTTTCTTTGGGATCGCACATGAACGGTGCAAAACTAGCGCATGCGTTCTTTAAGGGTTATCATCTAGTTCATGTACAGTTCTGTGACTTTACGTAAATTCGAGTTGGAACAAATGATCCCAAAGAAAATTTCAGATGGAACGGATTGTGAATCAAATCGACCAAATCATATTTGTGACCGCACCTAACCTGCGTGTTTAATATGTGGCTAACCGAATGTTCGGTGGGCTAACCTCACTCTTCACTCTAAAAAACTGTTCAACGATTCCCCGCCCTACCTAACAAGCCAAAAACCAACAAGAAATAAAAAACACGATCCCAGCCATCGATTTAAAACTATCTACGTAAAAACAAAAATATGAGGTTAATGTTTATCTCTGTCACACGACCATACACTGCGCATGTCAGTACACGCGGTTATTGCTTTAGACCAGGCACCGTTTTTATCGTACAAGGACGATACACAAATGATCCATAAATCGGCTGGAACAGTGCGTGTATCGTCCCGTGTCGGTAGGTACATAATTCAGTTGGAACAGCCAGTGGGGTAGTGCGCATGCGCTGAACGTGCTTGAGCACGGTTATTGGCCCTGTTGGAACAAACCTTGTATGTATAGTTAGTTGCCTAGCTAGTAAGTTGTGAAATGACGAACGGGGCAACGCGGAGCAGTCGAAAAAACGTTTCATAGACTCGACCGGGCCGATACGTCGCTTAATTCATACCGCCGAGGATTCAGAACAATAAATCCTTTATCTATGCTTCAGAAGAGGTTATATGGTGGACAAGAATTCATCATAGGAGCTCCGGGGGTATTAAGGGAGACGGCTTGTGGTGTCGCGGTAATGAGCTTTCCGCGAGACTAGGAACCGGTCCGGATACGAGCTAAGGTAAGGGGAATCTAATAGCGCTGCATCTGTACAGATTCAAATCGATTGTTATTTATGTATTTTTTAAATTTGTTTGAGTAAAAAGGTATTTTCACCGTTCCTAAATCAACGGCAACACCGCGGAAAATCACTTCAGCTGTCAGTACCTTCAGAAGCCAAATTGGATGACGTCATTAAAGGCGGGGATTTACAGGGAAAATAGGGGTCTTTACCCGTTTTTTTAAAGATCGAAAAAAATATATAAAAATATTTTTCTATGTTTTCTTAAGCCACACTGCGCACGTGGTAAAATTTTTTGTACTAGTCACAGTTAACCCTGTATAAATAGGCAAGCACAGTAGCAAATCAAAGTGTACAGTAGCAGTACCTACATACCTAACTACTAGCAGTACCTACCTAGTTGCACTACCTACAACCAAAATGAACACAGAGACTTGTAAGTGTTAATTTCTGAAATATTTTATATCTATGAACTCTTCTACTTTTGTTATATTTTCATTCTTTTTTAAAGGTTACTATATAAAAATGTCTTCCTTTTTCAGTCAACGAGCTTCTTAAATTACTAAAAGAAGCAATTATGCCCCACTGGGATTATCCATGGCCAATAAGTTATACCTACAATATTATATTTAATAAAAAAAATCCTATGATATATTTTAGATTGTAATGATTGAACTTAAATCAGAAAAACGTATACCGGTGGACCTAAGGGTCAGCCCCACTTGTCATTTTGATAAGGGAGGCTGGCAAATAAGTGGTTCCCTTATAAGGGATCAATTCCCTCTTGCGGTGTTCTATCGGATAAGTAAGCATACTAAATTATAAATATTTAAAACTTAAACTTTTAGAACGAATTTAAACCATACACATTGGTTCATGGGCACTCCCACCAGCTCAAGGGATAAGTAAGAATATTAAACATATCAAATTTATTATTAATACTTTTTCTTGAATATTTCTTTTAGGAACAATATTATATCCACTTCGGTACTCCCGCCCTTGCCACCACAAAATTCAAACTATATAAATTAAGGAAAGTGGGTAGTAACAACAACAAGAAGAATAATAGTAGCAACAGCAACAAACAATATGAAGTTTATTGTGCTGGATATACAAGGATTTAGTACACCAAAAGTCCAAGCAAAAGAATTGACAATTTATGATGGAACGTGTATGAAACATTTTGTGTTTCAACCTGAAATACCCCTCCATACATTAGAAGATAGCGAAAAAATAACCGTAAATTACTTGTACAACAATCATCATGGTTGTAACGAAAATTTTATCTAATTTCCGTTACAGCGTTTAAATGCAGAATTTAATTCCAATTCATTCGTCACCCCCCGTATAAACGTACCCTTCTTATGAATGTTGCCCTGCTATCTGTAACCATCTATACAAGCTGATGCATAATAAGTTACCTACCTTGGTGTTCTTAAACAAACCATTTATTAAAGGGTATGTGCCGGTCGCAAAAGTGTTTACATATTATTCATCGATTGAAGGTATGTATTACTAAAACAGTTACATTGTTGTAATCAGTGTCTGACGTTAATTATAAAGATAATATTAAGAGGGGGTTGCCGACAGCGAAAGTGACGTTAGATTTCGTATTTTTTTAAGTTGTATCGCATAAAATCTAATAAGATTTTACCTGGCAAAAATTTAGTACAAACATCTGTCTTTATTTTAATCATAAGATCTTAAAAGCAGTGTTGTATTTTATAGGTTATGAAAACCTTGGGAAAAATAATAATTCCAGTGCATATGCTTTTAAGATCTTATGAATAAAATGAAGACGGAGATGTTTGTACTAAATTTTTGCCAGGTAAAATGTTATTAGATTTTATTCTATACAACTTAAAAAAATACGAAATCTAACGTCACTTTCGCTGTCGGCAACCCCCTCTTAACTTTATTCAGTTTGCGATTGACTAAGCGCCACGGTGAGTCCGTGTACTAACGCCTCTCTTTGTTTCCGAGCGTTCTTACTGGTCTAATACCAGTAGTAGAGTTTGGCAGAATTGACAGTGACCTGTCATCTGGATTGTCACTCATGGCACTTCCAGTTTTTCTAAATAGTTTTAGCTTTAAAAAACCTTCTAAAGTCTGCTATAAGCCGGAAGTCGTCATACTGGCCGAAAAGGTTATAAATAGAACCGGCGACCGAAATCAGGCCACTTCCCTCTCGAACACTCGTGGTAAAATTCGCGTCAGGTGAAACTTGGCTTTGGATTTCCTGTCTCGGAAATTTCCATCTGAAAAATCTCATTCAAAGCCTAGTTTCTCACTTTATGGTCGGCTTAAGTGGTTTTGTATAGCGTGTGCTTTTATTTTCGTTGTGCTAATTTGATTTTCTGTTTTTTACATGTAACTTGCGAGCACGTGGCATTAAGCTGTGAGAGAGGACCATTTCCACGCATTTTTCGAGTTTCAACAGCAACCTGCTGCAGGTGTAACCAGTTTGACGACTTCTTGAGCTACTCTCACCTAGGCCTGTTGCCCCTTTTCTCTGTGGGCTGCACGCTACAGGCTGTGGCCATAATTTGGTTGTAAATTTGTTTATTAGCACAGACGTAATAAAACGAACCCTTAAGTTGGCCGACGCACGTAAATTTTACCACGGTTCTTTTTGGTTATCTGGCCGTTATATTTTTTTCGTCATGCGTTTCGATATCGAGTGGGGAAGTCGACAAACCTTTTGTATTTTATTGATGTTGCCTTTTATCTTGTAAATATTCTACAGTACACTACAGTAAACTTATAAGGCAGGTCCATTCAAGATAATTGATCGCTTTTGGGTTATTAATTTTTAATATATTTTATAGTCAGGTTCAAGGTTCATTATTCAAGGTTACATGCTATAATCTATTTTTGGGGTTGTTAGTTAAGGTTTGCTACATTTAATTGCAAAATCTGTCCAGATTCAATTCATTTTCAACCCTTTTTTACGTTTAAGAAATTTAACTAGTAATTGTAAAAGCGTCGAAACTTCGACTGCAGGTTTTCGGAGACTGTTCGTTGTATTTTCTGTTACATGCACTCCGGTACGTGAGCGAAGCACGTAAGCCAGACAGTGACGGACTAAGTACCAGAACTCCAACCTTACAACCCGGCTTAGAGTATTGAGCACACCTTCCAGCACCAGCTCGGACACCCCACGACCCGCTCGAGTCTCGAGGCCTAGCCGAGGTCCTAATCCACGAAAAAGGAGCATGGAGCGATGGTGGCCACTACTCAGCTTTAAATTGGGAAGGTTTCGAGGTACTCTGTGAGATCCAATAGTCCAAATTTTCGAAGTGCTCGTAAACAAGACTTTAAATTCTCACATGAACTTTTCGTACTCGTAGTGTTTTCTATTAAGCTCACGAACATATCCGATGTTATATTGTAAACTTTAAACATTTTCCAGTTTTTTAACAAATTCTAAATTGTGAATAATTAAGTTTACTGCTCAGTTATTTCGCTTCATTGTAATACATTTTTCTTCACTTTATTGTAATCATTTAAATGTACAATTCCAACTTGTAAATACATTGTAAATAGAAAAATGTGTTATTTTATTTAGCCAACAAATAGTTCAAGCTTCTGGCGCTCAAAGATAACCATTTTGGTTATATGGTATACACTATAATTTGAAAATTATTCAAATATCAACTCAATTTTATATGATAAACTAAGAGATGTCGATTGGGTCTATGTGAAGGGACAAATCAAGAAAGAATTTATACTGGAATGTCTCCATTTTTTCAACATGTGTGATGCTTTACCTAATATAGTTAATCTAATCGCAAACGTTTAATTTGTATGTTCATTAAATTTAACCGTTGTGCACACATCTAATTAACTTATTCAAATTAGATATTTTCCGAGCGACACTCACCTTGTCTTGACCACGCGACTCGCCTGGAAGCCACGCATATACTTTTCGCTAGTTATGTTCTAGAAGTTGCTGCCTCATCATAGAAATTACGCCGTAGAAACTACAAACTCAGCAGAGTCTAGATGGACTCTCGAACACCTTGAAATCTTGCGAATTCTGCTTTCCTTAAATTATATAAACTATCGCGCTCCACATTTTTCGACTTTTGACTATCAGACTCTGTACTAGTTGCCAATAAAAAAACTTTGCATTTTTTAAAAAGGTCTTGTTCCGATCCCGTAAGTTAAGTGGCGCAGTCGTGCGGATTGTTTGAGTTGCGTGGCGCCATCGGTCTCGCGCTTCTGGAGTATCGAACTCCCAACAAACAAGAACTTCAAGATCCGATTGAAGCTGCAGAGCCAGGAAGAGACCAAGGTAAGGGCCAATCCGTGTTTCCTTTCCCTTGTCCTTTCTGTGGCAAACAGGTCAGTCTTAGGTCCCTAGAAATCCAGTGTATATGTTTTTCTAGTTGAATCTATTCATAAGATTGCGTCTTGCGAAATATTAGAGCATATAATACTTCAAAAGATATAATTAAGTTAGGTTAAGAAGTTCAATTTCATTTTAAGTTTCAATTTTAAATTTCAAAATTGATTCACTCGAAGATATTTCAAACTCGTTCCGTTCTCTAGATTTAAGTGATAGTGATAGTGATAGTATTGGTACAATTGAAGAAGAAATCATGAATAATCAACCTCAACCTGCACAAATCAATTATAGTCTGCTTAGATTGTATGTCGATACAATTCCAAATTTTAATGGAGACCCACACACTCTCGAAATTTTTATAGAACATTGTGATTTTCTTATTTTCACATATTCCAATGCAAACCCCGCTGATCCCATAAATACCTTCCTAATACGAGCTGTTATTGGAAAATTAACAGGACACGCTTTAGTTATTGCTGGTAGTAGACCTGACGTAAGAAATTGGGCAAATTTAAAAGAATTATTAAGACTAAGTTTCGGTGACCAAAGAAACCTTGATTGCTTAGTGCAAGAAATGCTTGTTTCGCGTCCCTTCAAAAATGAATCTTTTCGTAATTTTGGGCAGAGATTACAAAAGTGCCGTAGTTCCATCGCTTCTAAAATAATTTCAATGGAAATGACTAACGAAGAACGTGCTTTTAAAATTAAAAATTATGATGAACTTTCACTAAAAACCTTTATAAGAGGTCTATCTGGACGTATCCAAGATATGGTTCGTTTAAGAAATCCTGACAGTCTAGAACTCGCAATATCGTATGTTATTGAAGAAGAAAACTTTATTTTATTTCAAAAGTCTCAAACAAGTAATTCCCAAAATTCAACATTACCAAATAAAAATCCTCAACACTTTCCAAAAATGAATTCTTATAATAATCAACAAGCTATAACACCACGACAACAATCAATGTTTCCGCCAAATAATAACAATTTTTCGCAAAATCAAAATTATTCCCAAAATCAAAATTTTCCCGAAAGAGCTCAATTCCCATCTCAACCTATAAACATCCAACCTCGACAGAATATGCCTTCCCCTAAATTTTTTACCAATAAACAAGTATTTGGAGCCCCTAACACTTCCAGAAATGTTTTTAAACCCACCGGTATAACTCCGCAACATAAACCTGAACCGATGTCTACTACATCACGAATTCCTACTATACAAACTCAATTCAGAAATAATTTTCCAAAAAATTACCAAACTCCACAACTCCACAATATTGAAGAGGCAGATTTTAGCTTCGACGAAAATCTCGAAAACCCGGAAAATCCCGATGAAATTTTTCCCGATTTTTACCATGAAAACTCCGATGAAAATTTCGTACCGAACGAAACTTATGAAAGTTTTGAAAATTTTTCCCAGGCTTCGAATCCACAGAACCCAACGTAATAATTGACTTAAATCATCTACATAAGAGCGATTTAACGTATATAGAAATTCCAGAAATTAATGCCAGATTCCTTATAGATACAGGTAGTTCCCGTAGTATAATTAACCCCGATGTAGCTTATAAGTTTTACAGTAATTGCATTTTTCATGAAGATTTTAGTATTCAGACCTCTCACGATATTACTTTTCACAATGAAATTGCCATAATTCCACTTTTCGACATTTTTAACGTAAATCGATTTTATAAATTTTATATCTATGATTTTTCCCCAAAATATCACGGTCTTATTGGCATGGACTTATTGAAAAGACTACGATCAAATATAGATCTCGACAATAAATTACTAAAGACTCCCAAAGTTCAAATACCTCTACTTTCGGAAAACTCCAATTCAAAACAACAGAAAAATTTCCAAAAATGTTATCACTCTTTAATTATACCACCTCGAACTCAAAAAATAGTTAAAGTTCCAGTATGCTATAAAAATGGCCTCGGTATTTTAGATTACAATAATTTTGATAACAATTTAGAATCCCCTCGTGCTGTAGTTGATATTCAAAATTATTTCGCGACAACAACAATTATAAATCCAAATTTAGAACCCTTTGAAGTCATAATTACTGAACCTTTAGACGTTGAAATTTTAAACCCTAATGAGATTAACTTTATCGACAAAATCGAAGATAATTCGGAACTCTCAGAAACTGAAGATAATCTACTAAAACAAAATTTAAAAAATATTAGACTTGATCATTGCAATTATGAAGAAAAGTCCGCTTTACGTAAACTTTGTTATTCATACAGGGACATCTTTTACTGTGAAAAAATACCTCTTAGCTTTACAAATAAAGTCAAACATAAAATTAATCTCACAGACGAAAAACCTATTTTTACTAAATCGTATAGGTTTCCCGAAATCCATCGACAAGAAGTAAAATCCCAAATAGATAAAATGTTACAACAAAAAATTATTGAACCATCCACATCCCCGTGGAGCAGTCCAATCTGGATCGTTCCAAAGAAACTCGACGCTAGTAAAAAAAGGAAATGGCGAGTAGTCATCGACTATCGTAAGTTAAATGACAAAACTATTAGTGACAAATATCCCCTTCCAAACATAACGGACATATTAGACAGACTAGGACGTGCGAATTACTTTACAACACTCGATTTGGCCTCCGGTTATCATCAAATTGAAGTTGACGAAAATGATGTACCCAAAACTGCATTTTCTACTGATTCTGGACATTATCAATTCTTACGAATGCCATTCGGTCTTAAAAATGCACCCAGTACATTTCAGAGATTAATAGATAATATTTTACGTGGTTTAACAAACGAAATTTGTCTCGTATATTTAGATGACATAATAGTTTTCAGTACATCTCTCCAAGAACATATAATTAATCTCAAAAAAGTTTTCGACAGACTACGTGACGCGAATTTTAAAGTACAACTTGACAAATGCGACTTTCTACAAAAAACTGTTGCTTACCTCGGACACATTATTACATCAGAAGGAGTGAAACCCAATCCCGAAAAAATTTCCTGTATTCAAAAATTCCCCATTCCTAAAACTCAAAAAGAAATAAAATCATTCCTTGGATTACTTGGATATTACCGCCGCTTTATTAAAGATTTCGCAAAAATAACTAAACCTTTAACTCTCTGTTTAAAGAAGAACGCTCAAGTTACTCATAGTCAAAAATTCATAGAAGCTTTCAACACATGTAAGAAAATTTTGTGTAATGATCCGATATTACAGTATCCTGACTTTTCCAAAGAATTCATTCTAACTACTGATGCTTCCAACATCGCTATCGGCGCAGTATTATCCCAAGGCACCATTGGACAAGACAAACCTATTGCCTATGCCTCACGCACCCTAAATGACAGTGAACAAAATTACAGTACTATTGAGAAAGAGTTATTGAGCATTGTTTGGGCTTGTAAGTACTTTCGTCCCTACCTCTATGGTCGAAAATTTACAATAGTTACCGATCATCGCCCCCTCACGTGGCTTTTTAATTTAAAAGAACCCAATTCGAAATTGGTTCGTTGGCGTCTCAAATTAGAAGAGTATGATTACAAAATTGTTTATAAAAAGGGAAAGTTAAACTCCAATGCCGACGCACTCTTTCGTATAAATTTGAATATTCATGAAGCCCAATCTGTTATCAATAATCCAGGAGATATAAATCAAGAAACTTTCGAATTTTTAAGGAACTATGTAGAAAACCCAGAAAATTTTGAACTACCCAGTACAAGCCAAGAAATTTCTAACAGTAATGTAAACAATACCCAAGCAAGTTCATTAACGCCAGACACTCACACAGCTGACCCCGTCCCGCGAACGAAACCTAAGATAATAATTCACTCCGACATACAAATCCGACCTCCTGATAAACCTAGACCGACAATATTAAATGACGCACCTATTGAAATTAGTGATGACGAAACTGCCCATTCCCTCTCAAAAGAAATATGTAATGAAAGTTTACCTATTTTGGACGAAATTATCAATAATAAAACGAATCAAATACATATTTTCAAAAATAGCGTCGATAAACTTTCAGTAGAACAAGAAAACTACTTGCACCAAAAAATTATGACAGTCAAAATTCCTTTAATTTCAAATGAGCAATTAATCCTAGATTTTCTAAAACAATATCTAAGACCAAACACTACGTATCACATTTATTTTAATCATTCGCAATTTATAACACAATTTTCAAATATTTAATCAGAGCATTTCAATCGATTAGGTCCCAAACTGATAATATGTACAAAATTAATTAATACCATAAAAGACAAAGAGGAACAGTTATTACTAATAAAAAATCACCATTTAGGAAAAACGAATCATCGCGGAATACAAGAAACACTAAATTATTTAAAGAGAAACTATTTTTGGATAAATATGAAGTCCGATATTACTGCATATATAAATGCATGCGAAATTTGTCAGAGAACCAAATACGGTAGAAACCCTCCATATGTACCTCAAGTATTAACTGAAACTCCTTGTAAACCATTCCAGTTAGTTCATGTCGATGTGTTCTATTATGACACCAGAAACTATTTAACTTTCGTTGACGCTTTCTCGAAATTCGCGCAAGCTACATTAATTCCCGGAAAATCCGCTACAACCATATGTGATGCTCTTGTAAAATATTTTTGTTCTTTTGGTACTCCTCAACAGATCATTTTAGACAATGGACGTGAATTCAATAATGAAACGGTTAAGGAATTATTAAAATTACATAAAATAGATATTCATTTCACTACACCAGGCCACCACGAGTCAAACAGTATAGTAGAACGTTTCCATTCCACAATAATAGAACACCTGCGAATTTTAAAAGAATCTTTCCCTAACGAAACCGACTTAATAAATTACGCCGTTTTAGGTTATAATTGCTCAATACACAGTTCGACGACATTCACGCCTTTTGAATTAGTATACGGTCATACGGACTTAAGAAACCCCGAAATTTTTACTCCTAAACACTTCTTCTCAAACTATGTCGAAAATCACGCGGAAAAATTAAAACACGTATATGGTGACGTCCAAACGAGGTTAATAAAAGAAAAAGAAAAGATTGTTAATACGAAAAATGCAAAGGGCAATACAAATCCTACTTTTAAAATTAATCAAATTGTATTTAAGAAAAATCCCCTTAACAGAAATAAAAAGAGCAACAAATTTATAGGTCCATACGTAATTATCGAAATTTTAGAACATAATAAATTCAAAATAAAAAACAAAAATAATAATAAAGAAGAAATAATTCATATGAAGGAGCTAAAACAACCTCCTTTGTTACAGGAAAATGAAGCTGAGAATCCTTCTACTTCTGCTGCAAATAATAGTGACATTTCAGAATAAAATAGAAATATCCAAAATCAACTCTCCCGGAATTCTCCCCTTTGAATTAGGCCAAGCTCGCGTTATAAAAAGTAAACATGTTTTCTTATATGATATAAATTTACTAGACATAAAAACTCAAATTGATGGGATAACAAACATTTTTCAAAACATTAATTCCTCACTCGACTTTGGAAGTTGGAATTTTCTACTTAGAAATTCTCGTAATATTTCAGAACACTTATATCCTTTAATTATCGAACTTAACGAAAAATATGAAAATTTAAATTTTAATCACAAACGGAAACGACGAGGTCTTGTAAATTTAGCAGGCACTGTACAAAAATGGCTTTTTGGCACCCTGGATGCTAATGACGGTCAACGCTATGATAATGCTTTAAAATTACTAAAATCTAATCAACAAAAAATTGTCTCAGAAGTTAATTTACAAATGTCTCTTTCTAAACAGTTAATTCAAAAGCAATCTAAAATTATAGAAGACATTAATTCCAATCAAAGGAAAATCGCAAAGTTAGTTAATGAAATCCAAAACAATATCTCCAATATTACCAATGAATTTTACCGATATACGACCTACATGTCGATAGTTGAACAAATTTTTATAAATACTAATATCATTATTACTTTACTAGATAATTTAGAGAATGCTGTCACCTTTTCAAAATTACATGTAGCACACCCCGACATTTTGACAAGGCGAAATCTTGTGGATATTTTGAACGAACTTTCTAATCAATATAAAAAACAAGAAATTCTTAATATAAAATTAGAATCTTGGTATTCAATAATTAAGACTAATTGCCATTTTTCGGAAAATAATATAATATTTGCCATGGAATTCCCTATAATACATCCTAGTACCTTTCAATATTTTCATTTATTTCCAATCCCTACGGATAAAAACCTAATTATTATACCCCCAAAACCTTACTTGGCCCTAGAAGAAAAGGCTCATCAATACATGGAAGAACCATGCCCGCAACTTGACGAAATATACATCTGTAACCTAGAAAATATTCAAGAAAATAATGACTGCATAACCACCTTAATAAATGGTCATCCAAATCAATGCAACCAAATTCCGATCGTACCACCAAAATTTATCATCAATAAAATTAATAATAAATATTTCATAATAATCAGCGAAGAAGAAATTCAAGCCACTTCTACATGTCCAGAAAAGAAGTTTCATACTCTACAAGGCAACAACTTACTTCAGATACCCTACAACTGTACATTTCAATACAAATCTTATGAAATTGGTAACAAAGAAACAAAAACCATTGGAAATCCTTTATTAATACCTAAAATTCAAAATCCATCAATAATCAAGATCGAAGCAAGAAGAAGCCCCCTGAAAATCGAAAATGTAAACCTTCAAGATATTCACCAATTGGAAAAACAAATTCAAGCGTCAAACCCGATCAGCATAGTCGACATCGATACTTCATCTCCGATAGATTGGATATTATGGATCACCGTAGGAAGCATCGTCATCATCCTGATCACCTATACTATTTGGAAAATGAAAAATAAATTCAAAATTTTGAAGAAAGAAGAGAAGACAACGTCGCCTTCCATCCTGTTTACTCCGGAAGTCTCCACTTAAGGCGGGAGGAGTTATGTTCTAGAAGTTGCTGCCTCATCATAGAAATTACGCCGTAGAAACTACAAACTCAGCAGAGTCTAGATGGACTCTCGAACACCTTGAAATCTTGCGAATTCTGCTTTCCTTAAATTATATAAACTATCGCGCTCCACATTTTTCGACTTTTGACTATCAGACTCTGTACTAGTTGCCAATAAAAAAACTTTGCATTTTTTAAAAAGGTCTTGTTCCGATCCCGTAAGTTAAGTCGCTTATAAGAGTAGATAAGTAATAACAAAAACTGTCCCAAAATACAAATAAAATTAGTTGCATCTGTTGCATCCTCAAATTTGTTAAAAGGTCAACACCGAAGGAGCTTGGCCTCTAAAAATAATAATATAACAAAGAAGTAAATCAAAATACACCTGCAATTTTTGTTGATCGGTTGGTGCATCGCCAAATTTGCATAACTACTTCCCTTTCACATTCCTACATCGAACACATACCTTGATAAAGGTCAATATCAAAGGACACACTCAGAGGCCCACGAAGGGAGTTTTTTTTAGCAAAAATATTAAAATGTTTATAACAGTGCCTGCCGAAGATACTACTAATATTAGTATATTAATATATTGCTATATAAATACATAAACAACAAAAATAATTCAACTTTTTCTATAAAACATACTCGCCAGTCCGTTTTCATAATTACAAATGTTGCTCAAAATGAGTACCGTTTTCTCTAACACAAAATTCGCAAATTTTTGTTATTCGCCGTAGTGCATTTAAAACTATTATTGATCGTCTCTGAAGGCTTTGTAATGCGAGCGTGGTAGCCTCACGTAGTTCTCCTACGTTGGGATGTCGAGTGGTATAAACTGTATTTTGTAAATAACCCCACAAAAAGAAATCAAGACTTGAAAGATCGGGTGACCTTGGTGGCCACCTTATAGGTCCTTTAGTTCCCATCCATTTTTCATGGTAATAATTTTCCAAAAAAGGACTTATTGTCCGTTCATTATGAGCAGGTGCTCCGTCCTGCTGAAAATAAATATTATTTAAGTGGACCAAGGGAAAGTTGTCTAGCAATTCTGATATAACTTCTTGCAAAATAATCAGGCAGCGTTCAGCTGAAAGATTCCCTTTATAAATTCGAAAAGCTATTTGTCGCCCCAAAATGATACATGCGACGCATTATAATAATATACTAATATTATTATGGTTATGATGATATTGTTCCTTTATTTCATGGCCTACTATAGAGTCAGGCATACAATTTGAGAAAATTTTAATAAATTCGTTTATCGTTTGAAATAAGTATATACTATTATATATTTCTGAAAAGCTGAAAACAAGCCGAATTCAAATATCTATACAAGGGTGTTCCATTTAAAAAACATAAATTTGCTTTATATCTCCGAAATGGCTAAAGCAAGCAAAAATCGAACTATGCCACTGGATTGTACAGAAAAAGTTATATAAAACCGCGTTTCTTATTTTCCGATATGTCAAAAGGTAACTGAGGTACAGGTAAAAACCAAGGTGGCTATGAAATTTTGTTTAAGGCGTCTTTCGTTTCATAAAAAGTAGCACACTGTCGCGAAAACCGCAAGTCTCTATCTCTAAAAATAAGGGAGATAACCTGCACAAGTGTCGAAAACTGGACACCCTGTACATATAAGTTACTAATACAGGATGAGTCTTTGACCCGTACAAAAAGTTTAACCAGATGTTAAGTTGAATCCCTGTAGCACGCCTATGAAGTCTTTTTTTAAGAACTCAAAAATAAAATTTCTGTTTTTCCATGATTTTTTTAAGTGTAGGCACCGCTGACCTTGTTCCTGTTGCATCTACCATCTACCTTAAATTCTGCAATGTTGTCACAGTTCAGAAAATCATCTTAATTTAAAATATTTCAAACATATTCATTTTTTATGGCAAATATGAATTTATTTAATTTCTTCCTCATTTATTTTGAGTTTTTTTTTCAGAATAACGTCATAGGCATGCTCCTGGGGTTCAACTTTACCCGTGCTTAAAATTTAGTACGGGTCAAATGCTTCTATATTTTTCAAAATAGTCAATTCGTTAATTTTTCTCGATGAATTTTTTTTTCAAATAAATTTTTCACTCCACCCCCGTGTTTTCACATATCTATGACTAAACTAAATCTAAATACTCACTGGTAATAAAGAATTTTCGTCACCTTCCACATACGAACATTTGACATCAATTAGGTCATTAATTTGTGAAGCATATTTCTGCAGCATCTCCTAGAGTAAATTAAAAAACTTGTCACTATCGTTACAAACCTCAGAAAAATAAAAAACGTAGAACTGGCTTTGTATTGGCAAGTTTGTTCCCATAATAAAAAAAATAATGTTTACAGTTCGGGTGACAGTGGTGTACCTCTTATTTTTAAAAAATAGTTATAAAAATAGGAAAAAATAGATTTGCCTTCATATCTCAATTTTTTTTTATAAAAATTGAAGTATAACCCCAGGTACAACTAGTAAGCGTCAATTCTAAAATTCAAACTTATCAATGTTATTGACAGTTACTAGTTGGGGATTGTTCGGCGAACACAATATAAAAAAAAAAAACTTTTTAAAAACAAGCTTTTATTTAAGCCATGAACTAAAACGGATAAAATAAGTTTAGGTTTTCGTTAAGATAATTCAATGCCACACTGCGGCAAGCTTTTTTAAATCAAAAAGCTCGTCGCGCGAGATGTTCATAAAAGTAGGTACCAATTAATTTTATCGGACAGTGGACAAGTACATGCCAAAGAATACATTTTCTTTACAGTTTGCCCGACATGCTTTTTGATTTAAAAAAGCTTGTCGCTTATTTTATCCGTTTTAGTAAATGGCTTAAGTACTTAAATAAAAGCTTGTTTTTAAAAAAGTTTTTTTATTATTTATTTTATTTTGTGCTTTTTTAGTACCTAGTTAATTTCCATCTCAGAAGGGTGGTAAAGAAATTTAATCCGCCATCTTGGGGCATCGGGCATCCGCCGTTTTGGATTTAGTATGACGTCAGTCACCTTATCGTGTTCTACTCTTCAAATCCTTTCATTTGATACCCATGTCGAGGATGTTGTGAAGAATTAGGCAATCCGCCGTCTTGGGGAGGCCGCCATATTATATTTATTATGACGCCATTCACCTTATTGTTTTCTACCCGTCGAGCCCCCTGATACCCATGTTGAGAATTATTTTCCCTCTGGTGGTAAAGGTATCTTTTACCGTGCCCCGAACTAGGTACGCCTATGTACTTACGCATGATATGTAACCTCCTTTGGCGAGTTGCTTGATTTGCAAACAATACACTTTTTAGCCCATAACGTATAAGTTAATTGTCTATATGAGCATTTTAAACCGACGAATACTTAAGAAACAATTAAAAACAGTGAAAAATTGCTCCTAAAAGACACAGCACCAGTTGTGTCAAACACAAGGTGAGGCACACTCTTGACCGATTTGCGCGTTTGTCAGATTGTGCGATTGGTAATTGTAGGTACCTATATTATTGTTTCCTTAGTTGTATCACAGATTAAAGTACTACACGTAGTATAGAAATACTGCCTAATAAGTGTCTAGATAATTATAAATATTAGATTCACCTATTAGACAGAGGCAGACCTTATCTCATCAATACATAAATAACATATACAGCGTGTCCATTTAGTATTCCCTACTTCGATTGTGGCTATACTTTTAAGGATACAAAAAATCGGTTCGGGGGATCCAAATAAGGGAAGATGGAGCACATTTTAAAATTAGTTTGGTATATACAGGGTGTTCCAAAAAAGTGTGGCGACAAAAAAATAATTTTTTTTAAATGGAATGACCCGATTTTTTTTATCGCAAATGAAGCATATCAAAGTACAGTATACATCCCTAAATTATTTCCGCTTCCATCTGCGGCGTTGCCAAGTTATAATTTTTGTAATGTATTTTTTGCTAAATATCAACCCTTCATTAATATTGCTATATTTTTCTTTCGGCTTGATTTTTTGCTCTTGAAACTTTGGTTGTGGATTTACACTTAACCATTTTATTAATTACTAAGAACCAAGTTGAAAGTTTTTGTACAGGATGTTTCACTTTTTTCCGCCAAAACTCCGACATTTTCAAACTTAATTTACTTTTTTTTTTCAAATGGAACACCCTATATCTAACATTTCTATTGGATAGAGCATTCATTCAGCTTTAATTTGATGCCTAATACAGTACCTCTATCTCTAGCGGTTTTTTCAAAAATCCAGTATAAACAGAAAATTTGCAACTTTTTTACTTATTACATACACGCAAATTACTCGAGAATCAAACTTGTACTTATTTAAAAAGCTGCATATCAAAAAAGCTTTAGTACCAGTTACAATCTGTAGTTTACCATATTTTTGTATACCTACTACACCTGCATAAATAAAATATTAAAACAAAAAGTTAAAAGTTTTAGGAGAACTCATAGGTGGCCATGGTTTTGTTTCTAGTTTGACATTTGGTAAATATTTCATTTGCTGCTTGTATTCTGTGTTCGTTGTTTAATTTCAAACAGCAAAAAGTTGTCACAAAATAAATTATTGTAAACATGACTTGATAAGTATGATTTACGTAATTGGTGAATGTTTTGGAAATTGTTTTTGGCATCTCGAGTTTATGCTCAAAAATTCCCAGATAGAAGGCATCCTGATACCAGAATGCTGCAGAACTTAAAGGAGCGATTCGATATTCGATCGCACAGGAAATGTTGCATATGAAAAACAAACTAGAACAAATCTAGAAAATCAGTTTTCTGTAACATTGGCTGTTGTGGAACACCCTAAGATAAGTGTAAGACAACTGAGTCGGGATTTAGAAATAAAAAAGTCCTCAGTAGGACAATGCCTTAGGCGTAACAAATTTCACCCATACCATGTGCAGTTACACCAGGAACGGAATGATAACGACTTTCAGAAAAGAGTAACTTTTTGTACATGGGCACAAGGTCAAGCAGCGGAGGATGAAATTTTTTTTAAATTTGTATTATTTACCGATGAATCTACATTCCACAGAAATGGTTTTGTAAATAGACATAATTTTCATTTTTATGATAAGCAAAACCCTCATAAGATTTTTGTGAATAATTTTCAACACAACTGGAGTATTAATGTTTGGGGAGGATTAGTCCATAATTTTGTAATTGGTCATCCTTATTTTTTTTTGAAAATCGTTACCATTTAGTTCCTGGTGTAACTGCACATGGTATGGGTGAAACTACTGCTGTTTTAAATTAAACAGCGAACACAGAATACAAGCAGCAAATGAAATATTATGTCAAACTAGAAACAAAACCATGGCCACCTAAAACTTTTAACTTTTTATTTTAATATTCTATTTATGCAGGTGTAGTAGTTATACAAAAATATGGTAAAATGTGCTCCACCTTCCCTTATTTGGATCCCCCGAACCGATTTTTTTTATCCTTAAAAGTATAGCCACAATCGAAGAAGGGAATACTAAATGGACACGCTGTATTATCTACTATTATTTTTTTTCAAAGCAAACGTATCTGTAACTGATTGGGTATGTCCCTAGTCCCTACATACAACGGAAACCACCGTTAAAAAACTATTATTTGCAATTTGATCTTGAAGATTATTTTAATTATTACCAGGGAAATAAGTTTTTCATTATGAATTATTGGCAACGCTGTTAAACTTTAACTAGTAAGTAAAAAATAGAGTATAAAAAGTGCTACCCCTTACAAACATTTCAATCTACAGATGCCATTTCTATGTTTTTTATTTTTCTGAGTTACAAACTGAGAAGACATATTTTTAACGGCCAACAATTTGGACTCTGAGCCCTCATTTCAGACACAGCCGAATACATTCTACTTCCCTGTTAATTAATAAAAACGGTTTCAATAGAATGTGAGAACGGGATTTTATCTAGTTACCACTTTGTTGTGGGATTACCTACTACTATCATAATATATTGCTCCATGGATATTTTTGAATTTATAAAATCCGACAACTTTTTGGCGTATAAATTATTCATATTAGCAGAAAAATTGCTGTAATGATGAAGTTAAAAAATCGAATGCAAAGGAAACATTTAAATATAATTGAGTTAAATAAATAAATTCTTAATTCGTAATTTAAATTATGTTAACTTATTTAAGCCGTGTTATTAACTTCATTAAATAGTGTTATTAATTAAATAGATGTTCTACCCCCAAAAAAGTTATAATTTATTTTTTAATTTGACCAAAAATTAAACTGCGGCAGATCAAAAATATTGGGAGACACTTTTTGTTGAGAATTAATTGTTCTTTTGGAACAAAGTTTCAAATTATTTGACTTTGGACAGGGCCGAACTAGTTTTTTTAATTAATCAAAGGGAAACCACACAACTTTGCCCCTGGTTGTTTGTGGGCCTTCACATTATCACCAAATCTGCTGCCCTATAAACAAATTTTAAAAAATCTCTATGGGAAAAGAAAATAAATCGCTCGGACACGTCAACATTAGTTTTGTAACGCGCAAATTTTGACATAAATAAATGCTTCGTGTGACGTCATCGGTGTCGAAGATAATGACATCATCGTCGCTTTTAAATTGTAAGCCCTACTTTTGAAAGAGCTAATTTTTCTACTTACAGAACGATAATTTTGGGTATACATAATATTTTTTTGAGAAAAAAAATCGTTTATTTTTTACATTTTATTTACTTTTTTATGTATTTGTCAATTTATTCAATTCTTACAAGAACAGTTAAAGTAAATACGCCAATTACGATACGAGACCACGGCACTTGCTTAAAAAAAAACGATTTATTTGGAGTAAAAGACTGGTTAAACCTTGTGTTTTACATCTTTTATAACATTAGAAGAAGTGTTGAGTATAGAAAATCATATTACACTTAATTTCTGAATTTTCTTCTTCTCGTGGGAACGTAACTCTTCCATCCCTTAAAAACGAGCACAGGGTGCGAGGTGATTTTTAATTGTTAATTGCTAAAATATTTTAAGACATCTTGTTATTTTCTTTTTCCTTTTGTTGTTTATAATATGTTTTTGATAGAAAAATTAAATTAAAAATAAAAGTAAGGTTATTACTATTATGAGGTAAATCAGTATAGTCCAGAAACTAAGTTTGTTAAAATGAATCGGTACTTCAGAAATATTTTCTAATTTTCCTTTTGCAAATCTAAAGCATTTTCGATATTATTAAATTCGTTTGTGTTTACAGAATTCAATTTGAAATTTTTAAAATCAACAATCAAATCAGAATGAACATTATTTTCGAAATTTAAATCAGGTAAAACAATATTTTTATAATTAATTTTTGAGCTTTGATAAATTCTAATATTCACTTGCACAAATTCACATCCATTTTTAACACAAAGGTTCTGTTTAAGGGTAGTTTTTGTTCACTGGATCCGCAGAACAGGGTAGCTATAGTCACTTTGGGGGCGATAATTAACCATTGCTTGATTTCCATCTTGTGTACTCGGAAACTTCTACGGGAATTTGTTGACACGACGTGGACTTTTTGATAAAATTTAAAAGACTGACTTCGCATGGAGCGTTAGTTTCTATTCTGGCTGGACTACGTTCATGGCACAGGTATTCTTCGGTGGTAATTTCTTGACATTGCTTGTCCGTTGAGATATAATATTGCTCATTAAGGAGAAGGTATTTTTCTTGAGGAAGGATTAGTTTGAATTTACTGTTTTTCGAGGGAGTTGGTATAATAGGATAAAGTCGATAGTAGCTGTAATTTTCTTGAAGCACTAATGGAATTTCTATTATAAAGACTAATTGATTTCGTTTGCTGTAACTTTTTATGTTTACTATTTTTTCAAATAATAATATTATATGTTTTCGGTTATAGTATCAAAAGGTAATTTGAATTTGTAGAAATGCCTTTTGAATGATTTTAATCCCATTAATAAATCTAACGCCTCAATTATTGATTTGTGTAAGGTATTTAATTTTTAAAATGTTATTGCAACTTCAATTTTTTCTAAAATATCGTATATTGTTTGATATGCCAGTGATATCTGAGAGATTACCATATCTATTTCAAAATATCTGAAAACTTCTATAGTTTCTATAGGTACTATTTGCTTTAATAACTTCTTCTACGTTTTCAATCTAGCATCTAATACTTCCTCGTTATGGCTAAGTAAGTCTGTAGTATTCTTAAATTTGGTAATAGATCTTTCCAAAAGGGTTATTTGTTCTTTTACAAAAGTCTTCAATTTTTGTTCATTTTGTGAAAGTATAAATAAAGCTGAATCATATTTTTGTAGATCTGTTTGATCCAAGTTTCCTGTTATTGTTTTCATTAAAGTGTCCAAGGGATCAAGTGTGCCTCTTTTGTTTCTTATTTTCGGGTGTATTTTATTAATTTGGGAGATAATTTTGTTTTCTAAAACATTAATTAAATTGTAGGAGTTATGAAATTCTTTTTTATAAGTAGATGAGTAATTAAAGCTATTCTTGAGTTCTGAAAACTTGCTATGAATGGTGTAAAATTGTTCAACTATTCTTGTTACATCAAAAGTTTGAATAAATGACCATTTATCAGTGGTGCCTTTTGCATTTCCTAATTTTAGAGGTATTATAAGTCCTGGATTTTCATTAAGGTTGTGAAATGTTGGCGTTAAAGCTCCTGCTCCGATCACGAGCCTATTTTTAATTTATTTTAATTCAATTTTTAATTCTTTTAAAATGAATTACGAACATTATATTTTTCTTATTTTTTACTTTTACTTTATTATTTTCGAGAATTTCTGAAATATCGTACGGTCCAATGAATTTATTTTCTTTTTTATTTCCTTGAATATTAGTTTTGCATACGGTCTGTCCTACTTTGAATTTGTATTGGTCTGGTCCCTGAGTGTTGTGTTTTCCAAGAACTTTTCTTTTGTGGTCTATAAGATTTCCGGAATAAAGGTTTTTTAATTTATATCTATGGGAACTTACGTAATCTGCATAAAACGAACTATCTATTAGCAGTGAAGGGTCACGTGAATTTGTATGACCTAATTTTAATTCTAAAGGGGTGAATTTTGTTTAAGAATGAATAGAATTATTGTTATAGGCAATTATTGCGTAAATCATTAAATTTGTTACATTTTCATGTGTGTGTTTTTGTTGAAGTAAACGTAAATGTTATATTAATGAAGAGTGAAAACATTCAACAGAAAAGTTCGATTCGTGGTGATTAGGGGTAGTAAAGTGAATTTGAATTTTGTGAGATTTTAGAAGTTCTTGTACTGTTTCGTTTTTAAATTCTCGTCCATTGTCCATTGTAATTTTTTCTGGTATGCCGTAAAATGAGAAATATAATATATAATCAAAGCATTGCAAATTTCTATAGCTGTCCTTGAACTGGGAAAGCTTGTCGTAATTTTGAAAATGCGTCTATCACTGTAAGGAAAGTGTGATTATCATATTTGAATAAATCGGCATGTAAAAGCTAAAAAGGTTTTCCGACGGTCTCGATGGAACATATGGTTTATTCCTTGCATATTTTGCAGTTTGACAAAGGTTACAGTCATTTATGTAATTAGTCAAGTCGCGTTTCATAGTAGGCCAGTAGTAATTTCTTTTAAGATGCTTTAGAGTTTCTGTTATTCCGCCTTCAACCTTCGTGTTGAAATTTGATAACCATTGAGCGTTCGCCTTTTTCTTTAAGAGAATTTACCATTTTGGTGCATTTTATAAGTTTAAGAGTATTGGTATTAAAATTTGTGATATATACTTCATTAAATTTTGTATAGTCATCGTGAAAATAAATGTGATATGTCTTGTCGGAGGTTAAATAGTCTCTTAAAAATTCAAAGATAAGTTTTTATTATTTTTTGGGGGAGATATATTTAAAACTATTAAATGTTCAAAATTTTCGTTAACCACTCCTAATCTATTGTGGGGTTTGGATAAACTATTATCTGTTTATTTTTATTATTTATTATATCATCGATTATGGGAATACCATCATTTAAACTAGATTGGTTACTAGTCGAATGAGGTGTAGCGAGTGTATCATCTACAGGAATAAGTCGTCTTGGGAAATCTAGGGGTTTAATTTGAATGTCTTGTAAAATTCTAATTTTTGGGTTTGGTTTTGGCTTTTCTTGGATTAAAGGATTGGGATTCAAGTTTTTAAAAGTGTCTTCGTCCTCGGTTAAGTCAATTGTTTCGAATTTTTTGTAAGCTTCGTCAGTTAAATCTTTTAAAAATTGTGCATTGTCTTGATTTATTTCCCTTTTCCCCTTACACTTTCATTTTCTATGGCGTTAATTTTGATTCTAGATAAACAGTCAGCATTTGTGTTTTGTTTTCCTTTTTTATAAATTATGTCATAGTCAAATTCTTCGAGTTTTAGTCTCCATCTAACTAATTTACTATTAGGTTCTTTGATATTGAATAACCAGACAAGGGGACGGTGGTCAGTATAAATTTTGAATTTTCTACCGAAAAGATAAGGTCTAAAGTATTTGCAACGCCACACAATTGACAAAAGTTCTTTTTCAATGGTGGAATATTTTGTTTCACTGTCATTAAGGGTTCTTGATGCGTATGCAATTGGTCTGTCATTAGGAACGTCACCTTGTGATAAAACTGCGCCTATGGCGTAGTTACTTGCATCTGTCGTTAAAATGAATTCTTTTTCAAAATTTGGATAAAATAAAATTGGAGAATTGATAAGTAAATTTTTGCAATATTGATTTCATAAATTCAGAAGAGTGGACTACTTTAGAATTTTTTTTTAACAAACTGTCATTGGTTTTGCAATTTTTGCAAAGTCTTTAATAAAACGTCTGTAATAGCCTAGTAAGCCTACGAATGGGAAAATTTTTTACAGCGTAAATTTTGTCTGGATTGGGTTTTACTCCGTCTGGAGTTATTACATGTCCTAAATTGAAAACTTCTGTTCGTAAAAATTCTGACTTGTCGAGTTGTAACTTAAAATTGAATTCTGAGTATAGTAAAAACTTGTCTAAGTCTGTTGATATGTTCTTGAAGTGAGGTACTAAATATGACTATATCATCTAGATAAACTAATCAAATTTCGTTTTGGAGTCCTCGAAGAACATTGTCCATAACCCACTGAACACTAGAGGGCGCGTTTTTCAGCCCGAAAGGCATTCGTTTGAATTCGTAGTGTCCATTTTCTGTTGAAAAATCAGTTTTGGGTATGTCGTCTGGATCCATTTCAATTTGGTGAAAGCCACTAGCCAAATCTAATGTCTAAAAATATTGACTTTTACCTAACTTGTCTAAAATGCCTGAGATATTGGGTAAGGGATATTTGTCATTAATAGTCCGTTCGTTAAGTTTCCTATAGTCTATAACCATTCGCCATTTGCGCTTTCCAGAAGCGTCCATTTTTTTGAAATATCCAAATGGGGCAAGACCATGGAGAAGTTGAGTCTTGGATGATACATTGATCGAGTAATTTAGAAATTTGGGTTTTTACTTCGTTTCTGTGAATTTCGGGATAACGATAACTTTCGGTAAAAATTGGAGATTCATTAGTTACATTAATTTTATGACGAATTTTGTTTGTGAAAGTTAAAGGAATTTTTTCGCAGTAAATATATCTCTAAATTCAAAACAATGTTTTCGAATAGCGTCGCGTTCTTCTTTGTTGCAGTGTTTGAGTCTTAATTCTTTTAAATTTGATTTTAGAATATTGTCTTGATCGGGTTCAAGTATTTCGTCAGTTTCCATTTTCTCGCAAAAATTAACATCACACATCTTTATTGGTTCAGTTTAGAAGGGTTCGTCTAATACAATTTTAACAGGATTTTCGTTTATATTGGTAATAGTAGTGATAGCAAAGTTATTTTTTATATTTACGATAGCGCGAGGCATTTCTGTACCCTTTCCGAATTTAAAATAATCTAATATTCCAAATTTCGAATATCGCAATCTACTGGTATTTTGACAATTTATTTTGTTCTAGGGGGTATAATAATTTGATAGGATTGAAAGAGTTCTAAAAGTTAAGAGGGGGTTGCCGACAGCAAAAGTGACGTTAGATTTCGTATTTTTTTAAGTTGTATAGCATAAAATCTAACAACATTTTACCTGGCAAAAATTTAGTACAAACATCTCTGTCTTCATTTTAATCATAAGATCTTACAAGCAGTGTTTTGTTGTATAGGTTATGAAAACCTTGGGAAAAATAATAATTCCAGTGCATATGATTATAAGATCTTATGATTAAAATGAAGATAGAGATGTTTGTACTAAATTTTTGCCAAGTAAAATGTTATTAGATTTTATGCTATACAACTTAAAAAAAATACGAAATCTAACGTCACTTTCGCTGTCGACAACCCCCTCTTAAGGTGTACTTGTACTATCGTTATTATAAATAACTATCGTTATTTGAGTAAATTATTGGAATGTCTGAATTTGGAGTTTTTAATCTTCGGCGCCTTAATTTAATATTGGCATCTAATCTATCAATTAGATTGGCTCCGATGAGGCCATAACATTTTTCAGAAAAGTTAAATAAATAAAATTTATGATATCCTGGAGTATTAAAAATTTTGAAAATTGCAATAACGGCGACTTCGTCGTGGAAATTACTTGCGTTTGTGCTATTCTAAGATTTAATATGCTACGTGAGGTACCGGTATCTATGAGAAAATACGAGTCAATTTCTGGGATGTAAATATGAGGTAAGTCTTGGCGGATGGTATTTAAGTCGATTAAGACGGTTGTCTTTCGAGTTGTCCTTGGTAAAATTTATGTCTTGTCCAGAGTTCACGTCAGAGTTCGAGGTACTTTGTGAAAAGTCAGCGGAAAGCATGGGATCGCAATGTGAAATTTGAGGTAGGTAAGTCTCGTATGGATTCTGGGAATAATCAGTGTCATAATCGTGGGAAAAAGAATAACTGTCGTACTCGGGCGAGTAAAAGTTTTCGTAGAAGTAAACGGAATCTTGATTTTGGTCAATTTTAGTGATTGAACAAGTTTCGGATGATTGGTTCGGGATTGAATGCTACTGGTTTCCATAGCTTCGGGTTGATTTGGGTTTCGTTTTTGTTGGTTTCGTAAAATTGTGCTTGTTCTTTGATTCGCAAAATAGGGGTGTTGTTGTGTTGGAAACGAGATTGGAAATTAGAAAAATTGGGTTTTTGCTGAGGTTGAACATAAGGTGTAAAACGAGGTTGAAAATTAGGTCTAGTAGGAATAGTTGGTCTAAATTGGGGTTGTGTAGTTGGTCTAAACTGGGGTTGTGTAACTTGAGCTTGCAATATTGGGGGTCTAGGAAATATTTTTTGATTTGGAAAAGTAGGAAGTTGTGTTGGTGGTCTATTATAGAAAATTGGTGAGAAGGAAAATTGGGGTCTAGAAAAATTAGGCTTGTTAACTAGTAAAGGACTAATTCTTGGTTGGGGTTTATATACAGGGTGAGTCAAATTTTGGGTTTGTCCAGTACTCACATATTTGAAATTTTTTTCTTCTACTAATAAAGATAAGGCTTTTTCCAAATTGTAAAGGAGTCTCATTTCTTTGGGGGTTTCATTGAAATTAAATCTTGTATCAAACAGTCTATACTACGTTGATCGGAGAAAGTATTAATTAAAGCATTTTTTATATCTGGCCAAGAAGTTATTTCTGATCTAGAACCTATTAAATCAGCTGCTCGATCTCTTAGTTTACTTAAAATGGTATCTAATAAGCAATTATTTACAACATTTTCGTCATTTCAGGCGGCATAAAAATGTCTGAGAAGATTTTCACAAGAAATAAATCTATTAAGCAAATTCGGGTTTCCGTCAAACAAGGGAATATTATCTGCTTGGTAATGTAGAAGAGGAACATTAATATCAGCTGGCATGGTGATTTCGTCCTCAATATTTAAATTTAAAAAGAAATCAGCTAAACTTTCGATAATACTATCGCTCATAAACTAAAAATGAAAGTAGTGAGTCAAAGCGGCGCCCAGCCCAAAATGGCCACCAAGGTCAAGGTCGTTTGTTTGTTGCGAAGTCGCGATGGGATGTTCAAGGTCAAGGGGCGTGGTTTCCTAGAATAGCTTCAGGGTTCATTTCCGCGCTTCAAGGTTTATGGGAATTGAAGGTCAAGAGGCGTGGTTACCTAGAATAGCTTCAAGGTTAATTTCCGAGAATCGCTTTCAATGTTGAATCGCTTCAAGGTCAGGGGCCGGGGCTTAGAGGTCAAAGGTCAAAGTGTACCAGAGTGGCTTCCGGGAATTTTGGTTCAAGGAGGGCGAGGTGGGCCCCGGCCGGAACGTACCTCTCTCTGCAGGCGGAGCGCGCCTGGGTTCCGAGCGAACTCGGCGGTAGGAAATCTCTAGTAGAATCGCCGAATGGGTTCAGACTCTCTAATATTGCAAAACTCCCTTGGCGGTCCGCGTGACAGACATTCTAATATAATTATAACGATCCTCAAAGCAATGTCCGCTTATTTCATCGTACACAACATTTTATTATGAGTAACTAGAAACTGGTTGTAAATAAAACAATCTTAATATGAATTCCAAACTTCATTTGTTGTTAACTAAACAAACTGGTAGCGTAATTATCTGCGCGGTGAAAATGTTTAGCTCAACCTAGCATCAACCACACCGACCTCTCTCACATGTCCAACAATTATCGGGCAACCCCGGCCAACGTTCTCGAAATCGGCATCGCCTGTGACAATGACTCACAGAATCTCTAAAACCTCATTCTATCTTTATTTGCTATGCATAGTTAAAAAACGGTGGCATAATCATTTAAACGGTGTGGCAATATATGCAAAGTCCTCACATTTCAATCTCTACACTCTACGACCTTGTAAAAACCGTTGCTGGACAACAACATAAATTGTTGCTGTTAATGTGCCAGCTTTCATATTTCTGTAGCATCATTAAGTAAGCCAAACTTTTATTAGACCGGTACCGCATCTCTCGGTCCCCGCCGGTAAAATATGTTTATTTATATAAGCTATATACATTTGCGCTCGGCAGGCGGACCCAAGTTACGTGTGGTAATTATTATATTATTTATATAGATATTATCTCCGCGGCGCTGGACTGAAATCATCGCGCGACCGATAATATAATTAACTGGTGTCAAGTATCTTACACAGCATTGCTTTTTATTTTATAAACTATTTGCTTATATAGCTTATATTTAATTAAAGCAACATTCTCTGTATAAATGTGGTATGAATAACCGAGAGTTCAACCGCGGCACTTTATGACTAATCAGTTCTGTGTAATTTATACCAATTTGCGGGCTACGTGCGAGTGTTTTAAACGTCTGAATTAAAAAGTAGTCCAGATTTTTTTTACTTTTTACTTAAACGGATCTCGGTGACCAGTCGAGTTTTATATCCAGCTATACGCTCATGTTCATCAGAGCAATGACACTAACACCGCTATTGAATTCGAGCTTAAGTTTCTATACGTTGGGTCACCTTAGTAATATCAACACATTTTGTTAGAGGAAATAATATATGACACAATCGAATGAATAATAACATGTATGCTTAACCGATATACCGACATAGTCGCCATAATTTGAATTTGGTAGGCACACAAATGGATATCTCGTTTTAGCTAAATAAGACAAGCAGGTTAAAAGTAGTTTTATTTTAAACAGAAGTATTATCTACAAGGTTATTTAATAACGAAATTGTTGCTTTGTAGTTATCTATTTCCACAGATGGCCAGTTTCCACAGCAGGGACCGCTTTGCCACCCTAAAAGGGCTTCTGGATCCTCTTCATATTTTTTTTATATTCTTTTGCAACCATTTTAGAATCTGCTTATGACGCTCATTATGAATAGGTTGAAATTTATAGGTTAATTTCATATCATTTAGTGCCTTTGTAAAATCCCTCAAATTTTGATATCTTGCAAGATACGCAGCTTCACAAATAAAAACATAAATGCATTTCATTAAATCCCTATAATTTGAAGTTAACTTCTTGGTAGGATAGAACTGCTCTAAAAGGTATTCGTTGCTTAATATGTTGAGAATATACAACTTATATAAGAACCCAGATTCCAAACCATATTTCTTCAGAAGTGCATCAAGCGTAAAATAATTTATTTGTGCAATGTTTTCTACGTCACATATATTAATGATTTGTCTCACGTAATTATCAATATGCTGTTTTTTCACAACATTAAACGATAGGTACAAATTCCATGAAGTTCTTGCTTGGCAACTGTTTCAAAACACTCGTTTGGGATAATAAAATCTGTTTTTTGTAGTATATAAGTCAATGAATCACCGCGGCAATGCTGAAAGAACACTCTGTGTGAGGCAAGATATGTTTCAAAGTAAATATTAACAAAGTCACTCATATTTACGAATATGCATGTCCACAATGAATTCTAAGTTTTATATGTAGTCAGTTTCCCTCCACTGATTTTTTTACAAGATAACTTTGAAAGTATAAATAGACATCAAATGTCTTATTAATTTTAAAAGAGTCCAAAATGCAAATAAGGCAACAACAAAGCTCTTTCCCTATTGAAAACTTAGATGTTGCAGATATAGGGATCAGACATGCATCTAGACATGGCGAACTATTTCCAGAGTCCGTTAGAGCTGCTTTTATAGGGCCTAGCAACTGTGGCAAAACAAATGCCCTTTTAAGTTTAATATTTAACAAGAATGGTCTTAAGTTTGAGAATATCTACCTTTATAGTAAAAGCTAATATCAACCAAAATATCAATTACTTCAGGATGTCTTAAAAAAAGTTCCTAAAATCGGATACTTTCCATTCAAAGCCAATGATGATGTTATAGACCCATCTGAGGCCTTGGAAAATTCAGTTTTTATTTTCGACGACGTGAGTTGTGATAAACAAAGTAAGATACGGAGTTTTTATTCGATGGGACGGCACAAAGGCGTTGACGTCGAATATCTTTGTCAGACTTACTCGAAAATACCTAAACAGCTGATCCGCGACAACTGTAATGTCATTGTACTATTTCGACAGGATGATATGAACCTACGTCATGTTTTTGATGAGCACGTGTCTCCCGATTTAACTTACGATCAATTTAAAGTTATGTGTAGCGAATGTTGGAATAAAGCTTACGGTACTTTAGTAATCGTAAAAGACTTTGAGTTAAATAATGGGCGATATAGAAATGGATTTAATAAGTATACAGGGTGTATCTTTGATAGGTACAGAAATTTTAACCACGTAATCGGGGACGTTCATAAAACCGAAAAATGAAAAAAAAATTTTTTTTAATCGATGTTTAGAAAATGGGGCAAATCAATCTTTATCCGTGCTCAATGCACGCCGCTGGATCGTCACTAGAAGCGCTTAGAGGGGAGGTCTAACCTCTCCCTAGGAGATGGAGGGGAATAACGTTAGATTAGGAAGGGGAATACCGCGACGTTGCCGCATGTCAGAGTGGAATAAATCTGCTTGCAGAATTAGGTACCTAGGTACCTTTGAAAATTACTGCTGGTAGGTATCCACGTTTTTTTATGATGTCGGTTGCTGTGACGAACTGTTTATTGCTTTCTTCACAGGCGCACACAATAATTTAACAAACACGTCAGTTTTTATCACTTTACTGTTATTTTAAGTCCCTAGGCAGCAGAAATGTATCCGAGCGCCGCTCGGAGAAGTCATTGCTAGAAAACTCATTGCTGATTTCACACTCATAATTTTTTGACAAGTCTTTTGTGGAGTAGGTATCTACCTACCTACCTATTTTACAACTGATTTTCAGGCCGCAATTTTTTTATACTAATAATTAGCCATCTCTTGGGACACCTTGGGATAATAAATTTCTGATCGGCAATCAACTGAATAAAGTATTTGTTTTAAAATACAAATTATCTGTAAAAATTGCAAATTTCCACAACCACCCATAGGGTAGAGCGTAGAGCAGCGGCGCGTTACTTTTTTTTAGCGAGTGTTCGCCTGTAGCCCTATCATCTCGAAAAAAGTGGGGGAAGACTGTAATTTGACGTGAATTTAACGCGCGGCTTCGATTTGTTCATAGTTTTTAATATTTTTCAACCCTTGCCCGATAGTGCGCCACCTTTAAACCCCCTCAGGGTTGTGGTCCTATGTATTATCTACTTTTAAAAAATTATTCGTTTCCGAAAAAAGTGGGGGAAGACTGTCATTTGATGTGAATTTAACGCGCGGCCCCGATTTGTTCATCGTTTTTAATATTTTTCTACCCTTGCCTGATGGTGCGCCACTTTTAAACCCCCTCAGGGTTGTTGTCCTGTCTATTGTCTACTTTTAATAGTATATTACACACCGAGGTGTCTCGAGATAAAGTAAACTTTCCACCCGGGCGGGAGGGCGGGAAGTAAAAGTCAAAAAATTGACACTTTCAAACTTCTAAAAAGTCAGAAATGTCGATATTACATACATGGTTGTAAATAAAAAATTATTCGGTTCCGAAAATAGTTGGGGAAGACTGTCAAATTGGCGTGCTTATCATTTCCGCATTTTTTAACCCTTTGCCGTTTCGGAACTCTCTCAAGTTAATTCCTTACCATTCCTCTTACTTTTCGTAAAAACTTGGTGGCGAAATGTCGCGTAATGTCCCCAAAAACCGAAAAACAGCGACTCCTCCTGGTGAATTTAAGCTTCTGCGTGCCCTTGACTACTGCCCGACATTCCTTCGCCGAGATTCGCCAGGCGCGGGCATATGACGTTGGCGTCGGGCGCTGGCGTCCGACGCCAACTTCACACAAAAACGACGCCGCGCCGAATCGCGCAATAATTACAATTACGAATGAATTCACTGGCACTGATTCACTCGATTTTGCTCCATTTCCACGCCGCCCGGCCCGGCCGACCTACTAAATTACAGCTGGGCGAGGAGCGCAAGCGCGGGGCGCCACTTGACATCGACACTACAGGTGATCCCCACTACTCATAACTAGTGCGCGATATTAGCCAATCGCGGCTCGCGGCTCGCGGCCCCTACTTCTCTCGGGGCGGCGCTACTATGTTGCCAAGTGTGCTGAAAATTTACCTGATTTAGTAATTTAATTCCGTATAAATTTAATTGTGTAGTGGATTTTTACATGGATTTACCCGTTTTTGTGCGTAATAATTATACGAGATAGTAGATTAACTTATAACGAAAGAAACCCCGTATAAATCCGCGAAAATCAAAAATCGGATTTAAGGGACTTTAAGTCAGTTTGGGGACATGTCGGCATAAACGGCAACACCGAATAGTGGTATTGAATGGTATGGGGGAAAGCTTGTGCGCCGTCACCGTACCGCCGCGCCGTAGCCGACGCGCTAGTCGAAGATCGTCCGTCCGATTATTATGGGATTTAACAGCTGATTGATATCGATCCGCGTCCGCCTGTAATTTTTGGGAGCGCCAGCTTCAACAAGCAATTTATTATTATACAGAATGCCTTACGTGTGGCTATTCTGTGGTATAACAATTCTGTTTCCAAAACGTGGACGCGTATGCAAACGTCGCGTCTCGCTAACCGATATTGTTCCGTTACTTTGCTTTGTTTTACGAACTGTCGTCGGAACTGAACCTGCTTCTGTACATTTTTCCAGATCCGTTCGCCATTTTTTTGGACCAGCAGTGATGTCCAAACCTGTTGCAATTGCCGCTACGAATTTGCAGTGAAATAACAAGTGATTTTTTCATATTTCCGTTAAGAAATGCAGTGTTAAACTTTCGCGGCCTTCGTATGAAAACAGTGCTAGATAGGTTCCTACTAGGTACCCCAATTACGCGCGAGGATAAAAGAAGCAGCTTCAAGGGTTCGCGAAAATTCGGGTTTTATTAGACGCATACGGTATGGATCTAATTGTACAATCCACCTAGTCGAGTCCCCGTTGGAATAAATCAGCTGAGGGAAACCGAGACGTCCCTAATATTTGGCATCGCGCCGCTTTAAGTGTGCAGTGAAAAAAAAAACAAGTGTTTTGTTCGTATTTCCGTAAAAAGAGACTATGAAGTGTTATACCTTCGCGACCATCGTATAAAAACAGTGCCACTAGTTAGGTAGGTACTTAGTGCTTTATGTGATTTTGTGAAGATTTTTGGATAGTATCTAAACACAAGAAAATAGTAAAAATAATCGATGCATCTCAAAGGTAGGCTTTTTCATGCTATTCGTCGAGCTATTCGCTAAAAGAACCTTTAAGGAGTTGTCCAAAAATTATTTATTTATTTATTTAATCTCCACATACACCAAATGATACATGGTTGCGTCAATATTCTTCAAATACTGCGAAAAAGCCTCGGAAAAAGCGATTCGACTGGCAACCAGTTACCTAGTGCTTCTTGTGATTTTCGAGAGGATTTTTGGATAACATAAGAAAGGAGTACGACACCCGCAAGGAAAATCATCCAGGCATCCGAAAGGTAGTTTTTTTGCATGCTATTCGCTAAAAGAACCATTAAAGATTTGTTCAAAAACTAGTTGAAAGAGTATTTCTGAAATACTGTGAAGGAGCTATACGTCTGACAACGCTGCACGGCGGAATTGGGGGGGATCCGCCGGAACCGGCCTCAGTTCCAGCTGGTCCCGGCAAGGTCAAGGACCCATGGCCGTAGCGTCGGAAAAAGGGGTTTTAATAGCGTTTTAAAAAAAATTATTTCTGACGTTAATATGCACTTTAGAAAAATTTTAATTGCATAGGCGTAACAAGTGCATTTTTCCCGACCTGCCCTTAAAATTTCTGTACTTATCAAAGTTACACCCTGTATAAAGCTGTAACTTAGCTAGATTAACTAACTTTTAATCATGCCGTTAACAACGCAAGATCAAATATTTAAAATGCAGCGTGCAAAGAAAGTCAGTGAGCTCGCTCGCGCTGTTATTCACACAGGCGGTTTAACTGTTACTCCTGAAGGTCATATAGATGCGAGAAATTTAAAGATCAGCAATCTTAAAGCTCCGAAAGCATTAGGTGACGCAAATAACAAAAAATACGTCGATGATTCACTTTCTGAAATAAAAAAGCCTTACCGTCACATATTGAAATCCAAGAAAAACAACTGAAATTTGTTTGAATAAGAAATTTTGTATAGAATAAGAGTTCTAGAATATCAAAAACATAATGAAAGCAACGAAAACAAAGCATAGTAAAGAAAAGATTCAAATTGTGAATGAATTACACAGACGAGCATTGAAAAAATACCCTCGTTGTCGGACCATTATTAAAGGATTGGATGACCTCTGGCAGGTTGACCTCGCCCAGTTAGATCAATATACAGCTCACAACAACAAATTTAAGTTTATTCTTGTAGTAATTGACTGTTTTTCCAAGTACGTTTGGTGTGAAGCCCTTAAATCTAAGACTGGTGAAGAAGTTACAAAGGCCTTTGATAAAATACTGAAAAACTCTCAACGGCATCCACGAAACTTGCAAGGTGATCATGGACAAGAATTCTACAACTCCCATTTTCAAAATCTCATGAAAAGTTTAAAATTAATCATTATAGTACATTTAGCATAACAAAAGCAGCAATAGTGGAGAGGGTTATACGTACGTTAAAGGAACAATTGTTTAAATACATTAGCCTAAATGGCACATATAAGTGGATTGATATATTATCTAAAATTGTTGATAAATACAATAACAGAAGACATAGAACTACTGGAATGAGGCCAAAATTTGTAAATAAAAGTAACGAGGCTGCTTTACTTATATTTATCACTATATATTTCACACTGTTGAGTGTTAGTATTAGCTTTCAATGAAAAATCAGGTATTTCCTTAAGATTTCTTAAAATTTTAATTATCGCTGTCTCTATGGCAGCAATTTCGTAAGATCCTGTGGGTATTTCTAAAACTTTCAGTTCGTTTGCTTGATCAATTAAATAAAATTTATTATTCGGTGCCTCAATATTCGGTATCGTATTATATGAATAAATCCCAAGCAACGCTAAGCCCTATTGCAAAGTTGGGTCTAAATAAATGGGGTTATTGTAATCAACCGAGAGCACAGAGCTGTAGCCTTTCAACGTGAATAACAACGACATGACTAATAGTTTTAAGTCGGTCAGCTCTTTTTGTAAAGAAATTTGAGACAAAGATGTCCACAATTTATTTCATTAAATTTTTGATATGCATCGTTATTATATACAATTTTAACTTTTCCTAAATATTTATCAAGTTCCTTCGGTGGTTTTAAGTTACCGAAACTATCAAAGTATTCAACGATATTATTATCTTTCTTATATGCTACCCAGTGAGTGCCTCTATTGTTTTTAACATCTAAATTATTAATTGCCGATTCATACGCATGTGGTTTGCTTGGAAGTGCATCTCTCATGAATACACCTCTAAAATATGACAACTTTAATTTCCTGCCAAATTTTTCGAGGTCAACGTTAGTTAATGGTCTCTTGGGTAGCTTCACTGGGAGTTTTTTTGTTTCCTCAAAAATAAACCAAAGCCTCCCTTGTTTTTTCTCAAGTAAAGCCCCGATCCGATTGCTTCCATCGCTTTGCTATGACGTTTTTGTTCTTCCATCTTTTTCTGCATATGTTTCGCAGCGATAACTGTTTTAGCAATTGCGCTAGCACCGTCTGCCACCGATCCAAGAGCTCCCAAAGCACCTAGTATTGGAATCAAAGGAAGAAACCCACCGCTCGCCTCAAAAGGAATTATTCTGGGAATTCGCACTTTATTCTTTCCACCTACTTTTTTAAGTACCAAACGTGCCGCTTTAATTGCAGCTAGTATGGTTTCCGTTAAATGATTTTTTCAAACATTTTTCAACCTTTTTCACTATATCACGTTTGAATGATTTTTTTAATTCCATGCCTAACTTGCGTTTATTTTTCATTGTTATAGTAACAAACCAAGCAGCTGCCTTTTCACCTAGTTTTGCCTCCTTAGACTTAACTCTTTGCCAAGATTTATTTTCTAACACTCGATCGGCTTTATGTCTATCCTCTAAAGAGGAAGATTTCGAATATTCTATGTCGTGTTCCTTGCATGCAACGTCGAGAGGGTTTATGCCAGGGTCTCCCCTAGCTAATCTCTTGTTTAGCTTAGTTCCAGGTCCGCAATATTGAGACCAAGCCGTCTCCTGTGAATGATAACATTAGACTGAATGCAAGTCTTTACATGAAAATATATTTATAAGTTCCAAGCATTAGTAATTTATTTTCCTCGCTTAAATTTATTCTTTAACTGTTCACCAGAATAAAAAAATTTATATAATATCCGAGCGCACTAAGATTTTACTTAAAGTTAGCAGGACCTCAACGTATAATTTCGTATAATGAAACGACTTTATTGCAGACCTGCATGCTTTAATTCACAGCCAAACATTGGATCACGATGCCTGCGCGGGATAACTCTGAATTTTAAAACGCCTTCGTTTAGCATAAATATTTAAGTTCAATTTAGATCATGCAACTGATGACTCATAACCGCTATTTATGAATGGGTTATTATTTCACAACAGAGTACGTTGCTGTCTTTCATTGCTATCCGGTTACTTTGTGAGTCATACCGTTGTTTATTCATAGCAAATAAAAATTTGGAAATCGAATTATTTGTTTTATTTACAACAGTTACTCATAACACTGAAGGTATTTCCTTTATTGAATGATTTTCTACAGTAATTGGTTTTTCTGAACATTCACATGATTTTTCTATAAACAGATTAATAAAACACAAATTACAGCTAGAGTATTTATTTGAAGAATTCCCCATTTTAACCCCCCACGTTAATTCCCCCACTTTAATCACCCCGTGTTACTCCCCCACGTTAATTTTCCACTACTTCAAACTGATTGGCCTTGTGGTTTTTTCCCATATCCAGTTGTCCTTTGTAAAACAGCGAGTATTTTTCACTGGAAAAATGTTCGATGCACGGCTTGAACACCTCCGTCACTCTGCCCGGCAAGAATACGACACCATGCTCCAACTCAAGCAAAATAGTCTCCCAGAACGTTGTTTGCACCACCTTGCCAGAGAGAATTTTCATCGGCACCCCTTCATCTAATTCCACTAACTTTACCGTCGATTTCTGAGACAAGCAACTAAATTTGTTGATGATTTTCAAGTCCATTTCTTTGCTGCAAGCCATCTCAACTCGGCTACTGAACTCCAAACAGCAAACTTTGTCTTTTATCAAAGCTAGAGGGGTGGGGGGACCTGATTCTTGGAAATGACTTTGAAACCCCGCCCACCTTGAACCAAAATTCTCGGAAGCCACTCTGGTACACTTTGACCTCTAAGCCTCGCCCCCTGACCTTTAAGCTATTCGACCTTGAAAGCGATTCTCGGAAATTAACCTTGAAGCTATTCTAGGAAACCACGCCCCTTGACCTCCAATTCCCAGAAACCTTGAAGCGATTCTCGGGAATTAACCTTGAAGCTATTCTAGGAAACCACGCCCCTTGACCTTGAACATCCCATGACGACTTTGCAACAAACAAACGACCTTGACTTTGGCGGCCATTTTGGACTGGGCGCCGCTTTGACTCACTACTAATGAAATTGGGAAAAGGCTTCTTAAAAATACGAAAATTACTAAACTAAAAATCAACTGTACAAAAGGAAATTGGCAAAAAGGATTAAGCAACTTACAAAAGCAATGTGATATAGCTCGGTGTTTTCATTTGTTTCTTTCTTCTTATGCCTATTGATTATAAGTCCGGGCGATGCTTGTCCAGGTACTCAGGACTTCGTATCCTAAGGTCCTAAGAGGAGAGTTGTAGAGTTGGAACTTCTCCCTAGGCGTTCTCGCTCGTGGTTCGTCTCGGTTATGGGTCTCTCGGTGTCCTGCAGGCGATACTGTCCTTACTGGATCCGTGGGGCCAGTATTCGGATCGATACCAATTTAACCGTTGATACAGCGCGATCAAATCTGCAACAGACTAACGACCGATTGGCAACGTCCTACCGACTGCGCCAATTACGATACGAGACCACGGCAATTGCTTTTTAAAAAAACAATTTATTTCAGAACGGAGTACAAGACTGGTTAAACATTGTGTTTTACATCTTTTATAACATTAGAAGAAGTATTGAGTATCCAAAATCATATTACACTTAATTTCTGGATTTGCTTCCTCTCGTGGGAACGTAACTCGCCAACAAATGGTTGAAAATGAGAAACAGTAATCAAAGTAAATGTTCGATGTGCCTATCATTTACTAACAAATACATAAAGAAGTAAATAAACCAAATATTTTTTCTCAAAATATTTTTTATGTAACCTATGCCAAAAATCGTCGTTCTGTATGTAGAAAAATAAGATCTTTCAAATGGCGCTATCAAAATTGGAGCTTACAATTTAAAACGACGATGACGATTGTATGCGACACCGATGACGTCACATGAGGCATTTATTTCCGCATTATAAAATTAAGGCGGACGTATCCGAGCGATTTTTTCCCTTGTCCATAGAGATTTTACTGAATTTGTTCCAACCTTCCCGTACTCTCTGTATACATAAAATATGAATCCGAAATTAAAAAAATCTAAAATCACTCAAAAAAAATATTTTCACATTTGAACCCCTAATTAACGGCGCTTCTGACTGACCGCGCTAGTCAACATCGCGCGGAGGCCCGTAGGTGCCAGTTGTATACAGTGTGTCCCAAATTTGACCCTCACCATTGGGATCTCGGTAACTACAAAAGATAGAGAAAGTTTTAGACAATTTTATGGCCAATCTGATGTCGCTGATAAATCAAAGCTAATTGCGATCGTTTTCGAGTTATTTCCAAAAACCGAATTTTTCCATTTTCGTTTTTGTTAAATATCTTAGAAACTGATGCTTACACAAAGACAGGAATTTGACATTATTAGGGCACTTTTATCCAGTCTTTTAAACGGTAATGTTAGTTTTTTAAAAAATGTTTTCGTTTTCGAGATATGACACACAACTTTTGATTTTCATTTTGTATTTGTACAAATTCGAACTCTACATGAAATTCTTTTTCCAATGATGTATGACACTAATGATTTTTTTCATTAGTTGTACGTTGTACCACTTAAAAGCGTTTGTTTTTACCTGAGACTAAGTAGGCCATGGCAAGTCTGGCAAGACAAATGCAACAAACTATTAGTTTGCAGAATTAGGTAGGTAGGTACCTTTGAAAATTCCTGTTGGTAGGTATCCACTTTTTTTATCATGTCGTTTGGTTGACACGAACTGTTTATTGCTTTCTTCACGCGCGCACACAATAATTTAACAAACAAGTCACTTTTTATCACTATACCGATATTTTTCCCTAGGCAGCGGTAATTTAAAGAATGGTACAATAACTTTTACCGAGACTTACAATATCTTTTAGAAAACCCAACCATTTTTCATTCGATGTTTTGTCATAACAATATGTAAGCCAATTTCTGAATAACGTAAATTTTTGTTTTTTTGCGGGGTAAGTACCTACCTACCTATTTTACAACTACTTATTTTCAAGCCGCATTTTTTTCCCAATTGACTACACCTTTGAAGCAAACGTATACTCGTATCCGAGTATTTTCTTAGTTAGTTAGTTAGGCTTCGGTAAAATATTAGAAAAAAATATGGTGCGATTTGTTCAAACTTCATAAGCCGATATAGGACGTTTATTAAGAGATAGTACCTATTGGCAAAGATCATGATATTAATGAATATTATGATCTTTACTATTGGTGAACCAGCCGTTGCCTTCAAAATAACGCACTTTTTCCCTATTACGGACAACACTCTTAGTCCCAAAATGAATATGTCACATTTCGATATATTGCAGACACCGGTTGCATTTCTTCTTAGCCGTTTAGCAATGGATCGAATACTAACTGCGAAAGATCCTGTGTCGCGAAGGCGCTGAGTAATCCCGACAAAAGTTGCAGGACTTGGCATATTTTGCCATGTTTGGAAACTGCCTTCAATATTCCACCGCAGCCAGATGTGCAATTTGCAGACATTCGCCATACATTAGTACCAAAGATCATTCATGTGACAAATAACTGCTGATTTTATCACCAGATGGAGCTAAGTTAACAGTCCATGTATTATCTATAGTTTTTCTTGAGTTTTAATTCACAAAAACATATAAATTAACAAACTGATAAATTTTAACGTTAAATCTTTCGATTAATTATACACTTTCGAAAACAACGAGATGTACAGAAAATTATTCATTTATAATTCCTGATTCTAGGCGCGATTTAAAAATATACAGGGTGAGTCATTAGTAATAGCACATAATGCAACTGCAGATATTTTGGGCAAAAATATTACGATTGAGGCTATTATGCCTTATAGAAATGTTGTTTGTTTACAGGTTCACTTTTTGAAATAGGATTATGGCTACATCTTTCAAACTAATCAAGCTGATAAACTGAAATTTGGCACTAATGTGTTTTTGGGGATGGAGAATAAGCTGAAAATGTCAATTTCGCTGTATCTCACAGAGGGCGCCACTTGCGCTGTTTTTGGATCGTGTTTTTGCTCCTAACTTTTTTGAGGTTATCTTTTTGGCCCGGCAGGTCCATCATTTTAGTGCACCTTTTCATTCTGCAACAAAAAGGTACTCTTGTTTTATAACGCCCAAATCAACCGTTTGCGTTTAAATTGCCAAAACGTGCCCCAAAACACCTGTTGACTTCAATATTCGAAAAATAAAATTTTCACCTACTACTTTCAAATGTCACAGATCAACTGTACATTGAAAACGAAGAAAAAAATGGCAAATTATCATTGGTCGAAACACATTTGTTTTCTAGAAGGGTGTCCAAATTTTGTAGAGTTTCAATCTGTTCCATTTTTAAAGCGAACATTTTTGAGACATTGTTCATATGGATTTCTTTTCTCGCTTTAAATGGTACAGTCGTTGCGCAATATTTGAAAGCAGTAGGTGAATATTTTATTTTTCGAATCTTGAAGTTAACGGGTGTTTTGGGGCACGTTTTGGCAATTTCAACGCAAACGGTTGATTTGATCGTTATGAAACAAGAGTATCTTTTTGTTGCAAAATGAAAAGATGCGCTAAAATGATGGACCTGCAGGACCAAAAAGATAACCTCAAAAAAGTTACGAGTAAAAGCACTATCCAAAAACAGACCAAGTAGCGCCCTTTGTAAGTCACGAATTTGGCATTTTCAGCTTATTCTCCATCCCCAAAAATATAGCAGTGCCAAATTTCAGTTCAGCGGCTTGATTAGTTCGGGAGATGTAGCCATAATTCAATTTCAAAAAATGAACTTTAACGCCCTGTATCTCTTAAACAAACAACATTTCTATAAGGCATATTAGCCTCACTCGTAATATTTTGGCCCAAAATATATGCGGTTGCACTATGTGCCATTACTAATGACTCACCCAGTATATGGGAAAATATACTTATTCGGATATTTAAATATTCCGTTCTATGCAAAATTTTCTCAAGTATTTAATGGTAGGTACTGTTCAAATTTGCATATTCAAAGATCATTCATGATCTTTGTTAGTACTATGTCTAGAAACTCGGCATTTGAGTAGACCATGTTGCACGCACGCAAATATCACAAGCCCAATGCACAAGCTTTGAAAAATCCGAGAAACACTTTTTCCTTATAGTAAAATTTTTGGAAAACATCGTTCGGATGAAACCCACATGTCAGTGGCATGTTAGTGCCATGCGCTCTTCGGGTGCCGCACCGTCGCCATCTAGGGTCCTGGTGTCATAAGAATTTGCCCCCTCTATCGTATACAAAATCTGTAACCCTCCTACCCTACCGTAGAAGAAAGTGACAAATAACTGCTGCTTTTATCACCAGATGGAGCCAAGTTAAGAGTCCATGTATTATCTATAGTTTTTCTTGAGTTTTAAGTCACAAAAACATATAAATTAACAAACTGATAAATTTTATCGTTAAAGCTACAGAAAATTATTCATTTATAATTCCTGATTCTAGGCGCGATTTAAAAATATATATGGGAAAATATACCTATTCGGAAATTTAAATATTCCGTTCTAAGCAAAATTTTCTCAAGTATTTAATGGTAGGTACTGTTCAAATTTGCATATTCGACAAATTATACAGGATGTGATACAAACTTGTATTTTTTAATGGAACACCCGATATATTTTTACATGCATATTTAGAAAGGCCTTGAAAACTGCTTTCCAAGAATGTATATTTGTTGGTAATTTCATAGACCCGTTTGACAACATAAACGATTTTTTAAAATCGATATGGCTGGCTGCTGTCACTTGAAACTAATACTGTAAACGTCAGTTTGCCAGCAAAATGAGATATACGGTGGAAGAAAGAAATGATATGATATTTATGCAGCTTGCATAATAAATTATTCTGCAATTAAAGCAAAAAGATATTATCAAATAAGATTTCCTCAACGAAGATGTCCCGATGTAACATAATATAACATATTTCATTAAATTAGCTAACAAAGTTCGAGAAACAAGATTGGTTGGAAATAGGAAGAAAGTAAGAAGAGTGAGAGAATGGGATAAAGAAACAGTATTATTATATTTTCAAGAAGATGGAGAAAGGTCGATAAATCAAGGTGCAACATCTTGTTAGAAAACTTAAGGCTCAATGTACAGCACGTGCGTGGCGATTCAACATTTTGACCCATAAAATGACTTTTTTCGATCTGTAGCGAGTAACACGCATAATTTTAAACTTTTGGTCAATACAAATTTTAGTCTAAGTAATTACTCACATTTAGAGACAAAAATTATTTAAAAATATTTATCACAATAGCCGTTATAAGGCTTTTTGCGCAAATGCTAATAACGGCCAGGGGTGTTAACATGAAAAACGGGACTGTATATTACTATAGTCTTAAATTAGCTGTGCCTAGTGTTTAAATGTTCACATACCTAATTACATTAAATTAAAATTATAAATAATTAACCACTATCTTGTTGTTTAATTTGGTATTGGCGCAACTATCACCCTAAGATTTTCTTTAAAAAATTGTAGATAGTGTCAAAACGGATCGATGAAGGTACCAACAAATATTCATTTTCGGAAAGCATTTTTTCAAGGCCTTTCCAAATATGTAAAAATATACCGGATGTTCAAAAAAATACAAGTTTTTGGCTCACCCTGTATATTATGTCGCATATGCAAATTTGAATAGTAACATCAAAAACTTGAGAAAATTTTGCATGGAACCAAATATTTAGATTTCCGAATATATTTTCCTATATATTTTTAAATCGCGCCTAGAATCGGGAATTATAAATGAATGACTCTGTACACTTTATAATACGTCAGAGCCATCTATGAGGCGTTGTCGACTGAACTTGTTACAAATTTCTGTGCCAGAGACTTCCCCTAGTTGTTAAAGATTTCGGTATACGTCCCTGGCTTATACAAAAATCTGTAACTACCTCTGGTGCTCTAGTGTCAACAAGTACGAACCTCGGAGCGCCACCAACTTGAGGGGTGCCAAGTAGTCGTCGCGCTGAAACCGCGGCAGGCTTATAAACGCCTACGTGGATATTTTTGCGATGCCACTCTCGCTTGACACAGCACTCCTACAAGTTTTTTCTATACTCCTATATCCCCTACCTGTCCCCCACAAAACTTTGAGATATATGTGCAGAACAATTTCAGAATTTTCTTCTTTGGGATTTTTTTGCGAAGCCACCGTAGTTTGTTACGGCAACCATACAGGTTTTTTAGGTACACCTACATCCCCTACGAGTTTCCCACAAATATCTTTGAGAATCAGATTTAAAAAAAAAACAGAATTTATTTACAATTTTTTGTGACGCCATTGTCGTTTACCAGGGCATCCCTACAGATTTTTTCAATACTCCTACGGGTCCCCACAAAATATATTTCAAATTGAGATTGATTTACACAAAAAAGTTTTCTTTAGGATTTTTTGCGACGCACTGTTGTTTCTCACAGCAACCCTACAGTTTTTTTCTACATTACTACATTCCCTATGCGTCTCCTAAAAATATCTTTGAGACTGAGATTGATTTACACAAATATAAGATTTTTGGGATTTCTTTGCGACGCAACGGTTGTTTGTCACAGCACCCCTACAGGTTTTTTCTATATTACAATATCCCCTATGTGTCTTCCAAAAATATTTTTGAGGTTAAGAATGGTTTACACAAAAATAAGATTTTTGGGATTTTTTTGTGACGCCAATGTCTCTTGTCACGGCACCTCCTACAGGGTTTTTCTATATTACTACATCCCCTATGCGTCTCCCAAAAACATCTTTGAGATTGAGATTGATTAACACAAAAAAATTAGATTTTTTGCGACCCTACATGGTTTTTCTATACCTACTCCTGCATCCCCTATGTGTCCTCCAAAAATATATATTTGAGACTGACATTGATTTACACAATAAAATCAGTATACTCTATACCAGTGATTATATACAATACTATAATCACAGTCTATACTCAATATCCCTTATACCGTTGACTGACGTATTAATAAAGACTGCTCACGGCTGTCATGTTTGACAGTTCCCTGGCTCACCATACGCTTCCCGGGGACAAAATACAAAGCAAAATACATTGTTGACCATGGGCGCCATCTGTTTTCCGGGACATGAAGCTATAACCGTAAAAAGTCTTATTAATACGTCAGTCAACGCTTATACGCTTCCCTGAAAAATATCTGATTGAGATTGATCTACACAAAAAGAATCAGATTTTTTCTTTTTTTTGCGACGAAATAAAAATCGAAAAATGTTCAAGAAATTTTCCGTAAAAAAACATAATTGTCAAAGTAATATAATTAGGGTTGGTGACCCAAATATTAAATATTTTTTTGTTTAGTTTAGTTAGGAAAAAGGTCAAAACGCTATTAAAAACAATATTTCTTCGCCAACGTTTCGATTAATGTACAATCTTCATCAGGGCTCTAAAATACAATACAATCTAGTACCTATATAAAATGAATATAAACTAAAAATAAGAATTTAAGAAGAACGGTTTTCGGGCACATGTTATAAATTTATAAATAAAAAGAAGACTTACCAGAAATAAGATTGATGATTTTAAATTGTAAGTATATTAACGTTTTAACTGTCTAGTTTTTACTGCCTAGTTTGTTTCTGTTATGTAAATATTTAGTAAAAAATTTATAATATTATATTTGTATATTCAAAGTCAGTGTCAAAAATATTAGGTATAGGTAAAGGTATAATTAATAACATGATGTTAAATGAGAAATGGGTATTTATTTGTTCAGAATGTTGAAATAATCTGCATTAAGATTTTCTATATCTACCCTTTGGTTGACACTATTATTTCGTTTTATTGTAATCATTTCTTGTAGTAGTCTTTTATTTAAATTGGTTTGAGTACCTAAAGCTTTAGTTTCATCAAAATTAGATGCAAGGGCAGTAGGATTGATAATGTTGAGTTTCTTGCAGTCTCTTTTATGTTCTGCTACTCTAGTTTTTAAATATCTTTTTGTTTCCCAACTAAACTAAACCAAAAAAAGTAATACTCACTTCCAATCAAACCGGAAGATGGAAATATGAAATGACCATTTTTTGCTACTCGCTGTATAGTCATTACTAACATTTCGTGATAAAAGTCTTGTTTTTTACCAGAAACTTGTGAGACTGCAAATCTGTGCTAAATATGGGTGAGGCATATTTTTAATCGTAACTTATTTAATGTTAATAACAGCTGATCTATTTTCTGTATTTTTTCTACCTTCCATCCTAAATAATAATTAATCTCTACATCCTTAATCAAATTAAATAGTGCCTCAAAAATGCATGCCAATCATATATATAAGAATATAAATGCCATGAATGTGCCAAAGAAGCGCCGCTCGCGTGCAGAAGGGTGTGCAATTCAATTTTCCGGTTGCATGAAAAAGCGATGTCTCCAAACGATTATTATTATTATCAGCAAAAATGCAGATTGTATCCTTTACTATTATAACATTATACAATAAAAATTAAAATCTGAATTTTCGTTGGTAATTAAAAAAAGAAAAAGCATAGTGTGGGATTTGAACCTACGATGAAAGTTTTATAGGTACGCGCCTTTACCCAGTCGGCTATATCCACTTCTGTAAATTCTTTCCATGAGGTTGCTCATATCTAAAATAACCTGAAATTTGTTTCACTTTTCGCATTAACTTTTGACAATGTTCTGCACCACAGAACTGCATGCCAATCGGTAAATCGTCATTTGGTAGTTCAAATTTATCGTGTACACTATATTGGCATGTACTCAATCGCAAAAGTATATTTACGCGGTTTTATCTTGTTGTTCTCAGCTATTTAGACATTGCCACAAATAATTTTATCGATGTTTGGATCCATTTTAGTTAAGCCAATAATTTTTTCTGCAATATTTGTATGCAGACACTTGTAAAACTAAAATTAAATAAAGGTCGTTCCTCAGTGCGGCTCTGGCGTGCTCTTGTTTACGACAGGCGTGAGAGTTGCTCGATTTTAGTATAGGGACTTTACTTTTACTTGTTCGGCTCGGCGCGCCAAATTCAACTCCCTCCCCGACTTTTCCGCTTCTGGCGCGCTTCAATAGCGTTGTGGCACTTATTTTTTTGCGGCCCCAGGCGAAATTTGGACTTTAAATATCGAAAACTGCGCCCGATAGCCGTGACCAAAGGAAAGCTTACATACATACTACATTTTTTGAGAAGCGAGGGCGACTATAAACACCTAGGGGGTCCGGCAGGACCGGACTAGGCGTTTCTAACAAGAGTTAAAAAAGAGTGCCACTAGCGGCCACTGCACTCACCAGTCAACTGAGTGAACGCGTAACACGTGAACCCATGGACCTAAGCAGTCAGCAGGCTATGGTTTACCAAAAACGGAAAATGTGCAAATCGGATAGACGCCGTTAGAGTTTTAGAGTTACTGGTAAAAACTTCTCATGTAAATGCAAGTGATTGTGGTGTGACTAAAATATTTTCTCAACGTGTTTCAAGAGCTATAACGCTTGGTATTTGAAGAACCATGCCTAACAACCCTAATTCTGCCGATAAAAGATAAGTATTTATAATTTATTCAAATAAACTTCCAATAATAGGGGAACACTGCCAATGAAATGCGGCAACATCGCTCACCTAAGATGTTCCTTGAAATCACGTGCGTTGAGTTACTCGGGTGATAAGGTTGATTTGCCTCATTTTTTAAACTTTGCGAATTTTTTTACATTTTCCTTTTAAGCGGGCCTCTCTCATTGTGCGGTTAAAATTTGTTACAGCATGACTGAATCACCATGTATAAAAAACAATCAATTTTATTTTGAACTTTCAACACCTTGTATCTTTAAAACGAAGCGTTTTCGGAACTATATTGAAATGCAATTTTTCTCTTCAGATAAATTTTTCTATCGGCTGTTAAAGTCCTGCCAGAAAAAAATGAAAAACACTGTGTACGTATTACCTACCTATATTTTTTATTTCGAAATCGGTGATACAGCGAATATTTCTTAACCGATTAGAAAAAGTAGAACGACAGGTGACACAACAGTTTTGAATAATTTACTTTATGTGTCAAAATTAGAAAAATATTCGTTTATACCTATACTTGTTTTTGGGGGACATAAGTTAATTTGGAGATCATTTCACAGCAATTTCATAATCCAACTAAAGTAATCTTTGAAATGAAAGGAACTTATTTGCAACAATATTCAAACAATGTTTCTTTCTATTGTTACAAAAGTTTTTATAATTTTAAAGGGTATACTTTAGTTTGTTTATGAAATTGGCCCTTAAACCTACGTACCTACCTGAAATACCGGTGTAAAGACACAATCACATCTCCAAGGATTTCCACCAAGGCTTATTCTCACTGCATTTGGCATGTTGATGTTCTGTTGAAGCGCATTATCTAACGCATATGTAGGAAGCTAAAATTATATGGATTCGTAGTTAAGAACACAATAAATATTTAAAATAAAGAAAATAAATGTACAGTTCTTTAGTTGTTAGTATAGTGGCTTCCATACAGTTTACAAATAAATTCAGGTAATATTAGGGAACAGAGTGGCTTTTTTAAAAGCGAGCTCCGGAAGTTCACTTTTGGAACCAAATATCATGGTGGAAAATGGGTGCAATGGGAAAATTGCACAAAAATTAAATTTGAAAAATATTACTTTCAAACGTAATGTATTGCAATTAAATGAACAACAGTTCATAAAAAAACTCTTTTTTTTGGTTTTATGTACGCAAGTGAAAACTGCATAATTCAAATCATTCTTGTAACGCGCCCTCCTTGGCTGTGACATCAAGCAGTTCATTGGTGGTGGCACCTCTGGTGGGCGGCAGCACCATGTATAAACTAATAGGGGCGGCACATGTATAACAGCACCAGGCACGCTTGGTTTAGAAAGAGCAACGATAACGTCCTATCCGTCTTATTATAGTCTATATTTTTATCTCAGTCTTGGTATTGTTGATAACGTTTGAAAAGTGTGTGCTGTATTAAATAGCTATTTACATTGCGAGATGCGTAAGCCCACTTTTTTGGCCGAGGAGGTTGTTAGGTTGTTTAACGCCCGTGTTGCCCCGGGTCTTAGAACTATCTCCGAGCATCTAAGGAGATCTGAGGAGGCAGACCTTTTAAAAAATTGGGAAAAGGACTTCTACTTGGTCGACAAAATATCGTTGTATTTTTCCCGGTATTTTTATATATACAAAATTTGAATATGAATATTATTTTTCCAAGAAAGGGATACCGAGAGTTATATCGAATACCGAGAGTTATACCAAGCACACGAAAAAGGAAAAGCTAGGTGTTTATATACAGTGACCGGCAGAAAGTTGGACAGAAAAATTTAATATTTTTAAACTCTGATTTCGATCAATTTAAATTTTTAGCTGCTAATCGAACAAAATTAAAGTTTAGTAGCAAATTCATGTGTTATCCGATGATAAGTTGCGCTTGCGGTATTTTGTTTTTTGTAATACACAGGGTGGTCGAAAAAAATACAAAAAAAGTTAAATTTCTTTTTTTATTATGTGGCTGTGACTTTAAATCTGACGGCCACCTTTGATTCCAAACAACTTTTGTAAGTAACTTTTTACTGTATTTTAAAAAATAAGGGTACTTTACTCTTGGGTTATTATGACATTTTTGAATCTACCTCGTATCCAAAAAGAGATATTTAAATTTTGATATGTGCGTTTTGAGTTTGAAATGATGCACCAACTTCTATCAAGAATAAAATTTTCTGGTAAATTAATAATAAAAAAGTTTTCCATTTGTGTCCAACTTTCTGCCGGTCACTGTATAAGATATTTTTTTGTTCGGAAAAACCAACGAGAAGGTGTAGAGATTCGGTGGACTTATTTTGCTATTAAAAAATGTAAATCGATGTGACAAACCTAATGCATATAAAGGTTTAATTAAAATTCTCATCGAGCCTATTCAAAGGTAATAAAATGTGTCGTAAAGGATTGTTATATTTTGTCATATTTTAAAACAGTGCCGTTACAGTTCTGAATATTTTACGCTAAATTTTGGGTATTTTGAAATGAGATTTTGTGCCAATTTCGAGTCATTTTTAAGAATTTACATATTTTTATTAGCTATCATTTGTGTAATCGGGCTAACTAGTTTGTGTGCCAATAATTTTGATATTATTTCTTGGAATATTTTGGGCATCATTCACTTACTATTTCTGTTATCATTTTGTGCACATTTTGTGCACCAAAAATAAATTAACTTGTGGACCACCCTATACATACCGTTCGACCAACTAACATCTCTTTAAGGGTGGGCTCCACAAATGGTGTCAGGTGTGGGGTAAAAAAAGATTTTAACGGTAGGGGTGAGTTGTCAAATTTGACGGAAAACAGGAATTAAGAGGGGGTTGCCGACAGCGAAAGTGACATTAGATTTCGTAATTTTTTAAGTTGTATAGCATAAAATCTAATAACATTTTACCTGGCAAAAATTTAGTACAAACATCTCTGTCTTCATTTTAATCATAAGATCTTAAAAGCATATGCACTGGAATTATTATTTTCCCCAAGGTTTTCATAACCTATAAAACAAAACACTGCTTGTAAGATCTTATGATTAAAATGAAGACAGCGATGTTTGTACTAAATTTTTGCCAGGTAAAATGTTATTAGATTTTATGCTATACAACTTAAAAAAGACTAAATCTAACGTCACTTTCGGTGTCGGCAACCCCCTCTTAAAGAAAATTTGGCAAACGAGAAATTGTAGGAGAATTGTGGGGTCAAAAAGATTTTAACGGATAGGGGTAGTGTGGAAAATGAAAATTTTTAGGAAAATTTCTGAAAAGTAAAGAAAAAATATCAGGATAAAATATTTTGTGGAATAAAATTGCGGGGTAAAAAGGATTTTAACGGTTAGGGTGAGTTTCAAAGTTGACAGGAAAAAATTAAATTGTCGGGAAAAATCAAGAAATATATTTTTCCTGCTCCCTCCCCCGTAAGTTCACTTTACATGCTCGCCAACAGGCCCGAAAGCGAAAGTGAAATGTTCGAGGTGCCCTGTTCCTGTTATTTTGGTTGCTAGCTGCGAAAGTGGTTGCTAGGTACAAAAAGTATTGCTTAGCAACCCTTACGCATCAAGGACCTTAAAACCATTAATAAAATATATATAGCAACGCGAATCTTGCGTCAATTTTAATAGGTTACACAATAATCGTTTTACAAACTGGTTTGGATCATAAAGAACACGAATTATACCAAAGAAAAATTAATAATTTCAATGTTTCTCTGTCGTCAAATAAGAGCATAACAGAACAAGTTTGACAGGCACCGCGCTACCAGTAGGGTAAGAGTACGCGATTAGTAATTCGTAGATCCAAGGTTCAAATCCCACACAAAGCTCAAATTTTTTTATTTATTTTTTATCGCTGCATTCTTCTCTTATATTTTTCACTGATTCTCGTTTTTAGTAATTGAACAAAGGTTATTTGGAAGATCATTATTACTCACAATCTACTCCATATGTATTTAGAGCTTTATTCAAAGTACCTATAACCTGATGTTGTCGGTAGCAGGAAAAATGTAATACATTGCCCGATGCGTAAGCTCTTTTTTGGCTTCGGAGGTACTTTTAATGACCGAGCGTTGCCTCGGTCTTTAAACAACCTCCTCGGCCAAAAAAGTGCACTTAAGCATCGGGCAATGTAAATAACTCTTTTAAAAAATCTGAGGTGTAGAAAAGGATAACAATTGTGGGGACAGAAAGATTTAAAGGAAGGATTGTTAGGAAAATTATCGGAAAGGCGATAAAAAGAAAAGGAAAATTTTAAGGAAACTGTGGTGTAAGAGATAAACGGTTAAGAAAATTAGGTGTTAGAAAAAGAGAGGCTAGGAGAAACTATTTAAGAGTATAGAAAAATTCCATCCAAAAATAGAGGTAAATAGGCAAGAAAATTTAGGACTTATTTTTTATTAAAGAATTTTAAAAATGCCAAACGAACAAGTGGAGGCAATGGCAGGGGTAAACGGCGCGGAAGGCGAGGTAAGGAGAGAAGAAACCTCGAGATTATTAATGGGAATAGAAACTGTACCAAATTATGACGGGAGAGAAATAGTGGAAGAATTTTTAGGGAAAATCTAGGAAACTGCGTTATTGGCAGGTTGGTCAGAGGAACAAAAAGCAGCTAGTAAAATTGAGAGGTAGCGCCAAGCAATTAATAGAAGCGGAACCGGAATTACCAAAGGACAACGGATTGGGCTAAATTAAAGGGTATTTTAAAGAAGCAATTCGAACGACGACATGTACCAGGTACGGCCATAAAAATGTTCATAGACGCGAGGCAGAGATACGGGGAAACCTGTTGCCAATTTTTGACTTGGCTTAAAATTTTAGGAAACAGGACCGTAACGTTTTCAAATAATCCGGCAAAAACTCAAGTGTTGCATGAAAAGTTAGAGATGGATATCACGACGCAATTTGTTTTAGGGTTATTAATGCAAATAAAACAGCGAGTTTTGTCGTTGAGACCAAAAAATTTTGAAGAGGCAATAAGTTACGCGGAAAGGGAAGAAACTATAGAAAGGATTATTAGGCCATTTCAGAATAATAGGGAATGCCGAGTGGTAGAGAATCGAGAGAATAAGAAGGAAACAGGTCTATGTGCCATAAGTGCAGGCAAGGTGGACACCTTGCGCGAGACTGTAGTATGCGTAAGGAAGTGCCACCGCCGAGCGGCCAGAAGTGTTTCAATTGCCACCAAGTGGTCATTTCGCCCGAGAGCGTTTAAAATATCGGCCGAGCGCGGCAGGCCGCTGCCGAATAAAAGCGGGCGTTGTTTTCAATGTCACTACGCGCGGAATTGCCCAGGAATTTATCTGTTGTACCGCCGTGAGGTACAAAGTCATTTAAACGACCAGTCAGCCGCTCAAGACCCTCGGAGTACGGCTGGAGCGCAAGGAACTTGGAATTAGTAAAGAAACCAATCCGTAACTGCTTTATAAAAGGAATACGTCCTCGGAACGTTTCGGAAATGACTGTGTGTAATAGAAAGTGTAGAATTTTAATATATTCTGGAGCAGTTGTATCTTTAGTAAAACCCGAGTTTGCAGAGGGGTTAAAAATTAGGAAAAATAATGTAGTATTAGTAGATATTCAGGGTAATGATATAGCAAGTTTAGGTGTTACAAGTCTATATATCGGATTACCCAATGGGAAAAGTTTAGTACATGAATCTACGGTACTAGAGAAAGACGATACAGCGTTTAACGCGGATATTTTGTTAGAATTAGATTTTTTGCATAAGTATGGTGTAAAAGTTCACTGGGGAAGTGGTGTAATCTATATGTTAGAAGAAGAAATACCGTTAATTGAAGAGAATTATAGTACGAGACCAAGTGTAGTTAAAAGAAGGAACAGAAGTGTTAATATGAGTGATACTTTATACGTCGAAGTTCAGGAGTTAAGAGTTACAGCTGAAAAGTTAGCTGGGAAACAAGAGAGTGTTGTGATTAATGACAGTGTAATTAAAAGGAAAGAAGAAAATTTGGTTCTAAGTGATGTTCTATGTGAAGAAGTTAAGGAATTAAGAAGTGAAGTTAAGGAGTTGGGAAGTGAAGTTAGGAAGTTGAAGAAGGAGTTAGCTCGCCTATCCGAGGCCGCCGCTTATTCTTGGTCTTTGCCAGAGGTCAAGAATACCAGACTACTGGCAATTGTTCTGAACACTACAGAAAAATTAACAACCAGGTGGAACAGCAGGTGGAGTAAGCGACATCCAGGGGAGCTATAGATCCCCAGAAAGTAGAAAAACTAAGTGAGGAGGAAGGCGAGAAGAAAATAGTAGATATAAAGAGAGAAAGGAAGGTAATTAAAGAAGGTGAGAAGGTTAGACAGGTTCAAGCACAAACCCAAGAGTCAGATAACCGTCTTGAGGACAGTTAGCCACGGCACACTGCCTCTAATTTCCTCAAGGAAAGAGATGGAACATCAGAATCAACAGGAATGGAGGTGTACCTTAAAAAGGACTTAGTGATACCCCCGAGAAGTCAAGCACTGTGTATGGCAGCAATAAGAAAAGTTGGTAAAATGGAAACGCCATTTATTGTCGTAGAACCAAACCAAAATTGTGTAACGGATCTTTTTGTAAATTCCAAGAAACCCGTTAAAACGTTTTTATTTCAATCCAGACAGGCATAGACTAAGAATGCACCCCTATTATAGTATGGTACAGCGTACATTTTCGTGTTAAATTATTGATATTTCGAATTATAAACAAGTTATTTTCGCGAGCGCACCGCCAGCGACCTCTTGTAGTAGGTAGCGCAACCCGCAGAAAATATTGACGTTTTCATTATTTGTTAGAACAGTTAGTGGAATTTATTATGTAGATATTTGCGAACAGATTGAAATAGAAGTAAGTATGTTAAATTACATTAAATATAATTATTTACTGTACAAGTAAAGAGAATCATTTGAAATAAACTGTCAATTGACTCCGGCAGCTCGATTCTGATTGGCTGCACTTTTTTATGTACCACGGTTGTATGGAATGAATCGAACGACGCCGACGTAGCGTGCCTCTCCCCTTATCATTTTTCACTCTCGAATTGATCGGTACTCTCTAGTGACAATCGTCTTTTCTGAATTTCTTTCTCGTTTTGCCTTTAGCATTTTGGTCGATAATATTCGCGAAATTGATCAGTAGTACGGGTTAATTGTTTTTGGTGGAGTATTTTGATTGTAGTGCCTAGTTAGGGTGACTAATTTAGTTTTCCTTTTTATTTCACGGCGGAGTGGACGCCGCCATTGCAAACTGACGTTGCCACAAGCTGACTAAGATAACAGATCGAAGTTCTGTTGGCCAGGAATCGAGCAAAGCCTACTAGAGGAGGAAAATCGCCTAGGTGAGTGTGGTTTCTTTATTTTATATTTCATATTTTCGTAAATTGTAATTTTTTATTCAGTACCTCACCTGCGGCCATTTTCTCTCGAGGTTGCTGTTTTTTTGTATAACTTGTCAGTTATAACCTTTTTTGGTACCTATAAAAAAAAGACAGCTACCTAAGACTATCGTTCTCCTGACCAGTAGATTTCCTTTTTACTATTATATTTATTTGACGTCATTTTCACCCCTGGCAAAATACTACCCGATCAAATTTCGTCAATAATTTCGCAATAAATTCGTAAATACTAGGGAGTCCACTTAACAAAAAATATTAATATTCAGGCATAATTTTATAAATAATTTCCAAGTTTCAATAAGTAGTTTCGAATCAAATTTCATAATAACTACAGTTAACGACTGGCAATTTATTGCAAGTTCTAAATTCAGCTGAATTTGATTTTGTATTTTTAATAATTAAGTCATAATATAAGTAGTTCTAGTTAAATTGAATTTTGTATACCTATTTTATAAATCACTGTGTATTCTACACATTTAATCTCACAAATATTAGCATTCTTGGACTAATTGCTGCTCTTGTTGGTTTGTTATCTATGTACATCATCGACACGGAGACGTGGACACTGTGACAGCAAAGAACACCCACCTTCGTGTCCATTTTTCATGAGACAATTTTAGCACTCGTAGACGGAGGCTCAAATTCTACAATTCTTGGTCCATCTGCATTACCTTTATTAGAAAAATATAAAATTAAAATTTATCCGGATCCGTCAATCATTGTTTTATATCCTGATGGAACTTCTTCAAAAATTTATGGTTATTGTTATCTTCCCTTGACGCTAAAGAATTACACCAAGACAATGAAAGTGTTAATTATACCACAGATACAACACGATTTTATTTTAGGGATGGATTTTTTAAAATTATTTAGATTATATGTTGATTATGGAAACTTTTCATATACCATTCCTTCTCAATCTTCGTCGCATATAGCTTTTATTGAGTCTACGAACGTTTCATGTAAAATACACTCGGTGCACGATCTATCACAGACACAACAAACCGTTCTTGACCATGTAGTCGACTTGTTTAAATCAATTTCCACTAAAGATACCTTGGGATTAACGTCATTAATATCTCACAATATAGACACTGGAAATGCTAAACCGTTTAAAGTTCGCCAATATCCTCTATCACCCGCTATGAAGACCCACCTTAATAAGGAAATCGATGAGATGCTTAAACTTAAAATTATTGAGCCCTCACAATCGCCCTGGTCCAGTCCTTTGTGGCTGGTTAGAAAAAAATCAGGAGAATATAGAGTATGTTTCGATGGTCGCAGATTAAATCAAGTAACAGTTAAAGACACTTATCCACTTCCTCTTATAGATAATATTTTAAATAAACTTCGCGATGCTAGATTTATTACGTCCATTGATTTAAGAAAGGCTTTTTATCAGATTACCTTAGACCACGAATCAAAAATTAAAACTGCTTTTGCTGTACAGGGTCGAGGAAGCTTTCAATTCAGGGTTATGCCATTTGGACTTTCTAATTCACCACAGACTATGCAGAGATTAATGGATAGAGTTATTGACCCTAGTTTGGAACCTTTTGCATTTCTTTATCTCGACGATATTATTGTAGCAACACCAACTTTTGAAAAACACATTGAGATCTTGGACAAAATATTTAATAGACTAAAACAAGCTAACTCAACTATCAATTTAGACAAATGTGAATTTTGCCGGTCTTCACTAAAATATTTAGGGTTTATTGTTGATAGGGAAGGTCTAAGAACTAGTCCAGAAAAGGTAGAGGCAATTGTCAACTATCCAGCTCCGAAGACCACTACTGAAATAAAACGTTTAATTGGTCTTATTAGTTACTATCGTCGTTTTATTAAAAATTTTAGTAGTCTAGCTTCTCCAATCACCGATTTATTGCACGGTCGTAAAAAAGGACAAACTATTAAGTGGACTTCTGAGGCTGAAGAAGCTTTTAATAAAATTAAATACTCTTTAACTAATAGTCCAGTTTTGGCGACACCATGTTTTGAGAAACAATTCATAATCCAAACAGATGCAAGTGATACTGGACTGGGTGCCGTTCTTTATCAAAAAATCGACGGAGCAGAACATCCCATAGCTTTTGCGAGTAAAACTCTTAATAAATGTCAACGTAAATATTCAGTTACCGAAAGGGAATGTTTGGGGGTTTTATTCGGCATAGAGAAATTTAGAGGTTACGTAGAGGGTACTCATTTTGTAGTCGAGACAGATCACGCTTCTCTTGTCTGGTTCGTGAATTTATCTAATCCAGCCGGTAGATTAGCTCGGTGGGCACTCAAGCTATCGCAATTTGACTTTGAAATACAGCATCGGAAGGGTTCTACAATGGTAGTTGCGGATGCTCTTTCCAGAACAACACCTCTCTTAACAGAATTATCAGTCCTGGATGTGGCAGAATTTAAGCCATGTAAATGGTATTCTTCTCTTTATCAAAAAGTTCTAACAAGTCCAGATGACTATCCTACTCTCATGGTAAAGAATAATTTGTTGTATAAACATGTTTTTGATAGAATACCATCCATTACTAATATTTCAGAATGGAAATTGGTAGTACCAACTTCAAATAGAAAACAAATTTTTTCAATATATCATGACAGCACTACTGCCGGACATTTCGGAGTGTCAAAAACTTTAGCACGAGTTAGGGAACTTTACTATTGGCCTAACATTATAACAATCCTAGGTTTGTTATACTTGGATCTGTCCAATAAAATCCTGTTACCTTCGTTAAATATACAAGATTTATTTACCCCATTTTTTGAGATGTTACAATTTTTGATTGTACAACTTTTAAGTTATAATGATATAAAATGAATAAACTTTGGAATAAAGTTAATATTGAGCAACTATATAATAAACTGGAATATGAGTTAAATTTTAGTTAGAAATTGAAAGTTAAATTTTTGTTAAAAATTGGTTTGAGAACAAATAAAAGATTCAACGCAACTCCTCTCGATGCCTACGCAGCTCTCGTTACGTTGTTTGTCGACAGCGGGCTGTGGTTATAGCGTCCTCAACGATGGTGTTGCAAGCGTGAACAGATCAGAAAGAAAGTAGCATTAGACAAGGTCTAAGTCTTTTACAGAAATTTATAAACCAATAGGTTACGATTAATATTTAAAATTGAATTATGATACTAAAGTTATTAAATATTGACAAATGATAAAAATTAAACGTTTAGAACTATACTAAACTAAGGGGAACTATGCATAGTTTTTTTAAATTTTATAGATAATATTATTTAACTGACCGGAATAGCAAAATGCTTAATAATTAATTAAAAGAAAAATTTGAGAATGCTCCAGCCCGAATTCTTGAAATTTAAGAAATTTTAAAACTTATTTAACGCGAAAAATGTATTTGAGACTTGAACGGTAAAATAGAGAAACTAAGAAAGCTGATAAACTAAAGGCAATACGAATTTATTAGGAAAGTGAAAATATCTGTGTCAGATTTATTCGAGTGGCTCCGTACTACAGAATCGAGACTTAACCCGCAATGTGTGACTAATGTGACCAAAACTTGAAAATATTTGATAAGATAACAGCCGCAAGATGGTGGGTATTCAAAAAAAGGACAATGCTATGTTTTTGAGTTAAAGATGGCCGGGGCCTTGAACGAAATGAGTTCTTCAAAAAAAATAGCACGTCAAAAAAAAACGCCACAGGTGAGTAGTAAAGTTGCTGAACTAAGCAAAAATCAAAATAAATTACTCACCTGTGGGGTTTTCCAGGAGAAACAGCCACCACCTGCTTGCTGTGTCCCGCGCTTCCTCAGCTACGCAGCCAAAAAGGAAACGCCTCGGGCAAGCGTCGCTGCCTCACGACGCCGTGGACATAGAAAACAGAAAAACCCAAAAATATTAGCCACACGAAATCAATCCCCGATAATAAAATACAAAACCACTCAAATAAATCACCGATGGCAAAAATTTCACTAGATAAAAGCCGAAAAATCGAAAATTTGGCGGGAAATGGGCGGATGCCTCTGCGCGACTCGATACCGGCGAAGACGGGAGCAAACTCCTCTCAGGTCGGACCCTGCCGGCCGATCGCTGGCAGGACCTACGTCATCCGACCAATCAGGTTTTAGCAAGACACGTATTTAATCAACTAAACAGTATTTATGTTCAAATTATGCATCAACAGAACCGAAAAAACGAGTAATTCATAATACAGATCTTTAACTACATACCTGCTGAAATGTAAACACACACTTGAATTTTCGCATTTTGAAGATGCCAGGGTTCGAGGCTAGGCGAAAGTACACGGCCATTTCCGTATATGGCGCGCGAAAATTTGAATTATTTGAAATTTGAAAGAAAGTTTTAAAATTTGAAAAAGCCTTAATAAAATCGAATACAACGTTATAAATGAATTGGAACTGTACGGAAAATAAATTAGTTATTAGTTATTAAATATGAGATATATGTTTGAAAATAATGACTTTATGTTAATAACCAAATATAAAAACGAGTAACGGATTTTGAAATGAAAAAATCCGTTACAACATGCGTAGAGATGTTGTTAGATACGTCAAAAAATGTCCGATTTGTGGAGCTAATAAGAGCCCAAATATTTCACAACCAGGTCTTAGGGGATCCTATCGAAATATAAACTTCCCTTTTCAAATGATATCAGCCGATTTATTGGGTCCTTAACCACGATCTAAAAATGGTAATCAATATTTACTGGTAATAGTCGATTGGTTCACTAAATTTGTCCTTATACAACCTTTATTCAAAGCCACTTGTAGTTCAATTATAAAATTTATAGAGAATCAAGTCTTTTTACTGTATGGAGTTCCCCAGATATTTTGTTGTGACAATGGAAGCCAATTTATTAGCAAAGAGTTCAAGACTCTCATGGAGAAATATAGGGTGCAAAAAATATTTTATAATGCTCGTTACCATCCGCAAATAAATCATACTGAAAGGGTAAATCGTGTCATAGTGACAGCTTTAAAGTCTTACATTCATGAGAATCATAAAATCTGGGATTCAAACATACATCAGATTGCACAAGCTATTCGCTTAGCTAAACACGAAATAACTGACTACTCACCAGCATTTTTAGTTTTCGGTAGAAATATCCCACTTTCAGGTGACTATTATGGTAAAATCTCAGAAAATGCCAATAACATTCCTGTAATAGAAGCAAAAAACCAACTGGTAGATGACTTGCAAGAGTTACCTAAGGTATTTTCTGATGTCAGACTTAAGCTCAGACGTGCTCACGAGAAAAACTCTAGATATTACAATTTAAGGAAGCGCCCTATGTCTTTTCATGCAGGAGATTATGTTTGGAAAAAGAATTTCACTCTATCTAATGCTGCTAATGCATATTCGGTCAAATTGGCTCCCAAATACATCCCATGCATTGTGCATAAAGTTATTTCACCTTTAGTATATAATTTAAAAGATAAAGCCGGAAATAATCTGGTTAACTTTCATATAAAGGATCTCAAACCAAAATACCCTGATGATCGAGAAACCGATGACGATTTTGACCAGTCAAGTGATGAGTAGGTGATTCGATCCGTGCTGTTCCTTTGTCAATGCACCTCATTATTATTTTCGTAACTTGTCTGGTGGCAATTTTCTTGTAAACACTTTATTATGGGTGTTGTGTGGTGAAATGGTAGAGGGTAACTCTGAAATTAGTGTTCCTAATTTTTTAACTTATGTCACCTCTAGAGAACAGCTAATATACAGACCTATATACCTTTATTTTAAATACCACATTACCTGTATAGTTTTTTTGGGATATTTGGCTGACGAGCCTGTATTCTTTTGAGTATATCGGAACAAGGATTCCGATATATTGTGTATATTTTTTGGAGTTTTTGGACTTGCTTTGGAGGTCCAATTAGTAGTGTTTACGATTTTTTTCTTATTGCCTAATGCACTGGACATTGAGTATTTTTGATGGAGGAATTGCGAACTTCGGATTGCAAATTCATTACTTGGTGGTAGCATGTTTTGGACTTTCCAACCATTCAAAATGTGTTACTTGGGTTTAGATTGGTGGGTACTTATTTATGAGTTCATGGTTCATCAGCAAGTACTGAATCTGATAACCTTTGAACCAACCAGCATAATACCGCTGGCTGATGAAAAACGTGTTATTTATTAATACCTAATATACCTTTTGTTTAGTACCAACTGTATGAGAGGTGAGAAAATGGGAATTGTTTTTCGGGTAATAGGCCATGCTTTTATTGGTGTCACAATTCTCAGCTCTGCCATCAGTTTGGGAAATTCTGGTTAGGTAACACGTGATTCATCTTAATGTCCGATTGGTCATGATCATGTCATTTGAGCAACTTTGAGGTTTATATTTTGATTGGCTGGGGTTTGTTTGTTTTTTTTGGTGAAGTTTGCTATTGTACTGGGTCTCCCAATATTTCACTTCCCGTATTGTTTAGTTGCGATGTTGCTTAAAATGGTTTCATGTTCGTTTCTCTTGGAACCTAGATTTATTCAATCAGAGCACACGTGCCTGAGGGTGATCGGCCGTAAGTTTAGCATGAAACTATTTTAACCAGTGGGGTTATTTTTTATTTTGATTTCCTACCCTTTTGTCCCCCCTGTACAATTAGCCAATTTCACAATTTTTTTATTTCCATAGTAAATAATTCAATTTTTCTGGAATGCTATCCATTCCAGACCCACACTTTTCACACAACAGCCTGAAACCCTCTTGTGTGATGATTTGGTTTCTATACATTTTTTTGTTCTCTTTTTGACAGACCAGTTAGTTCTTCCGGATAACCTTTTTCCTCTATATCTTGCAATGAGTCGCCGATGAGCAGGCAGTCTACTTTTATAAGTGACGGATATGGCAGTTCTGGCCAAGACTGTTATATCTTCTTTTTCTGTCAGGTCCTTATCGCGCCTGTATGTCAGAGGGGTGTGTTCGTTTTTTGGATTTGAGATCCTCGGGTACTGAGAGTTGACTAATGTGACTTTCCGCGATAGGAACCACAGGTGCTCAGTACTATGTGACTCAGGTCCAAAAGCTTACATATGTTGCTGGCAGACAGGTTCGATTTGCTTCGAGGAGTTCCTTTTCATTCCTTTCTCCTCTTTAGGTTAAGTTGGGTTGGGTATAAGGTGGATTTAACTTTTTTTTGTCTTAAAATGATTTATTATAATTGTTATCTTGATGGAACAACGCTGGACGAAGCAAGTATCAGTAATTGTCGTCTCTTTTCATTTTGTATAACCTGTGGTAATTTCAATGACAACGTTTTTTCTCAGTTTTACATACCTACTTTGAGCTGTCTGTTGATTGACTGAGGTGAGTGGCAATGGGTGGTGGTGGTATATCGCTTGTCGTAGGCCAGGACAGCACTTCGGTGTCCGAAAACAAGTGATCTGCCATTTCTTTCCACTTATCTACGTATCAATAAGTTTCACTGTCAAATTTTCTTAATATCTTAGTTTTGCTGTCTTGGATCAATAACAACTCATGTCTGGCAGTGGTATAGTACTTGTCGGAGGCTTGGAGAGCGCTTCGGTGTCCAATGATAAGTACTTACTCTGAGGAAAATTTCGCGTAGGCTTTGGAGTGCGGCTAATTCATTAACCGACCTACGTTTATTTTACACCATCCAGTATATTTTTCATTGTTAGAGTTCTTTGAATTTTATTAGAAAAAATACTCAACTTGGAGTTTTCGTTTTTTTTTTTTGATCGGGTTGGAGGAATGTGTAACGGATCTTTTTGTAAATTCCAAGAAACCCGTTACAACGTTTTTATTTCAATCCAGACAGGCATAGACAAGAATGCACCCCTATCATTATAGGATGGTACAGCGTACATTTTCTTGTTAAATTATTGATATTTCGAATTATAAACAAATTATTTTCGCGAGCGCACCGCCAGCGACCTCTTGTAGTAGGTAGCGCAACCCGCAGAAAATATCGTCGTTTTCATTATTTGTTATAACAGTCAGTGGAATTTATTATGTAGATATTTGCGAACAGATTGAAATAGAAGTAAGTATGTTAAATTGCATTAAATATAATAGCATTTGTTTTGTTATTATTTACTGTACTAGTAAAGAGAATCATTTGAAATAAACCGTCAATTGATTCCTGCAACTCGATTCTGATTGGCTGCACTTTTTAAATCGTGTCATAGTGACAGCTTTAAAGTCTTACATTCATGAGAATCATAAAATCTGGGATTCAAACATACATCAGATTGCACAAGCTATTCGCTTAGCTAAACACGAAATAACTGACTACTCACCAGCATTTTTAGTTTTCGGTAGAAATATCCCACTTTCAGGTGACTATTATGGTAAAATCTCAGAAAATGCCAATAACATTCCTGTAATAGAAGCAAAAAACCAACTGGTAGATGACTTGCAAGAGTTACCTAAGGTATTTTCTGATGTCAGACTTAAGCTCAGACGTGCTCACGAGAAAAACTCTAGATATTACAATTTAAGGAAGCGCCCTATGTCTTTTCATGCAGGAGATTATGTTTGGAAAAAGAATTTCACTCTATCTAATGCTGCTAATGCATATTCGGTCAAATTGGCTCCCAAATACATCCCATGCATTGTGCATAAAGTTATTTCACCTTTAGTATATAATTTAAAAGATAAAGCCGGAAATAATCTGGGTAACTTTCATATAAAGGATCTCAAACCAAAATACTCTGATGATCGAGAAACCGATGACGATTTTGACCAGTCAAGTGATGAGTAGGTGATTCGATCCGTGCTGTTCCTTTGTCAATGCACCTCATTATTATTTTCGTAACTTGTCTGGTGGCAATTTTCTTGTAAACACTTTATTATGGGTGTTGTGTGGTGAAATGGTAGAGGGTAACTCTGAAATTAGTGTTCCTAATTTTTTAACTTATGTCACCTCTAGAGAACAGCTAATATACAGACCTATATACCTTTATTTTAAATACCACATTACCTGTATAGTTTTTTTGGGATATTTGGCTGACGAGCCTGTATTCTTTTGAGTATATCGGAACAAGGATTCCGATATATTGTGTATATTTTTTGGAGTTTTTGGACTTGCTTTGGAGGTCCAATTAGTAGTGTTTACGATTTTTTTCTTATTGCCTAATGCACTGGACATTGAGTATTTTTGATGGAGGAATTGCGAACTTCGGATTGCAAATTCATTACTTGGTGGTAGCATGTTTTGGACTTTCCAACCATTCAAAATGTGTTACTTGGGTTTAGATTGGTGGGTACTTATTTATGAGTTCATGGTTCATCAGCAAGTACTGAATCTGATAACCTTTGAACCAACCAGCATAATACCGCTGGCTGATGAAAAACGTGTTATTTATTAATACCTAATATACCTTTTGTTTAGTACCAACTGTATGAGAGGTGAGAAAATGGGAATTGTTTTTCGGGTAATAGGCCATGCTTTTATTGGTGTCACAATTCTCAGCTCTGCCATCAGTTTGGGAAATTCTGGTTAGGTAACACGTGATTCATCTTAATGTCCGATTGGTCATGATCATGTCATTTGAGCAACTTTGAGGTTTATATTTTGATTGGCTGGGGTTTGTTTGTTTTTTTTGGTGAAGTTTGCTATTGTACTGGGTCTCCCAATATTTCACTTCCCGTATTGTTTAGTTGCGATGTTGCTTAAAATGGTTTCATGTTCGTTTCTCTTGGAACCTAGATTTATTCAATCAGAGCACACGTGCCTGAGGGTGATCGGCCGTAAGTTTAGCATGAAACTATTTTAACCAGTGGGGTTATTTTTTATTTTGATTTCCTACCCTTTTGTCCCCCCTGTACAATTAGCCAATTTCACAATTTTTTTATTTCCATAGTAAATAATTCAATTTTTCTGGAATGCTATCCATTCCAGACCCACACTTTTCACACAACAGCCTGAAACCCTCTTGTGTGATGATTTGGTTTCTATACATTTTTTTGTTCTCTTTTTGACAGACCAGTTAGTTCTTCCGGATAACCTTTTTCCTCTATATCTTGCAATGAGTCGCCGATGAGCAGGCAGTCTACTTTTATAAGTGACGGATATGGCAGTTCTGGCCAAGACTGTTATATCTTCTTTTTCTGTCAGGTCCTTATCGCGCCTGTATGTCAGAGGGGTGTGTTCGTTTTTTGGATTTGAGATCCTCGGGTACTGAGAGTTGACTAATGTGACTTTCCGCGATAGGAACCACAGGTGCTCAGTACTATGTGACTCAGGTCCAAAAGCTTACATATGTTGCTGGCAGACAGGTTCGATTTGCTTCGAGGAGTTCCTTTTCATTCCTTTCTCCTCTTTAGGTTAAGTTGGGTTGGGTATAAGGTGGATTTAACTTTTTTTTGTCTTAAAATGATTTATTATAATTGTTATCTTGATGGAACAACGCTGGACGAAGCAAGTATCAGTAATTGTCGTCTCTTTTCATTTTGTATAACCTGTGGTAATTTCAATGACAACGTTTTTTCTCAGTTTTACATACCTACTTTGAGCTGTCTGTTGATTGACTGAGGTGAGTGGCAATGGGTGGTGGTGGTATATCGCTTGTCGTAGGCCAGGACAGCACTTCGGTGTCCGAAAACAAGTGATCTGCCATTTCTTTCCACTTATCTACGTATCAATAAGTTTCACTGTCAAATTTTCTTAATATCTTAGTTTTGCTGTCTTGGATCAATAACAACTCATGTCTGGCAGTGGTATAGTACTTGTCGGAGGCTTGGAGAGCGCTTCGGTGTCCAATGATAAGTACTTACTCTGAGGAAAATTTCGCGTAGGCTTTGGAGTGCGGCTAATTCATTAACCGACCTACGTTTATTTTACACCATCCAGTATATTTTTCATTGTTAGAGTTCTTTGAATTTTATTAGAAAAAATACTCAACTTGGAGTTTTCGTTTTTTTTTTTGATCGGGTTGGAGGAATGTGTAACGGATCTTTTTGTAAATTCCAAGAAACCCGTTACAACGTTTTTATTTCAATCCAGACAGGCATAGACAAGAATGCACCCCTATCATTATAGGATGGTACAGCGTACATTTTCTTGTTAAATTATTGATATTTCGAATTATAAACAAATTATTTTCGCGAGCGCACCGCCAGCGACCTCTTGTAGTAGGTAGCGCAACCCGCAGAAAATATCGTCGTTTTCATTATTTGTTATAACAGTCAGTGGAATTTATTATGTAGATATTTGCGAACAGATTGAAATAGAAGTAAGTATGTTAAATTGCATTAAATATAATAGCATTTGTTTTGTTATTATTTACTGTACTAGTAAAGAGAATCATTTGAAATAAACCGTCAATTGATTCCTGCAACTCGATTCTGATTGGCTGCACTTTTTTATGTACCACGGTTGTATGGAATGAATCGAACGACGTAGCGTGCCTCTCCCATTATCATTTTTCACTCTCGAATTGATAGGTACTCTCTAGTGGCAATCGCCTTTTCTGAATTTCTTTCTCGTTTTGCCTTTAGCATTTTGGTCGATAATATTCGCGAAATTGATCAGTAGTACGGGTTAATTGTTTTTGGTGGAGTATTTTGATTGTAGTGCCTAGTTGGGGTGACTAATTTAGGTTTCCTTTTTATTTCACGGCGGAGTGGACGCCGCCATTGCAAACTGACGTTGCCACAGGCTGACTAAGATAACAGATCGGAGTTCTGTTGGCCAGGAATCGAGCAAAGCCTACTAGAGGAGGAAAATCGCCTAGGTGAGTGTATTTCATATTTTCGTAAATTGTAATTTTTTATTCAGTACCACCTCACCTGCGGCCATTTTTTCTCGAGGTTGCTGTTTTTTTGTATAACTTGTCAGTTATAACCTTTTTTGGTACCTATAAAAAAAAGACAGCTACCTAAGACTTTCGTTCTCCTGACCAGTAGATTTCCTTTTTACTATTATATTTATTTGACGTCATTTTCACCCCTGGCAAAATACTACCCGATCAAATTTCGTCAATAATTTCGCAATAAATTCGTAAATACTAGAGAGTCCACTTAACAAAAAATATTAATATTCAGGCATAATTTTATAAATAATTTCCAAGTTTCAACAAGTAGTTTCGAATCAAATTTCATAATAACTACAGTTAACGACTGGCAATTTATTGCAAGTTCTAAATTCAGCTGAATTTGATTTTGTAATTTTAATAATTAAGTCATAATATAAGTAGTTCTAGTTAAATTGAATTTTGTATACCTATTTTATAAATCACTGTGTATTCTACACATTTAATCTCACAAATATTAGCATTCTTGGACTAATTGCTGCTCTTGTTGGTTTGTTATCTATGTACATCATCGACACGGAGACGTGGACACTGACAGCAAAGAACACCCACCTTCGACTAGTACGCTGTTGAACTAGGCACTGAAACGGTACGGCAACATCTGCACAACACCTGGGATTAGCTCTGCTCTCGCTAGTCATCACATGCGCCAAATGCAAGCCACCCGTTAAGGCCAGTTCGTAGCAGGAAAGTCGTTCCAGCGAACCATCGAATATTCTCCAAGTGTCACAGTCGCAAGTATAAACTTTCATTCAAACCTCAAGTGCTAGTAGTTCCAAGAGACTTTCAAAAACACAGGACGTTCGACTTCTTTTGTTTGTTATTAAAATTTAACTTTGAACTTTAATTCTACAACTAATGTAAATTTTGAATTGTCATAAACTTATAACACTTACCTTATAGGTAATAAACATTGTATGATTTTTTTGGTGTTTGATTTAGGAGGGGAGAATAGTCTGTCGGGGCAACGAATTCAGGTCACAAAGGAATCCGAACCCACTTAGCAATTTCCAACTAACTTTTTCGGTTATAATATAACCCATGGTATAATAGTCGCCAGAAGTATAAACAGAGCAGAAAAAGAGGTACCAATCCGCTTGATGTGGGAAGGAATAGATGATATACCCCCAGCACAAACACCGCCACCACAGATAAATGATAGTGATAGCAGCAGCGAATCCGACGGGGAGAGCAGTGAAAGCGAGGGCAACCAGGGGGAACCTCGAGGCACACCTCAGGCCGACGCGAGACGAGCACGTGGTCCTGGCGACGAAAGAATAACAACCAATTATTATAATGTACCCGCAGCCGAGCAAGGTCGACCGCAAGAGGCACCGGCTGTGAATGAAAACAATAACCGACAGTGACATTCGTATCAAACGCGTTCAAGGGGGTAATACAGGAACAGCACCCTTGGGTTTGAGAAAAGCGATTTAAGTAATTTAGGTAGATAATAGGTTGAGAATAGGTTAAGTAGATAAGATTAGGTAACTGATAGCGCGCAGCTATCAAACTCGAGCGTAAGGACCTTCCATAGGGAAACAACAAAAGCCAAAATGCAACAAGAATTTTAAATTTAGGGTTGTAAATCCTCTCCGCATAGACGCCTTTAGGTAAATTTCGCGAAAATAATACGAAGATAATCAGGCCCAAAGTGGTATACACTATCGGCACGTATTGTAAACAATGTCAATGGCTCCCGCGGGATACCCAAGATTCAAAAGCATAAATAAACAGAACCCGCCGCACCGTTTTATTATAATATTAAGAACAAAGAAGATAACTCAGGCAGATGAAAACTGGGAAACTGAAGTCGGTCGCCAGTTTGGTTAGTTAGCGAAATTTAGATTTAAGTTGTGTTACATTGTATTATTTGGGGCCGCGGTGGCGTCGCTCGTGTTACATTGTATTATTTGGGGCCGCGGTGGCGTCGCTCGTACCGGCGCTGACTTTTTAGACTGCATGTTTTTCTGCCTTCGATCAACCTTGGTTCGAGGCAGGCGCATGCACATGTCTCTAAATAAAAACACCGCTATGGCCAAGAGCGCTGGACAAATGTGGGTTCACGGTATTGCTCCTAAATAGCTTTATACTTGTGATTTACTAATTGTCCTACACTCACTGGGATTACTACGGTTTTCTAAGGTTATCCGTAGTATTTGAGCGAATGCTATCCTAGTTCTAACGGGAAAAAAGTCGGCCCTAGCCGCAAGTGGCAACGAAAACAAAATAATAGTAATTGCCCCCCTCCCCTGCACAAGCATGTGGTTGCTTCTGGGGTACTCTTAGTTTGGAATATTGTAAGGGTGAGAATTATTATTATTATTATTTATTACAAGAAACTCTGAAAAATTAAGAGGTTAGTAGATAGTACTTGTACTTGTATGTAAGCGTAGATAAGTCAAAGGTGGGTAAGTTAATAGGTAGGTTAGGGAAAATAATTAAGAGAGTAGATATGTTAGGAAATAAAAAATTTATATTTTAACCAAAAGGCATAAGAGCCACTCAGTTCAATATGTGTAAAAGGTCAGTTCAATGTAGGAGAGTAAAGCAAAGAAGCAAAAGCAATAAAACCAAGGTAATCCAGAATCACGATCGTATAAACAGAAAAGTAATTATATCATAATTCCTTTTCAAATTAAGGAGGGAGGATTGAGGTGCCTCGCAGATACCAACCAATTTTCTCATTTTATTTTATTAAATAACTCGAAACAATGTTAGCTATATCCTTGAAATATTTCTTTGAAAATTCATCGGGTTATGATTCAAGCAGCCAGATATCGGGTCATAAAGTTAATCGAAAAAACCTGTTGTTTACATTGTGTAAGTACCGAAACACCAAGAACAGTCTGCCACGGTTATTAAGGTTCTTCGAAAAACATGCCCCAAAACCATGTTTGTTTATAAATTCCACAAGAACACCTTCAGATCCAAGAATCAAGGCGAAAACAATGTCCCAATCTGATATAAAAGAGGGTTACTCATAAAAAAGGAGCAGTAGTAGCAGATCTACAGTTGCAGGGCGAAGTACTGCCCGAGACATCATCCAGCGTCCGATGCCGCGCCAGCCATGAAAGGAAGTCGTCGCAGACCACCAGTTGTAGGGCTAACTTTTGCCCGAGAGACCAGCGAGCGACCGATGCCGTGCCAGCCATGAAACCTACACCAAGAACCAGCAGCAAGTACCTTTCACTGTCCGTTGAACTGACCAAAGAGTAAGCGATTGAATTTTGTTTTGTTGGGTTTTGTCGACTGAGTTGCCTTTCTCTTTCCAGTTAATTCATTTATTTTAATTCATTTTATTTTGAATGCTATTAGTGTTTACTTAGGGTGTCGTAAAGCATTGTTATATTTTGTCATATTTTAAAACATTGTCGTTACAGTTTTGAATAGTTTACGCTAAATTTTGGGTATTTTGAAATGCAATTTGGTGCAAATTTCGAGTCATTTTTAAGAATTTACATATTTTTATTATCATTTGTGTAATCAGGCTAACTAGTTTGTGTGCCAATAATTTTGATATTATTTCTTGGAATATTTTGAGCTACATTCACTTACTATTTCCTGCAGGTTCTGTTATCATTTTATGCTATAAGCTGGTATTGTTCGCCACACAATTTTGGAACCAGTTAGTAAAATTATAGATAATTATTTTGCGCTAAAACTTTTATTGTCGATTCTTTTCTGTTAAAATCATTGAATAATATTTTAGTAATACAATTTGATTACTTGTGCGCATCCTTATATTATTTTACTGTAATTCGTAACTTTTATATTTTATCTTCCGTAGGCGTACCATTTAATTTTTCAATATATGTATTAGAATTCCCCTTTGTTATCGTTAATCCTTAGACTCACACCAAAAATAAATTAACTTGTGGACCACCCTATACATACCGCTCGACCAACTAACATCTATTTAAGGGTTGGCTCCACAATCAGCTATCGAAGTAGAATAGAAGGCAGCTAATTTCCCACATGATAATACTGAATTCCAAACATGACATACTGAGTGTATCGTGATCGTGATTCCTGCGAAGTGTCTAATTAAACTGTCCGATTGCTCGAACCGTACGTTATTGGTTGTTTGCGGGGGTATTTTCTACTTGGGGGCTGTAGCCCCACAACCCCTATGGACGAGCCGCCACTGATCTAACTGCACTCATTTGATCTCGCTGTATTTACAGATACAGCAAAACAAAGTACCTATAATTTTTAAAACGTTTTGTCTACTTTTCTTTTGGTAAATACACCATTCCGACACCCTTGTCTCTCGAAGATTATTTTGTGGAAAGACCGGCTTAAACTAGATTTTCAGAGCTTTGTCATCAAAAGGTTTTAACAAGCTTATAATGTTAAAATTCTTATTAATGAGACTTGATCATTACGCGATAAGCGCATGTAATGCCTATAGGTAGGTATTCGGGGATATTATCCAGAAATGTTCATTCGGGTGATGCATTTTTACATTTTTGTGTAACGTATTTTTCTGGTTTGTGAATATAATGTGAAATAATTTATATTTAACTAGAAATTAAGAACTAATATTTTGACGAAAAACTAAATTTCTTTTTTTCTTTACTTTATATTTTTATTAAAAATTTTATTAGAAAAAATATTTAAAAAATGAGTTTATATACAGGTTGATCCGATAGTCAGGTCATATAGGATGAAATGTCGAACAAATCGATACAAGATTTTAAAAAAGTTCAACTTGAGGAAATTATTTTCAAATGGTGACCTGTTCATTATTATTTGTACACATGGGATATTTTCCTACCTCACTAAGTTTGTTTCCACGCAAGGAAAATACTCGAAAGTTTTTCAACCAGTACGCCCCTTCCAGTTCTTCCAAACCATCTATTCTGTTATTATCGACGTATAAATCTAAAACTTTTTTAAAAATTTTGTTCTCTCGTAATTGTCTCAAAGATACAATATCGTTCCCTTCCAAATGTAGTATTTTAGTCTTATCAGGAAATGTCGTTGGTAGTTCTGTAAATCCTCTTTCGGAACAATTTACTTCAACTATTGGCTCCAATGTACCCATTTCTGGGTCCCTGACAACCTTTGGTAATGTGCAGATGCAATTTTCAGTGCAAGTACTTCTAATATCCTGAAAATAAAAATAACTCTTGAAAGGACTTGTGTTTGAACTGGTCTTGTTACTCAGTTTGTAAAAGTGAGGGCAATGTTACTAGAGGCGTATATTTATAAATTATAAAAGGGGTAGCCTGGCGATGTTCTCGGCTTAAGATTAACTTTACAGTAATATTTTGCTCAAAATACTAGTAGCTCGTTGTAAATATGAAAAAGAGAGAAAACGTTTAATCGGCCTAGAGATCAAGAATAAGCAACAAGAGAACTTCTTATTAAAAAAATTTCGATTGGCTTTAGACAAAAATTATGAACAGTTGAGTGTAATAATTAGTAATACAAAGAGGTCAACAGCAGTCAACATTAGTTAAAATGAAATCGTTGTTGTACCACCCCTAAATAATTGTTGGCGGCGACATTCTAAACAGGTTGCGCATCTTATTGTATTTTGCACTCGACTCAAGCCGTCTCTTCTGCCTGACACACTATAAGCATCCAACACCAAGGTTACGGAAATAAAATTTCCGAAAGCTTGGTAATTATGTGGCGGCGCCTCGTCCTTCGAGATCACAAGAAATTTACTAGGTAGTACAGTCTTTTCGTACCAGATGGCGCCACAACTTTGAAAGATTGACGTTTTGACATCATGCTTACCGACATGTTACCGACCGATCTCCGCCATTACGTTTTTTTGTGCAGGTGACGCCACGTTGTGTTAATCTATACTCACCTAATAAAATGGAAAATCATCGGGAAAAGCCGCTCAGGTCGCATAAAAAAACATCGATCGTCGCATCATGGATCAAGGAGACGAGAAAGATCTCGCTCTCCGCGCAGGGACCGCGACATACGGTTAAGGCCCCGTTCTCACCGCAGGCGCGAAAGATCGAGATCTTCAGGACGTGGAAGATCACGATCCTATTCAGCAAGCCGTAAAAGATCGCGATCTCCGTTGAGGCATGGTTACCCAGCAAAGAGACGTGAAAGATCACGATCCTATTCAACCATCACGTTCTGTTTCTCCAGGACGTGAAATATCACGATCCTCGTCGGGCACACGTAGAAAATCACGATCTATCTCTATTACACATGAGAGATCAGGCTCGGGTTCTCCTGCCAGTCGAACCTTGAGGTTGCCATCCCCAGGTACTGGGTTCTCACCAATAGACAAAGATACCTTGATGGCTCTGGGGGAAGAGTCCCAGGAAGATATAAGCCCGTCTTACAACTTGCACGTAATCTTAAAAAGCAGGTGGGAAAAAATCCTGGAATCGGGCCTCACAAAAAATTGAGAGGCGAACTTTTAGAAAAACACTCCGTTCCCAGCAATTTAGAGGCCTTAAAGGCCCCCGTCTTAAATGGAGAATTGAAAAAAGCGATACCCTTGGCAGTGGCTAATAGGGACCGTTTCTTAAAAACTACTAACTTAGAAACTAATCAAGACCAACTCGGAAGAGGAATAGCCGCTTTGGGCATAAGCCTAAATTGCTTGGTAAAAGAACAGGTAATTGATAAAGAAAATAGAAATACCCTGATTTCTTCCCTCGGAGACTGCAAAAATATTGGTAGATGTTCATTATAATATATCCATCACAAGAAGATCGTTGATAGCGCCATTGCTTTCCAAGACGGTAAAAGACGTAACAATCTCGTCTCCAGTAGAGAGAACCCTGTTTGGTGCGAACTTGGTCGATAGAGGGAAAAATGCTCAATTGGTAGAAAAATCAGTGTGTGATTTAAAGCAAGCATCTACTAGTAAAAGCACTCAGAAAGTAAATTCGGCACAAACAAGACCGCCTTTAAACCACAAGCGTCCGTCCGGGTTGAGACGGGAACCCAGACAAACGGGCACTTATCCCCGAACTTACCCACATTCTTACCATCGTCAAAGAGGGGAGGGGAGCAGAAGACCAATAAGGAAACAATAGAGGTAGGTAGCAAGTTTGCTGGTAGGTTGAGGTTGTTCATCTCTGCCTGGGAAAAGATCTTTGATGTTGCAAGTATACCTTGGCATAGTTTGAAATGATACAAGATCCCCTTTGAATAGACTCCCCCTGAACATCACGCTTCTGAACCAAGATTCTCGCAAGAGGAGCTCGAAGTTCTGAAGTCAGAGATCAGGGATCTACTCCAAAAAGGGGTAATTGTTGAATGTACTGGTACCAGGGGTCAGTTTTGTTCAACATACTTTTTGGTTAAAAAGTCAAGTGGAAATCATAGGTTTGTCCTTATTTTAAAAAAATTAAATTCATATATATCTCCTCCCCATTTTAAAATGGAGGACAAAAGAACAGTGCTAAAATTAATTAGTAAGAACTGCTTTGTGACAACGATAGACCTCAAAGAGGCCTATTTTGTCATTCCCATTCATAAAAATTCCAGAAAATATTTAAGATTCTCTTTTCAGAAGAAATTATACGAATTTACTGCTATGCCATTCGGATTATCTATCGCTCCTTACGTTTTCACAAAATTACTCAAATATCCCATTAAGCACCTTAGAGAAGAGCAAATTTTATGTGTGGCCTACCTTGATGATATACTAATTTTAGGAGATTCAGAAAATCAGTGTAAAGAACATACTCAGGCTGTAATGAATCTACTGCAGTCTTTGGCTTTGGGTTTTGTGTTGAATGAAGAGAAAAGTTCTCTAATTCCAGCCAAGAGATGTAAATTTCTAGGTTTTGTATTTAATTCTGAAGAGATGATTATATAATTAACAGACGAAAAGAGAGAAAAGATATTAAATCATGTAAAGCAGATTCAAAAAATAGGTAACTGCAGAATCAGGTTTTTTGCTAGGTTTTTAGGCCAGTTAATCGCAGCTTGCCCGGAAATCAAATACGGCCAAGTGCATACTAGGCAAATGGAAAGAGAAAAATATCTTGCCTTGCGTCGGGCAGGGCAAAACTATAAAAAAGTAATGACAATTTCCCCAAACATTAGAGAAGATTTAGACTGGTGGAAATTGCAGGCTCCCAAGCATCGAATAATATCAGAGACGATACATATTCAGTAGAAATTTATTCGGATGCCTCCAAGACGGGTTGGGGTGTGCAGTGCAATGGTGAAACAGTATATGGTTGGTGGAGTTCTGCAGAAAGCAATTATCATGTTAACATCTTAGAATTAAAAGCAGTGTTTTATGGCCTAAAATGTTTTGCAGACAAATTGCGATCTTGTACAATACTGGTAAGGGGGGATAACACTACAGCAGTAGCGTATATAAATAAAATGGGCAGCATAAAGTACCCTGAACTTTCTGCGATTGCGAGAGAGATTTGGTTATGGAGTGAGGCTCGCGATTTATGGTTGCAAGCTAGCTTTGTATGGTCAAAGAGAAATGTAGCCGATGAAGCCTCCAGAATTCTGTCTCCAGAAACAGAATGGGAATTGTCAGCCGAAGCGTTTCAAAAAATTGTAAAGATCTTGGGGTACCCAACAGTAGACCTGTTTGCATCTAAAGCAAATCACAAACTAGAGAGATACATCTCTTGGCACAAGGACCCAGATTCGATTGCGGTGGATGCATTCACAGTATGCTGGAAGGAATTATTTTATGCATTCCCACCTTTTTCATTAATTCTAAGAACTCTAACCAAAATTAGAGTGGACAGGGCCGTGGGTATCGTTATTGTGCCATATTGGCCAACTCAGCCATGGTACTCTCTCTTTACAAGCCTGCTAATTCAAAAACCTATATTTCTCCAATGTAAAGATAATGTATTGTCTTCCCCTTTTAGGAAATGACACAGCCAGCTACCGTGCCATACCCTGGTGGCAGGCAAGCTATCAGGGAAGCGTTTCGAAGAAAAGGATACCCAGAAAACGCTATAGAGACGAGCATGAAGTCCCTGTCGGAAGCCACTATCAAACAGTACGAGTCATCTCTTAGAAAATTCTGGAGTTTCTGTTCGGAGATAAACCAAGACCCCTTTATGGCGAGCAAGTCTAACATCCTAATGTTTTTGCAAAAGGAGCTAGATAAAGGAAAACAAATATGGAACATTCAATCAGCATCGGTGTGCCCTGTCCTTGATAATTAAAGATGATATTAGTCAGGATCTGCAAATACGCAGATTTCTTGAAGGGGTGCGGAGCTTAAGGCCACCAAGGTCGAAGTATAACGTTACCTGGAACCCTGATATCGTTCTCGATTGTTTATCGACGTGGGAGAACAGCTGTCTTTCGCTTATTAACCTATCCAAAAAACTAGTGACGTTGATGGCGTTAGCCTCCGGGCAATGGTTACAAACATTCCACCTTATTAAAGTGGAGAACATAACTTTTGACGTAAATGGAGCTTACATTCATGTGCCGGACGAGATAAAAACCTCGCATATAAACCCCGTCCAACCTTTTCTTAGTTTTCCGTTATCTAACTTAAATAACTTATGTGTAGCGTCAACTCTAATGGTATGTTGAAAAAACAGCTCCGTTAAGGACACCAAATGAACCTTACCTTTTTATTTCCTCGAGGGAACCCTATATCAGGGCCTCCAGATCCACTTTAAGCAGGTGGATTTTGGATATTTTAAATAAAGCAGGAGTAGATACGGCAGTGTTTTCAGCATATTCGACGCGACATGCTGCTACCTCTGATGTCTTCCGAAAGAACGTTCCAATCGACATAATTCGGAAGTCAGCAGGATGGACAGAGAGGTCTAACACGTTTGCTCGATTTTATAATCGGCCTCTCGTATCCAATAATTTTGGTGCTGCCGTTTTCAATTCTCATACCGATTAATCTCAGAGATAGTTTTGTTAGTGTCTTACATTAAACATTTATAAGACTGCGCTGAGGAAGACTAATAAAGCTCGAGTTGGAAGTTTACCGCGTTATTTTTTTATCTGCTTAATCTTTCAACAGCTACCTAGTAAATTTCTTGTGATTTCGAAGGACGAGGCGCCGCCACATAATTGTACGATCAAACGAACTTACCTGTGAAGTTCGATCGCAATTATGTTAGGCGCCTAGTCCGAAGAGATCGCAACCCACCCGGTTCTCCAGGTAAAAGGTACGAGACATCCTCCATATCTCTGGAGGCATCACGCATTATTTAATTTTACAAGAATCCCGCCCTTTGAAAAATAACGCGGGAACAAAAAATCGTAATGGCGGAGATCGGTCGGTAACATGTCGGTAAGCATGATGTCAAAACGTCAATCTTTCAAAGTTGTGGCGCCATCTGGTACGAAAAGACTGTACTACCTAGTAAATTTCTTGCTATGGCAACAAACTTTATTTTTTAAATGGCATAATATGTTTCTCTTTGCATTTTTGGAAAGACCGTCTCTTTCTGGACACGACAATATAATATTTGAGAAGTGATTAATGAAGTCCAATCGAAGTAAGTGATTTTTAGAAAAATTATTTTTCCTCAAATGTTCCCTTAAAATGTTATACTGACGTATCTAGAAAGAAACGATCTTTCCACTGTTGACATTTTCTCGTGTGTAGTATCGTTTCAAGGCAAATTTAATTGTTTTTGTTTATTCCACGAGTTCGTTATTCTAAATAGAAATTTTCAAAGATACTTAGACTGCACGAGTTTTAACATTTCTTCTACTATTTACCCAGGTCTACAATACTATGGATAAGAAAAGAAAAAGCAATGAAACGAAATTTAATATTTAATACATATTTATCTGTATCTAGAAATCGAAGATTTTGTACAAAAAAATTCCTAATACGTGGCCACAAAAGTGCCCCCTAAGGGGGCTATACCTCCCGAAATGGAGTTTCCCAAACGGTGTTCTAAAAATATTTCCAGAATGAACAAAGAGAAAAATCTAAAATTTGGCATGTGATATACATGACATTTACTGGGGTAGAGATAGTTTGACTTCTTCATCATAGGCATACCAAAGAGGGGGTCACGGGGTTAAAAATACCCCAATTTTTTGTCTGTGCTTTTTTCACGATTTCTTGCAAAATAATGAAATCTTAGGGTATTATACGAAAAAAATGCTCTCTTTGTTGAACTTCGATAGCATGCACGGTCTTCGAGTAAATTTGTTTCCAACATTGTTTGCAGTGTGCCATAAAAATGCGTATTAGCAATAGAGTTTCATCAAGTCAAGTAGCTTGACTTTTTAACAAATTACTTGACTTGACTTGAAAATCAAGCTTCTGACAAATTAAATACTTGACTTGACTTGATATTGGAAAATTACTTCTTGACTTGAACTTGACTTGATTTCAAGTCAAGTCAAGTCAAGTAGCTTGAATATCAAGTCAAGCCATGAATCTCTAAAATTGGCAATAATAAAATAAAATTTACTTTTACTTGTGAACATGTTTATTTATTATTAACACACAAAATAAGAACCAAGTTTCCGAGAAAAATGTTTATATATTAAGAAAAAAAAGTGCTTTGAACGGTGTGAACGTGAAACAAATAGAAGTTTTTGTTGTCTATGTTACACAGCCACAGACACCCAAATAGAAGTTTTTGTTGACTATACACATAGTTTTGGTACGGACTTAAAATATTTTATTTTTGTTCTTTCCTAGTTTTGCAAAAAAAGTGTACAATGCAAAAGTTTGTTATTATTATTTACCTAACTGTCCTAACTGATAATAAAATTTGAAATTGATAAAAAATCAAGTAATCAAGTAGCTTCAAGAAAAACTTGATTTTTCAATTACTTGATTTTTCAATTATTTGAGAAATAAATACTTGACTTGACTTGATATTGGAAAATTACTACTTGACTTGAACTTGACTTGATTTCAAGTCAAGTCAAGTAGCTTGAATATCAAGTCAAGCCGTGAATCTCTAATTAGCAATTAGCCTGCCATAAAAATTAAAAAAGTTCTTGGAAACATGGCCTCAAAAATGCCCCCTAAGGGACTATGACCCCCACTTTGGCAAATGTTTTTTTTCTAAATATTTCTAGAACGAGCAAAGATAAAATTTCATAATTTAATTTCGCAAGAAATCTGAGAAAAAAGCACACACAAAAAATTTGGGCTTGCAGTGTGCCACAAAAATATAAGAAATTATTTTGAAACAATTTACAAGCGACCCAACAAAATTTAAAAAAGTGTACATAAACACGGCCTCAAAAATGCCCCCTAAGGGGGCTATAGCCTCGACATACACAATTTCGCCAACAGTTTTTTCTAAATGTATTTCCAGAATAAACAAAGATAAAAGACTAAAATTTGGTGTGTGATTCAGAATTTTACCTTTGTTCACGCTGTCCATTTCGGGGCATTTTTTATTTTATAGATACTTTTCCATTTTATTGGGTCGCAGAAAGCCCTGGTAAATTATGGCAGGCTAATTTCGGGACACCCTGTATACAATATCTGGTAATACCACAACATTATTTTCAGCTGCATTATTTAGAACAGTGCAAAATAGACCAATTTTTGCATGTCGGTGTGTGTATTAAGCAGATCCGCGGTTTCCAAGCAACGAACGGACACATTCCCTTGTGATTTATCGATTTGCGATAAATGCTAAGATCATTTATCGCTAGCAAGGGCATGTCATTGGTTGTTTCTATGAGAAAAGGAGCTACCTTGTTGGATACAAGCAGTATGTTATGAGGGAAATCCAGAAAAAAAACTTACAAAAAGTGAAAAATTTGAATAAAACAAAAATTGCCGGGTATTCAGAAAACAAGTACAGGGTGTCTACCAAATCTAGTTTTTAAAATTCCCTGACTTTTCCAGGTTTTCCCTGACCAAAAAGCAAAAAATTCCCTGACTAATACCTACCTACTGAGATAAATATGCGAATGTAAATACAATGGAAGAGGATGAAATTACTCTGAACGATCGTGCTTACTAACAAAAAAATTCAAAAGCGGACTATTAGTTTTAGTGATGTCATCTGACATTAATTAAATAAAAAATGTGCAAATTATGTCCTATTATGTTTTTGGAAGAAAGTTATAAAGTGGCTTGGAATTTCAACTTTTTGGCAGAAACTGCTGCTAACGGGGTTAATAAAGTAGGTACAGTATAAATTGACGCCCCCTTAACTTGCTAGTGCCTGAGGTTAGAAAAAAAAGTTTTGTTACAAAAGTTTTAGATACTAATACAACGTTTTTTGTGACGCTATTGGACCTTATACAGTGTGTTCTAGAAAGCCGTGGCAAACATAACTTTTGTTTTTTTAAATGGAACGCCTTGTATATTTTCTACTCATTTTTCCGATTTCAATGAAGCATATACTTATTATATGTTATATGTTCACTCCAACCGTTCGTTCAGAACAGCCTTTTTTGTGAGGGATTACTCCTTGGGTCATAGGTTGCCATGGAAGACAAAGGCCAAATTATAGTAACAATTATTGACAGTTTGCAAGTATATTCACGCTTTGGAAAACAAAATGGGCTATTTTAAGTTTTGAGAGAAAATTAAGAATGGAAATTGAGGGAAATGAGAAATTTTAAATAGTAAGTGACATAGTTAATAAATTTCGTTGGATTTATTGTTCGAAATTTAATTTTTATTGAAAACGATAATAACATTTAGAAAAAGGATATACTTATGAATTTATTGATATTTGCTACTACTAAGTTTCTGTTTATTGGGGCAACAATAAAATTGCTGTGTTCAGTATTTAATATGTGGATATCTTCCCGAATTCTACCTTTCAGTGTTTCTACATTTTTCGGTCAGTCATAATAAATTCTGTTTTTTAAATAACCCCACAAAAACATATAAAAATACGTTACTATTTAAAATATCTTATTTCTCTCAATTTCCCTCCTTCATTTTCCCTGAAATCTTAAAAGAGCCCATTTTGTTTTCCAAAGCATGAATATACTTGCAAACTGTCAGCTATTACTAAAATTTTGCATTTGTCTTTCAAGGCAGCCTATGACCCAAGTCACCCAAGGAGTAGTCCCTCAAAAAAGGCTTAGTTCTGAACGAACGGTTGAAGCGAACATATAAAAAAAATATACAAGATGTTCCATTTAAAGAAACATAAGTTATGTCTGCCACGGCTTTCTAGAACACACCGTATAAGGTCCAATAGTGTCACAAAAAACTTTGTATTAGTATCTATAACTTTTGTAAAAAAAACCTTTTTTCTAACCTCAAAAACTAGCAAGTTAAGGAGGGGCCATTTATAATGAGCCACCCTGTAAAAAATAAAGATACAAGATTTATTGCAAAAATATAAAATCAGGTATAAAACAAACAAATATCTTTTACACATTCTCCAAAACAAAAAAAAAACATATACAAAATAAACACCTTCAAAACAAAAATAAATAGCTTCGTAAAATCTTATTTAGTTAGATTATCTTTGGAGTATAGTAGAAGCACAGGGATCACATATAAATAAATAACATAATGTGATCTCTGTGGAGTAGAATCAAAATGAATATAAGATATAATTTTGATTAGTTTTTGTAAGAATTAAAGATTTCCTATTTTATATCTATTAAACCACAAATTTCCAGGTTATTTGATAGATTTCCCTGACTTTTCCCTGATTTCCCTGACCAAAAATAATTCCCTGACATTTCCAGGTTTTCCAGGTTGGTAGACACCCAGAAGTGATATATCGTGGTTAAAGAATGTATTATTGCAAATGAGTTAAGATAAGTGCATTTTTCAGCTCAAGTTTACTAGATTTTACTTAAATTCCTCGGCCTACTTAGATTTTACGGGGTATTAAAACAAATAATGAGACACATTGTAGATTAGTTAATGTGTGGTGTGATTGTACTCTATGACAAAATGGTAATAATAAGAAACCATCCCAAGTTCTTAGTTAACAGTAGTTCTAACTTATCTTTTTAGATTTGAGGCTACTGAACCACTGGATTCTGCTCACACCAAATCTTTGAATAAAAAACTTTAGGACGGAGCATATTGGGGAGTAAAGTGCGACCAGGTTGGAGCGTGCATATGGCGAAATGCGTTTCCGGTTCACACACAAATTAATATAAAGGTTTTTGTAGATTTCACAATAAAGTACAAAAATACTTAAGAACAAATATCACGCGTAACCTTAATAACTTGCTTAATATGTAAGCAGTGCCCAATCGTTTTACAGTAATAACTTATTATTTGTGAAGTTTATGAGCAACTAATGAACACGTCTGATAACTTTTAAAACACGATACAAACACCATATTATTATACCATCGTGTCCGATATCAATGTAATGAGTCATACTTTGGGCCCAAAAATTGCCGTTTCTGGTGTATGCATTTTAATTGCCCTTAGATCATCGACTCCTTGCCGTTTTATTCAAAATACCAAAATAGCCTCAATATAGAGACAACAACAAAAATGGTCATTTTTACAAAGTCCTTGCTGGTGGGATTTTACCATGGTGGGAACGGAAATTTGAGTCGACGTGCACCTGGCGAATTTGCGGAGGAAAACATTTGAATGCACTTGATACTTTATATAATAAATAAAGTAGGTAGATACCTATATCAGCTTTGACTCCTGTCTATACTTACTTCTAAAAATTGTGCAATTGCAATTAGAGGTTTGCCGGCATGATTATCACTATAGCAGAGAAGTTGGTCTATGTCATTATCTAATGTTTTGTGTTTTAATTTCAATGCCCATGTTAAATCTTTACCACAATTCCACATGTTTCCTAAAATTTAAAAAAATATAATTTCATAATGTTTCCTAGCTATAAAATCTACATTACTATAATAATAGGTGGATACTGTGACAGGATTTTTGTAGGTTCCTAGAGGGCTGAGGGCCGTTGACAAAAAGCAGACTGGTTCGGACGAAATGGGAGGTTTTAATTTTAGATACGTACAAAACTAGAAAATATACAAATTAAAATGCGTTTACAGGGTTCCAACAATCACAGCGCAGGTTACTATCCTGAGTTGTTTTAATTCAAAATTGGTTCAATTAAAACATTCCTCCACAATTCAGATTTGAATAGCTCTTGTAATTAAAGAGCTACATTGTTGTAAAGGTCAGGAGAATGATCAAAGGCAGATATTACAATTAATTTTTACAAAATAGACTTTTATAACGGATTAATTTGAAAAACAAAAATTGAAGTACTACATTTACAGCAGTAAAAAACCTAAATTGCCACTTCAGTTTATAAGCAACACCACCTGTAGCCTCTCAGATGGTGTTGGGCCTTGCCTTGGACAAAGACCATTTTTATTTCAACTACCAAACTGGGATTAGTGAAGGTGTCAATATCTATGATTTCACCGTGCGGAACTTCTGCAGCTCTGTGCCTGAATATGGGGTGCTGAATCGTAGGCATTCTTTAAAAGGGCATATTCAAAATTAAGTTGAATTGCTACACGTCTAAACCAAAAATAACAATGATTACTAAAATTACACTTACCCATCAATAATATTTTAAACAAATTTCTAGGAAACCATGACGGGTCCATCAATGTATCCAAATTATTATTCCTTAAATCGACTTCCTCTAACTTAGGAAATGTTTCAAAAAATTGTCTACTTAGATTCGAAATTTTCAGGCCATTTAGTTGCAAAACCTGAAACATTTTTTCCTTTACTTAGCAGATTTCCAACTCTACTTAATCAGTAATAATTATTATTACATTTTCATATAGCAAGCAATCATTAAGAGCCCTAATCATAACCACCTATATAGGTAGGTATAGTAATTCTTCTTGCCTACTTTATTTTACAAAAAAATTATTTTTTTCAACCTAGTTCGGAATCTCAGTCTTCTTGTGTGTGTATGTCTATATCTATATGAATTTTTAATGCATATTGGTTATATAAAATTTCTATACAGGGTGTTCCAGCGGAAACGTAACATGCTCTATAACGGCCGGGAAAATTTTTTCTTGGAAAAACGCAAAAATAGGTCCATTTTGTTTGGCAGGGGGGCATCTTTTGGCATAAAATTGATAGATCTGTCTGCAACCCCCTGAGCAGGGGTCGAACCCCTTCAAAAAAATTAAATGGGGATAAGGGGGTTCATGTCGCACACCTTTGGAAACGTCTCTCGATTCTCTATACACCTGCATCAGATTTTCGAAAATCGATCGACTTTTCAGAAAGATACACCGAGTAAAATGCAAAACATTCATTTTCAATTATTGCCTGGTATTGTTGAACAATTAAGCCGAAAGTGGTGGTCGGGAGCCGTAAGTTATAGAAATGTTCAGCAACATTATTTTGACGAAAATTTGATAAACGGGTAGGAAATTGAAACTTTATTGTAATAAATGCTCAAAATGTTACCCATTCCCGCTGCCGAATATTGTGCAACATTTCAGGGGTGATTTGTCAACATTCGTTTATAATAAGGAGACGCAGATCTTCTATTGTTTAACAATACCAGGTAATAATTGAAAATGAATGTTTTGCATTTTACACGCTGTATCTTTCTGAAAAGTCGATCGATTTTCGAAAATCTGATGCAGGTGTGCCCCCTTCCCATTTAAATTTTTTGAAGGGCTTAAACCCCTGCTCAGGGGGTTGCAGATAGCAATTTTATGCCAAAAGATGCCCCCCTGCCAAACAGAATTTACCTATTTTTGCGTTTTTCCAAGAAAAAATTTTCCCGGCCGTTATAGAGCCTGTTACGTTTCCGCTGGAACACCCTGTATAATAGAAGGTAATGCCTCACTCATTAATGTGATTTATATTTCAAGCATTAAACTTTATAGTGAATCCAGAAAGATAGGCGTTATTGCCACTTTCTTCTAACTAATTAAAGTTTTTCACCATATTTTCTCAAAATCTGCTTGTCTATATTTCAATATTGTTTGCCATTCAAAGTGACTACTTTGCCTATTTTACCGTTCTTAGCTATATACCTGCCTCCAAATATATTTTCAATCTAAAGATACCTAATGCTGGTGGCAGATTATTCATTGACGCATAAGTTTTTAAATCATTTCGAGTTAGACATCATCAAAAATGATTTTTTTTTTACTTCAAACTACAGTATATCGAATTTTAAGGTTTCTGGAGGGCGACCTTTTTCTCTAGTTATACAGGGACTCTACTATGTATTGGGTATAATATACTCCTTTAGAATATGTACAAAATACAAGGTTCAACGATATTAGTTGAGTTATTCAAAGAATTAACACAAACTAGTTTCCATAAAAACGAAAGCAAGGAAACTTTTTTTAGACACAATAATAAGCAAGAATCGAAACAAAAAATCCAACTTTCCAAAATTTTCCAAAAATTATATATTTTCTAATCAGTCCTAAATAAAATATCGAGAGTATACTTACCCTCACATTAGATAAATTCCACAATAGAGGCAAATCTACGTTATTAGTGACTAGTTCAGAAACACGTCCCATCGCTATTAATTTATATAAATCTATAATGGGTGATGATTGAGGTGTAGAATGTGTCACGTTTTCAAATTTCCGACACGATAACGTATAGTTTTCCATTTCACAGTAAACGTATATTGCAGGGGCCACTGTTTCAGCAATTTCGGCCTTGGAGATATCGAAGTTAATGACTAACCTGAAAAAATAATTTTATTCTATTTTAATTAAAACAACAAAGATCGGCTATTTAATGTTTAATATTTTGATATGAAAAGAGTCGGGTAATGATAGGTACCTATTCACCGTACAGAAACTGTTTTTGGAAAATACTGTTTGACAGGACTAGGCTATTATACTATAGTCCAAAGCACGAAAGAAAACGTTTCTAAAGAATGCGGGCAGGGTTGCGAGATTTCCTATACGAGTAGTCGTTATTTATTGGCGAGTACAAGTTTTATCATATTGAAGCCGAATTTTTGAACTCTCTTATACCGAAAAATAATAAGCTCGCATCATGGGATCACTTACCCATTTTTGTTTATTATTTATTTTTAGCGCGTGATAAAACACCTATTATATTTTTTTCAACATCGTCGCGTCTACCATCGCCTTTGAAATACGGCAACACAGCACTTCTGCGAAGAAGTTGGCTGACAAAACCAGTTAGCCAACGCGTTTTGTGCCTGTTTCTATAGTACGTAAAGTTAACTGCGTATTTGGGCTACCATACAGACCTCATTTTTTAGGCCGCTGGCAAGTTTTTTCCGCCGGCTCAGAGAGCTCAGTGGCGTTTCGTATGTTCAGAAGTTAACGTGTGCAAAATGAGTAAACAGGGAAGAACGTTGCATTCTCAAGCACGAGAAATAATTGCCAATTTTATAAGGGTTTGCCTTCCTCCATAGTCTAAGGCATCACCGTTAAGAATAATATTAACAATAAATTAAATAACAATTATATGAAAATTAAGTAAGTGAGTTACACAAAATTGAGCTACGCCCCTGAACTGTGACTAATTCTATAATATTTGCGAGTTCTTCCCCCTTACGTCGCACGCATTCTTCCGTAAAGAGGACTATATAATGTATTCAATTCAACAAAATAGTATAAGATATTTAGCAATGCTAAAAATTGGTTATGGACTCGACCAATTAAATTAGAATATAATTAAGAATATGATTAATTTTATTTTGAAATCTGTACAAATGGAAATAGTCATCTGCTATACAGATAATGATATTTTAGAAGTAAACCCAATTTTCTCTACAAATGAAAGTCCACCAGAAAGATTTCTATAAACAAAAATAATTAACGAATAATCAATTTTGACGAACCAATAAAATTTTATAGAGAACGTACAGTTGACGGAAATAAAATAACAGTAAAATCTACTACCGAAAATGTTGTGAATTCTAGTGTAGTAACGAATCAATTTTAGGAAACCCCGGTGACATTGATGACGAAATTAGTATAGTTTTGAATACAGAATTTTTAAATAACCCTATAACTAACGAAGAAATACAAGAATATTTAGAATCCGAATTCCCTGAGCAAAACCCTGATGAAAATCAAAATATTTCAAAAATTAAAATTATTTAAGACACACGAATAAAACCAACAGAAGAAATTGAAACGCTTATCGAAAATGGAAACGAAGTTGAAACCGTTCTGTTGGTGGTCCTTCGATTAATGCAAACTGTTTTCCTTATTTGTCGTTTATTTAGAAACTTTTATTAGAGCCCTGATTACTAACTGACGTTATTATTATTTTTTTGACAATTACATTGTTGCGGCCGTCTTCTGGTCCTTTTCTTGTCTTTGTGTGCAAGGACGTCCCTTTTTCTCGCAGATACATCGATATCAAAATAGGAGACGAACTAAAACGCTCTAACATTTCGCCCGCCTTGACCATACATAAGTATTTTCAAACAAATTATTAAGATATAAGTAAATTATTAAAACTCTTAACCTTTCTAACTATTACATTATACAAATAAAGTCATTCGTCGGGTTGGTCTAAATCGAGATACATCTGCTGCTTTCAACAGTCAATAGGAGACACATATATTGTTTACACCACGTGTCACCTTCCCGTTGGGCACCCTTATGTCCACAACACGAGTTACACGTTACACCGTCCTTTCCTGGTCGAAGCTTGGAGATCCTGCCCAGCTGCCATAACATGCTTTTGATCCTTTCATTTTTGACGAGTATTAAGGCGCCAACCTTCAGGAAGTCTTGGGAATGAGTTCTCCACTTCACCCTGGTTTGGAGTTCTGCCAAGTACCTATCTTGTCCAGTAGTGTTGAGTTATTGCTTGCACCCGCTGCCATTTATTAAGACTATTTTCTGGAACTTCTGTCAAGTCAACTTCTGGAAGGGCTGTCAATTGTTTCCCAACCAAACAATGTGCGGGAGTCAGTGCACTCAGGTCATTTGGATCTTCACTTAAGGAACAGAGTGGACGCGACTTTAGTATACCCTCAATTCGCACCAACAATGTGGAGAAAGACTCATAAGTCAGAGGCTGAGTTAGCCTTTTTATATGATACTTCGTACTTTTTATCCCGGCTTCCCAGATTCGTTATTCGACTCTAAAAATTCATATAATTTGATAAGCTCATTATTTGCTCCTATGAAATTAGAACCATTATCTGAGAAGATTATGTTCGGCCTTCCACGCCTACTGATGAACCTGTCTAACACTGCAAAACTGCTCAGAAACAAGCTCAATGTGCACTGCACGAGTGCTCATACATACAATCAAACACATGTATGCCTTCAGTAATTTCGCTCCCCCAGTCTTCCTATCCTTGATATTGAATGGACCGCTATAATCAATACCAACATGAGAAAATGGAGAATATTTATTAACTCTGACCTCAGGAAGATCACCCATAAGGTAAATAGTATCGCTCGGATTTGCTCTAAAACATTTAATACAACTCTTTACTACTTTCTTACAGGAATTTCGTCCCGAAATCAGCCAGTACCTCTCTCTAATGGAACATAGCAAGGATTGGACACCACAGTGGAGTAATCTTTCATGCTCGTGTCTAAGTATTAATGTGGTTAATTGACTAGATTTAGGTACAATTATTGGATATTTCTTGTCAAAATTGTGCTGGGAGTGTCTCAACCTACCCCCTACTCGTAGTAATTCATTTTTAATAAAAGGATTTAAAGGAAGTAGTGGACCCTTTTTATTTATTGACCCTTTATTTTTCAGATCATTATATTCCTTTGGGAAATTATTGATTTGAACAACCTTAATTAACTCGTTCAATGAATCTTCTAACTCCTGTATATTTAATATTCCTAACTGTCTTTCATTTTAGAACTATCATTATTAAACCAGTAAGGACCATGCCACCACAAATCGCAATTAATCATTAATCAGGTAAGTAGAATCTACTCTGCGAGATAATAAACCTGCAGGATTTTCTTCGGATTTTATGTGATGCCAAAATTCAATATTCGTCAGAGTTTGTATTTCACCTACACGATTCGCAATGAAAGTCTTCCAATTACTATTAGATTTTCTGATCCACCAAGAGTGATCATCGAATCTGTCCAATAATATTGACTATTGAAATTTATTTCCATATTCGATTTAACCTTTTTTGCCAAATTAGTGAACAATACCGCGCCACATAATTCTTAGCGAGGCAAGCTTATTTGTTTAGTCAGTGCAACTCTGGATTTACCGCACACTAACTCACAAGTTACGCATCTTATAAAAATTTGTAGGAGGCGGAAGGAAACTCTGAACCCTGGCCTCAGTCTCTTCGATTGCGCGACTAAGCCTAACCAATTCTGTAAGTGATGGGATTGGGTGAGTAGCAAGTCTACTTTGGATGACGGGGAGTAGATTTCGTTTAATAATTTGTAATCGCGCTTTTTCAGACGGAAGGTGTGGTAGTTTCCTAAAGAGATTTTCCATCGCCGCTACATAATTCACCACCCACTCATGAGAACCCTGCGTTTGACGACGGATCTCGTCCTATAACGCGAACTCGTAATCAAAAGGCAGAAACGCGTTTTTAAGTTGTTTTATGAAATCATCCCAATCAGCGTAAGTCCCAGTTCGAAACCACAGTAACGCATCCTTTGTTAGTAATTCCGGCGCAGATCGGAGTAACTGCTGCTTTGAGACTCCACGCGAAATTCGAATTTCCTCTAATCGGAGCAAAAAATCAGTAACGCTAGACTGTCCATCGAATTTAATGTCCCAACGACTAACATCGCAGAATTTGGGCAGGTTCTCAAATCGGTGTATACCTGGGTCAGTGCGACCTCGTAAGGGGGAAAATTGAAAGTTATCCAACATATCGCCCAAGTTTACATATGGATCGGAAAAATAAAGCTGGTCTAAGTCGATTCTAGAGTTACGAGCGGCTAACCGAGAGTTGTACGTATTATCCTGAACATATGACGAATTAACAGCAGGTCCTGTCACCTGGATACAGTATCGCGTATCAGAACGGGAGAAATGTTAGTTTGATATAAAGACTCTATTACTGCTGCCTCATCGTAAGATGTGAGCCGGTCATTTTGTTGTTGCGCAATATTACCTAGGTCACGATATAATCCATAGCTAGTCAGTGTTAGCGATGACGGAATAATAGGTACGCGACCATGAGTATTTATCAAACCCGTGGACTCAATTCCCTGAACCGGTTCTATCCTAGAAGATGTCACGGGCCCACCATTCGGCACTGCCAATCGAACAGACTCTATCATCCTATCGCGCTCAGAATCCAACTGAGCTCCCTCAGTGTCCACCTGGCCGCCATCAGTTTCAAGTTGATTCTGATGCTCACCATCGGAGCGAATAAGATGAACATTTTCCGTAGATATCTCACGATTATTAGACGTTTCGTCTACTCCAGTAGGATCCGCTATTTGATGTTCTTCCGGGGTGACAACCTCATGACCGGCAGAACGAGCACCTTCGTCAAATTGAATTGAATTTCTTAAAGGTTCTCTAACAAGAGGCGCTTGTAAAGTTGGTGGGGAACTATCGTAAACAAATTGTAATTCTCCTGAAAAGAGAGAACACCGGGATCGTAAATCTTGCTTTAAAGTAGCATCGATACTTTCCTGACAAGCAACCCGCTGCAGCCGAGCTTTAACGTGAAATAACTTTGACTTAATTCTTTGATACTCATTATCTTTATTATCAAAATTAAAATTTTCTATTTCTGAAGCTAGAAGCTTCACCTTCGTTCTACAAAGACATAACTCTCTCACTGGATCCAAAGTTACCGTTGTCGGTGATTGAGCTTGTTCCAATCTCTCTAATCTTAGCGCATCACGAAGACTAAAATAAAATCTGCCTTAACCATAACCCCGTCACAACCTTTTGAATTCACACACATGGACAATTATCAAATTTTAGGAAATTTTTTAACAATAATTGACGTTTTATTCAAAATATTACTATGCACAGGCTTATCCTTAAGAATAGGATTGTTTCCTCCTACCAAATTTTCAAAACAGAGGTTTGCAAAGACAATAATTTGAAAATAAAATTTGAATTTCCGAATGAGAGCCGAATGTAAAAAACGCCGCGGAAAAACCGAAATTTTGAAAGATTTCGGTTTTTTCGCGGCTATTCGCGAAGTTTCGATGTTGCAAAAGGTGCAAAATAGGGTGGTGATCAGTTTGAGCTGAATTCATCTCGATTATAGAGGTCAGATTCGTGTTCAGGGACCTCGAAAATGGGGGGTAGCCAAAATTTGAAGAAAATCGGGCGGTGCATACGGTATATTCCATAATTACCATCTGTTCTTCAGATAAGTGATTTTTAGCCTCTCGTGGGAGGAGAAGATTTATCGGTTATGTTTTATGATTTGGCGGAAGAAGATTTTAAATTTGTAGGTTATTTAAATATTTAGTTTAATTTGTAAAGTAAAAAGACCATTTTTTTAAATCAACTGTTATTTTGACCAGGTGGTTTTCTGAGGAGTTTGAGAGAACAGTAAAAATTATAGGAATAACAGTGCTACTAGTTATAATAACATAAATTATGTTTGAAAATCTGCCTAGAATACCTGGGCTAACCTGGGTAATATGAAGTGTTTTCTTTCGATTGTTTTTCTAAGAATTATTTAAGAAACAGAGACAAGCGGGTACTATGGTGATTTTGAAAGAGGTGTGATCTAGAAACCGAGACTATTGGCCGAGATCCATACATAATGCGGACGAAGGTTATGTCCCTAAACTTATCGCTTCTGCCAACTTATTTTATTGGATCTAGTTATTAATTATTCAATACTAAGTCACTGCTACTATACAAAGCAATAATTTAAAAGCTTTAAAGAGCCCTGGAGCATATATTATAAGGAATTCAGGAATTATAAAACGTGTGCTAATTTAGAACGCAGATTTTTGTCGCTAAGATAATACATTTTTCATATCAGAATTTTGAATATTGTTAAATTGTTCACATTCACAATGATGTACCTAGGTAATTCCTTCCTGCAGTTATGCTATCCCTGACGACAGCGTTATTAACCTTAAGGGGGGTTTCCGACAGAGAAAGTGAGGCTAGATTTCGTATTTTTTCAAGTTGTATAGCATAAAATGTAATAACCTTTTACCTGGCAAAAATTTAGTACAATTTAGCTACCAACCAACATACTAATTGTTGCCTGTCAGATAATCAGAAGTATAGTTTATCTATTATAATAGTTTTTCTTTCCTCGAAGAAAAATTATAATACAAAACTCGAGTTGTAAGCTTATTACATACTCGTGGAATTACAGCACTCGTCGCTGCGCGGCTCGTGCGCAACTTTTCCACTCATACGTAATAAGCTGTTTACAACTCTCGCTATGTAATATACTATTCTCCACGACCATTCGTGAATGTAAGTATTCTAAAATCATTTTTAATAAGATAACTTAAAAATTCTCACTCTAGAGCGAGATGATTTATTCTTAAATACCTACTTGCTTCTCGAGTTTTTTGCATGTATTTCCAGGATCTTAATAAAATTTTTGTAATCTATTGCACATAAATAAACAATATAATAATAGGTATACTAATATTTCGTACTAATAATAATAAATCATTGCATTATTTTATATATTTTCATTCCATAACAAGACAATGAATGAATTCATACGCTAATCGAACTAAACACAGCATAGAGTGCCATGGATTTCAAGACTGTCAAATAAAATGTTAAATAAAATGAGTGCAAAATCGAGTGATTTTGATATGGAATTTGATAACACTCCACCTGAAATTACAAATTGTGCAAATAATATAAGTGAGAACCTGCGCTTGTTTTGTTCAAATTTAATTTGTTTCTTGACTTTCTGGTCGTGGAGAATAATTACATTCACGAATGGTCGTGGAGAAAATACAGTCTGTTACTCGGTTAGAATGAAAAAATTCGATACTCGTGGCTCTTAAAATGACTTGTTTATTGCAGCATTGCCGTTCTTTGAAAATAATTAAGAAACGGCTGAGAATATGAAAAAATAGTAACCATTGGATTTACCACTCAAAACAAATTAAAAAAATGCGATTATACAGGGTATTCATATTTTTCTGAACTAATTATTTTTAATAACACCCTGTATCTCCGCAACTGGGGGCCTCAGAAGCTTCATATTAACCTTAAGTCTGACAGCTCATCCGCTCATGAGACACGCCAAGTATTAAGAAGATATCTAGTATACTTCTAGAGATACTAAGAAATGTATTTTTCTCTAAACTTTTACGCTCTGTATAAAAAAACTATGGCCCGTAAGAGAAAAAAATATATGAGGAAGTGCCCTTATTTTGACTATCAGTACAGTATATATTTAAGCTTTGATCTATTGTTCATCAGTTCTATCTTGTCTTGTAGCTGCCCTGTAACTGTCAGAATAAAGACACAAAAAAATCAAAAGTTATGTTTGAGATTTGTTTCGACGCCACTGTCGCTGGTCACGGCACACCTACAGGTTATTTCTATACAGTGAGGACGAGAAGGTTGGAACAAATTCGGTAAAATATTCAGATGGCGAATAAAAAAAATCGATGAGACACGTCAAACATAATTTTTAATTGTGCACATTTTAGGGTTGCCACCTTTTTGCAAAGTGAGAAAAAGGACATTACCAAAAATTCTTCTAGAAATTATCTTACAAATTAAATTATAACAAAACATTAAAAAGTTTAAATTTTGTCAAAATTCGAAGTAATGTCACCAGAAGATATACCCAAAATGGCATTTTCTACAGACATAGGTCACTATCAATTTAAAAGTACTATGCCATTTGGTCTCAAAAATGCACTCAGCACCTTCCGAAGAGTAGTGAATAATGTTCTCCGAGGCTTCAAAATTAAGGTCTTGTATACCTCGATGATATTATCATTTTTAATTGTAAAACAGGTGAAAATGAAAAAATGGACCTCTTTTAGTCCATAATAAATAATTATTCACTTTCCAATTGTAAACGTATCGTGTCTCAATAAAACTTCGTGTAACGACATTGTAAATGCCATTGCCTTTAAAAAACTTGTGATAATTCCAGGCAAAAATATTGAAAGTAGCGTTACAATGTTTTAACAGTTTAACAGTTCTAGAAAATTTCTTACAAATTAAAATATTACAAAACATTAAAAAGTTTTAATTTTGTCAAAATTCCAAGTAATTAAATCACTAAAGTGGGCGAAAATTAGGTTACATTTTCATTTCCCTTGTCAAACACATTCTCTGAATATCTAGGTTCTAGGTTGGATAGATCTTTGCTAATATCAATATAGTAAAATGGACTTGGGCACCAGTAATCCAGTAAAATCGACAACGATGATAACAACGATAATCGAGGAGTCAGGTCACCAGGAGCTAGTAGAGCATATGCCGCTTTCCGAACTCTAACTATACCGACCCCGTCACCCCTAAGTTTATTAAAAAGGGCATTTTATAGGGCTAAAAAAACCGCAAGGACAATTTGTCTGAAAAAAGGGCTGTCCTTTTCAAAAAAGGACAGGTGGCAACCCTAGCACATTTGCGCATAAAACTTTTTCGTGTGACGTCATCAAGTTCGCAGATATGACGTCATCGACATTTTTTTTTAAATGGCAACCACACTTTTTTATAACGTCATTAGAAAGGGGACGTTTTCCTGCGTACAGAAGTATACATTTTAGGGTAGAGAAAAATATTTTCATAATTTTTATTTGAATTTATCAATTTATTTTTGTTCGCCGTGTAAATGGTTCCATTTTAAATTTTTGCTGGTAGTTTTTCACAGACCGATTGTTATTTTTTGCCCTAATGCATTGCACCGTTTAATTTATTTCGTGATATTATCTTTGGCTAAAAATGGTGCGTTTAACTGAAAGTCAAAGAATTGAAATTATGATTGGTTATGGTGACAAGTCCCGAACACAAAACGAAGTTTGGGAATTATTTAATAATAAGTATCCTTACAAGATCAACAGTGAGTAAGATAGAACGTACATTTATGGACTTGGGGTCATGTAAGAGACGCCTATACAAAAGGTAGTTCAGAAATTTCAGAAGAAAAGCAATTAATTGTGTTACTAACATTACAAGATAATCCTCATAAAGGAAGTAGCGAAGTCGCGTTACAGGAGTCAATTGCTACCGCCGTTTTAAAATATATAAAAAAGAACAAATGGCATCCCTACGAAGTTCAAATTGTTCACGAACTTAATGAAGATGATTTTGATAGAAGAGTTGAATTTTGCGAAATAATGATGGATCTATGTAATAATAATCGGGAATTTTCAAAGCGCATAGTTTTCTCCGACGAGGCTACATTCTGTTTAAACGGTTCTGTAAACAAACAAAACTGTAGGTACTGGGCACCTGAAAATCCCCATTGGACGATGGAAGGCCACAAGCAGTTTCCACAAAAAGTCAACGTGTGGGCAGGGATTGTCGGCACTTCAATCATCGGGCCGTTTTTTATTGAAGGTACATTAACCGGTGAAAATTATTTACATTTGCTTCAACGATATGTAATGCCCGGGATTACTGCCCTGTACCCAAATGAAGAGCACCCTCTCTTGCCGATTAACGTGGCATGGTTTCAACAGGATGGTGCACCGGCCCACTATTCACGACCAGTGCGCAATTACCTGAACACCATTTTCGAGAACAGATGGATTGGTAGACGAGGGACAATTGAGTGGCCAGCGAGGTCGCCAGATTTGACTCCCCTTGACTACCTTCTGTGGGGTTTTATAAAAAGTAAAGTTTACGTCGACCGACCCATCAACATTGAAGCTTTGAAGATTAGTATTACCTAAACGTTTAGACTAATAATTACCCCAGAAATATTAGATAACGTCCGACAGGAATTCGAAGATCGTCTTGCTCATTGTGAATATGTGCAAGGAAGGCACTTCGAACAGTTAATTTGATTGCATTTTGTTATTTACATTTTTTCTCAGTTTATCCTCATTAAAATATTTTTTTCTCAGAAATGTTGTTATGTAACCTACCCTAAAATGTATACTTCTGTACGCAGAAAAACGCCCCCTTTCTAATGACGTTATAAAAAAGTGTGGTTGCCATTTTAAAAAAATGTCAATGACGTCATATCTGCGAACGTGATGACGTCACAAGAAAAAGTTTTATGCCCAAATGTGCACAATTAAAAATTATGTTTGACGTGTCTCATAAAAATAGATTTTTTTTATTGGCCACCTGAACATTTTACCGAATTTGTTCCAACCTTCTCGTCCTCACTGTATAGTCCTAGCGGTACGCAAAAATAAATGGAAAGTTGTGATACCAAGATGCCACTTTGTACAGCTGTTCCTTACACCCATTTGGTCGATTTGGCCCGAGAAACACTCAACATTTTCCGTGTGGGTAGATTTTCTAGGGGGTGGGGGAAATTTAATGTTAAAATTTTTAAAAAATTAAAAACGGCCCAGAGACGCGTGTTGCGTGTCGATTCCGCATGATTTCGAATCGAAAAATTCAACCGTAGCCCTGGAAATGCGATCCGAACATAGGAAGTCGGTCAAAAGCCGCCATATTAAAAAAAATGGCCGACTCGCTGCCGATTAATGTTTCTAACGCACACAAGGTCATGTGAGGCGTCGATACTAAGGGTTTTGAGATCGTCTAGTTCATTTATGGCAACGAAGACGTTCGGTCACCGGAAGTGGGCTGTATAGGCACCGGAAGGGGCTACAGGCACCGGAAGAAGCTCCTATGCTACACTTACTGAAGAAGGAGGAACTACAGGAATACAGTGTCACGCAGGTTAATTAATGCGACATGTTTCGAGTAATTCGTAATGAATAATACCATTAAATTATTACATGTGTAATAAAGTTTCAATATACAAGGTGACTATACTTTTATACATATACCTACCTATACAAATCCATAAAATCTTTATTTTTGAAGATAATCACCTAAACTGTTTTTTGTTTGAAAAGCCTTCAAAATCCGCTTCTCTTGAGCTTCCTATAATTTTCAAAATGCAAATCCAGGGCCGGCTACGATTTTTCTTATACACCCGATTTTTACAACAACCATTTCGCGATTTTTTTTATTTAAAATCGGATCCCATAGCGTTAATCAAGACACAACCAAAATCCCCATATGCCAAATTTGAACAAAAAATATTCAGGGAGTTCCAATCTGCAGGGTGTCAAAATTGAGCAAAATAGAAATTTTAAAGGCACCTGGCAAGTCAAGTCTTAGTGTGCCATGGAATCTCCTCAAAATATATTAATGGTCAACAGGACCGCTCAACTGAAAGTGTTCGTGTGCAAAGATTCAATACAAAAATGTAGGTACAGGTTATTTTTCTCTGGGCCATCTCAAAATGCTGCATTTTTATGAAACTTTATACTTACTTTTCAAGAGGGCTCTGGAATTATTGAAAAATATTAATATACGCAAAAGTAATATATTTTTTACAAAATGCCAACCAACAAATGAAAAACAATTTAAATTATTGGACTTTTGGCAAACAAGTCACTGTCTAGATGATACAATTTCTGTGCCTTTCCTGTTGTGGCACACCTGCCACGCTAACTCATCTGACTAGCAGGCGTCTGTATTTTAGTTCATGACTTAGTTTATTTATAGTGTCTGGGGCGGTATTGGTATACTCGATATTTTATCCCAAAACTCGTAATTCGAGATGGCCCAGAAAAAGACACCCTGTATATTTTGTGGTCCTTTCGACTATTCAACTGCTTTGAGGGATTCCACAGCCCACTTGACTTGTCAGCTGCCAGCTGCCTTTGAAATTCCTATTTTGCTCAACTTTGGCACTGTAGAATGGAATTTCTTGTATATTTCCTATTCAAATTTGGTAGGTATATATGTGGAGTGGTAATCAACGCTGTGGTGATTTTAAATAAGAAAATCGCTAAATGGTTTTCGGGAAAATCGGGGGTGTAAAAAAACGTAGCCGGTCCTGGACTCACATTATTTTGAAAATGGTACGTAGATCAGAAGAAGCGCTTTTTAAAGGCCTTTCGAACAAAAAAAAGTTTAGGCGATTATCTCGAAAAATATAGATTTTGTAGATGTAAAAGTAGACACCCTGTATATTGAAACTTTATAAAACATATAATTTGAGGGCATTATTCATTACGAATTACCTGAAACATGCCGCATTCATTATCCTGCGTGACAATATACAGGACTATGTTTTAGGACTATACCACCGCGATTTTCTCGCTTATTTTGCGCCCTACAAAAAAAAACGTAACAAAAATGTGGCAATTTTGGACAGCTAAGTGGTGCTGCAAAAGAAATCGGCATACATGGCCAACTTGTCGCGCAATATTAAAAAAACCTTAAATTGAGCAAAACTATTAATATCCGTGGAATGTTTGTTTTAGGAGACAGAGAAAAACTTTAATATTGAAAATTGATGGCACTAAGAAGCTTTATGCAACTGGGTACTCGGATAGTTTCAGAAAATTACACAGGGTCTTCGACTCTCTTGAGGCTATGAAATTTTTTTTGTTCATTTCTTAATTAGCGATTTTCTCGCTTATTTTAGGCCGCACACAAAATACGTAAGAAAACAAAATATGGCAATTTTGGTCAGCGAGGCAAAGTTAAAAAGGAATGGGCCTCCGTGCCCAACTTTTCGCGCTGTACTAAAAAAACTTAAAATCGACAAAAATTTCCATGGTCTCAAGAGAGCCGAAGACCCTGTGTAATTTGGTGAAACTATCTGAGCACCTGGATGGATAAAGCTTGCTAGTGCCATCAATTTTCAATATAAAAGTTTTACTCTGTCTCTTAAAATAAACATTCCACGGCTATTAATAGTTTTGCTCAATTTGAGGTTTTTTTAATATTGCGCGACAAGTTGGCCTTGGATGCCGATTTCTTTTGCAGCACCACTTAGCTGTCCAAAATTGCCACATTTTTGTTTCTTACGCTTTTTTTGTAGGGCGCAAAATAAGCGAGAAAATCGGGGTGGTACTTCTAAAAAATCCATCCTGTATGTTACCAGAGCCGAACGATACTACTGTCTAGCTCCCCCTTCTTCAGAAAGTGCAGCACGTGAGCTTCTTCCGGTGCCTAGAGCCCCTTTCCGGTGACCGAAGGTCACTTTCATTGCTATAAATGAACTCGCCGACCTCTGAAAACAGAAGTAGCGACATCTCACATGATCATGACCCTGTGTGTGTTATAAATATTAATCGGCCGCGGGTCGGCCATTTTCTTTTAAAGCCGGCTTTTGACCGACTTCCGGTTCTCGGATCGCATTTCCGGGGCTACGGTTGGATTCCTCGAGTCGAAATCATGCGGAATCGACACCCAGCTCGCGTCTCTGGACCAATTTTAATTTTTTAAAAATTTTAACATTAAATTTCCCCCACCCTCTTATAAAATCTACCCACATGCAAAATGTCGAGTGTTCCTCGGGCCAAATCGACCAGATGGGTCTAGGGAACAACTGTACCAAGTGGCACCTTGTTATCACAACTTCAAGAATAGTCGATGTGACCTTGGCACTAATACCCCTACAACCTCAGAAAAATAAAAAACGTAGAACTGGCTTTGTTTTGGCAAGTTTGTTCCCATAATAAAAAAAAATAATGTTTACAATTCGGGTGACAGATCTGGTGCTAACGATTACAAAGCAGTGGCGTACCTCTTATTTTTTTAAAATAGTCATAAAAATAGGAAAAAATATATTTGGGTTTATTTTATATCTCATTTTTTTTATAAAAATTGAAGTGCAACCCCAGGTACAACTAGTACGCGTCAATTCTAAAATTCAAACTTATCAATGTTATTGACAGTTACTAGTTGGGGATTGTTCGGCGAACACAATATAAAGAAATAAAAAATAAAAACTTTTTAAAAACAAGTTTTTATTTAAGTCATGAACTAAAACGGATAAAATAACTTTAGGCTTTCATTAAGATAATTCAATGCCACACTGCGGCAAGCTTTTTAAATCAAAAAGCTCGTCGCGCGAAATGTTCATAAAAGTAAGTACCAATTAAGTTTATCGGACAGTGATTGCTTGATAAGCAAGTACATGCCAAAGAATATATTTTCTTTACAGTTTGCGCGACAAGCTTTTTGATTTAAAAAAGCTTGTCGGAGTTTGGCATTGAATTATCTTAACGAAAACCTAAACTTATTTTATCCGTTTTAGTAAACGGCTTACTTAAATAAAAGCTTGTTTTTAAAAAGGTTTTTTATTATTTATTTTATTTTGTGTTTTTTTAGTACCTATTTGATTCCCATCTCAGAAGGGTGGTAAAGAAATTTAGTCCGCCATCTTGGGGCATCGGGCATCCGCCCTATTGGATTTAGTATGACGTCAGTCAAGGATGTTGTGAAGAATTAGGCAATCCGCCGTCTTGGGGAGGCCGCCATATCAGATTTATTATGAAGTCATTCACCTTATTGTTTTCTACCCGTCGAGCCCTTCCGTTTGATACCCATGTTGAGAATTATTTCCCCTCTGGTATCTTTTACCGTGCCCCGAACTATAGGTACGCCTATGTACTTACGCATGATATGTAACCTCCTTTGGCGAGTTCCTTGATTTGCAAACAATACACTTTTTTGCCCATAACTATACAAGCATTTTAAACCGACGAAAAATTGCTTCTAAAAGACACAGCACCAGTTATGTCAAACACAAGGTGAGGCACACTCTTGACCAATTTGTGCCTTTGTCAGATTGTGCGATTGGTATTGTAGGTATATTATTGTTTCCTTAGTTGTATCACAGATTAAGTACTACACATAGTATGTCAATACTGCCTAGTAAGTGTCTAGATAATTATAAATACTAGATTCACCTATTAGTCAGGCAGACCTTATCTCATCGATACATAAATATCCTATATTATCTACCATTATTTACTTCAAAGCAAACGTATTTGCAACTGATTGGGTACCTATGTCCCTAGTCCCTACATACAACGGAAACCACTGTTGCAAAACTATTATTTGCAATTTGATCTTGAAGATTATCTTAATTTACCAGAGAAATAAGTTTTTCATTATAAATTATTGGCAACGCTGTTAAACTTTAACTAATAAATAAATAATAGAGTATAAAAAGTGCTACCCCTTACAAACATTTCAATCTAAAGATGCCATATCTATGTTTTTTATTTTTCTGAGCCTATAACCTACATGTTGTTTGTCACGACACCCCTGAAGTTTTTTCTATACTCCTACATTCCCTACGACCAAATAACTTTGAAATTTAGATTGATTTACACAAAAATTGATAATTGTTTTCTTTGGAATTTTTTGCGACGCCACTGTCGTTTGTCACTCCTACAGATTTTTTCTATACTCCTAAATCCCCTACGAGTTTCCCACAAATATCTTTGAAATTGAGATTTATTTGTACAAACAAAACAGAAATTTCTGCTTTGAGATTTTTTCGACGCCACTGTCGTTTGTCACCACATCCCTATACATTTTTCAATAGTCCCACATCCCCTACAAGTCCCCCACAAATATCTTTGAGATTGATTTAGACAAAAAAATCATAATTTTCATATTTGGATTTCGAATTACCCCGCGAACAAAAAAATGTAAAAATGGCCAAGAGGCTTTTCCGATTAGGGCGCCTTTCGGCATCAAAAGGCCCCACATGACATGTGAACAATCGAAAACAATTTCAAGGGCTGAACGAGCCTTCCGATTTGGGCGACATAGGCGTTTATAACAAGTACCTACCGACCTGAGAGTGCCACCAATTTGAGGAGTGCCAAGTTGTTGGCTCAAGCTGAAACCGCGGCAGGCTTATAAACGCCTACGCGGATTTTTTCTTGCGTGGCACTGTCGCTTGTAGGCGGGGGAAAATTTTTCGCGTCAGTTTCCTCCCTTTCCCGTACACATTCCATCGCAGCAGAAACGAAATTTTTATCTGGCCGAACAAAAAAAGTTGTATCTGTTCTGGGAAAGTTGAGCGTGCCATGGAAAAAATAATACCTCGATAATTTTCCCCTTGGCATTTAGGGACGATACCACAAACAGGGAGTGCCTATATCTACCAATGAGAAAGTTATTCACCTTCGAAGGATCAGGGTAGGCTGTGGAAGAAAAATTGTTAGGCGCAGCGTCATTTTATCTTCTGCACCTAACGCACTTTGTCCCGTCTTTCTGTCTTGTCGCACAAAAAAGTTGTGTTTTCCGGCGACATCAGTAGGCCATGGAATTTTTTTCTCCGCATTTCCCATTGATTCTACCCTGGCAACCCAACAAAAGAAACCCGAGTCTTGTATCTCTAAAGACAAAAAAGTAGCACTTGTGAGAAAATCGAGGTAGATATGAATGGTAAATTCCAATATTGCACACAAATACTATAATATATGTTTGTTAATACCCATTTACGATAAACCTATTTAGGTACAATAAACTATTGCATTGCGAAGAACTAAATAATAATATTTGCTATTCATAAAGTTTGCACCAAATGGGAAAAATTTGTATTATTCTATTTTTTTTTAATCTGATTTTGGGATATGTTGTGCACGTTTTGTTTACACTATTGCGCCTAGAGAGGGTCGTGACGTCACAGCCCATGCCTGTCAAATTTGACATTTGAAATGAAAAATTGGGAAAAATCAGGTTTGCCTTGAAAATATCGGAAAAATTTATTAAGAAAATGTGTTTGTATTGCATTATTGTGTCCCTATGCAAATAAATTTTCAGGAGGATATCACGATGTTCGTTTTTTCTTAATTAGGTATTTATCTTCAATTCGGTACTCGATATTTTTTTCCCGCAAATAACCGAAGAAACTTATTTAGTGGTTGCTCCCTTCCTAAACTATAACAATACAAATAAATTTCAGTGCTAAGTTAAGGAGAAATATGAGATTTTTCTAAGTACCTACAAGTTTTTGATATTTTTAAAAACAAAGGTAGTTTATTCTTGATGATATTTCATGTTTTTGTATTTTTGGGCACCCTGTATAAAAAAATCAAAACTTCTCTCCGTAGACCATATTTTTTCGAGAATTTCGAGAAGCAGAAACTTTTATTAAGAATGACTTTTTGTCGAAAAATTAAATTTTTGTCCTCTTGGGGACTCTATCCTCGGACACACTGTATATTTTTGGAAAGCGCCAGGTATGCCTAATAAATATAAAAAATAATATACAGAGTGTTCCGTTAAAAAAACATATGTTTGCTTCATAACTAGAATACGGAAGGTGCTAGAAAAAACTGACTAGGTACGGTATGGAAGATGAAGATATTGATAAGAATAAGTTTTAATCTCTTCGATAAGTTTAAAAATAACTGAGATACCTCAAAAGTGATACTTTTCAATTTCACCCTGTATGTCAAAAACCAAAAGGGCTATGCAAATTCTGTTGACGCCACCTGCAGTTTTACAAAACAGGGTCCACCAGTGAATTAATATACTTACTGGTGATTTTATAAACCTGTGGTGCTCATATGCTGGTTAAACAGATTCTGATTTGGTCGAATGGCTATGGAATTATTCCACACAGTTTGTTGGAATTATAGGTATTTTTTCCACATAAATTTTGATTGTGGAATAAATAGTCATATAAGAAAACTTATTACTAGGTACTAGGTTTAGGTAGATAACTATATTTTATTATATGATCTGTTTGGGAATTGTGAGGCACAAAAAGAGTAGTACCGTTGACTGAACCAAAGGAGTAGGTTACGATTGTGCGGAATACGCTGCCGCACAACTCATTAATTTATAATGATAATATGTATTCTGACCTTCTAAAAAATATCCACCGGCCTGGTTAAAAGTGAAAAGTAGAAGATATGTGTGGTATTTAGTTCAGGGTGTTTTCAATCAAGACCACTATAACTATTTAAACGTAGGTACATACTACATTTGACATTTAGGCTAATTTGTTATTAGAAATATGATTCCTTTGTATCCTAGGACTGATGTTAAAAGAGATATTTTAGATTAAAAAAATTGTATAAGAAAATTCTATAATAATGTATATTCAAGGATCCTCGTAAATTTTTCCAAAAAATAAAAGCAGGCCAATTGATTTGAAATTAAACACAGACATAAAATGCATTAGTGAATAAGATTCTTTGATAAAATTTGCCAATATTTTTTAGGCAAAAAGCACTTTACCGAAATTAATGCATAAAAATCACAAAAGTTAAAGTAGGCCAACTTATTTTCCCATTTTACATAAAAGCGTAATTTTCAATTTTATGGATTTTAAATACTAAGCTTATTGAAAACACTTCCCAATGGAATTTACAAATCCCAAAATGGCCTTAGAAATAATATTTTTTATGTATTTTATTGAATTTTATTTGAAGTTATTAGAAATTTAAAAATACTGGACTATTTAAAATTAATCGGCCTAGTTACTTGAATGTTTTCCTAATTTCACTCCTTTTTCATAGATTAATGTTAAACAAGTTCTTAATAATCGATAATAGTAGTATGATTGAATTTTTGAAAATGACAAGAAATCAAGGTTGGCAGATTATACTGTAATAAAAAAAAATAAATTAAGTGTTTCAGTTCAACCTATTGCCAAAAAGACAGATCGTAGAGAATATGAAGCCGAATAGGTATTAGATATCAAACTTTTTTGACTACAATCTCTCGATATTTTTTTAAATAACAAATATAACAACAATAGTATATAACATAGCGAAAGTAGTAAGAAGCTTATTACGTACGAGTGGAAAAGTTGCGAACGCGCCGCGCAGCGGCGAGTGCTGTAATTCCCCGAGTATGTAATAAGCTTACTACTCGAGTTTTGTTCTATAATTTTTCTTCGACGAAAGAAAAACTATTATAATAGATAAACTATACTTCTGATTATCTGACAGGCAACAATTAGTATGTTGGTTGGTTGCTATGGTGACGCGGATGACGCGCTAACAAGGCACCCGTGATAATTGCGTTTTAATTAAGAACAGATACGTAATTTTTTTATTACATGCCAGTCATTAAATGTCAGTCATTACGTGTCAGTGTTTGTAACAATGGACTTACTTATAACCTAAACCGTCACTTAATAGGTATGTTACTAGCATAGGAGTAGAAAAAGTCTCTAACAATAAACCTTATAATAGTGTACAAATTTCACGTCAATGGGTTAAATATTTTCAATGCCTGACACCTCTGTCAGCCATTGGCTATACCATGTGTGTCAGCTATTGGTCACATTTGGCACCGACTATGGTAGACCCCGGAGTACTGCCTTCAAGAGCATCAAAACATATTATATAGATATGTCACTCAACGATTCTGAGTCATGTCTTCTTGACGAAAGTGCCGAACACAACCAATAACTACTATTACGATCTTTAAACGTAATAGAGAATTTATGCCGTCTGTCATTTCAAGGGAAGAGAAGAAACAGGATTTTTAGGAAAAAAAGAAAAAGACAGGGAGAAGAAAAGAGGGAGGGGAAGAGAAGAACAATAAGTAGAAAACATATAGAAAATATTAAATGAGGAAAAAACCAGTTGTAGCTAAATAAAATGGGAATATCTACATTTACGAGAATCAATATTTCATAGAAAAATAAAATAGGTAAATAAAAGCCAACATTATTTTTAATAACAACTGTGACATATGAACAAATAACAATTTCCAAAATTGGAAACCCAAAGTTTTCTACTCAAGAATAAGTTACAATATGTTCCAGAAATACGAATGTACGAATAAATAAACATTTCTACATACAATAATCACTTGTTCTGCTTTTTAAACATTGCTGTGAAATTTTTATAGGGTGTCGGATGTTGGGCTTATAAGACTCACTCTAAAGCTATGAATAAAGAACCCCAGGAAGGAGCAAATTTGAGCTTTACGCTGGACCGGTCCAGTCTCTGCATATAGCGGCATGCCGTTACAAAAGTAGTTACCGATGGAATGTTATCCCCCAAACATTTTGTTCTGGTAGTCACCGAATAGCCGCAGGCTGCCCGGCTAATCATAATAGATCTCCAAAAAGTACTTATCGAAGAACTACACAAATATTTAATAGCACAAACCACCGTGACAACTGTCAAATATAAAAATTTTTCCGTCTCACGTATTTTATAATGCCCATAGAGCTTTGGCTCCTTCCTGGGGTTCTTTATTCATTGCTCTAAAGGGTCTAGTCGCTATGTTCAGCTACTGGATAAAAAAATATAAATTTAAAAAAAACATATTGCAGATTTCATTTGAGCTGTTGATAATTATTTCCAGTGATGTGTCTTCTACTTATTCCATATTAAGAATCACCAATAATCGCGCCAAATTGATTTTTATAGATTAAAATTGGATAAATCAATCCTTAAAGGTGTCAGGCACTGGTAAGTTTAAGTTGTTGACCGATTTTTTAAAATCCCTTTAGACCTTTGTTTGGGCATATTCTTTTTGAAGAAAAAATTACGGAATGGTGCAACAAATACAAGAAGTACTTAAATAAATTGGGCCTTTTCCCACATTTTAAGACCACTGCGGGGAAAATCGGGGGTGGAGCTATACGCTGTTATGCTGCCTTCTTATTTTTGTCCGTATTTTTTTGTTTACTAACCGATTTTGATGAACGTTGCACCCTTTCTTGAAGATTATTGACAGAATAGTTCAAAATGGCTAATTTGCGCTTTCCATGGGCTAATTATTTTTTAAGCAAAAATATTGGAATAATGCAACAGATAAAAAATTCGATAAAACAAGCCTTGCTTTACATTTTAAAGCCACCGTGAGGAAAACTGGTCTATCGAGTCCCATTTTATGGGAACTATTAAAATGTTGGATCTCAGAACGCGTTGGTAAATTATGGCAGCCTAATTTTAAAGTCCACATATTTCTTACAATTTTAACACCCTATAACTTTTTTATAAGGCCTTAAAATGATATAGTTTATAGAATGTGGGAAAAGGGCCGCGGTGGCGTCGCTCGTACCGGCGCTGATTTTTTAGACTGCATGTTTTTCTGCCTTCGATCGACCTTGGTTCGAGGAGAAAAACACCGCTATGGCCAAGAGCGCTGGGCAAATGTGGGTTCACGATATTGCTCCTAAATAGCGTTATCCGTGTGATTTACTATTGTCCTACACTCACTGGGATTACTACGGTTTTCTAGGGTTTTCCGTAGTACTTGAGCGAATGCTATCCTAGTTCTATCGGGAAAAAGTCGGCCCTAGCCGCAAATGGCAACGAAGACAAAATAATAGTAATTGCCCCCCTTCCCCGCACAAGCATGTGGTTGCTTCTGGGGTACTCCTAGTTTGGAGTATTGCGAGGGTGAGAATTATTATTATTTTATTTTTAAGTGCGGTTATTTTTTCAAGACCTATGACCTGTTAAAGTCCTGCTACAAAAAACTGATTCACCCTGTATACTGGGTGCCCAGAAAATCGAAGAAACGTTAATTAGCATAAGAGTAAACTACCTCTATTTGTAGAGATAGGGAAAAAAGTTATAAAGAAAATTTGTTCATGGTAGTAACTTACTTAGGTGCCCAAAATTCCAAAGCGTTAGATTTACTTTGATGTTTTTGATTTTATTCTTTTTTTCAAATAAAAGCTTTTCTGTAAATAGTACGACAAAACTGTATTAAGAAAACTTCCTCAGAATGGAAAACTGCACACGATGACAAAATTTAACAATTCTAGGCCTACTTTGTATTTACCTACTCTGAGTAACTTTTATTTATACAGCTTTGTCGTACTACCTACAGAAAATCATTTAAGTAATCGAATAAAACAAGAAATAAATAAAAAAAACAAAGTATACCTAACGCTTTCAAATTTTATACACCTAAGTACCTACACCACGCTGAACAAATTTTCTTTATACTATATTTTTTCAATATCTCTACAAATGGAAGCAGTTTACTTTTATGCGAATTAATGTTTCTTCAATTTTCTGGTCAATCAGTATAAGTAATGTTAACTTTTTCCGTGTCAATCTTATTTTAAGAACAAGCAGACTTTTTATCCTTTTTTCGAAGAATTGAAAATAAAAATATTTACAAGTACAATTAAGCCCATTCGTGGACACACTGTATAGTGCAGGTCCTGGCTGAACAAGGGATTCCTTCCCTCAACGGTTAGAGGGAATAATACAGACCCTGGATAAATAATTTCCATAAATAGCAACGTCGAGCATCGCATGCCGATTCTAGTTGTTTTTATTAAAAAATATTCTCTATCACGGCCCACTTGCTTTTTATAAAGCAGATTTTTATCTTTTTTGTTCGCTCTAAGTAACCTTGGGGTATCGAGTTTGGGACACCTACAACCTACCACTAGAGTAGGTATGTCGGTCTTTACAGAACGTTTTATAACTATCAAACAGCATTTAACAAATTATAAACTATTCTATGGACACTTACCAAACAAATATCAACATTTTGGAAGAATTATTTAAAACAAAACTACATTGAACGAAATTAAACTTGGTTTTGTATAATAGATATTTGTATTATTCACACTTATCATAGCGTTAATCCTAAAGATCAACATTTAGTTTACGAATACCCGACAGCTTAAAATACGCAACAGTTGTGTTTTGGATATTAGCATGAATTATACAACTACCAAGTTTGCATTTCACCTGGGGGTAAACTTCTGCACCATCGCGAATTTAATGAAAGAGAGATCGAACGCGAACTGCGAGTATACCTAATAACGTGAATGTAAACCTCACATAGTGGCGCACCCCTCTTCATAACCCCGTCAAAAAAGGAAACTTTTTTATATCCAGGGATGAATAGATGTGTTCAGTAATTTCCAATAATTATTGTAACCAAAAGAGATTGATTTAATAAGCCTATAGAAACATGGTGTCAAGCATAAAACCGCTTTAAATAAAATTCTTACTTAAATAAATGCAAAACAGATACATATGGCCGCTATTATCCCCATCTTTACGGCGCCAAGAGGGGAAATACAGAAAATATAGGTACCTACTTAACTTATTTAACCTAACCTGACTAAGATATAACGTGTTTATACTGTGGTAGTTCTACTGTAATATGCACGAAGGAGAGAAATGGGCGCGCTCCCAACTGCGGCAGTGACGTCAAGCTAATGAGAGTTTCGCGAAATTAAACGAATGCAGGCACTCGCTATTTTTTCTACAGAAAATATTATTTGAATTTCTGGCCATGGTTGAGTTGCTCGACGGCTCTCAGAGGCGCTTGACGAAAACGAAACCATAGATAGTGAAAACGAACTTATACACGGTGATTCAGTTGTGACGTAAAAAATCTTAACCTCTAAAGTTAACCAAAAAACAAATAAAAATATTTTCAGAAATGTATTAAAACCTTATTAGCGGCGCTTTAACTGATCAGCTGGCAAACTGGCGCATCGAGGCTGAGGCGCACAGTAGCCAGTTGCACAACATATCGTAATTTTACTTATTTTTTACTTGCACACAAGATCTACATTTTGACACTAATTTTTTTCAGATTCGTCTTTTCCATGACCTACTACGATCAAAATTATACCCCCAAAAACTGCAAAAGTAAATTAGGCATTTTTTAGGAAAAAATGAATAGCATAGTCATTTTGGTCATACCCGAAAACCCCACATACCACGTTTCACGGTCATAACTTATTCAGGGCCTTCACAAAATAGCTTCAAACATAGCAAAAATACGGTTTTTCGGAGTACCTTACTCTGTCGACAAAAATCGATTTTTCTCTTGGTGTTTTTTTAGTTTTTTTCTACATTTTTAACTTATGCCTATTAAAAATCATAAACAATATTAAATTTTAGAAAGTATTTTCAATAAAAAGCACTCGTTTTTACTTGAAAAAATTTAAAAATTGATTGGTATTCATGTATACTTTCTAAAATTTAATATTGTTTATGCTTTTTAATAGGCATAAGTTAAAATTGTAGAACAAAATGTAAAAAACACCAAGATAAAAACCGATTTTTTTACGATTTTTGTATTTTTAAGGCAGGGCCATGAAATCGTGGGAATTGATGGCTTATGTGAGCCCTAATCAAACTGCAAAGAAATAATTTTAAAATATCTCGGTGTTTGTACAGAGTAGGTACTCCGAAAAACCGTATTTTTGCTATGGTTGAAGCTATTTTGTAAACGCCCTGTATAAGCTATGACCGTGAAACTTGGTATGTGGGGTTTTCGGGTATGGCCAATACGGCTGTGCTATTAATTTTTTTCCTAAAAAAATGCCTATTGTACTTTTGCAGTTTCTGGGGGTATAATTATTTTGCTCGTAGTAGATCACGAAAAAGACGAATCTGAAAAAAATTAGTATCAAAATGTAGATCTTTCGGACCACTATATTTAAAAAAAAAATTAAAATCGGTCAACCCGTAAAAAAATAATGAATTGTCTCGACTTGAAGTAAAACACATTGTATATTTTGTTGTTTTGTGGAGTCAACACCAACCTAACATGTTCTTGTAGATGTAAACAAAGGGGACTTTCGTTAGAGCCGAAAATTAAGTATGCAAAATTGTACAAAACAATTAGAAAAACACTGTCAGAATACAGGGATTCTAATATATTAAAGTTTACTTGAAAGCTCATGCAAATGTAACAAAATTAGAATAAGAAAATTGTTAAAACAATATTTTTTCATTGCGTAATAAATAATTAAAATTTTTACTGTAGTTTATTATTATGTTAGAAGATTTTGCTGGAGCCTAACTTTTCTATTAACAGGCAAACTGTTATAGCCGAAATGTCTTGAATTCCTTTGAGACGCTTTTAGTTTTTACGCTGTTTCAATTGACTTTAGCAATAATACGAGTAGTTTTAAAATTTCATGACATTTTTTTTTAAACACTTCATAGCTGAGATAATGTTTAGAATATATTAGATATATCATGACATTTTGATTTGCGGCAGTCCTACCATTAGATCTGAAAACTTTGTTGTTAGAGGATAACTTCCCTATTATCAGGTAAACAATGTTACTAGAAGTGTGTTAATAAATTAATGATTACAAAAATGTATCTCAGGGATATCGCGCACTAAATTTAATGTCAGTCTGACAGTCTGACACCTGTTTATTAAACAACGATGTGGGGCAGTGGTAAATAAAATCCAAGATTTTTGTACAGACTTCGTATTTGATATGCTAAGAAATGTTGCTTAAGGGAAAAAAATATTTTGAAAATATAGTATTTTGTCCTCATCGTCTTCTTATTTTACCTATTAATTGACCAAGGTTAATTTTAAGTTTAAAGTTTATTAGTTGATTTGCTAGCGGCGCATTACCTATCTCTAACATATTGCAATAATTGTTATAATTATAATAAGTTAAATAAAACCAAACCTTTTTATTATTATAACAAATTGGCACCAAACGTGTGTGGCTCCAATTTTCCTAAATGCTCAACAAAAAGTAAATGTTGTATACGTTATATCTTCTATTTTTTCTATTGCAAGATTTTTTGTATCAAGTATTGAATTTTTTGCTAATCACATTTTTTTATAACTAGATATTTAGAAAAATGGAACCGACTCACTTGCTTGTCGATGAATTGGACTTTGGACTTTGAACTAAATGTTCATCCAGTCGAATCGAATGTAGATGTCAAGCGTGCTATAGGTACTTAGGGGGCATTTGCAGTGCGAAAAAGAGACTTCCATCGCTTATCCAGAGGTTTCTGTCAGCGTTGAAGAGGAAAGTGGCATTACTGAAGAGAAACTCCATATAATATAATATAATTTCAAGTTTTCTTTCTGACCATAAACATCCTACTTACAAGCGCACCAAAAGTCGTTTATTCCATATTCGAAAGAGAATAAAATATTTAAATTCCGATAACGAACAAAAGCTGGACTTAAAATCTCATTTCAATACTTAAGTTGTTTTATTAGTTGATACATTGAAAATAAAAGCTAGGTATAGATTTTGCTTCAATGACATAAATTAATAATTTATTTAAAATTGATCCAAATCAACCACGTCAAAATAATGTTGTTCCATCTAACAATGAAAATTCAGACTTACATTGTTCAGCAGTCTCCACAAAATCCACCAGCTAATACATAAATTACAAATAAACTTTGAATCTCTTATATGCGAAAACAAACACCTGTTAATCCAAATTTTATTATTGTAGTGCAAGTAAAACTCCAGACATTTCACATATTTCACAACAAAATGCTCAACAAATTCTTCCTCCCGTTACCAATAATGAATCTCGACGTGTATCTCACCCTAATAGTAGCTACTCAAAGTAATATTAATCAAAATATGTCTACTATCTAGTAATTTGAATTGAAACTCTGTTTGCCGATTCACCTAGTTCTCCAAATTTATCTAAAATTATACAATTTAACAATTTAAAATTCTGTGGTAGAACTACTAGTTTGCACGAATTTTTACAAAAATGAATTGACTTTTGTTTGACTTATAATTTGTCTGATAAGAGTCAACTTTTAAGATTTACAAATTTGTTGCCAAATAAATTGTGAAGGTATCTACAAATTGTATTTTTTTATCGTACACCTAGTATTACATGATTTTTTTAAATTTTTCTTGTTTGAATTATTGCTTTTGTGAAAGGTACCTATTTAATTATGTCGAATTTTTCTATCATCGTAGGCCTCAAAACCTTAGTATAAAAACCTCAAATTTGAGCTCAACTTAACATTTCAATTGACATCTCAATTGACCTTGTCGATTATACTATATTGTTGCTGTTGCTGCGATATTGGATGATATCAAATTTGGTAAAGTTCATGGTTATGCAAGGTGTGTTTTTATGGTGCCGACCACTGTTTTCAGTTGGGACAATTTTGGTTAGACAAGAGAAGAACCAAGATTGGTTGTGTGGAAACGTATGGTTTTACGTTCGAGTAATCGGACCTGCCGTCACACCAAGATATAAGTAGGGGAGAGTCGGGTAATATCGGACAGTGGTTAGTATCGGACAACAGCATCTTCTCAATTTCCCTAATAGATGGCGTTCGGAATTTGTCAGAAAATGCTTTATTAGAATTGCCGTAGGCACATATGTTCAGTATGAGGCCGAGCTTTGAACGGTAACGTCGTGTGCTTTATTTTTTATTTTTTGCCCAAAACAAATTTCCCGGACATAAAATTTACCAGTCTATATTTTATATAAACGTTAAGTTCTTTTAAAACGTTCATATTATATAACATTTGTTGGTTATTTTGGAATATAAAAATGGTTTTATGGAAATTATCGGAGGGTCGTAAAAAATAAGTTGGCCACTTTTTTCCAACGGTGCTGTTCGGGTAGTATCGGACACACATATTTCGGGTGATATCGGACACACTGAAATTTTAACTGAACATTCTTATTTTCATATTAACTTTAAAAAATGCCTAAGAACACAAAATGAAAAAGAAAAATTGACCAACTAGAGCCAACAAACACTGATAAATGGGCCATTTGTAAAAATGTATTGGGTAACCATCACTGCATCATTGGAACGATGATGGAAACCATCATTGGCCCGGGTCCGTAATGTCCCGCTGGCCGGCTGCGTTCCATCAGTCACTTTTCCAGCATGGATGGCCAGTGCAAATTTAGTTATGGTCCACCATAGGAATACCAATAGAGGTTGTGTGTTATAACTATACGGTCTTTTATACTTCAAACATTGTTGGTCATTTAATTTGTACACATCACATGGCCATCAAAGGAATATTTTCAGATTTCCGACTTACCTATACAGTGATTTTTAAATCAAAGGCAAATAATAATAAACAATTAATATATTAAAAACAATAACAAAAATGCAAAATTATAAAAAAACTTAAAATAAATCACTATAAAAATTAAAAACAAGAATAAAAATACAAAATTGTAATAAAACACCAGATGTTTACCTGGAAAGAGAAGGAACATCAATTATTGAAATTATCAAATTAATGCCTACACTAATTTTTTTATTTTAACTAGATTTTTTTTCCGAGGGGTGCCCTTCAATGGGCAATAAATGGTTAGATGTTGTTTTGCCAGCCAATTTTAGCATTGCTACATGTAAAGAGATATCTATATATTATCATTATTTATAACGTAGGTATAATCTTTAAAAACGGCAAATATTTTGGATGTTTGATTTATGAATAAAATTACGTTGGGATCAATGTGAGACTCATAACTTCGATTTAACCTGCAGGTATCAGGTATGCATAGCCAGCAGGTTCATTTATTAAATTTCCTTATCTTGCACCTATTTACGACAACACAATGCACTAATCCATAATCCAAATCTAAAGTCGCTTCCTCACAACATGCAGATATAGGACGGCTTATATTTTGACCACATTTTGATGCACTATGGACAGAACGAACTCGGCGTGCACGCACACACGGCAACACACGACCACAATATGGCGCCAGCGACGCCGGCCTCACGGCAGTAAAAATGATGCAACGGCCACAGTGACACAGCGCAAGCGCGGTAAACTCATCAGGTTTTGCCATTTATGGTAATTTAAATAAAATTCACAGGTAATAATATGAACTTTTGCTTATAGTGGGCCGCAAGTGGCACATCATTCATATATTTGCACATCCCTTGTTGATGGTTTCATGGCAAAGAACCATTATTGGCCCATTGGTGTTTTCTTCTCATATTTACATCGGTAGTATTCCAACACTTTATCTGAAATGGGCCATTGAAGGCTAACCAATACCATCACAAATCCATCAATTACAGCAATGGCCCATTAAAAATCCAGAAGTTGAGTGTTTGTTGGGGGATTACATTGGAAAAAATAAAAATGTAAAGGACAAAAAATATAGCAAAGATAATGTGCTCTGAACAGCAACAAGAAGCAACGGAGTGTATCATCTGTGGTGAAGACTTCGTCGCAAATTAGATACAATGCATCTATTGCCATGGTTGGACCCATAAAAATTGTTCTGGGCAGAAAAACATCAAGTTTATTATAAATGCGGCATTTGTAAGGGGAATTAATTCATGTCCGGTACTACCCGACGTTTTCAGAAAATTACAAAAAGAGGCTCACTTTTGTTTTTAACGAGTGGAGTTTTTGTTTAAGTTTTTTGTTTAATTTTATTATGTAGGTATTCTATTCTGCAAAGAGTATAGTTTGTTTTAAGCAAAAATATGATAATATATAATTTTTTTTGATAAAAATTATTTCAATTTTTTGAAATGTGTCCGATATTACCCAACTCTCCCCTATACCTTTTATTGGTTGTTTTGCCTTGATTGATTACCAAAATTCATTGTTGGGCTTATTTGCCTATTTAACATAACCTTTAAATATCAACAAATAGGTACTGGATTTGGTTATAAATCTAAATATTTACAAATAACCAATGTATGTAATAAATAGCAATAAAACGATAAGGTAATAAGGTAAGATAAAGGCAAAATTTAGGTGCCTATCAGTGGCGTTTTCAGGGGGGGGCAAAGGGGGCAATTGCCCCGCCCCAGAGCTGTCGAGATTAACGAGATTTGTAATATCAAAATTAATAATACCAAAAATTATATACTCTTGGCCTAATCTGAAAATGCAGTGAACATCAAACTTCTACAATTTGTTATTTGTTTCATCTTGTCTTCTTAAAATTAAATTCTATGCAGTAGATTTGAGAACGTGCCGCCGTATATTATGCACGCACTGCGTCGGTCGCAGCGTAGGCAAAGCAACCTAACTAAACATATTTTGTACAATTACGGTGTGCCAGAAAGAATATTTTCAAAAGAGAAAATTTTAATAAATTATATTACAAACAATATTAGCGAAAACCGACTGAATGGGTTGACAGTGTCAACTTGACACTCCTTTATGATACCCAGATACCCATATTTCCAGAGGAGATATTTGACGAGTTCAAACCCAAAAAAAGGATACTTGATTTTGTGATATAGATTTTACTGGTTCGAAGAAAAATTATTTTTATGTTATACAGGGTGTCCGGTAATAACTTAAAAAATTGTTGTTGTGGTTCTTTTTGCAAGAAAATTTTGTCGTCTCAAAAAGTTACTTAAAAAAATCGAAAATAAAATTTCAATTTCAACACCCTGCATCTCGGAAACCAAACATCTGCGGACCCATGTTCATATGAACTTTTCGTCATATTTCCATTTTTCTTTTTAATTTTTCAAGTTGGTGCATTTATTTAAGGACACCCTGTATACAGGGTGAGTTTTTTCGATGCCCACTATGGGGATCTCGGAACAAAGGTTAAATAGGGAAAGAATTGCAGTTTTGAATACTCAATCTAATGCCCCTTCTGGATTTTTAAAAAAGTTTATGGCTCACTAGGTATTTTGAAAAGAGTGATTTTTTGCTATTTAATCAGATCTCTGTTATGTAGCTCCGTTATTTCTGATTGTACAGAAAAATTTTAGAGACAAAAATTATAGATAATTTTGGGCTTAATAAGATAATCTTATCCAATTTTTTATGTTGTTTGTGATTTTTGAGATATGACATAAACTTGTGTTTTTTTTAAATGTAAATCATAGTTGGCTGTGGCCTTATAAAGTCGGCCATTTTTTTATCTTTCCAAAAATATAATACTCGGCATAGTTATTATAAAAAATAAAAGAGCTATGGCTAATTTTCTGATTTTTTTTTTTAATTTTCACATACTCAGCCAAGGAATATTTTCATAATTATTATTACGTTCTATTTTATAATTAGACATACTTCAAACTTTCTAATATTTTGTTTTTAGCTGATAAAAAAATTTAACAAAATAAAAAAAATAAAAACTCAAATTCAAATTATTATTATTTTAAAAGGTCACCTTTTGAAATAAAAAAAAGGTGTTCAAACAATCCACCATTATTATTTATGCAAATATTGCATCTTTTTAAAACTGAATTTGTCGCCTTTCTTGGAGAGCGCCTGTCAATACTGGCATTTGCTTCTAAAACAGCTGTTCTTAATTCAACAATTGTCTCATACTTTATTTTGTACTGTTCCCCACAAAAATAAATCCAAAACAGACAAATCGGGGGATCGGGGCTGCCAGGAAATAGGTCTATTTCTCCCTATACAACTATTTGCATAGAGCTGATCTAGGTATAGTGGAGTCAACGCAGACGAAAAATGGTGTTAATTAGGAATTAATTAGAGAAGTCATGGATTTGAATAAAACCTTTTGAAACACCTTCAAACATACTTTTATTTAAAAGTCCGCAGGTTGAAAAAGTGCGCTTTGTTTAAAAAAAAATTAAAAAACTCAAAAAATCGATTTTTCACCGAAATTTCTCAAAAATCGTCTACAATTAATTGTAGAATCATTATTTTTCAATGAAAATGTATACTTTTATGTTTTTTGAGACGCCGATTATGAATATGAAGTAAAAAAAATGAAAAACAAAATGACGCCTAGTAAAAATGAAGTTGAATGCAAGAATAATCGAATTTTCTTCATAATCATCATAATCTGATATCAATAAGGTAAGTAAATTAGAAATACCTTTAACGGAATAAAAAGTAAAAATCTAGCTATTTACGAAAAGCTCAAGCAGATTTTTATTTATTTCATGGCATGCTTGACCATGGAAATCTTTGAAAACAAATACCTACCTTCTTCTTTCAAAAAACATGTTTATAATTATTCTTTTGGCGATAACTCCGAAACTAATGAAGATATCGAAATACCAAAGTATTTTTTGTTGTAAATGTAATCTACTTTTCGATTATAACAGAATAAACATGTCATTGAATTTAAAATTTCAGAGAAAATTGTAATAAAAGGGAAATTTTTCGAATTGCGCCCTCTAGCGGTGACCACGAAATTCGAAATGATCTTACTGAAGAATCATTTTATAGAAGAAGGAAATATCTCTTCAACAAGCCCAAATTCATCCAATTCGGTTAAACCAAACCGGAGTTAGCAGCATTTTTTCAAGTCAAGGTTTATCCGCCCGTCTCACCTCTATTTGCAGAGCAAGCGCACAAAATCCTTAACGAAAATTGTTCAGAATTTGCTGAAGACTGCAATAAATTTAAATATTTATTAGTTATTTTTTTGAGAAAACTCATTTTTCAAATAAACTGTTGCGAATACGCCCCCTAGCGGCCGCCCTACTAACTTAAAAATAATTTCCAGCGATTTTTCGTGACCATATTACTTAAGAAGATTTTTTCCCAAAGCCCCAGGACTATTAATTTCTGAGAGATATGGTACAGGGTGGCCCATCCAAGCGGAAAAAGTGTGCTACGTGGAGACAGGTTAACATAAAATCGTCATTCAAAAAATGAGGTTGTAGTAAAAATTAAGGGGAATTCGAGGGTGTACCCTAAGTTTGTATACGGGTTAGTTAGAAGTTCATTTACATTAAATGTCATGTTCATTTACATTAAATGTTCAAAATGGTTTCCATTATTATTTACACATAACCTAATTCTTTTTAAGAAATTTTTTCGGACATTTTCAAAGATTAAGGGACGATTGTTTAAACTATCAATTTCTAATTTTACTCGTCTTTTAATCTCCTCAACATTTTCGGGGCGGTTCTTATAAACTTTATTTTTTAAATGCCCCCACAAGAAAAAATCCAAGGGGGTTAAATCTGGACTACGTGGCGGCCACCTTATCGTTCCATGTTTACCAATCCAATTTACAAACGAATTGTTCAAAAATTCCGTTATGGGCCCACATTATGGAAGGAAGCGCCATCTTGCTGCCATATTAATTGTTTCTTGGAGTTGGTTAAGAAAAATTAATGGCAACTGGTCAAAGTATTGTTCCAATTCGTTCTGGATTAAATGTAGGTAGGTATTTCCTACCTGTTATACTTCCTGAATAAAATAAAGGGCCCATTATAAAATTTCCCATAATTCTGCACCAAACACCCACGGAATTTCTGCCGGATTTCACAACTTCACGAAATGCCCGTGGATTGTCAACAGACCAAGATATACTATTTTTCCGGTTGTATATTCCCGCCGTTGTAAATGTAGCTTCATCGGAACAAATAATTTGTTTAAAAAATCCTGCTCCACCTCTTGCAAAATAAAAGTTTAACATTGTTTGACAATATTCCAGTCTTCTTGCAGCATCTCCAGGGAATAGCCTTTGAACAGGTAATATTTTGAAGGCTTTAAATTTGCTTAATTTCATTACCCTTTGTATTGTAGACCGGGGAATTTGTAAGTCTCTCGCTGCATCTCTCTGAGATTTTTCGTTATTTCTTCTGAAATAATTTAAAATTCGTTCTTTCCCGTCCTCACTAATTCTAAACTTATTTTTCCCTTGCTAATCACACTTCCTGTCGATCTGAATCTTCGATACAGCTTACATATAAATGAAGCACTCGGAACATTTATATTTGGATATTTACGAGAATACTCCCTAAAAGTTTCTACGTATCTTTTATCATTTTTGATGAATATCTCTAAAATATCACAGCATCCTTCTTTCAAAAACATTTTTTAAACTGCAACTACTAACAGCTTCAGCAACAAAATTTTAGACTAATCTGACACGTAAATAGAAATATTGAATTGACAGCCTACTCGATTGTCAGTTTTATTATCATGGCTGACTTGATTTGTCATAAATTTGGTTTTATTGTTTGGCCTACTCAGATCGAACATCAGACACCGACCATGAGACCATGTATCTAGTTTGATGGAGCTTCTCTGATAAATATCTCGGAAACGGTTGGAGATAAATAGGTCAAATTATATATCGTTGGATTCAGAATTAAAAAAGGAATCCTGTGATGGTTAAGAGAAATGTGTAAGTTGTAAAATAGAGAAAACCACTTTCATTTCCGCTATAACCGGAAGTTATATTAAAAAACTGAATATTCGGGAATACTACTTAAAGGTTCTCTAATGGATGTGTAGGTAAAAAAATATATTTTTTTTATTTTGCAAAAAATGTTTTTTCGCGATAACTTTTTTACCGACCCCCGTATACAAAATTAGGGTACACCCTCGAATTCCCCTTAATTTTTACTACAATCTCATTTTTTGAATGACGATTTTATGTTAACGTGTCTCCACGTAGCACACTTTTTCCGCTTGGATGGGCCACCCTGTACCTCTTCACCCTTAATGAAACACCCTGTATATAGCTAGGATTTATATAGACAGTGCCATTCGTTTGTCAATACAAGCTGTGCTCCAATAGAAGCTGTGCTCCAAAGGAACAGCATGACATCTGCCGACTACCTGCCGACTAACACGCCTCACAAACACACGCACACCCACCCATACATACACACATATAGAAACGCATGTTCTCAGTGGATCGAAAATGAGGACTATAGTAGTCTACAAACATGTATTAAGTATTTACGACAAAGAAAGCGGAAATTATTATATTAGGATTGGTCTCATCCCAGCAAGAAACCTCCTTCAGCTTGATTCTTGAATTTAAAAATAAGAAAAATCGAGTTCTGCGTTTCTGGAAATTAATTATAACGCGGTTTACTGCAAAAATAAACGAGAAGAAAGAGAAGTACATTAAAATTACTTATGCTATCAAAAAGCACACGTTTTAAGCTTCAAAAAAGTCACCTATTGAGTTTCAATATCTAATTTTATGCGGATATTATGAGCGTTTGAAATAAATATTGAATATACGATAGCAAGAATTTATGCAAAATCTCTATCTTCAAAGTGAAAAAAAAAACAAACGAGGTTTTATATCGTAATCTTATATTACTCTTTTTTTTACTCTATTAAACTTTCTGTAATATTGCTCAAAAATATTACAAATTGACCATGTAACATCAATTATTGTAAAATGCATGAAATTTTGATCAAGACCAACTTTACAATAATATGAGTGAATCCCTTCATGGAAATTAATGCTACAAGATTTTTTTAATTGCTTTACGGTGTCAGTTTCCAATAAACTTTGTTGCATATGAATTAGTTGTGTGTGTAAAAAGTTATTACTGTTTAACTGTCTCGCGCTCCACGCGCCGCTCTTAATTTCGGCTGCCTTTTAAATACGAGGAAGCATGAAAACGTATGATCTTTAAAAAATTCACATTCATTACTTCATTATTTTACAAAAAATGGTCGAATGGTCTTACTTAAATTCTATAAAAACGCTTATTAAATAAGTTATTAACAAAAAACCTATATTTTTGACAGTTATTGTTAAATAAAAAAATTGCACACTATTTTGCGCTGCGGACTCTTCGGATTTTGTTTTAAGACATCAAAACAAACACATTCCAACAAAATCTAAAACTCCCGGAATTTGTTCGAAGTTATTTTCCTGGTTGACTCGACTAGAAATTTCTTACGGGCAAATAATTATGTGGTGGAGCTCCAAGGTTGTTGGAGTGGAGAGGTTGCATTGTAACCACATCGGGAGGTCGGCCAATCGGAATTTAGATTAAAAAAGCGCGCGAATACGTCACTCAGTTCCCAAGTTTGAATACGAGTATAAATAATTAATGATTTTCGCCCAATTTAAGGTGAAGATACAATTTTTAATGGCATTTGTACGACAGCGTAGAAGAGGCAGAGCAGAGAAAAATGTACAATTTCGTAAAAAAGTAAGAAATTATTTAATATTATAGCCTGGATATAGAATATACAAGGATTATACATAATTTCGTCGTATATAATTTCTTACTTTTTACTTTTTTATGAAATTATAAATTTTTCTCTACAGTGGTCCTTTGAAATGTGAAATTCATATTCAAAAAACTGGCAGTAAAGCGGGAAGAACGAAGGAAATAATGTTGTAATCAGGAAAAGAAGAATACACATAATATTGGGTTATTGGATTTATATATTAATAATAAAAATAATAGTACTAATTCACAATTTTCCTCATTTTTTTTGCTACTTATGACGAAGTGGCTTGCACTGAAAATGAATATAATCGTTTTTGCTGTTGCTTTTTAATTTGATTTCCTCTTTTTTTATTCATATCATCTTCTTTTCTTTTGTAATTTAAAAACCTCATTCTAATAAACACCCTTAATTTGCAGAAAGATTTTAATAAATCAGTAGGTACGTCAACATTCCCTGATATATATATTGCATAGTGTTAGTGACAACTTTGATTTTATCTTTAAAATCTTGTTTGTGCAACTTGCAAAAATATTTTTCCATTTTTTTAACAGTAATCATCCATTCACTGGAAGGCTCAGTAAGACCTCCAAATGACAAATTTTGCAGCCAAGAGGGCACCTCATATGTGTGTAAATCTTTATCTCGTTTCTGTTCTGATATATATGTATACTGGCCCAAAGTGGGGTAATTCTTTTTATGCTTTCTAGCTAGATAACCAGCCATATATATCAGCCCATCCTTTTCACAAATAGGTTTATTAACAGAAGAAACTGATGATAAGCTGCTTGTACTGGCAATACTTAAATTGTCGAAAATTTCTTTCTCAATTTCTTCTATAACAGGGCGGTTTTCTTCAAGTTCAGTGGTTATCTTGGCTTTCTGAAGGGCTTCAACTAATAAATATGCCCCCTCATGAAGAGAATCATCAGGAGCCAAAGTTACGTTCGTTCCTATTTGGACTATACCCGTATTTTTGCCGAGAAGGATCATCCTGATTCTATAAATCGCATTCAGGGGAGATGGATGGATGATCATGTAAGCCACCTCTTGTTCTCAACTGGAAAAAATATTAAGTATTAGGATAACTTTAATACAAACCTATGTACCTAATAGTTGGTGGAGCTCCATTATGATATTTTTTGTTTTATTTTGTTACATTTTGTTACCAGCTAAAAATAAAATATTTGAAAGTTTGAAGTATGTCTTATTATAAAATAGAACATAATTATGAAAATATTCCATGGCTGACTATGTGCAAATTTAAAAAAAAAATCAGAAAATTAGCCATAGCTATTTTATTTTTTAAAATAACTATGCCGAGTATTATATTTTTAGAAAGCTTAAAAAATGGCCGATTTGATAAGGTCACAGCCAACTATGATTTACATTTAAAAAAACACAAGTTTATGACATATCTCAAAAAGCACAAGCAACATAAAAAATTGGATCAGATTATCTTATTAAGCCCAAAATTATATACAATTTTTGTCTCTACAGTTTTTCTGTATAATCAGAAATAACGGAGCTACAGGGATCTGATGAAATAGCAAAAAATCACTCTCTTCGAAATATCTAGTGAGCCATGAACTTTTTTAAAAATCCAGAAGGGGTATTACCTTGAGCATTCAAAACTGCAATTCTTTCACCATTTAACCTTTGTTCTAGCTCTGCTAGTTTCCGAGATCCCCATAGTGGGCATCGAAAAAAACTCACCCTGTATATTTATTTTAGAAAATATGTTTTTGTTCTGTTTTTATTCATTAACACTATCGATAGAGTTTTATTATTTATAACTGATTGCCCCCCCCCCAGACGTTAATCCTGGATACGCCACTGGTGCCTATAAACTTCTACAGACAAACTTTAAAGCAGCGACCCAAAAAAATTACAAAATTTCCTATAGATGGCCTCAAAAATGCCTCCTAGGGGGGCTATAGCCCCGCGAGAAATGGACTGTTTCGCAAAGGTTTTTTTTATATTCCCAGAACGGACAAAGATAAAATTCTGAAATTTAATATGCAATATACCACTTTGATTTGACATTTCCAAAGGTGTAGATAGTTTTTGATATTCTTCGTCATAGGCGTTACAGATGGGGGTGGGGTCACGTGGTTAAAAATACCCCAATTTTTTGTGTGTGCTTTTTTCACAATTTCTTGTAAAATTACTCTACGCTTTGGTTGAACTTCGCACACACACAAAAATGGGATACTTTTATGCCCTTGCCCCCTTTTTTGGGACGCCTATGATGAAGAATGTCAAACTATCTCTACATCGTTAAATGTCAAATCTACAGGTATATCACAAACCAAATTTCAGAATTTTATGTTTGTTCTGGAAGTAGGTATTAGATTTCCATTTCGGGGGCTATAGCCCCCTTAAGGGGGCATTTTTGGGGCTATGTTTAAAGGAACTTTCTTCATTTTTTTGGGTCGCAGAGCACCCTGGTAAATTTTGACAGACACACTGTGTACCGAGAAAAAACTTTAATAATGGCAATTAAAAATTTAAATATAGCAATTAAAAAGTGCATCTAAATAGGGGACAGGTGCACTGTGTACTTGTTAGTACCTACTAAAAACTGTTACTGGGAAATATGAACTTGCTGTAAGTATGGAACTTTACTTACCACAAGTGCTTACTCTAGTACTTACCACAAGTGTTAACATTATTTGAGATTATAAAATTAGTCACTTGTAGTAGACCATTATTTTACTTGTATTTAATCAGAAATTGTTATAGCACAAGGGAACTGTTTAATTACTGGTAGTAGACTAGTACTTACTACAAGTGGTAACATTATTTTGAAATTATAAAAATAGTAATTTATAGTAGACTATTATTTTACTTGTGTTTAATCAGAAATTGTTTTAGCACAAGTGAAGTGTTTAATTACGGGTAGTACACTTTAGTACTTACCATAAGTGCTAATATTACTTGATATTATAAAATTGGTCATTATAGTTGACAATTATTTTACTTGTATTTAATTAGAAAAATTGTTGACTATTTGCTTTGTTCCGTTCTGAACGATTTTCTGCTCGATTGGAACAGATTGGAACAAAGCAAATAGTCACCCTGTATAATAGTATTTATAATGTACCACAGCGGTAACTAAATATTCCACATGCTAAAACAATTTCTAATTAAATACAAGTAAAATAATTGTCAACATATAAGTGACCAATTTTGGAACAATCCTTCCTTCGTTGGAAGCAGAAAACCGTTTTAGAACTGTCCTCAGTGAACAAAAATGCCGGCGTTTATGTTCATGGCGCAGTCCTATGTGATGGTTCCGAGGATGGTTCCAAAATGGGTCACTTATACAGGGTGTCCGGTAAGTTCGGGGAAATCTCTCGCCAGCGTGTTGGTGACGTCAAAATATACCTGGTGTTTCATATATTTTTTTCCCCTAAAGTACTCCGTAACAGAACTACAGGGTCCCAAAGGGGTACTCACTGCTTTACATTTTTTGATTTAACTTTTGAACGCCCTTGTATATTTTGATGAAATTTTGGAATTTTGCATAGACGGTAAAAACCAATTACCTCATATTTGAATCATGCTTGGACAATGCCGTGGAAGTCAGGAACGGACTTCACGCAATACCCATGGGCTCAAAATTTTGACTGGTATAAATTTAAAAAGCCGAAAACAATTTTTTTTAAAGCCTTGAACATTTCTCTTCAAAAAAGGTACTCTTTATTCGTTTCGAAAAAGTCAACCGTTTTCATGGAAAAATCGCTTTTTTGAAATCCGTAACTTAAGATGCAATAATGGAAACTACCAGAATTTAGTGTTTTCACCTGACGGATAACAACAATTACGTGTGACAAGATTTGTCAATAATTTTTATTAGCACACTGCAATTTTCAGGAGGCATTAATATCGAGAAAATGAAAAAAAACAATGAAACTGTTTAAAAATAGTTTAATAAAGTTTGGTTATAAAGAAAATGTTTCGTTTAGTCGGGCAAATGTTCAAAGTGAGCTCCTTCTACCCGAATACATTTTCTTATCCTGCGAATTTTTTCTTGCTGCACCCTAAACAGCATTTCAGGATCATTTCGAATTTGATCAGAATAGTGAAATATTCTTTCCAATAACTCTTCCCTGGTATTTACAGGAGTTGAATATACTAGTCCCTTGAGATGACCCCAGAAAAAAAAATCTAACGGATTGAGGTCAGGAGACCTAGGTGGCCACAAAACAGGTCCTCCTCGGCCTATCCAACGATTGTCAAAGTGCTGGGTTAAGTAGAGACGTACCTCCCGGGAATAATGTGGGGGAGCGCCATCGTGCATAAACCACATTTGATTCCTTATTTGTAAGGGCACATTTTCCAGTAAATCATTTAAATTATTTTGTAAAAAATGTAAATACAGAGCTCCATTCAAACGTTCATCCAAAACAAAAGGACCAATCAAATTATTCCCAATTATCCCTGCCCAAACATTAACCAGAAATCTTTGTTGGTGCTTGATCTGAACTATGGCGTGAGGGTTTTCGTCATGCCAAATGTGCAGATTTCGACTGTTGGTAATACCGTCTCTCGTGAAGCCAGCTTCGTCGCTAAATAAAACAATTTCTGTGAAACTCGGATCGCCTATAAATTGTTGCAAAAACCAGTTTGCATAGTTAAGCCGTGGACGATAATCATTCGGAGACATTGCATGCACTTTTTGGACGTGATAAGGATAAAGTAGCTGTTCTCGCAATGTTTCATGAACAACCCCCTTTGTGGTATTTAACTGAGCTGCAAGCTTACGAACGCTATTAGAAGGGTTTTCGGATATTTCATCCAATATGTGCTCTTCTAAGTTTTGATTTCTTGCTCTCCTTTGCGGCCCTTCCCCACCACGACGAGGTAAAAAACTACCTAATGTACATTTTAAGAGACTGATTTAAGACATTCTAAACTCGGTTTGTTTACTACCTGTTTCTCTTAAACGACGATCAACTCTCACAAATGTTTTTCGATTTGGCAAATTGCGATTTGGAAATCTTTGAGCATAAATTCTGCTTGCCTCCAGAGAATTGCAGTGTGCTTGTCCATAAATTAAATGCATGTCTGCATATTCGGCATAAGTATAAAAATGCTCCATTGCTAATAAAAATTATTGACAAATCTTGTCACACGTAATTGTTGTTATCCGTCAGGTGAAAACACTAAATTCTGGTAGTTTCCATTATTGCATCTTAAGTTACGGATTTCAAAAAAGCGATTTTTCCATGAAAACGGTTGACTTTTTCGAAACGAATAAAGAGTACCTTTTTTGAAGAGAAATGTTCAAGGCTTTAAAAAAATTTGTTTTCGGCTTTTTAAATTTATACCAGTCAAAATTTTGAGCCCATGGGTATTGCGTGAAGTCCGTTCCTGACTTCCACGGCATTGTCCAAGCATGATTCAAATATGAGGTAATTGGTTTTTACCGTCTATGCAAAATTCCAAAATTTCATCAAAATATACAAGGGCGTTCAAAAGTTAAATCAAAAAATGTAAAGCAGTGAGTACCCCTTTGGGACCCTGTAGTTCTGTTACGGAGTACTTTAGGGGAAAAAAATATATGAAACACCAGGTATATTTTGACGTCACCAACACGCTGGCGAGAGATTTCCCCGAACTTACCGGACACCCTGTATGTTGACAATTATTTTACTTGTATTTAATTAGAAATTGTTTTAGCATGTGGAATATTTAATTACCGCTGTGGTACATTATAAATACTATTATACAGGGTGACTATTTGCTTTGTTCCAATCGAGCAGAAAATCGTTCAGAACGGAACAAAGCAAATAGTCGCAACAATTTTTCTAATTAAATACAAGTAAAATAATTGTCAACTATAATGACCAATTTTATAATCTCAAGTAATATTAGCACTTATGGTAAGTACTAAAGTGTACTACCCGTAATTAAACACTTCACTTGTGCTAAAACAATTTCTGATTAAACACAAGTAAAATAATAGTCTACTATAAATTACTATTTTTATAATTTTAAATAATGTTACCACTTGTAGTAAGTACTAGTCTACTACCAGTAATTAAACAGTTCCCTTGTGCTAAAACAATTTCTGATTAAACACAAGTAAAATAATGATCTACTACAAGTGACTAATTTTATAATCTCAAATAATGTTAACACTTGTGGTAAGTACTAGAGTAAGCACTTGTGGTAAGTAAAGTTCCATACTTACAGCAAGTTCATATTTCCAAGTAACAGTTTTTAGTACTAACAAGTGCAGAGTGCACCTGTCCCCTATTTAGATGCACTTTTTAATTGCTATATTTAAATTTTTAATTGTAATTATTAAAGTTTTTTCTCGGTGTAGTAAACTCATTTAAACTCAACAAAGCGTTATGGACTCCGATCGAAAGTAATCAACGAAAACATTTCTGGCTGACAGCGCCTCCCTGATTTCCCAATACTAACCAGTGGTTGAATAACTTTCGTACTAGATAGACAATAAGAGTAAGTACAGCTCCATTAATATTTTATGATACGCGTTGATAATTATTATTATGACAACGGGGCAAATGAACGTACCCTCATTCCAAACTGTGAAGGGATATTTAAATTATTTTACAACTTTTGTGCCCAATAAAAAATGTGTGTGGGAAATCGGGCCGTACTCAGTATCTACATGAAATTACAATTTTCTTTTTTCTAACCAAGAATTACACTACCTATGATTATTGTGCTTATTCTTTGATTTACTTTTTGTTCAACCGTTCAACTCATTCTAGCAAAAATCCCTCGATCCCTCTGTATAGATTAGGTATTAATGTGTAAACATGTACAACTTCTCTAAGACCTTTGAGTGAAACCTCTTGATACCTTCATCGGCTATTTCTTACTATTTTGCGGCCTGTTCACTAAAGCACCTATTCCTAAAAGTTGTTGTTGTCCTCTTTTTTTCTCTTTCTGAATATTCCAAAACTTGATTTTATTTTATCCCTAAACGCCAGTGTGATCTCTCAAATCATATGTTCACCTATTCTCTAAATATCCGTTTAGCAGCTATTTCACAGAGAAAACATATATCCAGTGTACAACTCGAGTGGAATATGTCCCTATCACTCTCGAACGGTTGAGCCTCAGAGAAATAACCAAGGATAGAGGGAGTAAGAACACAAAGTAAACAGAGCCAACATCTTTTTGAGTGATGCCACATACTCCATTGTTTACAGCATCTCATTTCAAAATAGACGTGTTTAATAAACTCCTCCCATAACGCTAAATTAACATAAGTATGTAGTTATTAATTTCTTGTATGTAACAATTTTAAACTAAAACTAAATTGCGCTGTAATTATAGTAGCTAATTATCACTTTAATAAAATCGTCACAACATGGCCCAACATGGCAACGCTGTCGTTGCTGCCGCGGGCGCCGCGTTCGGAGTCATGACCGCGCAGACAAGATCTAAAATTAACGGTCGCGACGACCGGCTGGAATCTCAGGAATATTCTCCTCTCGCCACCCCTCACCACGCACTCTCGTCCCTTCCCCTCTCACCGGCAGCCCGTTAGCGCGAGGAACGGTGTCGGACGACGGACGACGTTTTTTCGGACCCGAGCGAGTCGGACCGCCAGGCAGCCGAGAGCTGAATCGGTCGGAAGGGCGCCGGTGTACAGGGTGATTCCGCGAAATTAGGCCACTTCATAACTTTTTTATATATCAACTTAGAAAAAAATATCAAATACAAAAGTTGTAGGACTGCAACCTGACTACTTCATGGCGTTTTGTTGTTGACTCGGTTTGTGTATTTGTTGTGCTATTGTTGAAAAAATATAAATATTAAACACATACCCCTATTTGTACCAATTCCAAAAGTGTCTTTTCGAGTCTTTTTTGTTATTTACTAACCCTGTTTTTTCTTCAGTGCCTTGGGGAAATTGGGTTATAGAAATTAATAAAAAAAACATAAGTTTTGTCTGTATATTTCGATATTTCTTATGCAATAATAATTGTTTTTCTGATAAGTGCACTGAATTGGAAAGAAATTTTTTTATAACTTTTTACAATTTTTTCTGTGAAATTATTATTCCTATCAATCAAACAGCCAAAGTAGAACAGTGTTTCAATAAATTATTATTTCCACAGTAGGTAGGTAGGTTATGCTATATCTATGTGGTATTTTGGATTTCTATTACTTTTTTCTTTTCCTACTTTGTGCCTCTAAGATGTGTTGTGGTCGGATCTACCAATTCCGGGAGCAAACATTTTAAATATAACTTCGTCAATTTTGGCTCCATCTGTTTTTCCCAAAAATCGCGACGTCTATATTTAGGTATAAAATTTTCATTTTAAAATTTTTCCCAGTCCAAATGCCAAAAAGGCACCCCACTTTATTGGCTACTCTTAGTTGCCCTTGTACAGGGTGGTTCATAATAAATTGACACGCCCCTTAACTTGAAGTTTTTGAGGTTAGAAAAAAAAGTTTTTGGCAAAAGTTTTAGATAAATACAAAGTTTTTTGTGACGCTATGGGGGGACCGTGTACAGTGTGTTCTAGAAAGCCGTGGCAGACATAACTTATGTTTTTTAAATGGAACACCCTATATATTTTCGCATTTTTGAAATCTGCTCATCAAGGCAATCAAAATAATATTAAACTTTGTGGCATTATCTTTTTCCGTTTTTGTATTCAAATTTTATACTAAATTTATTTAACTCGAATTTATGGATCTCGTGATAAAGATAGACGATCAATGTAATAACGAAAAATATTTGTTTTAAACAAGAGAGTAACGTAGTGAAACGTCCAAAATGTTTAGGAGCTTTCACGATTTTCCTGAAATTTGAAAACGGAATTTTTCAAAAACGGAAAAAGATAATGCCACAAAGTTTAATATCATTTTAATTGCAAATTGATGAGCAGATTTCAAAAATGCAAAAATATATAGGGTGTTCCATTTAAAAAAACATAAGTTATGTCTGCCACGGCTTTCTAGAACACACTGTACACGGTCCAATAGCGTCACAAAAAACTTTGTATTAGTATCTAAAACTGTTGTAAAAAACTTTTTTCTAACCTCAAAAACTAGCAAGTTAAGGGGGTGTCAATTTATAATGAACCACCCTGTACTTGAAAATACCATTTATAAAAAAATTATGTTTGATTTTTCCTACAAAAAAAGTACAGGGTGATCCTTTTTAGAGGCCCAGCCTCTCTTGGTGGAACACGGTCAAAGATATGGAGATATTATACAGGGTGAGTCAGAATGTATAGTAAATACTTTAAAGGGGTGTTCGGCAGGTGGTTTTAAGGGGGTCTTTCATATAAAATTTTTCGATTTGGGCTTTCCTTGCCAAGTTATTCGGGTCTACAGGGTGACCCAAATATTTTTTATTTATATCTCAATAACGGCGCTACTTAAAAATTTGAAATTTGGTATGTGTTATCTACTTACTGGAAGACGCCTTAGGGTAGTTTATTCATTTACACACTGTCCTAAAAAAGGGTAAAAACTAACAACCCCTATTAATTTTTTGCTCGAATTTTTTTGTGGGTCATTTTTACGTATAACAAAAATATGATTTGCGTAGCCCTTTTATTTAAGAAACTTTTTTCTCTGTACATTTTTTCTCGAAAACACAATATTTTTCCTACAAAAAAATAATTTCATGATAAATGCCATTCCCCTGACTACAGAAAATCAAGTAAAAAAATTCATAGTAGACGGGCGTCAAACAATTTAATTATTTTTCTTTACTACTAACCTGAGAAAGCAACATTATTTACCTCATTCCTCTAATGAGAAGTAATATTTCTCTCCCTAGGTAAATAATGATAATAAAAAAAAACTAGGTAAATAATGAACAATTTTCTATATGACATTTAAAAATTATTTTCATTTTATCAGCTTGACAAATGAACTCCCAGGCTTTCGAAGTATTTGAAAAAAGCGAGAAATGACTAAAATATCAAAATCTAATCAAATATGTAATATTTGCAATATTTCAATGTTAGTAGTAAAAAAAATCTATAGACACTTCGGTTGAGAAGGCGCTACGCGTCTCAGGATATAAAAATGCTCGGTAAATAATGGCTCACTTCTCAACCTAAGTGTATAATCTACTATTATTGAACATTAAAAAAACAAAAATAGCAGGTAACAACAATTCAGCTTCGGGATAAAAAAAATGTTACAGTAGATGCCCAAAATGATAGGTCCATAATAAAAGGGCTACACAAATCATATTTTTGTTATACGTAAAAATGACCCACAAAAAAATTCGAGCAAAAAAATTAATAGGGGTTGTTAGTTTTTACCCTTTTTTAGGGCAGTGTGTAAATGAATAAACTACCCTAAGGGATTTTGAATGATGTAACAAAAATGGTATGTTGGTGGGAAAAAATATTTCTTGGCGCCGCAACGCGACGCCTAGCGTCGTATTAGCAGAGTCGCTACATGGGGCCAATTTATTCCTTTATACACCCTATATCATCTCTCATATATAATATCTCCATATCTTCGACCGTTTTCCACTAAGAGAGGCTGGGCGTATAAAAATGATCACCCTGTACATAGACGAACTAACACAACCAAAATTTAAAATATTGCATTTATGGTTTTATATACTTGTAAATTCCATCCGGAAGAATTTCAGAAACATCAAATTCAGCCTATAGAAGCCTTCAATCAAGATTAGGCTAGATAACTATTGTAGATAATAAAAAATAAAAGATAAAAAAAATTTAAAAACAAACTTTTATTTAAGTCATGTACTAAAACGAATAAAATAAAATACCTACGTCATGTATCTACTAAAAGCAATAAAATAAAATAAATCTAGGTTTTCGTTAAATTAAATGCCAAATTGCGACAAATTTTTGTAAATCAAAAAGCTAGTCGCGCGAATTCTAAAGAAAATACATACTTTGGCAAGTAGGTACTTGCTTATCAACCAATCACTGTATATTAAAATTAATTGGTACCTACTTTCTATGAACATTTCTCGCGACAAGCTTTTTAAATTACAAAAACTTGGCGCAATTTGGCACTGAATTATTCTAACAAAAACCTAGACTTATTTTATTTTATTCTATTCGATGTAGTACATGATTTATTTCATTTTATTCGTTTAAGTACATGGCTTAAATAAAAGCTTGTTTTTAAAAAGGTTTTTATCTTTTATTTTATTTTGTGCTTTTTAGTACATATTTTTGATTCCCATATCAGGAGAGTGGTAAAGAAATTTAGTCCGCCATATTGGATTTAGTACGACGTCACTTATCTTATTATTTTGTACTCGTCAACCCCTTTCATTTGATACCCATATTCAGGGGGTTGAAAAGAAAAAATGTAATCCGCCATCTTCGAGCGGCGGCCTTATTGCATTTAGTGTGATCTCACTAACTTTAGCGTTTTCTACTTCTCAAGCCCTTTCATTTGATACCCATATTAAGTATTAGAAAGTAGAAAGTATTACAATATTGAGTATTGCATATTGCATTGTCACCGGAACTAAAGGTATATGCAAAATTTCAGCTAAATCGGATGTCAGGAAGTGGTTCTAATTCAGCTTGCAAGATTCGACCTACACTAACAGGTGAAGTTAAATAAAGAAGCTTGTAAAATACGATAAGCGGAAACAAGAGTGCGACGGCGAACATATATTGTACCTATCTTTGTCTATTTAGTGTCCCCTCTACGGAAACTCGCTTGAGGAGAGGGCAGGAGTGGGGGCACGGGGAAATTCGGTTTATTCATATTGATTTTGGCTTTGCAGTGTTTTTCTAGAAGTCGATCTACTTTTTTATTTTCAGTTCCAAAAATTCGATTTTTTTACCAAAATGTAACTAATAGATGGAGGAACAATTCGTATGAAAATTTTTTTTAAAAAACATTGTTGGTAGGTACTTGTAAAATTTACAAAAATGCTACCGTTTCATTTTCTCGGGAGTATTTGAAGGAGTATTTTTGTTACCATTAAAAAACTACAATTAAAAACAAAAAAATTGTCCATACGAATCGTAGACCTACATTTTCGCCACAGTTTGAGACAGGTTTGACAGAAATCAGTTTACGTATAACAGAGGAGATAGATTTTGAAGTTTCAAATTTCGTTTTGCATTTTTGGTGGACGTCCTGGGACTAATTCCATGTAAAGTATACGGTAGAAAGCTAGCGGAAATCCGTGCGTTTATCTGTACTATTTGCAGTGCCATTGCTCTTAACTCGGCGGTATTTGTTTTGTGTTTGCCCAGCAAGTCAAGTTTTCCGAATGTTTACGTATGCATTTTTCGTGTTTCAATTGTTTTTCTGTTAATTTATAGGCTCTTTATTAGTATTTAGGATATAGTGACTAATTTTGTATACAATGGGACGCAGAAAGTGTGTGGTGTGTTGCCAAATTGACATTTCGGAGGATATAATCTATCTCAGGTAAACGTTGTACACACGGACCTAATGTTTGTTTACTTCGGTAAATTTGCATAAGATGTTGGTTGACTACAAACGTGTGTATATTGATGCTGTTGCTCCCTCTATCCTTGGTTATTTCTTTGAGGGTTGAGCCTACCCATAGATTAAAGGAGCCATAGATATTCAAAAGCATTATTGAACGGTCCGCAAAAGAATCCCTCTACAGCAATTTTCAAATATTATTTTTTTAGCCAAAAAAAAATTAAAACAGATAAAGTCTAATGTCTACTAAGTAGAGGTATAGGTATTTTAATGTAGGTATTAGTTTTTATATAAAATTTTATGCAAAATATTTGCAGTAGCGTGCGGAAATTTTAACAATGGTTCGGGTAGTCTAAATCTTACCCGTTCTTGTTGTACAAACTACTTATACCTACTGGCTTTGATGCTTTGACTGAAATAACGGTTGAGGGTATAAATACATAGCAAATCCCATAGTTCCATTTCGCCAACGTGAACCAGTATTTTTAACTCTATCCACGCGAAGTAAACCTATTAACTGCAGATCGCCGCCAGCAAAATTATTGAAAAAGAAGAGCGTAATAATAGGTAGGTATTGGATGTTTTGTATCTACGGAAATGTAATTAGGAGTTATAAATTGATTTCGATTTTAATAGGAATACGCGATTCCAGTTGGAAAAAAACTGCCTCAATTTTAGACGCATCTATGCCAGTCTTCAATGCGCGATTCCAGTTGGAAAAAAACCTGCCTAAATTTTAGAGGCACCTATGCCAGTCCTTAGAAAAAAGTCTTCAGTAAAACTTGTAGGTATAAGCAAAAGCAAGCTTTTTAAAGCATTTATTTAGTTCAATACAGGGGCTTCAGAAAAGCGGTGCCAAACCAAAATTATGCTTTTTTTTGTGCAGAAACACCATGCATATTTTTAGATATTTCAAATCTGCTGAATATTTTATCACAATGGGGAACTTGAAAATTTTTTTTATTTCTTTAATATATTTGCCTATATACAGAAAGAGCACATACCAATTACCAGCCCTCAAATCGCAATATTTAATTTGCAATAAATAATTAAAGTTGTGACGGCAAGCTATTCATTTGAAACGACACGAAAAGCGCGGGAATGGTTGTGACGTCACAACGCTAGATCGATCAGAAGGCAGTGACAGGAGTGACAGCTACACTTAATTAGAGAAGGGATAATGGAAATTGAAAGTTAAAATAAACAGTTCGGCGACCCATTTCCAGAGAGATCTGATGTAGGTCAAAAATAAGAACCGCCTAAAAGTTTAAATGTAACAAGCACTTCTGTAACTGAATGGTGAGGCCACGGGACTAATAATTCGTAGGTCCCGGGTTCAATCCCACAAGAAGTTATTTTTTTATTATCACTGCATTCTAGCTCTTATATTTATCACTGATTATCATTTTTAGTAATAATTGGACAATGGTTATTATGAAGATTATTACTCACAATTTACTCCATAGTGTACCTACCTATTTAAATTCCAAGTACTTACCTACCTAATATGAAATTGTCGGTAGCAGGAAAAATGTAGTACATTGCTCGATGCGTAAATTCTTTTTGGCTTCGGAGAGAGTTTTAAAACCCGAGGCAACACGGGCGTTAAACAACCTCCTCGGCCAAAAAAGTGCGCTTACCTACGCGTCTCGCAATGTAAATGACTATTTAATACAGCACACTATTCAAACAGTATCAAGACTGAGATAGACTATAATAAGAGGGATAAACAAGGATAGGACGTTCTAGTTGCTCCTTCTAAAAAAAAGCGTGCTTGGTGCTGTAGTTTTTATACATGTGCCGCCCATATTAGTTTATATAGGTGCAAATTTAATTTTTGTGCAAGTTCCCCATTTCAACGATATTATACTATATGCCGCAAATGTATACTACAAGCGAAAAACCAAACCGTAGACGTAAAACTTCCCGCCGAAATGACGTCATGTATCCCCAGCGCCTCCCTCTCTACAAGAGTAATTATGAGGGCCGTGGAGCAAGAACCTCGTTTTGAGAAATTACCTATAGCACAGAATAAATAGCTTATTATCGTTAGTCTGTGCCTATAGTAAATAATAAAAGGAGGCATATTTGCACACTAAATCACATCTTAATTTAATTGCATTTTACAATGTTAATCCTTGGTTAAATGCTAAAATAATCTCTTTAATTTGGAAGAACTACATAAAACCAGAGGTTAATCACCTAGATGTCAATATCCTTTAGTTAGGGGATGACCAGGTCAATCATCTAGAGGTCAATGACCTTTAAGGAGTCACAAGATCGATGGGGTCACCTTCAAGATGACCTAGAAGTAAAAGATCTCTAAGGGATCACAAGATTGATGACATTTAAGAGGTCATCTTGAAGGCCAATCACCTAGAGGTCAATAACTTTTAGGGATCACCTTGACCTGAAGGCGTGGTCACCTGGCCTCAACCGTGAATTGCAAAAATTTAACTTTGATCGCAGTTCTGGGGCAGGAGTAGATAACATCAAGGTGGCTGGATGTTAATTTGCTCGGAGGACCGTCAACAGATTCGGTCTTGGCAGACGAAAACTTGTGGGGCTAACAAAACTTGAATTTTGGTCGCAGTTCTGGAACAGAAGTGACGTCAAGATGGCCGCCAAGCGCCAAGGCGGGAAATTTAATATTACAAGAGAAGGTTGGACTTTTATCTAAAATCTCTTCAAAATTTAAAATATGAAATTCAAATTATGAAATAAAAAGTTCAAACACATAAATTTAGAGCATTGAAATAAATACACACTATATGTTCAGAAAAAGCAGAAAAAAAATTATTTAATTTAACATCACTTTTTTGTCCTGAAATTATATTATATAAATTTTGGGAAGTTTGGCCTATGTATTTTTTCAATTATGACAAGGGGATCGAATAGACAACATTAGATTCACACATGAGTAGACTTTTATTTAAAAAACTAAGTTAAAAAATAAAACTCCACTAATGTGTGAATCTAAAATACATAGGCCAAACTTCCCAAAATTTATATACAGGGACCGGCAGAAAGTTGGACACAAAAATTTAATATTTTTAAACTCCGATTTCGATTAATTTAAATTTCTAGCTGCCAATCGAACAAAATTAAAGTTTAGTAGCAAATTCATGTGTTATCCAATGATAAGTTGCGTTTGCAGTATTTTTTATTTTTTGTAATACACATGGTGATCGAAAAATACAAAAAAGTTCAATTTCTTTTTTTTTTTTTGACTAGGTGGCTGTGACTTTAAATCTGACATCAACCTTTGATTCCAAACAACTTTTGTAAGTAACTTTTGACGGTATTTTAAAAAATAAGGGTACTTTACTCTTGAGTTATTTTGACATTTTTGAATCTACCTCGTATCCATAAAGAGATATTTAAATTTTGAAATGTGCGTTTTGGGTCTGAAATGATGCACCAACTTTTATCAAGAAAAAAATTTTCTGAGAAATTAATAATAAAAAAGTTTTCCATTTGTGTCCAACTTTCTGGCGGTCACTGTACATAATAGATTTTCAGGACACATGTGATGTTAAATTAAATAAAATTTCTTCTGCTTTAAAAGGGCGAACCTAATATTGATATATAAAATGGAGCATGGTCAGCTTCCCACTTACTTGCATAATTTTCTTGAGAGAAGAGCAAATTTCTTTCAGTATAATATTCGTTCGAATCAAAATTATAATATTCAATTGGTAAAAACGGCAAGTTTGCAGAAATCGTTATTGTATGAAGGTGTTCGGCTTTTTAATGCGCTTCCAGAGGCGATAAAATGTGCACCAACACTGAGAATCTTTGTTGGGGTTGTGTCTGATTATTTACGAGATGTTTGATTATTTACGTGATGTTTGATGTTTGAATGAGGCTGAATATTTTTTTTTATTTTTTATATTGTGTTATAAACATATTTTTCTGTGATGTACTAGCCGGGTGCTAAATAAAGATTTATTATTATTATTATTATTTTTCTGAACCTATAAATATCACAGGCCATCATGCAAATTTTAACAATGTTAAAAGTTTACACAGAGAAAAGAATCTAACTAAGAGGTTATTCCTTGAGATGTTTGAAATTAATAAAGAAAATTATCCAATGAACCAAAGAACTGATATAGAAGATCTAAGTTGCATTTATTCTTATATTTTACTTTTAGATGAAAAACAATCAAAATAACTCACTATAACCCTATATCTATATAAAAAAAAATCTGTAAATTTATTGAACACTACCCTATACAGGGTGAGTCATTAGTAATGGCACATAGTGCAACCGCATATATTTTGGGCCAAAATATTACCATTGAGGCTAATATGCCTTATAGAAATGTTGTTTGTTTAAGGAGATACAGGGCGTATAAGATGTCGCGAAGGGCCTACTTTATTTACTTTTTGTATTGGTTGCATCATTCTGATGTTTTCTCTTTAAAAAGAATTAGTCCAAGCGAAGTGCTAAATTTAAACATCTCCACCGTGTTGTATTTAAAAAATGGCTATTTTGACGTTTTTTCTGCAACCAATAACGCCTCGTTTTTTTAAAGTCGATTGATAAACAAAAAAATTATAGGCAAAAGATTCGGCAGTTTCAATATTACAGCATATAAATGACAAAAATTACGCTTTCTTTTATTGCGCATAGCTCCGCCTCCAATAGACAGATTTTCCTCGGTGGTATTAAAATGTAAAGAATTACCTGTTTTATTTACTTCTTGTAGGTATTGGTTGCATCATTCCGACATTGTTCATCAAAAAGAATTAGTCCAAACAAAGGGCTAAATTTAAACTTCGTTGCCATGTTGGATTTTAAAAATCAGCCATTTTAAGATCGGTTGATAAACAAAAAAATTATGGCCAAAACAAAAATTTCCAAAAGTTTTGTGCCGCCTGGTATAGGGTGTTTCAATTAATTTTGTGTTTTTTTTTTGTAAATTTGTGTGACATGACAAGGAAATTTGCTAAGCCCCGATGTCTTAAAATTAAAGAAGTTACAGGGGATAAAAACTTGTATGGTTCTCCCTGTATGCACAGTGATTTAATAAAATCCATAAAAACAAAAATCCAATAAAATGTTGAATAAACTTTATAGAAAAATCTCTCGGATATATCAAGAAATTTACTCGTATATTCAAAAGTCCAACTTCGGAAGTGACAGCATTATATTTTATAAAGTGACAACGTACAGTACATACCTATTTTTGACAACCAAGTGACAACCTATCGTGCATAGGTAATATATATACAGGGTGACTCATGATGAAATGCCGCCATCGATTTCTCGGAAAATAGACTTTGGAACATTTGGAAGTTTACTAAAGTCGATGCTAAAATATTTTCAAGACGTTTATACCGAAAGTTGATACCAACTTGCCCTTTTTAAATAGGACACGCTATATATTATTTCATTTTTAGATTCTAGGCAAAATTGTAGACACTTTTTGACATATTTTAAATTTTATATCAAGAATGATGTTTGCAACATTACTATCAATTTGTCCTATCTGAAAGCCTTTATAATTTAACTGGGGTTGGTTTCCTTGTAGAAACTGACCTACTTTAGAGGACTATGTTGATATTTTGATAACACAAATACAGTTTGATCAAAAACTAATATTAAAAATAAATTGAAAAAAATCGTCCAAATGGAAACCCCTATTTGTATAATTTTATCATATTTAGCATTGTCCAGTTCTGAGTTATGTTTAAAGTTTCAAGTCTTTAGCTCATCGAGAAGTATTTTAAAATTGATTGCAAAATTTGCAGACAAACCTATATGCATATGCACATGGTTTAGAGTCTTGCATTAAAATGGCCCCCATACTTTTCTGGCTAGAATCGACAGAAATAATTGATACTTTGTTAATATCAAATAAGTTAAGCAAAGGCCTCTAGATACCATCTCTTTTAATTTTTCAAATGCTTGTTTGTAGTTTTCCCATGAAAAAACATTATGTTTCTTTACCAAATTACCCAAAGGTGCTGCAAAAATCCGCGAGGTGGAGCTAATGTTGTAAAATATTTTGGGTCTTTGGTAATTCCCTTACGGGCATAACACAATTTCAGTTTTTTGTACTTTTCTTAGTGGAATATTTATTTGGTTCGATAAACTTACGGGAATTAGATTTGTACACTTGTAGTATGCGGCAGAACTTCTATCAAACTTCAACGAAGCTCCTACTCAGACTTGGCCTCTACTACTTTGCTTAGATTGAAACTGGCTGCTATGGGTTGAACACAGTCTGACTGCATGAATTTCTTGATCCCTGACTGTGTTACCATTAGTAATCAGTTTATTTCTCTCCTTATTGCTCTCTGTATGTACACAAATGCGGACTGCATCACTATGGGTGAAACATCTTCCAACAAAAGCTTCTCTCTCACGATTTAGAAATCAAATCAAGCTTTCTTCTAGATCACCCAACTCACATGACCTAGCAAGTCCCTTTTACTTTATCACATAATTCTATATGGATTGCCCCTCTTTTGTTTACAGCTTAAACATTTATTCCTCTCAATAGCTACATTATTTTCAGGATTAAAATACTCGTCAAAATTCCTGACAAAAACATTAAATTTTTCCTTTTGTGCTTATTCAATTTTAAAAGTATTAGAAATTCTCATACCTTTCTTCTCTAATTAGCGTAAATAATTGCGCACACTTAGTTGCAGAATCTTTTTTTAGAAATTTCGGTAGCTTTGAGATATACCATAAAACCAGTAGCACAGAATATATAGCCTACGGCAACAGAAGGCTCGTTAGCATTGCGCTTGTAAAATATGTATATGTCCATCGAATCTTGTTCCACTTTGGCTTAATAGATGGCGCGCGGATGTCATATAAGTATTATCACAGAAAATATACTTTCGTAGTATATTTTCTGTGGTATTATTTTAAATGGATCGTACTTCCGCCTCCCAAGGGCAACGGCAAGCGACCGTCTCTTGCTAACGCTGTTGCCGAATCGTCTGAGCGAGACGCGCCATGCCACACCGCGATCGACGACAGATTGTATTTTCTTATTAGATGGAAGAGCGTTCACAGCAGATGGCGGGCTACGTGGCGTCATCCTTTTCTCTTGTCGCTGCAAGTCATAGGTACCAAACATTCAAACATACCTATTGTATATTATTATTACCATAGTCAAGCTGGTAGTTTGGCGTATTCAAATGTCATCTTAGCCGCAAAAAGTGGTGAATTTTGGTTAGATACATGAAATAGTTTGTATATATTTTAATTTATTATTATTTTGGCATCAATTCAGAACTGGAAAATTTAATGGAAATAAATGTATGTCCCTATTTGACGAACTTTGCATAAAACATATCCATTTGAAGTAAACATATTCTCATCGATATTTACTCGTAAAAAGTTACTATAATGATAAAGCTAGTGATATCAAATAGTTTTCTTGAAATCGGCAGTGAATTGTCTCAAAATCGTCATTAAAAGCTCAGAAATCGGCACTGAAGTGGTCCATTATTGTATGATTTTTTTCAATAAGTAGGCCTTGGCCCACGTCCCTGAAGACAGACACAGATTCAGAAATGAAAATCAGGTTTTTACAGTGGACCAATCAATTATTAAGTAGTCGTCGATATACATTTCATCAAAAAATAAATAAGATAAGGTATTGTTTAAAAACAACTGTAGGGACTGTAGGGAAAGAAGGTAATACAAAAAATCAGGACCGTAATAGCAAAAAAGTTAAAAGCAAATATTCAAATTCTTTAAATTATTTGAAATATTTTTTTAGAGACTACGCTCAATTTTTATATACCACCTGATTTTCAGAGGCTTTGGTACTATGGGCTAAAATTTTCTCGATTTTTTATGTTCGAAGGCAATTTTGTTACACCACTAGGTTTTTACCAAAAGTCATTTGTAACAAGAGAAACAACCTGCCATAGCACATTTGAGTAGGGTTCCCAAATCCCAAATCCCGGGACTGAATAGGTACCTATTCGGGACTTTGGTAACAAATTTTAAGTCCCGGTACTAGTCCAGGTCCCAAAAAATGGTCCCGAAATCAAAATTTTGTTACAAATTTTGTAAGAAAAAGTTTATAAGAATAAAATATTTTTATTTAGATGTGGGTAGTACCTACCTACAAAATACTATAAAAAACAACACACAACTAAAGTAGCTCAAACTCCAACTAATTTAAATGTATGACTAAGTATACAAGTAAGTATTCTTATTTCAGTTTAAAATCTAAAAATTGCAATAATTCCAAAATTTTATGTATTAATTAATAAACTATATAATATAAGGATTGGTTAACCACACCACACAACCACACGGTACTGTATTACACTACGGGTTAAGGTCACAGGCCACAGCGTCACGGGCTTCACAGCCTAGAATCGTAATAATACTAAAAAATATGAATGCCAGTGAATCCCCTACGACCCCTACCCTAGTTCTTTAAGTTTTCAGGGGAATTGGTGGCGTGTTTATGACATATTAAAAAAAAATCCCGGGACAATCCCGGTACTAAATACCGGGACTGGAAACCCTAGTCAGGGGCGTACTCGATTTTTTTATGTTCGAAGGCGATTTTGTTCCACCATCAGATTTTTACCAAAATCATTTGTACCAAGAGAAACAACCAAGAGAAACAACCTGTCATAGTAGATTTGAAAAAATCAGGGGCGTACTGTGGGCTAAAATTCGTTAAATTCTTTCGAATTTATTTTTGCTGGAAGGCGATTTTGCTACACCACCAGATTTTTACCATAAGTCATTTGTAGCAAGAGAAACACCCTGCCTTAACAGATTTGAAAAAATCGGGGACGTACTATTGGCTAAAATTCGTTAAATTATTTTCGAATTTATTTTTGGTGGGAGACGATTTGGTTACACCACCAGATTTTTAGCAAGAAAAACCACCCGCCGTAGCAGATTTGATAAAAGTCAGGGGAGTACTATGGGCTAAAATATTCTCGAATTTTTTATATTAGAAGTCGATTTTGTTACACGACCAGATTTTTACCAGTCACTTGCACTTGCAGCAATAGAAACAACCTACCAAAGCAGTTTTAAAAAAATCCAGAGGTCAAAAATGCGTAAAAAAATTTTCGAATTTATTTTTAGTGGAAAGCGATTTTGTTACACCAACGGATTTTTTACCAAAAGTTCGATCGCAGAAAAAATCCATGTTTTGTGTAACTTGTGCAAAGAGTTGATTTGTTGCACCCAACATGATTTCAGCAGACTTTATCTCGAGAAGCAGAGTTTGCGTGATTCGTGTAACAAAATTAAACTTTTGCACTAGTTAGTTACACAAAAATAACTATTTGAAGATAGGTCTCATTTTTAAATCCAAAAAACAAAAGGTACAGGCACCTTTAAAGAAATACTCTTGATATTATTTCAGGTTGTTTCATTTCTTACACACTTCTTATAAGTTCTTAAAATCAAAGAGTCGTCCGTAATATTCGGATATTTTTTATAATGAAGAAATTTTTTTGTGAATTCTGTATTAAAAATTTAATAGAATTTATTGTAATTACATAAGTATATCAGGGAACATTGTCTAATATACAGTGTGTCCCATTTAAGGACGCACCACCTCTCTAAATTTTTTATCTGTATACCAATTTTGAAATATATTTTGTCATACAGATCTCTGAAAATGAAACTTGACACGTACTAAGTACAACGATTTAGTTTTTTACGCAAACAGTCGAGATGTAGAATTAACGATTTTTTTAATCTGACCTCATAGCTTTAATCAGGTCCCCTGAAACCCGTAATGTACAAAATTTTAACAAAAAATATACAGCCTGTTTTATTTTACAGAGAATCGATCTATTCTGCAGTCGTTATTATACAGGGTACGGTCAAAAAGTTATGGGAAATCCCGTTTTTCATAAAAAATCAAGCTTACCGTTTTATTTTTTTTTATTTCACTTCCGGTTGAGTTGCAAATATCATTTTTATAAAAAAAAATTGAATCGCCAAGTATATTTTAAGCGGGTTAGATAACTCGACCTCGATCAATTCTCTATCAAAACTAAAGAAACGATTTTTTCGATATCTCTAACCATTCTTGTGATATCCACTGCCAAAACTTAAATAGAAAAACATCTAGAGCATTGATACTATTGGGATTGTTTTTAAGTCCGTCTGTAGATATCCGGAGAACCGTGAGAGATATCGATATTTTCGCAGAAACATCGTTTCTTCACGTTTTTAGAGATTATAACACAGAATAAATAGCTCTACACGCTAGGATATAAATATTATATTCTGTGGCAATAAGAGTATTTTTTTTTTAGTAAACTGCCACTCACGTGATGATGTGGAGGTACACAATAAGATAAATAGTTTTTGTCATTTTCATCGAGGTACCTTAATGAAAACATCGAGGAAAACATAACAACACGTCTGAAAAAAAATTTAAAAAAAAATTAAATATATATTTTTTAATATAACACGTTTTAAAACATACTAAAAAGTCATCGAGAAGTTAGTTTAAAAAATTTCGAGAAAAACTTTTTAATTACACCCTGTATATTAAGTCTTAGGTGATATTCGAATTCTTTGGAAAATTCTATACAAGTTTAGTTTTTGAACAATCAATTTATCTTTAAAATTACAGAGAAAATTTTTCCTAGCCGAAAAACGTGGTGCGCATGTGCATGTATATACAGGATGATTCACCTAAGACCCCCGGCTTCATATCTCAGCAACGAAGTGAGATATTTTAGTTAAGTACAAAAGGCAGGTAGAGCTCATCGAAGAGTTTATTTGTAGGCTCAAATTGAATTTTTCTATTGCAAATTGTAGATGGCGCTGCGGTAGAAAGACATTTTTCGTTCTCAGTGACTTTAAAAAGTACTGCGTTCGAATAGTCCTTCAATTTGAAGCAAATTATGTGTTATAAACAAATTTTGAAAAATCACCAGTTTTTTAGTTATCACACTTTAAAATTGGCAGTGCATGTATATTTAAAATCTGATATACTAGACTAGACTAGAGGTCCTGTATGACACGAAAAGTGACAGTTATTCGTTTTAACAGAGGTTGGACAACAGATTTTGGCAGATCTAGTAACATTGTTTTTATTATATTCTTATCTTGGCGGGTGCCAGTGTGTCAACAAACTGTCGACAAATTATTGAGCGTGCTCATTTTTTTTGCAAAAAGGAGTGTTAAAAGTTAAAAATGACATCTTGTGTAATAAGAAACTGCAAGAATTCTGAGCAGGATGGATTTTTCTTAACACCCTTTCCAAAAAGCGCAGAAGAACAATAAGCAAGATGGAAAGTGCAAATGAAATACCCTAACATGAGCGTTGGAAATGATACGAAAATTTGCGAGGTAAGTAAATTTAATTACATAAGTATTTAGTTGCTTTTTATTTTTTGTTTGATCTGTGATTTTAATCTGCAGAATAATTTTCTTAATCTGCATCGGCAATATAACATAAGGTACCTAAATTAATACTAAATATTAGTACCTACCTATCTGTTTTCAATAAAAGTCCATGGTTATACAAACCCCTTATTAGAATTCTTGTGAAAATTTCCCAATGATAAAGAGATAAATCTAAAGTTTTTGCCTTCAAGGAGGTAAAACCTGACCGGCATAGGCATTTTTCGTTTCATGGAATAATAAAAATGTAAGTAGGTATATGTATATGGATATATTAGATAAGTTGTACGTGACAACTTTGGATTGGTTTATAAAATTTTGTTACTGTAAAGTAAATTTTTCTACTACAAAATTCTCATAACGAAGAGAAGTATTCCAGAAAACTATACAGGATCTTCCACATGAAAACTTCCACCCCCATAATTTTTTGACCTATTTTGTTGTTTTTTTTTTTTTAATTTTCGTTGCTTCTCGAAAGGAGAAAACTAAAAAAATACGAAAAGAGTTGTTTGCAATTAGAAAATTCTTCCTATTGTGAAATTTTGAAAGAGAGTGTAATATTTAATTCGTAAATACTTGTTCTAATACATTTTTTCGAAACCTCCTAAAGGAAAAAAACACCACGAATAAATAGCAATAAAATACTTACAAAATCTTGTAAGGATATTTTAGAATTTATAATAACTGTTAGAGAGCGACAGTTTTGAAGGAGCTTTATTTTACACCAAGACCAACAAAATCGGACAAAAAAGAAGTTAACACGGGTGGGAATTTTACATAAAGAACCCTTTTTGTGTAGTCAGTTAAATGTGTGAGCTTATATGTATTAACGTTCCATTACAATTTTTTTGCTGATAAAAAAAATAGCATTTGATGTCAGCGTTTTATTATGTTTAGGTAACTTAAATTTAGTTCTTTAACTTTCACAGGTTCACTTCTCCGACATGGATTTTGAGTGTCAGGTTGTGCTGAAGAAAGGATCATCTCCTGCAACATTTGATGAACGTGACTTTAGCAAGAAAGAACCTTTAGCTAAGAGATTAATTTCTAATTTAAATGTTGTGGCTGCACATGAAGAAACTATTGAATTAAAATTTGTTTGTGTCACTGTAGGTTATGAATATTTATTAAAAGAAAAATACCCGTTACCTAGCATTAGAACAATTTCTAGAAAAATCATTGTAGTTTCAATTCAATCGCTATTATATGAAGTGTACCCTCTTAGTCTGAGAATAACGGTAGGAAACCCAAGTCTAAACAAAATTTAATGAGACAAATTTTAAGGATATTCCGCACGTGCCACACTTGAGGTCAGAAAATCGATACCCTTTATAGTGTAAACAACCCCAGGCGTTAGGTAACAGATGAGTAGGTACGAAAAGAAACTTATGGCTGAAATTAAAACTAATAGGTCCAAAGATTGCATAGTCAAAAATAAACAGGCATCACAATAAAATCAAAGTATACTAAGAAGAAAGAAAGTTTTGCTAGAAACATTTGGCCAGTTTAATCGAAGTAGTGCTGAAAAGAAAGGGGGATGCTTGAGGCACGCGCAATAAAGTACCTTGCTAGCCAGCATAGGTACTCGAAAATTGTAAATGGAATGAAGTCAGGCCGCCAGTAGCCGCAAGCGAGATCGCTGCCTGTCGCCTGGAGATAGCGTAGCGACAGCGTCGCGACGCCACAGTACAGCCGCAGCCGATGTAGATGGTCAGCACCAACGAACAATGCAGCAGTAAAGGAGCAGCATTCGGCACTATCATGGGCCGAGACTTCTTGAAAAAGGAGTCGGGAATCATCAGGACTCTTAAAAAGGAGTCGGGAGTCGCCGAGACTTCTTGAAAAAGGAGTCGGGAAGCAACAGGACTTTTTTGAAAAGGAATTGGAAAAAGTGAAAAGGACTCTGAAATAGTGAGTGACGCTAAAAGAGAGACGCGTGTGTCGTGTAGTTCATAGCATAAGAGGTTTAGAAATAAGTTGTGACACGTATGTTAACAAAGCTATTGACAAGTAGCAAATACTAACATGTAATCTAGAGAGTAAGGTAGATAAGTTATCGTAAGTTAGGAAGGAGGAAGTTTAACTTTTGAAAATTGTAAGGTCAGTCCAAAGAGTAAGTAACCACAGCAAGAAAATTCTGATCATTCCAGAAAATCAAAAATAGTATTTTTAATTTTCTTTTTATAAGAACGGAGGAATGTGGTGCCCGGGATTTTTTTAACAGAAATATATAATATTCGGTTCCCAAACTGGAAACTTAACGTTAGTTTTTCGCCGGAGTCCCCTCGGGGCCCCAATCAAAATCTCAAAACCAATCGCAGTAAATCAAAGTCTTTATTAGAGTACCGTATTAGCCGGCGGTGCCGCCAAAGGGAGGGGTGCCATAAAGTAGCCGAAAACATGGCCCGCGGGACGGATTTATGATAATTGATATAATAAACGTCTCAAAGTGATCGATTTATGCTAATTGCAGTAATTAATTTTGACTGATTTACGATAATTGCCTTAATTAATTTCGCGAGAACCGGTCTCCCCAAAAGTTCGCACGGTTTGGCAAGCCGCGGGGGAAGAGTAGCGGGGCACCCGGAGACCTATAAATACCCGGGAGGGCCCCTTCGCAGAGATCAGTAGAGAACCAGAAGCAGATCAGTAGTCAAGAAACAATAGTCGACGACCAACCGATCCACCAGGTCGCGGGACAGGACCCGCGGCCCACGGCCCCAGTCCAGATGTCTTAGCAACTCTTGAATGAAACCACCAAAATTTTAAGCACCTGAGTAAGTTGGACTGACCAAGTAGTAAGATATTTTTGTTTTGATTCCTTTGTGTTTGAATTGCCTTTTATTTTGAAATTTTGAAATCATTTTGGAAACTTTGGAGATATATTGACTTTATTGTGCAATTTTTATTTGAATTTTAGAGTTAATATCAGAAATTGAGTCTTTTTATTTTCATTTTTATACTGAGGATTTGGTAAACTTATTTGCAGTTTTGTCAGTTGAGGTAATGAGTGTTTTGTCTAGTCTTTATGCTAAATTAAGAACTTCTATTCATGCCGTACGATTATTCTGAATTTTGAGCCATATAATTTTGGTATTGCTTGCAAGAGTATTGTCTTTTAATTGAATCATTTTATGCCTCAAACTTAAGTAACATTGATTTACATTTTATGCCAATTTGTTGTACAGAGTAATCAATTAATTTTGTGCTATTTGGGAAATATTTTGCAATTTTTGTACTTTTGATCTGAATATTGTCATTTTATTGCCATAGTTTGTGTATTCGTGCCATTTTTGACATATTGTTTTGTGCCCTAATTTAAGTTCAATTGTTTAACAGTGTATCTTTTTAAACGCTTGGATTGTGTTACATGAAAGGAGTTCATATTTCGGATATCTTGAGTGGCGTTGTGCGAATTCATAGATTTTTACAATTATTCATTATTTAATTATTGCACGTTTTTAAACATCCTCTGTATTTTTTTAACGTAATGTACTGTTCCGTAATTAACCTTAATATACATATTTTAAACAACCCTGTGTCTCCGTCATACACCCTTAGGCCCACACTAAAAAGAAGATCTTGTAGACCACCCTGTATAATACCGCTCGCCAATTAACATCTCACAGGGTGGATACTACAATACCATAACTTAGTTGAATTTGTATTAAACCATATAAAGTATTATGTCTAAAAATATGTTAATTATTTTTTTCAATGTTATTTGTACCTTGCAAAAGTTTGAAAGCTTGCGGGAAGGTAATGATATTTTTATGTCTCTCAGTATAGTTTGTATAATAGGCAATAGTTATTATTGTACAGCAATAGTCTTAGAATATATATGATTTTGTTTTTCCCCTCTTTAATTGCATGGGTTGCATAAATAATATGTATAAATTTCTGAGAACTTGTACTAGTTTGATTTTTCCTATTTACTTACAATATATCTTTGAAAACAAAAATACTGTTGTCTTCTTTATTGAAATATAGATGACCTCTCTTGCATTAAAAAATTTTTAACTTATATTTTACAAAAAAAAGAATGAAAGTCTAATATCGATATTAAATAACTAAGTAGGTACTCATTTTTTATTCAGCCTAATTCTATTAAGCCTGTTTTCCAATAGTGGTTGATTCATATTACCAAAACCAAAACAAACTTTCCAACTTTTTGAGAAGAGAGTTTGAAGAAACGAAACCATACAGTAAAACCACTTAAAAGACCTTTTTGATTTTTATTTTTAAATGAAAGGAATAATAATTATTATTGCAGCTAAAATTGCTGTTTGCTTGGAACAAATTATATGTTTCTTCACTTTTCCATTCAAACTTTAATAATTATTATTAGTGAAGCTTTGCCTACCTATTTATTGGTTTTATCTATGTTTTTAAACATTTTAAACTGTGCCCTCATCTACCTATGCTTATGGCAGTTAACTGTCGTTAGCTTACCTTTAAAATCCAATTTTGACACATCCTGCTGCTAGGGGAATGATAGAAAGAGCGAAAAAATATATGTCTGTTGCACAAAATGAATTTCATAGGGAAATAGACCCACGCCAGAGAGAGAGATCCAATCGTTGTCCAACCTCTGTTAAAGCGAATAACTGTCACTTTTCATGTCATACAGGGCATCTAGACTAGACTATTATTTCTCAGAGCTGTTTTGTCATTTTAAATGTACAGGGTGTTCCAAGGAACAATCCCACCCTCCTTAACTTTTAAGTTTTTTAGATAAGTACAAAAAACTTTTACGACAAAAGTTGTAGCTTATTATAAACAGTTTTGATGAACTATACTATGAATATACAGGGCATTTCTGAAAAGCGGTGCAAACCAAACATACGTTTTTTTGATGGGAACACCCTTGTTTTTAGTTTTTTAAATCCACTCGTCCCTTTGGTTAAAGTGGTATAAAATTTTCTAACGTTATCTTTTACCGTTTTTGAAATATTTTATTTTAAAATATTATACTAAATATTTTCTAAAATTTATTTGTGGCGTAAACAGATCTATTGAATTTTAATTGGGTTTTTCGCCACCAAATTGGTTAAAAGACAACTTTTTCAAGTTGCCTGGAAAAATTAATAAATTCTTAACAGAAAATGAACTAAACTTTGAACTTGTAACTCAAAAAATATCTTCAACAAATCTGTCATTTCACTTTGACGTGACATGATCTTTGAGAAGGGAGGAAGATTTATTCTTCGATACCTCCGCAAACAAATTTGTTGAAGATATTTTTTGAGTTAAAAGTTCAAAGTTTAGTTCATTTACTGTTAAGAATTTAGTAATTTTCCAGGCAACCTGAAAAAGTTGTCTTTTAACCAGTTTGGTGGCGAAAAACCCAATTAAAATTCAATGGATTATACTAAATATATTTAACTTTGAGTTGTGGATTGCGTAATGAAGATAGACAGTCCATGCAATGTGCAATACTTAAATAACAAGAATAAATAAGCCAAGGTAAAGTCCTATTAAAATTCTACATCGTTGGAAGCTATTTGAGATGTTACTGAAATTCTGAAAATAAAAATATAACTGAATTCAGTAATATCTAAAATGACACCTAATATTTTGCAATTGGTTACATCAAACATTTTTTGTTATTACATTGACTGTGTATCACGCGATCCACGAGTTATATAGATTTAGTATAGAATTTGAAAATTAAATATTTCAAAAACGGTAAAAGATAATAATAATAATAATAATGTTTTTTTTTGCATATTTACAAGAAATAAGGAACAATAATATACTTTAAATAAACATACAAAATCTCACAGAAGCAGTATGGAACTGTTTGTGCGTGAGTGAAATAATTTACATCAAAACATATTCATAAGAAAATCCAAACAAAAAAAAACAGGTAGACAAAGTGAAACAATAAAACAATGTGCAACATTAAAATTATACAGTGCCTCAAGGTTAAACGTCATGTTTTGGGTAAGTATTAGTCTAAATATGTAAGTATTAGAGTCAATATTGGTAGTTGAGGTTTAAATATTGATTTATAAGTTTGTCAAACAATGACCTTTCCATACTACGAATCCAGATTTTTAGTTTATATTTAAATGCTTTTATATGTCTATAAGTCTTCAGCTCCAGAGGCAACAAGTTATACAACTTTGAACTCAGATAAGTAAAGCTTCTCTGAATAGCCGCTTTTTTACATTTTGGTACTTGGACATTATTGTTTTTATTTCTGGTGGGATAAGGATGATCTACATGTTGAAGATTGATTTTATTTTGGTGAGTATAGATTATTATTTTTTGACAGTACAGCTGACGCATATTAAATACACCACTACAATTAAATATTTCATCACTTGGAAAGGTAAGTTGTTTCTGACACATAATTTTCAATATCCACTTCTGACATTTTTAATTTATCTAAATATACATCCCTAACCCCTCCCCAGCCAAGGATAGCATACGTCAGCTGCGACTGTACAAGTGAATAGTACAGAGTCTTTAGGTAAGTTTCACTTAAAAATTTGCTTAGGTACCTGAATCTACCCATTAGTCCCCTAATTTTGCGTGCCAAATTTGCAACATGCAGATCCCATCTTAAGTGTCTATCTATTATAATTCCTAAATATTTTACAGACTCAGCTTGAGGTATTTTTGTACTCTTGTTTATATTGAGATTTCCCATTTTTGGCAAATTATTTGCATACGAGGTGAAGCATAGATAATTAGTCTTTTCTATATTTAAAGTTAATTTGTTGTATGCAAGCCATTTTTGAATCATTGAGAAATCTATTTCAGCCTTGCGTTTTAAATCTTTCCAGTCGTTTGCTTCGTAAACTATAGCTGTATCATCAGCGAAACTAAGTACGGTTCCAGCGCAATCTAAATTAAGTAGGCTATTAATATATAAGGTGAACAGTAGTGGCCCTAGAACCGTGCCCTGCGGGACGCAAAAGGTAACTTCTTTCATCTCGCTGTAGCATTGGTCAATATAAACTTGTTGTTGGCGATCTGTCAAGTAACTCTTCAACAAACTATAAATGTTTCCCCTCAGACCGCAGTTGCTCAATTTAGATAACAATCCTTTGTGGCATACGGTGTCAAAGGCCTTTGAGAGGTCTACGAAGATGCTCATTGCTGGTTTCCTATTATCAACTGCATCATTTATTTTCGATGTTAAAAAGCATACAGCATCCTCTGTTGATCGACCCTCTCTAAAGCCATATTGGCGTTCCGATAAAATGTTGTGTTTGCTAAGGAATCTAACAATTCTATTCTTTAATAATTTCTCTATGATTTTTGAGATCGTAGATATTAATGATATTGGTCGGTAATTTGTAATCTCAAATTTGTTTCCACTTTTATATATAGGTGTGATAAGTCCCGCTTTAAGTGACCTGGGGAAATAGCCTTCTTCAAAACATTTATTGACAATTATTTTAAGAGGTGTTGCAATAATATCTGAGATCTCTTTAAGTGTTTCTGATCTTAGGCCATTTATCCCAGGGGCTTTTTTGGATTTAAGGGACTTTATAACATTTATAATTTCATTTTCATTTACAGGATGTAGGTATATGCGTTGTTCTACTCTTGAAATGTTGTCCTCAAACTCTAAGGGTCTTACTATTTTGTCCGCATAATTCTTTCCCAAGTCGCTGAAAAACATATTAAACTCGTTAACAATTTCCATCTTATCATTGATGTCTTCCTTGTCTTTAGTAATTCTTTCAATATTTGTTTCAGACTTAGCTTTCCCACACAGTTTATTTACACATTTCCACAGACCCTTGGACGTTTCCCTGTTCTTATCTATTTGTTATAAAGTTTTAAACATACCGTTTTAACCGCAATGACAAGTAAAAACATATGGGGGTGTTCCCATTAAAAAGGGGAATATTTAGTTTACTCCTGTTTTAAGAAACGCCCTGTGTATTTATAGTATGGGTCATAAAAAAACTGTTTACAAAAAACTTAAAGAGGAGGTGGGATTGTTCCTTGAGACACCCTGTATATTTAAAATGACAAACGACTCTGAGATATCAGAATAGTTGTTATAACTTATCAGAAAATTAGTTTCTCGTTTTTAGTTTTGGAATAATCTTAGGATTGCCTACTACAGCGAATTTATTTTTGGTGGGAGGCGATTTGGTTACACCACCAGATTTTTAGCAAGAAAAACCACCCACCGTAGCAGATTTGAGAAAAGTCAGGGGAGTACTATGGGCTAAAATATTCTCGAATTTTTTTTATATTAGAAGTCGATTTTATTACACGACCAGATTTTTACTATAAGTCACTTGCACTTGCAGCAATAGAAACAACATACCAAAGCAGTTTTAAAAAAATCCAACTTGAAAAAGTTGTCTTTTAACCAGTTTGGTGGCGAAAAACCCAATTAAAATTCAATGGATTATACTAAATCTATTTAACTTTGATTTGTGGATTGCGTAATGAAGATAGACAGTCCATGCAATGTGCAATAAATAACAAGAAGAAATAAGCCAAGGTAAAGTCATATTAAAATTCTACATCGTTGGAAGCTATTTGAGATGTTACTGAAATTCTGAAAATAAAATTATAACTGAATTCAGTAATATCTAAAATGACACCTAACATTTTGCAATTGGTTACATCAAACATTTTTTTGTTATTACATTGACTGTGTATCACGCGATCCACGAGTTATATAGATTTAGAATAGAATTTGAAAATTAAACATTTCAAAAACGGTAAAAGATAATGTTATAAAGTTTTAAACCTACAGTTTTAACCGTAACGATGAGTGATTTCAAGCAAGTAAAAACATATGGGGGTGTTCCCATTAAAAAGGGGAATATTTAGTTTACTCCTCTTTTAAGAAACGCCCTGTGTATTCATAGGATGGGTCATAAAAAACTGTTTACAATAAGCAACAACTTTTGTTTTAAAAAGTTTTTTCTATCTCAAAAACTTAAAGAGTTAAGGGGGTGGGATTGTTCCTTGAGACACCCTGTATATTTAAAATGACAAATTACTCTGAGGTATCAGAATAGTTGTTATAACTTATCAGAAAATTAGTTTCTCGTTTTTAGTTTTGGAAATAATTTTAGGATTGCCTACTACAGCAGATTTTAAATAATATGCATGCACTGACAATTTTAAAGTGGGATAACTAAAAAATGTTGATTTTTCGAAATTTGTTTATGGCGCATAATTTGCTTCAAATTGAACGACCATTGGGACGCAGCACTTTTCAAGGTCACTGCGAATGAAAAATGCCTTTAAACCGCAGCGCCATCTACAATTTGCAATAGAAACTTCAATTTGTGCCTACGAATAAAGTCTTCGACGAGCGCTACCTACCTTTTTTTACGGAACTAAAATATATCATTTCGTTGCTGAGATAGGAAGTCTTCGGTGAATCACGCTGTATATTGTATTGCATTATCGTCCAGTTCTGAGTTATCATCATCGGGCTCATCGAGAAGTTAGTATAAAAATTACCGAGAAAAACTTTGTAATGACGCCCTGTATGTTAAGTCTTACGTAATATTCGAATTCCTTGGAAAATTCTACACAAGTTTAGTTTTTGAACCATCAATTTATCTTTAAAATTACCGAGAATTTGTCTTTAAAATTACCGAGAAAATTTTTCCTAGCCGAAAAACGTGGTGCGCATGTACGTGTATATACAGGGTGAGTTTTTTTTCGATGCCCACTATGGGGATCTCGGAAACTAGCAGAGCTAGAACAGAGGTTAAATGGGGAAAGAATTGCAGTTTTGAATGCTCAATTTAATGCCCCTTTTGGATTTTTAAAAAAGTTCATGGCTCACTAGATATTTTGAAAAGAGTGATTTTTTTGCTATTTCATCAGATCTCTGTAGATCCGTTATTTCTGATTATACAGAAAAACTGAGGAGACAAAAATTGTAGATAATTTTGGACTTAATAAGATAATCTATCCAATTTTTTTTGTTGTTTGTATTTTTCGAGATATGACATAAACTTGTGTTTTTTAAAATGTAAATTATAGTTGGCTGTGGTCTTATTAAATTGGCCATTTTTTGAGCTTTACAAAGATATAATACTCGGCATAGTTATTATAAAAAATAAAGGAGCTATGGCTAATTTTCTGAACTTTTTTTTAATTTTCACATAGTCAGCCATGGAATATTTTCATAATATGTTTTATTTTATACATACTTAAAACTTTCAAATATTTTATTTTGAGCTGGTAACAAAATGTAACAAAATAAAACAAAAATTATCATGATGGAGCTCCACCACATAATTATTTGCCCATAAGAAATTACCTAGATCAGTTCTATCCAAATAGTTGGATAGGGAGAAATAGACCTATTTCCTGGCAGCCCCGATCCCCCGATTTGTCTGTTTTGGATTTCTTTTTGTGGGGAACTGTGCAAAATAAAGTATGAGACAATTGCTGAATTAAGAGCACCTGTTTTAGAAGCAATAGGGTAGTTTCCTCTAATCAAATTTTCAAATAAATTACACATAACTTGATTCATCAAGTCCTAAGATAGCTTTAACCATTTTTTATTTCCCGAATAAGTATCCACGAAGTTAGAATTTTCAAAATAAAATTTGAATTTATTTGAATTTGCGTTCGGGACCCGACCGCGTGTTGACGTCATAATAACGAGCCGAACATTTTCATTCGTTTTTTTATCATGTGGTACGGACTTGGACTGGAGAACTAATCTTATTATTTTGTGATTTGATATGTCACTAGTCAAATAATATCAGCTGGAGTTTTGTTTACATTTCAAAATTTGTAATTTTATCAAAGTTATTGAGGGGTTCCAAACGATTTTGAATTTTATATTTTATCAAAACCATTGTTTATCGCGTCGCCATAATAGTAAAGGACTAAATGAGGTATTAATTCATTTTTATACCTGACCTAAGTGTTCACAAATCAAGGATTAAAATAAGGTAAACAAGTAGGCAATGTAAATTTTTATCATTGCTCCTTTCTTATAATATAATTAAAAATTGTGCTTGTGTTTGAAATTGAGAGAGATAGTGTAATAAAATCTAATTAATTACAAATGCAAATCTTAACTTATGTACATGGTACAATCCTAAACCCTATAGTTTCAATTACAAAGAAAAATGAATAGGTACCATAAAATTGATATTGGTAGTAGGTAGTTCAATCCCCAGATAAAAGTGTTTGAGAGCAAAGTATAATTTAGTAAGCACTCTTTCTCAATTTGATTGTAGGTAGGTACCTAAAGAATATAAATAGGTAATCATTTAAATTCCAAGAAATACCTACCTACCTGATGCATTTATATAGGTATGAGAGTAGATAGTGTTTAATTTGCTTTCTGTTTCAGTGCGAAGAAGTTGACAGAGTAAAGTAATGGCTCCTCCTGTAGTGAATGTGGGTTTTGTTAAAGCAAGTTCAGACAATCTTCCGGAAATTGACATACCTATTTATGCTCTCACAATTTTTAAAGTGAGATGCCAAAGCGAAACAATCTCGCGAAAACCGCAAAGCTAGAAAGCTAGGTTATGTTTCGATACCCACAAAACATCAAGATTAGGTTAGGACGGCACCGTTATCGTGTTATCGTTACTAGTTTGATGCACCGTTGCCAGATCCCCTTTCGGACTTGTATTCAGAAGTAAATCCTGTACTCCAAAGACCGACTATTCTTCAACAAACATTGAGAAAGTATATTATATCTTTACGGTATATAGTGTTTTTTTTATAAAGTTAGGCGACAAATTCAGTTTTAAAAAGATGCAATATTTGCATAAATAATAATGGTGGATTGTTTGAACACCTTTTTTATTTTAAAAGGTGACCTTTTAATATAATAATTTGAATTTGAGTTTTTTAATTTTTGTTTTATTTTCTTACATTTTGTTACCAGCTAAAAACAAAATATTAGAAAGTTTGAAGTATGTCTAATTATAAAATAGAACGTAATTATGAAAATATTCCATGGCGTGTGAAAATTAAAAAAAAAATCAGAAAATTAGCCATAGCTCTTTTATTTTTTATAATAACTATGCCGAGTATTACATCTTTGGAAAGCTCAAAAAATGGCCGATTTGGTAAGGCACAGCCAACTATGATTTACATTTAAAAAACACAAGTTTATGTCATATCTCAAAAATCACAAACAACATAAAAAATTGGATAAGATTATCTCATTAAGCCCAAAATTATCTACAACTTTTGTCTCTACAGTTTTTCTGTATAATCAGAAATAACGGAGCTACAGAGATCTGATGAAATAGCAAAAAAATCACTCTTATCAAAAGGGCATTAGATTGAGCATTCAAAACTGCAATTCTTTCCCCATTTAACCTTTGTTCTATCTCTGCTAGTTTCCGAGATCCCCATAGTGGGCATCGAAAAAAACTCACCCTGTATATATATATATATATATATATACAGGGTGAGTTTCTTTCGATGCTATATATATATATATATATATATATATATATATATATATATATATATATATATATATATATATATATATTATCGATTATGATAAGCTAAGACAAACTTAAATCTGTAAAAACAAGAAGATTCTTATTTTAGTTAAGTAGGCAGTGTTATTTTTTTGTTTATAGCTGTACCTAACTCATAAAATATTAATTTTTTTGAAAGATTTCCCGAAAATACCATCAGCGAAACTCCTCTGAAATCCATTTCCGTTTTATTCAATTTATTCCATTGACTTCTCACCTAGGATGGCTCAGAACTTCGTTGATTTCATTTCTATGTTCGCAGAGCCATGTCACGTCTTCATTTATATTTAGGGGTAGGGCGGGATAGGTAAGAAGTAAATACTTCAGGGCTTTATTGAAGACTGATCTATTTTTGGTCACTTCCCTATGATGTGTCACCTGAGACTGGTGTGTTCATACACGTGATCGGTGTGCACTGTGCATACACCACAATAACTTCAAAATTTCAATTCATGGAGCACTTATTTTGTAGGATCCTTATTACAATTGCACTCATTAAAAAAAGTAGGTGTTGAAAAACAATTCTTTCGCATTATTTCATAGTTGTTCTTACAAAAATTCAAGAATATAGTTTAAACAAAACATTCCAGAAAAACTCACTTTACAATAGTAGACCAAATATATTAGACTATAATTATAGAAGTTTTAGTGAAGTGGCCCAAATTTTTAATGAGTATCATCCAAACCAGGGACTCTTTAAAATAAGGGGACCCAGCATTTCACAGTCTATTTCATAGGAAAAGTGAAGCCTTGAGGGGAAGTTTGTTTTCTGTAGACTCCTAGGAGACCACAAGGGGGCTGGCACGGGGCTGGTACAAGGTTATGTTATATGTCAGTGTGTTCAACTGCCATCTGGTTTTATGTGATAAGACAGGGCCATAGATTCTAAAGGAGGCAAAAATTTTCCATCATAATTCACAATTTTTAAGTTTTCTAACTTCCAGATACTCAGATGTGACAATTGAAGAATTTCAACTATACAATAAATTTGTTTCATTTGACAGTTGCCATATTATTCTGTATTTGTAGACACAACATTGTCAAGTCTAATTTTTAGAAATCATGGGAACCATTATTAATTTTTACTAACAATCAAAGTACCTGTTTTATTCATAGATTCTCCAATACTGATACCATTAGAATGAGGAAAGAATAGGCCTCACTTTGGAAAGTATAATGCTTGGTCCCCTTACATTAAAGTCCCTGATCGAAACAAATTATATCGCTCAGTTGTTGACGCTCTGAGAGTAACTTTTATTTCACAGCACCCTAGATCATACCACAAATTTAAATTATTCACGTTTTCAAAGTTTGGCACCACACAGAAAAATAATGAATGGATATTTTTTGCCATAATAATTTCTACATGACTTTTGAGGGATGCCAAATAATCCTATGGTAATATTTTTTCGATTAAAAAATGACTAAGATAGTTTTGGAAAAATACACCCCTTTCAAAAAATCACAGGTCATGCTTTCATGGCAATGCCAAACCAATACTTCGCAAACAATGACCCTTTATGCAGGAACACATCTATAAAAAAAATTGTCACATTCAATTCCCACAGCCTACTGAAATTTTTAGGGGTGTTAACAAGAAAAACCAGACACATGGTAGTTTGCCATGACCATAGTGAATTTATAATTTATCAGTTCTGACAGTCCATTGTTACTGTTTACTTAATAAATTCCTAAAATTAACTACCACATGAAATTAAGAATTTCGTGGAAAAAATTATGCACTCACATTTAGTGGCTATTAAGATACTCATATTCATTATGACATTCGCTTATGGCTCGTATCATAATTCTCATAAAATTGAAATCACCAAGAAATAAAAAAATTGCTATTATACTTAGAAATATTTTAGTTCCGCTGGTTTAAGCGTGCTTCTAGTACAGCTGTTGCCGACGGTCACCAACCCTCTCGACATCCAGCAATGCAGGGCTAGCGTGCCGCTCACACCAGTTTTCTACCGGCCACTAAGCAGAAGGGGTCATAGCATCTCACACCTCTGAATTCCTGTCTTCATTGGGTAAATTTTTTTTGGTTTTCAACCTCGAAGTCGAAGTCCTCACAAGCCACATCACAATCAGTTATCAGACAGTAAAACTTAAACCACTACAAAGAATACTCCAAATCCGTAAACATTTGCTAGAATTGACGATTCGTCATTAGATTTTATTATAAATTTGTGTATATAGCACAATGGTGCTCCACCCCACTGTACAATAGTATGAGAGTGACTAGATGAAAATGTTCATGATCAATGAATCGAACAAGGAGGTCCTGTTGCTTGGTCACCGACATCACCGGACTTCAATCCATGTGATTTTTTCTTGTGGAGTCACATGAAACAAATTATTTATTCAACTCCTGCAAATCATTATTTAGAAAAGCTACTAGCTCATGTATAAAATGCAAATGAAATTCTATGACTCGAAGAGTGGAAGTTTATATTAGGAATGAAGGATAATATTTAGAACTTCTGTGAAAAAGTGGAGTGCTGAAAAGAAATTAGTGAAGTGGTAAATGCAATTATTAGTAGGTTATGGCGAGTGCTTCATTGCTAGGTGAGTCTTAATATTATTTTTCTTTATACTGGACGATAGAGCTACAGGTGAACACACGCTTAAAAAATAAAAAAACAGCTGCTATACCTCATAGGTAGTGTGGAAATTTGCAGTTTTTTTACTGAAATTTGTTCAAAGAATTATCTGATGGTTTGGCAACGCTGTAGCAGAGAGCGAGCTCACGACCAAGAGCTCTCAAACTGTCTCTAAAATTCTGAACAATTTTTGAAAGATTATAACAACTGTAACACCCTGTATACTACAGTAGAGTCGTTTCGAGTCAAGCATCTTCCATAAAATGTTATGTTTTAAGAGATGTTAATATATTTTTGTAAACCTTTATTTAGTATGTACAGGGTGTACAAATAAGCGAGGACAACTACTGTATCTCAGAAACCACTGGCCTGACAACTTTGGGCAAAAAATATTTATAATAGAAGGGGTTATGAGATATCTGGAAATTATTTTTAAGTTCGTAAGTCGGCTGCTAGGAGACGTATTCACTACAACATATTAGAAAAAATGCATTTTTTTTTTCAAAAAGACAACCGATAAAGGCAAATGAAAAATAATTTTTTTGGACTCTCCAGAAAATATACGAACAATTTTCGTCTAAGATTTTTTGCTCTAGCTCTTTAAATAGTGCTGCAACGGGCGGGCAAAGATTGATATGAAAAACTGCTTATAATAATTCCGGTTTGGGCAAACTTGGGCTTATTTACAGAGCTTTCATTGTTCTATCAAATGAATGCCCGATAAGGCCATTTTGAATTTCGTGACTACCACTAGAAGGCGCTATTTTACGTCTAAACTTATTTTCGCATTTATCTAAAAAAATTTAAATTGAACGGTATGTTTTTTAAATGCAGTTAAAAAGAGGAGAAAAGTTGGAGAAAAATTGCGAAAACCGCAAGTTAATATCTTTTTTAGAACCAAAAATGTAAATAAATCAATTTAAAAATGCAGTCCCTCTTGAGTTAAACAAAAAAATTTACCGCAAAAATCAAATAGACTTAGGTAGGAAGAATTTTTTATTTCAAACAACAAAACTATGTGTTAATTTCGCAAGTGTTCAAATTGTCGTCCATTATTGTCATTTTATAATTATTGAAGTCTTTGCCTAGTTGACAAAGCTGCAGCTTCAACTTTTACAGTTGAAATACTTCTAATGGCAACTACTATTCTATTAATCGTATTCGCTCTGGTCGTTTGTCCCATTTGAAAAACTTGGTCTTTTATTCTCCCCCATAGATAAAAATCTAAACAAGTTAAATCCGATGATCTAACAGGCCATGGAAAAATGCTTCCCTTTCCTAGACCTACCAGGCAGTGGCAGCGATAAGGTTCCCCCCCCCCCCCCCCCGCCAAATTTTGCCAGGTCATGCATACATGTGGTAATAAAATCTGGAAGTACCAAAATTTTGTCTAAGTTGCTAAATTATAAGAAAAAACAGAATACAGTGAAATCTCTCATAACCGGACACTCACGGTTCCGTTGGATTTGTCCGCTTATTAGAGGTGTCCACCTAATAGAGTGCATAGAAAAACAACAAAATGAAATCAAATACAAAAAACATGTCCGTTTAAAGGAGGTGTCCGCTTAATAGAGGTGTCCGCAAGGAGAGGTTTCACTGTATATAGATTTGAAGAGAAAAACTCAGATATATAGATTTTATTTTAAGTTTTTCTACCTACCTTGGGAGTATAAGTATAATAAAAGAAAGAGTGTTTTTTTAAATTAACAATATTCTATTCCGCCAAGCTTTATTTTGCCACTCCGAATAATACAAATACCTACCCGTATCTACTAATTACCTTAAATATAAAATCTTACAATTGCTAAAATTTGTCTGGTGCTAGTAAAAAACATCACGTAACATCGCAGAATTAATATATTGGTTGTGTAAAAATTTAAAATTCCACTATTTGTCCTAATAATACACTAATTTTCAAGCAAAAACATAGCTACCAACCCAGGGACAGGCGGCATACTAAACCTCCTAATCTCAAAACGGCCCGTAACTTGGATGAAAAAATAAATCAAAAATTTGCTTTTAAGAAATAGCTCTTTTGCCAGTGTTGTATGAAGTATACATTAGGTAATTTCAGAAAAATTTATATAAATAAAGATGTGAGAGAATTGATGCCATCTGCTACAAACACACAACCGGCTGGAAAAAGCTGTAAAAATTGGTCAAAATATGCAGTGAAGATAAAAAAACATGTTGCATAATAGGTTAATACAAAAAAGCACAAATCTTAATTCACAGTAACAGAGTGTACAAAAGTACTCAACAATAGAAGTGAATATTTTTCATAATAATTACATCTATACCAGTTTAAAAGATAATCTAAAGAAACATAAAATAAAATGCACAAAATTTGACAAAAAAATGCATTTTGTTGCGCACGGCGGGCTCTGTGGGCACCTAAATATTCGGGCACACTTGCGGCAAAATGTGCCGGGCAACCATCATGCTGAAAGAACATCTCTTCTGGTTGCTAAATAAATATTTTCCAGCAGGACTGGCAGTTCATTTTGCGAAAAATTTAAATATATCTCGCCGTTAAGATTACCATAAAAAATAAAGGTACCTATAATTTGTCCACCAATATACCACACCAAACATTCACACTCCATTTGATTATTTTGCGAATAATAATGCATGTTGTGCAAATTTACGCCACCATCGCTAATAAATCTGGACTCATTTGTCTATAAAATTTTTGATAATGTGATGCCTTGATCTAACATCTGGAATAGCCAGCTACAATAATCTAATCTGTTGACATATTCCTGAGCAGTTAATGCCTGGTGTAGCACAACATGGTATGGGTGCAACCTAAAAATTATAAAATATAAAATGTGATTGCAAGAATAAATTAATATAAATAAACTTACCTATGCGATTTTAGAATATTCTGAACTGTGCCTTGTGTTATTCCTAACTCCTTAGGTAAGCTCAATATACTTATGTGTGGGTTATTTTGGATTGAAGCCAAAAAGATTTATTATAATAGTTTGAGCACAACCTTTCCTTTTTCTTTGAAGTTTAGGGCGACGAATACTACCAGTAGTGCGTAATCGTCAAGCTAATTGAGTAAAAACCGTTTTTCCGTATCTGTGCCTTTCAGGGAATCTTTGAACGTATACCCTGCAGCAACATTTGAATCCTGCATACATTCAAAATTGACAGCAAGCATATCATAAGCTTCCTCATTTGAAATAGGTATTGCCACAGAATAAATAGCTTCACAACAGAAGCGTCCATAAAGACATGTGTCAAAAATAAGCGAGCCTCCATTTCAATTTACAGAAAAATAACCAATACCTTATACATAAATTTGGTCCTAATACAATCTCTTTGCAATGTGGATTAATGTAAAATCAAATAAAATGCACAATGTTTATCCCTTTAGAAGATATTTGGCGTCAAAGCGAGCATCCTTTTGACACATGTCTTTATGGACGCTTCTGTTGTGAAGCTATTTATTCTGTGGTATTGCTAACTTCAAACGAATCACAGAGACAAGAGGCAACACTCAATATAACTTTTGACATAGCACAATAGTTATGTTTTTGTTTAAAGCCTACTTAGTTTTTTCAACTAATTTGTTTATTTAGGTAAGTTAAAATGAAAACTTCGAGGACTTACAATATTATGTATACCAATACTTAAAAAAATAACATTTTGCACTCGGAATTTTGTTGTTTAAAATAAAAATTCCTTTGATTCTTTGAAAAAGTTTATTTTATTTTTTCTGTATTTTTTTATTTAATCGAGAGTGGCCGCATTTTCAAATTGATTTATTTACATCTTCGGTTCTAAAAAGATATCAATTTGCGTCTGCGCCATTTTCTCAAAATTTTCTCCTCTTTTTAACTGCATTTAAAAAACCATACGGTTCCATTTAAATTTTTTAAAATAAATGCGAAAATAAGTTTAAACATAAAATAGTGTCCTCTAGTGTAGTTACCTAAAAACTACTAGGTTCGTTCCAAATTCCACTGAAACATTCAGAATTATGCTCCAGTACTACACAAACTAATGTTACGAAGTCAGGCCTAGCTGCGAGTAATACAACAAAAGTTTGTAATTTTTACTTTTATTTACTTCCCTGCCTTGTTATTCAGTGAACAAGCCACGAGGGAAAAACTGGGTTATCATATCAATCATGCTACACCTTTTCTAGGAGGTGAAGCAGAAAACGGTGATATTATTCAAATTAGGGGTGGCATAAAATAATAAACAACAATAATACTTACTGAAATTTAAATCAAGCACGCTTTTATGGGGGGGTTGCCCTGGCTAACTCACACGGCGAGTGGTGTGGGTTAAAAAGGAATTATTCATAATCATAAGAAAGCGCCACCCGTTTTCCGTAAACCCCCAGAACAGAGAAAGCAATGCCTTAGTTGATATTAAAAAAAAACGGGAAATTAACAATGCCAATAAGTACTATATTTGATCAAAAATAAAGACAGGAAAAATCACAGTTAATTTCAGGAAATCACAGTTAGTTCTAGGTCGGCGAATAGCCTCATCCCTGCTTGAGTGTATCACATTAAATAGTAAGGATGATAATTTATTATTAAATTAAATATTTAAAGCTTAATCGATTATGAGAAAAAGGACAACTTATTAATTTTGGCACCTGGTATAACGTTATATTCGGTTTACACGTGATAGGCACCTGTATTGAGGACGTTTGAAAGTACTATTAAGTATTGTGTTGGACTTTGATAAAGCAATTTGCAAATAAATCGGAATGGACTTGCCGGTTTGGTGATGGAGCACAAGATGGCCGCCAATGACGTCAAGTTATGACGTACTTATACAGGTGGCGAGGTACACGGCCTGTGACGAGTACGGGGCGGGTGGTGACGTATTTCCAGGAGTCTATTTCCCTTGGTGAGATTTATCGTTGCCAAATATGGAAGTGCGATCGAGCGAGCGATCGAGCGAACACTCGAGCGAGCGATCGAGCGTGCCCGTGAGCTAGTGAGCCCGCGAGCTAGTGAGTCAGTGAGCTAGTGAGCCAGTGAGCTAGTGAGCCAGCGAGCCAGTGAGCTGGTGAGCCAGCGAGCTAGTGAGCCAGTGAGCTAGTGAGGCCTAAAAGCCAAAACATAAAATGTACTAAGCGAAAACATGATTATTAACTTGACGGGTTTAATATTTTCCCTGAATTTTACTCACCGGAGTTGGTGTGTGGCCTCGTGGTTGGGAGGTTGGGAAAATCCAGAAAATATCAGTTTTAAACGAACATTCCTCAATTCAAATTGACAACAATCGTCTATACGATATTACGAAACGGTATGGAGGAACTTCTAACTGACTTTCTTGAAAAATCGGCAAAATCGCCTTACGTTTGATTGTTGGATCTTTACACCACAAACGTTAAATTTAAAATGAACCGTCGTTCCGTTTTTCTTTCAAAAAAAGGAAGGGGGCCATTCCAACCAATCAGAGGTCTTATAAATTGAAAGGCTTAGTAAATTTTATGCTTGAAGGGTACCACGGTTGGCACTTTAAGTTTTCACAGAACCACGTCAAACGAATGTCAGCCAAACGCCAGCGCTCGAATTTCCTAACCAAAGCGGGGCGACATAAACAATTTAGTAGTATCTAATCATCACAAGTGGCCTTATAAAAGTGTGGGATGAAATGATTTATATGAAGGTAAAGTAATAAATATGATAATATTTAAGTAGAAGTGTTGACTGCTATTTTATTTCTCAGACGACCGTAATATAAGCCACGCGAGGTTCAAAATTACATAACGCTACTAGCACAGTCGTAAGCTCGACCTAACAACTAAATTTCCTGCACTATCGACAAGGCATGGTCAGCGGTTGCGTAATAAGGAGAATGCTTAATACCGGTGACATCGCAAGTAGTGGGTATAAACAAAGACAGCCAGCACAAGGTTTCTAAAAAAAAGAAGCAATACGAGGGGGGTGCCAGAATTTCTAGGACGCCCCTGGTGACTGGAGGATAAATCTAAACCATAAAGGTAATTAAGTTAACAACTAAACTTATAATTGATTAATCTTAAAATGTGTTGTTTATTTTCAGGTGTATGTGTGGTAGCCTATAGCTGGAATGGGTACCAGATACGATATAGTACGACTTTCATACGTTAAGGCGGTGGAACTAATAAAAGACAATTTATTGTATTAAATCTTTGTTTCTTTGGAGGCTACCTTTTTTTTGAGAAATATTTGAAATACTAGTAGAATGCTAATAATATTTAGACTATCGTGAGAATAAATGAAGCCAATATCGTTTTATCTTGAAGCATTTTGGCGTAATATAAAAAATACCCGTAACAACACCCCCCTAAGTCACCAAAAGTTTCCATGAAACTTTCTTACGCAACTTCTGACACCCAAGACAACATGACAAAAAAAAAGGTTCATTTAGGCAAGTGTAGCTGGCTCTAAAAATAACTCATTCAAGATTGTAAATTGTCTGGTGGATGTGCTTTGAGATCCTTAGCATGCCAAACCCCTAGGTTCCGTCCAGTCGAGTCTTTTAACTCATAGGTCCAAGGGGACACAACTCTCGTAATCTCAAAAGGACCCGAGAACTTTGGAGCTAACTTAGATGTAAAATTTTTAGTAGCATCGGATAACTGATAGTTACGCTTCCAGACTTGCTGTCCGATAGTAGGACTATCGACTCTTCGTCTTAAATTATACGTAACCTGTGACTTTTTATGGGCTTTAAGGAGCCTAGAATTTACATCAGCAAATACTTTTCTCAAAGCATTTGATCTATCCACCGGATCGACAGACAAATTCAAACCATCGGTAACATTAGCTAGATCATCATCTGGAGTAAACCGAACTTCACGTCCGAAATTGATGAAGTTTGGCGTAAGATTGGTGACTTCGTGCTTGGCAGAACGAATAGCCGCGCCGACTTTTCCCAAATAACTATCCCACTTTCTGTGTTCATCCTTGACGTAGCTGGATAAGATCGTTTTTAACACGCGGTGTACGCGCTCAACCGGATTGGCCTGTGGGTGATAATTCGCAGTGTAGTGGATAGTGACGTTATATTTTTCCATAAGATTTTGAAATAATTTGCTGCGGAACTGTACACCGTTATCGGCGATAACTTTTTCTGGTGCGCCATAAATTAATATTACGTGATCTTCAAGCCAATGAACAATACCTTGAGCCGTAGCAGACCTGAGGGGGAAGAAGAGAACTTATTTACTGAAACAATCCAATACAGAGAGAATATATGCGTAGCCCTGAGACGATCTAGGAAGTGGACCAACCAAATCAACACTGATTATTTGCCAAGGTTTAGAAGAGGTAGGCTGAAGACTTCTCATCTGACCCACGGGAGCCTGTTGTTGAGGTTTCGTAGAGAGGCAAACCCTGCAACTCCTAATATATTTGGCGACGTCCTTTCACATATTAGGCCAATAATATTTTTGTGCGATACGCGAGAAAGTCTTATAAACCCCCTAAGTGGCCCGAGGTGGGAGGGGTCATGATTTTCTCTTATAATAGCCGAACGGTTTTCTCGCGGTACGACCAACACCCAGGAATCCGCTACGCTAGTAAGATCAGGATAAGGAACTTTGATGCATTTCAAAAGTTTCCCATTCTCGGATCGCCATTGAGGGAATTTAGAGGGATTTTGATTAACTCTTTGGAGCATTTGGACATACCAAGAATCTTTCGGCTCAAAGTCGGTAGTGATCTCAACAGAGTCGACTACAGGGACACTCCTAAACAGGGCGTCTGGCACTACATTCTCACACCCTTTCCTATGCACAATATCAAAATCATACTGTTGTAATCTAATGGCCCATCTCGCAATTCTGCCTACCGGATCCTTTATAGAATTAAGCCATTTCAGGGAATAGTGATCAGTAACTACTGTAAACCTGCTTCCCTCAAGATATGGACATAATTTCTCAATTGCAAACAATACAGCTATACATTCTTTCTCTGTAGTACTGAACTTTCTTTCATTTTTATTTAAAGAGCGGTTAGAGGGGAAACCAAAGAAGAAAAATTGGGCACGAAACGTCTGTACCAAGATGCTAGTCCCACCACGCGGCGAACATCCTTAACATTTTTTGGTGGCGGTATTTTTAAAATAGCTTCGACTTTTTCAGAATCAACTAAAAGTCCAGACGCATTAACGACATATCCTAAATACTTTAATTCCGGTTTACATAAAACACATTTGTCGCGATTCAAGGTTAATTCAGCATTAATAATTCGAGTCATAACTTGGCGCAAAACTTCGATGTGTTTTTCGAAAGTTGAGGTGCATATAATGACATCGTCGAGGTATACGAATACGTAAGGTTCCAAATCCACGCCTACAACTTGATCAATCAATCGTTGCCATACTGCTGGCGCGTTGGTGAGTCCAAAGGGCATCCTTTTGAACTGGAAAAGTCCTCTGGTGGGGACCGTGAAAGCAGTTAAAGGTTTAGATTTTTCATCTATCGGAATCTGCCAATATGCGGATTTAATGTCGAGTGTGCTTAGATATTTTGCATCGCGAAGTTTATCCAATGTGGCGCTTACATACGGTATGGGGTATGCGTCCGGTACAGTTACCTTATTAAGAGCTCTATAGTCAACGCAGAATCTCCACCCTCCGGGAAACCATTCATTATTGTTGGTTATGTAAACTTCCTATTTGTTCTTCCACCCACAATATTCGACATATAGCGACTTAATGCAAGTATCGAACATGGAAATTCTAACCTACAATGTCAAAGCCAGAATATGAAACACAGAAAGATTTTTAGTACCTGTAATAATTATAAATAATAAATGATGTTTAGTGGCATATCAGGTAAAGGATATCAATTGAAAAAAATGCACTCCAGCCGGGACTTGAATAGCTGTAGAAGACGCCGAAGTCTTCTACATCTCACCGCTACTAACTATATATCAATTGGAATAAATAACACCTAGCCGATGGAACCCATATCTCCGGTAGCTTAGTTGGTTAAAGTGCCTACGGCCACAGTAGGACTCCCGGGTTCAAGTCCCGGCTGGAGTGCATTTTTTTCAATTGATATCCTTTACCTGATATGCCACTAAACATCATTTATTATTTATAATTATTACAGGTACTAAAAATCTTTCTGTGATTTAGATGGTTCCACTATTCCGTTAGACAACATTTCCTCAAGCTCGATATTCACCTCCCTTTGTAACGCGGGGGAAAGGGGATAGTAACGTTGCTTTATGGGAGACGAATCGGTTTTGATTTCCAATTCAACAAGAGAAGTGCAACCCAACTTAACACCCATCTGAGAAAATGCACCCGATACGACCGAATCCAGCAGAGCTCTCTGCTCCGCCGTCAATGTGTCTAAGGACTGAATAGCGTCTATTCGAGGGGGTACAAAACGTTTATCTCGAAAGTACCATTCACCAGAGTATAAGTCTGGAATAATACCCATTCTTAACCAAAAGTCGATTCCCAGGATCAAAGTGTGCGGGAGGTCAGGAACAACTAGTGTCTCAATTACAACAACTCTATCACGAAGCTGGTAGGGAATTAGCACAACTCCTATTCCCGTGCAGCGCTGACCATTAGCCACAATGCAACCAGCTTGAACCCTCGAATTGAGTGCACAAGAGGACCTTAGAATCTCCCATCCTCGCGCTCCCAAAACAGTTCTAGAACAACCACTATCCAGTAGACCGAGAAGTTGCTTACCCAACACGCCAACTTCCAAATACGGACGGTCATCTCCCTTGGCATGAGCCAGAATAAAGTCCAACAATACCAAGCTTCGAATGGGAGCCGAGGAATATTTGGCGGATCGCGGGGAGACAGTCGGCTTAGTGCCTCCCCGTTGCAGGGTTTTTTGAACACAACGGACACGTGACCGAGGTAACATCATCACGACCGCAGCGAAAACAAAATTTGCGCCTCAGTTGAGTGCATTGGCAGAAACGGTGACCGGTAGCCTTACAGTTCCAGCACATACCACGATCAATCGAAACAGCATCAACCCCAGAACCTCTGACAGCCGATAGTCCACCATCACGCACATCTGGATTGACCGCACGAGCTGTCTCCAAAGCACAGACGTAAGATGTTGTAGGTCGGTGGTATGCTAATGACGGCTCTAACAACTGTCGATAATTTGTGGGTGGCGGAGCAAATCGCTGTATACGAGCTTCCGTTTCTTCTACCGCGCGACTGAGACAAATTAACTCGGAAAGATTGGTGATATGGTGGGTAGCCAGCCGATTCTGAATATATGGCAGCAGGTTACGACAGATGATGTGAAGTCGAGTATTCTCCAATGGAACCTCAGCAAGCTTGCGAAATAGATTCTCCATTGCAGCAACATAATTAACAATCCTCTCCTGCGATCCTTGAGTTCGCCTTCGGATTTCGTCCCACAAACCGTACTCATAGTCAAAGGGCTGAAAGGCATTTTTCAACTGACAAACAAAATCATCCCAATTCTGAAATGAAGCGGTGCGAAACCAGACAAGAGCATCCCTGGTCAACAACTCCGGGACTGAACGAAGCAGCTGCTCCTTGGAAATTCCACGTGACACTCGAATTTCCTCCACCCGAACAAGAAAGTCGTTCACACTTGACTGACCATCAAACTTCAAGTTCCACCTACTGACGTCGATAAACTTTAGTGACTCCGGACTACCAAAACCAGCAGAACCGCCCCGTAAGGGTGAAAACTGGAAATTATCCAACCGGTCTGCCAAGTCAACATACGGATCTGAATGCGAAAAACTAGGTTGGGTGGGAATAGCGGAGTTTCTCTCAGCAAGATGTGAACAAGAGCTATCCGCACGTCGACATGTACCACTGTCAAAAGAGCCACTCGGAACTGATGATATAGGGCAACTATTAGTGTCGACCTGATTGGAAAATGTGACGCGATGAGAAGGGACAGAGGGGTCTCGAGACGAAATAGGGACAGAATGAGGAGTCTTCACCCCAACAAATTCGCTTCGAGACACCGATCCAGCACTCGGCCGAGAAACAGGACAAGAGCTCTGCAAATCCGGAACGACTGATGGTTGTCCAGATTCACCCTGGACACCTCCCCGAACGAAAGCTGCAGGATTAATTCGCACATTTGGACATGATCTCGCCAAAGGTTGAGGTGCCGCAGGAGGCTGCCCGTTGTCGTCATTACTACGAAATGCGCGTTCAGTTGGCCTAAGCGTCAAACCAAACAGAGACGGCCCAACTGCTCTGCGTTGAGCCGTATGACGGTCCGCGTCATCCTGATTGTCAAGTTCTATTCGGGAAGATGTTATTGGAGGATTGATTATATTATCCTCATTTAGCGTCATGGTCAGCTCCCGGACCTTCACCCTCCACTGCCACAGCTCCCTCGCGAACCCTCCAGACAGACGATGGTGGTTGCCAAGTATTCTGACTAATGTTATTATACACGACTTGAAGTTCACCTATAAGCTGAAAGCAGCGAGTTAAAAGGTCACGCCTAAGGGCCGCATCGGCTTCCAATTGACAACTTATTCTTTGCAGACGCAAATGTATATGCAACAGGCGCGAGTGAATTCTTCTCCGCTCATTTTCCCGATTACAAAACCCTTTTTTCCTGAACGGTACCCGTAATTGGCAAACCCCGGATCTGCAGCTCATAGCTCAGTTCCTCTCCCAGCAAACAATTTATCTCCATGGTAACTAACAAAATATTTCAAACAGGATCGCAGCAAAGCACTAAGCACAAAACCCCACTCTTACTAATTAATAAAAATGAGAAAAAAAGCAACCTTTGTACCACCTGTTTAAACGTTGGTTAGCAAAATTCTAGAAGCTATCGTTCTAATCTATAAATTTATTTAAAGCTAGAGTTAATGAAATATATCTACATTATTTTTTTGTTAGATAAGGGAATGTAACCGCAAAATATCTACCCAGTACCTCTATCTAAATTACTTTCTTAAATAAAAAAGGAACAATTACTTAGCTACACCAGTAACAGTCTCATTCCCTGATCAACTACCTAATATTAACAACATTAATTAGTTAACTGTTAGTATGAAATTCAAAAAACTTTTAATTTCAATAAGTAAGCAAAGCCAACTTAAATTCGAATCACCCCGTATGTGCCTTCACTGGATTTCTAATCTCAATTTCAACCGGATAGCGCAAAAAAACAACATCAATTAAATCCAGGTAGGTAGGTACAGACAAAACGCGCGCCGCAAACCTTGTCGATATAAAAAGAGACACCGACTATGTTCAAAAAAAATAGCAGCAATGGACCTAGAAAAAGTTATCCTAACACTAATTCAACAAACCATCAATATACACATTAAAATATTATTAAAAAGATCCAACTATCATCACAAATGTGTAGTTATTTAAAAAAAATACGAGATACGCTATTTCTTTTAAAATTTGACCAAAAACAGGAACGAAAAACAAAATTACAACAATTACGAAATGCGTACCTATCTTTTTAAACCTCCATATTGGAATTAAACAATTCACACATCAATTTGGCAACATTAAAAAAAGATACTATTAATATTCTGTTAAGTTTCAAAAATAAACACGTGCTGGCATATACGTCAGCAAAATATTTTGACAAAAAAAATATATCCTTACGGTTCTTCCCTGTCCAACTATGTTACACAACTCAAGCAAGAGAGGCTATACGCTTTATTCAAAAGTCTTAGAGACAAAATAAAGAATGACTGAATATTCCAAAGAATGGGAAATTTACAATGAAAATTAAAAGAAAATGAACACCCAGTGCAAATAAAACTTACACACGTTGGGCGCCAAATTTCTGCTACACCTTTTCTAGGAGGTGAAGCAGAAAACGGTGATATTATTCAAATTAGGGGTGGCATAAAATAATAAACAACAATAATACTTACTGAAATTTAAATCAAGCACGCTTTTATGGGGGTTGCCCTGGCTAACTCACACGGCGAGTGGTGTGGTTTAAAAAGGAATTATTCATAATCATAAGAAAGCGCCACCCGTTTTACGTAAACCCCCAGAACAGAGAAAGCAATGCCTTAGTTGATATTAAAAAAAACGGGAAATTAACAATGCCAATAAGTACTATATTTGATCAAAAATAAAGACAGGAAAAATCACAGTTAATTTCAGGAAATCACAGTTAGTTCTAGGTCGGCGAATAGCCTCATCCCTGCTTGAGTGTATCACATTAAATAGTAAGGATGATAATTTATTATTAAATTAAATATTTAAAGCTTAATCGATTATGAGAAAAAGGACAACTTATTAATTTTGGCACCTGGTATAACGTTATATTCGGTTTACACGTGATAGACACCTGTATTGAGGACGTTTGAAAGTACTATTAAGTATTGTGTTGGACTTTGATAAAGCAATTTGCAAATAAATCGGAATGGACTTGCCGGTTTGGTGATGGAGCACAAGATGGCCGCCAATGACGTCAAGTTATGACGTACTTGTACAGGTGGCGAGGTACACGGCCTGTGACGAGTACGGGGCGGGTGGTGACCTATTTCCAGGAGTCTATTTCCCTTGGTGAGATTTATCGTTGCCAAATATGGAAGTGCGATCGAGCGAGCGATCGAGCGAACACTCGAGCGAGCGATCGAGCGTGCCCGTGAGCCAGTGAGCCAGTGAGCTAGTGAGTCCGCGAGCTAGTGAGCCCGCGAGCTAGTGAGCCCGCGAGCTAGTGAGCCAGTGAGCTAGTGAGCCAGCGAGCTAGTGAGCCAGTGAGCTAGTGAGCCAGCGAGCTAGTGAGCCAGTGAGCTAGTGAGCTAGTGAGGCCTAAAAGCCAAAACATAAAATGTACTAAGCGAAAACATGATTATTAACTTGACGGGTTTAATATTTTCCCTGAATTTTACTCACCGGAGTTGGTGTGTGGCCTCGTGGTTGGGAGGTTGGGAAAATCCAGAAAATATCAGTTTTAAACGAACATTCCTCAATTCAAATTGACTTCTAACTGACTTTCTTGAAAAATCGGCAAAATCGCCTTACGTTTGATTGTTGGATCTTTACACCACAAACGTTAAATTTAAAATGAACCGTCGTTCCGTTTTTCTTTCAAAAAAAAGGAAGGGGGCCATTCACTTTAAGTTTTGACAGAACCACGTCAAACGAATGTCAGCCAAACGCCAGCGCTCGAATTTCCTAACCAAAGCGGGGCGACATAAACAATTTAGTAGTATCTAATCATCACAAGTGGCCTTATAAAAGTGCGGGATGAAATGATTTATATGAAGGTAAAGTAACAAATATGATAATATTTAAGTAGAAGTGTTGACTGCTATTTTATTTCTCAGACGACCGTAATATAAGCCACGCGAGGTTCAAAATTACATAACGCTACTAGCACAGTCGTAAGCTCGACCTAACATCTAAATTTCCTGCACTATCGACAAGGCATGGTCAGCGGTTGCGTAATAAGGAGAATGCTTAATAGCGGTGACATCGCAAGTAGTGGGTATAAACAAAGACAGCCAGCACAAGGTTTCTAAAAAAAAGAAGCAATACGAGGGGGGTGCCAGAATTTCTAGGACGCCCCTGGTGACTGGAGGATAAATCTAAACCATAAAGGTAATTAAGTTAACAACTAAACTTATAATTGATTAATCTTAAAATGTGTTGTTTATTTTCAGGTGTATGTGTGGTAGCCTATAGCTGGAATGGGTACCAGATACGATATAGTACGACTTTCATACGTTAAGGCGGTGGAACTAATAAAAGACAATTTATTGTATTAAATCTTTGTTTCTTTGGAGGCTACCTTTTTTTGAGAAATATTTGAAATACTAGTAGAATGCTAATAATATTTAGACTATCGTGAGAATAGTTGAAGCCAATAGCGTTTTATCTTGAAGCATTTTAGCGTAATATAAAAAATACCCGTAACAATCAGTAATTCAATTATTGCGGTAGCCTCACCTAGAACTCGATAAAAGAACAAGTGGACAAGTGTTTATGGCAGTATCCTAAAATAGGGGTCAATAAATATACAATCAATATTTTAAAATTACCAAAGTTACATATAAACATAACACAACATAAAACAAGGTCCTAACTAGTTAATCTAGATGATCAGTTGCCAATTATAGCATCCTTTCTTTGGCACCTTATGATTCACAGTGTTATACTAGTTCTTATTCCACATAGCCAGCAAATGTTTGGATCTTTCAGTGGAGTGTGCTGCATCTACCTAAGAAACAGGAGGCTGCACACCTCCCAAAGACCCATACTAAATTTCCAACCAAAACATTTTGTCCCATGTGCCATGAGCCATTTCTTTTTAATCTTTTTTATTCTCAACTTTTGTAAAGCAGTTAATATTAACTTAAATACCTGTCGACATCTAGAAATCGGATTTAAAACTCCTTAAAATACATGTATTTTCATTTGCATTTATAAATTTCATATGTACTAAGTATATAGTGGACACAATTGGATTAGGTTCTAACAAAATATCGAATATAAAAAATAGAATATAAACTACCAAGCAAATGGTGCTCGTTCTCTTAAAATTCTTACTCCAAACTTTTCCCACTCTTTGTCACCTATCCACAACTCCTGTGCAGTCTCGAGGCATGACATGATGCAGGCCCCTTTCCAAGCAATGATAGCTGGATCCATGTCTCTAGAGTTAGTAATGATATCTAATTGCTCGGCTCTGTATAAATAAGGAATCTGAAGGGATATTCTGTTTTGAAGCCACGTCCCAATACCTGCAGTGAGTTGTAAAAGTTTTCACTTATAATCTTCCTACTGCTTGAAATATTAGAAAAAAATTATCCGAGTGCACAAATATCTTGAGTCAAACAGTTAGACAGGTTTCGTAAAATTTTTAATAGTTCTGAGATAAATGAGAAATGTGGAATCTCGACACATCATCACATGACCTTTAGTTATGCCACATCTCATTACTGACACTTCATCACTGCGGCATTTCTTCACATCCATTTGATATAAATAGGAAATGCAGTAGTTTTTTATTTTGTAGAGCAATAAGAGTGTCTTACTAGAAAATATTACTATTAAAGCCCAAAAAACTTTTTAACGTTCACTGCAATTTATGGACAATAAAAAACAATAGCAATAAAAAACAGTTTCTAGCAAATTGTTGTTGAAATGCAATAACGTGGGTGTTTACTGCATTATGTCCTACGTCCTAAGCAAAACACCAGTCAAGCTCACATCGAAAACCAAATATGCAAATGCGTTGGAGAATATTCACTTTGCTCGAAAAGTAATTACAAAAATGAGGTTGCTATAGAAAAATTAATAACTTTATTAAAAATCGTTTTATTAATTACTATTTTTAATATTTTGGAGATTCTATTTTCTACATCAAGAAAATTGAATATAGAGTAAAACATTTATTTTTATTTAAGTTCTTAGTGCTTCCATTGTTAAAGTTGGAGCTTCAAAATGTATTCCTATATTTTGCGCATGATATGTAGTAATTTTATACATGGTGATAACTTTTAATACTAAAAGGTAAATATGATCTTAATTTTGGGAGATCAAGGGACATTTAAATTGTAGGGAAAACTGTTTTTAAAATGTCAGTTTCTCTACTAATTGCTTGTTTCATCGTTTTTTAAACTCAATATGTCACTCATTTATTGGCATTTTGCACTAAATCAAATGTTATAATTGCTATACTTACCAGAAAATTTCATACCTCCTCCTACTACCAGTATACAACCATACATCTTTCGTTTAAGATCCTCATTGGGACATCTATCTATACTTTGTAACACCGCCTGATCTAGACCTAACATTTGCCCGGGATTTGTAATAAATTCTCGAACAAGAACAGGGCCCACAGGGTCTACACTGTCCACAACAATATCGTCTTCATTTGCACCCGCTTGCTGAATTTCGAAACATCCTTCATTGATTAATTCAGCTGTTGACTCCTCCTTTATTCCTAAAAAAATATTCTACTCTAGCAAGGGTATGAGTTTTAAAAACATAATAATTGTTCAATGAAATAAAATAAGTAGGCCAGGAAAGGAATACCGAAAAATCCCCCAATTCGGAAATAAATAGTGCTCAACGAATTATTATTTTAAGTTGTTGGATTGATGCCTAGGAGTAACATACCAAAAGTCCCCAGCCGTGGATCTTATGCGTTAGGAGTTAGGAGGGTGGAAAGGGCCGTTTTTAAGGTTTTTCGCTATTATCTCGAAAACTAAGCGTCCTAGCGAAAAGGTCATTCTGTACGAAATGAAAGTAAATTGAATTTTCTACAAAAAAGGTTCTAATTATTTTTTCACTAGGAGCAGTAGTTAAGGGTGTATGATACTTTGAAAATGCGAAAAGTATGAAAAACCATGGGTTCGCCGTTCAAAGTTCATGTCAGTAGATCATATTATCACCTAATTTCAACGAAAAATAAATGTATGTATTGCTAGTGACATCTTGCGGCGAAAAAGCTAACTAGACTCATTGTCACATAATACAGATTGCTAAGCATGCAGTTGTAGCTTCACTCAAGAGCAAGGAAGGTGTGGTGAAAGTATTTTGTATTGAAGGCAGAGGAGCAGGTCACAGACATCTACAAAGTCTTCTGTGATCCCTTAGCAACACAGGATATGATAGCTGATGCAGGAGAGCGCCTTTTGTTCGCATTGTACCAGGCCCCAGAAATAGCCAAAGCCAAAACCCGATTTTCAGGCACTTCCACCTACCAGAGGGGCTGCTTGCCAACACTCATCCTTTAGAGTTCATTTGCAGGTTTTTATCAATATATGCTTGTTTACATTAGCTTATATTTTGTATTGAGTGCTTAGAGACGAATTATTGTTTGCAGGTTCAGCAGCGGCTATATGGAGATCAACAGCAGGAGCCAAGTGCTTGGGGATGGATGAGGGGATCGGATGGCTTCCTCACCCCTGTCACAAGCACGGACCCAGTTCCGCCAGAATCCGTCCTAAATAACATATTTTGCGGGTGCAACTCTGCTCGCTTGTGTGCAGCACTTGCCGCACTTCGCGTACCAACGGCCCTCCAATCATCAGCCTTAATGACGACCAATTCGACAAATTCGACCAATTACTTGATATTGCCTTGTAAATAATAATATAGTAAAATTTTCTACTCGTTAAGCATTACCTCCCACAAAACACACTTTTTTCCAGCTCACCAATAATTTGTCTCTTTTCATAGAACTACTTTGCAAGTCATGTTATTTAAAAATAAATATTAGCATTCTGTAGCCCAATTAATTAAGAATTTTTTTTATTCTTTATATTTTTTCATTGATTTATTAATTTGTCCGGAATACAATAAAATTACTTTTTTAAATTGGCATTAGTCTCAAAATGAGGAACTTGCACAAAAATTAAATTTGAAAAATATTACTCAAAACTTGATTTATTTTCATTGAATGAACCACAGTTCACAAAAAACTCACTTTTTATTTTTATGTAATAAATGTAAGCGAACTTCATAATTCAAATTATTCTTGTAATGCGCTGTCCTTGGTTGTGACATCAAGCAGTTCATTGATGGTGGCGCCTCTGATGGGCGGCAGCACCATGTATAAACTAATATGGGCAGCACATGTATAAAAACTACACTACCACACACACTTTGTTTAGAAAGAGCAACGAGAACGTCCTATCCTTGTCTATCCATCTTATTACGGTCCACCTTAGTTTTGATATTGTTGATAAAGTTTGAGAAATGTGTGCTGTATTAAACAGTTATTTACATTATCAATGGTTTGTCGTTTTTTTCCGTCCCGTTATTTGTTTCGTCGTTAAGTTATGGGTTGGCTTTTTGCTAAAACAGAAGAAGGATTTGTGAAGATAATTTATATTATTATGTCAAATTCGACTCGGTATGTGCATTTGTTTACCAACAAAAATAGAAATCACATGAATGTGGAAGTTATAAGTGAGATAAATTAAAAACTGAGCTTTAGAATTGCAAAGAACTAATACTATGAGTGTTTGTTACATGTCACACATGTTTTTTTTTTTTTATTTGTTTGGACCTTTACCACTGCCAACCAATGATTTCGCCAAAACGGATGAAACAAAGCACAATAAATAGCACAACACTTTTTAATACTTCTATTATGAGAAAGAATTTGTCGCAGTGCAAAGTAAGAAGTGGAATTATGTTTATTTTATAATGACTAGTCAGTTTTGCTTTTGACCAAGTCTTGGCTTTTGACAGCAGCAAGGAGGGAGGTAATGCCTGTGCACACAAAATTCTACTTCATTCGTCTAACTATGGAAGGAATATGGTAAGCGTTGCCACATGTTTTTCCTGATATCAATTATTATTATCACAACGCAATCTTTCAGTGTAAGTATTTTGGTCAGTTTGAAAATCATGTGCCATACCGCATTGTGCTGTACTTAGGTAGAGCGATATAAAGCCAAATGGCGAGCATGGTCGGTTCATGGATAGGTTACCCTCTTTAAATTATAAAATAAACCACATAAATTATAAAAAGAAACTTCAGTGCTGAGGGACACATCATATATATTTTTTAAATTGGGAGAAAAGAAGTTTTATTAGATAATGATACTTTTTTGGCCAGGTTTCGAATATTTGGCCACGTTTAATGGGCGACATACCTGTCTGACGTTTCGTTTTCAAATATCACCAAGGCCAACTTATAGAAAAAATCGTATTGATTATAAGTTTTTCGTAAATTCAGAGGCATTTAAATAAAAAAAATTAACCCCTGCCTATTACTTTCTTTTCTATATGTGTTCAATTTTTTTTTATTTAAGTAATTGTTTTTTGTCGTTTTTACAATTATGGATGGACCTAGGTTGTTTCACACTATTTAACGACTTACTCGAAGATGTACTTCTACGCCACTTTGGGATTGACAACTCTCTAACTTATAAAGAAAATTAAGATTGATGTGATGATGCAATTGTATTAATATTGCGAAACCGGTAATCAAAGAAAGAAGGAGAAAAATTTTTATAGGAAAATAAAGACATTTACGAACTATTTTCTATCTTTTATTTAAGTGTCTCTGAATTTTGGACCATGCTCGTAAAGAGTAAAACATGAGTGTGACACTCCCCTATTACATTTACATTAAGTAATTGCACCGTAAAGTGTTTTCAAACTTGGTGGTTTCTAAATATATCTATTTTTGAGAAAACAAATTTTTCTCCCTCTTCAGGCTGGAATAACTCAGCAGGGGAGGCTTAAATCGAAAAGTTTTACATGAAAAAACCCTTTAAAACCCGTATTTTCATTGTTGTTTTCACTGGTTGTGAATAAAACTGCAAGGATTATACAGGGGGTCCTAGTTAAGGCATTACGAGCGATTATCTTGGTGGTTTTTAAGATGAATTGGTAATTTAATAGTTTTTCCAAGGAACTGAATGCCATCAAGAAAAACAATTGAATTTCAAACAAAAAGTTATTGCAAAATAACCTAATTTGATGAAAAAATCAAGATGGTGATTTGTTGCATTTTTTTAATTAGACTGGTAAAGTGGATAAAAAATCTGCACCGCACATTCAGTTTAGCCAGAAGTGGCGTTTTTTTTTGTTCCAGCTAAGATGTTGTGAGCCATTATCTCGGTAATTTTTAAGATAAATTGATGATTGAACACCAAGCTTATGTATTTTTGCCAAATAACCGATTCTTTTGAAAAGATAATGATGAATATTTTGAATGTCACTGGCGGTTTAATTGGAAGTGACTTTGTTTTGTTAATAAATAAATTAATTTTTTGTAGTCTTACAAAAAAAAACTTTTCAACTTTGGGATTATAATTCGTAAAATTAACAAAAGGTATTATCGATAATAGGCACACTACTTGTTATATTAACCCTGAGAATTCAACTCCTGCCAATATGAACCAATGAAATGACATAATTTTTGAAATATTAACCAATCAGTTGATGATTTCAGCGATAATGCCGATAATACCACTAGTGGTATTTTCACTGAAATCCTACTCTCTTAGTTACGTTCTATTTACGCTAAACCAATATTGTGGCAGCTAAAACTGATAACCCGATAACTTCTTCACATTACCAAATTTAATATAGTACTAGAAGATATGTTTTCAATTAACACATTGATCGTTAAATAACTATTAGCACAAAAAAAAACATATTCAGAACCACAAGATCAACCTAAATGACAGCTGTCAAATAGACTAACTTTTAACCCTTTCGGGACCGGACCCGGAAGAGCACGCATATAAAAGTTGGGTCAGTGGGACTGGAACCGACTATCAACGCAAGCAGGGAGGCATGAGAAAGGACTGGAACCGGACGGACACGCGTTGACTAGGGATATATTGGAACACCTACTTTACATTGGTCATGCCCCCAATTAATGTCATTGGCTGATTTTATAGTAATGGTATCTAGTTGGGTGGTCCTTCTCGTAAAAAAAAACTTACTTAGTGCACTTAAATACATCAATAAATTCGAACACAAGCTCATTGGCATGTGGGTGCATGCAAAAAATGATTTATATTGTGAAAAGGTCTGTTGTTATGTAATGACTGTTTTGCAATTAAGGACCGGAACCGTACATACACGCATGCACTTCCTGCTGTGGTCCACTGGGCACAGATCCTCAGGCGGCCGCAGTCCCGAAAGGGTTAATGGCTAGTTAAGTAAAACATTCATCTGACCTCAATGGGCTAGGGCATGATTTTCGCTTTGCGTGCGACAGGTCCTGGGTTCAAATCCCGGTTGTGGCTACTTTTTTAAATTTTTATTTTTTTAATTATGTTTTCAAAGAAGGGAAATATTTATAATTCTTGTAGTAAATTTATTCCTAAGAAGTTGGGTTGATAAATTATGGCTACATACACACTAAATAATTATTAAACTATTTGCAGTTGTTAAATTTTCTTTTTAAATACAACTCGTGGTATGCGTAATAATAGATAATACCTTCCATTAATTTATCACTCATTATAATCCCAAAGCTGAAAATAAAACGACTGCGCAGCAGGAGTATTATAATTCGTAAAATTAACGAAAGGTATTATAATAGGCACACCACTTGTTATATTACCCCTGAAAATAAACTTTCGAGATGAAGTTAAAAATAAAATTTTATTTAAAAAGTATGTATTGATATTTTTTCTTTTTGGTGACAACTTTACCTTGAAATTACAAGATAACATGTGGTAATAGACTATTACAGCTTGGCATTTAGTAAAGTGATATTACACTAAGGAGAGTGTGGGAAACATTTTTTGGTACTCTTGTTCCATTATTTTAATACTTCTACATACCTTTCCTTCTGATATCCCTTAAGTAAATATCATCATGGGGGTCTTCTGGGTCTCCCGATGAAATTTTTTGAGTGTGTATTGTTTTCTGCCCTGTGATTATGAACAATTCGGGATTAAACATACTCAAGGGAGCAATAATACATTCATCTCCCACTTGTATAGTATACTGACAAGCAGGTTTTCCCGGCTTCTTGACAATAAACGATTTTTCAAGTGAACCACAAATGTCTAAATTCACATGGCAGAACTCTTCTTTTAGTTTTCGTAATAGCATGGTATCTAACTTATTTTGGTCATTACAATCCTTACATGGAAAGGCACATTTTTGAAGAAGCCAATAAAATATTTGTGTTATATCACCACCTCCATATTCTATTCTCACTCTGGTGTTCGGATGACATATACCATCTTCAACGCACGAAACTGAAGTTTTTTGATCACCTGCAAATTACCAAGAAATATTTATTTGAGAGAACCCCACTTGGGATCACATGGGATCCTGGTACTTGATTTTATAATATTTTAAAATGTCGTTCTTTGAGCCACAGCCCAGATAACACAATTGCATTTAGCATGTTGGACCGGGAGATAACGACACGTTTTTGGTAACATTTATGCCCGTCTGCCGTGCAAAGGTATAATATATTTCATTACTTGAAAGCGATTAAAGCAATAAAAATGACCCCATCCCTGTTAGCAAGTGTAGGGTTAATAATTCAAATTGTATAAAAAAAATTAGGAAAAAAATGATCCATGCCCGTCAACCGTTAGCAGTGGATGATTCTTAAGAAAAAAAATACATCGTTTTACAACCAAATTTGATTTTAGTTCGATATTTGGTGAACTCGCTGGGGTCACTAGGAAATACCTAATAAAAACAATAATTATTTATCTACGCATGTAATCGCCCTGGAGTTTCACGAGTATTTCCTGATATTCTTCTGTTTTAAATCCCTCCAAACTGCTTAATTTTTATCCGCTTCCTAAGTATGTTTCTGATGTAATCTCTAATTAGCTATTTCCTAAGGCAACTGCATCACCACCTATTGAGCGGTGGCTGAGGCTACTATGCGTTTGTGCTTCGCGCTTAGTGCCCTTGCTGTGTTTCCTTGCTACTAATCACAGATGTCCTTCGGACCCAGTCTATCGAATAAAATTGTTCTTATACCATTTTTTTTGCGTGCTTGGGGATTTTCGAATACCTACGTCGCCAGTTGAGATTCTAAGTTTCCGAGATTACAGTGGTCCGGCATAAATTTTGGGAAAAATATTTCCAAACGCCAGTAGGACAGATTCCGAGTGTTGTGTAACTCGTCCGGCTTGTTTTCCGGGAGTAATTCGCCTGCTGAGCATACCAGAAGTGCCGGAACTTGGCTTTGTTGTTTCAAGGACTTCTAGCCGCCTTTTGCAGGATATATAATTTGCCGTAACCAGCCGTAAATATCTGATACATAGGGATCCACTATTTAATACATCTCATTCCATCCCGAGATTACATTTTGGGTAAGTTCAACTGTGAATATTTTATTCTTGGAGCTGTTTTTTTTGCATAGTGTTTTCTTTATAGAGCACCTACTCCAACGGTTTTGGTGCCGGAATTTCACGATAATTCAAGGACACTTGTTGATAAAAAAAACCTCATATCCCGAGGTAAGATTTATTTTTGTTTTTCAAGTCCCCATTTTGGTTTTAATTCCCAAATTAATTTATAGGTTTAGCCTATGAGTGTAACTAAAATAGGTTTTCTATTTTAGTTTTTTTTTATTTTCCGGCCTATAAGTTCTTAATTACGGCCTACGAATTTTTCTTGTTTTGGATTTGAGTTTGGAGCCTGGCCTTGATGATTCACTAACAGCGAAGACCTGGCAATTTTCTTCTTGGAGCGCACATTGTCCTTGACTGTTCTAAGAGGGGTTTGGAGAACCTTCGCCCAGAAACATCACAGTTTTGAAGACTCAACTTGCAGCTAAGTTTTGCATGTTTACCATTTTTACATTTATCGTGCCTGGACTAGTAAAACTAATTTGATTTATGTGTACAATCAAAAGCGTAGGCTGCTACTGTTTACCTTCCTTTTATTATTGCGTACGTTGTGTTATTTCTGCGTACGTCTTGATTATTATTGCGTATATTATGTCATGTCAACTCTTGTGGGGTTGTGATTAGTTATTGCAATGTCCTGACTATTATTATTGTTTTTTTTTTGTGAACTGAACGTGTACACGCTCGGGGGTTTATGATACTATACGCTTGTTTTACTATACAGCATGTGCCATTTTAATTATTAATATAGCTGGTGAATCTGAAAGGCATAGCTTTAAAGTTATGACTAGTAATTATTGTTTATAACCTTGAGAGTATTTAGTGCCATTGGAGTAAATCTTATTGATATTTTTGAATTCAGTTTTTATTTACCTACGAAGGATTTTCCTAGTTTGGACTTAAAAGAAATTGTGTGAGGTGTAGAGCGCACAAACTAGGTGGCGCCTATTATTAAAAAATATTTTATTTCCCACGCCCGTCTCCACTGTTAGCTGGCAGCCGCTCGATACTCACCAACCAAGAATTGAGGTAGGTAATTTGAATTTATCTTGGAATTATTTTTCTTACCATCACGTTACGCATTGAAGGTAACAATCGCTAACTCATCGGCAGACGGTTTTGAGTGATAAGTCCTGCAGGACCTCCATTTGAAGGTGTTAAGAAAAATTGTGAAAACAACTTGTTAATACCCGTCTGCCGAAGTCAAGATACATTTAAAAGCTCCAAAGAAGACTCAAAAAACAATCGGCAGACATATAGGATATGTACTTAATAATTAATAAAAATTTGTTTTTGCAATATTTTTGTAACAAAAAAAATTGAAGATGCCAGCACCAAAATTGAACGACATGTATTTAACAATCGCAAAATGTATATTCTTTAAACGGCAGATGATTCCACGTGTTAGAAAAAAATGCATTGTTAACAATAATGTAAAATTTTAGTAATAAAAAAACAATTAATGCCCGTCTGCGATTGTAATATAATAAATATGCTATTTTGAAACGATTATGATTATCGGCAGACGATTCTGCATGTTAGGGAAATAATTACAGTATAAAATAATAATGAAAAGTTCTGTAGAAGATGATTAGCTCAACCGCCAAAGCAAGAAGGTTTGTTTCTGACATAAGTAGAAATGGAACTTGCAAATAATATTGTTTTCTTGAAATCGGCAGTGAAGTGTCCCAAAATCGTCATTAAAAGCTCAGAAACCGGCACTGAAGTAACCCATTATTGTACGATTTTTTTCAATAAGTAGGCCCTGGCGAGATGTAAACATCAAACGTCAGACGCGGAGCCATCGCCCGTCGAAAGTGACCAAATATTCAAAACCCGGCCAATAAAGGCCCATTTAACTATTCGTACACATTGCGAAATTCTTACCTATAGCAGTGCAATCTATCAGTATAAATATTTTAGTAGATTTGAATATCAATAGATTTGTTATGGAGGCTGCACAACAAGCAGCAGTTTGGTTTTTCTGTTCATACTTGACCTAGGTAGTGTGATCGTCAAAGTCAAGCAATGCCGCGTGTAGTCGATTCATGGACGGGAGATCCCTTATTATTATTTTTTTGCCTAATAAAACATTTTTTTTTCGATTTCAAAAAAATATAATATGTATGTACCTCGGCACTGAAGTTGAACTTCAGTGCCTTGGTACATAAATAACTATTTTGTTAAAATTTTCAGAATCAGAAACCTATTAGTTATACGACGATAGTGTCGAAGAAATTCAGAGGATTTTGACAAATCTCGTTCGGACTCGCATTCGGAGCTTGAAATCGAAGACCACTACGAAGCGAATGACAATTAAAATACTGAAATAAAAATAATGTTTCATAAATAAAAAAATTATTAATGATGAATTCTTATTAGTAGTTTTGTGGTTCTGAAAAGAACCCTTTTTTTGTCTGTAGTGTCGTTGCTGTGCTCTTTCCGCTTAAGGGTGAGGGGAGGGGATGTAGGTAATTGTGGGGAATCGCGAATCTTGTAGTGGGTATTACGGTCAATTGCCAAGAGCCATTGACAACCCCGACAATGGCAGACGAGCATTAAATTATGTTAATACAAAAATTTTACTTTCTCTCTGGTATAATGGAAATTTGCATTATTATTTTATACTGTAATTTTTCCCTAACATGCGGAATCGTCTGCCGACAATCATAACCGTTTCAAAATAGCATATTTATTATAATATTACAATGGCAGACGGGCATTAAAGGTTTTTTTATTAGTACAAAAAATTTACGTTATTGTTAACAATTTAGTTTTTTTCCTAACACGTGGGATCGTCTGCCGACAATAATAATCGTTTTAAAATAGCATATTAATTTTAATATTACAATGGCAGATGGTAATTTATTATTGTTAAAAATAACCTAATTTTTCATCAAAAATTTTTCGTCTGCCGCTAATGGCTAACAAAAAAAAACGTCAGCCGATTGCATTTTCTTATAAGATTGTATTAACCCTAATTATGCATTAAATTGGCAGACGGGCATCTATAATTTTTTTTGTTACAAAAATGCTGCAAAAACAAATTTTTATTAATTATTAAGTACATATTCCATATATCTGCCGATTGTTTTTTGAGGTTTCTTTGGAGCTTTTAAATGTGTCTTGACTTCGGCAGACAGGCATTAATAAGTTGTTTTCACAATTTTCCTTAACACCTTCAAATGGAGGTCCTGCATGACTTATCACTCAAAACCATCTGCCGATGAGTTAGGGCTGTACCTTTTTTTCTGAAGAATCATCCACTGCTAACGGCTGACGGGCATGGATCATTTTTTTCCTAATTTTTTTTATACAATTTGAATTATTAACCCTACACTTGCTAACAGGGATGGGGTCATTTTTATTGCTTTAATCGCTTTCAAGTAATGAAATATATTATACCTTTGCACGGCAGACGGGCATTAAACGTTACCAAAAACGTGTCGTTATCTCCCGGTCCATGTGCTAAACATGTGACGTCAATGTACCAACAGAGAATGTTTTCTTTTTTTTTGTGAATTTGATTTCAATGAACAAGTGCAATAAAGGGGAACTTGCAAATGAATAAAATCAACATTTTTCAAACCCATATTTTTTTCCAACTGTATAATGAGTGTTTCCCATGAGTGTCATCTGAAAAGTTGAAGAGACAATGCAGATCCTTTTAGAATCTTCTTATTATCTAATCTTAGAAATTAGAATATAGAAAATAAAACTAGTAATATTTATTTCTAGAATAATGTATATCGAAAATGGAGCATAGATATGGTTCGTACAATACAAATTCCGTTGCACGTCATCAATGACAATTAATGACGAAAATTGTGTTACCAACGTTTTATATGAAAACATATGTGACTTTATGTGTTGAGATTTGAATTTGGCCTAGTATTATGTTGGTACCGCTGTTAACGCTACGGGCGACGTTGCCGAATTTACAACCGCCAGAGCCCGAGTTATAACCTCATGGACACGCACGTAAACGTTTCCACGCATTTTGCATCGTTTACCGGCTTGGTGTACATTTTTCGAGTTTTTGCTATAATTAATTTGCGACCGAGTAAAACAACTGTTCTTTTAAGAACAAAGTTAGTAATAATTTTGTGGATATTGGGCTTGTAAAATGCCGAAGCAATTAAACAGCCGTTGCAAGGAGCTAGTAGCATCCCTAACACGTTATTTTGAGCAAGAACGTGCCAATAAAAGGCCTTTGTTACCCTTAAGTGCAGTTAGGGAGGTTAGTGATTAAAATATGATTTAGAAAAATAGTTTACATTTTTTTAGTGTGTAGCAGCAGCTTTAATAGTATGATTTCGCAAGCAGTCAAAAACAACGAAATGTTAAAATTGACCCCCAAAAAATGAAGCTGCCTTAGAAGAGTTACTAACACAGCAATGTTAGATACAAGTGCCATTCGCAATGTGATTTATGACATGTACAAAAACACTAAGTATCTATTAAAAGCGAGGTTAAAAGTTGAATGTAAGTTATATTTATGCGTAATTTATAAAACAGCACGTAACTTTATCTACATTATGGGACATACTACGAGAGAAACAGTTGTTTGATGGATGTCGAATGTCACTCGGCAACTTATTGAAAGAAATTGGCTTTAAGTATAATAAAGATGATCCAAGACGTGGACTGAAGCAAGTAGAGTTTTTAAGATCGTATGTAAAAGAAAAAGAAGAAGCATTGCATGACTGTGTTTTTATGGACGAGACATGGATTTTTCATACCATAGGTCGTTCTTGGCAGGATGATAACAAAAAAAGTGTGAAAGCTACCAAAGTTTATGGCGAAAGGTGAGTCGTATAATTATTAAGGTGTTCAACAAAATTATACAAAACATTTAAAAATATGGTGAATGCGACGGTTATTGTTTATATCTTTATTTATCACGATACGGCAACGCTGCGCCCCTATGATGTGCATCGGAATTTGTTTTGTACACACCATAGAGAGATGTACTTAATTATAAAATGTAAAAAATTAACCAAAAATTTACATCTAGTATTTTAGCTTTCCTATCCCACACATCCTAGCCATATGCTAGGTACATTCCATGAAGTGAATCCTGAAATGTTAAAAGCGTATGCATACCATATTATTTTGAATAAAGCGACATATTGGTATTAGACATAATATGTCGAATACCAATATGCGACATATTGGTATTAGACATAATATGATATGTCGCTTAAGGGGGAGTTGCCTACAGAGAAAGTGAGGTTAGATTTTGTTTTTTTTTAAGTTGTATAGCATAAAATCTAATAACATTTTACCTGGCAAAAATTCAGTACAAACATTTATGTCTTCATTTTAATCATAAGATCTTAAAAGCATATGCACTGGAATTATTATTTTCGCCAAGGTTTTCATAACCTATAAAACAAAACACTGCTTATAAGATCTTATGATTCAAATTAAGACAGAAATGTTTGTACTAAATTTTTGCCAGGTAAAATGTTATTAGATTTTATGCTATACAACTTAAAAAAATACGAAATCTAACCTCACTTTCTCTGTTGGCAACCCCCTCTTAACATATTATGTTCTGGGCATATGTATGAACCAAAATGCTGATATATGAAAATCATATGCATAACATATGATTTTAAATCAAAGTGTTGGGGTGGTGTTAGTCTGGATCTCTGGATTTACATAAAAAAAAAAACTCCTGGGATTATTTTACAATATTACAGATTGCTTTTTCTAGTTTTGTTATTTAATGAGCCTTGGCTTCGCTCAAAAATTTTCATCGGCCGAGGAAGGATCAATAACATCCATGATCAGTGCTTTGTAAAAACTCTTGTAAACTCTTGTGGCGAAATTTGGTGGCAAATCTCATGGGGGCAAAATCTTTCGCTTGATGAGCCGGTGTGTTCACGGCCATTTACCGCCATGTGTATTGTTTCGGGGCAAATATTTCGTCGCGAAACATTCCCTGCCGCCGCGAATGTTTCGTATTGGTCTGGGGGATCCCAGATGTGTCAGTCATGAGTTTAGTGCTGTCTGGGATTGAACATTCTTTGTAACTAGCAAAACTTTTGATATACCTTATTAAGAGGTAAATCAAAACTTATACAATGAAATTATTCATTTTTAAGATACAGGGCATTTCAAGACCTTTATCTACAAAACTACAGTCTTTAGGGTGACCCGAAATTAGTCTGCCATAATTTACCAGGGCGTTCTGCGACCCAAAAAAAGAGAAAAAGTTCCTATAAACATGACCTTAAAAATGCTCCTTAGGAGGCTATAGCTCCTCAAATGGACAGTTTCGCAAATGGTTTTTTCTAAATATTTCCAGAGCGAACATTGTAACGGAATGTTTGTGTTAAAACTTCCGTTACCACATTTGTAGTAATTATTATCATCCTTTGAACGCATAGTTTAAGATTGTTTATTTATTTTCACAAATTCTGGTACAGGTAGCTCCATCCAGCAGTGGCTAGTCAAGCAGTTAGTTAAGCATTTTTATATAATTCATTTAATATACAAGGGTATATTCATGAATATACATTTAAGGTTAATTGATATTTTTGGTATTTAAAGTAGAGTGTTTCGGATTTTCTTTAAAACATGAAGACACTGACCATGTATATCTTAAGGGTTTTAGTGTTGCCTAATGTGCCTGAATTTTTTCATGCTCACTGCACTCGGGACACCTAAAAGATTGAAAAGTCATTAAGCCCTTTGACATTTGGCAGACCACAAGCTGACGCAGTAGCAGCTGAACTTAGCAAAACCCTCAGAACCTGAGCTAGTAACATCTACGCCACCATCACAGCTGTCAGACTGTTCAGCTTGGTCGCCGTCAAAACCAGGACTTTCTCAGTAACCACAACGGAAGCTTGGTCGAGGACTGCTAGTCACTCCCAATTGCTTCAAACCTCTATGTAAGGTGTTTTTTCCATTTTAAGCGTTCCAAACTTTAAGTTTTACGTGCAGAACTTTATTAACTCGGAGTTTTTTTAACTTCCATTTAAGCATTCAAAATTTTGGGACCTTAAGTCAGTCAGTAATATGAGTAAATATTTGTAAATTTTATTTCAAACTCAAATTTTCTTTGTAAATCATCTAATTCAAAATCTGGAATCAGATTGCAACCCAAATTTTCATATTATTTTTTATTGTTCACCAACTACATTTGTTTCTAATAAACAACCTATGTAAATATTTCAAACCTGTGTTTTATTCCTTTGTGTCAACAATCGAGGTATATAGGGAAGTTCCTTCAGAACTTAAGTTATAACATAGACAAAATTCTACAATTTGGTATGTGATATAAATGTGAGATTTGACATTTATTGAGGTAGATAGTTTGATATTCTGCATCGTAGGTTTCCAAATTGGGGGTCAAGGGGTAAACAATATCCAATTTGCTTGTGCGGTTTTTTTTTTTAAGAAAAAACTATAGTCTTGTTGAACTTCAATAGCATGCACCGTTTTCGAGTAAAATCATTTTGTAAATTTTTTGGAGTGTGCCATAAAATGCTTACTAGAAATTAGCCTGCAATAACCAGCGCACTTTGCAACTAGAAAAATTAAAAAGTTTCTATAAATATGGTATCAAAGATGCCCCCTGAGGGGGCTATAACCCTCGAAATTAACAGTTTTGCAAATGGTTTTTTCTAATTACCTATTTCCTGAACGAACAAAGATAAAAATTTAAAATTTGTTGTGTTATAAAGCTGTGAAAATAAATCATGAAAAAAGCACACACCGAAAATTTGGGGTATTTTTAACCCCCCGACCCCCAATATTGAACACCTACGATGAAGCAAACTATGTCTACCCCGGGAAATGTCAAATATCTCGTCAGCAGGAAAACTTACCTTTTCCTCATGAAAACTTTTTTTTATACTTTTCACTGACACTGCTTGGCTAAACGCCAAAAAAAAATTGGAATTTGCATATTGGTCTTTATTGTGAATAAAGATTTGTTCTAAGAAAATTTAAGGCACTTTACTATACTTATTATCAAATACATATGTTAAATAAGTGTTTTCTTTGGGATTACTGTTTTTTTAGAGTTCTCCATAGTACTTAAGCCTCAGAGAAATAGCCAAGGATAGAGGGAGCAACAGCATCAAAATACACATGTTTGTAGTCAACTAACATCTAACGGAGATTTACCAAAGTAAACAAACATTACGCCTGTGTGTACAACGTTTACCTGTAATAGGTTATATCCTGAGAAATATCAATTTAGCCACACACCACACACTTTCTGTGTCCCATTGTATACAAAATCAGTCACTATATCCTAAATACTAAGTCTATAAATTAACAGAAAATAAACTGAAAACACGAAAAGTACATACATAAACAATCGGAAAACTTGACTTGCTGGGTGAACATAAAATAAATAATGAAGTTGGCGGCAATGGCAGCATTGCCATGTTGGGCGGTTTGAGGTATCTGTTGATGATTTTATTAAAATGATAATTAGCTACTATAATTACAGCGCAATTTAGTTTAAGTTTAAAACTTTTATATACAAGAAATTAATAGCTGCATTTGTTAATTTAGCGTTATAGGTGTGCCTTCATTTAATCCATATAAAATACAAAATATAAGGGAAAGTTAAATGAACGACCTTGAACGATGTTATATTTCACACAAATCCACTTGTGGCACTGTTGCTAGTTTATATTTGACAGATATTAAATGTAAAGAAATTAATAAATTAGGTTAGGAATTATATATTTGGTGGTTAGAAAACAAAAGGAAAGTACCTAATTTTCCTTATAGTTTATCAAGTTTTTAGTGTAATTTTCTGTTATACGCACATATGACCAATTTTAACGAAATTTGGTACACTTACGTATATTGAGGCGTAGATTACGAAAGTCAAAACAAAATTTGGGGCTGAGGGTTAGTTTTCGAGTTACACCTTTGCAAAATCGCTGGTTTCAGGGTACTTGTTTTACAAACCGCCTGTACTGTTTTTTCAACTGTTTTATGATTTTTTACGCATGTCACTGTCACCACAAAACACATCTATAAAAATGTTATCAAAAAGTTAGGTTATATTTTAGTTATGTCAGAAAATCCCCAATCAAGAAAAAAAATTATGCATTGCAATTATTGGCTTTTAGCAATATTTAGGTTTTATTTAATTACGTCTTTAGGAAAGAATTTGCGGCGAATTGAAGATTTTTATTGCTTTCTTTTTGGCTGAACACGAAAATCTGGTGTACGTGTATGGCAGGGCCCATCATCTTCAAGTCGGTTCACTCTTCTTTATACTGTCGGCAGCATCCCGAGTCGGCAGCGTCCCGAGTAGCTATGACAAAGGCTGCCATATACAGCTGAAGGTGCACCTTCTTTCCCATCACCCAATGCCTCAATAAACAAATAGGTAACCATTTTTTGTTCATAAGTGCCCATCGTTGCAAGAATAAAGGGCTTGTGCTCCCTTTTTTTATACAGCAGTGCCCATCGGTGCCAACTGCCTCCGTAAAGGGCACATGCCCTATTCTTTTTTTCATCTGGCAGGGCTCATCACTGCTGGCTGCCACCGTAAAGGGTGTATGCCTTCTCCTTTTTTATATGGCAGCGCCCATCGTTGCCGACTTTCACTGTAAAGGATGTATGCCTCCTTCTTTTTTCATACGGCAGCGCCCATCGTAGGACTTTCTGTCACCTTAACGGGCATATGCCCCTTCTTTTTTCATACGGCAGCGCCCATCGGTGCCGACTGCCACCTTAAGAGGCTTATGGCTCTTATATATCTTTCTTTCAGGTGGAAGTGCCCATCGTTACCGGCTTCTACCTTAAGGGGCGTATGCCCCCTTCTTGTTACATACGGCAGCGCCCAACTTTGCCGACTGCTATTATATGAAAAGCAAGGGGTATACGTTCCTTACGGTGGAAGTCAGCAATGGATGCTGCTGTATGAAAAAAAGAGGCATACACTCTTTACTGTGGCAGTCGGCACCGATGGGCACTATCGTATGAAAAAAGAAGGGGGCATAAGGTGGAAGTTGCAATGATGGGCGCTGCCGTATAAAAAAAGAAGGGGGCACACACCCTTTACGGTGGAAGAAAAACGAAGGGGGCATACGCCCCTTAAGATGTCGGCAACGATGGGCGCTGCCATATGAAAAAAGAAAGGGGCATGCGCCCCTTAAGGTAGAAGCCGGTAACGATGGGCGCTGCCACCTGAAAAAAGAGATATATTCTCCTTATGGTGGCCATCGGCACCGATGTGCGCTGCCGTAAGAAAAAAGAAGGGGGCATATGCCCCTTACCCTTTACGGTGGCAGCCAGCAGCGATGGGCGCTGCCATATGAAAAAAGAAGGGGGCATGCGCCGTTTTGGTAACAGTCGATAATGATGGGATATCTTTTGAAGGAGAGAAAAATATTTTTTTAGGTTCAGCAGAGGTCCAATAAGAGGTAGAGGCCGACTCTGATTCTTTAAAGAGGCACCAACTAACTGCGTCGCATATACCCCTACCAAATAAAAAGACTCTCTTCAACAGCTGATAAATTGCAAAATATTTTACTAAAAATATCACACCTACATACTATAAGAATTTAAAAATCAACAACATTGAATACAAAATAACCATAGAAATGGGTAACCATATTATTATTTGTACATGTTTTTTGTCATTCTAAAGAACTCTTCAATTCTACTTTCCGGCAAAACACTTCTCTTAAAAATAAATTCTGAAAGATATCCAACATAATGGTGTTTTCTAATGCCATATCGAGGTATATTCAATTTTACCTCCCTCCACATAGGCCCCTGAAATTATAGAAAAGACAAAGTCTCTGATAAAACAATACACTATTGTTTAATTATTATCATTATTATTATTATTATTTAGCAAAAATACCTGTTTCTGGATCCACAAAATTGATTGAGTGATTAACTGTTAAGTGAGTATAACCCTCGTTGTTAAGGCAATTATAAGATTTCCAACAGTCTGATATTATGGTCGTTTTAGGCAAAATATACTGCTTAATCACAGATAACAATGTATCCTTGCCTATTTCTTCGACTGGAACTAAAAACACATTTCTTGTTCCCCTCTCAATATCCTCAAAAATCCATTGTCCTTCAATTACTCGACCTTTATGAAATTTGCGTTTGCCAATTTTTGCCTCGTCTATTTCGACAATTTTGCCCTTACGACCAATTTTTTTGTTAGTGGGGCATAGACACCATTCTATACATACCTTAAATATATATTATATAGGTAGGTAGTAGTATTGTCAAAGAAGAAGACCGACCTGCGGTTCATTTTGCTCTATAAGCAGCTATCGAAGGCATTGTCCGCTAAGGTTTATTTAAACAATAATAAATTTTCCTAGCGATAACTAAACATTTTGGTCCTGTAACTCGCCGGATCGGTTGGACTTCTTTTTTTGACTTAATCTTTCATTAAAATTCAAATTCAAAATAATTTGTAGTAGCCACTTTCCATTTCGATTAATCATTAAATACCTATTAAAACATTTCATAAATCAGTTTACCAAATTTACCTCGTCATAACGCAAATTTGTCTTAAAGTTTTTATGTTCCTTTATTTCGCATTGCCAGTACTCGCCACTTTTAGACTACCTCACAACGCCTCTTACACAGTTTTATGCATTTTATCATTAATTTGGAAATACCTACAGAGAGATTGAAAAGTTTTGCTCTTCATTTTTCATTTAGCGCACATTAAAAATCGTTTTTTTTTTATATTTATCATACAAACCTTCCGCATTTGAACATATCTTACCACTTTGTTGGTTTAACCGCACCGCACTAGTTCTCTCGAAGTTTTCAATACCAAATTTGTTCTGCCAAAACGGTATTCGCAAACTTTTGTCACAACCGCTATCCCGGATTTGTTTTCCGGGAATAATTCTTCAAGTAATCGCTCTGATTTATAAACGTTTCTTTAAACCTACCCGCATTTTATTTAGAAACGCTTAGATCGCTCGCAAAATGGAAAAATTGCAACTTTATAAAGCTAGCCGCTCTTCATGCGCCAATGAAATGTCTTCTATGAACGGCATCGCCCAGGAATGTTTGACGGATCCACTCAAACTTACTTCTTTAAAAATACGATCTCGGAGAATAGAAAATATTCAAGATGAGTTTATGAAACATCACGCTAGCATCATTGCCTTGCTATCGAAAGAGGAAAACTCTGATTTTATTGCCGAGGATAAAATTAAAGAAGCTTTTCTGAATGATTATTATTCAATTCAAACTATCTTGTCTGATTTGATCGATACTAAGCCAACTGTAGATGCCTTAAACACGGAAACAGCTAGACATTCTAATAAAATCAGGCTCCCAAAAATTGAGTTACCAAAATTTTCGGTAGATTTTACTAAATTTTCTACTTTTTTTGATTTATTCACTGCGATGGTACATGATAATACATCATATTCTCCAATTGAAAAATTTCATTATTTGATTTCTTCTCTTGAAGGACCTGCTCTTTCGATCTCAAAAGCAGTTCCAATGACCGCTCCGTATTATCAAATTGCCTGGGATAGTTTGGTTGAACGTTATTCGAATAAACGCTTAAGAGCGTTAGCTCATTGGCAAGCTATTGAAAATACCCTTCCAATTTCATGAAAAGATCCCGCGACTCTAAGAAAAGTTGTGGTCATTTTTAATGAGAATTTAACCGCCCTTGAAGTTTTGGATTTTCCCATAAAACAATGGGATTTTCTTGTTTTTCATCAACTTCTCAAACGCTTGTATAACGACACCATCGCTGCTTTTGAATTACACTTGGAACGCCCAGATGAGATTCCAACTTTCGAGCAACTAAAGTCATTTTTAATCAAAAAATGTACCGCCTTTGATACTCTCAACTTTACCGTTCTCTAAGTTGTAAAATGTGTGGTGAAGAACATTTACTCTTTCGCTGCCCTATATTTGAACAAAAAACTCCATCTAAGAGATATAATTTTTGTAAAGATAATCACACATGCATTAACTGTTTAAGTAACCGCCATTCCACCCGAAACTGCAATTCTGAGGAGAAATGTCACAAGTGTAAGCAGAGTCACCATACTCTTTTCATTTTGGGACTAAATCTACCCTTAATAATAAAAATAATGACACCCCTTCTTCCTCTTCAATGGTTGTACGTCACAATACCCACGCGGTAGTTGGGGCTGGAATCTGTGCAGAAAACAATCAAGTTATTCTATCTACCGTTTTGTTGGAAGCACTTGATGCTTTCGGTAATCCAGTTAAACTGCGAGGTTTGTTGGACTGTGGTAGCACCACTTCTTTTGTCACTAAATCAGTTGTTAATCGTCTATAATTGCCCGTGACTCCCGCATCTCTTTTTATTGAGGGACTGGATGAAATGAACTCTGAAGTCCGCCTTGGTTTCGTATCTATACGCATCCGTCCGATTGGGCAGGAATATCCCATTTTTACCATCAATGTTTATATTTTGCACAAGATTTGTGACAAACTTCCGCTCAATTTCCTTTCAAAAAAACAATCTTCTAAGATTGACAAATATCGCCATATGCTCAGTGATTCTCGCTTTGATGTTCGTGATGATATTGATTTGTTGCTGGGTGCGGATATCTTTTCTAAGATCCTCCGCGATGGTCGCATTGAGGGCCCTGAAGGTGAGCCCGACTTACTAAACACTGTTTTCGGGTACGTAGTGATGGGTCCAACAATTGATCACACTTACAAACTTACGACTTCCTTAATGTGTAATGCTCTCGATTGTGGATTGGAGAATATTATGAGAAGTTTTTGGGAAATTGAAACTGTTCCTACTTATAACATTCAACCGCCCGATGACGAATACTGTGACCAATTGTATTCCCAGAATGTCACACGTACCGCAGAAGGTAAATATATTGTCCCAATGCTTTTTAGAGATAATATTGAACCCGAATTTAATGACACACGTTCTCTAGCTATACAGCGCCTTTCTTACCTCGAAAATAAATTATCCCGCAATTGCGAAATGTATCAAAAATACTGCGACCACATGAACGAATATTTAGATCTTGGACATATGGAAAAAATATCCCACCCTGATAACCGCTCGCATTCCAAATGTTATTATATCCCTCATTTTGTTGTGTTGAAACCTGAAAGGGCCACAACTAAATTAAGAGTTGTTTTCAACACCTCCGCTAAGTTGCCTGGTCAGCATTCTCTCAATAATCATTTGTTGGCAGGCCCCAAGCTACAAAGTGATATGTCTGCCATTTTATTAAAATTCCGCCTTTATTATTACGTTTTAACATGCGACATCAAACAAATGTACAGACAAATCCTTCTATCACCCTCTCACTGCGATTATCAGCGGATAGTTTGGAGGAATTCCCCACAGGAAGACAATCAAGATTTTCGTTTACTGACTGTTAGTTTCGGCATTAGTTCCACACCCTACTTGGCTATAAAAACTTTACTGCAGCTTGCTATTGATGAAGGAAATAAATTTCCATTAGCTGCCGAAGCTATCCGAAAAAATACATATATTGACGATATTGTTATCAGTTGTCCTATGTTGGAAACAGTTCAACAGCTCAAAAAAGAGTTGATTTTATTATTAAACGCTGGAGGTTTCGAACAATACACTCAGGTCAAACACTATGCGCAAAATGTCTGAAAACGCAAATTTTAGTAATGAAATAACGAAATCTATGTTCATTTTCAAGACGGGCTGCTACACGACAGTCGACCAATTTTTTTTACACAGCAGAAACGGCCCCCCGCGAAGATGCTACACTTCTGAGAGTTACTACTCAACAGTCGGCTCTAGGGTCATCTAATCTATCGATTTTACACAGGGAGGTTATACTATATACAGTCCTAACCCTGTAAATACATTACTGAGTAATGCATTACTCAATAAATATAAGGTATTAAATAATGAGTCAAGTTAGTAAAAATAAACAATGAAAAGCTTTTTCTTATAAAAGATTGGAAGTAAAATATATAGTAATTGTTGGCGACATGTCTACTAAACTGTAGAAAAAGGTAGTGTTTGTTAGCTAGTAAATGTCAGGGTGTGATAGACTTTTTGAAGATTTTGTCTAATCTGTAATTTGATTTTAATATATGGCATTCGGTAAACAGGTAGTTTATCTGGAAGCACATTTGTGGCAAACGTGACAAGACCCGAACGAAGAGCCGAATTTCAAGTTTCTTCAGCTTCATCTAAGACAAGTTCATCAGCGTTGGTTTATTTATAATAAGAGGTATTCGTGGACTTGTCATACTGTTGTAGCGATGGAGCAAAAGAATAAATGTAGAAAAGTTTTACGTAGCAGTTTCTCAAAGGCCTTCAACAAGTTGAAGATGCTGTTTGAAAACCAAGCAGAGGTAACATGTCGCAGCTTCATGGGAGTTCCTGACTTCGAAGTTTGAAGATTTGTTAAAGGAAATGGACTGCTGTGACGTCTATGGTAAATGGTACAACCAGCTAAAAGTTCTATGGGAGCGACTGCAGGCAGAAAACTCAGCTTTAGCTGCAGATGAGAATAAATCATGTAGTAATGTAGCTGGGGTTAATTCGTTAGATACTTTAGTAGAAGTCACAGGCAAACGTAAATTTAAACTAGCAAAAATTTAATTTGAAAAATTCAATGGAAGTATAAAGGATTGGCTTTCTATCTGGGCCCAATTTAAAAAGATACATGAAGACCGTGACATTGATAATGAAGACAAGATAAAATATCTCAAATAGGCAACTATGAAGGGTAGCAGAGCTAGAACATTTGTCGACAGCTTTAGACACTCTTGGTGTTACCTCTGACAACTATGCAGCGATACTTTTTCCCTTAATCGAGTCATGCTTGCCATCTGAATTGTTAAGAATTTGGCAGTGTTCAACTGCTAGTGACTTAAATTTGGAAGGACGACTTCAGCGAGTAATGGAGTTCCTTGGTAACAAGGTGCAAACGAACAAAGAATCATACTAGCTGCTGAGGGGTTTGGTTTGGTAGCTAAGAGCACAAATAATGAGTTAAGATCTTCTAAACTTAAAGGAAAAACTGAGTTATCTATAGCTACGGCTAGTAGTTTGGTAAACAGCGATGTAAACAAATGTATTTTTGTGCAGGCTTCCATAAAATTGCTGCCTGTATTAAAGCACAATGATTTACATTGGAGCAGAGGCAAGAGATCGTCAAGGACAAAAAAGTATGTTTCCATTGTCTGAAATTTAATCATTCTGACAAACGTTGCCGAGAATATATCAGATGCATTATATATGGTAAATCTCATGTTCCTCTTTTATGTCCTGATGTACCGGAAAAGGAATATGAAAAACCAACCAAAATATCCAATAGCACCCAAGGTATCACCACTTCTGTTCAAATGTTGGCAAATTATACATCATTTGTTTATTCATCAATAAGATCAGTCATCGATGGTGGTTCTGGACGCTCGTATATTTTGAAGAGCACTGTACAAGAAATGGACATTGTGTGCGTAAACACATAGAGAAAATACAACATTGCTTGTTTGGTGGAGTCATTGTAGACAAAGAACATAACTGTTATGATATTAAGGTGAAAGGTGAAAGTTGCGAATATCAGTTAGAAGTTTTTGATGAAATCAAAATATGTTATGATATCTCTCCAATATTTTACGGCACCTGGATAAAAGAAGCTAGAATGTTAGGTATAGAGTTACATGACACTCGTGAACCAGATCCTATAGAACTACTCTTAGGAAGTGACGTTTCTGGGAAGTTATGTAACGGGAGAAAGCAAGATCTACCAAGAGGATTAGTGGCGATAGAAACTGTTTTAGGTTGGACTTTGAGTGGCAGAATATCATCCATTGCGTTGTTTTTTAGTCTGTATATGTTGGCATTGTCTCTGTTCACAAATGATAGCTCTATATCACAGTTATGGGAATTATAAGCTTTGGGAATTACGGTGCCAACAGAAAAGAAGAATCGTGAAGAAAAAATGTTAGCTACGAGAGAATTACTTCAGCAAACAATCACAATGGATGAGGAAGGACATTATGCGGTCAGATTACCATGGCTCGACGAACATCTCCTTCTGCCAGAAAATTACGCTTTTTGCTTTCCAATACTTTTGCCATGTAGACGTCCAGTTGTAGAACGATTGATCTTCGTGGTGCATGAAGCAACATTCCATGTTGGGACGCAAATGCTTTTAGCATTACTTTGTGAAAGATATTGAATTTTGGGAGGTCGACGTGTCATCAATTCAGTTATTTCTAAATGCGCTGTCTGCAGAAGATTAAATGCTACTTCTCTTCAAGTCCCTTCTCCTCCTCTACCAGTTGATCGTATAAAGAACGCCGATGTTTTTGAATTTTTATTAATATACATGTGCTGTATACCGAGCTGTACATTTAGAACGACTACATCTCTTTCAACTGTTAGTTTTATGCAAGTATTTCGAAGATTCATAGCTAGACGAGGAAGACCTAAAATAATGCATTCCAGTAATGGAAGACATTTTGTTGGTACAAACAATGTATTTTGGGATTGGGAAGCAATAACAAAGGAAACGTTGGTGCATAAGATTATTTGGAAGTTTAACCCTCCAACCGCCTCCTGGTGGGGTGGTTTTTGGAAACGGCTTGTGGGTGTAGTTAAATCTCTACTCCAAAAAGTATTAGGAACTATAAACTCTTGTATGTGAGTGCGAATCGATTGTAAATAACAGACCTCTAACTTATTTATCTAGTAATCCCCATGACCTACTGCCATTAACCCAATCTATGTTTTTGCGGGATCTCTCTCATGCAAATTTGCCTGAGTGTGATGTAATTGATCGACATTCACTATGTCGGAAGATGGCGAATAAACAAAAATTACGTGAGGAATTGAATTGAAGGTTTCGAAATGAGTATCTGGGCCAACTGAAGTAGTTAAGCCAAAAGAAGAATTCAATTTTAAAGCTCTCTGAGGGAGATGTTCTAATAAGCAACGACCAGGTTAAACGCATACAGTGGCCACTTGGAAAGATTATATAACTAAAAATTAGTTCTAACTAATACGTGGAAAAGACGATATTATAAGAATAGTATGTAAGGAGACTGCAAAGGGGCAATTGCTGTGTCCTATTCAACGAGTATTTCCCTTGGAATGTGCTGATAATCCTGCCAATTCAGAACAGACGTCATCAGGTGGTGAAGACAATGTGAATGTGCGGGAGTGTTAAAAGCAAAGTATCCTTGTGTTGCTTTGTGTGAAAAGATAGCCATGTCTATAGTATTGATGAATGATTTCTTACCTAACCATTCCTCAGGTGGGAGGTTGTTGGCGACATGTCTACTACTAAACCCTGTAGAAAACGGTAGTGTTTGTTAGCTAGTAAATGTCATGCTGTGTAGACTTTTTGAAGATTTTGCCTAATCTGTAATTTGATTTTAATATATCGCATTCAGTAAATGGGTAGTTTATCTGGAAGCAACAGTAATAAGAGTAATAATAATTAATACTAATAATAAGGATGTTAAGATTAGTGAGTGTAAATTTATTTACAAAAAAGAGATAATGGGCAATAATGGCACATGTGTTTCATGCCATTTGGCAATCATCAGTATGGTGTAATATTAACCAAATCAAAATGATATGCATGATTTGGGAAGCAACAAATGAAGTCCAGGCAGGATCCAACAGCATATTTGCAGCTTGTCGGCATATCCCATGGTAAAGCGACCTGCACGGATATCTCCATAACCCAAGATACAATGACGACAAGGATGTAAGCTTAATGATTAGATGATTTCCAAATAGCATCAAACACGAGTATGCTGTTACTATTTGTATGTTTTTGTCTTGATTATCATTATCATTATCTCTTTTTCTTTTGTAAATACATTTAAACTTACTAATCTTACATACTTGGGTTATGGAGATCTCCACGCGGTTGCTTTAGCAGCCTCCGTGAAGATGCTAGTACAAGCCCCAAATCCAGAGGATGTGCTGACTGAAGCTGCAAATATGCTATTCGCTCCTTCCTGGATTTTATTTGTTGCTTCCCAAATCATGCCTTTCATTTTGATTTGGTTAATATTACACAGTACTGATGACTGGCAAATAGCTTGAAATACATGTATGCGGTTACTATTTTTTTGTTTTTGTCGTGAGTGTAAAATATCAAAAAAATCTAGTTTTTAACAAAAACTAAATAAGTATCTCAGGCGAATAGCAGCCTGAATATCAAGTGATTATTACATAAGGGAGAAATAGAGAAAATACATCAACGGATTTTAACGGCGTAAAAAAGGAGGACACCTGGAATTAAAAAAATTACCTCAGGGCCCTTTTGTTTTCATAAAATGTGCTTGAGTAAAAGAACCCTAACTATACTATTTTGATTTGCATAGTTTTCCTCTAGAAAACGCTTTTGTCATTTTCTTGAAAATATTAAAGCGACATCGCTATACAATGAGCGGGAGTAAAAGAAGCTTAAGCAGGTTAATTTGATTATATCTTCTTGTGTGGTTTCCTGAAAATATTAAGGTGCATTTGCTATACAGTGTGCGGGTGTAAAAGAAATCTAAAAAGAATATTAAGAAGGATACTATATCATGATCATGAATTGTGATTAAATGTAAACTCTTAAATTTTGAGCTGGAAGACCTGTTACCAGTTCCTGGCAGAAAAACTTACAATAGATAGGTATACTCGTATAGTAGTTGCTATAGCTGCTACACAGAATAGACTACTAACTTGGTTAACAACTATCTAAAATGGAAAACATTATTTCTATACCATTTAACCAAGCTTTGAATCAAAACATGTGGAACCCAAATATCATTGTCAAGTTCAATTACCAAAACTGGAAATCCCTAAATTTTACGGTTCTATTCATGAATGGAAAACTTCTATCAACTTATTTAATACCTCAATGCATAATACTAATAACTTGTCCAATGTCCAAAAAATTTACATATTTAATAAGCTTTTTAGAAGGGCCATCACTCAAATTAGCAACTCATAATTCCATTACGGAAGAAAATTACGTAATTGCTTATGATGCACTCATCTCCAGATATGAAAACTGTCGGCTTATTTCTGTTGCTAATTGGAGAGAAATTGAAGAATCTAAAAGGTTGAACCCCGATTGTGACGCTCAGGCTTTACGTTATATACTAGATACGTTCGCAGAACATTTAGCCGCTTTATCGAATCTAGGCCACCCTGTTAAGCACTGGTGTTTCATTTTATTTTTTGATGCTCTTTGACCGACTAGACAATAGTACTTCCTCTATATTTGAACTTCAGCGTGGTAGAGAAATAAAAGATAGACCTTACGGAATTCTTATTGATTTTTTAAATGAACATTGTGAATCATTAGAAACATTAAGTCAATCTAACCACTATAAAAAGAAAACTATTTATTCTTCGACTACTAATCCCACTCCCTTTCCTCAAAAACCAAAAAGTACTTTCGTCGAAAATACCAATCATAAGAATAATTCTTAATGTCCAGTTTGTCACAAATATGACCATTTAATTTATAATTGTCCTATTATTTTTGGCAAAAACTCCTAATGAACGTTTTGAACTAATAAAAACTAGTAAACGGTGTATCAATTGTTTAGGCTCAAAACATATGCAATACTATTGCAAGTCTCGAGTTGTTTGCAGAAAATGTGACAAAACTCACCACACTATCTTGCATAATAATGTAAACTCTCAGAATATTTTTGTCCCCTATCAGCAAAGCGCCATTGTCCCTTCTACCAACTTGAGTGCTATTCTCTCAAATAATAATAATTCTCCACAACCAGCAACCTCAACCTGTCTTACAAATATTACGAACGGTATTGTTAGGAACTGCAAAAATTGAAGTTCAAGATATTCGCGGCTGTTTCCAAACAGTAAGAGCTCTGTTGGATAGCTGTAGTCAAGCTAATTTTACGACAAGTAAATGTTGTAATCATTTAGGTGTATCTCGCTGCCCCCTATCTCTGAAAATTAAAGGTCTTGGAGAAATGTCATCACTTATCTCCCAAGAAGTTTCATGTACATTTAAACCACAGTTTGCCGAGTTAAAGTTGGCTGATGAACATTTTTATATTCTTAACTCTGTAGATATCCTACTAGGTTGTGCTGTTTTTGCTTCTCTCTTAAAATAAGGCTCTATAAAAACTTAGATACTGGATTTGGCCATGTCATAACTGGTAGAGTTCCTCTTTCACCTGCATTTCATCTTCACGCATTTTATACTATAACAGATGCCACTTTTGAATTGAACACATTCCTAACATCGTTGCCATCTCTCCTGATGATATTCTTGCAGAAAAGATATTCATGGAAATTTTCAAAAGAACTCAAGAAGGGAGATATATCATTTCTCTTTCCTTCTGAAATTGCCCCCTTCCTTCTTTCCATGGAAGCCGCAGGTGCAGGCTACCATCTAAGAAGGTGTTTGTGCAAACACAGATACGATTTGCTGAATATGGATTGGGGATGCAGATTGAACTGGAGGCACTTGGACCTAATGAACGAGAAAGAATTTTACAACTATTTCAAGCCAATGATGGCAAACTAATTACCCATCACGCAGCATTAACCCAGCGCGAGTTCCAAAGTAATTTTTTTACGACTTTAAGAAAAGACCACCAAAAGGTATTTCATATTATGACTGCAAAATCTTCGACCAGGTGACCCAGAAAAAGGATAGTTTTTTGGCAGATGGCTTTTAGAAGCCAATGGGCCAACGAGAATCCTAAACAAATTCGCCCTGTCAGATTCCAAACCGAATTTAGTGTTAATGTATGGATTGGTGTCATTGGAGATGTCATCTGTGGGCCCCACTATTTTCCAAGTACCTTGACCGCAAACGATTTCCTACAGTCCCCACAGACTGAATTTCAATATTTGTTGGATGAAGTACGCCTAAATACGCTACATCAAATTTGGCGTGCACCTTTGAGTTGTTCCGAAAAAGTATCCGAGGGACAAATGTTTATTTTTAGTAAAATCAGTACCTACAATACAGGCAAAAAATTATAAGGCATTTTTATGTCTTTAAGCTTAGGAATTTTCACAAAATAGCAATTCTAATTTTAAATTTCCAATTATGAAGAAGTAGGAACTTACAGAAATGCCTATACCACTTTTGTGTAGGAACTCAAAAATTAATTTAATTTGCAAAATTACTTGCAGATGGATTACTATCCTCACACATTTAGTTTTGGCGGTCCGGGAAGAGCCACAAGCCAGAGAGCTAAGAGTAATAACTCGAAAATTGTCCAAATACCACATAGTGACACCGACAACCATGTCATATTATATAATGGTTATTTACATTGCAAGATGCGTAAGTCCAGTTTTTTGGCCTAGGAGGTTGTTTAAGGACCGAGGCAACGCCCTTGCCTCGGTCCTTAAAAACCTCCGAGGCCAAAAGAGCTTACGCATTGTGCAACGTATTATATTTTTCCTGCTTCCGACAAGTTCCTATTACGTATAGGCATTGAGTAAAGGAATAGAGTAGATTGTGAGTAATAATATTCAAAATAACCATTGCTCAATTACTAAAAATTAAAATCAGTAATAAATATAAGAAGTAGAATGCAGCGAGGTTCGATGGTGATTCCGAGTTGAGCATTCAAAGTAGACGGGTGTGTGTTTATATTGGTGCTGAAAAACTCGTCCTATATCAATCAAGAGTTGGAAGAAAAGTTTAAATATCATATAATATAAAAAGGACCTAACGTTAAAATGTCGGGGGATTCGGGGGGCGAGGACCCCCCCGATATAATTTCACCTAGTACTAGTTCTCAAGTAGAAATTTCAGTTAATAAAACAAATAATCCAATAGTAAAGTATAAGTATACCGATTCAGGCCCATTTGAGGTCTTTATTCAGTCAAGGTCATCGATATCAGGGACAAGGAATATAGGCAATTACAATTTTCTGCGTATTGCCAAAGATATATATCAGGAAAAAAACAAATGGGAAGTAAAAAAAATAAGTAAAAAAGGATTAAACAGAATAAGTGTGGAATTTAGAACATTTACTCAGGCTAATGATTTCATTGATAATGAATTTTGCAAAAGTAAAGGATATGAAGTATTTATTCCATATAACAAGGTTACGTGTAGAGGTTTGGTGAGGATGGTCGACAAAAGTCTATGTGATACAGAGGTAAAAAATTGTTCGGAAACACATTCTAAAAATATTGATATTATTAGTGTAAGAAGATTGTCTATGAGAGACAGGTATTCATCTGAAACTAGATATATCCCGTCGAGTAATGTTGTTTTCACCTTTTCGGGTACACAGCTACCAAAAGAGGTGAAGATATTTGGAGTCCCTTTACCGGTGATACCATATATTGCACCTGTAATACAATGTTATAACTGTCTTCTCTTTGGACATTCAAAAAAACAATGTAAAAATAAGGTACAATCATGCTTTGATTGTGGTAAACAAAAAGGTGAAACTCATCAATTATGTGAAAAAAAATGTAAACATTGTGGCAATAAAGACTATAATAGCTTACACAAAAATTGCCCGGAATACCTAAGGCAAAAAAATATTAAAGAAGTTATGGCAACAAGAAATTTGACATATTTTGAAGCCGCGGAAATTTTCCCAAAAAACCCGATAATTAAAAGATTTTCAAACAATATTAATGATTTCCCATCCCTTCCAAATGGGACACAAAGTGATGTGATTTCTGTAAATGAAAGAGCAGCTGCAATCAGCAATAATTCTACAAAATTAGGTTACTCACAAGTTACAGCAGAGAAAAAAAGGAAAATTGTTACGAATACAGGTTTCGACAAAAGTGCACACAGTTCTCAATTAATTTCTCCAAATGGTAGGTCAACGGAAATTGTAAAATCAACACCGGTATATAACAATCTCTATTTCATTCCAGATTCACCAAACTATAATACGAAATTAAGACCACAAGAAATAGAACAATTAGATAATGATTTTAGAGCTTCATATATTAATCTTACCCAAGAGGATAAGATTAAAGTCATGTCGTACATTTCTAAATTGGTAATAGAACCCGAACCCTCCTTGTCTTATGTCAGTCTTGAAGATAGTTCAATGGAATTGCAATAGTTTGAATAATAATTTAACAAATTTAAAAATACTAATTCATGAAACCCAACCAGACATAATTTTATTAAATGAAACCAAGTTAAAGGAACAACAATATTTCAATTTAAATAATTTTATTATATATCGAAAGGATAGAGAAGACGGGTATGGTGGTATAATAACATTAATAAAATATAATATTCCACATAGAGTTATTAGTTGTAATAGAAGACATATGTCAAGTAAATTTCAATGCATAATTATTCATCTTACAGAACCCGATATATATGTTATTAATATTTACAATCCACCTGATATAAAAATAATTAAATTTTATTGGGTATCTTTATTCAATAATCTCAATTCGCCAAAAATAATCATGGGAGATCTAAATGCACACCATCATATTTGGGGATGTACTAAGACTGACGCAAATGGTAAAAACCTGCTTAAATTCACAGAGGAACTAAATCTAGTTATTATGAATAAAGGTACCCCGACAAGATTGACAGCTCCTAATCAAAATCGTTCTGCAATAGACATCACTTTGGTTTCTCAAGACATCTCTATTTCCTGCGACTGGTCTATTAAAAATAATTTTGTAGGTAGCGATCATTACCCAACAATTTGCACATATAATAAATATAATACAAATGTTGTCAATGCACATAAAACTAGAAATATTAAGAAAGCTAACTGGTTGAGATATATTAAGACTATTAATAATAATCTAAGCGAGGTATCTGATAAAGAGTGTAAATATGACTATCTAGAGAAACATATCTTAGAAGCAGCTAATTTAAGCATTCCATGGAAAAAAGGTCACAAAAATTGTAAAATTACTCCCTGGTGGAATGATGACTGTACATTAATTATCAATAAAAGAAAAGAGTTATTAAAAATCTTTCAAGAATCACCTACATTTGATAATTTCCTCAACCTGAAAAGATATATAGCATTTGCTAGGAAAAATTTAAAACTAATTAAAAAGGATAAATTTAAACAAATGTGTCATCAGATGAGTAGAGATACTCCAATTTCTAAGATATGGCAAGTTATCAAAGGATTCAAAAAATACTGGAATTTAAATACATATAGCCAACTACCTTCAACTCAAATTTCCAATAAAATTCTATCAGAATTAGCTCGACATAAAATAATTAATGTAGTAAGTAATCTTAATGAGGAAGATTTGTTAGACCCTATATCGGTTGATGAATATTTCTCGGTTCTCAAAAATAAAAAAGACAAAACAACTGGTTATGATGACATTTCCTATTCCATGATGAAACAGCTACCAATAAAAGCAACGGAAATGTTGATGAATATTGATGATATTTTAATAAATAATGTAGTACCAGAACAATGGAAAATTACCTCCATTTTGCCTATTCTGAAACAAAACAGAGATCCCTTGGATTATAACAGTTATAGACCTATAGCTTTAACTTCTTGTGTTGGAAAAACCTTTGAATCTATAATCAAAAATAGACTTGAATGGTTCCTTGAAAACAATAAATTAATACCACAAGCTCGGTTGGGATTTAGAAAAGGTAAGAGTTGTCTGGACGCATTGGTTATAATTAACCAAAGAATTTTGACTTCCTTCGCGAAGAATCAGGTTACAGTTGGTGTTTTTTTAGACCTTCAGTCGGCATATGATAATGTTCAAATCAACTCTCTTTTTTCTCAAATGGTAAAATTAAATATACCTTTGGCTTACTCCAACATTATACGAGATCTTCTAACTAATAGACCTACATATGTACGAAATAACAAGGGGGAACTGATTGGCCCTCGTTTATGCAACAGAGGTTTAGCTCAAGGATCACCTCTAAGTCCTTTATTATTCAACGTTTATACGGTAGAACTTCACGAAATTATATCGGGGCATGACATAGAATTGGTTCAATATGCAGACGATATAGTTTTACTTAAATCAGGTGAGAATATAGATGATCTAGTAGAATACTTGAACAACTTAATAAAGATTATTTTTCAGTGGTTTGTTAAAAAAGGATTAAATATTTCACCGGATAAATCAGGAGCGGTGATATTTAGAAAAGGTCATTCAAAAAAAATGTGTAAATCAATAGTCATAAATAATCAAACTGTTCCCTGGAAGCATGAAATTAAATATTTAGGGGTAATATTTGAAAATACAATGAAATGGAACAAACAAATTCAAAAGGTTTGTATTAAAGCTCAAAAAGCCATTAATATCATGAGGTCTTTATCAGGGGTGTGGTGGGGTTCTGATCCGGCAATACTGCTAACCTTCTATAAAAATTTGGTTAGATCACAATTGGACTACGCATCAATTCTCTATAAACCAAATAATAAAAATAATTTTAATAAATTAGATAAAATTCAATATCAAGGAATTAGAATTGTAACTGGAACTATGAAATCGACCCCAATACTGGCATTACTAGGTGAAGTTGCAGAAGTATCCCTAGAATCCAGACGACAATGGTTAGCGGTTAAATTTCTCAATAAAAGATGGGCGGAGATAAATAATCTCACCTTAAACCATATACTTGAAATGAATAGTACAATGGAGAGCAAATATTGGGAGAAAAAAGATAAACCATATCTTATACAAGCGATTTAAGAAGATCGGATATCCAACCGGGTTTTGAGATTGAAATTAGACATCAAGTAAAACCTATTCCCTCAATAAATTGGATTAAGGATAAAACTCAGTTTGCAAATAATGATATATTTAATAGATTTTTTAACTCCAAATATAAAGATCATTTCTTAATTTTTACGGATGGTTCTGTAGATTTTAATTCTGGTACAGCAGGCATTGGGGTGTATATCCCAAAATTGGATTTGAAATTTTCTAGTAAATTGAATAACCATACTCAAATTTGTAGTGCGGAAATCATCGCTATTAACAAAGCACTTAGTCTTTGTATACAAAACCATCTAAGTAAAGTGATAATCTGTACAGACTCAAAAAGTGCCATTTTAAAGTTATCAAACACCAATAGTTTTTCTACAAACTATACAGCTGTAACAACAAAAAGATTAATGGTTGTTCTCAGAGAGGAGGGTTATGATGTGAAATTGACATGGATCCCCGGCCACAGGGGTATAGAGGGTAATGAAATTGCAGATAAATTGGCGAATGTAGGCAGAACTTTGTTAACTATACCTCACGAAATCCCGGTAGAGTATGAAGATATTATACCAGTGTTGAAAAAACATGTTAAAAACCATTATACTAAATGGTGGCAAGATTCATTATCAAGAAATAATAACCACTATTCGAAAGTTATAGATAAGTTTCCCCTTAAGCCTTGGTTTAAAGATCATGAATTTGTTAATAGAAGACATATTACTCAATTTATAAGAATGAGGACTGGACACTGTCATTCTCCGGTACATCTACATAGAATAGGGGTGAAAGATAATGATAAATGTAACTGTGGGGAGGTGGGCTCCCTGTCCCACATAATATTAGAATGTCCACTAAACTATAATCCTAATATAGATCTATACCAGAAACTTGTGAAAGAAATAAAAGTCAGCCCTATATCGATCTATAATATATGTAATAATACATCTGTAGCCGTTGTCAATTTGGTAAATAAATTTTTATCAGAGCATAATATTAATATCTAATAATTAAAAAAATATATATATATATATTTTTTTTTTGTAGTAATATCCTATCTATTATATCCTGGGTTTCTCTAACTATCTATCCGAGGCGCCATTTCGGGGTGTAATGCTCCTCCGGTGCCCGGGAGCGAGAAGAGTCTTGTCCTGTGTTGTATTTGTCCTATACTAACATCTCATATACCTTATCAAGAAGAGGAAAAGTTCGTACAAAAGTTAAGAGTAAATAAACTATAATGGAATGAAATATAATAATAAAGGATGTTAAAGACATCGATACTGGGGAATGGTTAATAACCGAACCCAAAGAAAGAAGAAGAAGAAGAAGAAGAATGCAGCGATAATAAAAAAAACTTGAGTTTTGTGTGGGAGTCGAACTCGTGACCTAAGGTTTACTACCCAGATGCTTTTAACCCAGCGCTACATCCACTGCTGCTTGACTTTGCTATTAGCCACTTTACTTGACACTGAAAACTATATCCATATTCTTAATTTTTCTTTGGCATAATTCGTATTCTTTTTGATCAAAACTATTTTATAAAACAATCGATGTGAAACATATTAAATTTGACGCCAGTTCCAAGTTGTATTTTATTAATGGTTTTAAGGTCCTTGCTGCATAATCGTTGCATTGTTGCTAGGCAATACTTTTTGTACCTAGCAACCACTTTTTGTACCTAGCAACAGGGCACCTCGAACATTTCACTTTCGCTTGCAGACCTGTTGGCGAGCATGTAAAGTGAAGTTATGGGGGAGGGAGCAGGAAAAATATTGTGTCAAAATTTGGTTCCTACACAGGGCGATTTCTGTCTCACATATTGTATAATACCCATAGAGCTTTGACTCCTTTCTGGGATTTTTATTCAAAGGTACAGATGGATCGTGCACCTCCACATTACGGTAGGCAAATAAGAGTGTGGCTAAATAATACCTATCCGCAAAAATGGATTGGACGAATTCGGCCCAGGCAAATTGAAGATATAAACCTGGAGATTGGGTCTACAATGTGGCTCCTACGCTCCCCTGATTTGAATCCTCTGGATTGTTATGTATGGGGATGCTTGAAAGAAACGGTGTACTATACCCAAATCGACAGAGAAGAATTAATTTTGCTAATTTGCTAAGAAGATGTCAAGCTTGCATTGATGCAGAAGAAAGACACTTCGAACAGTTTATTTAAAAATTTGGTTGGTCTAGTTTTTTCCTGTATAATAAATAATTTCACAAAAAAAAATTACTTCTGATGCTTAATCGCCTTTATTAATTTATGGCAAAAACACGAATCATAAAAATCATAATTAGCCGTAAAACGGTCGCAGTTACGCTAAAATGCCAGGGACAGTTTTTTGTTCACAATAAATTATTGCATTAAAAACTACCTTTGTTTCTTCGATTATACAGGGCGTTGATATTTTTTGCGGCAAACAAATATTAATAAATCTCGCTATGTATGCTACTGTATGCTCAATTAAGCTCATATTGTGCAGTAATATTGCTCTTCATACCTCTACTATTTTAGGAGATACATCTATAATTTTTTTGTACAAATTTAACACCATGTAGCTTTTTTATGAAGCCTTCAAAAAATATAGTTTATACAAATAAGATCTATCATCTGTTACAGTTGAGTCCCTTAAAAGTGAATCACCCTGTACTTACGAAATTTATATTCAGTAACATATAAATTTTTCTCTATATTTTTCTTTTGCAATATTTGCAAATGTTTTGGTAATAGCAGTTATGTAGAATCCGGCGCTGACTTTTTAGACTGCATGTTTTTTTTTTCTGCCTTCGATCGACCTTGGTTCGAGGCAGGCGCATGCATGTGTCTTTAAAGAAAGACACCGCTATGGCCAAGAGCGCTGGACAAATGTGGGTTCATGGTATTGCTCCTAAATAGGCTTTATCCGTGTGATTTACTAATTGTCCTACACTCACTGGGATTACTACGGTTTTCTAGGGTTTTCCGTAGTACTTGAGCGAATGCTATCCTAGTTCTATCGGGAAAAAAGTCGACCCTAGCCGCAAATGGCAACAAAGACAAAATAATAGTAATTGCCCCCCTCCCCCGCACAAGCATGTGTTTGCTTCTGGGGTACTTCTAGTTTGGAGTATTGTGAGGGTGAGAATTATTATTATAAATAATAAAATAGCAAAAGAGCAATACTTAATTACTGACCTAAAAATCACAAAATGTTTAAAAGTAAAAGTTGAAATAAAATAAAGGTTGCAAAAGTGTTTCAAATACATATATCATAATTTGTTTATTTTTAGTAAAACTATATTATTTTTAAAATCTGTATGTAAAACATTTTTAAATAGCCCTTTTTTGATTTTCTCTATGTTGATTTCATTTTGTTAGTTATTAAATATTTTTTGAAATCGGGAAACATAAAGTTTTATTATGCAGAACGTGGCGAAGTTACAGAGTAGGGATAAACTTTCGGTTAGATTTTTAGAAGAGTTCCACAAAGTTTCACATTACGAATAATTAGAAAACATGCAAAATTAATCATTTTTAAAAGGTATTCAGCAGATTTTGCAGAAAACTGTGCATTTTTTTATTAACTCTGAATGAATTTTTGCTTGCAATTTTTGAAATACCTACCGCTTTTTAGTAAAATTTTTTGTGTAAAACCTTATTTCTTTTAATGTTGATTATAAATACAAATCCTAACATCATAAATACAAATATTTACAGGGGTTCTTAAAAAAAATTAAATTTAAAGATGACGGGCACCCATCCATGAACCAAACACGCCCGTCATTTCTGCACTTTCAATATCGCCATGCTTTTGTCTTTGTCTTACTAGATTAAGCCATGTTACTACTACTGTGTGGCGATGCTGTGGTTGTCCCTAATAATGCAATCTTCATGGTAATCTACATACAGAATAATTTATTATCAATGTTCAAATCGACTGAACTGCTCATACTAAAAGATAATGTGTATAGGTTCTGCAGTGAGTTTGAAAAGGGCTGAAAAGTTGAATGATCCTTAATTGGCCGGGTTTTGAAATTGACTATCTGGCTACGTCTGATAGATGCGACGGGCCTGTCTGACATTTGGCAGAGCCAAGGCCAACTTGTAAAGAAAATCGTAAAATGATCTACTTTAGTACCAATTTATGTGCTTTTAATGACGATTTTGAAACTCTTTAGGGCCGATAAAAAAAGGTTTTTGAGGTATTCCAAGGTATTTCAGAGGTCCAAAACTGATTTGGTAGTTTTCGAGAAAACAGATTAAAACGAAATTTTACAGCTGCATTGTGATGAGCTGCAAGTTTTTAGTGAAGGGCGGAATAAAAAATTGCATATGAAAAACCTCCTAAAATCTCCCAAGGAGGGTGCGTAAATGTAACCCCCACAACATTATAATTATTGAGGTTAAAAACCAAAGTTACTGGGGTAGGGGGGGGGGGGGGGGGGGTTCTGATGACTTTGTTAAAAACAAAGGTTTTTTTCCATATTTTTGACTTAAGGTTTCCTTACTGCAATATTTTTGTGGATAAATTTTCATCTGTTAATATTTTTAATTGTAGTTTAGCTTGTGATGCCAAGTTGACTACTATTATTGTATTATTTTTGTTGTCATTTTACTGTGTCCTTTACATGTAATTACTAGTTGGGGTATGTTAAGACGAAGATTAAATAAATAAATCAATAATTCGTTGAATCTATTTTTGCCTCTCCCCCCCCCCTTTAAAAATAAGTAAAATACAGTTATATGTGAAAATCTTAATTTTGAATTCATCTCACCTACATCGACAACACAGGCATAACTTAATCCAGAACCAAATGTAGCTGCCACATGGTCTTGAATTAAAAAGCAGGCACTGAATCCCATTTTGGTTAACAATAGATACATAAGTTCTCGCAAATAATTTCTGTTATAGATATCTGGTATAACTAACACTGCCTTGTAGTTCTTAAACTCTTGTTTCTTAATAAACAAATTGCTTTCAATAGCATAAGTCCAAATAGTTTCTAAATCTGCTATAACCGCTGTCATAGACCCTCCAGGTCCACCATGTAAATTAAAATCACCTCTCTTATATGGAAAATGGATATTGTACGCCTCTTTTGGATCTAAATGGAGTATGTCATTGCCAACTACTATATCATTTTCAGATTTCACCCATTCTCCTGTATTGGTATCTATTATTTCAGGTTGGACTTTTCTGTTGAATGCTGCTATTTGTTGGGGAGGAGTAGCATACCTGAAACAATTTAATACTTGTTGAAACATTAACGGACACTAGTGGCATAGCTTAAGGGAGGCTGCCCCCCCCCCCTCAGATGTCTCCGGAGAGAACTTTTGTATTTAAAAATGTTAACTAAAATAGTTATTTCAATTCTATCAGCAATTTGTGTAACTTGTTTCAATGGGATTTTTTAACTAGTAAGTATATCATTTTTATTTGCTTGACAGATAGCATTCTGTTTATAAATTTGAATGGCATCAGATCTATCAAGAAATAAATGTTGCATTTGCGTTCTTCAAAAAAAAATAGCAAGTATAAATGAAAAAAAGCCCAAGGAACAAATTACGACCAGCTGATTTAGGAAATATTTTTTGCTCGCAATAGGTTACTTTGTGAAGTAACATTTTGGTAACATGGGTATAATTTTCCACTCCTCCCCCATCCTAGAAAATCCCCTGCCACAAATCACTATTATTATTAATTATTATTAATTTTACTATTACTAAATCACAAAGTTAATAATAACAATAATAATCATCTTAATTCTCACCCACACAATACTGCAAACTAGAAGTAGGTACTCCAAAATCAACCAAATGCTTGTGAGGGGAAGGGGTGTGGCAATTACTACTATTGTTTCGCCTTCGTTTTCATTTGCAGTTTTAAATGTCAAGCTATGCCTCCATGGATTTTTGAACAAAAATAAATATTTCTTTCTTGAAAATGTCCTCAACACAGAATATTATACAACATTGATTGAATATAAAGTGGCCGATTCCATAAGACCTAGCCTGGCCAATACATGAGCACATGGCTGTAGATAGTTTAGTGGTTTAAACCCCCTACATTGAGAAAAATAAGAAAAAAATACGTGAATTTGCAATTTCCTATGCCTCAGTTAAACTAGATCTTCTTCATATTTCTAAAAAATGGACTAATACGACACTTTTTTTGTTGTTTATCCGATTGTATCGGTTGAGAAAACTCTATGGTATTTTTTAAAAAAGAATTGTCAACCAGGCTTTGCCTGAAAAAAAAATATTAAAATTCAAAATTTTCCATTACTTTTGGGTAAAACATATGGCAACACTGCTCATATTTCTGCCACAGTTTCGTATACAGTATGTCCCAATTTGATACTGGACACCTCAGAAATATATGAAGGGCAAATAAAACAAATGGTCTATATTTTTTTATTGGTAGTCCCAAGGGAGAGTATCTCATAAGCGGTAGTATTTGGATGGGGTAATTATTTCATGGCCTGCTATGATTTTTTAAAGTAGCAAATTTTCAAGAAACCCTGTTAGGTTTTTTTTACGACAAAATGTTATTAAGAAAACTTGTTCAGAATGAAAAACTGAGTATATTTACAAAATTTCAAAAGTCTAGGCCTACTTTGATTTTTGGCTTTATCGCCTTTTTCTTCCACTTTTTTCTTAGAAATGTGTCCTTTCTGGAACTTTCACGTCAAAATATTGATAAGGAAACTTGATCATCGTGAAAAAATAAAATTTTGATGTGAAACCTCCAGAAAGGACACTTTCCTAAGAAAAAAGTGGGAGATAAATCTAAAAATCACAGTAGGCCTAGACTTTTAAAATTTTGCGAATCCAGTCAGTTTTTCATTCTGAACAAGTTTTCTAAAAAAGCATTTTGTCTTAAAAAAATCCTTAAGGGGTTTCTTGAAAATTTGCTATTTTAAAAATCATAGCAGGCCATGAAATAATTACCCCATCTAAATACCACCGCTTATGAGATACTCTCCTTTGGGACTACCAAATTTGTTTTCCTTGCCCTTCATATATTTCCGAGGTGTCCAGTATCAAATCAAATTGGGGCATTGTGGGCCATATGTCAACTAGATATTAAATTGGATTTTGTTTTCCTGGGTATTCGACCACCATTTAATTAATCAGTAGTTCTTTATTACGTACGTTTCGGCATTACATTTCAACAGCCATCTTCAGATTAAAAAGACAATACACCTTTAAAAAATCTTAAAATTGATTTACAATTTAAACGTCCAATTGTTAGTAATATTGGATCACCTACCTATAATTTGTCAAAATTTCTTTCCAACATTACCACCAATATTCTTGGAAAAGGCGACTACTTCATTAAGGACTCATGGCATTTCCATAACTTTATTAAACCACAAACAATCCCAAAAGATCATGTTCTGGTGTCTTTTGATGTAACTTCCCTTTACACTAACATTGATACTGATTTCGCAATAAGTTGTATTAAAAAACAATGGCATAAAATTAAACCATTTACGACGTTACCACTAAACGATTTTATTGAAGGAGTAAAACTTTGCCTCAATTCCACTTATTTTAATTACGATGGTACATTTTACTCACAAATTTTTGGCACAGCCATGGGTTCCCCCCTGTCTTCAACTGTCGCAAATCTTGTTATGGAAGAACTTGAAACAAATGTCATTAATATGTTCAATGTGAAACCATATTTTTACAAACGTTATGTGGATGACTGCCTTCTGTGCATTCACAAACTTGAGATTAATAATACCTTCAATACGTTCAATAGTTTCCACCCTCGATTACATTTTACGAAAGAACACGATAGGAATGGCAGTATCAACTTTTTAGACATTTCTTTACACCATAATAATAATGGACTAATTACAACAAATTGGTACACTAAAGATATCTGGTCACAGAGATATATAAATTTTAATTCCAACGTACCTCTAAACCACAAAAAGAATGTTATTAACAGCTTAACTGACAGAGCGATTGTTCTATCACATGGTAATAATAGGCCACAAAATTTAAAAAAAGTTAAAGACGCTTTAATTCTTATGACTATCCTCCAACATTTTTTAACCCTATTATTAAAAAAAGAATACATCAAATATACAACAGATCGCCTTGTCCACAAACGAATAACGGTAACCGGAATACTTATATAACCTTGCCATATATTGAAGGTGTTTCGGATGGTATCCAGAAGATTTTAATGAAATATGGAATCTCAGTTGCCTTTAAACCTTTCAATACCACCAACAAGTTTTTCACAAAATTAAAACCAAAAATAGAAGACAAAAATAAATCCAACCTTATATATAAAATTAATTGTAGCGATTGTCCGGCTACTTATGTGGGTCAGACAAAACAATATTTGCATAAACGTTTGTATAAGCACCAGTATGATATCAGATCAAACAATGGTTTCGCTACTGCACTTAGTAAACATGCTCTGGAGCATTCTCATTCTTTCGATTTTTTAAATCCTAAAATTATGGCTACCGAGAGTGATTATATAAAAAGAAACGTACTTGAGATGATTAACATAAAAAATCAACCTAACAGCATTAATTTTAGAACCGATACCAATAACCTGTCTAAAATTTACAACAATTTATTCTAAATCAAAATAATTGCCACCTTTCAACTTTTACTACTCTTCTGTTTTGCTTTTTGAATTATATAATTTTAAAGGGGGTACAATTTCGTTAGATGTTTTTAAGAAATGAAAATTCCTATGATCATTATTATTATTGTACTTTTCGTTTGGCGCCAAGAATTAGATTTTTATACCTTTTTTTACCTGTTTTTGCTATGCTTTTTACTACGTATAAGTTTTTCTTTTATGTGCTGGTATTAATATACTGTTAAATGCCACACTCCTCATCCGCCCGCTGGATGAATAGCTTCTAACTATTTTCCGTTTATTTAAACAGTAAGAAATGTAAAACTTAACCTGCAAAACTACGACTTGTAAGTATCTATGCTTTTGAAGCTGTACATATAAGATAAGATACCCAAAAAAGAGAAAAAAAAATGTGATTTTTCCAATTTTGTTTTAGGACGTTTAAATTGTAAATCAATTTTAAGATTTTTTAAAGGTGTATTGTCTTTTTAATCTGAAGATGGCTGTTGAAATGTAATGCCGAAACGTACGTAATAAAGAACTACTGATTAATTAAATGGTGGTCGAATACCCAGGAAAACAAAATCCAATGAAATTTCAAACGACCAGTAAAGTTTATTACTAGATATTAAAGGCCCATGTGTAATGGGCCGCAATGTATACAGAGTGAGTTACATAGGCCGCGGTGGTCTATATCTTCTACATTGTTAATGCTAGAAAAAAAAAGTATAGACAAAACTTGTTAAAAAGATATATTATTTGAGTATATCTGTTGTCAGTAGTAGTACGAGAGATGGTAACCAAAATTTTTGACTCATAGCGTCCCAGCTAAAACCGCACGGAATCGATAGATTATATAACCCCGTATCCAGAAATCCGATTTTCAGACATTTTGCTCGTAGTGTTTGATCTGAGCGCATTTTCAAAAATGTCAACAAATCTCACCTAAGTGACTCATAGCGGCCCGTCTGATTTCCGGAATGTAGTTAGATAACAGGCCTGAGACACCAATAACACAGTTTTCAGATTGTAGCGCATACCCAGGAGACCAATTCAAAAAATAAAAAATTAGACAAGAAAAACTGAAAATAATTATTATAGGTAAAGTCGGGTCAATTGATGTGGAAAAATCAATTTTCAGATAAAAAACATGTCGCCAGGGACGGATTGGCCCGGCGGGCTGGCGGGCGGAACCCGCCGCGCCGCTCTTTCTTTTAATAACAGCGCCGCAACGCAACGGCTGTGTTAAAATACAGAATAAAAAAATCGAAAAATTAAGACGTTTTTTGAGGAATCCACACCTGAAGTTACTTTGACTCAAGAAGACAAGTAAATATCGTATTGAAGTATTCAAATAAGAAGAACTTCAGTGCTGTACATACTATTTTTTTTAATCGGAAAAAATGTTTTATTAGACAAAAAAATCATAAGGAAGTGCCAGTCCATGAACCGACTGTGCGCGGCGTTGCTTGACTTTAACGATCGGTCTACCCTAGGTCAAGTTTGACGAGGCACGGCGCTTCCCAACAGAAACTCCGAACTGCTGCCTGTTATGCAGCGTCCATGAAAAATAGATTGATATTCAAACCTACTAATATTTATACGAAATTACGAAATTTAAATTTTAAATGGGCATTATTGGCCGGATTTTGAATGTTTTGTCACTTTTGACGGGCGATGGCTCCGCGTCAGACGCTTGATGTTTACATCTCGCCAAGGCCTATCTACTTATTGAAAAAATCGTACAATAATGGGCTTTCTGAGCTTTTAATGACGATTTTGAAACATCTCACTACCGATTTCAAGAATAGTTATTTATGTACCAAGGCACTTGGAAATCGGAAAAAACTGTTTTATTAAGCGAAAAATAACAATAAGGGATCACGTCCATGAACTGACTTCCTCTATCTAGGTCAAGTATGACCAAACACGGCACTTACTGACAGAAACTCCAAACTGCTGCCTGTTGTGCAGCCTCCATGTAAAATAGATTAATATTCAAACCTACTAAAATATTCATACTGAAAGATTGCGCTGTTACAGGTAACAATTTCGAAATGGTTTTGAATATATTTGGTCGCCTTTGACGGGCGATGGCTCCGTGTCTGACGTTTGATGTCTACATCTCTCCAAGGCCTACTTATTGAGAAAAATTGTAAAATAATGGGCTACTTCAGTGCCAATTTCTGAGCTTTTAATGACTATTTTGAGACACTTCACTGCCGATGTCAAGAAAGTGTTTTTTAGTTTTTTTTTGTATTTCTATGGTAATATAAAACGAACTGATATAGGTATTGGCCTTTTTAAAGTGCGCGCCAGGTGCTGGCGCCGCTGGTTTCATCAGCCCGCCAATATTTTCGTACCCAGTCCGTCCCTGTATGTCGCCTTAAATTTTTGTAGCATTTCGAACATGTCAACAAATCTGACCTAAGCGACTAATAGCAATATGTCTGAAATTCGTCGTCAATGATAGAATGCATCGCCTAGATGTGGAAAAAAATGATTTCAGACAAATTGAATGTAGCATATGACTAATCAGACAACTTTTCAATTTGTATATATATATTTTTTTAATTTGTATTTGTCACGGCTGTAAAATTTTTGTAACACACTGAGTGGTATCCATGTTCGTCATCAACAGTTCGTGGCAACACGATGTCGGAGTAAACTGATTTTCTCCTCGATGGCTTTGTGCTCAGAACATCGACTACTTCGTTGCACTTTTTAAGGTTATCCACTGTGAATGTTTTCATAGGCATATTTTTGTTGTTTTGCAAAACACACACCATGGTTTCGACATCTTCTCACATATTTTGCACTACTGGATATCACCGTTGACACACGCGTCGTTATACCTGTCAAAACAGAACAGCCATCTTGCGCAGCAGCTGTGGTGAAGCGAGAGACAGGGACGTAACACGTAAATGGCCGTTCTTGACACAGGAGCGTAACAAGAGCCGGAGTGTTTGCCGGGCGACTCCGGCACATTTTTTCGTTATAGGCGACACTCAAAATGTCTGAAAACAGTATTTTTGAATTCTGGGCATCCATACGAATGATTTAAAACAACAATGAACCGAGCTGCTATGTGTCACTTAGGTAAGATTTTTTGACATTTTTGAAAATACACTCAGGTCAAACGCTACGCGCAAAATGTCTGAAAACGCAAATTTTAGTAATGAAATTACGAAATCTTATGTACATTTTCAATATCAGACGGGCTGCTATACGACAGTCTACTACTCAACAGTCGGCTCTAGGGTCATCTAATCTATCGATTTTACTCGGTTTTAGTCGGGCTGCTATGAGTCATGGTATTGGTTGCCATCTCTCTTACTATAGGTAAATCATGATGAGACCATGTACAACTTTTACAACTTTTACAACGGTAAATTATCTTCATCATCCAACTCACTAGTATCCATTTCTTGGGGTCACTCCACTTGATTTCGAGCCCTTTGAAAGTATTTAAAAAGTTCAGCTTCGGCTCGAAGTTGTGAATCTGGAAGATTACTTTTATGTGACCTTATGTCCTCATTAGCAATGAAAATAAATACGAAAGCCTATTATTCTACCATAAAGTCAATTTTGAAAATATTTTAGTCAAATTGCTCACCCAACCAATTTGAGATTGTGAATATAAAACTGTATTGCAACCTCTAAACACCTGTTACCAATCCGCTGTGTGAATGAACATTATTCATGAACATCTTTAAGAAAATCCGGGAAGGTGTTCAAATTACCTGATAGATCGCAACTCATAAGATTCAGTCCAACCACCACATCTGTCATTTTTCTATTAGGGGCTGTTTTGGGGTTAACTGAGAGCAACAAATTCTGAGGCTTTTAGGGGGACATTAGGGATCACAGTAGATGAGATTTCAACAACAAAATCGATTGCAACTCATACGGTTCAGGCCAGCCACCACTTTTCTTTTTTTTAAGTAATTGCCATTTTATTTTGTTCATCCATTCTATTTTTTTACAAATTTTTATTTGAATGGTCATAATCTCTAAGTTGTTTGTCTATGTTTTGCAATAAAACTATTTTGTTATTCCCTTGAAACAGTTATCCACTTGAAGTGAGGAAATTCTGCAGTGGATGAGTGTTTGTGAAACAGAGTGAAGTGTTGTGTGTTGTGTCCAAAATCTAGAAGGCACCGCCATGGCGGCTTCGCTCCCTCGCGCAGGCGGGCTTGAGAAGTAGTAGTTCATTGTAAGCCGAACTCCGGGGTTCTATCAATAAAGGCGTTTCAATAAGAAGCAGTGTCTCAATAGTACACCAACAAACGCTACATGGTTCCATTGAACCGCATGGAGACGGTCAACGAAGGAAACTACAAGAATAAAAGTAAACAAGTGACCAGTTCGAGACGCCATTAAGCTCGCAGAGCGGGCGGACGGCGGTGACCGGCCAGTACAAGGATGAACGCAACGCGCCCAGGTCTTCCATTTCCCGGATCTACAGGCAGTGTTCCGCTAGCAAGATAGCCGACAATAATTCAAGACGAGAAAAAGACGACACTAACGACTATTCCTAACCCATATTCTCCTTGTTAGGTTAGTTCCAGTTACGTGAGTACCTAGTTTTAACACAATTTTCTTCAATCGATAAGCACTATTTCCTCCTAAAATGAGCAACACGGGTGATCAATTAACCCGTAAGCTAGGCGCAATTAAATCCTCACTCACAAATTTCAAGAATTTCTTGGTCAAAATTCAGTCAAACGGTGGCTTTAGATAACGCCGACAAAATTCAACTTCAGGAAAGGTTATATCTAGGGCTGACCAGTTAATTAGGGATTTCAATCAAGTGCAATTTGAAATAAAGCAGACTGCAAAGGATTTAGAGGAACAATACACACACTGAGAGACGAAACTTCTGATGGGCAATATAGATAACAATGCTGACTCAGCCTCTGAGCACGACTCGGTTCACAGATCTAACCATTCCTCTGGACGCAGCCCAGGCTCTACTTCAAATATGCAAGCAATAAAATTACCATTAATAGAATGGCAGTGGCTATTTATTTATACGACATATATAAAAGTCGGTATATGTATTGCGCTCTCATTGGTGAGTTGAGTCACGTGACTTCTTTGGACGTACATTTAACTCCGTACACGTCCGAAGTAGACTTATTTAGATACGTCGGAAGCCCTCGGAAGTGCATTTTTCTCAAGCATCTTTGCAATAAGCGTATGCCCTCCTTTTTGGAGGATAGGCGCTGCCGCATGAAAAAAGAAAGGGGCAGTCGGCAGCGATGCGCGGTGCCTTACGAAAAAAGAAGTGGTAATCATTTCCAATGGTGTAACCCACTCCGATTTTCTTGAAATTTTGGCTAGGTAGCCCCTATTTAAAAATGTGTCATGCTCATACATCAAGCTGAACGTGGGACAAAGAGACTCAAAAGCAGGACACTTGGCAACCCTAAGTGGGACACTTAGGCAATCTGGCAATCCCAATCTTGACCAGAGTTGCAAAAAATTCAGTTACGTACCTCCGTCTTCCATCTGATTGTAAGCATGATTGTAACGTATGTGAAACAGTTAACCGTGCTTCTTCAAGTTCGGCTAACTGCATTACATCTACCCGCTGAGGTAAAAATGTGTCACTATACACCTGGCCTCCTGGTTTCCTTGATCGGGCAACTGCATGCAAAATCGAACATGGTTTTAAGTCTGATGCCCGCCCAATTCGCAAATTAAATGAACCCGGATGAATGACAATAATATTTTGTGCGTACAATTGGTCAAGATTTTGTTCCATTATGAAAAAACAGTTAGGTATGTTTTGATCACTGTCCTTAGCATAATTCTTATTATTGTAAAAGTAAAGAGCATCCCAATTTAAGTAGGTATTTATTTACACAACATTCACATTTTAGTCTGAGGTTACCACCCAAAATTCAAATAATTTGTAAGGTTATCTTCTTCTTCTTCTCTTCTTTTTATGGCCTCTGCTCTTCCAATCAAATTAGCCACTTGGGGCGTTCGCCTTCTCTTCGATGGGTCGGAAATGTCCAGCTTTTGCTGTGTCCGCCCAACTTGGTCACTTACACAAATTATTTGCCACGTTCCTTTTTCAATCCTTTCCTTCCCAAGATTACTGTTATATCCAGGGCCGTATCTAAGGAAAATTTGGGGGGGGGGGTTCAGGATCGGCTCAAGCTTTTGTGTGGCTGGGTGCCGGATGAAAGTGCGGGGTCCCGGCAAGGAATTATTTAATCCATTAAGAACAAATTTTTGAAAATTGATACGCCATTACAATGGTATATATTTTGCATGTTTAGATCACTTCAGTGACATAGAAATTAATTTCGGGTGGGGAGGGACAATTTCTGGGAATTTCTTTCAAACAAATACATTTAAAATAATTCTGTAAAATGCGCCGCAGCCGAAATTTTTTAGAAATGTTAAGGAGTATTACTTAAAATGAGTCTTAGGTAATCCCAATATCTTCGATTTTCAAGCTGCAGTGAATATTTTCAAATTCTGAAATGGTTTCGGCCCCGTGGCCCTTTTAAATACTCTACTATTGACTGGATAACCCTGTACACGTGACTCAGAGGCGCGGGGCCAGTCAAAAAGCAGGCCGCGTACGCCGCACCGTTCGCACTCGCCTAGAGCCGGCCCTGGAGGGGTTAGACCAGTGACTGTTGAAGTTGAATAAATAGCTTTAAGGTTCAAAAAAGCTACTATTTTTAAATGGTTTTTAATAAAAAACTGAAACAGGTTTAAGTTGAACAAATTTAACATTAAAACTTTAAAAATATTAAATATATTAATTGTAATATAATAGCTGAATATTCCTTCTCGCATTTATACCTGTCCCTTTTTTACTTATTTGATTTCTTGATATATTCCTACACATTCTTCGCCTCGCCTGACGACACCTTTAGAATTGCCAGTATTGGGTTTGGTAAAAGGTTTCTTCGCGCCACTTGCCTAACTGAACCTTTTTTAAACCTAATAAGTAAATCTTCAAATACAAATTAGTACTAATCTATTCATAAAAGATACTCTGGGACTCCCCTATATTTTCCCTGGACCGACACTATATGTGTTGGTCCAGGTCCAGTTTATTTTACGAGGGCCGTTACATGCATTAAGTGAGACATCTACACATTGAGGTAGTATGGGGGGGGGAGAAGCTGTCACGTGACCCAAAACGGGTTCACAGACTGCTAATTTTTCTACCGCCATTTTAACCCACGAAAGTGCGACAAATTCAAAATAATTTGCTTTTTCAAATTTTTGTTGCATTTATTTACGTTTAGGTATAATTATATATTGATGTGGAACCAACTTTAGTCAAAAAAGTTTATTTTTACCTGGACCGTTTTCGGCGAATCTGCCTTGGGAGAAATCATTGAATCTGTTGAAGTTGAAGCTTGTGGTAGGCTCGGACCATTTTGTTGTTTGTCAGATTCATTTTCCGACGGTATAGAAGTTGATTGGAGGCATTTCTTATTGCCCACCAACAAAAAAATCATCAGATTTAAAATGTGTTGAACAAACGAATTTGTTCTTCGACCATAGTACATTGCTGGACAAATTTAAAGCTTTTAATAAAATTCCAAATAAAGGTCCCGGTCTTTGAGAAACCTAGAATTTCTAGAATAAGCACCACCATTACATTTTACCCTAAATAATGCAACATACCAATGGAAGGATATACCTTCAGGTCTAAATCTTTTGCAATTTATGCATGTTCTTACAGAGCAAGACATGTTAATAAAAACAACACGGTGACAAAAACACGCCGGCAAAAACGCTAAACACAAGAAAAAGACCTTAAAAACGCGATTAAGAAGTAAGCCCGTCAAAACGTAAACAAACTACAAGACAAGACTGGGTTAAAATGGCGGCGATCTAAGCGCCCTCTGTGTAGCCGAAAAATCGGATGCGCAGTAGGTTCAAGCGCATTCTCCTCCTCCACATCTCTGGCTGCAGCACATGGCAGCGGCCGCGACGTTGCTATTATTTATTGATAATTTAAATACGAAAAATATTCAGTTTATGAATTTACCTAATTGATATGACAATAACAGGGTGTTAGCACACCTTGGACTTGGCGTGTTCAGCATCTATAACTCGAGAGACCCTTATCTCCACACTTTTCACAGCACCCGCTATAACAGTACGCTATAACAGTACAAGAGGCCTTCATAATCACACGCACAAAACGCACTCAGTGTCTACAAACAGAGGCTGGAAAATACTGAAACTGTTTCCGAAATTCGATACATGTTGGAGATTTAAGACAAAAGTTTTATTAAAAACAACGCGCGCGTCCCATCCGCATTCCACATCTTTTATTTACGTCAAACTTGTCAAGGATCTGCTGCCGGTTTCTATTCTATGTGGCGCCATCTCGTCGTTGTTATTAACGTCGCCGAATCTGTGGTAGAGCTCTCAGTCACTTATCTGTGTGTTCAAAACCGAAAGTCTACAGCACGCTTTATGACACGGTAACTAGCGAACCTTTCTAATAAATGGCAGCACGTACTACAGAAACCAGACTTGTCTACATTTATCACAGAAAGTATACGCTACGCGGACAGAAGTGCCAGTAGCATCGGGCTCGTAAAATATGTATAGCACACCGAAACTTGGTTTTGCCTTGGCCTAACAGATAGCGCTCGGATGCAGAACCGCTCGATTTTTAAAACCGTAAAATGCCCTCCGCTAAAAGTCACCGCTAGAGGCGCCAGCAGTCAGCTGAAGAGCCTAACCGTGTTGCCGGTGGTTTAGGAATAAAGGTTTCATAAACGCTGTCTATGCTGGCGGCCGCTTTCGGTCATCAAAATCTATTTCCCGGCAGACGGTCAGAGGCCTTGAGCTATACAAAATAATAGTGGGATTTATTATTTGCTTCGTCTTTGCAGAAGTCAAGGCCTACTATAAAGACAGGCCCTGGCGCACAAAAATCACGTGACCATCTTAGTCAGACGTTACATGTCATTTGTCACATAACTGGAAGCGGCAGATTGGGTTTTGAGAAGTTTTCAATGTTTAAAGTGTTTTTAAACGTCTTAGTTCATATTTTAGAAACAAGTTTGTGTCGAGTGCGCGTGTGTCCTGGCGGAGGGGAACCGCCCAGGTGTTATTATAGCCTCTGGGTGGGAGCCGTGCCGTCCAGGAGTATTGGTGCCGCTCGCACCGACGCGTGAGCGCTGTAAAGAGGAATTCTCCCCCGAACCACAGAATAGGGAGCCCGGAATTCCGGAATGGACTATTATGGACATGGACCGTATTGGACAGTGGAGCCTGATTCACAGAGGGGTGAACTGCTTACGGGAGATCCGCGAGTTTAGACGGTCCGGGCGGCTGGAAGCCGTTCCCGTTGACCACGTTCGGGTTTGTGTATTTATTGTATTCACCATTCACCTTGTGCGAAATAAATCAGTGTTGTAACCGTTGATTTTCGTTGTCGACCCACGCCCCGATACGGTTTATCTATTCGGTCTTTCACGCTGCCGAACAACTGAGACCTCGTCAATATTTGCAGTATACCTACCTACTGAGGTTAGTTTTCATTTTTATTTCGTAAAAAATAACCTAAATACCAAATATTGGGTCTGCTTATATTATATTTATACATATTACAAAAGCCAGGAAGAAAGTGTCGCCATAACAAACATTTGTTTTGCCTCGGGATGAAAATTTCCGTCAAAAATGGATTCGTCAAATCCCAACTGAGATTTAATTTCTAAAAAACCCTTAAGTATGTGTGACTAACACATTTTCAAGAAAGTGAAACAATAATTAAAGTGGACAAATGTGTTGTGGGAGGAAAATACCTATAGAGAATATCACCTAAGCTAAAGGAAGGTGATGTCCCAACAATTTTTGAGAAGTGCCAAAATATTGTGAGTGCCCAAAACAGCTGAGGCAGGTTGAAAATTTTGAAAAAACAATTAGAGAAAGCTTGGATGCACAAAACCAATAATGTAATAGATGAAAGAAAACTTGCCAAATTGTTACGAAATATGTTTTTTCTACTTATCTCCAAAAATGCCTTTCATTAAACAGCACTAAGTTGGTCACGTGACTACGCGATTATGCGTTAGCGCCGTGGCCTGTCTTTATCGTTGGCCTCGTGCAGAAGTCAAGGCCTACTATAAAGACAGGCCCTGGCGCACAAAAATCACGTGACAATCTTAGGCCGACGTTACATGTCATTTGTCACATAACTGAAAGCGGCAGCTTGGGTTTTGAGAAGTTTTAAATGTTTAAATTGTTTTTAAACGTGTTAGTTTATATTTTAGAAACAAGTTTGTGTCTAGTACCCGTGTGTCCTGGCGGAGGGGAACCGCCCAGGTGTTATTGTGGCCTCTGGGTGGGAGTCGTGCCGTCCAAGAGTATTAGTGCCGCTCGCACCGACGCGTGAGCGCTGTAAAGGGGAATTCTCCCCCGAACCACAGAATAGGGAGCCCGGAATTCCGGAATAGACTATTATGGACATGGACCGTATTGGACAGTGGAGCCTGAGACACAGATAGGGGTGAACTGCTTACGGGAGATCCGCGAGTTCAGACGGTCCGGGTGGCTCGTAGCCGTTCCCGTTGACCACGTTCGGGTTTGTGTATTTATTGTATTCACCATTCACCTTCTGCGAAATAAATCAGTGTTGTAACCGTTGATTTTTGTTGTCGACCCACGCCCCGATACGGTTTCTATTCGGTCTTTCACGCTGCCGAACAACTGAGACCTCGTCAATAAGTATTTACAATATACCTACTGAGGTTAGTTTTCATTTTTATTTCGTAAAAAATAACCTAAATACCAAATATTGGGTCTGTTTATATTATATTTATACATATTACAAAAGCCAGGAAGAAAGTGTCGCCATAACAAACATTTGTTTTGCCTCGGGATGATAATTTCCGCCAAAAATGGATTCGTCAAATTCCAACTGAGATTTAATTTCTAAAAAACCCTTAAGTATGTGTGGCTAATACATTTTCAAGAAAGTGAAACAATTAAAGTGGACAAATGTGTTGTGGGAGGAAAATACCTATAGAGAATATCACCTAAGCTAAAAGAAGGTGATGTCCCAACAATTTTTGAGAAGTGCCAAAATATTGTGAGTGCAGTGCCGTTTAAGTCTCAGCCCAAAACAGCTGAGGCAGGTTGAAAATTTTGAAAAAACAATTAGAGAAAGCTTGGATGCACAAAACAAATAATGTAATAGATGAAACAAAACTTGCCAAATTGTTACGAAATTTGTTTTTTCTACTTACCTCCAAAAATGCCTTTCATTATATAGCACTAAGTTGGTCACGTGACTACGCGATTATGCGTTAGCGCCGTGGCCTGTCTTTATCGTTGGCCTCGTGCAGAAGTCGTGTTATGCTTCCTCTAATTGGGGTTGGTAACTATTATGGACAAAAGAGAACGAAATGGTAAACCAAAAGTGGGTGGCCAATAACTTTCCAAGCTTGCGGTGGTTTTCGGAATTTTGCCCAGTTAACTCACGCGGTGGAGTGGCGTGGGTCAATAATAACTGATATACAAAGTATCAGCTTCTTATATAATGTAGCACCACCCGTTGTCTATCTCTACGAAAACCACCTTATGTCAAAGGTTTTATAATAACACACCGAGCTATGGAAGTATCAGCTAATATATTAAACAATTAAATATGTTTAAAAGAAATTGCGGCAGGTAACAAAAGCGGGTTTTGACAAAGTGATCTTTGGGTTTTGACTAGTTCTTGTTAGTGATTAACCCTCCTAGGTACGAAGCTATTTATTGTGCTATTTTCTTATAGCTACAAGATAAGTAAGAAGGATTGCTTAAGCAAGGATCACCCCGTGTATAGCGCTATATCCGGTTCACACGAGAGGAATAATAGTAAACTATGTGTAAATAAATATTAGGTACCAAAATATGGAAAAGGGAGGCTAAAGCACTATAAATTCTGCAGCATGGCAAATAATAATTAATAGGTAAACCTGGTTAGGTACTAGTTCGGTATAAACGACAAGCATAAAATTTATAAAATTAATAATAGACAAGCACCTCAAAATAGGCTAACCAAAAGGCATGTATCTGAATAAGCGGTAACTAGATATGAACGTCTAGTTACAAGCAGTGCGTGCGCGCGGGAAGGATAATAAGCTAGACAGACTTGCCGCACTCCAGCGATGGATGTCGTTGTTACGTAATCACAGGCGTGGGCATCATACTACAAGGTCCTCAGTATTCACTCTACGTTGGACCGGCAAGGAAAGCGGATGGTACAGCTCTACACTATTGACGATTGGTGCTTCGTCGGTCGGTTACGTAAGCCTCGGGGATCGCAAGCGTGGGATGGGTTGCGGGGGCAGCAAAACCAGGAGTAAAAAGGCCTAAAACATATGTCGCATTTCTTAGCTAACTACCAGGTTGGGCTGGAAGGGCTACAGGGCAAATATAATTCAGCTTACCGTGGGTGGAGTGGCCTTTGATGTTAGGTTAACATATTATTTGGTTGTAGTGGTGGTGGTAAATTTCTCTTATACGTACACACGACCGATTTTAATGAAATTTTGTACACTTACGTATATTGAGGTGTAGATTACGAAAATCAAAACGAAATTTGGGGCTGAGGCTTAGTTTTCCAGTTACATCTTTGTAAATCGATGTTTTTTCAGGGTACTTGTATTACAAACCGCCTGTATTGTTCTCAGCTGTTTTATGTTTTATTATTTTTACCACATTTTTGACATTGCAGCACATGAGTGATCAATATTGTACCTAATGGATTTATATTATTATAAAATATATTTTATTGAAAAACCTGCGTTTTGTTTATAATAATGCATGCAGTCGATGTGTGTTTTATTATTTTATGGTAAATTATAAATTACGTATAAAATTGACATTTTATTTTTTTCTTCTTCTTCTTCGTAAATTCTGTTTCACTGAATATTTTTGTCTTCAATGTTTGGTTGGTGACACTGCTTGGCGCCAAGGCCAACTTTCAAATTTTGAATTCAAATCGAAGCAAATTCGATTGTTTAATTAATTTTTGTGGATTTTCCTGCAGTTTTCCCTGTAAGTTTTTCGTACATAGAAAAAAGAGGATGAACTTGCAACAATATTTTATATTTTATTTATTTTAATATTTTCGAAAAAATATTAAGTAGTACCTATAGGAATTTATTACATTGTTTATTTGGCAATATTTATTTGTTATATTACATTTTTAGGAATGAAATTGTGGCAAACCCAAGATTTTAAATTTAGCATGATCTTTTAATTGTATTCTGGTATAATTTTACTCTGCATTCTTTGATGTCTACATTTTGGCAGACTGACGTAAAATAGGGCATATGCTTATTTTGTTTTCATATGGAAGCAATCATTGTTGTTGAATGACATCGTAAGGGGCATATTCCCCCTTCTTTTTCATACGGCAGCGCCCATCGTTGCCGAATACCCAGTAAGGGGCGTATGTCCCCTTCTTTTTTCATACGGTAGCGCCCATCATTGCCGACTGCCACCATAGGGGCGCATGCCTCCTTCTTTTTTCATACGGCAGCGCCCATCATTGCCTAACGCCCTGTAAGGGGCGTATGCCCCCTTCTTTTTTCATACGGCAGCGCTCATAATTGCCGACTGCCACCATAGGGGCGCATGCCCCCTTCTTCTTTCATACGGCAGCTCCCATCGTTGCCGAATGCCCTGTGAGGGGCGTATGCCCCTTCTTTTTTCATACGGCAGCGCCCATCATTCCCGACTACCACCATAGGGGCGCATGCCCCTTTCTTTTTTCATACAGCAGCGCCCATCGTTGCCAAATGCCCTGTGAGGGGCGTATGCCGCCTTCTTTTTTCATACGGCAGCGCCCATCGTTGCAAACTGCCACCGCAGGGGCGCATGCCCCCTTCTTTATTTATACGGCAGCGCCCATTGCTATTGTAGTTGCACTTAGCAACGATGGGCAACGCCTATCATTGTCATAGTTGCAGTTATAGCAACGATGGGCGCTGCCGTATGAGAAAAGAAGGGGGCATACGCCCCTTACAGGGCATTCTGCAATGATGGGCGCTGCCGTATGAAAAAAGAAGAGGGCATGCGCCCCTATGGTGGTAATCGACAATGATGGGCGCTGCCGTATGAAAAAAGAAGGGGGCATGCGCCCCTATGGTGGCAATCGGCAGTGATGGGCGCTGCCGTATGAAAAAAGAAGGGGGCATACGCCCGTTACAGGGCATTCGGCAACGATGGGCGCTGCCGTACGAAAAAAGAAGGGGCATATATCCCTTATTGTGGTAATCAGCAACGATGGACGCTGCTGTATGAAAAAAGGGGACATACCCACGTGACTTCTTCTTTTCATACAGCAGCACGCATCGCTGCCGAACTGCCACAATATGATGCGAATGTCCCCTTTTTTTTCATATGGCAGCGCTTATCCCCCAAAAAGGAGGGCATACTTACCACCTTATTGCAAAGGTGCTTGAGAAAAATGCAGTTTCGATATATCTTAATAAGTTTACTTCGGACGTGTGTGGAGTTAAATGTACGTCCAAAGAAGTCACGTGACTCAACTCGCCAGTGAGAGCACAAGACGTATACCGACTTGTATTATATGTCGGACGTATAAATAGCCACTGCCATTTACTATTAGGAGTTCGAGCTAAACTTCTAAGCCCACATTAAAAATCTTCAAGTCCTTTTCTAAAGCAAATATTGTTAAAAGCCATCACAATGCATCACCATTTTTTCTTGATTAGATATTTTCACAGCATGTATTTGATAATTCCATTTATGTAGCTGATATAGACCAGTTTTTGTTCACAATTGTACCGGAACTCCTTATGAAATGTTTTATTTTTTGAAAATTATTAAACAAAAATCAGAACATAATACATAATCTAAAATCTAACCTATCTTTGTGGTGACATTGGTATTGGTGGTAGATGTTTTGTGGTGACAGTGACATGCGTCAAAAATTATAGACCAGCTGAAAACAATACTGGCGGTTTGTAATACAAGTACCCTGAAAAAACATCGATTTACAAAGATGTAACTGGAAAACTAAGCCTCAGCCCCAAATTTCGTTTTGATTTTCGTAATCTACACCTCAATATACGTAAGTGTACAAAATTTCATTAAAATCGGTCGTGTGTACGTATAATAGAAATTTACCGTGGTGGGTAATCTGCGAACTACGGGTGAATCCTCCTTGGAAATCCGACATAACGTCGACGGGCACTCACAAATGAAGCAAACAAACGCCCACGAAAAGGATACCGGCAGATTCCCAAATCAAATCGGCAAAAACTAAGCCTACTAAGTATCGGCAACCTCAGCCATCGGCAACGGACAGGAAGCAAATGGCCGTTTTTCAGGAGTGTCACATGTCAACTTTTCGACAGAAAGCGTCAATATCAGCCCTGGTCAAGTGATCGGTTCACAAAGCATAATTCTGTTAGACTCAGCGCACGGAACATCCGAACGTACTATTCAGTGCCGTACATCGATAGTGACTAAATCCCTTGAATCGATTTGAGGTATCGAACGGTGGCAGAACAAATCACGGATAGGTTAAGAGTTTATTTAGATCACAGAAAATATACGCTACGCGTTTTCAACCACGCATTCGCGATATAAGGAATATAGTGATTGCATTTTCAAAAAATGACAATAATCAAATTAAAAACAAACTTTCGGGGTGGGAAGGGGTAGTTTTTGCCCCCCAAATGTTTTCAACCACGCATTCGTGATATAAGGAATATAGTGATTGCATTTTTAAAAAACGGCAATAATCAAATTATAAACGAACTTCCGGGGGTTGGAAGGGGTAGTTTTTGCCCCGTAAATGTTTTCAACCCCCAGATTCGTGAAATAAGGGATGTAGTGAATGGGTTTTCAAAAAAGACAATAATAAAATTAAAAACAAACTTTCGGGGGTGGGAAGGGGTAGTTTTTGCCCCGCAAATGTTTTCAACCACGCATTCGTGAAATAAGGAATATAGTGATTGCATTTTCAAAAAACGACAATAATCAAATTAAAAACAAACTTCCGGGGGAGGGAAGGGGTAGTTTTTGCCCGCAAATGTTTTCAACCACCTATTGGTGAAATACGGTTATAGTAAATAATAAATGCCCCTTCAAAAAACGACTAAATACCTAATCGTCTCAAAAGCAATATCTGGGGGAGGGTGTAGTTTTTTCCTAACAATTTTTTTCAACCACTAATTCGTGAATTTGGTATCATTTGTAACGTCCTTGCTAAAACGGTGAAGATCGAACTAAGAACAATGGAATTATCAATTTTTTCAGAGGGCGCATGGGGTAGTTTTTGTCTTGTAAATTTGTTCTACCACGGATTCGTTTATAGTGGCTACGCTTTCCAAAAACTACGATAGTCGGACCAAAAGCAAATCTATCTGAGGGTTGGAAGGGATTTTTGCCCGTAAATTGTTTCTAACACGGGTTCAAGCATCTGGAATAATTTGCAACGTCGTTACTAAAAACGGGGCAGATAATCGGACCAACAACAATGTCGTTATAATTTTTTTTCCTTGAGGGGTGTTTTTGCGCCGTAATTTTTTCAGCCATGATTAGTAAAATATTGGATATCATTTCTAAAAACGACGATAAAAATAAATCTCTCGAGGGAAGAATTCTATAGTTACTGCTGACAGCCTGACTGTTAACCTTGAATTCTAAATGGGCAAGCTCATTTTATTAAAGATCTTCTTTATTTTTATAGTTCGGTAAAACCACAGACTGTTTGCACAATCCGGCAACGCCGCTTTCGGATGCTTTTTCCTAGCGTGCTGCCGCCTAGTATTGAGTAATGAAAGTACCACGGCCGTGAAGGCAGAACTATGGAAGAATTCTTCTATAGACACTGCTGAAAGCCAGGAGAAGCCGGCTTTTGAGAGCCGGCTTCCTTTCGGGCTGCCAAATAATTGCATTGTGTGGAACTTCTGTCCGCGTAGCGTATATTTTCTGTGATTTAGATGTTTAGGCTTTCGGTTAGCTAAGAAACTGAGAAGATAATAAAATGATCTGCAAGTCGGGATGAAAATAACTTGCGAGGACTTACGACAAGTGCATTCTAGTTCAGAAACCGCTTACGAAACGCCAAAAAGATACGGTAGGTGAGTGATATATGAAGTAATGTCAATTTATTTGGTTGATTTAAATGGGGTCTACTAACAGTCCCTAACAATAACAAACGCTACTCTTTATTAGGTATTGATTTCGCAACTGCGGGCCACCAAGTACAGGCTGCGGCACTATCAAACACCCAAACCTCGAGAGCTTGCATAAAACTTCACTCGAGATACTCATCTGCGGACATACAGCAATCATACCTTATGTTACGCAATACAGAAAAAGGGAGAATCATATCGTGGATCGGAAGGAGCTGCAACGGGTTGGGTAAGTAATGGTGACGAATAGTAGTTGGTCACTATAAAATTATCTCATCATTTTATTTTCAGGTAACGGAAGAGACTTAACTGAAAGAAGCATAAAGAAATCATTCATTGCATAACAATTGTAGATATTGTTGGAATATGGTAGAATTAAGTAGAAACTGTTACTTAACCTAAACTGTTTTATTTCTCTAAGTAGATCTATCGTTTAGTAGTAGTCCCAGAGCATTCGCCCAGATTTTAAATAACTGGAGAAACTTAGGAAAAATTGTAACACGTTACAGTCGTATGACGTATACTAAGTTATACAGAGTGTTTGAGAGCTAATAATTATCTGATTAAAATATACGAAGATGTTACAAATAATATATTTTATTCGTGCCTATTTTATTTACCAATTACCTATATACTTAGTGTACGGTAAATATTTGTTCTACAATGTAGAAAATATGTACAGGATGTCAATGATGCCAAATTTATCGGTTTTACTATTTAATTTTGGGACTAACTGAATACTTGTTGCATATTAAATTTATCATTTTAATCACTGTTTCCAAATGTTTTTTCTACCTATAGGTAAGTATTTTTGTATTATTGAAATATTCATTTGATATCATGATCCCCGCAAGGACGTTCCTAATCAGTCCAAATGCACGAATTCGTGGTTGAAAAAAATTGTTGGGCGAAAACTACCTCCACTACTTACCCCTTAAAGAAAAAAAATGACAACTTTCATGGTTCGATTTTTAGCTAATGATTCCAGATGCTAAAATTCGTGCTTAAAAAAAATTGTTGGGCGAAAACTACCCCCAGCACCAACCTTTTACGAAAAAAAAATTATAACTTTATTGTCGGATCCATGCCGATTTTAGAAAGGACGTTCGTAATGATTCCAGATGCACTAAATCGTGGTTTTTAGCAAGGACGTTCCTAATGATGCCAGATAATGCACAAATCTGTACCTACTTTAAAAAAGTTGTTGGTCGGAAACTACCCCCAGCACCCTGTTAGGATTCGTATGTTAGCATTAGTTGTTTCCCTGTAAACAATAGATTGAAGCATTGTTGTTAGGTGTCTGTCAGTTTTGTAAAAAGTACAAGTCACACGTCGCTCACAAAAAGGCGAACTAATAAAACGTTTAAAAAACAAAAAGAAAATATATCTCGTTATTTTGTGACCGGAACCAAAAGCGTCTATGGATCTTATCAACACGTAACACACCCCTTTAAAAAAATTATCTTCATTATCGGATCCTGGCCGATTTTAGCAAGTACGTTTTTAATGAATAGAGTCACGAATTCGCGGTTGAAAAAATTTCTTGTGCGAAAACTAAGTATACTCTCATCACCCCTTTAAAAACAAAAATGATAACTTTATTGTCGGATTCTCGCCAATTTTAGCAAGGACGTTCCTAATGATTTCAAATGCGCGAATTCGTGGTTGAAAAAATTTGTTGGGCGAAAACTACCCCCACTACCCCTTAAAGAAAAAAAGATAACTTTCATGGTACGATTCCCACCGTTTTTAGCAAGGACGTACCTGATGATTCTGCACAAAAAAATTGTTGGGCGAAAACTACCCTTAGCACAAAAGTTCATTGTCGGATCTTGGCCGATTTTAGCAAGTACGTTCTAGATGATTCTAGATTCATGAATTCGCGGTTGAAAAAATTGTTGGGCAAAAAAAATTGTTGGGCGAATAATACCCCCAGCACCCTTCAAATTAAATTAAATTAAAACAAACTTCCGGCCCGGGGTGGGAAGGGGTAGTTTTTGCCCCGTAAATGTTTTCAACCACGGATTCGTGAAATAAGAGATATAGTGAATGTCTTTTCAAAAACGACAATAATCAAATTAAAAATACGCTTTGGGGGGTGGGAAGGGGTAGTTTTTGCCCCGTAAATGTTTTCAACCACCGATTCGTGAAATAAGGTAGGTATATAGTAAATGCCTCTTCAAAAAATTACTAAATAATCGTCTCGAAAACAATATCTCTGGTGGAGGGGGTAATTTTTCCTGACAAATTTTTTCAACCACTAATTTGTGCATCTGGAATCATTTGGAACGTCCTTGCTAAAACGGTGAACCTCGAACTAAGAACAATGGAATTTTCAATTTTTCAGAGGGTGCATGGGGTAGCTTTTGTACGATGGTTTTTTTCTACCACGGATTCGTGAAATAAGAGTTATAGTGGCTAAGCTTTCAAAAAACTACCATAGTCGGAGATAGTCGGAAGGGATAATTTTTGCTTGTAAATTTTTCTACCACGGGTTCATATGCATCTGGAATCATTTGGAACGTCGTTGCTAAAAACGGCGCAGATAATCGGACCAAGAATAATGTAGGTAGTTATTATTTTGTTCCTTGAGGGGTGCAGGGGTAGTTTTAGCGCAGTAATTTTTTTCAGCCACGGATTCGTAAAATATTGAATGCCCTTTCCAAAAACGACGAAAAAAATAATTCTCTCGAGGGAAGAATTCTATAGTCACTGTTAACCTTGGATTCTAAATGGGCAAGCTCATTTTATTAAAGATCTTTATATTTTTATAGTTCGGTAAAACCACGTAAAACCACCTAGTGTGCTGCCGCCTAGTATCGAGTAAAGAAAGTACCAAGGCCGTGAAGGCAGAACTATGGAAGAATTCTTCTATAGACACCGGTGAAAGCCAGGGGAAGCCGGCTTTTGAGAGCCGGCTTCCTTTCGGGCTGCCAAATAATTACATTGTGTGGAACTTCTGTCCGCGTAGCGTATATTTTCTGTGACATTTATGTTTATTCGGTACTCTTTGTGCAACATTTTTGCTTTTTTATCAAAATGGTTCTCTAGACAAATGCGGAAATGATAAACATAATGATCCTTCATGGAGAATGCCTGATCCATCAGTCAAGCTACCACGGAACTATTTAGGACTTGGAAAAAAATCCACGCCCAGCGCGCCACCTATCGGCAGGTAGCGAAACTAAGTGCGAAACCACCACGTTTCATTACGGGAATGCTTTCTACGAAGGAACTAGTGTCAATGAATGCGACATGCGACATAACCTTCAAAAATATCCAAACCAAAATACGGAGAATGTGCACTGTGAAATACGGGAAACAAATAACTACACTGAGGTGCAAAAAACCGGGCCACCTATATATTTTCGTATCCTCGTTTTAAATGAACAATATATTTTGCTTGAAATCGGCAGTGAAGTGTCTCAAAATCGTCATTAAAAGCTCAGAAATCGGCACTGAAGTAACCCATTATTGTACGATTTTTTCAATAAGTAGGCCTTGGCGAGATGTAAACATCAAACGTCAGACGCGGAGCCATCGCCCGTCAAAAGTGGCCAAATATACAAAACCTGGCCAATAAATCACATTTAACTTTTGGTTCACATTGCGAAATTGTTAGGTACTTATTAGCAGTGCAATCTTTCAGTATATAAGTATTTTAGTAGGTTTAAATCAGGGACCCTTTAAAGTAAGGGGACCCAGCATTATACTTTCCAAAGTGAGGCCCTTTCTTTCCCCATTCTAATGGTCTTAATGATGCCAACTAGGAGAATCTATGAATATAACAGGTACTTTGATTGTTAGTAAAAATTAATAATGATTTCTAAAAATTAGGCTTGACAATGCTCTGTCAACAAACACAGAATATGGCAAGTGTCAAATGAATCAAATTTATTTTATATTTGAATTTGGTTTCCTGCAATTATTTCCAGGAATTTAAGTAATATAAGTATGGTAAGTCAGTCAGTGCCGATTTTGCTTATTTGAGAATTTGTCGCTATTGCACCTTGTTACCAGGTTCCTGAATCCATTTGTAATAATATGTGTACTTGAACTTTCTTCCCTTGTTGAATGTAGGTATCTACCCAAAGAACTTTCACAGATTTCGGGATGGACTAATAAGATTAGGTCTTGTACTTATTTCTAATCATGTAGTTTTTCTCGGTGCTTATTTTTGTAATTTTATTTCTCTCCCAAGGTACATCACATACGTAAAATAAACTTATAGTTGTAGATAAAAACTGTTTAAAAAAAGACCTGACTGAAGCTACCTGCTTAATAATTTAAAATTTAGGAAATACCATTTTTGTTTTGAACTACTTACTTATACGTAATGCCCACGTAATGGGAATTGTAGGATTACTAAATAAAAGGTGAGACATGAAAAATCTGGTTGCAATTATTGGGACTACTACAGGCGGCCGCATTACCTTTAATTGACTATCTGGAAGTTAGAAAACTTAAAAATTGTGAACTATGATGGGAAATATTTTGCCTCCTTTGGTATCTATGGCACTGACATGTCACATAAAACCTGATGGCAGTAGTTGGACACTGACATATAACATAACCTTGTTTGGGGCGGCGGTGTCCGAGTGAGTCTTTCGATATGACCCACGCTTTGGCACCGTATGTTGTGGGTTCGAGTCCCACCACGGTATGTGCCATGGGTGTTGTGTTTGTATTTATGTTTGTGTACGTCTTTAGATTAAGATTAGGATAGGAAATATATACCAGACAAAATATATGTATATATTAATAAGGAACCAGACAATTTAAAGGGGGACGTGTAACCACGTAACGCTGGCATAGTCCCCGACACTGGGTAAATGGATAAGGCCGAAAGGTAAAACCGAGCCCAAAAAAAAACATAACCTTGTACCAGCCCACTTATGTGGTCTCCTTGGAGATATACAGAAAACAAGGCTTCACTTTTCCTATGTGATAGACTGTGACATGCTGGGTCCCCTTATTTTAAAGAGTCCGTGGTTTAAATATTAATCTATTTTATATGGAGGCTGCACAACAGGCAGTAGTTTCAAGGTTAGTAGAGGCCAAGGTTGCCTCGTATCTTGAAAGTGGTGGGGGGGCGTCGCCATATTGCACGTCATCGTTTGGGCCTGTTTGATAAACATCGTTTGTATCTATTGATGTTATGATCTTTGCCATTGGTCTTTAGCGTGTATTTCCTGTTATTTTATAGTAATAATAAGTTTTTGTGGGCATTTTTTAGTGTAGTGTTTAGTGAACAATTTATTAATTTGGTTTTTGGTGTTATTGAACACCTATATTGAGCGTAAGTGCACATAACGTCAAGTTAGGTTAAGGGTGTAAAAGTGCATATTTTAAAAAAATATATGAAGATTGTGAAGTGATAACGAATTCAAATTCTAGTTTCTGAATATATTTTCAACCCAATACATAAAGCTTTTAGCTTTCAAGTAATGATTTACGAAAGAAAATTTATTATATTCAATCTCCGATTAGGGTTCTTAGATTGGTAGAGTTGGGAGTCATTAGTGTCATTATTCGCCAATTTTGGTTCTTATTAATATTATTATTGTATAATGTAGGAACTTTAATAAACATTAGGTTCTGGTTCTATAATTTCTAAAACTATTTTTGATAGTTTTACTGTTATTAGACTACAACATTAAATGTTTTTAGCTGTGCCATCTTTAAATTCGCTTCCATTGGAGGGCAAAAGTATAATGAGAGCGTGGTCAAGAGCAAGTTGGATAGAACCAAGCGCGTAGAGAGAAAACATAATAAAGAAGTAATTCAGGAGTTATTATGTCAATGCGAAGAAAATGTTACAACTAAGGACACACCTGCATCTATTGTACAGTCAGAAATACATCTGGAAACAGAAGTATAGATATTTTAAGAAGAAAATTAAGAATTCTCGGACAAGAAAATCAAATCCACTACAAGGACTCCTTTCGTAAACACGTCGAAACTCTTTGATCTTACCGCTTCTGAACGGGACACCGAAAACAAAACAGCTGCTGTCGCAAAAATTCAGAGTCTTCAAAAAGTTTGTAAAAAGCTGCAGTTTTGTCTTTTTCGACTCGAGTTGTTTTGTTCGTCTGGTGGAAAACCGGCATTACATAAAGTTTTGAATCGTTGAGTGAATTATTATTACCTATATTTAAATCAGCTTACCAATAGCAGTGACTATAGAAAGAATTATAGTCACTGCCTATAGGGTGAGATATATTCAGGGTTTGTTTCACTGTTTCATTTACATCGATGTATATTTAAGATATGATTTTTGTATGATATGCAGTCTAAATAGATAACTATTTATTATTATTATTATTTAATTCTACCTTGATCCCTTTGAAATCCCCTCTAAAACCTGACTTACCTTATTATATCTTTAACTTCAAAGACATTAATCATTTAAATTCATTTCAATATCTTCGATTATTTTAAGTTTGGAGAAGAAATATAAATTGAAAGAATGTCGGGAAACTTCCAAAAAACTAACATTCCAGCAATAAATACCAATTTCTTATTACTTCCTATTGACACACATGTTTATAAAGTAAAGAAAGGTAGGTATGTTTAACAATAATTCATCTACTGTGATACTGTGATAACCTATCATGGTAATAGCAACTACAAACTACAGGTATGTGGGTAACATTCATATACATTTATAATATTCTTATTGGATATATTTATTATATTATCCACTTTTTCTAAAACTTATTGACTCCGATAACTTTAAAGTCATGTTTCAAGTAGGGTAATACTCTGGAAACAAACTATTTATACTTACTTAATAATTGATATATGATTCATTCTAAGATATAAAATATTGGATAGGATCCTAATTCATAAATAAATACATATATACACTATGGAACAGACAAATGGAATAAATTCAATATCTCCTTACAGGGTGATGCTAGAAAAAAAAAATTAAATACAAAAGTATTTGATAGATCGAGGCGCATAACATAAAAATATAGTGGTGTATACAGGGTGCTCCATAAGTGGGATATTATATGCAACTTTGTTTTTTTAAATGGCACACGCTGTATTTTCCTTGATTTTTATATTACCCTAAGGATTCTACAGATCTTTTATACACCCATATCTGTGCCCAAACCCAACCGTTTTAGAAATAATCCATCATTTCATTTAAATATCGATTAGGTCGGTCACATCTCTGATGTTGACAAATGTTAGAAGAAACTTTTATTTAAGATTAGGATGCTGCCAAGACGTTCGAGGCATGCATTTTGAGCATCTCATACGTTGATATTGATTTATTTTGTATTAATTTTTTACAAATTTTATTTGCCTCGGCCAGAGGCCTCGGCAACTAAATTCCACATGAGTCATAAAAAGTTGAACTTCAATGCCTTGATACATAAATAACTATTCCTTTATGTATGTTATTGTTTATTAAAACAAGAATAGGAAGTCCTTTATATCAATTAAAAATCAGGTATAAACGAAAAAAAAATACAACCGATTTTGAAAAAATATTAGGTGGCCCGGTTTTATTGCACCTGAGTGAATTTATAATGCGTACCTATATTATGAGGCGTGAGGCGGAGTGCGAGAAACGAAAGGAAATTCACAGTGCACCTAACCTAAAGGCAGGAAATGAAACTAGAAAAAGCTATAAAGATCGAACGGAGAAAATTAGAATGATTCAAATACTTACGATTGAACCACTGTAACAGGGGAAGACCACCCCACGGAGACGATTCTATTGCAAGTATGGATCCCTAGTAACGATGAAAAGCAAACATAACGAGAAATAAAGGAATGAGAAGTTGAGAAGTGTGTCGTTGGAGATGGTAACCAACTTAAGCGGAAAGTAAGGTAATTTTAAGCAACTGTATCCCAGAGATGTTGGCTAATGTTGACGTTCTTATTTCAGAGGAAGCAGAACACTCACAGAACACAACTACTTAGGTACTCTAGGAGCGTCTTGGTGCAGTAAAAAGGATTATCAGTGAACTAGTAGTGAGCGGAAATATTAGTGCCCTAAGCGAAAGTGAGTAAAGTTCGTTTTATCGAGAAAAATATCGTCTTCAGTGGTGTCGAGGTCCAAGAAATCATGTAAGCCCCGTAGTTGAATTATTTAATAAAGCATACAAAAATCAAAAGGTCACGTAAGCAGTCGTTCCATTTATTTTTCTCCTTGGCAAAGTTGCGTACATCTGGCAACAATGTTGACTTGCGTGACGGCAAGCGTCGTCCGATGCCTCATGCGCCTTGAAAGCAAGTCAGTGGCAGCCGTAAATAGAGGGCCAAATAGGTAAAAATGCAGTTTAGAAAAAAAATAATTCCGGCTAAAAAAAAAGTTGGAATTTTTTTAATTGCGATTTCGCATTCAGGGTATTTTTCCACTGTTAAAATTAAAATTAATGTAGTTATGAATAAATCACCCTATAATATTATATAATATAGGTTGATAATGGTGACAATGGATATTACCAAAGACTCGAATATCTTTTATATTAGGTACATAATATTTCAAAATTATTTTTAAAACATTTTATGCAAAGTTTTAAAAACCCTGACGAGGTGTTATGTCACGCCCTGACGTGCTATCGCATCGCTCTCCAAAAAATTTGCACTTTTAAGTTCAAAAAGCCTTTTAAAAGTATTTCGTGATAACGTAGACCTGCCCAAGGACCCCCCCTCAGACCCCCGACAAGAGCAGGACCCAGCCGAAGCCCCGGAAACCCGCAATGGGCGACTGAGTGGCGCCGGCCCCCGTCCCTTACCCCCGTCTCTCCCGAGTAAAGACATTTGTACTCCTGCGATACTCCCCGACCCTCCAGAGACATTTGCAGACCCCGCTTTCCCTCAGTTTAGGACCTAGTAAGGGTGAGACAGACATACTAGTCGCTTTAGTGTGTGCTAATCTCGCTTGTCATATTTTTAATTTGTCATTATTCCCTCCTGCATCATGTCCGCCTCCGAATGCTCTTTCGAAGGTTCGGTTACTAATGAGCTAAATTTAAAATATCTCATAGAGCAGCAACAATGATTCATTCAACAAATAAAAACTAAAGATCAGACAATTTCCGATTTAACTAGGGAGGTTGCAAATCTCTCAGCCCAACTCAAAGAAATGTCGGACTATATTAAGTCCATCAAGTTGTCCGAACCACGAAAGCGCAAGAAAAGCGGCTTCTCGTCTGATTCTTCGTCCGTGTCAAGTAAAATAACGGTAACAAACTCGATTGATGCAGACGGGTTTAATATCAATCCTCAACATTGTCGGCAAATGGCTCCAAAAAAGCCCCCATAAATTATGTACTAGTCGATAAGAATAGTCTGAAAAAAGCCATTGGCATAGAACAAAATAAACAAGTTAAAAAAATTACAAAAAACCCAAAAGAAGACAAAAACAAAAAAGATTTAACAATGCAAAAAGAAGCTATCGGCTCAAATTTAGACATTAGCAGTCAAAATGCGGATACAGGTAATTCACAACAATCAAACGTCAACAATGAGGTAGATGAATACATGGAAGCAGAAAATTATACGGGAAATGCAACAGATACTGAGGCAACTCAGGAAACTACTGAAAACCCATAACCCATATAGTTTTGCGCAACAAAGAGAAATGGTTAGACCTATCTAAAACATTTAAAACTAAAAATATTTCCTATAACAGAGCTTTAAATACCTCTAACGGCATAAAAAAATTTCCATCGTCTGCAGATGATTACAGGGCGATTCAGAAACATTTTACTTTAAATAAAATAGAATTTCACTCATATCCATTGCCAGAGGACAAGTCTCTGCACGTCTTTGTACTTAACTTTCCACTTGAATTTAGCACGGATGTCGCCAAAAACGACCTCACTGAAAAGGGTTATGACGTCAGATCCATTATCAGGCTCAAAGGTAGAAATCAAAAACCGACTAACAATTTGCTGGTAATACTACCCAAAACAATTGAATCGAAGAATATATACAAAGAGGTTTAAATTAGCGAAAATTGGGTAAAATTAGAACCGAAAAAATCCAGACCTAAAATCACGCAGTGCCATCGCTGCCAAAAATTTGGCCACTCACAAACCTATTGCCATGCCACCCCTCGATGCCTAAAATGTGCTACGACACATAACACTTTTCAGTGTAAAAAACCTTACGACATCCCCTGTAAATGTGCCAACTGCGGCGAAGCCCACCCCGTCAACTTTAGTGGGTGTGCATTCTTTCCAAAAATACAAAATGAAGTTGAAACTTACCAACCTAACTATAGACAACTAAACTCAAATATTTCTTATGCCAAAGTAGCAACTAAAAACTCTACTAACATTCTTAACTATTACCAGAATTTCAATCAAAATCAGAATCAAAATCAAAGCCAACACAATAATATTCAGGACGCTTCCTCTCAGGACGTACTTAAAGAACTCGCCAGCCTTATGCCGGCTTTAAGGAAAATTGCCGCCATAATGAATTGTAATAACTCTCCTAATGCTTAACGAAGAAGGATCTAATCTGCCGGTGAAAATTAAGTTTGTCACATGGAATGCTAACAGTATTTTAAGGAAAAAATATGAATTTTTATATTATTTGCAAGAAAATCAGGTTCAGGTATTTGCAATACAAGAAACGTTTCTAAAAGCTTCAGACAAATTTAGAGTGCAAAATTATAATATTGTCAGGAGGGATAGGTCTGACGGTAGAAACGGTGGAGTGCTCCTCGGGATCCACAAATCTTTACTATTTTCTGTGTACAAAATTTCTACCGCTGATGAAAGCGTAGAATACGTTTCTGTTTAGTTGAAAATTGTAAATGATCAAGTGGTAAAAATCTTTTCGCTTTACAAACCACCTGCAACCAACCTAAACAATATATTTGACGACCGGTATGATAACTCGCCAACAATAGTTGGTGGCGACTTTAACGCCAGGCACAACAGTTGGTCCCCACTGCCTAATAATCAGAGGGGAAGGGAATTAGACAGGTACATTACTGGCAATAACATACAGTTCATTGCACCTTTAGAGCCAACACACTTTCCACCCATCGGTACCGCTGCTGTCCTCGACTTTTTTCTAGTCAAAAATTTCAACTGGCTGCACGAAGTTAATACCTCGTCCGACCTTGGTAGCGACCATAATCCGGTTGTTGTCGTTTTCGGGGAGTTAAACAATGACGATTTTATAGGCAACGAACTTAAAAAAATTGTAACTAACTGGGAACTCTTCAAAACAATTCTATATTAAAATCCACCACCTCTAAGACATATCGCTGACGCAAACGACGTTGAAAACTACGCTGACATTATACAGGAATCTATAAAGACCGCACTGACGCAATCGACAACTTTAAATACTTTTACTCGACAAAGACATCGTATTACCCCCGAAATAAGACAACTAATTCAACTAAAAAGACGTGCTAAGCGACAAGCGCAAAGAACGGGACACAATGCAGAATACAACCGACTAAACAGAGAAGTACGTGACGCCATACGAGAACTGACAAACGCAGACTGGCAAGAAAAATTAGAAGTCAACTTATTAAGAACTTAAACAGAAATTCTAAAACTCACTTACCCCCTATACATGGCTTTGTCTTTACGCCTGAAGAAAAAGCCGAAGCTTTCGCGGACTCATACGAACGGCAGTTTATGGAAAACCAACACCCTGAAGACGACCTCGACTGGGAGGACGAGGTTATAAACACAGTCAGAAGGCGGCTAGCTAATGCACCTGTTGGTCAGTTACCATTCTGCGAGCCAGGTGAGATTGAGGCAATTATAAAATTTTTACTCATGTTTCTCTGAAAGTGTGTATAAAATATTCCAATAATATTATTGTGTTGTTATGAAACAAGAGTACTTACATTTTTGTTGCAGTATGAAAAGATGCGCTAAAATGACGGACCAACAGGGCCAAAAACATAACCTCAAAAAAGTTATGAGTAAAAACACGATCCAAAAACAGTGCAAGTGGCGCCCTCTGTGAGATACGGCGAAATTGACATTTTCAGCTTATTCTCGTTCCCCAAAAACACAGCCATTCCAAATTTCAGTTTTTTAATTTTGGAGTCAACATTGTGTTTTGATGCACATTTTGCCAATTTCAACACAAAGAGTTGATTTTATCATTATGAAACAAGAGTACACCTTTTTGTTGCAGAATGAAGACCAAAAAGACAACCTCAAAAAAATTATGAGTAAAAGCGTTGATTGAAGAAGGGGAAGATATCCTCCCTTAGGGTGGCATGCGAATATGATCCTTATGGTCTGTCTGTCACATTCCCACTTGTTACTAAATGTTTCTGTCTCGTTCTCTTACATTTCACCGACACGCGTCCGTACGGTGGCGCCAAATTCCGAAACCACCATTCGAGTCGGTCGATGGAGAAAGGAATCTTCAATCAGCGGAGCGGTTCCGGCAAAAGGTCACTCCATCAATGACGGAAGAGCGCAGGAAACTACGCAGTCAGCGCACCGCCACCTATGGACAAGGCCATACAACTACTGTCGTATCGACCCCAGCGCTTAGGCATCAGGCATCGTCCGACGCGACGACGTCCAGCTGTTTTTGTTTTTGATCTGTATCTGTTCCTCGTTTTCCTCGTCTACTTATTTCCACTTATATTATTGTTACTGGGTAATCTGTGATTGTTATTACGGGTATTTGGTGGATACAGTAGTGTGCAGAGGACCAGTGGTGTTCTAGTCCGATAATTAGTGTGTGCCTATCAAAAACATTTCATGTTTTGAGCCATCAGATAAAGGATACCTAAATACGGAGGTTAGGAAGTGAAAGTGTGTTTTGTTGTATACAGAGACTTGCCATCAAGGCAAGTCTCTGGTTGTATGTATAATATCAAAATGGGTGTTTTCTTGTGTTTTCTCAGCCATGCTCGAGAAGTGTTGTGTCCCAAATTCGTCGATGAAGGAACGAATTAATCGACGCCCAAATTACCTAACCTAACCGAGCCAAAGCCAAAAGTGTCGGGTGTCAAAAGGAAAAGCCGAAGTTCAAAGTCAAAATTTTGAGTTCAAAATCGGCATTTCGACTTCAAAGTCGGACTGCGACTTTAAAAGTCGAAATTTCGAGTTCAATAAAAATAAAATAATGGTGTGGCCCTTCTACGTTTCCGTAAAACACGTAGAACAAAAAATAACAAAACAAAAATAATTAATTATGGCCAGTTGCATCGTCCTATCTTAAATTAACTACCTACTTACAACAATTATTGTAACAATGATTGCCTTTTGTTTTGTCAAGTAGTTAAGACTGTCTTAAAATTTAAGATGCGATGGCCGATGAGCCTGCGGCCCTCCGGGGCCCTTCGAATGACCGGCCCACCGGACATTTGCCCGGTGTCCCGGTGGTCCCATCCGCCCCTGGCTAGGTACCTAACTACTGTCCCGGTTTTCGTCAGCCAGGAGTTGGTCACCTTGTTGTATATGAATATTATAACCGTCGATGGAGGAAGGAATCAATCAACGTTATAACTCCATTATAAAAAGATTATTTTAAAAAGACTCGAGAAATTTGTCATTAACAATTAATAACGTTACTCGCTACTTTAAAAAAACCGCCTCCATAGGCAAAGAGGGGGGCGGGGCGGCGGCCGGGCGACTCGAATCGAACGCTGGAATACAAAATCTAAAATATATCTCCCAGCCGTCGATCGATGGCGATGACTCATTCGTACCAGCACAAAAAACGCAAACAACCAAGGTCAAATCAACAGATTTGGCAAGCCGCGAAGCGCGCCATCTGCCGATCAAAAGTTCGTCTTGGGAAGCCGCATTACAAGTGCGCAGTGCGCCATCTACCGGACAGAAGCATCGTTTCCACCTCAACGCCGAGACGTAATCCGAGGATGGTGCAAGTGCGCCATCTACCGAACAACCGTGTCAGACTGGGAAGCCTCGTTTCCCCCACCGCGCCGAGAAGTATTCGACGGTGGCTCCATCTTCTTCCGAAGAGTATTGAGTCAGTCGGTATTTCGCATTAGGAAACTAATCTTTACCTTCCTCCATCGACGGTAAAAGCATAAGTTCCAAAAACAGCACAAGTGCCGCCCTCTGTAGATACGTAGAAATTGATATCATCAGCTTATTCTCCATCGCCAAAAACACAGTAGTGCCAAATTTATCTTCAGCAGGTAGATCTAGCCATAATTCTATTTCAAAAAACGCCCTGTGTCTCTTAAACAAATAGAGCATATTAGCGTTGACTGCCGTATTAATAAGACTTCTCACGGCTATAGTTTCATGTCCCGGACAGTAGATGGCGCCTATGGTCAACAATGTATTTTGCATTGTATTTTATCTCCGGGAGGCGCATGGTGAGCCAGAGAACTGTCAAACATGACAGCCGTGAACAGTCTTTATTAATACGTCAGTCAACGATATTAGCCTCAATCGTAATATTTTGGCCCAAAATATATGCGGTTGCACTCTGAGATATTGACATTTTTCAAAAAGAGAAATACAACTGCACTTTATCTCAGAAACGAAGAACTTTTTAGGGCTTATGTTTATACGAGCAACCCACCTTACAATGAGTTTTTCTACAAAATGTCAGTTCTGATCAAAAAACCTGGGACCCCCTGTATATCATCAACTGAAAGAATTCCGCCAAGCGTCGATCACGCGCCAAGTGAGTTGAGAGTAGATCGTGCTGGCTAGATTATCCACAAGGATAGATGCCATTAAAGGAAGAACATCTACAAAAACAACCACAAAATATCAGGGTTAGAATATCAGCCATCGAACTTGACGGATACTCAAAAAAAATATCAGCTGATTGATAGATCATGTGGTTAATAATTTATATGGGGGTAAATTTTATATTATTTTCAATATAAAATATTATAATGTGTGTTTCCTTATTAAGCTTTTATTAGAAATTGTTATTTTGTCAAGTATATTTTTAGAAAATATGGAAAAATGTTCGGGCATGGTACATTTAGAACAATATGTGCAAAAAGTTGTAAACTGCAGTTCCAGATATAATAATTCTTCTAGTTACTCATATGCACCTATAAATATTGCAGGTCCATACACAAAGTACCCATCGTATGGTGATTTCCCGGAAGCTTATTTTTTAGTAAGTACTTACACTAGAATTCCCTTATTCATTCCCACTAAACAAAAACAAATTGTGGCAATGTTGCTGTAGGTAACTATCTTTTGAGAGCTCTAATGTTGGCAGCTTTTCAAATCAAATCAAAATCTTTTATTTCCGTTGACATGACAGGTACATTTGTAGAATACGTCAGTTATATAAACACATAGATCATAATATATACATATAAATATAATTATATAGGGACAATAACGATACAAGCTACACACTAAAATGTCAAACAATAATAACGTCGTACATTAATTATTATTTACGAAAGCATATTGTGTAACACAGTAAAATATTCATCCAACGAGTAGAATGAGTGTTCCAGCAATATCTGCCTTACCTTGCTTTTGAAGACTGGAATGCTACTTATGTTTCTCACGCAACCGGGAAGGTGATTATAAACTTTTATTGCCACTATGAATGGGCTACTGGCTGTTTTAGACATGTGCTTAGTTAGATCTGTACGGACACTATATTAAAGACGGACTGGGGTGGCACTACTCGATGAAAAAAATTGCGACTTATTATAGGTTATAACTGAGGTTATAGCCGGATTTATAAACTTTTACGTTTGACGTTGCCGTTTGAAGTTCGATGTTTCCGTTTGACGTTGCCGCAGCTCGGTTTCTAAAGTCATTTATAAACTTTTTCCGTTCGGTTTAGAATTTTCTGTACGCCTACGTGGTATCAACGCCAGAAAGATAAACCATAACAACAGTCATTGTCATCGGAGCGAAGTCATTCGATTTTATAATATTCTGATTTAGCAACTCTGAATTCATTCTGTTTACTACCATGTAGCGTTATTTCGGATAACTAATATTAAAATATTACACAAAATCAATACAGATGATCAGCTGATACAGTGGGAAACCATGTGACCTCCCACGTGACCCTTAAAAAGGCACTTCATTGGCCGGAGCTGCAACGGCAAATGGAAAAAGATAAAAGTTGGTTATCCCCGACCGAGGGGTGTCTCACAGTACCAAAATCTGTACACCTACTGCCAAAATCGGCAGTACATAGCTTGTCCTGCCTTGTCCTTTACCATACTGCCGGTGTCCTGCCAGGCACTGCGTATGTCCTGCCATGTACTGCCTGAGTCCTGCAACATACTGCTTGTGTCCTGCCAGCTACTACCTGTATCCTGCCAAGTACTGCCTGTGTCCTGCCATGTATTGCCTGTGTCCTGCCAGGTACTACCTTTGTCCTGCCGGGTACTACCTGTGTCCTGCTAGTTCTTAAGTTGAGAGAAACTCATCATTTCGAGATTTAGGAAAATCTTTATAGGTGTTAAAAGAAGCAGTGGAAAGTGCTCTTTCTATAATATTGTATCAGGAACGAGACTTCGAGCATTATAAAGGCTGAGTAAACAGCTTTTCTAGTATAAATTCCCCGGTTTGTTTAGAGAAGTAGGAAATATGCGTATTTCCTATATACTTTTGCTGGATACAAAAAAAGCCTACTAGGATGTAAACAATACAAATATTATTATTATTATTATTATTAAACCTCATTATTTTTCAATTAACAATAATTGCAATGAGAAGGAAAAGGAAAATGGTAGGCAATAAAAACTGGATAAAGAATAATTGGCATGTGGGGACTTTTTTAACTCTATATTTTTTGTTAATAGTAATATCCTTTCTCTTTAATTGGCTCTATAAAGGCATCCAAATTATATGACCAATTGTTATGGAATGTACAGCAACATATTAAAGTTCTTGATTCATTCTGATTCTGGTATAGGTATCTGATCGGTTAGGACGCTTGACTTTGAAAGCATAGATCAGCGGTTCGATTCCTCGTAGGTTTTTTATTTATTTATAATACATATGCGATATGCCTTATAGAAATGTTGTTTGTTTAACAGATACAGGGCGTTGAAGTTTGTTTTTTGAAATTGCATTTTGGCTACATCTCCCTCCCAACGTAATCGAGCTGCTGAACTGAAATTTTGCACTGCTATGTTTTTAGGGATGGAGAATAAGTGGAAAATGTCAATTTCTACGTATCTCACAGATGGAGCCACTTGCGCTGTTTTTAGATCGTGCTTTTACTCGTAACTTTTTTGACGTTATCTTTTTGGTCCTGCAGGTCTATCATTTTAGTGCATCTTTTCATTCTGCAACAAAGAGGTACTCTTGTTTCATAACGATCAAATCAACTGTTTGCGTTGAAATTGCCAAAACGTGCCCCAAAACACCTGTTGACTTCAACATTCGAGAAATAAAATTTTCACCTACTGCTTTCAAATATTACAGATACATTGAAAATGAAGAAAAAAATGCCAAATGAGCATTGCTCGAAACACATTCGTTTTCTTGAAATAGGGTGTCCAAATTTTGTCAAATTCAATTCTTTCCAATTTGAAAGTGAATATTTTTTGGGAAACTGTTCGTATGGGTTTTTTTCACGCTTTAAATGGTACAGTCGTGCAATATTTTTGAAAGCAGTAGGTGAAAATTTTATGCTCGATTTTATGTTTGGAATATTGAAGTCAACAGGTGTTTTGAGGCACGTTTTGGCAATTCCAACGCAAACAGTTGATTTGATCGTTATGAAACAAGAGTATCTCTTTTTTGCAGAATGCACTAAAATGATGGACCTGCTGGACCAAAAAGATAACCAAAAAGATAACCTCAAAAAAGTTAACTTGCAAGGTGCTAAAAAGGCTCCGCAAAATTTCAATCCTTTTGCGTTTACTATCAATATAATGCATGATCTGGTATCTTCATCTAAACAACCTACTATAGAAAATATATAGAGTGTCCAACTTTAAAAGTGTAGAAATCCGTAAAATCTTCTTTTTTTTTCAAGATAATCGAATGAACTTTTTTTTGTTAAATAGGGCATCAAAAACTGCTTATTAGCAATTTTTTTATTTAAAATCTGACACCAGGAATCTGATATACCTACAGGGACTTCCTTTCTGAAGGATGACAAAGTTGAGCAAAATAGGAATTTTAAAGGCATCTGGCGAGCCAAGTGAGTCATGGAATCCCTTCAAAACCGTTGAATGGTCAACAGGACCACACAGAGTTTTGGTGTGCAACTCCCTGTATATTTTTGTTCAAATGGTGTCAGATTTTAAATAAAAAAATCGCTAAATGGTTTTCGCGAAAATTAAGGGCATAAATGAAATCGTAACAGGCCCTGGATTTGCATTTTGAACGTTTGAAGAAGCATGTTTGATGCCCTATCTAACAGGTAAAATTACAGGACTTTATATTGGGCAATCCTTGTGTTCCTCAGTGCCGTAAATAATTTTTGGGTGCAGAAGGAATAGTTTGTAATAAGAAAAGCAAATAGTAGAGTAAACGCCAGCTACCGATATTCAGCCACGCAGTCATAGTGACAGCTATAGATAGGATGAAATGATCGTCCGATCAACCAATGACTTGGTCGCATAGGCAATGTCTTGAAATAGTTCGAATCGAATATGGGCAGACGGCATGGACTGTACTTATTTATAATTTCTCCCCAGGGAGGATTAGCGCGAATTGAATGAAGTTAATGAAAAAATCCATAAAATCATATCTTCAAGAAACAGCAATATGCCTCATGGCAGACCTTGTATTATCTACCTACTTATGTACGAATTGCCTTCATTCTATAAAACAAAAAGTAATATCGCAGAAGTTCCTCCTATTACCTTAAAGGCACTGGGATCAGATCCCACGCATCTCAAATACCCTTGTGATGAAAATTTTTATCGATTGTGTAATATCCTTATGTTTGAAAAAGGATAGTCTCGAAAATGATACATATCATGCAGTTAACATCTAAGTTCATTGGACTGAGAAGAGTTCTGAGAGAAATACACCTACTAGAGAAAAATGTGTCGCAGTGGCATTTAGTAGGTATATGTATTTGGTTTCCAGCAGCCCAGTATGTAAAGGTACTTCAAAGCCTGCCCAAACGCTCAAAATGCAAATCCAGGGCTGGTTACGATTTCTTTTATACCGTCCATTTGCTCGAATACCATTTAGTGATTAATCTGACACCACATCATTAATCAGGACGCTTCAAAAACCTCATATAGGTACCAAATTTGAACACCAAAACTTTGAGTGGACCTGTTGACCCAACGGTTTTGAAGGGATTCCATGGCACACTTGACTCGCCAGATGTCTTTAAAATTCCTATTTTGCTCAACTTTATATCACCCGGCAGAATGGAACCCCCTGTATATCAAATAAAAAAATTGCTAAGTGGTTTGGTGACAATCGGGGGTAAAAAAATCGTACCCGGCCCTGGATTTGCATTCTGAATGTTTGAGCAGGCTCTGAAGAAGCAGTTTTTGATGCCCTATTTAACAAAAAAAGTTCATTCGATTATCTTGATAAAAAAATGAAGATTTTACGGATTTCTACACCCTGTAAGTTCTCTATAGTAGGTTGGTTAGATGAAGATACCAGATCATGCATTATTGATAGTAAAGGCTCGAGTAAAGGCAAAGGGATTGAAGTTTTGCGTTGCTTTTTCGGCACCTTGCAAGTTACTTGCTGAACCTAATTTTTGCAAATTTAATAAAAAACACAAAGTATCTAAAGGTGACATCTTATCTAACCCATCCCCAAGAAAATTGCAATGACTGGAAGTGCAGAAATCCAACTAAAATCTCGCAATTCGGACTTTAAAGTCGGCATTTGGACTTTAAAGTCGGAATTCGGACATTAAAGTCGGAATAATAAAAAATAATAATAGGTGGCCCTCCTACACTTCCATAAATTGATACATGCGAGGATACATGAAAAACACTTTTAATGGTACTTCTGATGCTCGCTCGAACTTCACTCTCTCGCTCACAAGTCGCAATGTTGGCTCTTCTATGATGGTGAAACATTTCCATTATCTTGCCGTGTCCTACTCATGTCCTACCCGTGTCCTGCCATGTACTGCCCGTGTCCTGCCAGCTACTGCCCGTGTCCTGCCAGCTACTGCCTGTGTCCTGCCAGCTACTGCCTGTGTCCTGCTAGGTACTGCCTGTGTCCTGCTAGGTACTGCCAATTGTCCTACTAGTAATTTGTACACCTACTGCCACTTGTGAAACACCCCTCGTCCCCGACGGAACGGCAAACGGCAACGGAACTTGAGTTTATAAATACTAACATCAAATCTTGGATGTCCAACTTTCGAACGTCAAACGGCAACGTCAAACTTCAAACGGCAACGTCAAACGTCAAAGTTTATAAATCGGGCTTATAACAGAGGTATTCTGTGGTTATAGGTATGTCAGTTTCCGAGTCAGTTTCTGACGTTTCGAATGTCCCAAATTTTAAATATCCAGTTTTATTACCTTTCCGACCTTTTTACGGTCACGAATTCTCTTTGCGGTCAATATTTCGCAGTCTTGTCGTATTAACATAGTTTTTATAAATAGATTTGTTTGTAATAACATGAAATTTCCATGCTCTTGAAGAAAATCGTATGCGCAAACCATTATGTGAAATGCAGAAGAATAAACACTATTTTGGAATTTAGGGATAATCTGTTCAAACAGTTGAAGAAGCTAGAATTCTGGATATTATATTTTGGAAGAGTATTTTTTAACGTATGCAAGAATGAAAATAGAAAATTTTGTTTATAGCCCCAAAGCGAACCAATATGGTCCACTATATAAAAAGAAACTGAAAAATCTAATGCGTTCTATACTTACTTACTTACACTACAACTACCAATGGATTTCATTTCAAACCAAAAGGTACCAAAATACTCTTGCTTGCCTTTAAGACTCGCTTTTCTTAATAAAATCTATGAATGTATTCCATGCAAGCTTGTCAAACTAAAGGAACATAACAAACAAGTATTTTATTTCATTTTGGATGTTAAATTCATTGTAGCACTAATTGGAAGGCAATTTTGCTACTCACAAGATTTTTACCACAAGTAAGTAATTTGTAGCAAGAGAAACAACCTGCCATAGCAGATTTGAAAAGTCAGGGGCGTATGTATTATGGGCTAAAATTCGTTAAATTATTTACGAATTTATTTTTGGTTTGAGGTAATTTGCATTGTTTTATTTCATAAAAAAATCTCCAACAATGGTGTCTTTTACTTTAATCCACCTAGTAATAACATAAAATAGTGAACTCTCCGAAATGTTCAAAAAGTGAATTGCAAATAATATATAGAAAAAGTTGTTAGGATGTAATATAAGTAATATCGTTGACTGACGTATTTATAAAGGCTATAGCTTTATGTCCTGGAAAACAGATGGCTCTGATGTCTAACAATGTATTCTGCATTGTATTTTATCTCCGGAAAGCGCATGGTGAGCCAAAAATGTGTCAGATGTGACAGCCGTGAGCAGTCTTTAATAATATATCAGTCAACGGTAATATACTTTTTTTATAATTTTTGAAATGTTTTTGAAATATATACATTTGTGCGGTATTGTTTCTGCACATGTTAGGAAGCTTCTGAATCGATTTTGACATTGTGATGGAATTGCCATCATATTGATGCAAGCATATATTCGAGCATATTATATTGGTGGCATTAATAAACATAACTATGGGATTATATTGGAGATGCCTTCGATTTGGAGCTCTGGAGTTCTCAGTTTTCTTCTCACTCTTGATTAGAACACATACATTAGCCATCGTTTAGTCTGTTAATGCAAAGTACGGTATCTAATGGAACCATGACTCTTATTTGAAGGTTAGTGGGTCAATAGTGTGTGGTTTCCTTAGTTATGGAACTAAAACGGAGCATTTTTAATGGTAGAAAGAAAGGGGGGCTACATACGGGCATTCTAAACAAGACTGAGAAGGAAACGGTGCACCCTGAGGCTCAAAGTTGAACTTACCTTTGATGCCTTTTTAGTTCTAACATCTAGAATCGAATATGCTAATTTTTTTTTATCATTTGAACTATTTCATTAGTATGATTTGGGATGAAAATGGTGATATTGTAATAAATAATGAAACGAAAATAAAAATAATGGTAATAGATCAGGTAGTAAAATCATAGGTCTGAGTCTTGCGTACATACAGTTAAGGCTGGTTCACACACAACGATGTATCGTACGATTTGCATGCGCAAGTAAATCATTACAGATAAATCGTTACAAATTCAGTGCGTCCACATTATAACAACTTATCGTAGTAAAGCTGCAATTTTGGCTTGATACAATAATCATGGAGGAAGGGTTTTTGGAGTATTTTGACGTTTTGTTTAAATATTAAAAGGAAGAGGAAAATCAGGAAACTTTTAAATAGATCTAGATGGTCTAAAGCATGGTTATTGAAACGAAGTCTATTTTACCTATGAATTCTATTATAAAATTATGCGAAATGGTTGACATATTTTTTAACAAATTGAAAATAAATCAGTTATTGTTTTAGTTTTAATTAATTTAATAATTTCCGGACTAAAAATAGGTAGGAGTCAGTTACCATCGCACCTAAAAACTGTATAAATCTCGGACAAGCGTACACACGTTACGATTTGCATGCGCAAATCTCCCAAATCTATGCTTTTCGGCTCAGACTTTCAACTCCGACGTCCAACTTTGCACAGTTCTAAATTTTGTGCAAATCTGCTGTCCACACACAACGATTTATCTGTAACGATTTACTTGAGCATGCAAATCATACAATACATCGTTGCGTGTGGACCGGTCTTTAGACTACGTATCCAACATAACCGTAACCTATAATATACGCCAAAATCGATTCTTTGTTTTTTTTATATCCCAACAATAGGTATACTGTTTTTTCTATTTGTTGCAAATTATTAGAAAAATATTGTATTTATAAAAGCATTCTTTGGTGTACCTATGTATTTATGCATGTATGTTTGTGTCATAAAGGATTATTATTTGTATAATAGCACAGACTAAGGAGTAATTCATACAATTCCTTAGCGACATGTGTCAAAAGGATACTCGATTTTTAGCGAAATACCTATCTTCCAAAGACATGAATAATATGCATTTTATTTAATTTTACGTTAATCTACATATCAATGAGATTGTATTAGAACCAAATATATGCTTTAAATACTGTGTCTGTCTTACTGTCAATTGAAATGGAGACTCACTTATTTTTGACACATGTCCGTAAGGGGGCTTCTGTTGCAATGCTGTTTATTCTGTGATAATAGTCTATTAAAATAAAAATATTGGAATGTTCCAACAAAATAATACAGCCATGCACGAGGCCATGCATCACATCATGACATTTAAAAAAATAATAATTATAAATCCTTAATTTCTCAAACATCTAAATTTCTGTGCAATGAATTAAGTATCTTAGTTTAGAGCTTGGGTTCTCAACCGACACTTTTAACTATCCAGTAACGGAGAACCACAAATCTATATTATACAAAGACACAAAAAATAACAATACAGTTGTCTTAAACATACAGTAAGTTAAAAATGCCATTAGAAACAAAAAAAGATATATAAATAAAATTTTTCATTGACTTTTACTTTTACATCGACAAATTTTGACAAGTTTGGAATGCGAGTGCCTCAAAATGTATAGGTATTTTCTTTGCTAATACCTAAAGTTTAGACTACCAATTTCGCTTTTATCTAAGTATTCCAATAATTTATAATAAGTGGATAATAAATATACCTTTATTTTAATTTTACGTACCTACAGTCACGACTCGCAACCGAGCACAACGACACACAGGTATAATTTTCTCCTCGTATTCTAACAAAAATGTTCTACATATATTAAAATGGCGTCCAAGCCACGCCACGCCATTTCCCGTATGCTGTGTTTTCGTCCTTATTCAGTAGGGTTCAGGCGCTGGCGGTGCCGAGTGGCAACTCCTGCGCATAGTGTTGCGCATGCGTAGCGAACTTATCAATTAATAAATAAAATAAATAATGTCGTGAGACTCCGTAAAAGCTTGCCGTTAGGATGTTGCAATTGGTAGCTTTCCCCGATATAAAATTTGCAATATTCTGCATCAATGTTGCAGGGATATTAAAAACATGACCTTCAGCATATGTTACCAATAATGTATTTTATATGAAGTTTTATTTGAAACGTTTGAAAAGCAAAATCTTCAAAATATTACTAAAACAATATTGCACAACCTGCTGGATATTATGTCCAGGTAGGTAATATAAATACTGAAACTTTTTATTTAAAACTTTGTTATTATCTGCAAAGTGCAATGTCATATACCCAAGGTTATTTCTAGCTGAAAGAAACATTACAATATTAATATAACTGGGGAAATATTCCCTACAACGTTCCACTTGGGAGTGTGAGGTTATGTGTTTAGTGGGTAACACTTTTTTTGCATTTTGTTAACAATATACTATAAGGAGATATACCTATAATCAGGGACCCTTTAAAGTAAGGGGACCCAGCATTATACTTTCCAAAGTGAGGCCGTTTCTTTCCCCATTCTAATGGTCTCAATGAGCCAAGTATGCCATTTTATTGGAGAATCTATGAATATAACAGGTACTTTGATTGTTAGTAAAAATTAATAATGATTTCTAAAAATTAGGCTTGACAATGTTCTGTCAACAAACACAGAATATGGCAAGTGCCAAATGAATCAAATTTATTTTATATTTGAATTTGGTTTCCTGCAATTATTTCCAGGAATTTAAGTAATATAAGTATGGTAAGTCAGTGCCGATTTTGCTTATTTGAGAATTTGTCGCTATTGCACCTTGTTACCAGGTTCCTGAATAAGATTAGGTCTTGTACTTAGTTCTAATCATGTAGTTTTTCTCGGTGCTCATTTTTGTAATTTTATTTCTCGTCCAAGGTACCTCACAAACATAAAATAAACTTATAGTTGTAGATAAAAACTGTTTAAAAAAAGACCTGACTGAAGCTACCTGCTTAATAATTTAAAATTAATGGGAATTGTAGGATTACTAAAGGTGAGACATGAAAAATCTGGTTGCAATTATTGGGAGTACTACAGGCAGCCGCATTACCTTTAATTGACTATCTGGAAGTTAGAAAATTTAAAAATTGTGAACTATGATGGGAAATATTTTGCCTCCTTTGGAATCTATGGCACTGGCATGTCACATAAAACCTGATGGCAGTTGGACACTGACCACACACTGACATATAACATAAGCTTGTACCAGCCCACTTATGTGGTCTCCTTGGAGATATACAGAAAACAAGGCTTCACTTTTCCTATGTGATAGACTGTGACATGCTGGGTCCCCTTATTTTAAAGAGTCCCTGCCTATAATATATAGTCAGAGGCATATTGTTGAAAGTGTCCACCAAGGTTAGTTTTCCTATAAACTAACCTTGCTGTCTGCAACAAATATTCTGGCACATCAACATTCAAACTTTAATTTTGGAACGAAAACAAATTTTAAACAGATGAATTGTAGTACCTTAAAGTGGGTTTATGCAAGCCAATATAACATAATTTAACATTAATGTAACATAAGAGAGAAGTTAAAATACATGTTATTCAATTGAAGTGTTTATGAAGCATAATTTAACATAATAGTGAGTTTACACATGCATGGATTTAGTGGCGCCAGTGGTCGCGCCAGTTCTATTTGCATGCCAGAAAAGGTTTACACAGATGTTCAAAAACAGCAACGTTTGGCACGCCAGTTTCATTTTGAAATTGACACTGCACAGTGCGCAATGTGGACTGTACTTCGCGAAGCCTGCAAAATAACTGCTGAATTTTTTGTGAAAAAAAATATTGAAAAATTCCGAAAAAAATAAACGACGAAAAGGCCGTGTGTGGGTTAAACCACGTCGGCCCTTCCGAAATTTTATTGTCTGTTCTGCTGACCAGTTTTTAGCCATATTTACACACTATTTATAGCTATCAATCACACGAATTACTAGCTCCACCGTCCACCGTCGAAAATGCAACAAATAAAACCTGGCGAGCCGACGTGCAAGTGCTTGTTTACACACGCAAATTATATTTTCTTGCGGGTATGAGTCACCACTGGTGCAACTGATTTCAGAAGATTACAGACTTTTTCGGTCTATACATGCAAAGATTCAACTTTTATGCAAGTCGATGTTTACATGTGCAAATTTAATTTACTGGCGCCCCAGTTCTTATTGGCGCAAATAAATCTATGCATGTGTAAACTCACCATAACGTAAAAGTTATAGGCCAGCTGGTACGTCGTTCTTAATAGGCCTAGGTGGAAATAAATGGGGGCAAGCTACAGATACAGTTTATTATCTTTGTTTGGATGTGTTGAACACTATATTAAATTTGCGCAGTCTATCGACCCCAGATTTGGCCACCTTATTGGAAAATTCCATATAAAAATTATATTTTTATGGAATTTTAAAAATAACTGGGTCTGGGTGCATCGTACAGAAAATTTTGAAATAACCGAAAATAAAGCCAATGAAATTCTCTACAAAAAAGGTTTTATTCATTTATTTTGTAAACTTACCGGTTTTGAAGTTATAGCACTTAACATCTAAGGCATATACAGGGTGTTCCGTTAATAATGGTCCATAGAGCAACTGCATATATTTCGGGCCAAAATATGACGATTGAGGCCAATGAAATGTTGTTTTTTTAAATTGAATTATGGCTACATCTCCCAAACTAATCAAGCTGCTGAAGTAAAATTTGGCACTACTGTGTTTTTGGCGATGGAGAATGAGCTGAGGATATCAATTTCTATGTAGTTCACAGAGAGTGTCACTTGCTCTGCTTTTGGATCAATCTTTTACTCGTAACTTTTTTGAGGTTTTTAGTGCATCTTTTCATTCTGCAACAAAAAGGTGCTCTTGTTTCAAAACACCTGTTAAATCCCAACATTCAATACAAACAATTTTCAGCTACCACTTTCTAATGTTACAGATCAACTGTACTGGGTGTCCCAAACTCGATGCCCCAGAAGGTTATTAATAGGCAAACAAAAACAGCCAGTAAAAATTTGACTTGTGGGTTTCTTGTAGAACCAGTCAAGTTTGCTTTTGGGCCAAAAATATAGTTTTTAGGAATTTGGGAAATATACCTAGATTATGACGTCATCAAATATAGTTTTCCCAGGACCATAAGTGTTTCTCTTTATATTTCGAAAGAGCACGTTTTTCTGATAAACTTTTATAAATAACTTTTTTTGCATCTTGTTTCTTTATAAAGTTATATGGTTAAAGTCGAGTTAGCCATGACTTATGAAGATATATTTTTGGTAGAAACAATTGACAGATGCTTGGGCAGATGTATTATGGAAAAAGTATTAATTATAAAAATAGAACTGTATGAAGGTCTTTTTAAGAAAAACTTATTATAAACACATATTATGTATTATATTTAAAAACCTAACAATTCTAGCAAAAAAAAAAAAACAAAAAACAAACCATCTTACCTCAGAGAAATAACCAAGGATAGAGGGAGCAACAGCATCAAAATACACAAGTTTCTAGTCAGCCAACATCTTATGCAAATTTACCCAAGTAAACAAACATTAGGCCCGTGTGTACGTTTACCTGAGATATGTTATATCCTGAGAAATATCAATTTGGCCACACATCACACACTTTCTGCATCCCATTGTATACAAAATTAGTAACTATATCCTAAATATTAATAAATAGCTTATAAATTAACAGAAAAACAATCGAAAACACGAAAAATGCATATGTAAACAATCGGAAAACTTGACTTGCTGGGCAAACACAAAACAAATACCGCCGAGTTAACGAACGCGGCGGCCGCGGCGGCAACGGCAGCGTTGCCATGTTGGGCGGTTTGAGGTATCTGTGACAATTATATTAAAGTGATAATCAGCTACTATAATTACAGCGCAATTTAGTTTTAGTTTAAAGTTGTTACATACAAGAAATTAATAACTATATTTTGTTAATTTAGCGGTATGGGAGGTGTGCCTTCATTTAATCCCATTAATAAACCCTTCTATTTTGAAATGAAATGCTGTAAACAATGGAGTACGTGGCATCACTCATAAAGATGTTGGCTCTGTTTACTTTTTGTTCTTACTCCCTCTATCCTTGGTTATTTCTCTGAGGTTCTTACTCATAATAATCCAAGAGCCGGCCGCATGATTTCAACTCTCATAAGATTATAGAATAAGATGTTATGTAAAATGTATAGAGTATATTTCTTTACTTGAAGTGAGTAGGTTGCCTCAATTAATATGGGCCCGATCATTGTTAATAAAAGAAGTTGTTGTTAATTTTTAAGCAAATCTACTGTCATATGATTATAGAACAAAATAGGTGCCATCGGAACGAAGGCCCATGGAGCAATAATAAAAAGGGGTTGCCACCTCCTAAGCGGTTCCTTTGCATTGGCATAGATTTGCCTAAAAATTAACCTCAACTTCTGTAAATAACAATGATCGGGCCCATATTAATTGAGGCAACCTACTCTCTAAATTTTACACAACATTTTTTTAAGGTTGTCATCAAACTCAACGTAAAGGTTAATTTACCATATATAATATTGTCAAAAGGTCTCTAATAAGCCATATCACTTATAACTATTTACACAAGTACCTGTATCCTAAGATCTGTGAAAATATGGCACGGCTATTCACTGCATTTCGCTGCACAAGTGGCCAGCCGTCGACCAGTGTAACCCATGCAAGTATTGGTGATATTATATTAGGCGAGCATGCAGTCAGTTGTTTTTACTACAATATCTATAGTCTCTGTCTCTTTCATCACTTTTTACTACTATTACCAGGTGTGGTTTAATGGTTAAAAAAGCGTTTTGTCTCGTATTTTATTGCAGAGGTGCCTGTTCTCGAGCTACCCTAGTAAAATATAAATGAACTCACAGTGATACACGGAGCACAATCTATTTAACAGCATTTACTACGCTCTGCGACTAGTAAAAATACTAGACTTATCAGCAGAAATCATCCGTATAAAATTATTTTTACCATATTTGTACCATACAATTATTGAAGTTTTATGATATGTTAAATGACTGGATACAATAATTATTAAATGTCAAGAGAAGGTAAAAATTATAAAATTATGACAGGTAAGAATAATAAATTATCAACTGTCAATTGTTTTCCATGGATACCCGATCAAGCCAAGGCTAATTTGATTCAGGATATACAGGGTGACCGTATTTCGAGTCTTTGCATGGGGATCTTTTAATAATAATATTAATAATAATAGTTTATTGATCACAGTTATCACAAACAGGGATATATGACAAGTCAGTGCAGTAGTACAAAAGTAGCACAAAATTTGTAAAATCAAAATGCATATATTCATCTATGGTATAAAAGGCGTTTTCTAGGAGCACTGATTTTATCAATTTAACATATGTTTTAAACTCTTTGTTCTTTATATAATTCGGTAGTTTATTATAAAGAATTGCACCACTGTAGTAAGGGTTGGATTCGATGAGTGTTAGCCTGTGAGCAGTGTCTGAACCATGCCTGGTGTTGTAATCGTGATATTGATTTAAGTTGATGAATTCATGTAGATTACCTTTCACAAATTTAAGAAGCTCCACAATAAAAAGGCATGGGAAAGTTAACAAACGTTTACTGATAAAGGTACTTCTGCAAGACTCAAGATAACTCAAACCAAAAAGATTTCTAATTGCACGCTTTTGAAGCAAAAAACTCTTCTTGATTCACTTGACATGCCCCAGCACACTATACCATATCTAAGAATTGATTCAAAATTTGAAGAGTAGAAGATTCTTGCAGAATGCTCACCTGCGATCAATCTTAGTCTCTTGAGTGCAAAACATATCGATGCACATTTACGACACACATAGTCAACTTGATTTTTCCAATTTAGAGAAGAATCGATATGTAAACCTAATAATTTAAAGCTAGTTACCTGTTGAATCGATTTAGAATTAATTTTTATTAGTGGACTTGATTGATAGTAGGCTAGGTACGGATAAAATTGTAGCATTTGGGTTTTCTCTTCATTTAGGTGTAGTAAGGTATCTTTAAACTAACTTGAAATGAGTTGCATTTCTGAATTAATTTGTGCTGTTAAGTCATGGTGATCTTTGTTGTATGCCACTAAGGTAATGTCATTTGCAAATGCACAATGATACAGTTTTATAAAGTAGTCTAAATCATTACAATATAGGAGAAACAATAGAGGGCCAAGAACACTACCTTGTGGTACCCCTGTTTTGATTGATAAGTTATCTGATGATTCACCTGCAAATGAGACGAATTATTCTAAGTCTTATAGTTTTCGAGTTGTAGTCAGTTAAAGTTGAGAGTTTACGCAGCCGCTTTTAATTATTGTACTTACTAAAGGCCGGAGAGCAGACACTCCCTCTCTCCGTGTCCCACATTCTGCGACCTTGATTCAACTGCTTAAACAAACAGTTTTTGTGGATTGTGGATGAATGTTAGTGAGATGACGTATTATTACGTACATTTGGATGTGTGTGTCTACACATAATTTGTTTTGTTGACAATGAAGTGTTTATTTTGTGAGCAGACTTTACAAAATTCGAGATTGCAAGGATTAAAAACAAAATTTCTAGAAACTATTTTTTGACAGAAGTATCAAATTTACTAAACGACTGTGAAACATTAATTGTAGTAGGTTTCTTTGAAAATCCTCAACTTTGATTCGAAGTAAGTAAAATTAGGGACCAAAAGAGGTGAAAAGACTAAATACCAGTCAGGAAGAGGCTGACACGATACTGATACTCCATGTTTTAGCAGAACTAAAAGCAGATAATACAATTCTGGTAAAATCTGTTGATACCGATGTCCTGATCTTGCTCTTACATTTTTACTGAGAAATATCATATAATATATTCCAAACAAACCAATATACATATACGTACAATTAGGACATGGTAAAAATTCACATTTTTGTCTATATATTGACAATATTGTAGTAAATTTAGGGGCAAAAATATGTAACAAACTACTAGCAATTCTGCGACACAACAAATGCAATGTATAAGATAGGCAAGAAAACAGCGTTTGATGTGTTATACAAAAATATTGATGATTTAAGATAAAGCATTGGAAATTAGTACTAAATATACACTTTATTTGTATAGAAGCAACAACAGAAATTTTCTTTCCTTGCATCAATTACGATGGTACCTGACATAATAGAATCAAATCCAGCTTCTGAGTTGCCTCCTAATCAATGCTTCTACTGATCATGCTTTTAGACAACATTTAAAAAGGTAGGTAAAAATAACAGTTATTTTTCTAATTCGCATAAACTTATATACAGGGTGAGTCAGAATGTATAGTGAATACTTTAAAGGGGTGTTCGGCAGGTGGTTTTAAGGGGGTCTTTCATATAAAATTTTTCGATTTGGGCTTTGCTTGCCAAGTTATTCGCGTCTACAGGGTGACCCAAAGGTATTTTTTTATTTACCTATATCTCAATAACGGCGCTACTTGAATTTTAAATTTGGTATGTGTTATTATCTACTTACTTGAAGACGCCTTAGGCTAGTTTATTAATTTACACACTGCCCTAAAAAGGGGTAAAAACTAACAACCCCTATTAATTTTTTTGCTCGAACTTTTTTATGGGTCATTTTTAGGTACGGGCTACGCGCCCCAGGATATAAAAATACTCGGAAAATAATGGCTCACTTCTCAACCTAAGTATATAATATACTATTTTTTATCCTGAAGCGGAATTGTTGTATTATTTACGGCTAGCCGCACGGCTGGCGGCCGCGGTTTTCAGTTAGTACGAGTTCTTAGTGGGAGGCGCAGAAACTTTCAAATTTAAGTTATTATAACTCGAAAACTAGAGGACTTAGAATAATGATTCTTTTTTTAAAAACTTTTTTGAAGCTTTGGCCTTATTTCATACGCAGATAGTATAGCAAAATTTCTTAAAACAAAAAAGTTTCTTGCTTACTGTAAATAGCGCTGCAAAAAAAGTAAATATTAAAGTTTTTTCTAGTTTCACAAAAAAACTAAGTTTTTCATACTAACGTAATTACCGCCGTTACCTTCGCCCACATTTCCTTTATCGATTAAAAAAAAAAAGAAGTTTTTAATATCTACATTGGTTCCGGAGATATCGCGAGGTATGTATGAAAAAGTAATAAAACACAGTTTGACAGATTTTTGACAAATTTCGCAATAACAAATGTTGTCCCTATTAAAAAATGTTGTAATTGCCGATTTCAGATGACCAGGGACCTAGTCTATCATTTTGTAAAGACAACATGTGGTTGTACCTTAAAAAAATTTTTTGAAACATTTTTGCCGCTTTTTCAGTCCTCTAATAGAGTGCCTTGGAAACAAAAGCCTAGTAACCCATTATTGCGAAGCAAAGTGTGCTTTGGAATATTGTTTAACAGTTCAGTAAACATTCAGTTAATGTTAAATGTATTGATTAAATAAATCATAAACGTACCGCGAGGACAAGAGTATGATCTGAGACCTTGCTATATATTCGCCATTTGCACACATTAACCTAAAAGAGTCAAACTGGAAACACAAAGAACAACAAAAACCTAGACGAGAAGACAATCCCATTTTACAATAAATGTTCAATAATTTGTCCTCCTTGTTCCTCAAGGCACAATGCAGCATGTTTCTATACAATTGTTTATGGCTCATCCAATATCCCTTCGACGTCATTTATATTTGAGGAATAATACACTTGAATCATGACACTCTTTTCTTCATGTTAAAATGACATTTTTTCAGTAAAATAAAGTATCCGTGACAGTTAAAATTGTACTATACTATGAAACGTTATGGGGCTTATGTTTCCAAGTCATTCTATGCAGAAATGTCAAACATTATGGGGCTTATGTTTCCAAGGCACTCTCTGCAAAAACGTCAAATATTATGGGGATTACGTTTCCAAGGCACTCTGTGCAAAAACGATTAATTTGATATTACGGCAAGAAAAACAAAGTAAAGCATAATGTGTGACATATCATTTTAACCAGAAAAAAATCCTCTTTTTAAAAGTGCATAAATCCAATATGGCACCCATAAGAAAAATAAAAGTTGATCATCATATCTTTGTCTAGGGAGGCGAGAAAAAAAAGTGAGATCATATTTAGATTCCTTGTAAAAAGTGCCTTAATAATGTTTAACTTAGAAATGTCCAGCGCCATTGGTTTTCGCCTAAAAAAAATAAAAAAGAAAACGACAATTTTCAGTTTTTTCGCATTATTTTCAAAACGAGAAGGGACAGCCAAATTTTTTTTTACCATCTTACTCGGCATCAAATCCCGCAACTTTGCCTCAATTTAAACGACCTCGTACCTCTTAAGATAACCAAGATCCCCATGCAAAGACTCGATATACGCTCACCCTGTATACTTTGTATTACACAAATATAATCTCTAATTTTTGCAATAACAGTTGTCAGTTCTCATGGAAAATGGGACATTGCATTTAAGAAGAACCATGTGGTTTAACACGACGGAGCTCCACCACATAAAGCCAACATTGTAAAAGAATTTCTAAATTATCCAAATGGATTGGAAATTGGAATAAATGGTCAGGATAGTTACCAGATTTAACACCATTTGATTTCCATTTATGGGGATTTCTGAAAAACATTGTTTACAAAACTCCATCTCGGAATGTTTAATAGAAAAAATAGAAGATGCCTGTCGGCAAAGTTCACCCGATGTATTAAGAAAGGTCACTAAGACAGAAGTTGAAAGATGGTAGTCACATTGAAAATTATTTATAAGTAAGAACCTACCTAGCATTTTTTTGTTGTTCGCTAAAATTGTTAGGTTTTCAAATATATACATAATAAGTGCTTAGGCAGCAGTGCGTAGGCATTCATACAGTTATATTTTTATAACTAATTATAAAATTTTAATACTTTTTTCATAATACATCTGTCCGAGCATCTGTCAATTGTTTTTGTCAAAAATATATCTTCATAAGTCATGGTTAACTAGATTTCCATTAAAAAAATACCATGGCATCTTTTTCATACTTTTACAAGTAATAAGCATATAACTTTTTAAAGAAACAAGATATAAAAAAAATATTTCCGAAAGTTTATCAGAGAAACGTGCTCTTTCCAAATATAAAGAGAAACAGGTATGGTCCTAGAAAAAATGTAACTATCTTTTTGGACCAAAAGCAAGCTCCTACAAGAAACCCACGTGTCATTTTTTACTGGCTATTTTTGTTTGCCTATAATAACCTTGGGGCGTCGAGTTTGGGGCACACTGTACATTCAAAATGAATAAACAAATGCCAAATGGACATTGGTCAAAACACCATTAGTTTTGTTGAAATATAGTGTCCAAATTTTGCAGAAACATTTTTGGTACATTGTTACAGGGATTGTTTTTCTCATTTTATATGGTACAGGGTTATTCACTGAGAATTAGCCCCCCACCTAACTTTTTTGTTTTTTAAGATAAAAGGGTGATTCAAAAAAAGAAAATCAATGGTTGGGCGAATACTTTTTTATGCCATGACTGTTTAGTGTACAGGGTGTTCCAAAAAAGTAGGACGAATGGCAACTTAATTTTTTTAAATGGAACACCCTGTATATTATTGGATTTTTGAAATCTGCTCATCAAGGCAATCAAAATGATATTAAACTTTGTGGCATTATCTTTTTTCGTTTTTGAAAAATTCCATATTCAAATTTTATACTAAATTTATTTAACTCGAATTTGTGAATCTCGTGATAAAGATAGACGATCAATGTAATAACGAAAAATATTTGTTTTAAACAAGAGAGTAATATAGTGAAACTCCAAAATGTTTAGAAGCCTTTTCAAATTTTACTGATTATATTCTCGAAATAAAGAATTTCAGGAAAATCGTAAAAGCTCCTAAACATTTTGGAGTTTCACTATATTACTCTCTTATTTAAAACAAATATTTTTCGTTATTACATTGATCGTCTATCTTTACCACGAGATCCACAAATTCGAGTTAAATAAATTTAGTATAAAATTTGAATACGGAATTTTTCAAAAACGGAAAAAGATAATGCCACAAAGTTTGATATCATTTTGATTGCCTTGATGAGCCTTCTTAGGAAGGAAATAAAAATAATGGATAACAATGAAAATTGACAAGGATTGCAAGATAATATAAGAATAACAGTAGCCATAAGTAAAAAATAAATACCGATGATATAGTTTGTAAATATTAAAAAATAAATAAATAAAAGATAGAAATTTAAAAAAATAATAAGTCAACAATGTAAAATTTATTAATCACTGTATTCGTTGGGACAGGGCAATGGTACAAAACTGTAATTTCACAGAGTATATATTTTATATTTTTTGGAGGCAATATACGTATATTGTGGTAGTGGAAAATACAAGCTAAATTTTAAAACACCTTTATTTTGAGAAATTTAATATACATCCTCAACATATATATTTTTTTAATTTCTGCTTAACAATTTATTCTTAAACCTTTGCTAATCAATGAACTATCGGAATTTATGGAATTAAAATTTGCCTCAAATTCCTTCATGTGGCTCATCATTTGCTTGGTTGGTTTAATTAGTCCACTTTCCGATGAATGTTCAACCCATGTAATATTTTGTTGGCTAGAAGTAGATGCTGTTGGTTCAATATTTCTTAATTTATGACATAAACGCAGCCAAATTTTCTAACCCATCATAACAAATATCATTAAACTCTAAACTTAAGGTATCACTTGTTGGATTTTTAATCTCTGCAGGTGCAAGTTGAGAGAAACATTCACCACCCAAAACTGTTTCTGTCAAAGTTTCTAAATCTGGGGTATTGTCCACTTCTGTATTGCCTGCATCAGAGAGAGATATCCTTCGTTTCTCCCCAAAATGTAAGCTCTTAAGCGGTAGGTACTTAAATTCCAACGCATTGGGATGATCGTGCAGACCCCCTTTAGATCGAAGAACTCCGAAAAGGTTTTCCAGCACATCTTGGTTCAATCTGTATGTTAAGAGATGATGTATTGCTAATTATTATTCCTTTCTGGAAAGGTAGCAAACTTATTTTTCCTTTTACTCTGAGGGAAGATATAACACTAGTCATTTTATTCAAAATTGTAGGTAATTTGGGTGTCGAGTGACAGGCCAAAAGCCTTTTTCCTTTCTCGGCTATCTTCTTCAGGAACTCTGATGTTAAAACAGTTGAACCAGTCCTTTGCCTAAATAAAAAAGTTTTGGGATACCTACTTGTTTGTATTATCAAGTATTTAAAACTTACATCTTCAAAAAAATCTGCACATTGCATCCAACTTACGTCTTCATTTTACTTTAAAGTGATTTTCACTCACTCACCTGCACCATTCAATTTTCCATACAGTCTTGGGGGTGCTGAGTTGCCACTGCGCATCAAGATGAAAGATCTTGGAATTATATTTGATCAGAAGTTGGCTTTCAGTGAACACATTAATAATATAGTTACTAGGGCATACAAGATCCTGGGATTTATACAACGAATATCCGCTTTCAGTGGTGACTTTCAGGGTTCTATATTGTTCCTTTGTGAGTTCATTGTTGGAATACTGTTCGGTTGTTTGGTTCCCTGGTTATCAGGTTCACATCGATGGTACAGAGAAAGTTTCTGAGAGTTGTTGCTTATCGCTGTGGTTATCAAAGAGGTGAATACCAGTACAATGACGTACGTCTGGCGCTGAATCTGCAGACATTGCAGACGAGAAGGAGGATTTCCGATCTGTGCTTTCTCCATGACTTGATCTCTAATGAAATAAAGTGTCCCGAGCTGCTCGAATTGATTCCCTTCAATGTTGGTGGTAGAAGGGGAGGAATGTTAGGACCTCCACTGATCCATTTCACCCAACCAACTATGGCATGAATGATCCTATTGTCCGAATTATAGATGGTGCTCAGCTTTGTAATGTTGCAAGTGTTGATCTATTTGATTGCAGTTTAAATAGGTTTAGGTATGTTTTAAAGAGTACTTTGTGATTGTACCATAACTGTAAATGTGATATTTGAACTTGTGCTTATATTGAACTTAATGTGATTTGTATAAGTGTGTTTCCAGTGTATGTACGGGAGATAACTAAGGTTTAAAAAATTGTTTTTCTGTTCCAAATTGGCATTGCCGTTGATAAATAAATAAATAAACAAATAATAAAACGTAAGATTCACAGTATTACTCCTGGATAGCTCTATCTCTGTATGATTTACTGATTATTGGCCTAAACTCACTGTAATTACTACGGTTTTCTGACCTTTTCCGTAGTATTACTATCGGGAAAATATAATAAAAAAATAATTGTTACCCTTCCCACACACAAACATGTGGTTGCTTTTTTCTTCGGTACTCCTAGTTTGGAGTATTGAGAAGGTGAGAATTATTATTTGCTTTAACTAACATTTTATTGTTATTTCAATGGGAAAATGAAAAAATCCTTTAAAAATACATAGTTTTATTGGCCATTACAATGCATATAATTTTCATTGCTTCTGTCACAAATCCATATATCTTCCAGTGTTTCTTTTAAACCAATACAAAAGGTGGTAGCATAGAATGTCGCAAGTTGTGTCAGATTTAGGCAATGTGTCAGGCACTGGTACATTTACCTTATATCTGGGTGTTCTGCAATACCATCTGAAATCATAATTTCTTCACATAAGCGTTATGTTTGCAACACTTGTAAATAAAATAATATTAGCATGCACACGAAAAGTGTTCCTTATCATCAAATCAAATAAATCTTTATTTTTGACCCTCAAACAGTAACAAAAGGTACTGGCACCAAGGCCTACATTTAATTTACAATGAAAAACAAGTATTTCTACAATGTTTGACAGAAATAAACATCTATATTCTTAATCTACTTTCCTTAAATACATTTTCATGTTTCACTATTATTTTCTGCAATCATCCACAATGGCTTAATGTAATACCTGTACAATTCCAAGCTTTCATATGTCTTCATTTCGTCCATAGTGTATGCACTTTTTATACTGATAAAGTACATAACAATATCTGGGAATAAGTATTTTGGGAAATATTGCCCAAGTTGCTACTATAAAATATCTTTTATTCTTCCTGTTCCTTCAAATTTTGGAATATTTCACATTGTTTTTGTAGAAAGTACAACTCTTTATTTACCTTACCTATTTCACCTCGCAACAATACTGAAAATAAATAAACAGAATAATTTGCAAAAATCGGATCAGGATGAAATTTCTGCCATCTAAACCAATGTAAATTGAGGTTGTGTTCCACCTCCAGAGTCACTGCACTGTCAGACGTGCACGAGGCCGATTAGTATACGGTGAACCTTTAAGGTTAACAGGTGATTTTTTTTATCAAATCACATGATATCATTGACTTTATAAATAGACCAGTAACTAACTCAAAAGGAAAACCAGATTTTCAAACATATAATTACATCTTCCTTAGATTTGAAAGACGAAAATCTTGTTTTATGAAGGTCCAAAATTTTGAATAAACCTGAGAACAACCATTACTTTTATTAAAAATAACAAAGAAGTGGTAGTCAGCATCGACAAAATATAACCAGCATTTATTACAGCAGGAAAGGAAAAAAATATTCTTAATAAAAAACAAAAAAGGTGTCTTTCGTTTTAAATATTTGGACAAATAATATGTTTATATTGAGAGGGGGAGTGTATGTGGTGTGCCACCTTGTATATTTAGGAAACAGAGAACATAGTGGGTCCAGGGTCGGCGGGTTTCAATTTTTTCATAATTTTTATGGGCCTGTTAAGTAAAAATAAGTGAACGCTTTTACTTCACTTTTAAGTTATTACTTTCTTGATGTTAAGTAGACAGTTAAAATTCGTTGAATTGGTCATCATGAGAATTTTTATGTGAATGGCTGCTCTTATGCAAGTGTAATCCCATACTGCCTATACTCAAGTTTTTGACAAACAAAAAACTTTTCACACAAAAGTTATAGTATATTACAACAAGATTTTTAGAACTTATATTATGAAAATACAGGGGTTTCTAAAAAACTGGGAAAACCAAACTTCAAATTTTCAGCTTCTTGATATGTACTTGTGATTACCGTTAAAAAAGTATAAAATTTTATACAAATATCTTTTATCCTTTTTGAAGCATTAATTTTCAAATTTTGTACTAACTCTATTAAAATCGAATATGTATATCGCGCACACCTAATAAAGATAGAGGATCAATGTACCTAATAACAAAAAAAATGTTTGATGTAACCAAAATAATTTCACATTCAATTTCTAGAATATTAAGTGCCATTTTAGATATTTCTGAAATTCATACTTAAAATATATTTATTTTGAAAATTTTGTGAATATACTTGCAAACTGTCAATAATTATTACTATAATGTGGCATTTGCCTTTTATGGCATCCTATGACCCAAGGAGTAATCCCTCACAAAAAAGGCTCAGTTCCAAACGAACGGTTGAAGCGAACATATAACGTATATACTTCGTTGGAATCAGAAAAATGCGTAGAATTGAATAATCCAAAAATATACATGGTGTTCCATTTAAAAAAAACATAAGTTATGTCTGCCATGGCTTTCTAGAACACACTGTATAAGGCCCAATAGCGTCACAAAAAACTTTGTATTAGTATCTAAAAATTTCGTAAAAAAACTTTTTTTCTAGCCCCAAAAACTAACAAGTTAAGGGGGGGGGGTGTCAATTTATAATGAGCCACCCTGTACAACCATTTTATAATAGCCTCTACCAAATTTGATCACAATCGAAATCGCCACCCAATAATAATAGCCCAAAAATAAAAATTTGGTCCCAGTTTAAAGGCATATGTCTTGCTTAATCCAGACCTTTGCATGACATGTTAAGTAAGTAAATTAAAGACAACCTTGTATATTTGCTTAATGAGTTATGATACTTGCAACACTTATGCACCAATCAACTAAAGTAATGGACATGCTGGCGGAACGTAAAATGTAGTTATGCAGGAGGTAGCAGAAAAATTTGTGAACTAAATTTTAATTCGAGAAAGTTTTTTTGATTATTATTATTTATGCAATTAATTAAGATGTATTTTTAGAGGTCCTATGGAAAATGGTGGCAAAAAAGTAAATCTACACAATCTGACTACAGAGCACAGGACAAAGATCCTTATGGTGCTGAGGATTATGTTACTTTGGAGTAAGTTGAATGCTTCGTTTATATAAATTAGGGGGTAGCAAAATTTTTCATTTGCTCAGGTCTTAGATTTACTGCTAGAAACAAATTCGCAACCGTTTCCGTAAAATTTCAAAATATCCTCCAATGATTGCTCTTATTTTATTATTTACAGGAAATAGAAGCTGCTACAACAGAATGTCTGTTGTAGGTATACTTAGTGGCTTAGTTAAGTGGTATGACTTAAAATATCTGGGATATTTTTTGACAGAAAAATCGGTGCGGGAGCGATCAATAGCTCTTCCGAGTGGCCTTCTTTTGTCATAATGAAAGTTGCTGTCTACAAAAACCAAGGCCAACAATCTAAAAAAAATCTAAATTTTTAAACTTTTTTAGAGGTACAGGCGTGGCCCTTGAAATCGTTCCAATACTTGAGGTCGCAAAGGAGTTCAATTGACAACGTTGCAATTACACATCCCCTCTCTCACGGTTTGAAAGCCAGACAACCTCAAGGGCGTAAGTGACGGCAAATCTAATATGTTAGTATGCGACATTGTCTTACGCGACTTTGCCAGTTACAGTGCGAAAAACAGTAAATTCGGCGCTGTTAGGTTGGCCTTAGATTGCCTGAATAATAGTTGAACATCCTAGAACCCTGCCCACGGACATTGGCGGCTTTTTCGCACAAGTCTTTCGACAACCTCGAATAGAGCCGTTCTAAAAATCGAAGGGGGTGGTAAATCTCTTAATTATGTAACACGTACTTTCCTCCGGTACCAAAAATAACCTCGAAAATCCGATCTCTAAGAGAATCTCCCGATTCACGATTAACCACTTTCGAGAAACGGGATGGCTGTAGAATCATCGAAACTGACGGAAAATCCTCTGAAACAACTCTTAAAAATTGTATTTTTTCCTATTTCTCGATTTTTCGGGGGCCCGGGAAGCATCAGAACCTCACCCGAAGACTAAAAATTCAATTAAATCAAAGCTTTGGTTCTCGGTTAAGATAAAGAAGTGTAAAAAAACCACTACGAGATTCTTCTATAATAACAAAATCATACTTAGATTATACCTTATTTAACTAAAACCACTTTGACAATCAAAGAAATCCGCGTAATTTCACGTTACTTGAATCTCAAAACACCAAGGAACAGTGTAAAACTTTAAATCCACTTATAATTTATTATAATAATAATGCAGCGAATTAACCTATTTTCGTTGACTGACGTATCAATACGTCAGTCAACGCAATTTTTATTTTATATGGGTAGGCGTGGGGTGATACGAGGGAATGTAGGGGAATTTATTGATTTGCGAAGCCGTTGAATTGGCGCAACGTTGCCGCACTTACCCGAAATTATTGATTTCTTGCTCATTTCTTATGACTAGTGGAAACATTTATGAGGCCTGTACACAAAAAAGTTTTATATGAAAATTGTTTGCAAGAGCTGTCAGAATCCAAATATCGAAATGTCATATCTAACGTGCTCATTTATTTTTTTACTCAAAGCAGGACATCGGTTTATTTATGTTAATTATAATTACCTAGTAAGTTGACAGTGAAAAGAAAACACATTTTTAATAAGTACAAAACAGTATTTTGAAGGTATTTGTTACAAATTAAAAAAGTTATGAAAGAAAAATGCTCAGTTATTTTTATATTTGTCAGATTAACAAATTTGTTTTAATACAGCAATAGGTCACTTCTTAGTCATTGCAACGCTTCCAATGACGTTCTCCACTCAAAAAGCAACCTTGAAACTCCTCCGAAGTCAGATCTTCAAGAACTCGAGTCGTCCTCGTTTGGATGTCCTCAACACTACCCTTTTAGCTGACTTTTCATTTTAGAGAATAGGAAGAAGTCGAATGGGCTAAGGTCAGGGCTGTATGAGGGGTGGGGTAGCACAGGAATGTGTTCCCTAGTCAACAACTCACAAACAACCATTGCTGAATGCGACAGTGCGTTATCGTGATTCAGCAACCATCCATTTGCAACCAATTCCAGGTGAATGCGGGTCACTCTTGCCCTCAGACGGCGCAACTCTGTTACTCTGCAACTCAGCATTTACTGTCTGAACGTCTGGCACAAATTCCCGATAAATGACACCTCGAATATCGAAGAAAGAAATCAATATTGTTTTGATTTGCGACTTTGACATCTTGGTCTTCGCTGGTCACGGTTCTCCCTCACTGACTGCTTTGTCTTTTAGTCTCAGGGTCGTAGTGAAAGACCCACGATTCATCCCCAATCACAATCGTACCCAACCAGTCTCTCCCCTCTGCCTAAATGCATGCCAGCATTACATCACAAATCGACAAACGCTGTGTTTTTGATCCCTAGTGAGCACTTGGGAAACCAGTTTCGTGCACAGTTTTCGCATTTTTAAATTCCTATGCAACATGATACGGATTGTTTCCTGCATTCTTCTCGGTGGCGCCTCTCTTGGATCGTCATCAACAGATTCTCGTCCGTTCTTGAACCGATCTGCCCATTCGTAAATATGAGGTTTTGATAAACAGGCTTTACCTTATGTAGCTTCTAATTTTCGAAAAATTTCGCACGGTTTTTCGAGCAATTTCACAAGAAATTTGATGTTAGTTCGTTGCAATTTTTTTAAGTCGACCGAGAGTGTTGAACACCAACAATTTTAAAATTTATATTTTGAAAACTGCACACACGAAACACGTTAAACTTGCAACTCACAGTGCACTAGATCTACTGAATGTAATGGTATAGTTAACGGCATGACAGAGTTTACACTCCAGACGTTTAAAACCAATTCTCGTCATTTAATTGCCGCAGCTCGTATTTACTACAGAAATTTTAGAAAAATTTGGGATAAGATCTATTTACCCATGGAAAGTAATAATCGATATGACATTCAATTAAAGTATACATAATAGGCTTAGTTACCCGTGCAAATTAATAATCAATATGACATTGAATTAAAGTAGACATAAGTGGCATTATATAGTGTATATCATGAATAATGAACCCTGCATCTCAATGGTCAACAATGGAAATTACATTGTTGTCAATTGAGACGCAGGGATCAAGATTTGTGGTATCCACTATAAGTGCATGTAGAATCGAATGTCAGATACCTAGCTAGTCCAGAATTGTTATTTTAAATGACAAAAAAAATTCAGACATTGTTTCTTGTTATGAAAATAAATTAAAGATAGTTATTATTTTCAATTTAACTTAACACTTAACAGGTAAAGCCATCTCAATTACCTACCTTAAAATGACAATAACAAAATATTGTACTATTATAATAATAAATGCTCAGTGAACACCTAGTTGTTACAGGGACTTTTCATTACAAACAACACCACATTCTTTAACATTTCATATTTTCCGCTTCTGCATTTCAGCTGCTGCATACTTCAAGCATTCTCATTTTTTTTTAATTACTCTGGTTCAATTATAATATTAATAGTCATGAATCAAATTATGTACCTACTCAATTGTGTGTGAGACAAAGTGACCATCACCCATCATAGTCTCAAGGGAATTTTTCTAGAAGCATTTAGGCCAGTAAACAATAGTCGGCGACGCTTCGTTCTACTCTGGGAACCTGGGGGGCCAATGACACTTTGTCCGATGTCACAGTCAGTATACAAGAGACCCTTTTTATCATACTAGTCGCCTAAGATCTACTTAGTAATAACTATGTAAATTGGTCTGCCATCTTGAAAGTTAAAACTTTTCACAAACTGAGTTTTAATTAAAAAACTATGTCAAATATGGAAAATTGCCAAGAGAGCTGAATTAACGGGCACAAAAAACGCACAAAATAAATCCTACCTGGGTTCTTAACTCTGAACGGTTCCTGAGATACATACTTCCAAAGCTTGGCTTTAATTACAAAAACTGTTTTAATTACATTTTTAAAATTTTGAAACATATTACAAATTAAAAAAAATGTTATTAAAAAAGTTGGTTAGATGCCAAGTTTTGGAAGTATGTACCTCAGGAATCTTCCGGAGTAAAGACCCAGGGTATGATTTATTTTGTGCGTTTTTTATGCCCTTCAGCTCTTGAAAATTTTCGATATTTGTCATAGTTTTTAATTAAAACAAAGTTCATGAAAAAATTCTGATTTTCAAGATGGCGACCGATTTACCTACTTATAACTAAGCGGACCTTCGGACACTTTTAGTATGTTAAAAAGGGCTACCAATATTAGCAGTTCTGCATTGTAGTAATTACATACATTTTGCGGAGCTGTTGAGTAAATTTTCTTTTTTAGGTAACCCCATATTAGAGATGTCATTCCTAACGATGATAATGCTATCATTGCACATTTCCATGGGCAACTAGATCTTAAGTCAACCTCAAATATAAACAATTTTTGCTTTACTCAACAAAGATAATTAAACTTGTCTACAAATAATTTAATTTTTGGATTCCAAGATGGTCCAAATTTTATGGTAATCCATACAGCAAAACTAATGTCCATTTTTGCAAAAAAAATATGTTAAACGTTTTGCCATATGTCAAAAAATAAAAAAGTTACAGCGGTTTAAAAATTTTTAATTTTTCCGATTTTTGGCCATAGTTTTCGTAGGTGACCATGGACAGCAACTTTCATCATGACATTAGAAGATGCCTCCCGAAAGAGCTATAGATCACTCCCTCCACCGACTTTTTTGTCAAAAAATAGCCAAGATATTTTGAGTGAACCACATATACACGCCATCCTGCATATACATTATTATTTTTGTTTTTATGATTGATAGATGTTTCTATAGGCTTAGATGTATCGATTTTGGTTGCAGCTAGAAATTAGTCAGCATGCCTTTTGTCCATTTTTTAAGCTTTCTTTTAAGCCTAGAATTTTAATTTAGCAGAATGATTGAGTAGCATTAGATAATAGGTTAAAAAATTATCGGCTTTGATGGGCAACTTTCATTTGAATTACGTTTTGTAGTTTAGTCTTTACCCTGAGTATGAGGCTTAGACCGGAAGTTTTACAAGACGTGTAGAAAACTTCCGCAAACTTTAGTTGTACTGGAGATCATAATTACAGGATGATGTCATAGATAGACATGAACTTTGCCCTGTTTGTTGTAAGACTGGTCAACTTTTATCAGTAGTAGTAGTAGTAACAAATTTATTTAGCACATAAGGCTACATGCAAATACTAAATACTAATATTATACAATGATTATTTCAGTATAATAGACAATAAAACTTTCTTCTTTTTCAATAATAACTATATAGCTTAATAACACCAAAAATTAGTAACTATCATCTTGTAAATTTAAAAAAATGTTTTCTAAGTTTAGCTTTAAATTTTACAAGACTGCGTTCATTTTTTATGGTCACATTTAATCTATTGTAATTAATTATTCCTTTTTGAAATATTGACTTATAAGATATACTTTTGCTACAATTTTGCAGATGAAAATCTTCACAAGATCGAGTCGGATAGCTATGATGATTACAATTATATGATATATATGCATTCAAACAATTGGGCAAAAATTTGGTTTTAATTCAATATAAAAATGAAGCTTAGATAGCTAATTAAATTTTTAACATTAAACCACATCAACTTGTTTAAAATATAATTTATAGGTATATATCAGGGGTCCCATTTTTCGATATTCCGTGAGAAATTCATTATATTGAATTTTCAGTTCAGTGTTAGCTAACTTTTTTCTACTGCATATAATTCTATGGCCATTGTTAAAGATGCATCTAACTGCTTACTAGTTATTGGCAATTTTACCATGTATCTTCTCGAATTTCCAAAAGTGGATCTCACACGGTAGAAAAAGAATTTAACTATGGGTTTTGCATATGTAATTTCTATGTACAAGTACAAACTGCTAGCAAAGTCATGTTTTAGCCCTTTCAAGATGGTGAACGGCACTTTTTTAGTGCTGGATAGACAGGTGTCATACATAATCCGTAACATTATATGTGGCATTTGAAATAATGCAGAATAGTAGACTCTGTACAAAATCTCATGAATTGTAGCCTTGATTGCATAAATGACGAAAACGTGGGGAATATCCCCATTCCATGACCTGTGTGACCAATAACTAAACATCAAGGTACCTCACAACCTTTACTGACAATCGACTGGACTCTGACTATTATTGGATATATTTGCCACTGACGGATATATTGGCCACTCGTCTGTGCGGCACATCAACTAGTCGTAATATATCTACCAGCACTCCATACGGCAAGTAGATTTTTAATGTTTGACTCATATACAGATCTGGAAATGGCAAGTTTGGTGTCCTGAAGTTCCTGTACAAAGAATCGAGCCAATCCAATTTGGTGTAGGGGGAGTGGTCAAGTATTACGCATTTAATAGCAGCAAAGAACTTGTAGGACGCTTTGTGTTTACTTTTCCTGACCGGCCTGTGCCATGTGTTCAAACAGTGTGCAATATCATTCACCAGTTTAAGCAGTCAGGCTGTATTAGGGGATGCGGTAAGTGCATTTTCGGGAATCAACAAGATCGGCGTCTTCCTGAGGAAATAATAGAAACGGAAGTAAATGTATGCGCTTTTGTGGAAATGAGTGAGCCATGCGCAATACAACATATCGCCAACCAAGTTGGCATTAATAGCAGGACGGTAAGAAGTATTAAAACGAAATGGCCCGATGACCACATTCGTCACTTAGAGTTCTGTGAGGCTATGAGAGAAAAGTGTGACAATGATGAACACTTTTTAGAAAACGTCCTGTTCACCAACGAATCATCACTTTTCTTCCCTAGCCATCACAATCATTCAATTGTACGATATTAGTCTCGGGAAAATTTACATCTGAGCATACCTGTAAAATTGCAGTATCCACGTAAACTAAACGTATGGTGTGGTATTTTAGGATACCGTATTTTCGGCCCTTTTTTATTGAGGGTTCTTCAACAGCACAAAAATACTTACAACTATTGGAAGGGATGTGGTTCCAACCTGCAAGGGATATGGTTCCAACAGGACCTGTAAGGGATATGGTTCTAACAGGATGGATGTCCGTCCCATAATGCCTTGGCCAGTTCTGGCATACCTGCAAGGGATTTTTCCTGAACGCATTATAAGCAGTACGGGTACAATTTGTTGGCCGGCGAGATCTTGGGATTTGGCACCGCATGATTTTTTCCTTTGGGGGTTCTTGAAGGAAACTCTACGGACAACAACATGAAAGGCACACAACACTGGAAGAGTTGCGCGACAAAATAACTCAAATGTGTAAGAACATTACACCTGAAACATTTTCTCCTGTTTGCGAGGCACAAGGAGGCATTTTTGAACCTCTAATTTAATAATTTTCTGTGTTTTTTTTTGTTATGAAAGCACTGTTCTTTTCTTTACTCAGTTTTACCCAGAATTATGTTTTAGTTTATGCCCGAAGGCAAATAATTAGAAAACATGAATTTTGTACCTTTTTTATATACACAGCATGCTCGCAAATCAGGAATACCTAAATCAACAAGTGCAGTATACCCCACGGCACCTCCGGCTTTACTACTTCTTAAAATAAAATTATATTCTGGAGTCTTCTTCTTGCCCCCTTCCACTGCTCGCTTCTGCCACCATAATTCAACTTCGGTAAACGGCCCGCCTACATACTTATTGAGCGGGGATATCATTCCGTCTATCCTTCAATAGGAATTATTGTATATAACACCATCCTTATTCCACACACGAGCTGAAAATATAGACCCCAAATGTGTCATTTCCAGGTCTGTATATGACAGTGTATAGGGCGTGTTTAATATGGTGATATAATGGTCAGGAGGCTGTGTGCCAAATTTGTGTCTGACAAATATATCGATCAGCCGTAGGGTTAAACTCTTTTGCAAACAATTGTTTTTCCATTATGATGCAGACTTTATTTCTCATACTGTATAAGCGAAACAAATTTCATTTTTGAGATATGGTATTTAAAGGGGAGGTTCTGATGATGATTTTTATTTTGTTGTTCCAGAACATTTAGAGATAAGTTAACAATACTTTGTACAGTGACAAAACTTTTTTGCTTTTACACTATACAGGGTCATTCAAACCCGATGTCCCAGATCTATTGTGGGCAAAGTAAGAGGTATATTTGCTTGCTGATTCATTGTGGTAGTATTTTTAGCAAACTATTCCACTTCAAGCTCTAGCGACTAATTAGACACAACAATCTATTAGCCCAATTTAAACAGTTTCCTGAGAAATTAAACAAATTACAGAGGATTGTCTAACAAAAAAGGATTTCTTTTACCTGCGGAGTCTGTCAGACATTCACGAGACCTATAGTTTATTCAATGTCGAATATACTATCACTGATAAAGGTACTTCGTCTCCATTTATTCTATTTATTTTATTCCTGTTGAATAAAACGAATGGATGTGCAGCCTCCGATATGTAATTTTTGACAAATCTCTAGCTAGTGCTTATTATCTATGTTAGTATGTTATTGTTTGCCTTAATTGTTGGTATTTAGCAGAAATATTTTTGGATATTTTTTAATTGTAATAATTTTATTTAATGTTTTTTAAAGTGTTTGACTTTGTCACTTGGGACTGTACTGATCCCTACCATCCCTCTTTTTTAGTGGTCTGAAGATGCAAGCAACTTTGTAGCTTGCGAAACCGGTAACCAGAAAAGAACAAATAAAATAGATTTATAGGTTATACAGACTATTTTATTGCTTTTGCTCTACATCAGTATTTTTGTATTCTAGACATAGTTATCGCTGCTATTATAAAACTGCCCATGCCATACTCATTTTGTGATTGAAAGTATTTGAAAGAATTTCCAGGAGTTTCTACAGTTTTTGTGAACCATACTGAGTGACTCCAGATAGGTGTCACAATAGGAATGTCACAAGAAAATATATCGTTGGAGTGTGATATTCGGGGAATAAATCATGCTTATTTTCAAACTAAGATGCTTTGAGAATGGGTCAAACTAATTAATATACAAGGTTTATGAGAATCTTTTATAGTTAGCTTAAAAATAGCAAAGGGGTAAATCATCTATACTTTCGAAGATATAAAAAAATTACACAGGGTGAGCCATTTCTATCCTCCGACCCGACAATATGTGATAGTATTATTGAAAGTAATTGGGGTTTTTGGTATAACTTTTCTCCACAAAGGCTGTGTTACACATGTGTTCTAACAAATATTTCTGTTTTATAATTTCTAAACCAGTAAAGGCAATTTAACCAAATTTGGTACACTGTATGCCTCATAGATTGCCATATCATGAGACAAAATTAAGTCCTTTATGCAACCAATGGTAAGAATACGGGTACTCGACTCACTAAATAAAAAAAAAGCAGTGGCAATTTCGAATTAGGTAAAATTAAATTTGTCACCAATCAATAACAGATATTAATAAATGTCTAGAATTTTTGTTTATAATTACATGCTCCATTGGAAAACGCACAGAAAGGTTTACACACTACCGCATTATATATTTTTTTAACTTAGTGGGTTGATTACCCGTATCTCCACCACTGGTTACATAACAGATTTAATCTTGTCCATGAGATGGCAATTTAAGTAGGTATACTGTGTACCAGATTTGTTTAAATACTCACTGGTTTAGAAATAAAACAAAATGGAAACAAAGCCTTTCTGGGGGAAACGAAAACGCCATTTAATTTCAAAAATACTATCACATATTGTCGGCTCACCCTGTATAAAGAAGAGTTTAGAAGATAAGCTAGATTTTCAGACTGACCCTTATATTATAAGGTGCATGAAAGATGATTTATTATTTTTTACAATTAATAGATTTTTTAACTATCCATTTGGGGACAGATCTGCCTAGGTATTTTGAGTATCTTGCAAAAATTACAAAAAATTATATATCTGCAAAAATACGAAAAATGAAAGTATACCATTTAGTGCAAAAATTAATATCCTGGTGCATTTTTAAATACTGAACAACTTTTCTTTGTAACATTTTTAACAGCTTCGAAAATAAGGAAAATTAAGGGCGCATAAAGTTCGGTTTTTCCGATGTGAGCCGATTAATGTGGTGCTGCGTAATAACCGACGAGTCAAAATCTCTAATTGGTTACATAGAGGGCGATTGAAATTCACCAACAATAAAAATGCAAGGGTAGTACAAAAAATGTACCTATAATAACCTGAGAGTAAATGTACCTATAGGATGATTCAACTCGGCGCTTCAGGCCTACTGCGGGAACACGAAAATTGAAAATAAAATTTTGAACAGGAGTTCATAAATGGGACATACTATAAGGCCCAATTATGACCGAAAATTTGCTTTTTTGTTGTTTGGGGAAATGGCCACTGTGACATCAATATTTTTCCCCAGAAACATATCTACCATTTTTTTCCTAAATATTGAAAATCCTTATCATTCTCAACAACTTTTATAGGAAAAGATTTTCTGTATCTTTTATTGTTCAAAATTTACAATTGGTAGTCAGAAATTATTTAAGAGAATAATAGATTGTCTTGTGCGCCCTTAAATTTTTTCAACTGCAATATTAAAAAATAATTTTGGTAACAGACTATAATAGCAAACAAGTCAGTAACAAGCACAATTCAAAAATTTAAAAATATTCCAGTTGAACTAATTTAACGGTGCACAAGGCACCCTAACAATCATGGCCTCCTACGATTTACGGCTCACTTCGCGTCCTTTCTGGCCTGCTCATTCGAACCAAAAATCCCGTTCGCGTACTTCTAGAGTTGACCGCAAGACGGAGCCACCAACCGTACTCCTGTCAAACACAAAATATTAAAGGTTATGTCCAGAAATAAACCGGCTGTTGTCAAAGGTCGAGTTTCACATTCCCTGCTGGCGTGTTTTTCACGCATTTAGGTTATATTTTCTGTTGTATAACTTTTTTGTAATTATTAAGTATGAATTTCACAGAATACCGGAGCCGTGCCGTTTTTTTTTGGACTGTAGTGAGCGAATAGGAGAGGTGTTTTGAATTTATTAAAAGCTGGGTTCTTTTTACAGGAGGGGTCGTTCTCCTGCTTCATTTCATATTGTAAATAATGCCGCGGTTGTGTTCCATGGCGAATTGTCGCTTTAAGCAATTGCCTTTACTTGAATTCCCGAGTAATAGCATTGAACTTAAAACTTGGATCGAAGCTATTAGTGCTGGAACAGGTATACTTTTGACTTTTGTTTAAAATCAGTTTTTGTGTGTAGGAACATTTATCCATCCTATAGAACAAGCGGATGGTTTGTTTATCTGTTCTGGACCTTTTAAAAAAGAAAGCTTCAGAATATGCAAAGACAACAGAAGGAAATTGAAGGTGAATTCAATTCCCACCATTTTTACAGAGGTGAGTAGGTATATTTTTTATAATACTCTTATTTAATTTTTAGTGTGGGTGTCAATGGGCAAGGAGAATACAGAGCCGGTTTGGATCCATCAATTTAGTACCTACCTAGTATAAAAATCAGTAGATAATAAGTCGATGCTTAGATCGAAATAGCAACAAGTCCCACATAAACATATCTACACAGAGTTTTCGATATATAACATACCATAGTGTAAAGTTCTACTTGAGGTTCTACGATGAGAATTGATCTGCTCGGAAGAAGGACTAGAGTACATTTTGCGAAGAAATATCATGAAATATGTAGATGCGATGTGTACATCCTCTGTATGTACTCTCAGTGTAGGTACTAGTAACTTTTTTTACACCGTGAAGTTATTATTTTCTCTTTATATTTCAATAGTTTGCAACTATTTATCTTTGGTGAAACTTTCCCGTGGTGTATGTCTGCCCCGATTTTTTTGAAATTTTGGCTACCCCCCTATTCTCGGGGTCCGTGAACACGAATCTGACCTTAGTTTTCGGCGCTCGGACGTAGTTTCTGAGAAAATGTATTTTCAAATTTCCTTTGACACCTCACTTTTCATGGCGATATTTGTGGCTATAATTGAGATAAATTTAGCTCAAACTGATCACCACACTATTTTGCACCTTTTGCCACATCGAAACTTCACGAAAACCAGCGGAAAATCCGAAATTTTGAAAGATTTATGCCGTGTTTACGTCCGGCCCGGCCGCTGTTTTCGCCTGACAATCGGCGCGCGCCGATTGATGTCAAAAGGAAATTTGAAAATTCATTTTCTCGGAAACTACGAGCGCCGAAAACTAAGGTCAGATTCGTGTTCAGGGACCCCGATAATAAGGGGGTAGCCAAAATTTCAAAAAAATCGGGGCAGACATATACATATAAGTTTTACCTTATCTTTTTACAATAGTTGTACACATCAATTTCAGAGATGGATTGAGATGCCAGAGGAGAAGGCATTCAGATTTATTTTATTATAATATATTAATATACCGATGGTATTTTGGCAAAAGGGCGAATATGCGTTTTGCGCAATCTGATAGAGGGACGTCTGCCACATTGTATAGCAAAAGGGCCAATTTGTAGTTATAAAAACATTAAATCTATTTAAAAAAAAAAAACGTGAAAATATTATGGCGAATATTCATTTTTCAGAGCGTCTAAAGGGCAGATTGGTATATTATGGGAGCAGGCTGTGTTTGTTTTGATATGGTTTGAGCAAGACGGTGTTAGGTTAATATTTTTAAATTTTAAACGTGCAAGTAAGTAGCTGTGCATGAAATATATGTATAGTTTACTTGTTTTTAGCTGTAGTTCTACTAGCGAAAACTAGGGAAAATGTTGGCATTTTCGTCCTTCCTTCCATTAAAATAGATACACATTTGCCCTTTTACTGTGTTTTGATTAAAACGTTCGCCCTTTTGCTTTTTACAAATTTAACTTAACACACTTTACATTGTTGAAAATGCCAAATTAATGAAATTTTTGACAGTGCAACCAAGTTGCATGCAACAAATTGCATCGTCAGAACCGAGCATTACAATTAGTGCTTGGGCCAAGGAACTTTTTCCATTATATAGCATAAAGGGCTAAATTTTTGTGAAAAGCTTCGTTTTGACAAGTCCTACAACTTTTCTCTCTTCGAGAATTCTCGTTAATAGTCGCTAATGCAGCACGCAGGCGTGAAACATGTCGATCGGGTGATTTTAAAATTTTGTATCATAACAATTAGTTGTTTAGTTAAATCGAGAGGACATTTTATAAAGAATGCGGAGAAACGTTGCTATTTTTATTTTTTGTCGTAAAAAACAGAAACTCAAAATGTCGAATTAGTATCTTATATACATACTCCCTGAATGGCGTCTCGTTGCGATGCTGTGAAGGATCTGGGCATCACATTCGACCACCAGCTTAGCTTTGCAAGCCATATTTTCCTCGAGGAAAATGAGGCATCCAAAGCCTATGGCTTCATTGTGCGAAACTGCGGATCCTTTACCAGTATTGATCCTCTCAAAATGTTGTATTTCCGCTATGTAAGATCTAAGCTTGAGTATGCATCGGTTATATGGTGCCCTTATTACTATATTTACAAGTTTTTGCTGGAAAAGATTCAAAGGAAATTTTTGAAATATCTGTTTTAAAGTAGATGGGTCGTATCCTGAAAGACGTGTATCATATAGACTTATGCTTAAAGATTTAACGTCTTGCAGTCAGGAGAAAGTGTGCCTCTGTATCTTTACTATATAATATCGTGAATAATGGAATTGACTGTCCTGGCTTATTAGAACATAAATTTTCTAGTACCTCAGTCTAGAAATCAATATACTTTTTATTGTAGTACGGCAAGAACAAACTTGTCATTGAAAAGCCCTGTGTATATTATATGTGAACATTTTAATGCGATATCTCATCTATGTGATATTTACGTTGGATTTCTTGAAATCTATAATTGATGTAGTAATTCTGTATTTGGATGTGGACTTTCCTGACTAGATGTTTAAATCTGTGTGTGTAGGCATTAAGTACAGTATAAAATATTATAATATTTTTTTTGGGTCACAGAACATGGTGGTAAAATATGGCCAAAGTCTAGAGGTATTCTCTAGACTTTGATATGGCAGGCTAATTTCTAATACGCATTTTCATGGCCCTCTGCAAAAAAATTTCAATACGATTTTACTCGCTATCAAAGTTCAACAAGAGCACCATTTTTTCGTAGAATACCCTGAAATTTTATAATGCCTATGATTAAGAATGTCTAACTATCGCTACCCCGGCAAATGTCAAATCTCACAGGTACATCACATACCAAATTTCAGAATGTTATCTTTGTTCGTTCTGGAAAAATTTGGAAAAAACCGTTTGTGAAACTGCCCCTTTTCGGGCATTTTTAAGGCCATGTTTATAGGAACTTTTTCATTTTTTTAGGTCGTAGAACATGCTGGTAAATTATGGCAGGCTAATTTCGGGACACCCTGTATACCTGGAAGGATATGAAAATAATCTTTTCCTCAACTATAATAATATAAAATATAACGCGAAGGGATTTTGAGAATCTCCAGGGGGGGGGGGGGGGGGCACGTGCCCCCCTTGCCCCCCCCCCCTATGGGCGCCCATGGTCATAACGGGGTAGCAGGGGTAGCGAAGCTACCCTTGAAGGGGCCTCGAAGGGGCCTTGGCCTCTTCCACAACTCTTAAAAATTAAATAATCCACTTATTGGACTGTAAATAAATGCGGGGAGATTGCTGACATATTGAAGCAAATAAGGAAAGAATTTCTAGAGTTGTGCCCAAACTACAAATGTAAAAAACAAATGGGGAATAAGAACAACCTTCAAAAATACGAGAGTTAAAAAAAGAAAATTATTTTTCGATGAATTACCTTCAGATGAGATGATGGAGAATAATAGTAAAAAGTTTGAATTGACAGTTTTTAATGTATCTTTGGACATTGTAATTAATCAAGTATCTAACAGATTTAAGAGCTTACTTAAAATATGTGAAATATTTCAAATACTGCAACCTGCAATTTTGCTGAATGTAACCATTGCCAGCAATTAATTGAAAAATATAATGAAGAAATTTCAACAAATTTTATTCCAGAAAATTGTCAGTTTCTTTCATTGTTCAAGGAAGAACTAAGAGAGCTGAAAACTATTAGAGATTTAACAGAATTTTTATTCGTTAAAAACAAATATGTATGTTCAGCTTTACCAGATTTGTGTATAGTTATTCAATTGTATTTTACAATTCCGGTAACAACAGCTAGTGCCGAGAGGACTTTTTCGAAACTTAAATTAAATCTTACTTACGTACAACCACAGACCTATATTAGCGAAGTTTTATAGGTCTGTGGTACAACTATGAGTCGGGTCTGGTTCTTTTAAGTATTGAAATTATTTTCAGGTGGATACTGACCGGATTGTGGAGTCCTTTTTTAATCGCACCAAAAGGGGCATTAAATAGATTGTTTCGACCCAAATTACAGTTGCAATCTATATATTTTTTTTATTTATACGTTATTATTTTTAATTTTGCTTTAGAAAACCATTATAGTAGTTATAGAAAAGGAAGAGAAAGGAAAGTTTGGGGGGGCACCAAGACGCATCACCGCAGGGGGGGGCCGGGATACTTTATGACCGCTACTGTATAATCCCCAATCCGTATTCGCCCTTTTGGAAAAATACCATCGACACTACCTCGGTAGAAGTTATAGGTACTTTTTAATTTTTTCTACGTGGAAGAGGCCCAATTTTCTGTCTCACGGGTAGGACAAAATCTTAAGCTGTCACCATATCTGATATGTATTTTTAGTGGAATAAATTTATTGATATTAAAAGCATGTTATGTTGTGTTTGTAGCCTATCACTGTCCAACATCCCAATATTTCCTGTAGAGAAATAACCTTACAAACACAAAGTCCTGATGTTTTTTTTCAACTGTTCGGACTGTGACCTCTTTTTACATCGTTTTGAGTGAAAAGCTTTTTAACCAACTTTTCCAATAATTATAGAACGCTCTATACATCACCCACTTTAAAATCAAACTTTTCATTGTAATGACGCATGTTGTGTGGCCACTTAAAAAATCTTTCTAATCCTATTGCTATTTAATATTTTTGTGCTACTATACGCACCTACGTCTAATAAAATCAACTTTCGATTCATTGTAATTGACAACATATCATTTAAAAATATTGGGGTAAATGCTTCGATGTCTTTGGCTTAATTTGATGTGTTCCCGATCCAAACAAAATACCTACAGGTACAGGAAAAAACTGCTGAAAATTCTACATTTTGTTACAATAAGTACAAAATAAAAGTAAATATATTGTTAATAACAAAATATATGTGTAGTTTGCTGTTCACAGTCCGGGCATTTTTCAAGAAGGAATACGCAGCAATTTTCGATGTGTAGGCTATACCACTGGCAATTTAGGTTTGTGCATCAGAACAGAAAATCCTATAAGTGTGTTATTAATCTTTTAGTCAATCCATACATCAATAATCTGACGATTTTCCTGGCCAGATTTCTGTAGATTGTTGATTTATTATCTATAAAAGTTTGGCACCTTACGTTGGGTTTATGCAAGCCAATATAACATAATTTAACATTAACGTAACGTAGGAGGGAAGTTAATATATATGCTATTCAATGGGAGCGTTTATGCGGCATAATTTAATGTAACATAAAAGTTAACAACTTTTTTTACGTTAAAATTTAAAAAAATCTACATGTGTAATTTCATTGCCAACATTAAGAAAAAACTCACAACTAGTGAAAACAAAAACTCACTAGCACTGGTTGTTTATTATTTAGGATGGTTATGGGTTAGGTTTTGTATTTTTGTGTCCAGGGGCCGAAGTTCTACTTGGCCCAAGAGGCCTCCAGTGTTGAAATCGAGGACTAATAGATTTCGTGCAAAAATTTGATTTTGTCATTTCCTGTTTTTGCACAGACTTAAAATTAGTAAATAATCCTTGCATAAACGGTATACTAAATTCTTATGTTACGTTACGTTGATATTAAATTACGTTAAATTGTCTAAACCCACCTTCAGAATATATCAGAATTCGGTAATAATATCCTTGTTTAAACAAGGATGATACTCATAAAATACTTCATCCTATCAGCAATGAATTCCATATTCCATCATCTATTCTATTCCGGTTGTGTCCCCACACAGAAGCAGTTCTTTGAACAGAACCAAATTGCAAGCTACATAGGTGCCTATACAATCATATTGTATATGTATTTATTTGCAACTATCTGTTTAGTTTACAGGTAACTGTTTCATAAATTTCGAAGCACTGGTCAACACTGATGAAAATCTAATATAAAAATTGTATTTCTTTTTGGAAAAGCAGGAAGAACACGGCGTCACGCACGCACGCGTTCGTAAACACAGCCGCGATTTGCCGCTATCCCTTTTATCACAAGATCCTAGTAATCGGCTTGTTTATCTCAGCAGTTTAGAGGTTTTTAATTCATAATAGTAATTATTATTTTATCTTCATCGTCGATGGAGGAAGGAATCAATCAACGTCTTTATCCATAAATTGCGTGTACCCGCAGTAGGCCTGGGGCATCGAGTTTCGGTCACCCTGTACAGAACGTACATGGTAATTCAACCTTTTGACTATAATGGCGTTTTTCGACCTGTAGTGAGCAATGTGCATTATTATTAACTGTTGGTCAATACAAAGTTTGAGTTGGATTATTCTCTATGCACCTACAGGGTGTCCCATTTTCGATACTTTTGCGAGGTATTTCGGTTATTGCGGTTTTCGGGACACTGACCTACTTTTTCATAAAAAGAAAAGCTCGTATACAAAATTTTCGTGTTTCCTCCTTAGTTTTTTAAACACAAGGTGATTTTCAAAATATGCCATATTCAGGCACCCGCCTATATCCGTTATATTTACGCTAACTTGTTGAAATGGTAAAAATCTACTGTTTTTTTTCTAGGGGGTAAGAATTTCAAATATAAATATAACATTCTGACAATGTTTGTCAGGATTGTTACACCACTTTTAAAAATAAAAAAAAAACACGGGGCGGGCGCACCTGAAATTTTGAACACGGGCCTACTCTTCCGTAGTTATGCCACTGTACGTAGCCCATAAACAGATGTTTATTAATCGATTTGACCCATTTTTAAAACATCTTAGCTTGAATGCAAGCAAGAGTTATTCCTGGAATACCATGATCCAACTTGATTTTTTGTGTCATATACAGGGTGACCATATTTCGAGTCTTTGCATGGGGATCTTGGTTATCTTAAGAGATACGAGGTCAGTTAAATTGGGGCAAAGTTGCGGAATTTGATGCCGTGTAACATGGTAAAAAAAATTTTGGCTGGCCCTTCCCGTTTTGAAAATAATGCGAAAAAACTGAAAATTGTCGTTTTCGTTTTTATTTTTTTAAACGAAAACGAATGGCGCTGGACATTTGTAAGCTAAACATTATTAAGGCACTTTTTTTACAAGAAGTCTAAATATGATCTTGCATTTTTTTTCTCGCCTCCCTGGACAAAGATATGACGATCAACTTTTATTTTTCTTATGGGCGCCATATTGGATTCTTGCATTTTTGAAAAGAGGATTTTTGTCCGGTTAAAATGATGTCACACATTATGCTTTACTTTGTTTTTCTTGCCGTAATATCAAATTAATCGTTTTTGCATAGAGTGCCTTGGAAATGTTAGCCCCATAATGTTTGACATTTCTGCATAGAATGCCTTGGAAACATAAGCCCCATAACGTTTGATAGTTTAGTACAATTTTAAATGTCACGGATACTTTATTTTACTGAAAAAATGTCATTTTCCATAATTTCCATGAAGAAAAGTGTGACATGATTCAAATGTATTATTCCTCAAATATAAATGACGTCGAAGGGATATTGGACGAGCCATAAACAATTTAAAGAAACGTGCTGCATTGTGCCTTGAGGGACAAGGACAAATTGAACATTTATTGTAAAATAGGATTGTCTATTCGTCTAGGTTTTTGTTGTTCTTTGTGTTTACAGTGTGACTCTTTTAGTGTTAATGGCAAATGGCGAATAAATAACAAGGTCTCAGATCATACTCTTGTCCTCGCGGTACGTTTATGATTTATTTAATCAATAAATTTAACATTAACTGAATTTCTACAGAACCTTTAAACAATATTCCAAAGCACACTTCGCAACAATGGGTAACTAGGCTTATGTTTCCAAGGCACTCTATGCAAAAACATCAAACATTCTGGGGCTAACATTTCTAAGGCACTCTACGCAAAAAGGATTAATTTGATATTACGGGAAGAAAAACAAAGTAAAGCATAATGTGTGACATATCATTTTAACCAGAAACAATCCTCTTTTCAAAAATGCAAAAATCAATATGGCGCCCAGAAGAAAAATAAAAGTTGATCGTCATATTTTTGTCCAGGGAGGCGAGAAACGAAATTCGAGATCATATTTAGATTCCTTGTAAAAAAGTGCCTTAATAATATTTGACTTAGAAATGTCCAGTGCCATTCGTTTTCGTTTAAAAAAATAAAAACGAAAACGACAATTTTCATTTTTTTGCATTATTTTCAAAAAGAGAAGGGCCAGCCAAAATTGTTTTTACCATGTTACTCGGCATCAAATTCCGCAACTTTGCCCCAATTTAACCGACCTCGTATCTCTTAAGATAACCAAGATCCCCATGCAAAGACTCGAGATACGGTCACCCTGTATACCTATTCAGATATGTATAAAAAAACATTTTAGTAGTTTAAAACTCTGGTTTTAAATCGCTAACACCAGTTCCAGCTAAATAAATTGCTTAATCTATATTTTTTAGAAAACAAAACAAAAGTATATGGTAGATTTGGTTTAGTAAAGTAATATTAATAAAAACGAGACTGAAAGAAAAAATGCAAACAAAAGTGTGTAATGAAGGTGCAAACCACCTGAGTCAACCAAGCACTTGGTTCTTCTTCAGTGGTCAACTGAACCCACCTTTTCTGTTTTGTATCCCAGGTGAGCCTTTTACCACTAGCTGACCAAGTGTTCTTAGGGCCGAAATTGCTCTAAAATGATCATCCATGTGATATAACCTTTCTCAATTACTTGTTGCTAAATAATTGGCCATCCGTCAATTTCTCAATTCTTAATTTTGTTTTCATGGTATTATCTAATTGCTCCAGTTTCTAGTCGATTGTTGCTTTGAGTTTATCACATACAGTGTTACATTTATGAAATAAATCTAGAATGGATAAATCCTGTTGAAAAATAATTAGTAGGAAGATATGTGGTATTATTGACTTATTACTGAAAAATATTTTTAAGGTTTTAGATAAAAATCAAGTACATTGCTGAAATAGTGTTGGCAGGGTATGTTACATAGAAAGGGTATTTAAATGGAGTAATTAAGTTAATAACAAAGAAAGATTTTTATAAGTCGCTATATGTTGAGTATTGTGGGTAGAATAACAAATAGGAAGTTCACATAACCAACAATAATGACTGGGTACCCTACACCCGCTAACCCCTTTTAGTATCTGTATCTGTACAAAACATCGAAGTCTCCTGCATCTCACCACTACTAATATCAATTGGAATAAATATCACCTAGCCGATGGAACCCATATCTCCTGTAGCTTAGTTGGTTAAGTGCCTACGGCCACAGTAGGAGTCCCAGGTTTAGGTCCCGGCTGGGGTGAATTTTTTTCAATTAATATCCTTTACCTGATATGACTCTAAAACATCCTTTATTAATTAAGTTATGTTTGCAATTAGCACTAATCTGGGTCCTTGAATTTTGAACCAAAGATAAATTTAATTCATTGCTGCCAATGCTATCCCTGTACCTTTCTCTCAGTAGGTAAAGGGACACGGTATAAGGAGACACAGTATGCTATTCCACATCGTCAGGTGACGTTAGTGTGAAGCATCATCTCTTTTGCACGCAATAACCCACTTCTTAAATCCTTCAGTCTTTGGAAAGCATAAATATTTAATATTGTTTCCTATTGTAATTATTACATGTCAAAGCTGTACAACCAGGCATGATAGAAAACAAATATTTACTCTAGAAAGGCACTTCACGAAATCTATTCACTTTTGGGTTATAGAGTATTAATTCTAATAGTGGCAGGCATAGCTGACCTGAATTGTGCTTCACAGTGACGTCATATGAGTGATTCTTTGACATTTTTGCATTTCAAGTCCCGGGCAAGCTATTACTTCAAATTACCAGTTATCATTAAACATCTTTTACGAATTTAAACTATACTATCACTCCAACTGAGGTACGACTTAAAAATGTCGATTCTTTTGTCACAAATGCTCCTAATATAGAGAAGAATAGGTCAAAGGTCATTACCGTCCCCTGTCCCTACCCACTAAATTCATGGTTATTTTCTGCAGTATTATAACAATAAACCATTTTCAGACACATTTGGTGCTTGCTTATATTTGTAAATAGTATGAACAATGTATTAAAAGTCGAAATTTGTTACTTTTTTACGATAGCAATTGACTATTAAATATTGAAAGTGTGTCCAGACTTTTACACGTCATTACCGTCCCGTCTTCTTTTAATACGATTTGCGGCCACCAAATCGCGCCCCGTCTCAATGTAACATGTTTTTAAGACGCGCGTCATCACTCTTTAGTTGATATTTGGCAGCCGAAGTGTGCGTGCGATGCTGTTGTGCAGTGAGCATCTAAGAAAGGCATGAAAAATGGTTTAATTTACATTTTGGGCTAATTACCGTCCCTATGCCTAAAGCAAAGCCTACTGGGAGTAAACTGCTTTACTAATCTACATAAGATGGCAAAAATAAACCAAATTACTTTGGTGAACCTTATAAATGTCATAACATAACCTCAATTTAATAAGCGCGAAATAACATGTTTAAACGTCATTACCGTCTCCGTCACTACAGTCCCTTTGGAAGATTTTTCTGCCTGGGGATGGTAATGATTTTAAAGGGACGGTAATGATTGCTTGGTGATATGTATATAACTTTTAGGGCATAATGGATGACTATCAAGTAAACAGATTAAAAGCAAAGTTGAAAAATATGAGTTAAAGAAAAAATGCAAAGATAAAAATACCATAAAAAAAGAAGAAGCCAAATAGGGAAAAGCAAAGGAAGAACCGTCCCAAGAAAATAGTAATAGTAGTAAAGTTTCACCTTCGGTTTTGCCAAAGAAAAATACTTTAAAAATAAAACTAGGGCCAAATATTGCCGAAGAAAACCAATCTACTAGCTCCACCATATGTGCTGATAAGAGCTGCGCAAAAAAAGAACAAGTAAAAAAGAAAAAGGCGAAGGTAAATAATGAAGAGGAACGAAAAAAACCACGTGAAAAAAAGAGGAGGCGGAGAGAAAAAGAGAAAACAAAACATAGAAGCTTATAAAAAATACACCTAGAGAGAGAGAGAGAGAGAGAAAGAACGAAATAGGAAAAGGAAAGAAGAAGGAAAGTTAACACATATAATACAAAAAAAATACACGGGAAAAGAAACGACAAAGAAAAAAATTGGCAGAAAATTCCAGGACATTCAGATTAAAGAAAAAGCAGCACATGAAGTTAGACAAATTTAGGGATGAAGAAACCCCACATGCAAGCCCGTCAACATCACCTCTGCCAGAAGTAGTTAATAACAAGAGAGTACAGACTAAAATGAACTCTACTAAGCCTTATAGGGAACACAAAAAAAACGATTTTGGACCTAAGAAAATCTTTGAAAACTGGAAAACAATGCGCTGAGCGTTACAAAAAACGGTATAATAGGTTATCGAAGAAAAAATGTGAACAATCAAGTTCCTCTACACCTGATACAAAGGTAAAAACAATTCTAGGGCAAGCAACTAAAGAAGTAAAAAAGAAATTACTCTTTAGTGAATGTTTGGTAAGAGAAATCACGGCAGAGGCAAAAGTATCCAATGAAGTGGAAAAAATATAATAGGGGCTGGTATCTCCTCTCCTATTTATAAAAAATATCACGTTCAATCTGAAGCAGTGTCTAATGTATCCCGTCACATTTTTAAAAAACACCTTCCATCACAAATAAATCATGTTAAAAAAGGCAGCTCCGAACCCAACAAATGATGAGTGTAAAATCATTACCGTCCCACAATAATTGTCATTACCGTCCTTTTCGTCATTACCGTCCTTCTTCACAATTTTTTTTTTATTTAATATAGCTTCCATAAAATAGAATTCGATGGATTTATATGAAGTAACTATAAGTGACTAACCGTTCCTAATAAAATTTATAATATCCCGTACGTTTCATAAAATTACAAGAAAGATAAACTTGTAAATTTCAATTATTCCACTTTTCCCTTATTCTTCCAGTTGCCATTATAGTACAGAAAGCGTCATTGGCTTTTGTTACACACTTTTTTAATATATGCTAGGCACTCGTTATAATGTGTGACGCAAAACCTCAAATATAATAAAGACTTCACATGTTTTCATGCAGAAGAACATAAAGGACGGTAATGACGGAATTCTCGACATGACAGGTTTCTTCCTACTTTATTTCATAACTTTTACAAAATATTTTGTTACCCAGCTAGAACCCAGAAGCCATTAGTATAATCTTTAGAATGAGCAAGTTGCAAATCTAATTAGAAAACTATTTTTTTTTCTTCCACCCTTCTGAAAATGTAAAAATGCCAGAGAATCACCCATACGTGTGCCAGGGTAGCATACCGCGTCTCCTTATACTGTGGTAATGGGTTAGCAGCCTTATGAGTAATATGGTTTTTATTTCAGCCATGTTTATGACACTGAATTTTACCACATTTTGTGCTGACAACTTTAGTTTTTCTATTATTAGTTGTCTGTTTTAGATTTGGATATGCTGTAGTACCCAGGGATATATGTATTTATGAGATATATAATCCTGGAGCCGTAGTAAGAATATGGGGAAAATTAAGTGGTAGAGATACACCTTGGATTTTATTGTGGGAAGGGTATACACAAGTGTGTCCTCCCAAGTCTCGAAAATTCTATCCAAAAATAACGAAAGTTGATTCCTTAGTAAAGTAAGTATTTTTTTGTAGAACTGTTAGATTCTTTGTGCATTTGGCAACTAACACTTTGGCAGGGACTTAAGTCCCAGGCTTTACCTAACATTTTTTTTTAAGTTTGAAAGGACCTATTGAACATAGCAATGCCAAATTTCTGCCCCTCCCCCTTCCAAACTTCTGAATCTTAATCTTATGACAAAATGGCCTTTTAGAGTTGGTCGCCAGGTAATTATTCTTAAAAACATAATAACAGAAGACTGAGTTAAGAAGTAGGAGTTCAAATAAAAACATCAGAGAAAATTTACAAGATTTAATTGAGGTGGGTTTAAGTCCAGATATTTACAAAATTTACAGAGAAACTGTATTAACAAGATTGGGAGAAAATTATTCAGCTTTTAACAAACAGATTAACGAATCAAAACCTAATAAATTTAATGTTAATTAAAAGTTTGTTATGCAAAACTAAACTGTTTCGAATTCAAGTTCGTTACAATTTTGGACTGTCACTGTCTCTATTTTGATGTGCTCGGCGACTGCACAGCCACCAGGCATACAAACTCCTCGAAAAGGTGGAACAGCTTTCGCAGCTAACTCACGTCAAAAGCAAGGTCATAGGTATTGAGCTGGATGCCGAGGTGTGCTGACTGCTAGACAAGCCTGGTCTTAGGACAGTGACATAGCACCTTTGAACCCTGTGGCAGTGAAGTAGCACTGTTGGTTATGGTGATCATGATGTAGCACCATTGGTGGTGGTGACAGTGAAGTAGCAACAGTGTCTATTCCAATATGCCACAGAGAGCTATGTGCTTTACAAAGTACAATAAAACAAAAGTTAAATCATATTAACGTTACAACAAGGCTTTGCACAGACTGGTATAGCTTAAATAATTTTCAATAGAAATAGAAATTTCAACAAATCAATTCATGATATTCTTGACATAGAAGAAAAAATAATTATTAAAGTTATCGCATAATTTATCAAAATTACTTAAATTAAGCAACATATAAATGTTGGTCTCTCCCTCTCTCTCTCTCTCTCTCTCTCTCTAATCAAAACCGTTAATAAAACTATCAAAAAGAACGAAGAAATTAATTAAACCCGCAAGGCTACGGCATTCAATAAACAGCCGATTCAGTGCAAAAGAATAAACTGTGAGGCAATAACGTACCTTGGAAAAAACTAGTATATAGGTATACCATGTGCTAACAAATTCAAAAATTGTGAACTTCTACACAACAAAAATAGAATAACCAAAAATAAACAATAAAATGTATCTGACAAGGGGACTGGGAAATAGATAGTGGCCCCAAAGGCACATTTTTCACTGGGAAGGCAAAGCCAACATTTCAAGGAGATGAGCTGAAACATACTCACCCCAGATTCCTGTATAGGCGCAGCTAGGACCAAAAGCTGCCAACCCACGCTGCTCAAAACAAATGAAAAAGTGCCGAAAGTCTCAAGATATAATCAATCTAAGATCGTTTCTAACAAAAATTACATCGGGAATAATTGGAAAAATCAAGGTAGCCATGAAAAACAACTCGAAAAAGGTTACATAGTGACAGTGACAAGTTTGATATTAAACTCAAAAAAGGATGATGTTTTTGTAGACCGTATTCCTTATTATTACCTCCCAAAAGTAGAAGTCCGTTGGAGTCATGTCCGGAGACCTGGGTGGCCAATGTATTACAGAACTTTGATGGCCCATCCATCTGCCTTGGAAATTAGTTTTTAGCCACTCCGCAAATGCAGCTGTGCTGTGACATGGGGTACCGTCTAGTAGGTCACTAAAGAATTTCCATAATTCATCTTCTAAAAATTTCAAAGGCTTTCATTTTCAAGTGAATCACTCTTCTGGATGATATTCCACAAAAAACGTATTTTTTGAGAATATTGGTCCTTGCGATGAATCACAAAATTAGGATTTTTTTCAGCTCAGTACCTTGTATTCTGGGATCAACGCTATTGGTTGTGAATGTCTATGTAGATAACATTGGGCACAACATTTTCATCAGTTAAAATATGTCCTTGTGTCCACAATCAATACTCAAACCTTCTTTCTAAATCTACTTCGTACAAGGTGTGCACATATTTGGGTTTAAACGGATAAATTTTATTTTATTTTTAAGGTTTTTCAAATTAAAGTTTTTCCAAAATTTAAATTTAGAGCAGCTTCTCATACACTACTGTGAGGATTCTAAAATATTGCAATATTTCCTCCTCATTTTCATCATTCTGTTTTGGTCCCCTTTTATTTTTTTCGTAACCTACCCAACAAATGAAACAAACATTCTTGTATCTAGCTGAATAGGTGTAATAGCAGTAAAATATCTTGACTCATTGAAAAGTTTGTAATTTGCTACACATTAGTATGTGCAATGTGACGATCCACATGCCTTAAAATAAATATTTGCGCAACATCCCTATAGGTACATGTGTTTTCTCCAGTTAATCTAATAATTTCTACCTTTTCCGCTACACTTAACTTTTCATCATCCATTTTCTTTAGCATATAATACCAAACTCACTGTAACTACGTAACCTTTTTCATGTTGTTTTTCATGGCTACCTTGATTTTCCCACTTTTTAATTTGTTTTGACCATGTCTCAAGGCACACTTGATATCTGATGCGTTAAACTGCTTGGCTTGGGCGGCAATTTTTGTTATATTGAAACCTTTATGAATAGAAAAACAATCGATTTTTTTTCATGAATTTGGTATACAGTGCTTTGATGTAATGCCAAATGACGCCATGGGGTCAGATTTTTAATAAAAAAATCCCTAATATGGTATTCTGAAAATTGGCCATTTTAAAAAATCATAGATAGCCATGGAATAATCACATAATCGAAATAGTAGTGTCTGAGATATCTTCCCTTAGGTCAATCTAAAAAATATATAAAGCCGAATTTATCTCGGTTCTTCATAGATTTCTGGAGTGTTCACAAGCAAAAAGCGATTGGTGTTGTTCGTAGCATTGCCGAACTATTTAGACTGCATGTTTTTCTGCCTTCGATCGACCTTGGTTCAAACCGAGGTCGAGGCAAATGCATGCACTTGTCTTTATAGAAAAACACCGCTGATGGCCAAGAGCGCTGGACAAATTGTGGATTCACGGTATTGCTCCTTAATAGCTTTATGAGTGTGATTTACTAATTGTCCTACACTCACTAGGATTACTACAGTTTTCTAGGGTTTTCCGTAGTACTTGAGCGAATGCTATCCTAGTTCTTTCGGGAAAAGTCAGCCCTAGCCGCAAATGGCAACGAAGTCAAAATAATAGTAATTGCCCCCCTCCCCCGCACAAGCATTCAGTTGCTTCTGGGGTACTCCTAGTTTGGAGTATTATTGTGAGGGTGAGAATTATTATTATTATTAATAAATGTTGACACACTGTATTTATTTGTGAACTTTTTGACTGAAATCATTAGAAAGGTCAATTCTGTTCTCTGTGTTGTGTATGAATTCCATTTTTCCCATTTGTCGGGAACAACCCAAAGAGGTTTTTGGAAGATGTCCAAAATTACTTAGAGTTTTTTTCGCTTTAAAAGATTTTGGGCTTTTATTGTTAACCCCATTTAAAAATGCCTCTGATGTCACTGATTTGGAAATAGGATGCGTTTGGCAACTTGAGCAGTCTAAAGTTTATGACTATGGTCTCCAACCCTTTCCTACATTGACAAAGCTGATAGTAATATAACCTGAAAGTAAACAAATAATGTTACCAATGAATAAAAAACTCCAGGAAGGAGTCAAAGTTCTATGGACATTATAAAATACATGAGACGGAAATCGCTATATGTAGGAACCAAGTTTTGACACAATATTTTGAATCTGACACAGTGATAGGTGCCAGTATGTGGTGCTTCGATACTTTTTCCAGTTATGCTTAGTTGTAACTTTTGAGGCCATGCACCAAAGAGGCATACCTACTTCTTCATAATTGGAAATTTTAAATTAGAATTGCTAGATTATCAAGGATTCCTAAACTTAAGGACATAAACGTGCCTTATAATTTTTGGCCTGTATTGTAGGTAGGTGCTAATTTTACGAAAAATGAGGATTTCTGCCTCAATACAACTCAAAGGTACACGCCACTGTGAAACCAGAAACGGCATTCCGCCATATGCAGGAACTATCCCGGTCGCTCGTTAATCCCAAACATGCTCCTTCCTGGGGTTCTTTATTCATTGAAAGTTCCAGATAGGCCATCAGTGATGACAGATGTATAACCTACTGTATAGACACTAGTTCATTTTTGTCCCATGGTATACTTGTCAACTTCAATGCATATTTGCCACATATTATGCTGTTTACAAATCAGATGTCAGAGGTGTTTCTAAACAGATAGTTATCTCTTTTTGAATGTTTCTTCTTTTTATTTCATATAAATTGTCATTTATAAGAGAATGTTTCACTAATATCAGTTCGATGTTTACTGACACTGTTCTTGTTGCCCCATTTCAAATACGGCTTGATGCTTTTGATCTGCCCATAATGTAATTTTTATGATATGATAGTCAGAGGTGGACAGACTGGCCCAGAGCCTGGGATCGGTCCGGGTCCGCCCCAAGGGCAAGTCTGGAGCCGACAAAAGGAAGGCCAAAAAAAAGAGGAAGCTGGAGGAAGAAACTAAGGCTAAGGCCGTGGCGTCTGACCCAGGCACCTCCTCTAGGCCGGATCCTCCAGCCACTCCGTCTACGGTGAGTTCCACTGGAAACATGCCGGAGACTGGTGGAAAGAGGAAGCGGGGAGGGAAGGGAGGGAGGGCCCCCACAGGGGAACACCCGACCACAAGCCAAACCGCAGGGTCGCAGCAAAGGCTTAACCTACCGCGGGCCGGCCCCCGGACGTCGTGCTCCCAGAAGGGTGGTACTGCGGCTGGGGGAAGGTCCGCGGCGGTGGCCGCCTCGAACCCGACGAGGGACGCCAAGGGGGGGGGGGCCGTAAGGGAACCCCAGGGTGTCGTATTGGAGGGTTCGTACGCGCAAGCTGCGGGGAGGGGCCTACCAAGGATTGTGGTGGGTCTACGCGGTCAGGTCTCTGACTTCGACCGCCGGGACCTGCTGGAGTTCGTTGGGGCCCTGGGCAGAAGGGTCATGGAGTGCATCCTGAGGGGGGACGAGTTTGGTCCCACCACGAAGGGCACCTGGCTCTGGAGACGGCACCTGGTGGTGGAGGTGGGGGATGAGGAATCCAGGGAGTGGGTCCGCAGGGAGCTGGTGAATATCAGACCCTGGGGACTAGCAAACCTGGTTGAAGTGGACCCAGAAAGCCTCCGCCTTAGAAGGGCCGTGTTTTGGATAACGGGCGCTGGGCTGTCAACGGTACCTAGTACTGCAATAGTCCGGTGTCTGGAGGTCCAGAACAGGATGAGCTGCAGCCGGTGGAGGGTGTGGCAACGGGATGACGGGCCCGAGGGAGTACGCCTTGTGGTGGGGATCGACCAGAAGTCGGTCCCAACCATCGAGGCCAAAAACTGGGAGCTCAGTTGTCTCGGAACCAGTGTCCGAGTGGTTTTCCCGGGTCGATCTGGGGGTGGTGCCGGGCAGACGCCCGCGGGGCCCACACCTAGGGAGACAGGGAGAAGCACTGAGGAGGTAGCCGATCTGGAGGAGGGGAGACCCTCCGAAGGACCGGTGGACTTGCAGCCGGAGTGGCCCGTGTGGTCTCAGGGGACCCTCCTATGGAGGGAGACCTAGACACCACACTGGGGGAGGCTGGCTCGGTGGTTGGGGGCGAGGGAGACGAGGTAGAGGGGCAAGCGTCTCCCGCGTCATTGAGCGAAGGCTACTCACGTCCTCTTCGGACGAGGATGAGGGGCACCCGGAGGAGCCTCCTAAAGAATAAAAAAAAGTGAAAGTCACACAGATCAATCTACAGCCAGGACCGTGGAGGAGCTCAATGTCGCAGCTGAGCGACTGAGCTCCATCGTCGTTCAATCTTATGAGGCGAACTGTCCCCTGAAAAGGAAGACAGAGGGAAGCAAGACACCGTGGTGGAATGCCTACCTTGAGCGCCTGAGGAAACAGGTACGTAGGCTCCTTAACAGAGCCAAACGTTCTGGGACAGGAGATCATTGGGAAGCCTATAAGGCTTCTCAAAGACTCTATAAAAATGAGATTAGGAACTTCCAGAGGGAGGCCTGGCGGACCTTCTGCGCGGGCGTCAATAGCACGCCTGCAGCTTCTAGGCTCTGCAAAGTTCTCTCAAGGGATCCTATAACAAAATTAGACAGCATACGTACGGGGGAAGATGAGTTTACCTCATCCCCCCGGGGTACCCTGCTACATTTGCTGGCCACACACTTTCCAGGCTCGACATTGGGACAGGGAGGGGTGGAGGCCAGCAACACGGTGACTAATGACTAAGGCCTTGCCACAAGGGTAGTCAACCATGAAAGGGTTAGATGGGCCATTGAGTCCTTCTCCATGCCTGGGCTGGATGGGATCTTCCCGGCTCTCCTCCAGAGAGACGGGGGGGGGCACTCACCTGGCCACTAATAGGCGTGTTCCATGCATCCATCGCCAGAGGGCATGTCCCTCACCGATGGCTGCAGATCAGAGTGGTATTCATAACCAAGCCTGGACGCAGTGATTACACTGAGGCCAAGGCCTATAGACCCATCAGTCTCACCCACCAGCTTCTTGATTAAGACACTGGAGAGACTGGTGGACAGACATCTTAGAGAGCAATTTGCTCTCAAGGCACCACTGAGTTCCAGGCAAGCACGCCTACCAACTGGGCAGGTCCGTGGACTCGGCCCTTCACCAGCTGGTCGCAAGGCTGGATGGGGGGCAGGAGGGCAGACTGGTGTCGGTGGGGGGTCTTTTGGACATAGAGGGTGCCTTTGACAATACGGCAGTGGACTCGATCTGTAGGGCTGTGAAGAGGGTGGAAGCCGGGGACACCTTGGACAGGTGGACCCGATCCATGCTTACCGGCAGGCAGGTCAAAGCCGGACTGTGCGGTGAAACGGTGACCATCAATGCATCGAGGGGTTGTCCCCAGGGGGGGGGTTCTGTCCCCCCTCCTGTGGTGCATGGTGGTGGATGAACTGCTGCGAATCCTGGAGGAGGAGCAGGGTGTCTACATACAGGCGTACGCGGACTACGTTGTGATCCTGGTGCAGGGCACAGAGATTGAGCTTTCGGAGGAGCTCCTAAATGGGGCCCTCGCGAAGTTCTCTCAGTGGTGCGCCGCCAACGGATTAAGTGTCAACCCTAATAAGGTTGAGCTGATGCTATTCACCAGAAAGAGAAAAGTGGTCCCCTGCCCTCTCGTAGAGCTTCAAGGGACCCAACTAGAAATAAAGAAGAAGGTCAAGTATCTAGGAGTCTGGCTAGACTCCAGACTGACCTACGAGGAACACATACTCACAAGGACCAAAAAGGCATGCAACGCACTATGGGCGTGCCGCAGAGCCGTGGGAACTTCGTGGGGATTGATTCCGAAGATCATGCTTTGGATTTACAAGACAATGATTGTACCCATGATCACACATGGGGCTGTCGTTTGGTGGTCAGGTGCTGGCAGGACCAGACCAAGGGCGGCGCTTGATAAGATACAACGCCTAGCCTGCCTCTGCATCACGGGGACCCTCGGGACCGCCCCCTCCCGGGCCCTCGAACCCTAGTGGGTCTCCCGCCATTGCGTGCGGCGGTGGAGTATGAGGCGGCTAAGGCGGCCCTCAGATTAGAGGGCCTTAACATCTGGGCTTCTGGGAGCCGACCTGGTGGGCTCTCAGAGGCTATGATCTGAGCTGAAGGAGGCGCTTCCCATCCTGGACATGAGAAGGGATGTGAAGGAGCCTTCTATTGGCTTTCATGATAGACTCTCCTTCTCCTTCCCCGAAAGGAAGGAGTGGATGGAGGAGAACATCAGTACCCAGAAAGGACTAGTCTGGTACACAGACGGGTCCATGGGACCGGAACCCCTTTTGGGGATCGCCCCTCTGGTAGCGATTGGAGTCTTGGACAAGTGGCTGCAGAGCAGATTCGTCGAGGAATGGCTCAGAGCTCCAGGGATGAGGCAGGCGAGGCTCATGATCCGTGGGCCATCGCCTGCCTTGTCCCGGGAATTGCTGGGTCTGCCAAGAAAGGAGGTTAAGGGTTTGGTGAGGGTCCTCACTGGGCACTGTCGCTTAGCCCGCCACCTACACCTCATTGGGGTGGAGGAGGAGCGGAAATGCAGATGGTGCCTAGAAGAAGAGGAGACCCCCCACCACCTAGTAACAGAGTGCCCTGCGCTCGACAGGGTCAGATTCGAGTCCTTCGGCATGGCTAGGCTGTGCGCTGAGGACGTGTATGGTGTCAGGTTGGGGGGCTGCGGGCCTTCATCAAGAAGGCCGGCATGCTGGAAGCCCTTTGATACCGGCCGTGGGGGCACAATGGGCCCATGGAGGCCTACGTGCCGGGCCGATCAGAGGCGGCCACCCCTTAATTTGATGATGATGATGATAGTCGGCAGTGTGTAAATTAATAAAAATATAAAGTAAAATTTTGCGAAGGAATTTTTCTGCATAAAAATGTCGGCTCACTACTCCTGATATAGCTCACTGATACAAGTGAAAAGCCCATACCAAAAACTTTGGTTAAAGTCAGTGCCACACAATGCATCCAACGTTTGATCCAATGTTTGATCCAACCTTTGTTCAAATATTTGAATCAATTCGATACATGATGCACTTGTCAAATGTTTCCGCTACACGATCGGGCGAACATTTGACCTAACATTGGAGGGAATGTTGGAGTGATTGAAGTGCATCGTCATTTCAGTGCAGTACATATTATTTTGTTATTATTAACAAAAAAGTAAAACGTCATTTAGTGCCGTGCATTTGAGTAACCTAAATGACTTTTTAATCAAGCTCGTAGAAAAAACAATATTAAGTTCTCAAATTGCTTTTTGTTTACCTACCTTTTTTGATATTGGAAACTCTAAACTAAAAACCAACACATTCACATATAATAATAAAGTTAATAATTTTTAAGAAGAACAACAATGACAAGTGCCAAATACCCGAGCAACTACCTGAAAACACAAAACCTGTTGAATAGCCTTGTGTTGATCGTTGCTTCCAATGTTTGAAGTATCCTTTGACTCGTGCAAAAATACTGACAACCCGAATGTGGCAAGCATCAAACGTCGGACGCATGAAATTCTCTGATTCATGGCCACATGATGTGGCAAGTCCCAATGTGTCCAACATTTAAAACAATTTGCCACAGCGGGTGGAGCCGGCTTAAAACAAACATTTTTGTTATAGCGATGGTCGTCTGTCTTTAACAAATTCCACAAATTCCACAAATTCAAGTTAAACAAATTAAGTCTACCGAGTTTTAACTGTCTTGACGAGCAGAGGCATCTGATTATTTTGGCTTTCATTATTTATGACTGTATGTTTTGAACCTGACATTATTGCTGATTTTTTGTGTCAATGTTGAAGATTGCTTCTGGTGTTTTAATCGTTTCTCACAATACTTGCCTCACTTTTTTGAATTGGGCTAACAGTAAATTTACTAGTTTCGCACTTCTAAAGTCTTTCAAAATGTACTTTTCATACTTTATTTATAAGCGTGTTATGAAATATGTTGGAAATAAATGTTTGCTACCAAGAAAGTTCATAAAATTAAATATTAAGTTCAAATTCTCCATATTTTGCTATTATATCTGCTTCACTTGTTTTATAAGCTGACCAGAAACAATATTACCAATTTTAAATGAATGACAAACAACTGACAATAGGTCAAATCGGTACGGGCTCCTATTGATCCAAAATGTGGTGGGATATTTAAAATTTGTTGCAACCTTTTTGCCCAATAAAAATTGCATGCTTCCGTAATGGAAAATTATACTGTACTACTTGAAAGTATTGAATATGTTCTTTCTTTTTGTTGTCATACAAATTACTTAACTTCTCCCTAGTAGAAAGGTTCATTGTTGCACTAAATCCGTCGCCTGTGGGGGATACAAACCATCATTTTGGGTCTCTCAAACGTCGTAATTTATGAGCCCTCCTTGGTTTTACTATTTAAAATAATTACGAATTACTCAAAATTTGTTAATTTGTGATAGTGACACGTTCACATTTATAAAGGGAGTTAATGAAAAATAGAGTACAGTACTTTAATACTGAATTCTGCGTCTGAAAAAATCGTATAAATATGGGTAAAAGTAGTATCTTTTTTTCCAGCCTAATTCGATTGGAATTTAATCAGAGTGATTTGGCTTATCATACATCAATAGAGGCTGTTCTATTAGGCGGATATAAACCAACATCTGAATTACAGTATAATATAATACAGAAAGGACTGATAAAAAGTCTTCTCTCAAATAAAAATGTTACTACAAGCAATTACGAAACAAGTGACACTGCTGAAGAAAATGCAAATAATATATCTATATTACCTGTGCGTATTTTAATATTTATTTTAGTTTGTTTCGTATTGTTAACTGAAACATAATTGTAGAAATATTTTAGTATGAGGTTATTCTACATGTCTTCCAATACCTGGACTTAAAGTCTTTAAGTCAATGTGCCCAGGTAAATAAAAATTGGTATCAGGTGGCAGCTGACCCATCTTTGTATCAGAATATAAACTTGAAGGTAAGCTATGTTTTGTTGAGTATCATAACAAGTATTATTAAAAAATACAATACTATAACCAAATAAACCCCATTTCTTCAAAAAAATTTAATTGTTTTTTATTTTTCTTTTTCATAATTTAAAGTACATTTTCAGGCAGGGCGTTTTTAAGTCTAAAGTTTATCTGTTATAATATTGTAAGTTTTTATTTTGGGAGATCCTGTTCTTAATAGAGATTTTCCAACATTTACACCCTTGAAATATAAGCAATAATAATGATGGATTTTTATACCTCTTGTCAAAAATTGTCAAAGCATCTTCAGTTGTTTGTAAATTGTCTCTATTTAATTTATTATAACATGTCACAACTTTCTTTACAATTCAAAAGCTTGAAGAAAAGAAGAGTGCCATTGAAAACAGAAAGATATTGTCGTGAAGATAAAACAAAGATCTTGTCAAACTCAAATAAGATTCTTCGGCCTTATAGGCCTTGGCAACTAAATTTTACATAAGTCATAAAAAGTTTAACTTCAATGACTTGGTATCCAAGTGACTATTAAGAGGGGGTTGACGACAGCGAAAGTGACGTTAGATTTCGTATTTTTTTAAGTTTTATAGTATAAAATCTAAACATTTTACCTGCCAAAAATTTAGTACAAACATCTCTGTCTTCGTTTTTTTATGGGGATCTCGGAAACTAGCAGAGATAGATGGAGGGTTAAATGGGAAAAGAATTGCAGTTTTGTGGGCCCAATTTAATGCGCCTTGTGGATTTTTGAAAAAAATCATGGCTGTTGGCTGTTTGGCGATTTAATCTAATCCATCTAGCTTTGTTGTTTCTGAAGTGTACAGGGTGTTCCCTTATATTTTGACCCACCCCTAGAGCCTTTATTTTTCGAGTTAGAAAAAAATTACTTAAATGAAAGTTGTAGGGTTTTTCTGAACCGCTAGGATCTGTTACTAGATAAAACAAATGAGCGTCGCAAATTTATGAAAAAATATAAAATTATATTTTTTAATGGAACACCCTGTATATGTGTGTATTTTTGAATGGCATGCATTTTTCCGATTCCAACAATATAAATATGTTATGTTTGCTCTAAGCATTCGCATGATATTCCAAATTGTAGATAAATACGATTTTTATATTTAATCAAGGTTGCCATGGAAAAGCATTTCACCATTGTAAATCCATTATTTTTGGGACAATACACCTTGGTACCCTACAACTTTCATTTAAGTAATTTTTTTCTAACTCTAAAAATAAAGGCTCTAGGGGGTGAGTCAAAATATACGGGAACACCCTGTACATACAAAAGTTGGAGGGAATTGTTTCCTCAATGCGGTTATCATGTCTCACTTTCCGTGACAGCTGCCATTTTCAAGATATGACACAAACTTGTGTTTTTTTAAACGGCTATCATAGTTATTTCCGTTATTTTTCCGAATAACCATATTGAGTATTATATTGTTGGAAAGCTCTAAAAATGTCTGATTTTTTGAGACCATGGTCAACTATGGTTTCCATTAAAAAAAAACAAGTTTGTGTCATATCTCGAAAATTGCAGCTGTCATGGAAAGTACGACAAGATAGCTTCATTTGGGACACAATTTCCTCCAACTTTTGTATTTACACTTTTTGTCTAAAATCAGAAACAACGAAGCTAGACGGATTAGAATAAATCGTCAAAATTTCGTCTCTAACTGCAATTCTTTCCTTCTATTGCTAGTTTCCGAAATCCCCATACTAATCATAAAAAAAACTTGCCCTATATACCAGACAAGCCAGTGGCGGATCCAGCAATTCACCAAGGGGAGGGGGGCACATGCTATTATAAATGCGCTTGGTCATCGATCACAAATAAAAACCATTTCATATACGAGTATACCTAATAATTATAGTAGATATAAGAGGGACCTTGTTAGTAAAAGTCTGAATAGTACAACAAACTTTTATTAAACTTGTAGTTTACAGGTCGATTTTGAAAAACAGATAATTTTATCTTCTGGTGTACATCAGATCCTCAATGAGAATGCAGATTTAGAGTATGCAAAGAACATTAACATTACTGCACTAAATAACATAATGTAATATTTATTACATTATTTTTGGTTTCGATAAAAATTAAATTTAGAAATATGTTTATTGAATTCATTTTTAATTAAAGTACGGTCGTTTCAAGATTCATTATTTTGTATATTCCTTTTGATAATAGGCCAAGAGGGGAGGCAATTGCCCCTATGCCCCCCACCCTTGGATCCGCCTCTGAGACAAGCCCGCCAAGAACTATTAAAATATTTCCATTCAATTATTATTATAGTTTGATGATATGATGTTTGCTTATGGAGAATTTAAAAATTTTAATTAAATTATGTCTCGTTTTAGCCATATTGGCACTTGGTGGATTGTAATGCTGTAGAATATTTCATTGAAAAATGTAGATCACTAAGAAAACTAGACTTGGCTTGGTGTGGAAATGATATTTTTGGATTTTTTGAAAAATTGGTGTTGTAAGTATATTTTAATTAGCTAGTTTAGTAAATTCTGTATTTGTTGGATAGGTCAGGTCTCTCATTGAATATCTTCAATACTTCAAAGGGGCCATCAAATTTTAAGGAAAAATGTTACTGTTAATAATTGTTACCACTAGCACAACAAAATTGTGTGTACAGTAGGTATCTAGTATGGTTTTAAAGAAAATTTTGGTGCAATTAAAAAATATATCCAATTGAAGGAAATAGACTTAATCATCTCCTGATGATGCTAACATGGTTAGCAAAATGCACGTAGAGTGCAAAAAACAAAGTTTTGGTGTCTGGAGTTAAGCAAAAGAAGTATTTTTTGAAGGAAATAGGTTACAGGTACTAAATAGAATAAAGATTGCTTCATTTAAATTTAGTGGTAAAAATATTCTTATCAAAACACACCAAAGTACATTTTTACGCATGTCTTACACCAATAACTCTGTACAGCGTGTTCCACTTTGAAGTGATACACCCTTATGAAATTCTTATTTGGGAACCAATTTTAAAAAACTTTTTTGTTAGATAGGTCTCGAAAAATGTCATTTGATGCATCTTTCAGATTTTTTTAAAACCAAACGCCTAGCCAACTGCGATATATTTTATACCCCTAAAATTGCAAAAACATATTAGGCATTTTTTTATTCTAAAACTGATATCATAGCGCGATTCGGCATCCCCAAAAACCTCTATATACCAGATTGTGTAAGAAAATATCCATGAATAAATTTTTTGTGGATACTCAAAGTTGTGAAATGCCAAATTTAAAAATAGCTAAAAAACTTAAGTAGGCCATGGATTTGAACAAATTTCCGACAATGTTATTAGGAAAGGTGTATTCAATGAAGATAACTAGATGGTAATGCAATTTATTAACTATTTTGTTTCAAAGCGGTTTTAAAATTAATCAAAATATTCCTGTAAAGCTCGGTGGTATAATAAATGTAACAATAGTAATAGTAGAACAAAAATAGTGATAGTCGACCATATACAGTACTGTTTCGGGACGGTGATCCCTCATCAGTATGGCTCACCCGACTCTCAAGTGGTACAGACAAACGTACCTAGACGATGGTTTTACTATATAAGGAATCAATTAATTACCGAAGCAATCAATTGATCATGGAGTATTATAACGACAGCACACCCGAAGGTGCGGGACAAAGCCAATGGTCTTGGTCGGCAAAGGCTCACGCCACAATTACCGCGACCCGCCATCTACCGTCTCCACGGCATCGGTTAATCAACCGAAAACATTGATAGAACAAAAATAGTGATAGTCGACCATTTACAGTACTGTTTGGGGATGGTGATCCCTCATCACTATGGCTCACCCGACTATCAAGTGGTATAGACAAACGTGCCTAGACGATGGATGAAAGCGAATTTGCATTTTAACATTTTCTTGAGAGTAATTTCTCTTTTTTCCTTCGATGTTTTTGACTGTATCTTCTAATGAAGGATTTTCCACCTTGATAAATTAGTATCAGATCAAATACTTTGGTATTTTATCTAATAAAATGTTTGACAACTTTTTAACATTGATATTTTATTATTGTGACATATATTGTGTTTTTATTATTATGATTACAACAATTACCCTAAATATTAAGGTGATACTGGTTTTCCAATAAAAAACCTTAATTTACAAATATTATTTGAAAATGCGTTAACATTTTGCCGCCCTTGAAAGTGTACACGTTTCAATTACTAGCAAATGTTATTTCGAAAAAGTACAATTAGAAAAAGAAACTTATAAATTATTCGTGAATTTTCATATCCGGAAACAGCACTCATTTATTGAGCGTCCACACTTAGTCAATAATCGGGATTTTCTACAGGAAGTAGACACACTTTGTTGATAGCCCTCTTAAAAGTTCCTTTGGAAGTTAAAACTGTTACCACTCTCACGTAGCCTTCTTTGCCAGGATGTACTTGTGTAATTTGACCAATCGGCCAATACATGAAAGGTGAATCGTCTTCTTTCAACAGCACAAGAGAACCAATGAGATGTACAATTTTTTTTTTAAATTTCCATTTATAACGTTCCTGAAGATTGTGCAGATATTTGTTCTTCCATTGTAACCAGAAACTCTGAGCCATTCGTTGAATATGCTGATATCGCTTTAAATGGTTAACTGGTGTATGTATTATTGGTAATTCGGGAACTGAGGTCAGTGCTTGACCAATTAAGAAATGTCCAGGAGTTAATGCTTGGAAATCGTTAGGGTCTTCGGATAAAGGAAGGAGAGGTCGGGAATTTAACACAGCCACCTGAGTCCAAAGAGTGTAAAATTCCTCGAAAGTTCTTTGTCGATTTGACAGCTGATTCCCAGATCCCACTAAAATGTGGAGAACGTGGAGGAGAAAAATGCCACATAATACAAGAAACAACTAAGTAGTGATTAAATTCATCGGACTGATTGATTTTCTTAATTACATCTAGAAGAACGTTATTCGCTCCGATGAAATTAGTGGCATTGTCGGAATACAAATCAGATGGTAGACCCCGTCTGGCCACGAATCTTTTTAAAGCAGCCAAAAAGGCATCGGTGGTTAATTCACTAACCAATTCTAAATGACACGCCTTGGTAGCCAAACAGACAAATATACAAATATATGATTTTACTATCTTGCGATTTTTTTGTCTTACCTTCTCTTAGGTCAAAAGGTCCTGCGTAATCAATACCGCAACTAGCAAATACTCTAGAAATATTTACACGACAGCTAGGAAGTTGACCCATCTGTTGGTAAGTATTTAAAGGTTTAGCGCGGAAACAAGGAATACAATTTCTTAAAACTGATTTAGTATTTTCCTACCGTGAAGAGGCCAATATTTTTGTCTTGTATGGGAAAGTGTACCTTGAACTCTGGCATATAAACTGCGTATATGTTCATTTTGTATTATTAGACGAGTAAAAGCATGTTTGTTAGGTAACACTATTGGATGTATATTATCATAAGATAATTGAGAATTTGCAAGTCTACCACCTACTCTTATAATATTTTCGTTGTCGAGAAATGGATTTAAACTACTGAGTTTACTATTAGGTGTCAAGTTTTTTTTGGCTTTTAATAATTTTACATCGAGAAAGAAAACTTCATTTTGAACTAATTTGATCAGAGTTTTGTTGCTGTTTTTTGCTGAATTTTTCTTTCGATAATTTCCCGAGAAGGACTTTTAAATTATTGATAAATTGCAACAGTAAGCTGTTACCCTTTGCAATTTTGACAACGATGAAAATCAAGCATAATTATTTTATCGTTTAGTTTTACATCATGAATTTCTAACTTGTTACCTGAATATTTAGATATATGATTTATATTATCACGCAATGCTTTGGTAATTAAAAAGGAAGGACCAATCCACCAAAATGTGGATAATTTTAAATTTTTCCTCATGCTCAAAAGTGTGTTTATATTTTCATTACCGGTTAAAATGTCATCCATATAACAATCATTTTTGATGATATTGCATTCAACAGGAAATTCGTGTTCAATATCATTGGCAATTTGTACTAAACAACGAGTTGCCAAAAAACTAGCAGGTGCAGTTCCATACGTGACGGTATTGAGAACGAAATGTTTGAGTTCTTCATCGGATTTTTCGCGCCACACTATTCTTTGTAGGTCTCTTTGTTTGGGTTTTATTAAAATTTGCCTATGCATTTTTGCTAAATCACCTATGAATACGTAACTATGTTGTCTACGAATTAGTATCATAAATAAATCGTTTTGAACGACTGGACCGACTTTTAATACGTTATTTAATGATAAACCCGATGAAGATTGCATACTTGCATTAAATACTACCCAAGACGAGTTGTTGTACTATCTAGTTTTTGAACGCTATGGTGTGGTATAAAAAATCATCTATGCGTGTCATATGACCTAATGCAATATATTCGCGCATAAATTTATGATATTCATCATAAAAAAGAGGATTTTTTTTAAACGCCGTCGTTTGAATAAAACTGTTTAATTGTCATTTTACGTGTCTCTCCTAATTTGGAAATATTATATCTTTTACTGGTAAACTGATTATAAATCTTCCTTCTTCATTTCTACTAGTAGTATTAATAAAATGTTCCTCACACTCTTGTCCTTCCAGAGAATAATTATTTTTCATGATTGAGGGTACTTCCTCAACATTCCAAAATTTTTGTATTTGAGAATCTAAAGAGGAGAGCGTTAAAAAACACGAATTAGATTGTAGACCAGAGATATTAGTTATACAACCGGACACTACCCAACATAAACGGGTTTTTTGCAAAACGGGTAAATTATGTCCTAAACGGATTTGCCCAACACAATGGAGTTGATGAAAAAACACTTGCACCACAGAAAATATATATCCAGTACAGAAGGCTCCTTAATGACAGCTGTGAAATGGACTCCAACTTTTAAGCTTAATATTTTCCAAATGCAATGATATTGAGGTCCACTATTAGATGATCGCTAATCTATAAATTGGGAAGATTATATTTTAGGAAAATATCATTTCATAAGAAATACAATGTCCTTGTTTTCGGAGTCTGAAGTTGGAGTCCATTTGACAGTTATTTTTAAGGAGCTCTCTGTTGTGGAACTATATTTTCTGTGCTTGCACCTATCAACATGTCCACTTCTGAACTTTGATTGAAATTAGGATCAGCTAACTTGATGTTATTAGGTAAATTTAATGGACTTGTATTAAATGAATAGTTAGGAGCAGCTTTGCATTATGCATAGAAGATATTTCAAGATTTAACTGCTTTGACACTTTGGTGTTAATTTGATTTACTCCTGAAAGTGAATTTGCTTCATTGATACAATTTATTCCTAATCGCTAAGTTAAAGCAGCTGATATTAAATTTGCTTGAGAACAACTGTCCAAGAATGTTCTGCATGTCACCGGTGTGTTATTTTTATCGAGGACAATTACCAAAGGCGTTGACAGTAAAATATAATTATTATTGTTAAGTATTTTGATTAATATTTGTGGTTAAAGTAAAATTATGTGTATTATTTTCGGACTGAATAGTATCGTGTGTAATGGTAGACACATTTGTACGAGAATGATCATTATTTTCATTAAGATTTGAAATATTAAATTTATCTTCATTAGATTGTGTGAAACTTAACCCGTGTAAAAATGTACTATGACGTTTGTTACATTTTTTACAACCTGAAGATTTACATAATGAAGGTGAATGTTCAGGCCAAAGACAGTTTGTACAATACTCTATTTTCTTTAGTTCCGCATACCTAATCAGTAAGAGAGAGACTTTTAAAATGATCGCAGGTGTATAATTCATGTATATTTTTACAAAGAGGACAATTTCTATTTTGTTTAATTTTATTTTCAGAAATGTGAAGTGATTTAATATCCTTTTTAGTAGAGAAACTAATATTGTCAAAAGATTCCCAAAAAACGCATTTTTTATTCAAGAATATTGTGAAATCATAAATTTTCACATTAATCTTGTTTTTTACTAAAGATTCTCAATCTTCATTCAATCTTTGATCAATTTTAGTAGATAGTAGACAAATTAATAATGAGTCCCATTGGTGGACACTTTCACCTAAATTTTCTAGTGAACGGAAATGAGTTAAAAAAGTATCCAACAAGTTGCGCATTGCATAAACTGATTTGTACTTGACGATAGGTAATTCAAATAAAATAGATTTCATATGAGAATTTACTATAGCTTTCTTGTTTTCAAATATACTTTTTAGAATTTGTATGGCAATTGAATAATTATCAGAAGTCACCTTAAAAGATCCTATAGCCTTTGCAGCTTCGCCTTTTAAAGCGCCTTTGAGGTAATGCAATTTTTGCACGTTATCCAAATCTGGATTGTCGTGTATCAGTGATTTAAATGTATCAAAAAAATATGACCACTCAGTATATCCGCCGTGAAATTCATTGATTTTTATTTCTGGTAACTTGATGCTTAATTTAGAGTTATTATTACTGTTTGAACTAAGAGAAAGTACAGACGAACTCGCATTATTTTTATTAATATTGGAAATATCGTTATTTATTTTAGATTTGTCATTTATTAAATATGTCACGTGAGAAATGCAATCAAAATACCTTGTTTCAAATTCGTCTCTTTCCTTGTTGTTTGCATCTTCGTCGTTTTGTCCATTCTCGAATAAAGCATTTTCATATTCATCTTGCACTTTATTGTATTCCGACAATGTGTTTTTAGCTTCTCCAATTCGAATTTGTAGTTTTGTTACATCACTTGGATCATTGTAGATAAATGTCGAAATGAAATTGCTGAATCTAGTGAGGCGTGTTTTTACATGGTCCCTCTGTGTAATTAATTCTGTGATTTTTCCCCGAGGCATATTAGAATTAGTTTTTAAAGGAGTTATTAACGAACGTGTAAATTAAGTAATATACGTGTATTATATTAATTGTTTGCGAGAAAAATTATGTTAGGCGAGGAATTATACACGATTTTGCTAGAATAGAAATCGTGAATAACTTTTATACAGGTGGATGTTATGCAGGACAAATGGGATTAAGGTTTGGTAAATGGAATGGGTATTATGGATAGGACTGACCTTGATGATCGTGAATATCGCCGCTCGAGTTACTAATCAAGTCGAGAAAATCTATGAACGCTGGAATCCTGCTCGCTAAGTATTATAACGATAGCACACTATTTTTGTTCTATCAATGTTTTCGGTTGATTAACCGATGCCGTGGAGACGGTAGATGGCGGGTCTTGATAATTGTGGCGAGAGCCTTTGCCGACCAAGACCAGTGGCTTTGTACCGCACCTTCGGGTGTGCTATCGTTATAATACTCCATGATCAATTGATTGCTTCGGTAATTAATTGATTCCTTATATAGTAAATAGTAATAGTGGCATATGCGAGATGGTATGATATAACAACAAATTAACTCATTAAAAAAGCAACAACAAGCAAAAAGCATCAACACAGTTTATCGACTACTCTTGTAATTTCACGGCAAGCTTCCCTAATCCAAAGACATAACTCATCAAAATTTGCGGTCGAGTTTAATAAACTATGTTTTTAATTTTGCCCCAGAAATAAAAATCAAGTGGGGTCAAATCAGGCGATCTGGGCGGCCATCTTATATAAGTGCTCTGTTGTCTAATCCACTTTTTATTACATGTGTAAATGAAGCCTTTCTAAGAGGGGCAGTTCTTTGCTCTGCATTCATATTTCCACGAAAAAAGAATGGCCCGATAATCGTTTCATTTAAAATACCACAAAATACATTAATTTTAAAAGAATATTGTCTTTTACATTCTATTGTAATATTGGGATTATCTTGCGGGTATTTTGACTACACACAATGTCATTGATAGTAAAGGTTGCTTCGTCGGTATAAGAATTTTATTAACCCTTTCGCTACCATCGCCGTACATATACGTTAGAAGGAAGCGTGCCACTGCACCCACTGCCGTATATATACGTTCAGTTCTAAAATGGTCTAGACAATAGAGTGGTCCGAAAAGAGCAAAAAAAACTTTTTTCTGATTTTCTTGAGGGGGTAGTAAAAAAAAACTTGTCTTACCGATGCGGAATACTATACAAAAAAACTGACCCTTATCAGTTAAAATTTAGCCACGCCCCTCCGCCCTTTAAGGGGTGTTTTTTTAAAAATAACAAAACTCGCTAAGGGTAGTTACTAAATTACACTGAGCGCACTAAATAACACACAAAAAAACAACTGGACGTCATACGTTAAAGTTTAGCCGCGCCCCTTTCGGGTAATAGATTCGTGCAGGGCTAAAATCAAAGCTAAAATGAGGGTACATAATAGGAATAAAAGAGGCTTAATAAATAAATAATTTTTACGAGAAAGAGGCAGAAGGAAAATTTTGTGATGGTTTACCAAACATAATAAACACAATAATACAGGCAACTAACAGCGAATATATGTTATTGCCATTCCTGCTGAAGAAGCACTTAAAATTTCAACGAATTGACAAAAGAAAGAAGAAATCAAAATTAGTAATGAAACAAATTTAATACATTTACCAGAAAATTGCAGAATAAAAACCATTGACTTCCTATTTATTAATAAAAATGAGGAAATTAAAAGAAAACCTATTCACCTTGCCAGAAATTCAAATCAACGATTTAAAATTCATCGATTATCTACGAGCGAAACCTTTCCAACTTCAAACAATCAACTTAGAAAATATCCACAAAGTTTAAGAAAAGTTTACACCAGATATAGAGAAGATACACAACTTTTAAGTTTTAAACTTCATCGATAATCTACGGGCAAAACCTCTTCAACTTAATATATAAAAAAAAATATATTCACAAAGTTAAAAAAAAATCTACACTTTTATAAGTACCCCATATAGAAAAGATACCCACCTTAAGTTATGGATTTGCTACAAACATTGTTATTATTAGTATTCGATTATTAATTGGATACGTCGCATAGAGAATCTACCAAAGGAAGTTCAAGATAAGAAGAGGACAAGTCAAGATAGAAATGGTGGAGAAGAAAATGGAAAATCAACCCTCCAGGTTACTATTTTTCTCTTAAGCAGGGAGGAGTTATATCCCTAAGAAGAATGGACCCCTTTCACGTGAAAGTGCTGATAAACGCTGAGTGCGCGGACAGTTTGCATTTTATATTACAAACAAAATATTCACAAACTTCAAGAAAAATCAACACTTCTATAAGTTCCCCATATAGAAAAGATACACACCTTAAGTTATGGATTTGCTACAAACATTGTACATTGTTTTTAAAGGCACACGTGTGCATTTACGGTAACAATGTGTCTTTCAATTGTCTATATGGTCTTTAACAATGTTTTCATAAGTGCTATAATATTCAACTGATTTAACTTGGTGAGTTTTTTACTTTCTTGTTCGGTTTGTATTGTATTTCGTCTTTTTTTCTGTAGTTCTTACGACATTGTGTTTTTTTAGCCTTGAAAAAGTCAAAATATATTGACGAAACGTCGGCAATTGTTTTAAAAGGTTGCATTTATTTATTTATGTCCTATCCCTGCGAATTTTCAACATGAACACCGAAGGACGTGAAACAACTAACAATTGTTATTATTAGTATTCGGTTATTAATTGGATACGTCGCATAGAGAATCTACCAAAGGAAGTTCAAGATAAGAAGAGGACAAGTCAAGATAGAAATGGTGGAGAAGAAAATGGAAAATCAACCCTCCAGGTTACTATTTTTCTCTTAAGCAGGGAGGAGTTATATCCCTAAGAAGAATGGACCCCTTTCACGTGAAAGTGCTGATAAACGCTGAGTGCGCAGACAGTTTGCATTTTATATTACTCTATTATCGAGTAAAAGACCCCTATTACTCCTTTACTCAATGTTATCTACTATATATTTAAGCTTTGAAGCTAAAATATTGTAACTAGTTCTGTCTGATCTGTAACATGAATCATTGTCTCTGCGTAACTGTTAGAACAACTTTTTAAAAATAGTTTTTCTATTTCGTTATCGTATAACTGTCCGAAGTAAAAAATAAGTAGGTTTTTTAGGGTTGCAAGAATCTTTAAGAGCACAGGGGCGCGGCTAAAATTCAAAATTTGACCTTCAATTTTTTTTCTGTATTCTGTAGAGCGAATGCAATGTTTTGGTAACTAGCCCAATCGAAATTTTTTATTTTTAAAAAATCAACCCTTCACGGGAGGAGGGGGGCGGCTAAATTTTATTTTATGGGGCCCAGCTTTTTTTGGTAGTTTTTCATGCCCGTAAGACAACTTTTTTTGACTACCCCTCCAAAATCACATAAAAAAAGTTTTTTCGGCCCAGCCTACTAGACAACCGATGTTATATATATGCGACAGTATTTTTTTTGCCGTGCCTGCATACCCATTACTGTAAATATCCAACACCATTAATGTGCATCCAGACCCAGTACCTTACATATCTGGCACTGATACCCAACTCCACACCCAACGCCATATTAATATGTCATTTAGCCAGCGCCTCTAGCGGATAAAACCCTTACTCTCGCTGCGCTGCTGGAATTTCGTAAGTCGTGTTTCTATCCTATTCTGTTTGTTGAGCACGGCATAAGTGTGGAGTTTCTTTGCTAAAAATATATAAATTGTTCAAAAAGATACAAACGAATATAAAAATCTATATTTAAAGAGTATCAGCTGCACTCTTTTGCATTTTTTTATGCCTGACGTATATATAGAAGGTGGGTCTGTAGCCATGTAAATTGGCTGGGTTGGTGAAACTAAACGTTTTAAGTGGGTTGGTAGCGAAAGGGTTAAGAAAGTTCCTATTATTAAGAAAGTTCCCCTGCATCCAAAGGCAATATTCTATCCTATGCAAATCATCATATTTAAAAATTTTGCTTTAAAACGTTTTAGTTTAAATATTTTCAGCACTCTCCAAATAGTTGATTTTAGCAAATTTAAAACCCTTCCTGCATTCTTGCAGAGCTATGTGGATTAGTTCTAAAAAAGTCTAAAATTGTGACCGTCATTTGCATTTTGTCCATTATTAGCATTTGGCCGGTTTCTAATACCGCGGTTGTGGTCGTGTGTGGTAACACACCCTAAAGTTGACAAAACAACTTGAATAATTAAATTAGAAATTGGTTTACCTGTTCGAGAAAATGCTCTAAATATTCTACCTATAGTAGCAAACTGAATTTGTTGTTGATTTGGGTATCGTTGGTTAAATTCTGCCGAGACGCTCTGTACGATCGAATATTATGGCCAACAAGTATATCGATTTTTTCTTGCAAACTTAATCTTAGTTAATCCATTTTAAATTTCACAGTGCTGATATTGCTAATAATTGCTTCTGTCACTAAAGATAGTTACATTGTTTGATGGATCCATGGCTCCCTTAGATTTTATAGGAATACATTTCCTATGACATAGCGACAAAGAATGTACCTAACTAATAAATTGCTTTGCTGTCGCCGAATCGCGCTATGATATCAGTTTTAGAATAAAAAAATGCCTAATATGTTTTTCTCAATTTTAGGGGTATAAAATATATTGCAGTTGGCTAGGTGTTTGGTTTTAAAAAATCTTAAATATACATCAAATGAAATTTTTACAACTATCTAACAAAAAAAAGTTTTTTAAAATCAGTTCACAAATAACAATTTTATAAGGGTGTACCACTTCAAAGTGGAACACGCTGTATATATCAAGATTTGGGTAACTACCTTTTTAAAATATGTATACTCGAATCCAAATGGCTAGCGAAATAACAGACTTTTTTAGCTTAAGGTTGGTTTTCAAAGGACGCGACTTGATTTTAAATTGTATTGTCGTTGTACACCTAATATACAAAGGTTTGTATTACTGGTTGCCTAACTCGGCACTTAGAAGTACGTATTTTAACTAAAAATCATTTTATATAAATAGTGTTTTCCAATTATAGGCATTATTTGAGATAAAGTATTGAAGTAAATTATTTGGATTTTTTACCGAAATTTTTTATTAATAAAAAATCTGCTAAAAACATTTCTGCCAATTAGGATATTTTTTACTTTACGGCTAAAAATAAATAAATAAGAATAGTTCGTAATTCGCCATTTTTGAAGGAAAGATGCAAAAGAGAAATAGAAAAACGTAAAAAATATGTGTATTGGAATTCATATAAATATTAATTTATTAATTTTATTTACATCGTATAAATTAAATAGTAAAAAAAAGAACTGCTAATAAAAATTAATCTTCTTCTTCTGTGTCTCCTCCAAATAGATCTAAATCATTGTCGGAGTCATCTTCTAAATTAAGTATTAGAGGAGCGACCTCCTCCCGATCCATTAATGACTCGCGTGTCCACCAATCTTCAATTACCTTATCAGTGTGATTAACACAGTTGTTCCATATTTGTGGGGTAATTTGATCGAGTGCCTCCTGCCACATCTCCAAGGATCGCTCTCTCCCCGTGCCATCTCTCCCCATATGTTTGCTGTAATATGTTTTCGTTATCCCCCAAATCATTTCGATGGGATTGAAAATACAATGGTACGGGGGCAAGCGCAGGACCTCGTGACCATGTAGTGTATTTGTAGTGCCATTTCATCGGCCTTATACCTCTTAGGTGGTTTGTTGCTGCAAGTATATAGAAATATGGTTTACTTATTATCATCTTTTGGCATCGCCGTACAAGGTGTTCCTTTATTTTTTCATTCTCGTTCAGTAAAAAATAGCTTATACAAAAGTTTAACGAAAATGTGATGTTCTTTTTTTTTTGAAAATTGCACTTATATGGCAGGAAAATATGCTACAAATTTTATTTAAATAATTATTTTATTTTACAAAAAATAAAAAAAATAAAGGAGGTAAACTTATCTGAATCACCCTATAAGTACATACCGATTAATTATATCCAGAAGTTGTGGCTTCAAAAGTTTTTCATTGAAAGGGATATTACAGTCCCGTAGCCACTGCTGCATTTCAGCTTTCCGCGTGCTAGAAGTGGGCACTTTTTCAACTAACGTTGAATGGTAACTTGCGTTATCCATGACAATTATAGAGGGTTCTTCCAAACTAGGTAGTAACTGTTCTTCAAACCATTTCAGGAAGTTACCCTCTTTCATTTCTCCGTGGTAGTCCCCAGCATTTGTTTTCGAAGCGAATGTCAAATTGGCGCCTTCAATAAAACCTTTCCGGCCACCAGCATGAAGTACAATATGCCTGCGATTAAATAGTTTTTTTGTGTATTTATATTTTATATCGCTATGTATGAGTAGCACATACCGTTTACCGTCCACCTTTAAGCGTCGACTTTTGGAGCTTGCATCCTGCCACGACCGGGTTGTAGTAGTACCATTTTCAAAAATCCAAGTTTCGTCCAAAAAAACAACTTCACGAGGATCATTTGCCCGCAGATTGTCCATGTAAACTCTAAGAAAATTTATTCGTAAGAGCGCTATGTGGGGTAGCTCCATCAGCGCTCAACGATTATCGTCACGCTTAAACCAAAACCAATTCGGTGGAGAACCCGCAACAAAGATGAATTACTCATCTCAAACAGTTAACGCTCGCATATTTTAGAATTTAAAGTTTGGACGGTTACTTGTTTTTCTAAAATAATATTATACTAATATATAATATAAAAATTACATACCAAAGACCCAACTTACTGTCAGCGTGCATTTCATAAATTAGGTTTCGAACCTCAACGGCTTGATTTTTATCAATATTTGTTACAGTTTTGGGTCGATGTGGCTTTGACGGCCCTGCTAAGGGCTCCCCAGATACTAGTAGTCTAGAAACCTTGCTCACTCATGATATGTTGATGCCCAAAGCATCTGCGGCACGCTGTAAGGTAGCAAAGCATTAATAATAATAATAATAATAATAAAATGAACTTTATTGTCAAAGATAAAATCTTATGGACAAAGTTTTCACAATACATACAAATTAACAAAAACCGTCATCATGCTGAACAGAAGTCATATTACAGTCTGCAGTCAGAACTTAGACTAAACTATCCTGAAAGTATTCATCGAGTACATAATATGCTTTTTCCAAGAGAAGAAGCTTAACTGTGCTTCTAAACATTGTAATTGAATCAATATTTCTTATATGCAAAGGCAGGTGGTTGAACATCTTTTATAACAATCCTAGGTTTGCTATACTTGGGTCTGTCCAATAAAATCCTGTTACCTTCGTTAAATATACAAGATTTATTTATTACAATTTTTGAGACATTACAATTTTGATCGTACAACTTTAAAATGATAACAGTGTAAAATAAATTTTTTATAATGAAGTTAAATTTGAGCAATTACAATAAACTAGGAGAGTTGAATTTAGTTAATAATTGGTTTGAGAACAATAAAAAGGTCGAATTGTCTTTACAAATACTCTGACTGTTCAGCTATAAGTTCTTTGAACCTTGATCCTTAAGTTGGAACTGAGTGTATCGTTTCTTACGCTCAAACGAGGCTCGTAGAAGTGTGGGGCGTGGCTAGGGCTTCCTCCGGTCCTTGTCTGCTCAAATAGGCGTTGCAGATGTTGAGGCTAGCAGATATCTCAGGGCGTCGCCGAAGTAGAGCTGACCAGGAGTCAACACCTATGCCAACGCAACTCCACTCGATGCCTACGCAACTCTCGTCACGTTGTTCCTTCGTCAGAGGGCTGTGATCGTAGCGTCCTCAGAGATGGTGTGCAAGCATGAACAGATCAGAAAGAAAGTAGCATTAGACAAGGTCTAAGCCTTTTACAGAAATTTATAAACCAATAGGTTACGATTAATATTTAAAATTGAATTATGATACTAAAGTTATTAAATATTGACAAATGATGAAAATTAAACGATTAGAACTATACTAATTTAAGGGGAACTATGCATAGTTTTTTTTTTAAATTTTATAGATAATATTATTGAACTGTCCGGAATAGCAAAGTGCTTAATATTTAATAAGAAAAAATTTTGAGAATGCTCCAGCCCGAATTCTTGAAATTTAAGATATTTTAATACTTATTTAACGCGAAAAGTTTATTTGAGACCTGAACGGTAAAATAGAGAAACTAAGAAAGCTGATAAACTAAAGGCAATATGAATTTATTAGGAAAGTGAAAATATCGGTATCAGATTTACTTGAGTGGCCCGGTACCACAGAATCGAGACCTAACTCGAAAAATAAGGAAGTAACGTGTGACCAATGTGACCAAAACTTGAAAATATTCAACAAGATAACAGCGGCAAGATGGTGGGTATTAAAAAAAAAGACAATGCTATGTTTCTGAGTTAAAGATGGCCGGGGCCTTGGACGAAATGAGTCCTTCAAAAAAATAGCACGTCTAACAAAAAACGCCACAGGTGAGTAGTAAAGTTGCTGAACTAAGCAAAAATCAAAAGAAATTACTCACCTGTGGGGTTTTCCAGGAGAAACAGCCACCACCTGCTTGCTGTGTCCCGCGCTTCCTCAGCTACGCAGCCAAAAAGGAAATGCCTCGGGCAAGCGTCGCTGCCTCACGACGCCGTGGACATAGAAAAGAGAAAAACGCAAAAATATTAGTCACACGAAGTCAATCCCCGATATTAAGACACAAAACCACTCAAATAAATCACCGATGGCAAAAATTCAACTAGATAAAAGCCGAAAATGCCGAAAATTTGGCGGGAAATGGGCAGATGCCTCTGCGCGACTCGACACACACGAAGACGGGAGCAAACTCATCTCAGGTCGGACCCTACCGGCCGATCGCTGGCAGGACCTACGTCATGCGACCAATCAGGTTTTAGCAAGACACGCATTTAATCAACTAAACAGTATTTATGTTCACATTATGCATCAACAGAACCGAAAAATCGAGTAATTCATAATACAGATCTTTAACTACATACCTGCTGAAATGTAAACACACACTTGAATTTTTGCATTTTGAATATGCCAGGGTTCGAGGCTAGTACACGGCCATTTCCGTATATAGCGCGCGAAAATTTGAATTATTTGAAATTTTAAAATTTGAAAAAGTGGTAATAAAATTGAATACAATGTTATAAATGAATTGAAACTGTACGAAGAATAAATTAGTTATTTAGTATAAGATATTATGAGATATGTTCAAAAATAATGACTTTATGTTAATAACAAAATATAAAAAAACGAGTAACGGATTTTGAAATGGAAAAATCCGTTACACACCTCCTGTCCCCGGTTTAGAAAAATGCGAAAACGCAAGTGAAGTATTTTTCTTAAAAAAATTGTTAAGTTACGTTAAAGTAATAAGTACCTACAGATTAGTCTGCCCATTCGCCAAAAACATTATATTTGACTGATAGTGTACGGCTCACACATAAGCTTGAAAATAAGTTATTGTAATAGAAAAATTAACCTCAAAAAATTGATTTGTCAAAAGAAAAAATTATCTGTGTCTGTGAAATCGTAATGATAAATCTCTCACTTTTGGACACTTACTAAGTGCTATCCGAGCCTATGATAAAAGAGTGATCACTAGGACACTTACCAAGTGCTATCCGAGCCTACGATGAAAGAGTGATCATTAGGATATCAAGAGAAGTAACAGTACATCCACTTTCGGACACTTACGTCGTAAGTGCTATCCTGGCCTACGATGAATGTAACACCACTTCCTAAGAAAACTAACCGATAGAAAATGACACAAGATAATAGAGGCAAAAATTGAATAAATGCGAAAACCTGAAACCGTTCAAACCCCAAATTCAAAAAAAACTCACTAATGAGTTAACTAAAAACTAAGCAGGGAAGGGTAATGAAAGAAAGAACTTCCCAGGAAGCGTAACCGCTGCTTGCTTGACGACAGCGTACACTCCACGAACTATGACTCACCCAGTGCCGAGCCTTGAGGTTTCCCGCGTCGGAGACAACATCAACGCAACTCCCGACACCCGAGAAGACCACAACCCATGGAATGCACCCTACCCCCAGAACAAGAAGGGAGGCTACGGGCCGATAGAAAAAGAAGACGGCAATAGCCTTGGCCATAACTATTGTGTCCGCCACCAATAGTCGGTAGGCTGCCAGCTCGTCTCTGAGTCATTGCTGGAGAAAAGCGGAGAGGAATAACCAACGGAAATTTTGAAAAGACAGTATGTGCGGTAATAACTATAAATGTTCAAAAGATATGTGAAAGGAACCAAGAAGATTTAATGGAGAAAAAACCAAATCGTCACACAAGAGGGTTCCAGCCTGTTGTGTGGGGCAGTTGTGTAAAGAATGGGTCTGGATTTTGAAGAAAAAATGCCAGAAGGAATTGAAAGTACTATGGAATTGAAATGTGAACTTTTGATGCAGACACAGGGGGATATTCGAAAGGTGAGGAAAAATAATAAAGATAACCCACTGATTGGAATAGTTGCATGCTGGAAATACGGCCGATCACCCGAAGGCACGCTTGCTCTGTTCTAATATTTCCAGGTTCTCAAAAGGAACGAACATGCAACCATTCGAAGCAGCTTCGCAACTAAACGAAAAATGGTTTTGGTATAAAAGGAAACCCGTACTACATCAATCATTCACAGAAACTTAAATTGCCCTAATCAAATCAGGTCAGTCACAGTCAGTTCGTACACAACGACAAATTCTCGAAACTAGATCGGTATTCAGGTAAAACAACAACACCTCAGAGCGCAAAATTAGTCAACTATGTTACTCAATAGATGACATGATCCATACCAAGAAATTGACACAATATATATTTGACCAAAATGGACAAGACAGAATCTAAGGATCAATAGTTGATCAAGCAGTTAGTTATGATAAGTTGTGACAAGTTAATACAATCAAAATTTGATTACCAAGATATTAATTAAATTCATTCAAAAAAATAATCTAAGATACGATAATTACGAGATATTACAGATATACTAAGATATTGGGAACTTATCACAACTGAGACTGAGCTTGATCAACAGATCAAGGTGTTAGAAAGATGTTCTCTAACTATGCTCGATAGAAATTAGCTTTCAGTGGCAAGCGCCAAAATCTAGAGCGAAATTAAAATGCATGTTCCCACCTCTAACCCAATCGTAACATATGCTGAATGGTTGTTAAGTCCAGACATATGTCACACCAAAAAAATGTTACCTCTGGTGGAGAAGGCAAAAATTGTTATACCTGTCAAGTATCATGTGCAAACAAGCTTAAAAAAATGTATAAAATGACAATAAAGTTTGTCGACTTACTTATGTTCGAAAATGTCAAAGTTAAAGAGAAAAAATTGAGATAAGTTGTTTCACAGTAAAGATAAAAATTGACATAAGTTATTTCAGAGTTAAAAAAAAATGAGATACGTTATTTCCAAGTTAAAGATAAAAATTGAGATAAGTCATTTCAGAGTTAAGATAAAAAATTGAGATAAGTTACTTCAAAGTTAAGATAAAAATTTAGATAACTTACTATGTAAAAATGCGACATTACTTCTATAAAAAAATTAGATATTGACAGATACAAAGTTCTACGAGCTGTCCCGGCCTTCCATGCTCGTTGGCAACTGCTTGTACAAATAACATGAAATGAAAACTTTAAGAGACTGACAAACGACAAGGTACTCAAAATTTTGACACAAAAAGGTAGTTACGACAGTTAAAAAAACTTACAAGGTAATCAAGATACGACAAGAAACTAGATAAACGATACTAAAGCAAAGTTACGATACTCTAGGGCTTAATGGTTAGGCAATGGAGATAAACTGATTTAGTGCCAACCCTGCGAGCTAAACTCACAAAAATATCGAGCGTAAACTCTCTTGGTTTACCCCGAAAAATACGAACCCCTTCGGTTCAAGATACGAACCCTCCGGTTCAAGATAAGATACAGGGAGCCTTACTGAAACGTCTCTGCGGAAATAATGAGGCAAAAAGGTAGATACAGATCGTCAAAAGAGTCAAGATATTTGATTTTAGAGTTGGCTGCTTAAGCCGATATTTCCAAGAAATATTTTAATCAAAAACTCAAAACTTCCTACTGCAACCAAACAAACCTCCTGGCTTCCAATACGCTTCCACGCCTCCCCGGGTACTATTTTAGCACCTATAGGCCTTCTAGCCCAAACAATGTGCTTCGCCACTCTGCGAACACATAACGATAAGATACATAGCACTAAACCAACCATACATAACTCAACATTCAAAACAACAAAAAAACCTAGAGTACCTAACAACAAAATTCTACACAATCATTCTAAAGTTCAAAAGTTACGTTACTACCTTTTAAATTGAGATAAATTACATCAGTACGATTTCAGTAACCACAAAACTGTAAATTAATCGACAAGTTCAAATTAATCAACAAAATATTGTTGTCTGGTTGACAGGTACTTTTTGAGACAAAATTTCGTACTGTTTCATAAGACAGTTCTGAATCTTTTAAGTTATTTGGTTCCATGTCTATCAGTCAAATACCCAAATAAAATTGAAATACAATTGCCAGATAAGAGAGATTATTCAAGATAAGAGAAAAAAAAATATATAATCCAAATAAAAATTTGACTAGAGCAGTTCTCAACTTAAATTTCAAAAGTTAATTTGCTAGATCAGTCAGTTTTACAAGTAATGTGAGGTTAACAAGAAAGAATTGAACAGACGAGAAAATCAGGCCACACGTTGGGGCACGCCAATTTGTATAACAATCCTAGGTTTGTTATACTTGGGTCTGTCCAATAAAATCCTGTTACCTTCGTTAAATATACAAGATTTATTTATTACAATTTTTGAGACATTACAATTTTGATCGTACAACTTTAAAATGATAACAGTGTAAAATAAATTTTTTATAATGAAGTTAAATTTGAGCAATTACAATAAACTAGGAGAGTTGAATTTAGTTAATAATTGGTTTGAGAACAATAAAAAGGTCGAATTGTCTTTACAAATACTCTGACTGTTCAGCTATAAGTTCTTTGAACCTTGATCCTTAAGTTGGAACTGAGTGTATCGTTTCTTACGCTCAAACGAGGCTCGTAGAAGTGTGGGGCGTGGCTAGGGCTTCCTCCGGTCCTTGTCTGCTCAAATAGGCGTTGCAGATGTTGAGGCTAGCAGATATCTCAGGGCGTCGCCGAAGTAGAGCTGACCAGGAGTCAACACCTATGCCAACGCAACTCCACTCGATGCCTACGCAACTCTCGTCACGTTGTTCCTTCGTCAGAGGGCTGTGATCGTAGCGTCCTCAGAGATGGTGTGCAAGCATGAACAGATCAGAAAGAAAGTAGCATTAGACAAGGTCTAAGCCTTTTACAGAAATTTATAAACCAATAGGTTACGATTAATATTTAAAATTGAATTATGATACTAAAGTTATTAAATATTGACAAATGATGAAAATTAAACGATTAGAACTATACTAATTTAAGGGGAACTATGCATAGTTTTTTTTTTAAATTTTATAGATAATATTATTGAACTGTCCGGAATAGCAAAGTGCTTAATATTTAATAAGAAAAAATTTTGAGAATGCTCCAGCCCGAATTCTTGAAATTTAAGATATTTTAATACTTATTTAACGCGAAAAGTTTATTTGAGACCTGAACGGTAAAATAGAGAAACTAAGAAAGCTGATAAACTAAAGGCAATATGAATTTATTAGGAAAGTGAAAATATCGGTATCAGATTTACTTGAGTGGCCCGGTACCACAGAATCGAGACCTAACTCGAAAAATAAGGAAGTAACGTGTGACCAATGTGACCAAAACTTGAAAATATTCAACAAGATAACAGCGGCAAGATGGTGGGTATTAAAAAAAAAAGACAATGCTATGTTTCTGAGTTAAAGATGGCCGGGGCCTTGGACGAAATGAGTCCTTCAAAAAAATAGCACGTCTAACAAAAAACGCCACAGGTGAGTAGTAAAGTTGCTGAACTAAGCAAAAATCAAAAGAAATTACTCACCTGTGGGGTTTTCCAGGAGAAACAGCCACCACCTGCTTGCTGTGTCCCGCGCTTCCTCAGCTACGCAGCCAAAAAGGAAATGCCTCGGGCAAGCGTCGCTGCCTCACGACGCCGTGGACATAGAAAAGAGAAAAACGCAAAAATATTAGTCACACGAAGTCAATCCCCGATATTAAGACACAAAACCACTCAAATAAATCACCGATGGCAAAAATTCAACTAGATAAAAGCCGAAAATGCCGAAAATTTGGCGGGAAATGGGCAGATGCCTCTGCGCGACTCGACACACACGAAGACGGGAGCAAACTCATCTCAGGTCGGACCCTACCGGCCAATCGCTGGCAGGACCTACGTCATGCGACCAATCAGGTTTTAGCAAGACACGCATTTAATCAACTAAACAGTATTTATGTTCACATTATGCATCAACAGAACCGAAAAATCGAGTAATTCATAATACAGATCTTTAACTACATACCTGCTGAAATGTAAACACACACTTGAATTTTTGCATTTTGAATATGCCAGGGTTCGAGGCTAGTACACGGCCATTTCCGTATATAGCGCGCGAAAATTTGAATTATTTGAAATTTTAAAATTTGAAAAAGTGGTAATAAAATTGAATACAATGTTATAAATGAATTGAAACTGTACGAAGAATAAATTAGTTATTTAGTATAAGATATTATGAGATATGTTCAAAAATAATGACTTTATGTTAATAACAAAATATAAAAAAACGAGTAACGGATTTTGAAATGGAAAAATCCGTTACACTTTCTGGAAGTGTAGAGCAGTGATTTTTTTACACATGTAGTATAAGGTCTAGGAAGATCTATCCTTAGAACCTGCCTCGTGCTGCAGCCAGAGTTCCTAGACGAATTAAGAATATTATTACGATGTTTTTTAAACATTAAGCAGAGAGTCTCCAGAATAAATATCAATGTGAGGGTCAATACTTTGTGGGCTCTAAAAAGAGGACGACATGAGTCACGCAAACCAGATCCAGTGATGAATCGCAGTGCTCGCTTCTGAAGGACAAAGACAGATTTGAGCAGTGTCTGTCCACAGTTTCCCCAGAAACAAATCCCATACCTCAAGTGAGATTCAATGAGGGCAAAGTAAGCGTTCCTCGCTATAGCTCTACTGAGCTCACTCGAGATAACTCTCAACGCAAAACAACCCTTGGCCAGCTTATGCCGCAAATGTTCAACGTGGTCCTGAAGGGACAATTTACTATCATTGTGCAAGCCAAGAAATTTACAAGAGTTTGACTCTTTCAAAGTTCGACCCCCTAGAGAGATTCCATTAATTGAACACTTAAACAGTAAAACATTCGTCTTTTGCTACGTCCGGAGAGATAAGAGCGAAACCATTGAAGAGCCACACCACGAAAACCATAACATTCCAGTTTGCTGAGTAAAATTCCATGATTTACACAGTCAAACGCCTTAGATAGGTCACAAAAGACCACAGCAGCAGCCTCACCACTATTTAAACTCATGTATAAATGCTCCAAGAAGGAGAATATCGCATCACCAGTACTCCTCGAAGCCTGAAAACCAAATTGAGAAGGAGACAGGAGACCATTTCTCTCCACAAATGATAAAACTCTATTTTTAACTAGCCTTTCAATAACCTTTGATAAAGTAGGCAGCAAGGAAATTGGTCTAAAGTTAGCAGGGTCAGTAACATCACCCCCCTTGTGAATTGGAATGACAAACAATCTGGAAATTGTCCATTAGTAAAAGAAAAGTTTATGGCATCAGCAAGTGCATTCAATGCATTTGTGGAACGCACTGAAGAATTTTTACTGATATTTTATCCCAACCAGAGGAATGTTTGTTTTTTATTTCCGCAATTACTCTTTGCAACTCAATGTGATCTGTAGGGACAAGAAAAAAGGTGTCGCTGACATAAAGGTCTCTCATATACTGCATTCCGTCATTCGATGCAGGTAGGCCAGCCGTCAATGCAGAGGCAATTGAGCAATAAAAACTGTTCAACACAGAGCATGATGGCGGGGTGCCAATCACAGATCTCCCACCATTTACACCCCTTAGGTCATTAACGACTGACCAGCTCTCCCTCTGCACGTTAACGGACTGACGTATTCTAGTCATAGTATCTCTGCTTAGCTACCTTTATTATCCGCCTGTATATAGTTCTGTATTTACCAACATAACGGAAGAAAAAGCTGCTGGGATCAACAAATTTACGAACATAGTGAAGTGATCTCAGGTTTCTAGAAGATGTTCTAAGGCCCTTTGTTATCCACGGTTTCTTCCCCTTTTTCTTTATTAACTTTAGAGGAAAAGCTATATTAAAGTTATGAACCAGTGAGATCTGAAACTGAGCCAGGGGATCTACATGTGCAAATATAGAGCCCCAATCAAAACCACTAGCAAGCTCAACAAATATGTCAAAACTTTTTTTATTGTAAATACGTCCATAGTACCTAGTAACTGAATTCTTTAACTTATGAAATTGGAATTCAGCAACAACAGCCTCGTGATCATACAGTCCAGCATTAATGACATCGCACGAGGCGGGCTCTAAATTTGAGCACAAGTAATCCAAAACAGATGAAGAGTATTGTGTGAATCTGGTTGGCTTTTTTACATGCATTTCCAGATTCAGACACTGTAACAAATCTTTCAAAGTTCTGCAATGCATATCATTGCAATTGTCAAAATCAATGTTGAAATCTCCGGTCAATATAATTGAAGAATTGGGAGAGAACTTGCGTAACAATATCTCAAGCTTTTCCAGAAAGATGTTTACATTACCTACTTAGAGGAGAGCGATACAAACATAATACAGTTAAATTCAGTTTCCCGCAAAACACTGCTGAGAACTCAAACTCTTTATCCATTAACATAATGTTATATGTGTCAAGGGGTACAAATTCTAAACTATTTTTTAAGTTATTGTTTACAAAAATCAGAGTTCCTCCATGAAGAGAATTTCTTTACAAAACTTAGTCACGATTGTATAATTTGACAGATGTACAGGTTCGGTATCTTTTAACCAATGTTCGGTTAGAAGTAACGAGCTGGGAAAATTTTGACTTTCCAAAAACAAAGTTAATTCATTGGTCTTATTACGCAGAGATTGAACATTTAATAACAATATTGTTATGTTAAGTTTACCTGGTCCCGATTGAGCTCTAAAATAGAACTGTGAACTCTGGGCTTTTTTGTATATAATGGATTCCGCTCAGGAGCTTCATTGCTATCTAAAATTATTCGGTTTTCAGTATCTAACCTTTCTATAGTCTTGACAAATATAAGATTTTGATAAATATTCCTTTTACATTCTACTTCCTTTTTTACTAATTGGATCAGAATACTATCTTTGATTTTATAGCCATTTCTACAAACACCTTCTTACACTAACTGACCTGTTGCACTTTTTCGAGGGCCAACAGGGGTCCCTTGTTGTTTCTCTCACGCTCAAAATATTTAATGAGAGAGGCGATATGTTCGTGGCAATGTTTACAATCCCCCATTATCGTTCGATGTTCTCACCACTCTCACTCTTCACAATACGAAATACAAAGACTTTATTTCGTCACCCAAGCACTTTTAAGTAAACAACAAACACTGTGCACAGTAAAAAACAGTTCCAAAACTGCGAAAAACACACTTAAAACGATCAAAAAAGGACTTATCGGCCAAAGCGACGCAAACAAAACGCAAGGACGCCGGACATAGAATGACAGATAGACCTGGGCACGCCACACCTTAGCCATTGCCAACCACGCAACACAAAAATGACCAATTCTGAAATTAATTTCCGTCTGCAGCTATAAATATAAAGATATTGATAAGTATTTTAATTATTTCAGGTAGTAAACACCCAAATCTATTGTCAACGGTCGTCAATGGGTAGAAATACCCCACAATAAAGAATGTTATTTTCTAGGGGTTTGGTTGGCAATAAAAATCACCAAAAATCAACCAAAACCGTTATTTCGCTAGCCATTTGAATTCAAGTATACTATGTTGCTTATGCTATGTTATAATGTTATAATTTATTGATGCCATACATACATAGTAGTATTTTCACAAGTCAGATTCATAAAATAATGAGAATAAAATAAGATAAAAGCAGTAAATGACACATACACACTAAAACCTAGTTAATTATATAAATATGATCCAACAAAAAAAAAATGAATAGGATATAAACTAGTGGAGATTACACATTAAAAGGAGACCAACATACAGATGCCTCACACATCACATTTTAGCCTGCCATGACTGACAACGACAAATCACTGTGTCAATGTTTACAATGTTTACAATGTTTACAATGTTTACAATGTTTAAGTTAGTATCATCTGTATTCATGGTGGTTCAGTCATTAAAAAAACATCAAAATCGACAAAAAAATAATTTTTTTTTCAGAAGTGTATTAAAATCTCTAATAAATGGCACTTATGGCTGGTCAGCTGATAAACATAGCGTTGAGGCACATGGCTCCCGGCGTGCAATTGCTAGTTGCACAAAATATTGTAAATTTACTTATTTTTTATCCTCTATTTTACCATTTCCCAGAAATATCTACAAAAACTCATTCTCAATTGGTAGAAAATTGAATTCTGAACAAAAAATTTCCTCAAGTCAAAAATGACAAAACAATAATTGATGATTTTTCAAATTCGTCAAGGTGGCTGCTATTTCATGAACAACATTCGTTTGTTTTATAAATGCCGTGAAAATTATTATGTCAAATTGAAGTTTTGCTAGGAAACAGTTTACAGTTTGTGTTTTTTCGAGGAACAAATGACTTTCACACATTCAGAAAAATGTGATATGATCATTTGATGTTAAAAAGCAAGTATTATTTATTTGGTCATGATCTTAAAAAAATGTTTTACTTTATTATTTGTCATTAACTTGATTCCTATAAACTTTAGTGGTGTATATATTTACCAAAATTAAAGCAAATTAAATTGTCTATAAAAAATATTCTGTTTTTCCTGTGGAGGAACAGTTAGATGGATACTTCCAATACGAACTAGCTCCTTATCCACTTTCATTCTTCAATGAGATAGGGATGCACAAAACCCAAAAAATCTGTCCTACATAATGCCTTTGTGCCCATTGAAAGCTAGCTAGATAGACTCTGAAAATACTCTTCATGTGATAGACAGAGGATTTCTACTCCACAGAATTGTCTGGCATCAATGAGGATCATATTGTGCCATTTTGGATAAATACGTAATGTATGTAAGGAGAAAGTACTTAGCAAAAAGCACTAAGACTGCTGAGCGACTTCGCCGATTAAAGATTGGAAATTCATTTTGTTGAAAAAATGCCGGCAACTGTGTCTGAGGGAAAATTATTGTCAAATGAGAAATGTGAGAAATGTCGAATAATCTCAATAATGTGTAACCATTTGACGAACGAAGGTTTCAGAGCTAAGCAGACTAAGGAAGATGCTGAAACTATGATTACGTTTACGCGAAGCTCCTAAGCAAAGTTAACCACCTTAACATCAATGTTAACCTGGTTTCAAAGACGCGTAAACGCATGTTAATCCAGGTTTTACAATCTTCACCTTATATTTCACAAAACATAACCTAACCTAACCTGGATATTTTGTGACATAACGTAGACATAACCTACAAATGTATGTCAAAAATGTAACTTTTTTGACATTAGACAGTTTTGAGTGTTTTGATATACGCCATGGAATATAAGAAATACGCCCCCTATAGGCTCAATGCTAAACTAGTCTATGGGCCATGCCAACAATGAACAACAACAAAGAACAATGCAGTGTAGACCCAAGGCTAGCGCCGTTCACATGGTGACGATGACCCAGATATTAGTTCGCATAGTCCCGTCGGGGCGTTGGCATCTTAAATTCAGTCACGTATATGACGTTTTTAAATCACATTGTTGTTAGGATGTTAAAATGTACTTAAATACTTTCACGTCAACAAGCTCCTTGTCGACAGTGCAATTAAAGAATCAAATCTCTATAAAACGGAAATTTTCATCAGCGAAGACACCAATTTACTCGTAATAAAGAAAGTTGGAGAACAGTTTTTTCTTCATCTGTATGGATAAAAAAATGAGGCTCATTAAAAAAAAATACAGATACCAGTGTTTCGTACAATCTGTTACCAAAATCTTACCAAACCTAGCATCATTACCACCAACCAAAGAGGCAGATCACTTGCCCTCCTTACTATCAGCTACAGCTATGGTATAGAAATGAAAAATTAGCTGTAGATTGGGGAAGGAAAAAGTTAAGGGATGGGTTAATACCCGTTGCTACTTTAAGACAAAACGCAGCTCCCCAATAATTACTAAGACCTAGATCTTCTAAATGTGCTAATGGTTGTAATGTAGCTGCCCAAAGCAGGTTTGTATTGCTCAGTAATATTGTTCGAATACTTTGGAAGTGGTCGAATTAGATGAAGAAGACTACGAGGAGAATTTCCCTATCAATATAGAAAGAGATATAGACCAATCAAGAGAAGATTCTGCATATTATGAACTAGATCTGAAATATGAGACAGAAGTTGAAGATATTCCGGATGATATTGAGCGTTATAGTGAACAATCAGTAACATCAAAAAGGTGAAAAACTCTGATGAGCCTTCAACCTAAAAAAATAATTTGGTGCTTTGCCTCTAGGAGGTGTGGAACCAAGTACAAGTATGTGACATGATTTATTTACCAAATAAAAATGTATATCACCAAAAACCAATTGAATGTGTTTAAAGAGTGCCTATAGTAAGAAAATTATTAAGTGCTCATAGTACACTGGCATGCATAGAAATCGGCCCACGGTTAAACTTTTGACTGTTGATTACATATATTTTTTTTAGAAATTATTCATCAGGTCAAAAAATATGCTAGATTCCAAAAGTTATTCCGACAATATTGCAATTTTGTCAAAAAATTTTGTTTTTCGTCGATCTGCAGCGATGTTATTTTGGCTTGAGGCTTTGAGGCCGGCGTCGTTTAAGCTACCCCAAGTCTTCCAGTTAGGTTCACATGAAGTCAAAAGTTTAATTTTGGGCATATTTTTATGGACGTGAGTTTATTATCCAAGTTTCGACAGTTCAGCGCCCAATAACCTCACGTACGGGCAGTCGTACAAAAGAAATATAGTTAACTTTTTATAGAGTATTTACACTTCTTTAATTTTGATAACTACATATTTTGCTATAAAATTCCAGCTTAGCGGCTAAATCCGGGCCTATGTGAGGGTGCAAAATTAATAGATTGGACTAAGGAAAACTGATTAAAATCTATTCTAGCTTGTCCAAATTTGCTCCTGGTATCAATGCACTTGCCGACTGGCCTATTAACATTTTGTCAGTAGCTGGATAATAAAATTGCCATATGTGCAGTTTTAAAAAGTTACTCAATCAGGAAATTTTTACTGCATTTGGTGTTATATTTCGAAAAAATCTGTTTTGACGTTTAAAAAGCTATGCATGGCAGAAGCCAAAACACAAAATCTCAGTTATCTCAAAACAGCATCCATTTAATTTTTAATTGGGTTTTTCGCCACAGAAACCTGAACCAATATGATTAAAAGTCAAATTTTTCAAGTTGCCAGGAAAATTCATAAATACCTACCTAAATATCAGTTGACAATATCTTTGAGAAAGGTGGAAGAGAGAGCTCAGAAAAAAGTTTTTTTACTCAACCTTCAAAGTTTCGTTCTTTTAATGTTAGGTTGAGTTTTCCTTGCAAATTGAAAAAGTTGTCTTTTACTCAGTTTGGTTAAGGTTTCTGTGGCGAAAAACCCAATTAAAAATTAAATGGATATGTTCGTACCACAAAGAAATTTACAGCAATATCTCAAGACCATGTTTTGCAAATACAGCAATTACTTTTTACATAATCGTGAGTGTCAATAACTGTATTTAAATACGGAACAAAAAAGTTACATATTTTATTTTTTCCAGACAAACATATCAAGTGAGAGTAAAAGCTCTCTAAAATAATTGGGCTACAGAATATAAATTTTTCTCTTTAAATAAAATAATTTACAAAAAATTTTCTACCCTTAGGATGCATAGAGTGCAAAAAGAAATCTAAATTAATGTTTCTAGATTTAACGGTTTTTGTGAAAAAAATCAAAACAAAATTTTTTTGTCCCTCTTAAGGCAGGAATCATTTTGTAGGGGAGCCTTAAATTGAAAAATTTTACTTGACAGACCTACACCTGTAGAACAGTTTCTCCAAATATTTGCACATCATTAAGCAACACCCTTTATATATCGTGGAAATCACACACATTTCCAAAAAACATATTTAAAATTTCTTACTATTCCAGAAAACTGCATAAAATTACCTACTTTTTTCTACAACTTTTTTCAATCACAAATAATTGAAAAGATATAGGGTTGGTGGGACACTTATCGTGGACACCCTGTACAATCTATGTAACAATAAATCACAGAAATGTGAGCCGCAGTTAGAATTTTTAATACATTGTTGGTTACTTACTTCACGTTAAATTAGTACTGAATTTTTGCAATACTTTTCCTAACCTCGCCTTTTTATGTTGTGCACAAAACTATGATTTCTTATTTAACTGCACAATTCCAACTTATATTTTCATTTTCATGCCTGTACAACTTACAACAAAAAATTGGCAACAGGAAAATTCCAGGTAACTGGTATCCTCAAAGCTAATGTGACCAATAAAAATTATGTCAAGATACGTGTGCATGCAGTAAAAAAAAATTATTTATACACAAAAAAATATTAGGGTATATAAACACTGTCTTGTTTCAGTTGCCTTAGGAAATATTTTGAAGGGAAATATTGATGGACTATATGTATTGCATTAAAAAAATAGTAATTTGAACCAAAAACAACACTTAATAAAATTGACTGCAGAATTTACTATACCGTTTATGTCTGTTTCAGGTTTTTAAGGCGAAATTCATCAACAATCACTCATCTATCACTGAATGACTGTTATTTTGTAAATAATGAGTTGATAGATGAAGTTGCCACATGTAGCAACTTAATAGGTAAATAAATGTTAGTTCCGTTTCAACCATCTTCTGATAAAGAAATAGCTTAAACAGATGTGGTATTTTTAAATAATGAACTCAATAAATCTGTAATAAGTATCCTTAGCCTGTTCATAACATTATTTAAATTTAACAAACTCTGAGTTGTACAGTTGAAATAAGTTGAAACCGAATGATGTAAAGCCATATTCTAAGACTTGCATTAACAGTACCCAGAATCCATTCAACAAACAAGGAGTCAAGCTCAGGCCGACAGACAAAACAACCGATGGACGCGATGTTGCCAAATGTCAGAACAGAATCAAAAAAATCTCATGAAAGTGGCTTTACAGCAATCAGTTTCATCGTTTAAACCATATTACGAACTGATACATTAAAAGGGTTTCTTTTAAGTTAGTGAAAAATTCCCGCCATAGTTTGAGACCAGTATTGTATTGTTTAAGTGTCGATTCAGTAATGGATTCGATGCATATATCACATACTTCTGTGGGAATTTTTGTTAACTAAAGTGCCTCCATTATAACAAGCCGGCCACCAGGGTAAGTCGTTCCCAAATGGGATGTGGTGTCCTGTCAACGAAAAGTAATCATTTGTCAGGCTTAAAAACGATAGGTTTAGATCGCAAGAGAGTATTAAATCTAGGAAACCATGCGGCAATAAGCTGGCAATAAGGTAAATAGTACCAAAATACCTGAAGCTTTTTCCTCCCTAATCTTTTTTAGTGCTCTTAGAATGAATGAGAAAGGAGCGAACGCATATAAAAAATAATCTGACCAGTTTAGTGTAAAGGCGTCTATAGCTAAGACATCGGGGTCTCTTCCCCAACCAAGATACAAATTTTTACATTTCCTGTTATTTCTGTTTGCGAAAAGATCTATGTTGGGTTTTCAAAATGTCCGTACTATTTTTCGAAAAACGTAATTATTTAGTTCCCATTCCGTTTCGACTTCCAGATTGCACGATTCATGATCCGCTATTTTGTTATCTGCGGATTTAATACAGGTTGATTCAGTTTCGGTGCTCAACATGGGGATCTCGGAAACCGTAACAGATACGAAGTCGGTCAAATGGAGGCAAACTTCCGCCTTTGGGCGCCTAACAATATGCCATTGAGAAAGTTAAAATATTTTCATGGGTTGCTGAGATATTTAAGAAAAATCTAATTTTTGAAATTTAGATTTTATTTTTTTCTCTCGCCATTTACGATAATATTGAAAAATAAATTATACTTTTTCATTGCAACTTTTTCTGGACTACGTCATAGTATTTTTAGATTTTCGGGGCGACATTTTGTTTTTGAGATAGAGGGATCATCTTCATTTTGTAAATATGGACCTGGATTTTTTATTGCATATTTCGAAATGAATCGTTGTCCTGAGTACAACGATGTATGACACATACATTTACTAAGAAAAAAATTAATACGAGTACGGTCCTGGACTATGCATTTTTCTCTCTTTTATTCAAAGCTATTCCAATTATAACAGGTGATCATTATTTTAATACCTACTGAATTAATTATACTCCATGTTTGTCCATATAATTTTTTTTATACTTTACGTAAATAACAACAATAATTACTAATAATAGTGAGATACATTTTACCTAAAGTATAAAAAAGAATTTCAAAATATGACAAACATAGAGTTTAATTAATCCAGTAGGTATAAAAAATTTATTATTGCCTGCTATAATTATTGGAATAGCTTTCAAAAATAAAGATAAAAATGCATAGTCCAGGACCGTATTAATTTTTTTCGTAGTAAATGTGCATTTTGGCGGCCAAAACGAGAAAAAATATGTATGTGTCATACATCGTTGTACTTAGCCAAAAAATGCTGCTAGCAATTCCAAATGGTTAATGTGGCGTTTCTTCCCTGAAGGGGCCCAAAATCCATGTGAACGAATGCCCTCACAATAGATGCCCCATCCGGTCATTGACGCATCGGGAAAAATTGTCATTTTATAGTTGTCTGATCTAATAAGATTTTTTGCGACAGGTAAATTCTTTAGCCACCATTTAAAATCGTTACGCAGGTAGTTTGGTATAGTTATTATTGTATTATGGTTGCCTTTCCTCAAAGATAGAATTTTATGTCACTCAAATAATTTGGTATGTAAACTATAATTATAATAGCTTTCTTTAGGGTTGCTAATTTGCTGTGGATGTGATTCGAAAGGTAATGTTATGCCTTTTATGTATGACAGAACACGTCTGTCTGTGGTAATGTTCCGCCAGAGGTTATAGTATGCCTTTATCCTGCTTATCCACCTGGTTTATACTTCGGTTAGTAGAACACAAAGGTCCTTCGTTGTTGTTGTCCACTTTGATGACCCCCGTGTATGTATCGAAGTTAGTTTAAAAATAATGGTTGGTGTGTTTTTCTTGATGGTATTTTGGCCTTTTCTTGTTTCAGTAGTGCACTGGATTTTTCCAGTTCTTTTGAGGTTTTTACTCTTTCTTCCAAATTTTTGCCAAACAACCAGCCATCTACACATGCACTGTTTAAGGTGTCTTTAAGAGACTTATTGAGATTTATGACCAATAAGTTTCTCCTGTTGTTGGATTCAGTAAAGTGACTATCTGCCAGTAGCCGACCTGCATCACTTAATATTTCAATAGGTTCCCTGTTCTCCCCTCCTCCTTTTTTCAAAAGTGTAGAGATGGTAGTTCCTACCGCTGTTAGGATGGTTCCGATTTGCTTTTTATGACCGACTAATCTGTCATCTCTTCTTAATGTCTGTTGGGGTACAGCAATCTTTACCTCCGAATTTACTTTAGGATTTATCAAGCTACAGTTCCTGGGGGTGGGTACTTATCTATAATTTCTTTGCAAGTACCCTCGGAAAGTCCATTTTAAGTATATCTTCCCAATGTGAAGCAAGATCTTTGTGAAAAGAGGCGGCGGTGTTCTCAAGTGTAAAGTAGTCATTGCCTCAAAAGAGTAACACTATCCAGTTCTGGAGATGGTGGTGGGGGACAGTCCAGGTAAATTGCCTCTCCTTCATCAACTATACTATGTTCGACACTAGGCATTATGCCTGTAAATGCAACAGCAAGGTCGTAGTATGGAGGGTAATGATGATTTACGAGACATTTTGTTTCAGTAAGAAACAACTATTAGTTTCCAAATAGTGTGAAGAAAAAAGGTGCTGCAATTTCATAGAATACTATGATACTAGCGAGGAGGCACTGCTATTTTGATAATGGTGCTGTCTTGTTTACTGCTAATTTAGATCGTTATTTCGCAAATAACATTAAGAAAGAGAGGTACCGCTGTTTCGCTAACTGCGTTCTGTACTGTTTCGCTAACAGTATATAGTAATGTCATTTCGATAATAGCGCATAGATGAGAGAGGTCCAATAACAAAATCTAATTCCATGGTTTTGCTAGTATACAGTGTGTCCACGGATTGATGTCGGAATAGGTGTAAATGACAAAAAAATTTCGAGTTCAAATTTGACCATTTGGGGTTCAGCCCTGCTTGGATAGAAACTAATTTGTGCCATATTAGTAGTTTCGAAAAATCAAGTAGGCCTTGACAGGAACGATTTATTTATTTTCTGTGTAGGTTAAGTGCCTTTTCTGAACAAGATATCGAAAAATGTTATTAGAAAAAGTTGCTTAGAATTCAAAATTATGTCCCTGTGCAGATTTTCAAAATAATTGGCCTACTTTGATTTTAATCCATTTCATTTAGGTAGTTGAACTTTTATATTGCCGAACACACATTTTCAGTCAAGTTGGCATGTTTTTATTATTTTTTTTAAACTGTTCAGTGCAGTTTGGTAGTTATATCCTGTGGGTTTTAGCGTATTAATAAAAAACTGCCAGTAGGACTGAAATTTACAAGATACCAAAATTGCATTTAATTCCTCCGAAAAAAAAAACGACCTGTCACCGTCTTGTCAACTAAAACATCTACCTACATTTTCAAAAAAAGCAAAGAAAGTTTTCACCTCGATAAAACAATATTTAACACTTCAGCAGAAAATTTATGTTATTCAGTGTTATGGAATTGGTAACCGTTCGTTCCCTGAAGTTATTCGAAGATTTAACGAAAAATATCCTGAAATCCCCTTAGTTGACAGAACAGCGTCAAGGATAGTTCATAAGTTTCTCGCGACTGGAAGTGTGCTTAACCAGAAAAAAACGAAAAAACGTTATGATGAGGATGATGCGGCTACCTTGCTTGTTTACAATTCGGTAGAAGAGGACGCAAAGAAACATTTAAGATCCAGAGCTGACCATTTGGGTATAAGTAAGTCGCAGATTCAAAAAATTTGCAAAATTAATAAAATTCGCGCATATAAACCAACGTTTGTTCACACTTTGGAAGACGGTGATGAAGCCAAACGATTTGAATTTTGTCTCAAACTAGGTGAAAGAATTATGCATGACCAAAGTTTTTACAGAAATATTATCTTCTCGGACGAGTCAACGTTTACGACCAACGGTGTCCCGTCATCACAAAATTGTAGATTTTGGAGTCAAACAAACCCGAATTTTAGAATCGCAAACAAAAGTCAGTACTTTAAAAAAGTGAATGTCTGGTGTGCTCTTTCATATCATTACGGTGTGATTGGCCCATATTTTATTGAGGGTAGGCTCAATCAACATAAGTATTTAGATATCTTAAATTGGTTTATCACACAAATTCCGCAAGGACAGCAACATTTATATTTCCAACAAGACGGATGCCCATCGCACTCTACAATACTTATTTCTAATTGGCTAAACAGGAATTTTGAAAACCGCTGGATTGGGCGCTCTACCCGTGAGCTAGAATTCAATGAGGATGGGCCCATCCTATGGCCACCTAGGTCGCCAGACGGTAATGGACTTTTACTTCTGGGGTCGCATCAAACAGAGGGTTTATGAGCAACCACTGCAAAACAATGAAGAAGTGCTTAAGAATAAGATTAGAGTGACCATAAATACGATACCTTTAGAAGAAGTTCAGCGCAGCTTCGGCGAATTCCGAAGAAGACTTGAGTTGTGCGCTGACAAAGGCGGTGATTTGATAGAATAACATAGTGTTTATTTTATATTGATTTTTTTTTTTCATTAGGGGTTAGATAGTGTTTGCTTTGTTTATTGTTTTAATGTCAAATCTTAGCAAATTCTAGCAATGGAGTTTAAAAAAATAATAAAAACATGCCAACTTGACTGAAAATGTGTGTTCAGCAATATAAAAGTTCAACTATCTAAAGGAAATGGATTAAAATCAAAGTAGGCCAATTATTTTGAAAATCTGCACAGGGACATAATTTTGAATTCTAAGCAACTTTTTCTAATAACATTTTTCGATATCTTGTTCAGAAAAGGCACTTAACCTACACAGAAAATAAATAAATCGTTCCTGTCAAGGCCTACTTGATTTTTCGAAACTACTAATATGGCACAAATTAGTTTCTATCCAAGCAGGGCTGAACCCCAAATGGTCAAATTTGAACTCGAAATTTTTTTGTCATTTACACCTATTCCGACATCAATCCGTGGACACACTGTATATGGAATGCTTCTCTGATAATAGAAGTCACTATCCTGAACTAGTAGTAGATTGTGTCAATAGAAAAAGAAAAACAGGAAATTCCTTAAAGAATTTTATGGTGTCAATTTTTATGATAAGTAGATGTAACTATCATTTCGCAAACCCAGAAGTTTTTACCTTTAATGTACCTGTATATTCTCCTGAATTATGGCTAGATGTTCCAGGGCGAGATGGAAGATATTCTTTTTCCATGTTTCCAATGCGCTGTTGGAGATCCTGAATAACTTTTTTCAAATGATCGCGCGTTTTTGATCTCGATCTACTATGGGTGCGCCGTCTTTTCCTTTCACACGAAATCGATCGGCCCCAATTTTTATGCCTTTTGGCGTGTTTAGCCATTGTCGAAATTCCGGAGGGTGCGGCGAAGTGATGATCGCGAGCCCGCACATAAACGAAAACTGAACCGGTAGTCTATCTAAGAGCGGCATGGGCCGGGGATGCATTTGTTTATGTTTTAAAATATGTGATGAGTCTGCATGTAGGCGGAGCACTATGTCTCTCTATTTATGAGACAAAGCCGAAATATAATTGAGTACTTAGTAATTCTGTAATAGCTTTTTCCTTGTGCTCTGGCTTTATGGAATGCAGACGTAGAGTTGAACCTCAGTTGAACTACAAAAAGTCATAGGTTTTTAACTAAAAATAATAACTATAATAAATGAGCATACTATTGATACAGCTATTGTCAGAGTTGTGTTATAAATCATACCTGTCCACAAGTCCTCTTTGACAGTCTTTCAAAATAATTAGTAAAAATTATGAAAAAATCAAAGTATGCCATTTAGTCCAAAAATTGAGTTCCTGGTGTGTGTTTTAATTATAAACAACTTATTATTAACAGATATAAGAAGGATGGTTATTCGTTAAAGACATTCGTAGATTCGTAGATATTAATTAAAACACTAACTCATGTAAGCTTTTGCCTATTATAAATTCTTCATCAGGCTACAACAAAAATGAAAATAACAATTTGACCACTTAAAACTAAATTTGAGTCAGACTTGCCAAAGTTAGAAAAAATATTAATTATATACGGGGTGAGTCAGAATGTGTAGTAGATACTTTAAAGGGGTGTTCGGCAGGTGGTTTTAAGGGGGGCCTTTCATATAAAATTTTTCGATTTGGGCTTTCCTTGCCAAGTTATTCGGGACTACAGGGTGACCCAAAAGTATTTTTTATTTATATCTCAATAACGTGTTACGGTTCAAAAAGTTTCAAGCGGATAAAGGGAAAGAAAAAAAAAAGAAATTACCTTTTTTTTTTCAATAGAACACTTACATTTCTTCTTCAAATGCCTTTATTTATTTTGCTATAACTTTGTTGCATTTAATTTGGTAATGCTTTAAATTCATGTTGGCTTTCCTATTGTCCGCTAATGTTTTCATAAAATTGGTTTCGCCTCCTAAAGTAGAGTAAAATAATTTTCTTTTATGACTAATTAAATTAATTGTTAACTTACCTGGAAATCCTTGCATTATACTTCTATCCGTTTCGCACTGCTTAGCGCGACCACTGTGTAGGCGCATGTTTACCTTTTTCTGCGGGCTCGGGGACAATTTGCGATCGGCTTTACGAATTTCGCTTTCTTTATTGAAATAAATTTACTGGCTGACCATTGTTTTGCAGCTATCATAGATAGATATAGGTAGTAGTTTCGCCTCACACGCCCTACCTAAAACAAATAAAATAACCGACTGATTAGTTTGATGGGTAGACAACAAACACATAAAATATTTAATAATTACAAGTGTTGCACTCACCTTAGCGTCCTTCTATGATATTATTTCGTGGCCCCGCATCATTGTTGCTGTTATTGTTGCAACTATCTGTTATATTTCTTCCAATTTCCACATATTTCGGAGAACCGACTTGCCAAACACGTCAATTGTCGCAAACGTCAAGTTCCCGATTTGATCGAGCAGTGTGTCATTAATTCGGTTTCTGCTAAAAGTCCCTAAGTCATGGATTTTGGCGCCTTCACGGAGAGGCTCGCCTTGGGGGGAAGTGCTTCTTGTTTTTTTTTTGGTGATGGTCGGTTGAGGTGAGAGTGGTCGAAGAGGACACGTTTTCTACACCGGGCAGTTTGCCAATTTTTCTAGAATTCATTCAGCAATACCGCAAGATTACTAGTCGCCAAATAGTTTAGTTTTGGGCTAGTCACGTATTTTACGTAATTTTCTTGAGGAATATTGTGACCCACCTTATTTTCATATGGATTCGTCTTGACCATCACCACACCCTTCTTCACACCACGAGGCCACCTCCAACTTGGTAAGTCAGTTCGGAGTACAGTAATATTCCCTTATTTGTGCCCTAAACGCTAATGTGAGTAATGTAACATTTTAGGCCTTTTTCTCCATAACAAATAAAAATAAAACTCTCGTAGTCAAACTCCACAATCAGTTTTTAATTGAAAAACTGTACATGTTTCGAACCACCTAGGGGTTCATCTTTAATCAAAATCTTCAGGTATTTTTGGACTAGGGAAGCTTGACCACCTAGGGTGGTTCGAAACATGTACAGTTTTTCAATTAAAAACTGATTGTGGAGTTTGACTACGAGAGTTTTATTTTTATTTGTTAATTCTTCACTCCACTGCATGATAATGGACTATTTTTTCAAGTTATATAATGCTAGTCAAGCTTCCCTAGTCCAAGAATACCTGAAGATTTTGATTAAAGATGAACCCCTAGGTGGTTCGAAACATGTACAGTTTTTCAATTAAAAACTGATTGTGGAGTTTGACTACGAGAGTTTTATTTTTATTTGTTAATTCTTCACTCCACTGCAAGATAATGGACTATTTTTTCAAGTTATATTTTCTCCATACCCCGGACCTCTTTCCCGGACGACAGAGTTAGATTGTCTCCCCATTGCACAATCAGTCTTCAACAAACCTACATACCATACTCAGGGCGAAGTCGACCGTTCTGGGCAGCTACCCGCCACTTTATGTAATCACAAGAAAAACCCGCAACCAGACTGGGTGGATAATCGACTTACCGGCAAGTCCTCTCCAGTTTATTACTATTATTATTTTAACTTAACATAGTGGCCAAGCGCGAGATAACTGCACAAAATAGTCAATTTATCAATTATTCTGCACCCTTAATTAGCCATTATAAAAGTTATCTGCTATATTTTGCCAAGTTACGTACCTTTTTATCATAGTTATGCGTGTGCACCAGGTATAATATTATACACGGGGATTCCTTTGTTCTGTTTTTTTTTTCTTTAAGCCTGCCTGTTAATAATTATTATGCAATTGTTTGTAGCTTACCTAATTAATTATCTGTGATATTTGGTTGCTTTATCGAGATATCTATTTTATGGTGTGCTGTATTTTATTATTAGTAGCTTGGCCGATGTTCTCTAGGTTTACAAACTGCGAATATACCCTATAGTTGATAATTTACATATTTTGTTGTTATTGGCAAACAATATTTATTTCCCGTTTTATAACCCCAGTCATCTGGGTTATACCTCTTTGTACTGTGTTGGGCACTACCAAAAGAAAAACGGGTGGCGCACTCAATTTCAAAGTATACCTTTCTCGATAAGGTATTTTACCTATAGGAGCTAGTCGGTGCATAACAAAGAGGTACCTAATTACTTTGTCAATCCTACAAGATACCGATAAATTTGATCATTCTTTTTTTTTCTCGAACCCAGAAATTAGGTAACAAAATTTGGCGCCCAACGTGCGTTACATAACAATAATAATTGTTAAATTTTCCTTTCGGATTGTTTTGGGTATATTGGTGGTTTGTATCTCGCAGTTTAATAATATGAGTAGTTCTTTTTTTTTTTCTATATCAATTTCAGTCTGAATTTTTGAATTTTTTTTTCAACAAAATTCATTTCGCCCAGTTATTTACGTAGGTACTTTAGTGAATTTTTTTTTAAATTGTATTGTGTTAGGTCGGCGTAAGGCAGCGGGAGAAATATATATTTTGGTAGTAGGGTGTGTATAATAAAGGAATTTATACCTGTGAACAGTAGTATAGGTATATTTTTTTAAAGTGGATTGTTTGTTACACCACGTTAAACTGTCGTATTTACTTGTTTGAATTTAGTGTAATGGTTTTCAAATTTTTAAAACCTATTTTGGTCAAATATTGTATTTGATATTGGTGTCCTTTTTAACTTGTACAAGTTTCCGGGATTGTTTTTATTTCATATAGGTAGGTAAGATAATAATGCTATTATAGTCCGCACTCCAGCGGCATTTTTTTTCTTTAAGCGTGTTTTTTTTTTGGGTACGCGCTAATTGAGTCTGCAGAAGGTGGTATATGGTCTAAAAAAAAACTCACTGCAAAAACGGCAGGTGGATATACGTATATTGCAGTAATTACCTTATAAAGAATTTGTTTCTTTCACAGGGGGAGCAAATAAAATTTGTATTCTTTTTAAAGTTGCCTCAAATAGAACAGGATAAATTTGATTTTTTTTACGCTTACTTTAGGTGTGTAGGGGTGCGTTTTTTTTCGCTTTTCGCCTTTTCTTTTTAGGAGGGGGCGGGGTTTATATAAAGATCCTAACTCAGATACGATTATTTTTTTCTGCCATTAATTTTTTTTTTGTCATTTAATATGGAAGTTAACAGACTTTTATCAGAGGAATTATCCTATGAATTATATATACGAGGGTTACCGACTACAGGGAAAACTGTAAATGATAAACGGATTTTGCTGAGGGATGCGCTTAGATTTGAACGATTGGGACAGGCACAGCCACAGACTTTATCATCAATTGATCCGATTCGGGAGCTTTGTTTGTGTAGAGCTAAGCTGATTGCTTTGGAGAATGATATTTCGCGTTTTGATAATGCAAACGGCGATAACGAATTTCGAAGAATCAGAACACGCCTGCTTCATATTAGTTCGCGATTACTGCGCGTAAATGGGCAGGAACCAGTTGATCTATCTCTGCGACAGGATTTATCGGTAAAATGTGAACACCTTATGAGTGAGTTGGAGGTGATATATGAGGAGACTCGAGCGCAGAGGAATGATCCGGTTTCTTGTGATCGCGCTGTAGGGCTTGATGATGGAACATCAGCCAGTCTGCCAGAGTCACTCGTAGGACCAATCGCGGATTTGATTTCTTTCGACGATGAGGATCATCAGGCGCCTATAACTTCTTCTCGCATAGAGACCGGTTCGGACCAGCGTTTTGCGGGAGCGAGACCCTCTAACCAGAGAGAACACACGCGTGTTCATTTTTCCGAACCCGAGGTGAGTGCGGCTTCCAGACAGCCGGAAAGCTCTCGGTCACGTATTTCGCGGGTTCAGTCTGGTTCGGTCCTCGACGAAGCGGACAGAAGAAGGCTTGTTATTCCATCTAGCCAGAGTTTGGGAACGTTTAAGACTAATCCGGTTACCGCGAGTGGTCAGCCTATTCCTGTAGATCCTCAGCGGTTGGTTTTCGCATCGTATAGTAGCGGGGGTGTTGTCAATCGTGAGCCACATGCGAACACTTTCATGCCTCTACCTTCGACGGCACATACCCACGTAACTTTTTCGAGTCCAAGATCGCATCGCGTTCTGCGGGTCGATGACGTTGCGCAAGATTTTTACGAGGATGACGATTATTATTCTCGACTACCTAACGTGGATTCTACCATACCTCGAGCGCAACAGCTGTCTCACTCGGATCCTTTTGTCAATTTCGGCGATCGCTTGGATAACTTCCAGTTTTCTCCTCTGCGGGGTCTGTCTCGTCCGTCTAATTCTTACCCGGGGTCAGAGCACTCGCCTAAGTCGTTGGATGTGGGGCGATGGAACTTGACGTTCGATGGACAGGGAAGCGTAAACGATTTCCTTGAGCGGTTGGAAGAGTTGCGACTGTCGCGAGGTGTATCTAAGCAGCAGTTACTGAGGTCAGCTCCAGAGTTGTTTACTTGAGATGCACTTCTGTGGTATCGTACTAATATTTTTAGTAGTTGGGATGAACTGGTTGCCCAGTTGCGTGACGCGTTTCAACCGTTTGACTACGAGTTCGGACTCTGGGATGAGATTCGGCGTAGGACACAAGGTGCTCAGGAGCGCGTAATGGGCTTCGTTACTGCTATGGAAAACCTTTTTAGGAAACTCCCTGACTTTCCATCGGAGTCTACTAGGTTGCAACTGATCCGCCGAAATCTTCTGCCTTATATTCAGAGTAGGCTAGCTATGCACAATATACCCTCCATTTCTGAGTTGATTAAACTGGGTAGAGCTGTTGAGGAAACCGAGGCGCGTGTTCAGCGATTCAATCCTCCTCCTACAAATTATAGGCAGCTGTTGGAACCTTCGTTAGCGTATCACCGACCTTCTTCTACACCATATGTCAGCGTTATACATGGTTCGAATGACCCCCCTCTCTCTCTCTTGGACCAACCTAATATTGATGTTGTCACTACCGAGCCAGTGTTCTGTTGGAACTGCAAGGAACCTGGACACCGTTTTCGAAAATGTTCAAAGCCTAGGCGTCGATTTTGCTATTTGTGCGGTAAAGATAATGTGACATCGAAGGAATGTCCATCTTGCTCAAAAAACGGGAATGCGGGAAGGCGAAATTAGGTGGCCAGACGCCTTACCCGATATCAAGAGCAGATGCTTTGGCCGAAGTAATTCGTCATCAGGCACAAGTCGATTATGTGTTGGCCCATTCTGAAAATGATTTGAGGCCTTATCTTGAGGTTAAGGTTTTTGGAAAGAATATGTTAGGTCTTTTAGATAGTGGATGCACCCAGACTTGCATAGGATCAAGGGGCTGGGATATCTTAAAGGGTTTCTTTGGAAATGATTCTTTGGAAACGTCACTCTGTTATACCGCTAGTGGACAAGCGTGTCATGCTGGTGTAGTGGAGATACCTTTTCAACTTGAAGGTCGCGTTGTTGTTTTGGAAACGTTAGTAGTTCCTGAGTTCCCGCATGTTTTAATCTTGGGAATTGATTTCTGGTTAAGGATGCGGCTGGTGCCGGATTTGTTTTCTAACGAGTGGAAATTCCGAAGCCTGAGAGATGACTACTTTCCCGAGGTTTGCGCTATACATTCAGTTGATACTCTTCAGCCCGTGCAGCGAGACACGCTTAAGAGTTTAATTGAAGATACTTTTTCTGCTCTGGGTGACGAGTTGGGGTGTGCCACGGACGTAGAACTTGTCATTAAAACTACCTCAGACCCTATAAAACAAAGATATTATCCTTTATCCCCGGCTCTTCAAAAGGCTGTGAACTCGGAGTTGGAGGTCATGCTGTCTCAGGGTATTGTTGAGCCCTCAGAATCTCCTTGGTCCTCTCCCATCGTTATGATTCCAAAGAAATCGGGAGGTTGGCGCTTTTGCGTGGACTATCGCGCTTTGAATAAAGTTACTGTCCCCGATGCATATCCAATCCCATATGTCAGCGCGACATTGGATAAATTACGAGATGCGAGATATCTAAGTACCCTCGACATAAAGTCAGCGTATTGGCAGATTCCGATTTCCAGGGAATCTCGCCCATTAACGGCTTTTACGGTGCCTTCCAGGGGGCTTTTTCATTTTAAGCGTATGCCGTTCGGGTTGACCAATGCCCCGGCCGTTTGGCAACGCTTGATAGATAGGGTCGTTGGTGTTGACTTGGAACCGCACGTATTCGTGTATTTGGATGATGTCGTTATATGTACACCTACGTTTGAAAAACATATTGAGGTACTGCGTGCTGTTTTGGATAGGATAGCGAAGGCTGGTCTCACCCTTAACCGTGAGAAATGCAACTTTTGTAAGTCGGAATTGAAATATCTGGGATATGTGGTTAACTCTGGGGGTCTTCTGGTCGATCCTGAGAAAGTGGAGGCAATTTTAAAGATTCCTACACCTACCTCTGTTTCGGAAATTCGTAGAATAGTGGGTCTCGCATCCTGGTATAGACGTTTTGTTCCGGATTTTTCCAGTATAATATCTCCGCTGACATCTCTGACGCGGAAGGGTGTTAAATTCATTTGGGACGAAAAATGCGAGGCTGCTTTTCGGAAAGTTAAGGATTGTCTGGTACAGGCTCCTGTTCTCTCTTGTCCGGACTTTAATTCTCCGTTCACCATTCAATGCGACGCATCAGATTTCGGACTTGGGGCGGTGTTATCACAACAGATCGATGGAGAAGAACATGTTATCTCTTATTTGAGTAGATCTTTAACGAAAAGCGAGAGAAAATTCACAACAACCGAGAAAGAATGCTTAGCCGTTTTGTTTGCTATTGAAAAGTTACGACCGTATATTGAAGGCTCTAAATTCACAGTTATCACTGACCATTATAGTTTGAAGTGGTTAAATTCGATAAAGGATCCCGTGGGACGCATTGCGCGCTGGGCTCTCAGGTTACAACAATATAATTTTGACATCGTTCATAGAAAGGGGCGCGACTACGTTGTGCCTGATACACTTTCTCGTAGTGTACCCGTGGTGGATCTCGTTGATATCGAAGAAGTAACAGAACCTGTTTCCGATAAGTGGTATCTTCAAATGATTAAGAAGGTTAAGAACAATCCATCTAAATATCCATTGAAGAAGAACGTCTATATAAACGTGTTAAACATCCTTATCCGGGGCTTGCCTATCCAGAGGACCTATGGGTTGTCGTACTTCCTCGTGAAAGGCGTGCCTCCTGTATAAAGTTTTACCACGATCCGCCTATGTGTGGTCACTTAGGAGTGTACAAGACCTTCAATCGCCTGTCCGCCAAATATTACTGGCCAAATATGCGGTCAGATGTGGCGAGGTATGTTAGGCGCTGCCAGGTCTGTTTGCGCAATAAGCCCTCTCAGCAGCCGCGTGCCGGACAATCGAGAAGTCTCCAGCCTACTACCACCCGTCCGTGGCAGCTGATTAGCGTCGATCTTGTAGGCCCACTACCTCGGTCTTCGCAAGGCTATCGCTTTATCTTGTCGGTTGTCGACTGTTTTTCAAAGTACGCATTATTCTTCCCATTGCGTACGGCGACCGCGCCAAGTATAGTTCGCTGGTTGGAGGATCATGTGATTTTAGTATACGGTGCGCCGGGAAGGATAATTGTGGATAATGGACCTCAATTTCGAAGCAAGCTTTTTCAAGATACTATGTCTGACTATAATATCCAAATTCGTTTTACTGCTAACTATCACCCTCAAGCAAACCCCGTCGAGCGCGTACACCGAGTTTTGAAAACAATACTCTCGAGTTATGTTGCTGAGGACCATAGAAAATGGGATCGTTATCTGGCGAAAGTAGGTTGCGCGATCCGATCCTCTAGGCATGAAGTCACTGCATTAACACCAAATTTCATCAATTTCGGTCGCGAGGTATCATTCTCCGAGCCAGCTAAAGCCATACCCGAAAATCTCATTGACCTCACTGAACCTTTAGATTTTCAAGCACGTACTCAGGTTCTACATAAGGTTTTCGAGGATGTTCAAAAGCGGTTACAGAAGGCTCATAAGATTGGTAGCAAAACTTACAATCTACGTAAGCGTCCGGATCGATTCCAAGTACATCAGCAGGTGTGGAAGCGCGATTACCATCTATCAGACGCATCCAAAAATTTCACGTCCAAGCTTGCCAATAAGTTCTCTGGTCCATACCGAATTACTAAAGTAGTGTCCCCTTGGACATACGAGCTCGTCGACCTTGCTGGTAAAAATGTAGGGACTTGGAATATTAAGGATTTGAAATCGCATCCTCCAGATGACCCTGTCGCTCCATAGTTTAGATTTCATTTTCATTCGCGAACGTTCTGATGGACATATGTTTGTTTTAGTTATTGTGGATAAGTACATATAATGTGTAGCAACATAAAAGTTTCATTGAAACTTTTTTTTTGGGAAAGGGGGGTGTTGTTACGGTTCAAAAAGTTTCAAGCGGATAAAGGGAAAGAAAAAAAAGAAATTACCTTTTTTTTTTCAATAGAACACTTACATTTCTTCTTCAAATGCCTTTATTTATTTTGCTATAACTTTGTTGCATTTAATTTGGTAATGCTTTAAATTCATGTTGGCTTTCCTATTGTCCGCTAATGTTTTCATAAAATTGGTTTCGCCTCCTAAAGTAGAGTAAAATAATTTTCTTTTATGACTAATTAAATTAATTGTTAACTTACCTGGAAATCCTTGCATTATACTTCTATCCGTTTCGCACTGCTTAGCGCAACCACTGTGTAGGCGCATGTTTACCTTTTTCTGCGGGCTCGGGGACAATTTGCGATCGGCTTTACGAATTTTGCTTTCTTTATTGAAATAAATTTACTGGCTGACCATTGTTTTGCAGCTATCATAGATAGATATAGGTAGTAGTTTCGCCTCACGCGCCCTACCTAAAACAAATAAAATAACTGACTGATTAGTTTGATGGGTAGACAACAAACACATAAAATATTTAATAATTACAAGTGTTGCACTCACCTTAGCGTCCTTCTATGATATTATTTCGTGGCCCCGCATCATTGTTGCTGTTATTGTTGCAACTATCTGTTATATTTCTTCCAATTTCCACATATTTCGGAGAACCGACTTGCCAAACACGTCAATTGTCGCAAACGTCAAGTTCCCGATTTGATCGAGCAGTGTGTCATTAATTCGGTTTCTGCTAAAAGTCCCTAAGTCATGGATTTTGGCGCCTTCACGGAGAGGCTCGCCTTGGGGGGAAGTGCTTCTTGTTTTTTTTTTTGGTGATGGTCGGTTGAGGTGAGAGTGGTCGAAGAGGACACGTTTTCTACACCGGGCAGTTTGTCAATTTTTCTAGAATTCATTCAGCAATACCGCAAGATTACTAGTCGCCAAATAGTTTAGTTTTGGGCTAGTCACGTATTTTACGTAATTTTCTTGAGGAATATTGTGACCCACCTTATTTTCATATGGATTCGTCTTGACCATCACCACACCCTTCTCCACACCACGAGGCCACCTCCAACTTGGTAAGTCAGTTCAGAGTACAGTAATATTCCCTTATTTGTGCCCTAAACGCTAATGTGAGTAATGTAACATTTTAGGCCTTTTTCTCCATACCCCGGACGTCTTTCCCGGACGACAGAGTTAGATTGTCTCCCCATTGCACAATCAGTCTTCAACAAACCTACATACCATACTCAGGGCGAAGTCGACCGTTCTGGGCAGCTACCCGCCACTTTATGTAATCACAAGAAAAACCCGCAACCAGACTGGGTGGATAATCGACTTACCGGCAAGTCCTCTCCAGTTTATTACTATTATTATTTTAACTTAACATAGTGGCCAAGCGCGAGATAACTGCACAAAATAGTCAATTTATCAATTATTCTGCACCCTTAATTAGCCATTATAAAAGTTATATGCTATATTTTGCCAAGTTACGTACCTTTTTATCATAGTTATGCGTGTGCACCAGGTATAATATTATACACGGGGATTCCTTTGTTCTGTTTTTTTTTCTTTAAGCCTGCCTGTTAATAATTATTATGCAATTGTTTGTAGCTTACCTAATTAATTATCTGTGATATTTGGTTGCTTTATCGAGATATCTATTTTATGGTGTGCTGTATTTTATTATTAGTAGCTTGGCCGATGTTCTCTAGGTTTACAAACTGCGAATATACCCTATAGTTGATAATTTACATATTTTGTTGTTATTGGCAAACAATATTTATTTCCAGTTTTATAACCCCAGTCATCTGGGTTATACCTCTTTGTACTGTGTTGGGCACTACCAAAAGAAAAACGGGTGGCGCACTCAATTTCAAAGTATACCTTTCTCGATAAGGTATTTTACCTATAGGAGCTAGTCGGTGCATAACAAAGAGGTACCTAATTACTTTGTCAATCCTACAAGATACCGATAAATTTGATCATTCTTTTTTTTTTCTCGAACCCAGAAATTAGGTAACAAACGGCGCTACCATAGAAGAATCTACTACGCCAAGAAAACCATTCCAATGTTAAATTTTAGAACCCCCAAATGGATACCCGCTCTGGAAGCCAGTATCCATTCGGTAAAGTTCGGCGTAGTTCAACGCGCAACGTTGCCACATCACTCGGCTTAGCGCATTCGCATATCTGATTCCGAACGGATCGGATCTACTGGAGCGGCCGGCCAGCAGGCGGCAGGCTCGCTCGCCGCACTGCGCCGTCGACTGCCAGTCGATGTGGCAACCGCGCTCGTATTTATCGCCTGCTCGGGCTTAGAAAATGCGAATATTGCACTGATTGAAACCCGCAGCGCGATTCAAGTGCTCCTATAAGGATTGGCCTTCTTGGCGTAGTAAATTCTTCTATGGCGCTACTTAAAAATTTGAAATTTGGTAATTACAATTACACATTGGTCAAAACAGCATTGATTTTCTTGAAATAGGGTGTTCAAATTTTGTTAAATTCAATCCTTTCCATTTTGAAAGCCAATAAGTTTTGGTTTATTGTTCATAGGAATTTTTTTCTCAGTTTAATTGGTACAGTCGATGTGTAATGTTTGAAAGCGGTAGGTAAAAATTTTATGTTTCGAATGTTGAAGTTAACAGGTGTTTTGGGGCACGCTTTGCCAATTTCAACGCAAACGGTTGATTTTATCATTATGAAAGAAGAGTACACTTTTGTTGCAAAATGAAAAGATACACTGAAATGATGGTCCTGCAAGACGAAAAACATGGTCTCAAAAAAGTTTGAGCAAAAAAATACTAGGGGTTGTTAGTTTTTATCCTTTTTTAGGGCACTGTGTAAATGAATAAACTACCCTTAGGTGTCTTCCAGTAAGAAGATGACACATACCAAATTTCAAATTTTTAAGTAGCGCCGTTATTCAGATATAAATTAAAAAAAAACTTTTGGGTCACCCTGTAGACCCGAATAACTTGGCAAGGAAAACCCAAATCGAAAAATGTTATATGAAAGACCCCCCTTAAAACCACCTGCCGAATACTCTTTTAAAGTATTTACTATAAATTCTGACTTACCCTGTATATACCTTGAGATATTCATTAGACAATTATTATGAAAAATAATACCTAATATTGAGATAATTCTGAGGATAATTCACTCATCTTTTAGAAATTCGGTAATTATTTCCAATGGCATAATCCACCCCCGATTTTCTTGAAATTTTGGCTACCTCCCCTATTTTCGAGGTTCCTGAACATGAATCTGGCCTTGGTTTTTCCCAATCGGACATAGTTATCTAGAAAATGAATTTTCAAATTTCCTTTTGACATCTCGGATTTCACGATGATATTTGTAGTTGTAATTGGGATGAATTTTCACTGTACACAGCTCAAACCAATCTACACACTATTTTGCAACTTTTTACAACATCGAAACTTTGCGAAAACCCACGGAAAAACCGAAATTTTTTAAGATTTTTGTAACAGTTATCGGATTTTTAGCCTCGATTATAACATCGCAGGTGGCTTTAACTTTGGAGTGGGGAGTAGGCAACTAATTTTTTGGAAATAAGTAGGCCCCAATGCCATCTACGTTTGGTAAAAATTTCGTTCTGGTCGGTTAAAAATTAAAGAAGTTATAAGGTTTGTTTCATTCTTAAGTGAGACACTCGAATGTTGTCCCTTTGAACTTAAAAATCTAATTCAATTAAACCATCCATATCATCTTCCAGCCCTTCTTCGCCTTGCAACTGTTTATAAAAATGTAAGCAATCTTGGGGAGCAGGAATCCTGTAGCTTTGGAATTGAAATTCTCTTACCATTTGGCCACCTTACCATTTAGCCACCTCTAAAAAATAGTCACTTTCAATAACCACTCACAACGGATAATGGAAACTGCAAAAAGGAACCAAACCACTTGGATCCGTTTAGCAGAAATTTAATACCACTTATTATTCTGCTGCAGTTGGTTCTTTGTCACACAGATGGCGGCACAATCAGAAAATGGGTTGGTTCTATTTTGCAGAATTCTTTTGGCATATAACCAGATTTGAATGCGAGTTTATCCCATTATCCCCTCAAAACAGTTGAATTGTCAACAGGACCATCGAATTGATAAGTACAATGGAAGTCGCACAGGTACCACTTTCATTTTTGTTTGGGGCAGCCAACTCTAGAGAGAGATAGGTTTCAAATGGCAATAAGTAAGACAAGGATGCCTAATGAACGTGTCAGCTGATTCAGGCAAAGCAGGTATATATGGATGTTACATATTACTGGGCGAATTTAATGGGCATGTTCCGTAATTCTCTTTATTGTATGATCTGTATTCCGAAATTCGGGGCTTGTTTGTAGGAATGAGAATTTTTCTATATAACCATAATTATGTAAATATTGCACAGAAAAAAGTAGTGAATTGATTTAAAAAAATTTCCTACATGGCAATTTTATGTACCTGGAAGTAAATTGAGACAAATAAAATACAAATTACAAAATAAAAGTTTATTTTAAAATAAAGGCGACAAAATATCTAGGATAAGGTATACATTTTCGATTTTAATTACTTATCTTAATTGATTTATTAATTTTAAAATTCAATTTAATGGGAAAAGCATGTAAGACAGGTAGCTTTTACATATTTTTATAAAAATTTTAATTACCTTATTAAAGGGACCAGAACCTCAAGATTAATTCCATCTTTGACTACGAAGAGCTAGGTTCATTAGCACAATATTTTGCCAGTTTTTCCCTTGATAGATTTTCTATCATGGCTTGGAAAATAAAAAACTGTAGTAATTACATACTTTTTAAGTTTGCGCTGCCCAAATTTCTCTATGAAATTGTTCTCAATAAATTGTTGACTACAAATGCAAGTAAATACTTGTAGACAGTACAGAATTTTTCCTTTTTATTGCTGCAATCCACTTGTCTCTAATATCACCTTATCTCTTGGAAAACTGCAAAGTTATTAGCAAAGATTTTTAAGACTTACGAATTAAAAGAAACCCCACTATTCTTATTCTTTCCGCCCCGTTTGGTACATCCAAATACACAACAGGAGTTGACCCTCTTTTTTGTAATTTACAACTTAACAGAAAGAATATAATATGGCCACATAGCTAAATTAAATTTTCTTTCCGATCTAAAAATATAATATTAAACCAAACACCAACTAAGAAAACTCAACGCCGTTTTATATGAAACTGCCACCACGACACGAACTCAAATCATATATAAATAATACAATAATTTTACTCCTGTTCGTATTGGGACTTGGGACAAAAGGAAAATTAAAATGACGTTTGACAACGGAACTCGTTTGAAGCACAGGACACAAAAATATAAAGTTAGGACAAACACCTCTTTTGTGTTATGTGGTTTTTGCCGGAATCAGCTGATTTATTTACTACTTCACTTACTCAAGTTTGGCTGCCAGTTTCTCTCTCTACACTCCTTCCATCTACTTGTCATTTCAATGAACAGGGCCATTCAAACTGTTGGTGTGCAAAGATCTAATACAGAAATATACAGAGTGTCTTTCTCTGTGCCATCTCAAAATACTGATTTTTGGAACTTTAAATTGAGTATATCAAAACAAATTACAGTCAGTAAGTGCATGTCATGAAAATTTCATAAAAATTATGTGGCGGACGCTTAAAATCATTCGTGTTCCAGATGCGCAAAGGGCAGAATGGGCCTACTGAACTTGTAAAAAAAAACAAATTTTTAATTACTTGTGTGCATATTACACCCTTAATCATTTGGGGTATAACTTTAATAAAAATACCCTTGGCATTCCGATTGGGCATGCACATTCTACATCATATGTAGACTTTTGTAAACTTTTAATAGGTAGGTTGAATGCTATATTATCATAATATTTCTTTTAACTGTAGCTATAGGCTCTTATTGGTCAGACTTAATCAGGGACTCTTTAAAATAAGGGAACCCAGCATGTCACATTCTATCACATAATAGGAAAATTGAAGCCTTGTTTTCTGTATATCTCCAAGGAGACCACATAAGTGGGCTGGTACAAGGTTATGTTATATGTCAGTGTCCAACGTCCAACTGCCATCAGGTTTCATGTGACATGCCAGTGCCATAGATTCCAAAGGAGGCAAAATATTTCCCATCATAATTCACAATTTTTAAGTTTTCTAACTTCCAGATAGTCAGTTAAAGGTAATGCGGCCACCTGTAGTAGTCCCAATAATTGCAACCAGATTTTTCTTGTCTCACCTGTAGTAATCCTACAATTCCCATTACGTGGGCATTACATATAAGTAAGTAGTTCAAAACAAAAATGGTATTTCCTAAATATTAAATTATTAAGCAGGTAGCTTCAGTCAAGTCTTTTTTTAAACAGTTTTTATCTACAACTATAAGTTTATTTTACGTTTGTGAGGTACCTTGGGAGAGAAATAAAATTACAAAAATGAGCACCGAGAAAAACTACATGATTAGAACTAAGTACAAGACCTAATCTTATTAGTCCATCCCGAAATCTGTGAAAGTTCTTTGGGTAGATACATTCAACAAGGGAAGAAAGTTCAAGTACGTACCTATTATACCTACATAAAATTACAAATGGTTTGAGGAACCTGGTAACAAGGTGCAATAGCGACAAATTCTCAAATAAGCAAAATCGGCACTGACTTACCATATTTATATTACTTAAATTCCTGAAAATAATTGCAGGAAACCAAATTCAAATATAAAATAAATTTGATTCATTTGGCACTTGCCATATTCTGTGTTTGTTGACAGAACATTGTCAAGTCTAATTTACCTGTTATATCCATAGATTCTCCAATAAAATTGCATATTTGGCATCATTGAGACCATTAGAATGGGGAAAGAAACGGCTTCACTTTGGAAAGTATAATGCTGGGTCCCCTTACTTTAAAGGGTCCCTGGGCTTAATTTAACATGATCGAAACAATATTACAGAAAGGCATTCGAATATAAATTATTTAAAAAGAATTCAAAATTTGCTAGTTCAATTTTCGTTGACCGGCACAAGATGTTAGAATGCTTTTTGAATTTTGCACATATTACTTAGCGTAGATTATGTAGAAAAAAAGCATTTGGTTATCATTCTATTTTTTTTTTTCAATAGCCCCAACGACATGTTTCTTTTTGTTATACAGGGTGGTTCACTTTTATGTGGTAGGACTTTAACATTAGATAGAAAAAGATAATCTAAAATGAAAATTTTATATCAACATATATCGGGGAAAGCTTAGTTTCCGAGATACAGGGCGTTGAAGTGTTGGAAAGAATATGAAGTATTTTTTACACTGTCCGAACCAGTGGAGATATTTAAACCAAATTTGATGTGTAGTACCACCTTTTTGACTACGATATTTAGTGATAATATGAAGGTCCTGAAATAACCAGTGGTGGAGTTATGGGTTTTCACTATCACTAAATTTAAAAAGTAATTAGTACGGACCTGTCTCACATCAACGTAAATTTTTTTTCGTAAAGTTCTTTCAATTCTCTACAAAAAGTGTATCTTGACATTTTCTTGTATCTGCCACGGTTGTGTAGTAAATAAATTATTTCGTTTCCATCTCGGCCTTCTTTGCCTAAAAATGTGTTTTCTAAGATTATTGATAAATATCGCAAATAACAGAAATTAATTATGGAACACTTATCGGATTCAGCTATTTTATTTTTAATTTTATGGAAACAATTTTAAAAATAAACTGGCACTTGGTTTGAGGTACATTACTTTATTATCATTTTAACATTTTTATCAAATCTAGTATTATTTCTTAATAATTTTTATAATTCTAAATTTGTACAACATTCAACAATTGTTCAAAATGTGATCCATTCTGTTGCACACATAATTCACTTCGACGCCTAACGGATTGAACAGCATCGATTAAATTGCCATTTCTCAATTCATCGCACGCATTTCTGATACGATCAATAAGTTGTTCCCTTGTTTCTACAGGAGTCGCATAGACTTGTTCTTTTAAAAATCCCCATACGAAGAAGTCCAGCGGTGTTATGTCCGGAGAACGTGGTGGCCAAGCGACCGGTCCCCCTCGTCCGATCCACCTATTTGGAAAGTTATTATTTAACCAGTTCCTCACATTTCGGTGAAAATGTGCAGGACAGCCGTCAAGTTGGAACCAAGCCAACAATCTTAAGTTTAAAGGAATGTCTTCCCACATATTATTATGCTGAGCTACTAAAAACTCCAAAAAATTGTCACCATTCACTCGCTGTGGCAAAAAAAAGGGTCCAAACAGATGATGGTGGTACAGTCCAATCCAAACATTGACACTAAATTCGACCTGAAAATTTCTTGGCCGGATTGCATGTGGGTTTTCTTGTGCCCAAATATGCTGATTATGAAAGTTTACTACTCCACGACGAGTAAAACACGACTCGTCCGTCCATAAAATGTTATTTAAAAATTGTCTATTTCCTTCAATTGACTCCAAAATCCATCGGCAAAACACTAATCTTCTTTCTGCATCGCCGGGCCTTAAACCTTGTACGGGTTGTAGATGATACGCATGCCTGTGATCTCTTTTTAAAGCTCGCAAAATTGCAGACTTTGAAACACGTAGGGCCACTGACACTCTTCTGCTACTTGTTGTAGGATTCCTATCGAATTCACGAAGAATCTCATTGTTGCGTCTGACTTGTTGGATATTGTTTTCATTTCCTCGTTCGACGATTCTAGTTCTCAGACCGCGAGTTCTGAATTGCCGGTGCATGTTAACAAACACCGAGGGACGCGGATGGCGCCTATTTGGAAATCGCCTCCGGTATTCTCTGGCTGCTTCCGCAGAGTTCCCATTTGCAACTCCATAGCAGAAATGGATGTCAGCCTGCTCTTCATTTGTAAATTGGAACGGCATTTTAATTATTAACAAAGACAAACTGCGGCGCTGCTACGTTCATCTACTGGATGACAGATTATTGTATTATTAACTGTCAATAAGATTTTCTTTTCCATGGCACACTTATCTTCACCAGTACGGCGATGCAGAAAGGACATTAGTATTTTGCCGATGGATTTTGTAGTCAAAGGAAATAAGACAATTTTTAAATAACATTTTATGGGCGGAAGAATAATGTTTTACTCGTCGTGGTATAATTTAGAATTCTACAAATTTAGAATTATAAAAATTATTAAGAAATAATACAGATTTGATAAAAATGTTAAAATGATAATAAAGTAATGTACCTCAAACCAAGTGCCAGTTTATTTTTAAAATTGTTTCCATAAAATTAAAAATAAAATAGCTGAATCCGATAAGTGTTCCATAATTAATTTCTGTTATTTGCGATATTTATCAATAATCTTAGAAAACACATTTTTAGGCAAAAAAGGCTGAGATGGAAACGAAATAATTTATTTACTACACAACCGTGGCAGATACAAAAAAATGTCAAGATACACTTTTTGTAGAGAATTGAAAGAACTTTACGAAAAAAAAATTTACGTTGATGTGAGACAGGTCCGTACTAATTACTTTTTAAATTTAGTGATAGTGAAAACCCATAACTCCACCACTGGTTATTTCAGGACCTTCATATTATCACTAAATATCGTAGTCAAAAAGGTGGTACTACACATCAAATTTGGTTTAAATATCTCCACTGGTTCGGACAGTGTAAAAAATACTTCATATTTTTTCCAACACTTCAACGCCCTGTATCTCGGAAACTAAGCTTTCCCCGATATATGTTGATATAAAATTTTCATTTTAGATTATCTTTTTCTATCTAATGTTAAAGTCCTACCACATAAAAGTGAACCACCCTGTATATTCAGCATGTAGTACGCAAATGCAAACAAAGAACTGTCATATTGGCAACAATATAATTATATTAAGACCAGTTTTCATCCCACATATTAAAAATTTACAAGATTACCAACATATGACAAAGAATGTGCATGCTCAATCGGAATGCCGAGGGTGGTATTTTTTATGAAAGTCATACCCCAAATGTTTAAGCCTGTAATATGCATCCCTACACAAGTAACTAAAAATTGGCAATTTTTTTACAAGTTCAGTAGGATGATTGTGCCCTTTGCGCATCTGGAACACGAATGCTTTTAAGTGCCCGCCACATAATTTTTATGAAATTTTCACAACATGCACAGGCATTCTCTACAAAAATTATAATTAATATGTTAATTCAATATTAGACTTTTCCTATTTTTATAGCTCTGTTCGATTCAATATATTGGCCCCTCTGCTTTTTCACACCTTTTACCTTTTTATTATTGTATGACATTTCAATTAATTCTGACTTTTTAAAAATCAACTTGATACTGATTGAATTTTTTACCACACATATACAATAATGGGCCTGGTTTACACTTTTTTATTTTTGATTATGATTCATAATAGTAAATAAAACACGAAAATATTTTTTTCCAATTTTTTTTCGGTAGGGAAATGCCGTAAAAATGTTTTTGAAATTCAAATTCCCGTGACGTCACGGGCCCAAAACGCTGATTGGCTACTGTTTTGCAATGTTATTGAGATGGTATATGGCTATATCCATATGTTTCTATTTCAGATTTGTGAAGACTGAAGAAGAAAAAAATTTACCTAACTTATGATATTTACCTAACTTATGATGTTTTGTGGCAATAGACATAACACATGACCTCAATATCAGGGTGCGGCTCGGCAGTGCATGAGTGGGTCTTTTGTGGTACCCCACGCTTTGGCACCGTACGTCTTGGGCTCGATTTCCACCGCGGCAGTGCCCTGGGTGTTGTGTGTTATCTCTAGACGATATTTTGCCTAAAAGCGAGTCTCTTTTTGACACATGCCGCTAAGGAATTGTCTTTTTTATTCGTTGGTCTGTGCTGTTGGCTACTTTGGTATACAAAAAAGTTTCGCGTAAATATTGATAAGAAGTGTAAAGCCTACAATTTTTGTTGCATGCAAAAAAGTTGCTTGCTCATTTATTGCTTGCCACTGAACAATTGTTTTATATATTTTTCACTTGGCTGTTTTTGTGTGCAATTTTTTATTAGTGCTATTCCTTTCCTACTCCTACTGCTACTATTACCATAGTCGAACGATACTCCATTCGGCTATGCTATTACTACTACTATCTACTATCATGTCTCCGGCCTGTGCTATTTAGGATACATATCCTTACAAGAGATAATGTTCAAATAAGTAGTTGTGAGATTAATGGGCTTTTAAATATTTATTGGAAATTTTCACTCTACAATGTCTTATGTTTTATTTGAAATATAACTGACTTTGTTTTGGGTTTATTATCAAGAATATAATATAAATTAAATCTTTCTTTAAGACTATGCCACACATTGTGCTTTCTTTAAAAGTAACGTTTTTTGTTCCAAAAATCATATAGATTGGATGATCAAATGAGAAGAATAATTATTTAAAAAAATAATCACTAACCTTAAATAGCAAGAAGTAAATTTTTTAAGGTAAAGTGGCGAGATATTTTAGTTTTGACTTTAATACTTTAATAATTAGTGATGACATAAAATCATATGTGCACACATAATATGATGTTCTTTTATATTCTTTGAATCAAACTTCAAGTAAGTAATATTTTAACAGAAGGTTGTAAGTTGATAAATAAGACTTTCTGCCAATAACTTATTTAAATTATATTAGCATGTAGTTATGTGTAATATGCATGCACGAGCGACTTTATGTGATATCTACTCATTATTAATTTGTGCTTGATTATCCGATATTACGTTCCAATGTCCGTAGATATGACCTTCTTATTGGTATTGTAAAAATAATTTTTTCATACATGATTTAAGTATTTATAATTTTTCGATTTGTCCTTTAAAAATCACTTACAACCTGCTGTTATATTGTAAAATAGACCATTTTTACATACCATACAACGATATTAATATCTCAAAACATGAAAAATTTCACATATGACCTTATGAAATTATAGTAACGATATGAACTTTTTAGCTTATAATTATTACTTCAAGTTTGCCAGGTTAAAGTTGGACTACCATGTATACCTAAAATATAAATTCTTTTTTTTAGATATCAGGTTAAAGAACACGTTCACGTGGGTTTGGTCATCTTTACATAATTTGAATAAAATAGTTTCACTTGATTTAAGTGCTACCAACATTCAAGATGACGATTTAATAAAATTGTTGAAGTCAAATCACAACTTGGAGCACCTAATAATAGGTAAATATTATTTAGGGAATAATATACAACATTGAGTGAAAGGTTTGTGACGTATGATAATTTTCTTAAAATAGGAGCCTTGTAAAAGATCATAATTTAATTTCAATTTGCAACCACAATTAATTATTTTATCGAGAAAAATTGGTACATATTATTTATGTTTACAGATTTATGCGAAAATTTATTTAAACTTGATGACATAGCTCAGACTATTTCAATCCACAATAAAAAATTGGTGTCATGGAGTTCATGGAAAACGATGTCATTTTCCCTTGAGGGGGTCAAACATTTTGCATATTGCTCTGATCTTGAGGAACTAGATTTGGGCTGGTGTTGTATGACAGATCCAGGGAACTCTCTAGAACAGATCTCATTGGGCTGTAAGAAACTAAGAAGGTAAGTCTTCTGTCTACCTGAGGTCCTCCAAGTCAAACAACTTGGTAGTTGACCTAATGAGTGTCAGTCTCAAATGGTCACTCATGATCTGGGTACAGCCTGTATAATACTTTGAACTTCATAGATCCATTATATTAGCTGACGTAATAAATTGTTCTGGATTCTCCATGTCAAATATCCGACACATGATTTTATACAAAAAGAATGTCTTCATTGAACTAAAAAGTAGGATTTTGGTATTTCTTAAGATAATTCATTGTTGAGTACTGAATACCACTGTCAAGGCCACAGTAAATCTATTAAGCAATATAGGGCACTACTTTGCAATGTATGGGGGTAACTTATTGTTTTGAAGAATGTTACACTTTATAGTGAATATTGAATTTTTTGCAGTCTTATTAGATAGAACTCGGTTGCACGAGGTTGCATCAGGCTTATTTTGTCCAATTATTGGTTCCACCAGGATGCTCCTCTGTTGCCCTTTTTCTTTTTCTCTTGTGATAAGTGAAGATACCGCATGCTGTACTCTATCTGACAATGCCGCTTCCTCCTCTATCCTGTTTCAGTTTTTCAATTAGTTCTAATTAAATTAAATTGAATAAAATTTTTCCGACAAGGAAGAACATAATTTATTCAAATATTTTTGTATTGTAATTCCAACTTACAGTTTTCTCTATTATGTTTGTCTAAGTTTCCACTAGATGGCTCCCAAATAAACCGATGAATCCAATATTATAATATACAAAAGAAAGGAACATTATTAATTTTTAACTTTTTAATGCAATTTAAAAAAAGTCGAAAATACATGATTATTGTATTATTATATTATTCTGAGTGGACCTCAAATATCCCTTGAAATTGGGATATATCCCTGAAGGAGGCAACACTGGATTAAAAATAGTAGTTTATGGTACAAGGGGAAAAGTTGAGTTTTTCGGGTGACTCCCGAATTTGTTTGACGAGAAGCAGTCAAGGCCGGCGAACCGCACGAGTATGAAAAACTACTTTTTTGTCCATGTATCATACAATATTTTTTGTTTGAATGTGCTTAGATATGAAGCAGATTTTTTATTCTTTTTGTTTTGTTATTTGTTGTTTGTCTGAAACTGTATGTTGGGTTGTATAACCTTTGGGCACTGACATTGTTTTGTACTAATAGTGTTGTAAATCGTTCCGAGTTATTTCCAAAAAGGAAACCTCATCAATATGCATGGGTTATATATTTAGTTTGGTAACTGAACCATAGATGGCGCTGAGAGTGCTGAATTCAATTTAAGTTTTTTGCTTCCTTTTATTGGAACTTACAAAAAGCGTTTCTTGTCGAAATATTTCCTTTCCGTCATATACTTTCAAACGGATAAGTTTGAACAGCCCCTGGTTATTCCTTTTTTGTATTAATAATAAGATTATTGCCAAATCCGGAACCCGGTGTTTAGGTAAGCTATATACAGAGTGATTCAGTTTTATTCTGCGACACTTCAACAGGTGATAGAAAATTAAAAAATAACCGCTATATCATTTTAAGGCCTTATAAAAAGTTACAGGGTGTTAAATTTGTAAGAAATACGTGAACATTATTGAATATTTACCAAACTAGTTGAGATATTTATGACATATTTGGTACACGTTATAACGGAAAGGGTTAGCATAAAACCTGATAATATCAAACACCTTGAACAACTAGTGGCGTAGAAGTGGGTAATTAGTATAATAATTGTTTTTAGAAAAAAATGAACCACCTTGTATAGCATTAAAATGTATTCAAGTTCTCATGCAAATTTTAATTTTAAACAAAAATGCCTTCTTGATAATTTTTCGTATCTGTCATGGTTTCATGGCAAACTTGATTTTTTGTATTATTTTACTTAAAGTAGAAATAATGTGTTTGATACTTTAAATAAAGTAACTTTTTTCAATAAATTTACCTATTTAAATCTATACTTTTGAAGATACAGGGTCTAAAACATTTAAGGTAGATACAATTAATGTTAGGCTCTGTATCTTGAAAAGTAAAACCTTGAATGGGTAAGTTTATTAAGAAAAGTTACTGTATTTAAAGTAAGAAACACATTTTCTCTACTTTGAGTCTTACTTATGGAGCGAATTTTTAAGTTAATTTTTCAGAAATACCCCAAAATAATACGAAAAAATCAAATTTGTTATGAAACCATGACACATATGAAAAAATTCTAAGAGAACGTTTTTGTTTACAATTAAAATTTACATAAGAAATTGAATACATTTTATTGCTAGACAAGGTAGTTCATTTTTTTTTCCAAAAATAATTATACTAATTACCCACTTCTACGCCACTGGTTGTTCAAGATGTTTGATATTAACAGGTTTTGTGCTAACCCATGCCGTTATAACGTGTACCAAATATGAATTATATATCTCAACTAGTTTGGTAAATATTCAATTATGTTCACATATTTCTTACAAATTTAGCACCCTGTAACTTCTATATAAGGCCTTAAAATGATATAGTTTATAGAAGAAAGCGCGGTTATTTTTCAGTTTCCTACCACCTGTTGAAGTGTCGCAGAATAAAACTGAATCACCCTGTATATGGCACAGTTTTAATGCATTGTCACAGATTACCGGACAGATGCGAAAGCAAGTGGCCGCACCGATTTAAAGCGCCTTTTCCTGAGACGGAGCCCGGAACCACAGTGCGGTGCCTGTTCGGTATAAAGCGGCTCTCTTAGTCTGGTGCACGCTGGGTATAAAGCGGAGAGCGGAGCGGTAGACTATCGTCTATCGTACGGATGGGTATATAACATGATAGAATAAAAATATGTATCATGTCAATCCAAGTAATAGCAGCAGCGCGTATAAGGGATTTAATAGCGACTTGTAATTACCAATTATGGCAAAGAAAAATTAAGAAGAAGGATATTACATTTTTCAGTGTCAAATTATGTGGCTAATAGCAGTGGAAGTCGTAGCGCTGGGTTAGAAGCGTCCGGATAGTAAATTGTAGGTCAAGGGTTCGAGTCCCACGCAAAACCCATTTTTTTTATTTTTTTTTATTATCGATGCATATTCTACTTCTTATATTTATTACTGATTTTAATTTTTAGCAATTGAACAAAGGTTTTTTTGAAGATCATTATTACTCACAATCTACTCCATATGACTCTACGCATTGAGTCAGTTTTCAGTCGTGTCGTGAAGTAAAGCTAGGTAGATACATTTCCAAATCGCAGGAGTTTCGACAATTTAGTTTATCATCTTCAGGGTACTACAATAAATACTAGCTAGCATCCCAGATTCACAATTCAACGAAATAAAATAATATGTTATGTATTGACGTGAGGACTTACATTTATGGCGGTTGTAATTTGCCTGCACTTTTTCACTGAGTGCACTTTTGTCACTTTGTCACTGTCATATCATATTAGTGCAAAAGTGCAGTCAAATCGAAATCGCCTTTAGATTTTAGTGTCTGTCCGTTCCCAACCGCACAACCTAACCTAACCTACTCGCGTCTAATATAAAATATGACATATTTTATTTTGTTGAATTGTTATTCTGGGATGGCAGCTATTATTTATTATAGTGCCCTGAAGATGACGAGATAATAATTATGAAAACGTTGGAAATTCAGAATGATACATATACATACAGTGTCTTCCATAAAGTTCGCATCATATGGGAAAATTTTTTATTAACGAGTTATTTTAAAATTTGACTTTTGCATTACCTTCTGCTTCAAAATAAATGAAAAATGGCCTACTCAAATGAGGTCACGTGACTTTCGCTACCTGTCAAATCGCTCAAAATTGGTTTATTTATTAAAATTTCAAAAAAGTTATTAAAAAAAGTTATTTCTTTTTCAATTCTACATAAGTATACCAAATTTCAACACGATGTTAAAATATTTGTTTTTTTTTTTGCTATAACTAAGAAAAAAATATTTTATACCAGTAGCTTTGCCATACTGCTAACCTTTTATTGCTAAATACAAGCAAAGTTGGTCTGTTGCCGACCATTTTGGAAATAAACTTAGCCGCATTCATTTTTTCAATACTAAATTGATTACAAAATAATAATAAAAGGTAACATTTTGTCATATTATTTTATGTATCTGGCCGACACTTAGCTATCATTTTTATATTAATTTTTAACATTGTTAATTGCGGGGTAGGCCATGGAAAGCCATGAAATTTAGAAGAAAACATTTGCATAGATTCTAAATAAATTATAAGGACAACGTCTCAAGGAAACTTAATATATTATCTTTAGTAATAACAGCAATTATTAATGATAGAAAAATTACATTTCTGTATGTCGCCCCTCTCTTTCAATGCATATTATGGTTCTTCGGTAAACATCCTGTACTGCATTTCTGTTGAATTGTGGTCTTATTGTCAACAAAGTGACATCTGTGGACCGATGAGAAAACCATTCAAACTCATTTCTATTAAATCATAACAAGTAAAGATAACATTATACAAATTTATAAATACAGGGGACAATCAATAACAAAACATACGAGGATTATTCGATAAACATTAGATAAATCAAAGTCCAATCGCCGAGTCGGCAAAATCTGCGAATATAAATTCGGCACCAGCCACAGGCTGGGCATCAGTAAGCCCCGCTTATTAGCAGCTACTCGATCACTGACCACCCTCGGTGGTCTGACCTGGCAATGGACCCCGCTTGAGTAGCCTCCTTGTTCAGGTTGGGCTCCGAGGGGCAGACGACAGCGCCCTGGGCACTGTTGAAGTCGTCAGTGGGTCAGCAGTGGCACCACGCCGTCGGGTCAAGGGCGCAGCTCCCGCCCCGGTCACTTCCACATACTATCGGTCGCGTCGGTCCACGGTCCGCGCTACCCCCGCCATGGTCCAGATACTGTTAGAGGCATATCTGTGAGTGAAAGAATAATAAACATCACCCTAGTTTGTACCTGCTGTCTACAATCTGCGCTTCGCGACTCCCGCACCCAGTGATCCCGGCAAGCCGTGAGGGTCAGTCCAACCCTCCGGCACACACAAGTAGTGCGACACATGGTAGAGGACCCGTGTGAAGGCACTCAGTTGTGACATTATATTCGCTACACATTCTCGAATAGTGTTCTCTAAATGGTCAATATTATTGAATGGCCTTCGTTTGTACACATTTTGCTTTAAATAGCCCCACAAAAAAAAATCTAATGGGGTTAAATGAGGCGAACGAGGTGGCCAATGATTTTCCCAATTATTTTGTTTGCGAAAGTTTCATTGAGATACTCCTTTACTGCCCTAGAACTGTGAATGGTAGCACCATCCAATTGAAACCATAAACTTTGTCTTTTTTGTAGGGACATATTGTCTACAATTTCACCCAGCTTATTTCTTAAAAATTGTAGATATCGCTCAGCATTTAAATTTTCTCTGAAAAAGTATGGTCCAATAATTTGATCATCTAATATTCCACAAAAAACATTTGTCTTAAACGAATATTGATCGCGACATTCAATGACAAATCTTGGATTATCCTGAGCCCACCATCTGCAATTTTGTGAACTAACAGTTCCATTTGAAGAGAACGAAGCTTCATCTGACCACAAGATATTACGTGTAAATCTAGAATTTCCTTGACATTCTCCTTAGAACCAAGCCGAAAACCCATATCTCTCGTCAAAGTCCCTTTCTTTTAAAGTATTAATAAATTTTGGTTTGTAAGGTCTAAATTTATTCTTTCTTAAAATTCTGAATACGCTACTTTTACTAACAATACTTCTTTCACTAATTTGAGGGATACTGGTTTTTCCGTGTTCGATCACGTCTAAACAAACATTAAGTTGCACATCTTCAGTGCATTTCGAAGGGACATGAGGTCTTGTAAAATTATTTAAGACTGAACCTGAACTTTTAAATCTGGCTAAATTTCTACTCACAGTCGATTGATGGACATTTCCTTCTGGGTGTTGTTCGTTAAAAAATTTCTGCAACCTCTCGATGTGGGATATTTTCTCCACAAATCAAAATAATCTCAATTTTTTCTTAAAGAGTCAACATTTTATCCACATGTCTTTTGTAAGTAACAGTGTATTAAATTGTCAAATAATGCAGTTGTTTTCCCAGCTTGTCAATTTCATGGCTTTCCATGGCCTACCCAGCAATTATAACAATGTTAAAAGTGAATATAAAAATGATAGCTAACTGTCGGCCAGATACATAAAATAATATGACAAAATGTTACTTTATTATTATTTTGTAATCAATTTAGTATTGAAAAAATGAATGCGGCTAAGTTTATTTCCACAATGTTCGGCAACAGACCAACTTTGCATCAAACATAACCGATTTTTGAAGCTGTTTTAATTTTATTTAAAAAAAGACATGTTTTTACCAGTATTTAGCAATAAAAGGTTAGCAGTATGGCAAAGCTGCTGGTATAAAATAATTTTTTCGTAGTTATGACCTTTCAAATTTTTTGGAAATTTCACAAATGTTAAAAAATAGCAAAAAAACAAATATTTTAATATCGTGTTGAAATTTGGTATACTTATGTAGAATTGAAAAAGAAACAACTTTTTTAATAACTTTTTTTGAAATTTTAATAAATAAGCCAATTTTGAGCGATTATTTTTGAAAAATGTCAAATTTGACAGGTAGCGAAAGTCACGTGACCTCATTTGAGTAGGCCATTTTTCATTTATTTTGAAGCAGAAGGTAATGCAAAAGTCAAATTTTAAAATAACTCATTAATAAAAAATTTCCCATATGACGCGAACTTTATGGAAGACACTGTAGATAACAGAGAGAGACCAGATTTTTGTATTGCACCTTTCAAGAGTTTTAAGTACCTAGGTAAAAAGTTGAGAAAATATTATAGGTAGTTAGGTGTAGTATTATTATATTATTAGGATATAAGTCAGTATTTAAATACTCGACAAGTATTATATATATGAAATATATTTTTGTCGTTTTTTGATGATGTTTCGGGTAGCAAAGGAATTTCGATTTTTTTTTAACGAAAGAGCAAAATATTTTCAGTCATACATGTGCACACTTTCCTAAAGTACGATATATGTAATTAATTTATTTGTCAGATAAAGGATATTTTATACCTTAAAATATGCAAATCGCAATCTAAAGAGTTCATCGAAAACTGAAAAAACTAATCAAAAAATAAATATATTAAGCCACTTGTAAGATCAGCTGATACCTATAACTTTTCTTGAATACTTCGTTTTCGTTTTGAATTCCTGATGTATTGTTTTAATTGTTTCAGACATTCATAATAATTCAGTGAAAAAGTATGTAGTTTAGCAATAATTGATTAGCCAATATTCTCTTTTGTTGTTTTAAACCACTTAAAAAATAATACTATAATATTTTAAGCTTCGACTGTTTTGAATTAATCCATAAATAAATAGGTACATTAAATCATAAAATCTATTGGTGCGCCCAATCTTTTCCATAAAACAGTCCGAATTTATAAATGCGTTGGTGCGGGCAATCTACATCTGCTAAATCAACCTTGTATTGCTGTTTGCCGCTTACTTTCGCATCTGGCTGGTAATCTGTCCCATTGTTTTAATCGTGTGCTGTACATCTTTTAGACTTTCTGTAAAGTATACAACAAAGCTATCGCCCATAAAATAAGAGCAAGTTTTCATTTATTATTTTAAGTCTAGTAGGCTAGTATCAAATTATTGACGATGTTGTTAATAGCTTTTAACAAATAAAATAACATTTAACAGAACAACAATTTATTTTGATTAATAAGAACTGTTACTGCAAAACAAAAATTAGTACCTATCCTAATCACAAATGACACCTATGTAAGTAAAAAATCAGCAAAAATAAAAATCACAATAAATGTTCAAAATTGCCTCCATCTGCTAAAAGGCACACCTCTGTTCTATGGAATTGTGTATTCTTTGAAATGTTTCTGGGGTATTTCTAACCACTTCGCATGATTCCACAATGTGATGTCGTAAAGTGTCGGTATCTTCGACAGGAGATGAATATACCAGCGTTTTAAGATATCCCAAAAAAATGTAAAAGTCGAATGGATTTAAATCCGGGGATCGAGCAGGCCAATTCTGAGGACCTGCCCAATCTATCAAACGATTTGGAAAAACTGCGTCTAGGCGTTACTGAAATGGGGCGGAGCACCATCGTGCATAAACCATAATTCATGCCTAATTTTAATGGGAATTCCTTCAAGAAACACAGGTAACTCTTCCTGAAGTAGGTGGCAGTATGCATCCACATTTAATCTCGATGGAAGGAAGCAGGGGCAATTAAATAATCATCAATATTACCGATCCAAACATTTAAAGAAAATTGTTGAAATGAAGCTTCAAAAATACCTTCAGGTTTTTTGTCGGTCCGTAAGTGGTTATTATGGAATTTTTGAATGGATTTCCTTGAAAAGTTAGCCTCGTTGGTAAACATAATGAGGGATAAAGGCCAAGGTATTGTGTCAAGTTTTTCATGGCCCGTGGAAAAGGGATGTCTCATGTTGTGGGTCCCCCACAATAAAACCTGTAAAATATGTTAACAATCCTAGGTCGAGTCTTGGGTGTAATAACTTGATGAACGTTAAAAATGAAATGAACTTTGGAGCCTTAGCTTTTGTGCAGGTTCAATACCTGCATTTCCTTCGGTACGAACTTGATTATAGATTATAATGATATTTTTATTAAAAAATATGCCTTTTTTACTTAATGTTTTATTTTTATTATTACATTTTTACATACCAACCATTAAGGTTATTTCATTCAACAATATGCTGGCATTCTTTAAACAGGTCTGTATTTAAAAATACAGAATAGCCTAACCATACCGCCACCCTTGGAAGCTCATAGCTTTCAATAAACAAAAGGTTAATATGTGTGTGAAATTAAATAAAATAAATAACTCTGGTTATCAAAGTCGGGAAAATGCACTGTTAAAAAACGTCCAAATTTTTAATTACATGATCATCATTGGAAGGCCTAAATCAAGGAACCGCACTCACGAGAAGTGCTAAAACACACGCACTGTGTTCGCCTAGTCCAAGTCAGAATTATTAATAGGTAAAATACATAATTTCGTGATTGGTCTCTTGAACAAACCATGCTTCGTCTTGACAGTAACAACACTAACGCTGCAATTTTTACTAGGGTGCATTTCCACGATCTGTCCCATTGGCCAAGAAAGTGAAGGAGTATTGTCTTCTTTTAACAAAACGAGAGATCAAAATAGAGATGTAATATGTCCTTCTTAAATTTCCATTTATATCTTTCTTGTAAATTATGAAGGTATTCCATCTTCCATCTACTCCAAAAACTGTACCATACGCTGGATATGATGAAATCACTTGATGTGATTAACAGGTGTGTCCAATAATAAACGTTCTGGTAATGAGGTTAGAGCTTGACCGTAAGTGCGTCCGTATCATTGGGATCATGAGAGAGGGAAATGAGAGGTCGGGAATTGAGTACAGCTTCTACCTGTGTTAGAAATGTATAAAATTCTTCAAATGTTAATGGAGTATTATTTAAAATTCTTTTTATATACGTTTTAGTGGACTTCACAGTGGATTCCCACAAACCTCCAAAATGAGAAGCTCTTGGTGGTATAAAATGCCATTTTATTTGGGAATTTAACATGACGAACATGTGATAAAGTAGCTTGTAATCCTCCATTTAAACATCTTTGATGTTCAAACAGAATGATAAGATGAGTGAATGAATGTTTGCTTGGCAATACCTACTATAGAATGTTTGTTATTGTAAGAAAGTTGAGAATGTTTTAACCTACCTCCAACACAAACAATACAATCAGTATCAAGAAAAGGATTTAAATAACTTAATTTACTGCTAGGTAAAACATTTTTAGAAAACCTTAATAATTTTATTTCGTGTAAAAAGAATTCATTTTGTGTCATTTTTAAAAGAATTTTGATGCTATTCTCAATTTCTTCTATATTTAATTCAAGAGTTTGTTTTGATGAAACATGTGTTACTCTCAAATTTTCAATAAACCGTAAAGAATATGCAAAAACTCTTTGTAACTTTGTTAATGAGGAAAATTTGTGAAATATATCAAAATTTTGGGTGCCAAACTTCAGAAACAATCCAGCACAACAGAAGGATGTCAGATGTTTTCGCATCAATGGAATATAAGGAACAACACAATTTGGTTACAAAGATCTTGCACCAGGAACTGGTGGAAATAATGCTGCTTGTGCAGGCAGAGAGGGTCCCATATTACAGCTACACACCGGAGCCTGTTCTTTGAAAACAGCAACTATAAAATATACTGAAATCATACAGTTCTGACATATCAAAGAGTTGCCCATAACAGACCGAACCTTATATTAGTTTATAAAATTTCTAGGAAGGCAACTCTGATTGATGTGGCCATCCCAAACAACAACAACCTATGTGTGAAGCAGGGCGAGAAGAATGAATTAGAAGGCAATGGGAAATGGAAAACGTTCAGACGGTTCCAATCATCATGTCAACAACTGGTGTTACACCAAAAACTTTGCTGAGAAGCATCAAAGAGCTGGGTCTAACTGATAATCTTTATAGGTCTCGTCCTAGCCAGATCCTCATGCTATCCGGAATACTTGGGATTTGAGTGAATGGATTCTGGTTTTACAATATGTTCTTATTATATTGAAATTTCTACGAGCTGTAGCAAGTAAACATTTTTTCATGTAAAAAATTATTACAGTTGAGTATTATACAGTGGCAACCCCAATGTTTTTGCGAATAGTTGCAAAAATGTTTATATTTCATTTTTCGAAAAAAAAATTTTTTTATGTTCTTATGTGTATTCAATTTGATTCACTGAACCCCTGTAAAGTATTATTGCAGTTTATATTTGTTTCAGATTGATTTTGTCAGAATGGCGAGGTGTGAGTGATCACCAATTACTTCCAGTTATACTATACTGTAAAGAATTGACAGAGTTGGATCTGTTGGGTATAAAAAACATATCTGCCGAAATTTGTGAAAGAATATTGCTGTTACTACCGAAGCTAAGATTATTAGATATTAGCTTTTGTGATTCAATTCGACAAGATGAGGTTAGTTACTAGTAAATTGATTGTGGAATATTTTTTAAAACTGTTAAATGTTACAGGTTGACATCTGGAGGCAACAATATCCTCATATCACTATTCAAAGGAGCTGTCAATATGTAGTTACAGAATATTTGAATACTGACTTTATTATACATCAGTAGGATATCCAAGTTACAATATAATTACAATCAATGAAGTTCTGCCACAAGTCACACAGGGTAAACTTTTGTAAAAAAACAGTATTTCAATTGAAGTTACGTATTTTTGAAAACATAAAAACTTTATCAACATGTGAAAAGACCTAGTTACCAATTTGCTTTTTTTCTACAATAAGTGCTTGAGAAAGAACCTTTATTGTCCTTTTATAGATGAAACTACCCAACTTAAAATTAAATTGTTCAAATATATGATGTTTTATTAAAAGTTCTAAAAATGTCTTTTTAATTATCTCATCATAGTTGGGTGGTACCAGGCAGAACAGTACAATATGCAGTGTCTTAAGGACTTAGCACCCCCTTAAATTTGCTATTTGTGAACCGATTTTGATGATTTGTTGTAGAATAGGTTTTTCAAAAACGCATTGTAGGCATTTTATGTCACTTGTTTTGAAAACTAGACCTATGGCCGTGTGCGACAACTTTTTGGGATTAAAATTTTTAATTCTACCACGTTTTATTGTTCCAATATACAGGGTGTCCTAGAAAATTGAGAAAAAAGAAAATTATCATCATACAGGTTGCCAGAGAAGCTTGGTTTTTTTGGAATTATGACTCAAAACTGTTAGAAATGTGCATGTCCAGGATATTTTGGCAAAATTGCAGTTTTCATAATAAAAATGTTATTGTCTGAAACTATATATCGTTGGGAGAACATATACTATCTAAAAATATGTCTAAAAAACTGACCAGCAAGTAATGCTCACTTCCGGTCAAGCCAGAACTCTGGTACTCTTTTGTCGAGCATCTTTTTGGTTTAGCTCCATATTGTTATAGCTATATCCCAATTGGCTTATAATATATTTTTTTATTATTTATTTACAATGTAACAATTGATGATTACAACCATATAACTTATTCTCTAAAGCTCCTAACTAAACAACAATAAACCCATTTTAAGAACAATGTACAAATTTACAACCCGTTAGTCTGGCATCAGAAGAACAGGAAAACGGATGCAATTCGTCAGGTGGATGGGAAACTTCAACATGTCAGTTACACGATGAATCTACCGATTTGTGTGTGCACTTGACTGTTGAATACATAGCTTATACCATCCCAATTCTGCTTGTACATCCTTTCCTCTTTTGTTCCTTATATTTTAATATTACTTTCAAAAATCCACTTGTTGAGGCTATTTTAAATTTTCTTATATGGTTTGTACTTAAATTCTACTGGAAACATCTTTACAAGTTTTGGTCCTATAAACATTATATGCTTTTGAGTTTTAAGGAATTTTATTGGCGGCATAGATAATTTCTGCTGTGCCTGTGCCCGAGTATTTATCTGATGTGAGATGGGGTTAATATAATAATTATTTTTTAACATATACCTACTAACTGCTTTAGTGTACAATAGATCCAGATTGAACATCTCAGTTTCCTGGAAGAATTTATCTGATGAATACAATCTATCTTTACAGAATATATTTTTAAAATTCGTTTTTGCGTCACCTCTAGAGGGTGTAAGGTTGTTGCAGCGGCCTTACCCCAAACTGTCAAGTCATAATTATTAAGTACTGACTCCACCATAGCTTTATAGAACCATGTTATAGTTTTTCTATTTAGTATACAACGCAGCTGTTAAAATTTGTAAAATAATTTTCTGATTTTGCCCACAACATATTCAATATAATGGTTCCAATTTAAGTAATTATCTAAGTACACCCCAAGATATTTAGCTTTAGTCGCTCTATCGATAATGAGTTTACAATTGCATGAGTGTGTACTGTTTTTTAGGCATGTCATATCATGAATTGTTAGATAATTTTTGTCTGGCTGGAGCCTTTCTGTCATTGTAAAGGTAAGGTAATGAGTTTTATCTATGTTTAGTGTAAGCAGACTATTATCCATCCAGCCCTTAACGAAGCTCAAAGCTTCTTCTGCTTTATTATACGCCTCGGTCCAAGTGGGAGCTGTAACAATTATTATTATCACTGTGTCATCAGCATAGCAAGAAACCTTAGTGTCCATTAGAAGGTTCATAATGTTGTTTTGTAAAAAGCAGCGGCCCCTAGACCATGCCCTGCGGCACACCAAACCCCATCGGGAAAGACTGGCTAATGATATCATCTATTTTAACTTGTTGAGTACGTCCAGTAAGATATGATTTAATTAAATCATTTGCTACTCCTCTAATACCAACATCAAACAGGCTCTCCAGAAGAATCCGGTGCGCCACAGTATCGAAGGCCTTAGTTAGATCAATGAAAACACCAATAGCTCGATTACCATCATTAAAGTCGTTAATTATTATCTGTCCAGTTACACAGTTCAGCGCTTCCTCAGCACCGATATTCTCTCTAAATTTACTTGGTTTCTATAATCTCAGCACCGACATTCTCTCTAAATTTGCTTTGTTTCTATAATAAATATTTTACGCTGTTGTTGTGTCCTTACACTATTTTGTCCCGTCCTTTTTTTAAACGTGCCATTTTGTCCCGCGCTGCTGTGCCAATGCAATCAAAAGTAGCCGCTTCCTCCCCCCTCCTCCCCCGCTATTTCAACACAACCATTTTGACTTCTAATTTATGTTTCAAGCACTTCTGAATTCCTTAAAAACTATCCCAAAATAAATTGAAAAAACTAGCAATAAATACAAATACATTACAATATCACCACATATATCTAGTTATCTCTGCCTTAATAATACCAAACAGGGAAAAAAAGAAGACAGACAATTAGTGAAAAATGAAATAGACATGCAGTATGGCATTTAAAAGGTTTAATAGAACAGTTATATTATTTGAACCTGCATGAACTCGGCCATGGAATAAAATGCGTTAGAGCGCAACAAATTCCTTATTCTTTGTTTAAATTGTGAAAGACCAAGCTGTTTATATTCTAATCGCAATTTGTTGAAGTAGAGTGTAGCATAATAATGACACGTTACTCGTGATCTTTGCAAACGATGATATTGTATACTTATTTCCTGGGCGTATTTCATGTTGTGTTCACGAAATTCATTTTGCAACCTGTAACGATCTTGGTTGCAATATGCATATACGAGACACTCAAGAGTTGGCGACATGGTATTATGATTATGTTAAGGAGGATGAACATGTTGCTAACATTTTTCCTGTTAACAGCTCCTCTGTATTGCAGAAATTCTGTCAGAATGGGTAGGGTGGCCCCAAACCAGAGTACCATAGCAGGCAACATACTAAAAAAACACCATGAAAGGCCTGCAAAAATACGTCTGGTGATACCACATCTCGCAGGCCTCATAACATAAAGATATACTTAGCTAGTTTCACTGCACTTTTCTCAACATGCTTCTCGAAGAGAAGTGCTGGATCCAATTCCAAATAAGAGGTCTCCGTTGGATTATTTAATAGATCATGTTTCATGCTTCAGCATACTCTCCCCTCTCCAGGGCTTCCAAAATAAAACCAATTAAGTCCAAAACAGCCAAACCTGCAGTCTTGCCATGCCTAAATCGATACTGACTCTGAGTAAAAAGCCCATTCTCTTCGAAGAAAGAATGGAATTGTTTGTTTAAAATGTACCTTAGACAACACAGGTACAAGGCTGATGGCCTTGTAATTGTTAATGTCATTATGATCTCCCTTTTTGTAAACAGACATCACCTTAGATCTCCTGAAGCAAGTTGAATATGTTTCACTGTTAATGCTATTGTTTATCAGTTTCATTAGAGGGATTATTAGAAAAAAATCTATAGACTTCATCAACTTCAACTAAATATCTTTACTACTTTTGCAATTCATTGAATCAATAGCGGCCCATACATCATTAAAACTTACATCATGAAAGGCAAAGTATCCATTTCTAAAAGGAGTTTCAGTTAAATAGTTTTTAAAAAAATTTCCAGGTTTCATATTATTTAATATGGAAAATTTTCCAGGTGTCAGAAAAAAATACGAAAGTTCGTGGCACTCAGTGAATCTGTATTTCTAGTTTTGGTGTTTACTCCCCTCCTTATATTTATAACATACCAAGATGATTTTATTTTGTTAGTGGAAGAAGAGTGCACACCCTTTTTTAGCATAATTCATTGTGAAGTTTAAGAGAATAAGCTTCCTTCAGTAACAGTAAGTTGTTCCACTGAAAGTAAAGGATCATAAACGTGTGTATTAAAGGATAGGATATTGGTGAAGTTAACAAATATGTTATCAATACAGTTTTTGTTATTTGTATTTTGCCAAATTTGTCAGTCCAACCCATATTTGCTCAGGATTTCCAAGAGATCTGTCTTTCTCGTTTCATTTGTATTAAAATGTACATTAAATACATTAAATTCACCATTGAGAATAACAAATTTGGAGGTCTATAAATGGTTAAAACAACACAATTCAGGTTACTAATGTCTAGTGCACTTAGCTCACAATGTGATTCAACAGACATAGTAGGTAACAACATTATCATGCCTATTACTACATCCTGCCTACATAAAATTAGAGAGCCTCCACATTGTGTGATCGTATACCATTGCCATTTTGTTTTTATCTTTTTTATTTTTGGAGATATTCCATTGAAACTTTTCAAAAGATCACCCGGTATTTAAGTGAAAAATGCTTAGCTTATTTCTAGTGCAACTAGAATTTATATCTAAACTATCTATGGTAGAGCAACATAGACCAACAATTTCAGATTTTTGTATGTTCTAAAAAATTATGCCTGACCCTGAAATTAAACCGGCAAAATCCAACTTCTGTAGGCCAAAAAATATCACTGTAAACTTATCGTTCTTTGAAGTCTAGTTGGTACCTCAACCATTAAACATTTACTGGTTGGGGGGTTTGTGTTGAAAGCACCTCTGCGTCCACCTCTGTGTCGTTTTATTTAATTGCCACATATTTCTTAACATCAACTTCTGTTGTTCCTGTATTCACTCTTGATACAAAAAGCCATATTTTCTTTTGTTCTTCATCACTTATTGGTTTCTTAGCAGCTTCAAATTTTTTCGGTCGACATCGCTTTCACATCTACCAAACTTTAGGTCCTTATTCCTCCATCTCGTTCTTCCAATACCAGCAGGATTTCCACTTCTATTAGGTATTTCACTTGAACCCTCGACTCTGTTATTTTTTTCGTCTGTATATTACTGTTTTGAATCGATCTTCTCTTGTTTTCGTTAGATGAGCTGCTGTTTTTGTTAGCTAAAATAAATTTTTTATTTGTGGGTGTTTTTTGTTTCCAGTGTTTCTTATTTCAGATAATTAAGTCTGTAAACAGTTTGCCGAGTTCTTTGTTGTTCTTAATTGGATTTCCAGATTAACAATCTTTTCTTGAAGAAACAGTTTGTTCTCATGTAATATGTTGTTTTTATCCTGTATTTCCAATGCTACAGATGTTAAGAAACGATTTTCAGTTTTCAGTTGTCCCGTTGACCTTGCAATTTCAGTGACATAATCTGAGACACATTATGCTATTAAAACCTGTTATTTGAATTCCTGCAACACATGGAACACAAGCAGGATGATATACCGAACCACAGGTAATACATTTAAAGATTTTTCTATTTTCTTACAGTAATTACACGAAAATATTACAATACCATGAAACTAAAATAAAACTGAATGTGGATAACTGTTGCCAATTACTTAAATTTAAAATCTATCTTCTATGTGTTTTCGGTTTGTGACATACAGCTCTGTATTGCTAGTAGTTTAGTTTTTTTTTATAACTGGGAAGAATTTAATTTCTGATATGATGGGCTAAGGATGCGGATGCATGCCGCTAAATTATTACCTACCCTCCACAGCCCGCGAAGGATTACCGAGTGGTGGCCAGCAGTCATCATCAAGACAGGAAGAACTCGCCTGACGATTAAGCGGACACCACTATTAGACAATCATGAGCCTTCTTCCCACACCGGCTGCTTCAACCAACAATATCTAATGATCTGCAATACCCGATAGTATCTTACTATCGGCGCCTTTGATCTCGGCGGTAGAGACTTTTGTTATTTAGGTATCATGGGCGCCGGCAGGATTACTTTCAGAGAGGTGCACGTGCTTGTACACATTATACTTTTAAGTAATAAAATATCAGTATATTTTTATTATTTTTCGGTGGACTTCCTCATTAGCCACTTTTATTTAGGTGAATTGAAGGTAGGGTGGAAGTAAAAGTATTTCAACAAGTTTTACACGGTTTATTCGTCACAAAGTTTCGATTATAACTTATTACTATTTTCTACGGCCGGCCCAGAGAGATCCACGAATCTGGAAACAGAAGAAACGTGCGGGATAAGCTTCTATTTCGGCACTCTATGTCTAACTAAAGCGGTTATATTTGCATGCGGAAAGCAGGCACAAAACCTTTCGGAAAAATTGTAAGAGAGAAGCTACACGCCTAGCTCAAGCTAGGTGAAACGGATGTTGGTTCGGGAATACTCGCTCCATCAACAAGTTTCAGAGCCTAGCTCAGGCTCGACCTATCCTATATATATTTGTTGTGACGTCACCTTTTTGCTAGGGAGTTAGGAAAATTTAAAATTAGGTAAATAAACAAAACAAAGGTGTTAGAGCTATAAATACAAGCTTGGTAGAATAGTTTGGAAGGGAACGCTCCAGCTTACCCACAGTCGGTAGAGTGGTGTGGGTAAAACTTCTAATATTAACAACAAATAGTATTCGAGCACCACCCGTTTTCTACTGGCCCCCCAAAAAGTCAAACTATTCGTTTGTTTTTCTTTTATATGAAAACGGGAAACTAAAACCACCTGTTAAACTGCTATACCAAAAGATTACCTAAATGGATATTAAATAAATAGACAATATATCAGTTAAACAATCCACCCTTTTATTAGAAAGCACTTATTAAAAGTATTCGTGTGAACAGGCGAAAAATTGGGCCGCTATACTTGGTTGCACAAAAACATAAACGTTTACCACTTAGGTAATCAAGCTCCACTACAACTCTAACGCAGCTCCAAGGTGATGTAATAGGGTTTTGACATCAGCTATCCAGCCCAGCAGCTATAGGGAACTCGTAGGTAGCTAACTGGCAAGATCCAAAAGCCATTCTGGTATTTTTAATAAGCAAGGGTCTTGGCAAAAAAGCCTAAAATAGTGTTCTAATAAAGCCAACGAGCTCTAGGTAAAGGGAACAAGGTTTCATGCATCTATTAAAAACGTGGTCAACCTTACCGTAGGCGAAATGGCCATGATGGTTCACTTTAAATTGATTTGCTGCACTCATGAATTGTACCTCTGTAAAATCCAACATCCACTGTTGACGGGAAATACTAAATGTCCCATACAAGAGGTTTTTCGGCAGAAGGTCTAAAAAATCTGGCACAATTGCCGAGCTACATGTATGGCTGTCTTGGCCAACGACTCAACGAAGAAGGCCGCCTCGGAATCCCGTTATCGGAGTTCCGGCAATATTAACCTAGTACTTTTTAATGGCTCTTAGTGGTACCATTGGGTTCGGTTGGCTGCAGAAACAACAAGTAAAAACTCGTGGAAACCGGGCATACCAACTGAAGGTTTTGAACTTTGCAGCAAAACAAAATACAGCATTGGGTACATAAGATTTAGTCGTATTGTGTTGAGAAAATAGTGAGAGATTTGCGCAGCCATGAAGCTGGAAGAGGCTGCAGACATGTGAGATCAATCAGTAAGATGATTCGCTAAAAGGTAGGCATCGAAAACAAACCAAAGTTTATCATTTCACACATAAAATTACCCAACTGTTCTCAGAGAAATAATCCTTGGTTATTTCTCTGAGCAACTGTCTAATATGTTTCGCATCCTTTTAGACTGCTTAGAAATCGGCGATTAAGCAATAAGGTAGCGGTACATCACGCCGCTGGGAACCATTAGAAAAGATTAGTCAACAACAATTAGAATTTATATCCACAGAAATCAACAAACTCTCGCACGCCATCTATAGGCTAATAGTACAGGTATAATCCAGGAAATGAACATTGGTACCAGACTGCCAAATTTGCTATATTATTTATAAACGTATGCCTAAAATCACAGACAAAAGATAACACCCCTATCAACTAATTATTTTGCTTTTAGTTTCAACGATATCCTGTCCACATATTCCACCATTATTTAATTTCACTATTAATACCCGGCGAGTTCACCAAAATTTCAACAAGAAGTACCCGAATGACTAAAAACTGTTACACTGTGGTAAAATCAATCGTAGGGTTAAATGAGACGGCTGTTGGTTCGGGAATTCTCGCACCACCAACAGGGCTCGGAACAGTCTAAACCTAATAATACTCACCCGGAAACAAGTCGGAAAGCAGAGAGCCTCCTCGGCAGCCGCAGCCTATTTATTGGGTTAGGTAGCGCCCTCTCGTGGTGAGTGCGCCGGCCGCCCATTGGTTGGGGCCGTGGCGAAGACTCAGGTGATCATCCCCACCCTTCTGGTATACAAAACGGCCGTCGGAGGCTAAACAGGCAGTTAGGGGTTGTTGCACCCCGTACAGGTCTCGGACGGTTGTCTCTCTGGATCGGGCACGTCCAACATACCCGGATTCCCAAAAAGAACGGCGGCTCTAGCTGCAAGTTGAATTAGTACCCCGGTTCTACCCCTTTTCGGTCTCCCTCATCCCTCCTGGTAAAATAAGCAATTCTTAATAAGCGGCGGAAAGCCAGAAAACAATCAAAACCAAAGTTTAGTTAAATGCAATTAAAATATTGACCGCCAGTCTCCTATGTGAAAAAAAAAAGAATCATTCGCATGAATATAAAAAAACTCCGGCGGACGGCCGGCCGCTAAAATAGCGCGGCGAAGAATTAAATGAGAATGAAATAAAAATGAAAATTCACAACTAACGGAAAATTACTGGTAACTTCATCTTTACAATAGGTATTAAATTTAGGATAAATTTTAACAAAACTAATATTTCTTATCTATACTGATTTACAATATTAAATGATTATATTAGTACCTATACTTACGTTTATCAAAAACATCTTTGGAAAAATTTCTGGAATTAAATTTTCACATCACATTTGCAGCTTCCAAAATATGCGATAGTGTCACAATTTCATCTTATTGCCGCGGGTTCTGTCCACTTTTGTTATAAATACAGTTAAGTTATTACATCAAGTATAAGTCACCCTAGCACTGACCGGTGGAATTTCCAATCTGGATAGATATCGCCTTTAAACATTCGGAAACGCTAAAGAAAACATTTTTTCGCGCTAGTTTAGTTGCAAAATTGAGTTGAATACGTAATGAATGGCTGTGACATAGTTACCATTAATTTTAGAACCGCCAACGTCGCCATCTCCCCTCTTCGTCTTCCGTCAAATAAAGTGATCTTGGGCTCAGACTTATCAATAGTTGTCTGAAAACGTTTCTACCTGCGAAGATTATCAGCCCTTTGCCCAATGCGTTAGCAGAAAATAAGTAAGTGATACTAGTTATTTACTTACTAGTTTGTGCGTCATTATAATAGTCATGGAGTTTGTTCGTTCCCTCATGTGAAAACACCAGCGGAAACTCTGGAAAATTGTTTTTATCGGTGCCTACCGACGAAATTCGCCAAAAACGGTGGTTGGAAACAGTTGGCCTTCCAATGAAGAAAACGTTTTTGTATTGTTGCGAAGACCATTTCAACGTAAGTACATATTATTATCTATTAGGTATAGATAGTTTGAAGCACTTTTACTTCTTTTTTTAATACTTACTGTCTTGGGGTTATTACTTAAGACTACATTTACTATGTAATAGGAAAACCTCACAATAACCCCTGTTAATAATTTTTATTTCATATAGAGATTAAAAGTTTATACTAATATTAAGTATTTATAGTTTATATTATTGTACTATATTGTACTAAGTTCTTACTTACCTCTTTAATCAAGCAACTTTTTTTGCAATAATTTTTGTAAGAATAGTAAGATACATTTTTCTTTTTTTAGCTTGAGCGTGATGCTATGAATTGGATGTTCTTCAAAACTGTAGAAAGCAAGATTGGAAAATGAAGTTGAGCCTCAGCGCTACGTAAAAAGCAAACGAATTGCTTCCCTTCTAATTCATGTATAGAGAGGATAATAAAACGAATTCGAGAATTTGCAATGCTCAATCACTGGCGGCGATAAGGCGCCCGCAGACCCCGCCATGCGGGGGGGCCCCAGCTCCGGAAACGTCCCCTAAAAGGTGATCTATCCGCTAATATTAATTTTTGCAACATATTAACGCTATTAGGCAGAAAATCGGTGGCGACCAAACGACTGAAGATTTTTATTTTAGTCAAATTTTGTGCGTCTATTTGATGTTTCTTTAGATTATCTTTTAAACTTGTATAGAGGTAATTATTACGAAAAATATTAACTTCTATTGTTGAGTACTTTTGTACACTCTGTTACTGCAAAATAAGATTTGTGCTTTTTTTGTATTATCCTATTACTTATGTGTCATGTTTTTTTTATCTTCCGTGCATATTTTGACCAATTTTTATGGCTGCCGGCCGGTTGTACGTTTGTAGGAGATAGCGTCAATTCTCTCACATCTTTATTTACATAAATTTTTCTGAAATTAATTTATACTTCAACACTGGTAAAAGAGCTATTTTTTAAAAGCAAATTATCGATTTATTTTTTTGTCCAAGTTACTGCGCCGCCCCGTTTTGAGATTAGGAGGTTTAGTATGCCGCCCGTCCCTGTATTGGTAGTTTCGTTTTAGCTTAAAAACTGATGTGTTATTAGGACAAATCGGGACAAATAGTGGACTTTTGAATTTTTATTCAACCAATACATTAATTCTGCGACATTACGTGATGTCTTTTCTTACTAGCACCGGACAGATTTTAGCAATGGTAAGGTTTTATATGTAAGGCAATTAGTAGATAAGGGTATAGGTATTTGTATTATTCGGAGTGGCAAAATAAAGCTTAGCGGAATATTGCTGAAAAAATGCTCTCTTTTAATATACTTAATAAATATTTTCTTTCTAAAATATTTTGTAATATAAATATCAAGATAAATATATTATAATGTAATATATTATTATTATGTAATATTAAACCATGCCTAGTTTTTGTTAAGTTACGCCATAATACTCGCTATAATACAGAACATTTCCCAAGGTAGGTACGTAGAAAAACTTAAAATAAAATCTATACAGGCTGTCCCAGAATATGTGGGCAATCTCTCGGATTTATACAGGGGTCGTTAAAATAACATGACAAGTTCCTATAAAAAAAATTCCCCAGATACAAGCGGAGATACAAGCCCCTAAAAGACGCCCCTGAAAATCGATTTATTAAAAATAACTTTTAAAATATTTTGTGTAATTTAATTATTTTTTTAATACGATGGACAATAAGACCTTAAAAAGGGCCCACGAAAACAATTTTGGCTTATTTGGTTTGCCAGGGACATACTAGCTGTAGCACAATAATGTCAATTTTTTACACCCTTTACTATAAAGGCACAAAAATAATACTTTTAGTTAGCTTGAACCATAAGCTAAAAAAACTACTTATTTTTGTTTAATACGATCTTTATTACATAATTTTTTTATGTCGGTTCAACATGAGCTTCTTCTAATGCATTCCCTAGCTCTACGAATTGAAGATTGTTAAATCGGTACATGTCAAAAAACAACCATAGCGACAAAAAACAAATGTAAATTGTTATATTTGAGTGCGGGAACACATATAAGTTTGTTATCACATTTATTTATACACAGTCTTACATACCGGATTATTTGCAGGTTTTCTTTATACTTAATACTTATACTTAATAAAGCTATTCGCATATCGATGCGATTCTTTTCGAGGCTCACGGGGAACAGGCCGTCGTCCCCCTCCCCATCTCAGGCTTGCGCATTTGACCTTTGTGCCTGTGTGTATAGTTGCCTGTATGCTATATAACAATATCTTACACTACCTCCACCCTTAGAATAACACATAATCTTTTAATCTTGTGGGTGGTTGCTTACATGTACTTCTTAACCTATTAGATGGTACCCTATCTAGAACTACTGGTGACTCAGGGCTATTCCCCTCGTTACTTATGCTAAGGTTCTGTGGTCTGTCCAATGTCTGTACATTGTCTAGTGTGGTGCCACTTGCGCCCTCACCACTGTGTTGTGCCGCGCCCTGTATGCTGCCTTCGTTATTATCATTCACATTTTCTTGTAATAACCTATCTGTTACCTGTAAATTTTCAGATGTGTTAGGTAATGTATTTATAGCAACCTTGTGGTTTGATTGTATTTCACTTTTGGTGACCTGTACCTTTGCTCTATTTTCTTTGTCGCTGTAGGTCCCCGGTCGAAGTTGGTTTAAGTGACGCTTCCATAGATAACCTTCTGTAGTCTGGCATAAATATAGACTTCTTCCGATCTTCTTTTTTATTACTGCTGGTGTCCATTCCACTCGGTTAACCTTCCGGTAGTCCCTTGCTATCACTCTGTCACCTTCTTTGAAACTTCTATCTCTTTTTCCCCTCTCTTTATCTCTGTTGTTTACCTCCTCCTCTTGTACTGTAAAATTTGGTCTGCGTTCCCTCAACAGTTCCAATCTCCCTCTAATCTGTCTTCCAAACATGAGACTCGCTGGGCTTCTGCCTGTCGTTGCATGCTCTGCGTTCCTATAATGTAAAATAAATCGTGCTATTAATACATTTAGGTCGTCTGTTTGTGTTCTTGGGTCTTCTAGTGCACTTTTTAATTTGGTTTTTACCGTCTTGACACAAACTTCAGCTGCTCCATTTGACATTGGGTGATATGGTGGGGATGTTAAATGTCTAATTCCATTCCTTTTAAAGAAGGTTTCTAGTTTTTCGCTTGTGAATGGTGGGCCGTTATCCGTTACTATGCATTCTGGTAGACCAAATCTCGCAAATATCTCTCTTAATCGCATTTCTGTTTCATAAGCTGCTGTGCTCTTCATTATGCATACTTCTAACCACTTGGTGTATGTGTCGACTAACACTAAAAGATATGTATTCTTTATATAACAAAAATCCGCATGCACACGTTCGAAAGGCTTACATGTTGTCGGCCACGGTGTTAATTCTGCCTTAGGTGGGTTTGGTAAACTCCTAGTACAGCCCATACATGATTTTGTTTTCCTCTCGATGTCCTGGTCCAACGTGGGCCACCATAAGTACGATCGAGCTAAGGTTTTAGACTTTGCTATTCCTAGGTGTGCGCCTCCACGTATCTCGTTCAACATTTCCTGTTGTAAGCTTCCTGGGATCACTATTCTGTGTCCCCACATCAAACATCCATTTTCCACTCTCAACTCTTCTTTTCGTCGGTAATATGGTAATATTTCTTCATTTATTCTATCTTTGGTAGGCCATCTCTCTTCCTGAACATATTTTATTACCTCATTTAGCGCTTTGTTTCTTCTTGTCTCTTGCTGAACTTTTTTATTGTCAATTGGCCAATCCTTACAACCTTCTACGAAGTTCAAGTAACAATCATCAGCTTCATTTATTAATGTATGTATCCTCAATGGCATTCTTGATAAGAAATCTGCAAAAATATTATTTCTACCACATACATGTTGCATTTTATAATCATAACCTGTCATAAATATGGCCCATCTTTGTAACCTATCATGTCTTCTCTGTGGTATGCCCTTATTTTCTCCCAACAGTCCCACTAGAGGTTTGTTATCTGTTCTTATTATAACTTGTCTGCCCTGCAAATATTGGTTGAACTTATGCAACCCAAAAACTATTGTCAACGTTTCTAGATCTACCGTTGCGTACTTCTTTTCTGCAGGTATCAATGTTCTCGACACGCAAGCTACTGGTCTTTCGACTCCGTCGTCTTCCCGTTGCATTAGGACCGCCGCAATACCCTCCTTGGATGCATCCGTCATTAAAATTGATGTTTTGTTAATGTCAAAGTGTCAATGTCATGTCTTGAGCTATCATACCTTTTATCGATTCAAATGAAGTTTGACATTCGCTTGACCATACAAATTTTGTTCCATTCTGCAATAATTTGTATATAGGACTCAAGTATTTAGCTAATGCTGGAATAAATTTACTGTAGTAGTTGACAAATCCACAAAATGATCTCACCTGTGACACATTTGATGGTATAGGTGCTCTTACTATCGCTTTCACCTTGGAATCTGACTTTCTTAATCCGTCTCTGGAGATCTGATGTCCTAAATACTCAATATTACTTTTAAAGAATTCACATTTGTTTCTATTTACGGTTAATCCTGCTTCTCGTAGCTTCAAAAGAACTTTTTCGAGGTTATGAGTGTGTTCGTCAAGTGTCTCGCCTGTCACTATTATGTCATCTAGGAAGTTACTGACTCCTGGTAATCCCTTAAGTAATTGCTCTATTTTTTGTTGGAAAATAGCACTCGCTGGAGCCACACCATATGCGTACTTTATGCGTACTTAACGTCGTCACTTCTTGTGATGGTTCGTCTAACTCAAACTGTAGATATGCTTTTTGTAGGTCCAGTTTAGTGAATGATGTGCCGCCGTCCAATGATTGAAATATTTCTTCAATCCTTGGTAACAGAAATCTGACATTTTCAAAATGTTTATTACAGGTACTCTTGTAATCTCCGCAAATACGTACACTTTTTCCATCAGGCTTGATTACTGGTACTATCGGAGTCCCCCATTCACTTGATATGACTTGTTCAATTATGCCTTCTTCTGTTAACCGTTTCAGTTCATCTTCTATCATTCTCCTGAGAGCGAAAGGTACTGGTCGAGCTTTAAAAAATATAGGGTTCGCATTAGCTTTCAAAGGTAAGTTTACCGTGCCAAACTTATATTTACCGATTTTATCTGAGAAAACACCTGAAAATCTATTCACAATATCGTTTTCCAAAGAAGTAACAGCTTCGATATTTATTACTTTACATCTCATATTAAATGCGTTTAGGAAATTCTCTCCTAATAAGCTAGGAGCTTCGTTATTAAAAATATAGAATTTGATTTGTTTGCAACTGTCCTCATACTTTACACGTTCTTCAAAATAACCTAACGGTCTGCCATGAAATCCCCTCACTACTAAACTATCTTCAGACAATGGACGATTAAAATGTTTTTTAAACACATTAAAATTTATGGTCGATACACCTGCCATCGTATCGATGTGTGCTTCTACTACTTTTCTTCCTATTTCTATCTTAATCCTATGCTCTTCCTTACAGGGCCTTAAAATAGAACTGGCGTTATTACTAGCAGAGAAAATATTAAAAATTTCTACCTCTTCGTTTACATACGCGTTGTCAAACGTTGCATCAACTAAATGCTGATTTTTAATATTTCCTTTGCATACCGCTGCTAAGTGTCCTACTTGGTTACACCTATTACATTTATACGAACTATAAATACGAGTTGTGTGGTTTCTACTAGAGGCCCTGTATGACACAAAAAGTGACAGTTATTCGTTTTAACAGAGGTTGGACAACAGATTTTGGCAGATCTAGTAACATTGTTTTTATTATATTCTTATCTTGGCAGGTGCCAGTTTGTCAACAAAACTGTCGACAAATTATTGAGCGTGCTCATTTTCTTTTACAAAAAGGAATGTTAACAGTTAAAAGTGACATCTTGTGTAATAAGAAACTGCAAGAATTCTGAGCAGGATGAATTTTTCATAACACCCTTTCCAAAAAGCGCAGAAGAACGAGCACGATGGTGCAAATGAAATACCCTAACATGAGAGTTGGAAATGATACGAAAATTTGCGAGGTAAGTAAATTTAATTACATAAGTATCTCTAGTTTTTTATTTTTTGTTTGATCTGTGATTTTAATCTGCAGAATAATTTTCTTAATCTGCATCAGCAACATAACATAAGATACCTAAATTAATACGTATTAAATATTAGTACCTACCTATTTATTTTCAATAAAAGTCCATAAGGTTCTACAAACCCCCTATTAGAATTCTTATGAAAATTTCCCAATGTTAAAGAGATAAAATTAAAATTTTTGCCCTTCAAGGAGGTAAAACCTGTTAGGTAGGTATATTTACACTGGACCGGGCTAGGCATTTTTCGTTTCATGGAATAATAAAAATGTAAGTATATGTGTTAGAGAGAGGCAGTTTTGAAGGTGCTTTATTTTGCACCAAGACCAACAAAATCGGACAAAAAAGAAGTTAACACGGGTGGGAATATAAAGAACCCTTTTTGTGTAGTCAGTTAAATGTGTGAGCTTATATTCCATTACAAATTTCTTGCTGATAAAAAAATAGCATTTGATGGCAGCGTTTTATTATGTTTAGGTAGCTTAAATTTATAGTTCTTTAACTTTCAGAGGTTCACTTCTCCGACATGGATTTTGAGTGTCAGGTTGTGCTGAAGAAAGGATCATCTCCTGCAACGTTTGATGAACGTGACTTTAGCAAGAAAAAGAACCATTATTAAATATGTATAAATTTCTGAGAACTTGTACTAGTTTGATTTTTCCTATTTACTTACAATATATCTTTAAAAACAAAAATACTGTTGTCTTCTTTATTGAAATGTAGATGATCTCTCTTGCATTAAAAAGTTATCAACTTTTATTTTACCAAAAAAAGAATGAGAGACTAATATATCGATATTAAATACCTAGGTACTAATTTTTTTATTCAGCCTAATTCCTTATTATTATTGGTTGATTTATATAACCAAAACCAACTTTCCAACTTTTTGTTCCGTACAAATTTCAGTATTAATTGTCTTAAAATTATGATGGTATGTATAAGAAGAGAGTTTGAAGAAACGAAACCATACAGTAAAACCATTTAAAAGACCTTTTTTATTTGTAAATGAACGGAATAATTATTATTGCAGCTATGATTCCTATTGAAGGAATATTCGAAAGTTTGATTAGTTGGTATGCTAGAGCCTTGTTTAATTTTATGTACATACCTATTTACATATACCAACCTCCTACAAAAATTTAATAAATGTTTTTATCCTGATATCCTAAAATTTCTGTTTTCTTGGAACAAATTATATGTTTCTTCACTTTTCCATTCAAACTTCAATAATATTATTAGTTAAGCTTTGCAAATAACATACTACTACCTAACCTATTTACCTATTTATTGGTTTTATCTATATTTTTATACATTTTAAACTGTGCCCTCATCTACCTACGCTTATGGCAGTTAACTGTCGTTAGCTTAACCTTAAAATCCAATTTTGATACATCGTGTTGCTAGGGGAATGTTAGAAAGAGCGAAAAAATATATGTGTTGCACAAAATGAATTTCATAGGGAAAATAAGACCCTCGCCAGAGAGAGAGAGATCCGATCGTTGTCCAACCTCTGTTAAAACGAATAACTGTCACTTTTTGTGTCATACAGGGCCTCTAGTTTCTACCACAACAATGACAATTTCTCGGATTTCCTGACGTCTCCTGGCCATTTTGTCTGTTTTGGGTTTTGGTCATACGTCACACGCGCCGCCGGTGTTCTCGCCCAAGAACGGTAGACGGCCAGGATTGCTCGATCGGGCAAATCTCTCCGCCGGCGTGACGTCACCGCTACACTGCTATCTGCTAAGCGCGCCGGGAGCTACCGTTTAAAATATAGAAAGGGTGGGTTTTCTGTGGATGTTCTGTGTTTTTGAGCTACTTTTGCCAATCCTTTGATTTTTATACACTATTAAGAGTACAGAGAACTTTTATTTTTTACTTAGAATGTATCAAGACTAAGGGATTAATTTATAAAATTGCCAATATATGGAATAATTGCATAGAAGAAAATTTCGAAAATAGTTATTTATGTACCAAGGCACTGAAGTTCGACTTTTTATGACTCATGTGGAATTTAGTTGCCGAGGCCTCTGGCTGAGGCAAATATAAAATATTATTATTATACAAAGTATTTTGAACGTTTGAAAGACGGTAAGTATGATACTAATCTTTTGCGATATTATTTTATAAATTATTATTAAAAATAATGTATGCCAAATTTTAGTTTCAATTTATTACGAGTATAATACTCTTAATAAACACTATGAAAATTATGTTTCACAAATGGTTCGATAAAAGGCGCTTATAGGACTTGACATTTGGTCTTATTGCACCTGTACTGGTACACACTCTGTGATGCCTGTTTTACATTGACAATTTCTTCATGAATTAATTCATGAAGTCACTTCAAGGGCAAATTATTATAAAAAGTCGTGTATTTCACTGGCAATTTCTTCATTAATTAATTCATGAATTTCTTCATGAAGTTACTTCACGGATTAGAGCATGTCCTATTTTCCGTCAAGTTTTGCGTGAACTTCAGGAGTACTAACATTGAAAATTTGAACACTAGAAAAGGTTATATTTTGATACTAGTTTTGTTTGAGGCATTATACGAGAAAGAGGAGAGTACATAGTTTTAAAGATAATATACTTATATAAAAGGTGTGTGAAATGTTACAATATGTTTTATTTATGTATTCCGCTGCCAAGGCACAGCTCCCTCATTCACGAAATAATCACAAAACTCCTCTTGTTCAGCAACGCAAGCATGTCTTGGTGAGCATGTTTGGTAAAAAAGTCAAAATTGAAATATATAGTCTTTATCAAGCTCTTCTAGGATGGCAGTAGGACATTCGGGTCTCAAAAATAAATTAAAAGTAAAAAAATATTTTTAAAAAAAGCTTTTATTTAAATGCGCTTAAAATAAAATAATCTTTTCTTTTAAAACTTTTACTATCAACTTATAACGTCATTCCACAATTTATATGATATAAAAGCTTGTCGCGAGATTTAAGTAGTGGTATTTACTTAGTTTGAAAACTTAAAACTTGCACAAAAATTAAATTTGAAAAATATTACTTCCAAACGTAATTTATTGCCATTAAATGAACCACAGTTCACAAAAAAAAACTCATTTTTTATTTTTATGTAATAAATATAAGCAATTAAAAACTGCATAATTCAAATCATGCTTGTAACGCGCCCTCCTTGCGAGGCCAACGATAAAGACAGGCCACGGCGCTAACGCATAATCGCGTAGTCACGTGACCAACTTAGTTCTATATAATGAAAGGCATTTTTGGAGATAAGTAGAAAAAACAAATTTCGTAACAATTTGGCAAGTTTTCTTTCATCTATTACAGTATTGGTTTTGTGCATCCAAGCTTTCTCTAATTGTTTTTTCAAAATTTTCAACCTGGCTCAGCTGTTTAAGGCTGAGAGTTAAACGGCACTGCACTCACAATATTTTGGCACATTCTCAAAAATTGTTGGAACATCACCTTCCTTTAGCTTAGGTGATATTCTCTATAGGTATTTTCCTACCACAACACGTTTGTCCACTTTAATTATTGTTTCACTTTCTTGAAAATGTGTTAGCCACACATACTTAAAGGTTTTTTAGAAATTAAATCTCAGTTGGGATTTGACGAATCCATTTTTGGCGGAAATTTTCATCCCGAGGCAAAACAAATGTTTGTTATGGCGACACTTTCTTCCTGGCTTTTGTAATATGTATAAATATAATATAAACGGACCCAATATTTGGTATTTAGGTTATCTTTTACGAAATAAAAATGAAAACTAACCTCAGTAGGTATACTGTATTATATTGACGAGGTCTCAGTTGATCGGCAGCGTGAAAGACCGAATAAAAACCATATCAGGGCGTGGGTCGACAACGAAAATCCTCGAGTACGTTACAACACTGATTTATTTCGCACAATAAGGTGAATGGTGAATACAATAAATACACAAACCCGAACGTGGTCAACGGGAACGGCTTCCAGCCACCCGGACCGTCTGCACTCGCGGATCTCCCGTAAACAGTTCACCCCTCTGTGTCTCAGGCTCCACGCTCCACTGTCCAATACTGTCCCATGTCCATAATAGTCCATTCCGGGTTCCCTATTCTGTGGTTCGGGGGAGAATTCCCTTTACAGCGCTCACGCGTCGCGTCGCGTCGGTGCGAGCGGCACCAATATACTCTTGGACATAGGTTATTTCTTATTTTGGGTAAGTACATCTATCAAAACTCTTGCTCTGCATGTTTAATATACTCAATTTACAATTAATAGTTATTGTTGTTATGATATGTTGGACGGCACGACTCCCACCCAGACACCCAGAGGCCATAATAACACCTGGGCGGTTCCCCTCCGCCAGGACCATTGAGTTAGGATGGGGGGAGGCGTCACGACATTTTTTTTACATTACAAAGTCGCATATGCAAACGGGTTCAGGGGGTGTGGCTAAGTCTGTGAGCCACTCCAGGTTCTGATTAAACAGTATTCCCAGTAAAATTATAAAAAATGTAAAAAAACGAAAACTAACAACGACGAAATCAAAAGCTGGGTTTAGTCAGTCAGTCAGTCAGTCAAATACATACCTAGAGTAGTTATAAATGTAATATTTTTCTTTTCATAAAGTACCAAAGTGGATATTATAAATTATATTGATACGGCTCTGTCTACTGTTTACATTACCTCTGAAATGTAATTCCTCTGAATTTCTTTTTGTCCACGTTAGAATTGCTACTGCAACAACGTACAGAACATGACATATTTATTTTCAGAGGCAGCTCGCAATAACAAGGAAAACTGCACTTTTAATTCACTTTTAGCACCGAGTCGACAAATTGACGTTGTTCTGGTAGTCTATCACGTGGGTGAACCCGTTTTGGGTCACGTGACAGCTTCTTCCCCCCATCCTAACTCAATGGCCAGGACACACGCGCACTAGACACAAACTTGTTTCTAAAATATAAACTAAGACATTTAAAAACACTTTAAATATTGAAAACTTCTCAAAACCCAAGCTGCCGCTTTCAGTTATGTGACAAATGACATGTAACGTCTGATTAAGATGGTCACTTGATTTTTGTGCGCCAGGGCCTGTCTTTATAGTAGACCTTGCCTCCTTGCGAGGCCAACGATAAAGACAGGCCACGGCGCTAACGCATAATCGCGTAGTCACGTGACCAACTTAGTTCTATATAATGAAAGGCATTTTTGGAGACAAGTAGAAAAAACAAATTTCGTAACAATTTGGCAAGTTTTATTTCATCTATTACATTATTGGATTTGTGCATCCAAGCTTTCTCTAATTGTTTTTTCAAAATTTTCAACCTGCCTCAGCTGTTTTAGGCTGAGAGTTAAACGGCACTGCACTCACAATATTTTGGCACATTCTCAAAAATTGTTGGGACAGCACCTTCCTTTAGCTTAGGTGATATTCTCTATAGGTATTTTCCTCCCGCAACACATTTGTCCACTTAAGCCACACATACTTAAGGGTTTTTTAGAAATTAAATCTCAGTTGGGATTTTACGAATCCATTTTTGGCGGAAATTTTCATCCCGAGGCAAAACAAATGTTTGTTATGGCGACACTTTCTTCCTGGCTTTTGTAATATGTATAAATATAATATAAACAGACCCAATATTTGGTATTTGGGTTATTTTTTACGAAATAAAAATGAAAACTAACCTCATAGGTATACTCTAAATATTGACGAGGTCTCAGTTGATCGGCAGCGTGAAAGATCATATCAAGGCGTAGGTCGACAACGAAAATCCTCGAGTACGTTACAACACTGATTTATTTCGCACAAGGTGAATGGTGAATACCATAAATATACACAAACCCGAACGTGGTCAACGGGAACGGCTTCCAGCCACCCGGACCGTCTGAACTCGCGGATCTCCCGTAAGCAGTCCACCCCTCTGTGTCTCCGGCTCCACTGTCCAATACTAATACTGTCCCATGTCCATAATAGTCCATTCCGGGTTCCCTATTCTGTGGTTCGGGGGAAAATTCCCCTTATTACAGCGCTTACGCGTCGCGTCGCGTCGGTGCGAGCGGCACCAATACTCTTGGACGGCACGACTCCCACCCAGACACCCGGAGGCCATAATAACACCACGCACAAGGTGAATGGTGAATACAAAATACACAAACCCGAACGTGCGTCAACGGGAACTGCTTCCAGCCACCTGGACCGTCTGAACTCACGGATCTCCCTTAAGCAGTTCACTCGTTTGTGTCTCAGGCTCCACTGTCCATTCCGGGGGGAGAATTCCCCTTACAGCGCTCACGCGTCGGCGCGAGCGGCACCAATACTCCTGGACGGCACGGCTCCCACCCAGAGGCCATAATAACACCTGGGCGGTTCCCCTACTCCGCCAGGTCACACGCACACTAGACACAAACTTGTTTCTAAAATATAAACTAAGACGTCTAAAAACCCTTTAAACATTTAAAACTTCTCAAGACCCAAGCTGCCGCTTTCAGTTATTTTCAGTTATGTAGGCCTCGAAATCCAAAGAAAGAATGTAGACACCTTGAGACACTTTGGTGTATATGTGGTTGCCTAGCTCACTATAAAACGAGTCAAATTTCCCTTGAAAAATAAAAGTAAGCCATGATTTTGTCGAATAAGCGTCGCCGTTGACGTCACAGCACCTGCGCGCGGACATAGGTATCGTTTTCTGTGTATCGTGGACTAGGCCGAAAAAGAAGCATACGCGGGAATGACCTCACTCGGTATATAAATTCAAATACATATGTTAACAATGGCTTGAATAGCCCAACTGATGGAATTTTTAATTAAATTAAATTAAATCCAGATACAGGAATGCAATTTTTCAATTGGCGGTATATTATAATAATATTGTAAAAAAGTAAATGCCAGAGATTTACCAAAATATTATTTGTAAAACCTATTTAAAATACCTACAATGTCGAAGTTATAGGACCTAAGTATACTACTATTTTGATACTGCTGTAGATTTTTAAACATATAATAATACAAATCACGTATAGGTATACTGTGTGGTCATTTAGTGTGCATACATAATGGCACTTTTTTTTTATTAATTGCACAACCAAAATACAGACATTGCCGAAAGTTGATGCATGTTCAATAATCATATTAGGTGCACTTAGAATGGTTGTACAAGTTATACAGCTTACAGAGAGGGTAGGTCAAAAAATATAAAAATGGCACAAGAGTAAAGTACACCCTGCTTGCTTATTTCAAAAAATCAGCAAAAGGTTATTAAGAAAAGTTGTTTAGATTTAGAATTAAAAGCTATGCCTAAATACCAAAACATGGCCTCCTAAGAAAAAACATTTTTTTCGTCAATTAATTTCCACTGTTTCTTAATAAACGTGTTTAAAATAAAAATGTTGTACCTTACATGAGAGTTTTTTAATATACACATTATCATTACTAATGTTTTACCGTTGAGTGAAGGAATAACAAGAGGCGCATCTAATGCGGAGATTTCGAGCCAGATTTCTACGCCCCGGCCAACTGCTTTAGGGCGACTTAATCAACGAGAAACCGCATCGAGTCGTCCTAAAGCAGTTGACCGGGATCTATCGGCACTGACATTTGTGTCCCGGGCGACGAGGCCAACGATAAAGACAGGCCACGGCGCTAACGCACAATCGCGTAGTCACGTGACCAACTTATTAGTTTTGGAGATAAGTAGAAAAACAAATTTCGTGAACATTTGGCAAGTTTTCTTTCATCTATTAGGTAGATTATTGGTTTTGTGCATCCAAGCTTTCTCTAATTGTTTTTTCAAAATTTTCAACCTGCCTCAGCTGTTTTAGGCTGAGAGTTAAACGACACTGCACTCACAATATTTTGGCACATTCTCAAAAATTGTTGGGACATCACCTTCCTTTAGCTTAGGTGATATTCTCTATAGGTATTTTCCTCCCACAACACATTTGTCCACTTTAATTATTGTTTCATTTTCTTGAAAATGTGTTAGCCACACATACTTAAGGGTTTTTTAGAAATTAAATCTCAGTTGGGATTTGACGAATCTATTTTTGGCGGAAATTTGCATCCCGAGGCAAAACAAATGTTTGTTATGGCGATACTAATTTCTTCCTGGCTTTTGTAATATGTATAATTATAATATAAACAGACCCAATATTTGGTATTTAGGTTATTTTTTATGAAATAAAAATGAAAACTAACCTCAGAAGGTATACCGTAAATATTGACGAGGTCTCAGTTGATCAGCAGCGTGAAAGACCGAATAGAAACCATATCAGGGCGTGGGTCGACAACGAAAATCCTCGAGTACGTTACAACACTGATTTATTTCGCAAAAGGTGAATGGTGAATACAATAAATACACAAACCCGAACGTGGTCAACGGGAACGGCTTCCAGCCACCCGGACCGTCTGAACTCGCGGATCTCCCCTAAGCAGTTCACCCCTCTGTGACTCAGGCTCCACTATCCAATACTAATACTGTTCCATGTCCATAATAGTCCATTCCGGGTTCTCTAATCTGTGGTTCGGGGGAGAATTCCCCTTACAGCGCTCACGCGTCACGTCGCGTCGGTGCGAGCGGCACCAATACTCTTGGACGGCACGACTCGCACCCAGACACCCAGAGGCCATAATAACACCTGGGTGGTTCCCCTCCGCCAGGACACACGCGCACTAGACACAAACTTGTTTCTAAAATATAAACGAAGACGTTTAAAAACACTTTAAACATTGAAAACTTTTCAAAACCCAAGCTGCCGCTATCAGTTATGTGACAAATGACATGTAACGTCTGACTAAGATGGTCACGTGAATTTTGTGCGAACTGTTTATTTTAACGTTCAATTTCCATTCTCATCTTCTCTAATTATGTGTAGCTGTCATTCCTGTCACTGCCTTTTGATCGATCGAGCTATTTGACGTCAAGACCATTCCCGCGCTTTTCGTATCGTTTCAAATGAATAGCTCGCGGTCACAACTTTAATCATTTATTGCAAATTAAATATTGCGATTTGAGGGCTAATATTTGGTATGTGCTCTTTCTATAGGTAGGCAAATATATTAAAGAACTAAAAAAAATTATTCAAGGTCCCCATTGTCTCGCAGCAATTTACTTCAATTTAATTTCAGATTTATAACTTCATAGTTGACAGACATTTATTGTAAATCTTTCATTATTAATTGCGAACTAAATAAACAACCATTGTAAATAATTTTAAATGTGTTTTATTCCTGGGGTATCAATAACCGAGTCATATAACCGGTTTCGATAGCCGGGCCGAAACTGTCGTTATACGATTGGCGCCCAACGTGGGCGCCAATGGAGTTTTGGGGTTGGCGCTTTTGGTACTCCGCGATAGGACCCAAAATGTGCCTATCACTGTGTGGCCTTCGGACGGAGGCACACATTTGTGTCACAATTCGTTAGGGATGTCACGCTTCTTCGAGGAGTTTTCTTTCCTTCCTTTCTCTTCTCCTCCCTTAGCATAAGTTCTCTTCTAGTTTTTGGGGTCACGATTCGAAGAATTTTCTTATTGTCAAATTTTTTATGCCTCATCGGGTAAATTTATTTTAATCTACACAACAAACTCACACAATATAGTCGAAAGATAGTATCAGGCCGGCGATACAGTTAGATAAAAATCGGAATGGGAAAACTACAGTGGCTTTATACAAGACAGTGACGACAGCCAAGGTTCGATTTTTGATTGGTTCCGCCATGTTTCGTCAAATTCTGTCATAATAGATCGACTTATTGTATCGATTTCATAATGACGGCGTCATTCTACATATCCGTCATTCGTGTTGTCCCTTATTATTTATTATGGACGTAAGGTGGTGGTACCGATTATCGACAGTGTCCTATTTATCGACACTTTTGGCCGTTTTTTGAATGAAATAAGATATTCATAAACATTAGCCCTTATTTCCTTATGTTTATGGTTCTTTCATTCATTACCGTTCAAATGAAACAATGTGCATGCGCGGAGTGATTTCGATATTCGAAACAAAATTCCTCAAAAATAACCAGTGCGCGTCAAGTAAATTCAAGTACGTGCCTTTGCTCGCCACCTTAAGAGACAGGTAAGCAGATTTTTGTACCCTGGATATACTGGAGTACAGTTGTTGTAGTGTGGGTTTATATTTAAAATTAATTAATATTATGTAAAATGATATATTTTCTTCTTAAAATGAAAGCTGTAGTACGATTTTCATAAAATATTAAGGTGTCGATAATTGGTACACGAAATATTTTGACTAGGCCCAATTATCGACATAAGTATCGATAATAGGATCCATAAGGATGAACAAACTTATGTTAGTAATCCAAACATTTTAGTGAAAATTTTGTTTAATCCATAGTGAAAACCATATATTTTTTACTGACCAATTATCGACATAGGGATTTTTTATCGGGGAAAAAGATATATGGAGGGGAAGCCGTGTCGATAATAGGTTCAGATATCTGTTGGTAATTGGTACACCCTTTTTATTCCAATTGCAGACATGATCAATTCAACGAAAACTAAGATTTAAACCTTTTCAGTAGTAGCAAGAAAATATTATGCTAACAAAAAAATTTTGATCTAAAATTGGCATGCCATTCTGCCATTGATTTCAGATGTTAGACCAGCTAAATTGCACTAAACAATAAAGTAAACAGCAAAGTTCCCCTGCCTTAAAAATGTGGCCAAAAACTGTTCTAAGGCGAAATGTAGAGCAGTCGCTAGTTAAATGAATGTTCTGTCTTGCTAATTATGGATTTCTCATCACCAAAAAATGTATGAGCCAGAGCTAAAAAATATACAGAGAATGATTTTATGTAGTTTATGATCCCAATACTTTTAACTAATGTAACTGCTAGAAGACATAATATTAAAGTTATCAAAAATCAATGCAATATGTTTTTACTTTTAATAACATTGAAAAAATTAATTTTGTTATTTTTAAAATGTTTTCAATATAATGTTGTTAAAAATAATTGTTTTTTACTCATGTCGATAATTAGTTCAGTTGGTGTCGATATTAGGTACTTCTTGCTTTGCTACCAGTCGATAATAGGGTCAGTAGGTATATTTCAGAAATTTAATTTATTTGTTTCAAAACGGAAAATCAGAGAGCAAACATAAATTACCAAATAATAGTTTAATAAAAGAGATAATAATGTTAATTCCTTCTAAAAATTTGCAGCGGCATTGTGAAGTTGTTTATGTGTCTATTATCATATTACTGCGCTTTATGATGGATATCCAGAAGAAGAATACAATGAAGAAGTTGTAAAACGCGGTACAGAAGGTCAAAAGAAGACTGATTAGCAGGAGGAAGAACATGAAGAAATGAAAATAATGGAGCTGAGGGACCGTAGAAAATTGCAAAACCAGCAAAATTTGAAAACTTTGTTATGAAAGCTGTTGCAAATGTTTTAGAAATTAGTGGTCCTAATAACTATGAAGAAGCTGTAATGGATAAAGTGATGGTTAGCTGTAATGGATAAAGAAATGAAGTCAAATGAATAAAACAAAAATAAGTTTTACAGAGACTTCCAGAAGACAAGAAAGCATTAGGTATAGTATCTTGTAAATGGATATACCTACAAGGAGAGGATAATTCCGGATGGATCAATAGAAAAATACTAGGCGAGGTTGGTAATGAAAGGTTGGTTGTTCACAAAGAAAAGGTGAAGACTACGACCAAACGTTTAGCCCTGTAGTCAAACCTGGAATGATAATAAAAGGAATATTAAGCATATAGCTACTGGTGAAAATGTTGAATTGACTCGATGAATGTCTATACAGCATGCGCTTATAACGAAAAATCGATGAAGATGTTCATGTGAAACAACCAAAAGGTTATGAAGATTCAACCAATAGAGTTTTGTAGACAAGTTTTTATGGTCTCAAACAGCACAATGGAGCAAATTGCGAACATTTTCATGAAAGCTTTACTTATTTAAACCAAAAATAACTTGAGAGGCTGTTACTCCTGTAAAACAATGGGCTTAAGAAAAATCATCCAAGAAGATTGTAATATCACTTTTCATTTTTCTTATGGTGTATTATTATCCATGAAAATAAGTAAATAAAAAGTGTCAAAAACCAAAAATGAAAGATGTTATTCTTTGATTTTTAGTCTCGTGTACCAAGTGCTTTAGGACTTCAACAGCTCTGAAGAAAATTGTTAATTCTAAAGTTTTCTGTATGTACATAATAACACCAATAAACACCAATTATAAATTGAACATGCCTACGTTTGGAGTTGTTTTATTATAATGTAGTTATCATTACTTTATTTCCTAAGCAAAAAGTACCATATAATTATATTGTGTTTTCCCTATTTTATATTTTTAAAATTTTCTGTTTATTGCTATCTGCTCATTTCTAAACTTTTCAAAATACAAACACATGCCCAAAATTTGTTCGTCTATTGTAGACATGTCCAGTGAGAACCATTAAATATTGGCAGTATAGTCACTGATATTAGTAATTAATTTTAAAATATAAACGAAACGGAACATGTAGGTACGTTTTACCGTTTATTTCTCAAAAAATGGGCAATAAATTGATTGAGGTACTCTAAAAAATGTCCTTGATAGCAGCCTCCGTGGCGATGTTAGTACAAGCCCCAAAATAGGGGATGTGCTGACTGAAGCTGCAAATATGTGCTGTTGGCTCCTGCCTGGACTTCATTTGTTGCTTTCCAAATCATGCCTATCTTTTGATTTGGTTAATGTTACACCGTACTGATGATTGCCAAATAGCATGAAACACGTATATGCGGTTACTAGTTTTTTCTTTTTGTTAACTTTGAGTGTTTGCCCATTATCACCTTTTCTTGTAATTATTACATTTACACTCGCTTATCTTACATCCTTATTGTTGTATATATATATATATACTGTGTGTCCACGGATTGATGTCGGAATAGGTGTAAATGACAAAAAAATTTCGAGTTCAAATTTGACCATTTGGGGTTCAGCCCTGCTTGGATAGAAACTAATTTGTGCCATATTAGTAGTTTCGAAAAATCAAGTAGGCCTTGACAGGAACGATTTATTTATTTTCTGTGTAGGTTAAGTGCCTTTTCTGAACAAGATATCGAAAAATGTTATTAGAAAAAGTTGCTTAGAATTCAAAATTATGTCCCTGTGCAGATTTTCAAAATAATTGGCCTACTTTGATTTTAATCCATTTCATTTAGGTAGTTGAACTTTTATATTGCCGAACACACATTTTCAGTCAAGTTGGCATGTTTTTATTATTTTTTTTAAGCTGTTCAGTGCAGTTTGGTAGTTATATCCTGTGGGTTTTAGCGTATTAATAAAAAACTGCCAGAAATGGATTAAAATCAAAGTAGGCCAATTATTTTGAAAATCTGCACAGGGACATAATTTTGAATTCTAAGCAACTTTTTCTAATAACATTTTTCGATATCTTGTTCAGAAAAGGCACTTAACCTACACAGAAAATAAATAAATCGTTCCTGTCAAGGCCTACTTGATTTTTCGAAACTACTAATATGGCACAAATTAGTTTCTATCCAAGCAGGGCTGAACCCCAAATGGTCAAATTTGAACTCGAAATTTTTTTGTCATTTACACCTATTCCGACATCAATCCGTGGACACACTGTATATATATATATATATATATATATATATATATATATGGTGGTTGTGAAAATGGCCTATTCAAGTTTAATAATAAGCTGCAGAAAGTATGGAGTATAGTTTTGAAAAAGCTTATTCCAACAGTCTTCTTCAAATTATGGTGACAATAGATGTGTTGCACTGATATTTTATAAACTATTTAGATCTATTTTCACCAGAAATATATATATATATATATATATATGTATATATATACATATATATATTTTCACCAGAAAAAAAATATATATATATATATATGTATATATATACATATATATATTTTCACCAGAAAAAAAAAAAAATATATATATATATATATATATATATATATATATATGTATATATATATATATATATATATATATATATATATATATATATATATATATATATATATATATGTATATATATATATATATATATATATATATATATATATATATAAAAAATATATATATATATATTTTCTGGTGAAAATATATATATGTATATATATACATATATATATATATATATTTTCTGGTGAAAATATATATATGTATATATATACATATATATATATATATATATATATATATATATATATTTTTTTTCTGGTGAAAATAGATCTAAATAGTTTATAAAATATCAGTGCAACACATCTATTGTCACCATAATTTGAAGAAGACTGTTGGAATAAGCTTTTTCAAAACTATACTCCATACTTTCTGCAGCTTATTATTAAACTTGAATAGGCCATTTTCACAACCACTAAAAGGAAAACATGTTTTCGAATAAACAAAATATGAATACGGAAATATTGTATGATTTAAGTACTTACATTATTTATTTATAAAAGGTATTAATGGGTACCTAGGGACCTACCCTCCAGGCCTTTGTATATAACAACAGGGAGACTTGAAGCGTTCGGCTATGCTTGAAGCAAGCAATTTTATTCTTAGAATCCAGCCTCATCCAGCAAATGATAGCAGGTAACCAAGGTCCATAGAGGGATAGGTTGCCTGGTAACTCAGCGGCGGAAGAGACGGCGTGGGGAACGACGCGTCATCACGCGTGCCCATTGTTATGTTTTGCTGTTTTGGCTAATGACATATCGTGTTGGTTTCGAGTATTTTTACTGTTTTTTCAGCTTTTTTGAGTTTGGAGACAAACTTTTCTGAACTGTGATAGTGTCGTGTTAGTTTATAGTGCATAAAAAGACTCATATTTACTTGGTAAAGACGTTTCAGGAAGGAATTTTGAGACTTATTGTTAACCTCGTTCCTGAAAACTGATCATATTTGTAGTAGGTAAGTCAATTTTAAATTTTAGTAGTAATTAATAAATGTGATTATTTATATTTCTTTTGATTTATCAGGTTCAGATTAATTATGATGATGCTTTATAATTTTAGGTGAATATGCCAGGTGGAACTATTTGTAGTTTATAATGTCCATGGATAGAGGGAACAAAAGAAGGCATAATGCACGGAATTTCAAAAATTCAAGAAAAGGCATTCATCATAAAATCTACACCTATATTCCATGACAAGTTTCACAAAACAACACTGATTTTGATTTTCCTAAATTTCAATTCGAATTTAGTAAAAATTCTACATTTTTTTCCAACGCTATGGTGAAATTAAATACTATGTTATTTGAAAAAAACTATTTATCTTGATATCATGGTATGCATCCATCAAATAAAACTGTAAAATATCTGTAGAGCAAGTAAAATAAACTATCATATGAAATCATATCATATTTTCGTTTTAATAACAATGGCAATTACAGTCATACTGGCTTCACGCAGCTGTCCTCTTGGTCATTCATCTTTTATTCGATTCATAAAATCATTTTTCCACTACTAACTCTGAAAGCACACTTTATTGACCGATTATAAGCATCAGAAGTTGATTTTCTCTCCCCGCGGTGAATAAAATGTCATTATTGACAATGGTCAATAATGAAAAACGTCAAATTATGACAGTACAAATTATTAATTTTTTCGGCTCCCTCTCTGATTTCTGGAGGAGTGCATATTATCATTGTGTCCGATAAATCATCACAATTATTATCACACATAGTACAAAAATATAAGTAAAGTAGATTCTGAAATTATTATGACTAATAATTTAAAGTTGACAGATAGCAAAGCTAACTTGATTTTTGATTAAGTACCTAATGAAGGCATGAAGGGTATTATAAGAACTTATTATTTATTACAATGTTTTATTGGTATGTTAGTTAACACTGACGCTCGGGTCAATAATAGCTTCTGTTTAAACCATGGTTAATAATATATTATTAGTGTTTTAAATCCTGACTATTATAGACCGATCATATTTTCAAGTTTAGGTATTGCAAATTTTTCATTCAAATGTCAAATTTAGGCACTTGTGTATTGCTCTTTTCATTACTACAAATACATAATATTAATTTGAACGGGCACGCGTGTGACGTATTTGCCGCGGTTGAATGTAGTGTTTTGATTGGCCCAAAGTTACCAGGCAACCTATCCCTCTATGGACCTTGGCAGGTAACTATATTAAGCAGGCATGCTGTCATACTGTCAGCCTACAAATCACTAACCAATTAGGTACCCTGAAGTTGCCACACGCGATTTTGATTCAGACCCACGGATATATTCTGATGTCGGTAAAGAAGATTACTACTACCTTAAATATGTTAAGGTATTTTCAAATTTCTAAGATGGTGGATATTTATCTTGGACAAGGGGCCTTTTAGGGAACTACAAGACTGTACGAGTAGTTCACCATTGCAATCATCAAATTAATTTTTAAAATTTAATCGTATTAGCCCATTCTTTCTCTTGCAACCAAACACTGCACACCGCATGATTAATAAGTTAAGTATCTACTACGTAGATCACCTAGCACTATAAAATTAAGAGTTATATAACAAATACACAGTAATTAACAGTAATTTTACAACGCAAACTTCCGCAAATCGGCTGAAAATACAGAGAACACACTACAATGGCTCTCAGACGTTTCTGACGTTTCGGTTGTTTATAACCAGATGATACAATATGATGGTTTATAACCGCGTGACGCGCCAATATGGCGTCCAACCTGCGCAATATCATATCTCTCTTTTGTTGTATCATGTCTACGAACATTAGCATCTTTTTCAAAGGTTCTCCGAGTACCAACCATTCTGAAGAACATGCATATTGGCTTAAGGGTTCCGAACGAAAAGATATGAAAAAAGCAGTTACAAACACTCTACCAAACGTCTTTAGAAGTAACTAAATTATAGAACAAAAGACGATCTTTTTTATGAAGGTAACTGGCAGAACCTTCGATGTCTTGCTGTGTATCAAAAGGCGCGGTCGGAAGCATTGTCAGACGAGGATTTTCATCCCGATCCCCTTTTTGATTTATTACTAAGATCGGTAAGTCAACAAAAAGACAGGTATATTCAATATCCAGACGGTACAACACTCGTATATCTGTTTTCAAAGATAGAAATAGATATTCTTGTTAAAAGAGGTGAAAAATTACTTGCGTACTTAGATGCAACCGGTTCTGTAGTAAGGCCAACAGCTTACGATAGAGGGAGAAGAATTTTATAAAATAGTCTAGTACTAAATAATGTGAACGGTATTATAATGCCAATAATTGTCAAAATGATAAGCGCAAGGCAATATTCTGCCACCATAGCTTCATTTTTATTGAAGTTTAAATATTTTGTAACTATACAGCATGCTGTATAAAGTGGACGCTATTAAATATCAATGTAGCAGACTGGAGTTTCGCTTTATTTCTAGGTTTCAGTAATATGCATCTAGTTAAATTGAAATGTTGTGCCCTCTTTATTAAAATGATTTGTAGCAGATTGTCGCAAATTAAAAGAAAATCCAAGTGAGGGATGGCATTGTAAATGCGATAGCAATTTTGGTGCAATGTTCATGTCTGGAGGAGCTATCGTTTCAATTTTACAATGTCGTTATTCTCTTAATCAATCCTATGTACGACGATGATGTGGTGGAAGCTCTAAAAGAGCTAACCTCCAGCTGTTACGATGACTTGGAGACTCATCTTTCTATTTGCGGGAAATATCCGAATTGAAATTTTAAGACGTGGAATTCAATGAGGACGTTGGTATCGATCAATATAGACATTCACCATTTGCCGTGTATTTTACTCGTGTATACGGCGAAATCGCCCGGATTGTTAAGAAAAAATCCCGGGATACCAAATACGTTAAAAATCTATATCTGAGTGAAGAATTTTCCATTTACCTCTTGAAAAGGCTCGCCTTTTGCCCCATTATGGTCAGATATATTAGGTTGAGGTAGAGTAAGCAATTCAAATTCCGAGTGCTGGTTCAAAATAATATAAAAATATATATTTTATGTGGTAAATGTAACCTCAAACACCGTAGGATAGTTTCTGAAATTCAGAAAAAAATAAAAGCCAATTTAAAGGCCATCCGTTTGAATGTCGGTGAGACTCCGGAAAGTTCAATATGGATATGAGTGATCAAGCAATATTTACACCGGAGGAAACGTGGAAAAAAAAACAAAGAAACAAAAGGGATTATTTTACAATGAATATCTAAAATTCATCGATGAGTCCAAAATTCGAATACAAGAACCTGCTACTCGTGAAATTTCAGAAGAAACGGAGCAGCCCAGGGTTGAAATTCAAGAACCTGCTACCCGTGAAACTTCAGAAGTAACGGAGTCTAGCGACATTTACGTTATTCACCAGTAACGGTGATCAGTGTAGTAATCAAACAGATCGTCCCGATGAGAGAGCGCCAACGGCTTGTTTTACAACAACCATTATTATATGTCAGGTGCAATGAAGAAAGACTTAAGTACTTAATTTTGTCTCATTACACCTATAATAATAAACAGAAGGAAACTTTGTCTAGTTCCGATTTTAAAACTTTCTCCTCCAATTAATTTTATTTCAGAAGAATCATCCAGGTGGTTGTCTGATTATTGTTTGGACGCATTCGCGTACTCACTGCTTAAAGATAGACGCGATAATTATTATGTGGATACAATTTCCGCGCATCTACTTTTAAACCAACAAACGAAGTGGTTTTCTAAATTTAGACCCTTAGTAGAATCGTTTCAAGGCATTCGGTTTGTTTTACTACCACCACACAACTGCAATCAGAACACTGGATATTGATTACTCTGGATTTACAAAATTTTGATGTTCATATTGAACCCCGGTAGAATTTATATCATTTCCGAGTGTTTTGGACTATATGACTATCTGCAACTAGCAAATCATGCTTCATGTAATGTGTGTTGCCTATGGTTGGCTCTCACCGCATGGAAGAAGAAGAGCCAAATGGCGCAAGACGCCGAGGAGAACAGTACAATAAAAATGAAGCTCACGTGTCATAGCGACAAGTAACAAGTCAACGCGAACCGCGAGACTCGCACGCTTTTTCCGACCGGTAAGTGCACCCCAACTAAGACCATACGTGTTTGCAACCTAAAATCCGCAACACCGAGGATGAAATCCTGAAAAAAAAATCAAAAGATTTTTATTGACTAGGGATAGGCTCAATGTAACAGAAAATTCCATACCTATGTACCTTTTTTGACCAATCAGAGGCTCGTTTTTTACTTCGTTGTCATGGCAACTCAAAAAATTTCCGGAAATATTCTCACTTGCTCTAGGCAGCAGGAGGTGATTACAGCGGAAATTTTTTGACAGATGTCATTATTATAATGTGACATTACATATTATACTCAACACAAATTTTGATAATAATGTGGTTTAATTTACGTGTAGGTATGGAATTTCCGAATCCCCCACGTTCTTAAATTAATATCCGGAAATTTTTCTCTAACACGATTTTTTTAAGAAAATTCGTGTACTGGAAAAATTTCCGGTAACAATTATTCAAGCACTGGGGCGATTACTAGTGAAAACTTAATGCTAGGAAATGGAAAATTTCACACACAACTGCGGAGTCTGTTTTATTTTATATATAGGTAATATAGGAAAAACCGACAATATCGAAGATTTTGAAAGAATGTGTAACAAAGGAAATTTTAATCCTGAATCTTTTAGAGAGAATACAAAATTTACTTTTGTTGACATATTCTATTGTCTTCAATAAATGTCTCAGATGTGGTCTTTATAGCCAAGAAGATTTTGTAGCTTGTAAAGTTTGTAATCTACGAAAGCGTAGAAGGGCCACCTTGTAAATATTTTTTTCCCGAACTAAATTCCGACTTATAAGTCGGAATTCCGACTTACATCTCGGAATTCCGACTTATAAGTCGGAATAAGGTCATTCCGACTTACAACTCGGAATTCCGACTTACATCTCGGAATTCCGACTTACATCTCGGAATTCCGACTTATAAGTCGGAATAAGGTCATTCCGACTTACAAGTCGGAATTCCGACTTATAAGTCGGAATTCGACAGTTAGTACCTAATAGGTTAGGTTAAATTATTCTAGACGCACCAATCCGCGTTTGAAAAAATTTGGCGGACAAAACTACCCCCTGCATCCCTTTAAGGAAAAAAATTGATAACTCCATTGTTTCTGCTTCGAATTTCGCCGTTTTCACAAGAACGTTCAAAAGAGTCTCAGAAGTGAAAAAATTGCCAGGCAAAAAACTACCCCTTCCCAGCCCCGAAGTTGCTTTTGGTCGAGTCCTGGCCATTTTCAGCAAGGACGTTCAAAATTATCCCAGATGCATCAATCCGCGGTTGAAAAAATTTGCCGGACAAAACTACCCCCTACACCCCTTTAGGGAAACATTTGATAACTCCATAACAAAAAACCTGAAATAATATTCGGATTTGCCAGAAAATTCTCCTTTAAATTTTACTTTTAGCTCAAAAATAACAACCAGTGCAGTGGACCGCCCTTTACAACTTTTATATTGAACTTTGGTTTCTGAAGTCAAAAATAAAAATATAGGGTGACATAGCAAGATAGCAATTACCTACTACCTAATCTTTGCTACTACCCGTAGCCTAAAGTCGGAGGGTAAAATTATTGTTTACAGGCCCATAAAAACTACTATTTTATATTTTAACGAAAAATCAGGTTGTCCACAATAAAAAAGTAAAGTTTTTTTTCGCCTTCAAAAGATCTACAAAACTGGACCTCGTCCGTCAACACATATTATTTACAGCAGTGAACGTGCCCTAGGGTTCATTTCGCTAGACAGAGGGTGTGTATTTTGATATTTGGGAACGAAATGCGAACAAACTTTCTAACTTAGAACACAGAACTAATGGAAACAGATCTATTTTCTTTTCTTTTTTTGTAATCCAGGGCCATCTTGGCTCAAGGAAGGATAGAAAAAAAAGTGCTAGATTTTAGAGCGGCGTACAAGCGTATTAAATTTTAAAAAATAGTACTAGATTCTAGTACGAACGTACTGACAGTGGTAATACCAAAGTCTAGAGAATACTATAAGTCGGCTCACTTCTTTGTTCTCTCGAAAAAAACAACAATTTTTTGCGGCTGGTCGTAAATCAGCCTCGAACCGCTCTCGGCAATACTGTGTAAGCTTATTTTCTTATTAAATAAGATATCGATCGCCGTACTCCGATGACGGCGGTCCGAGGGAGCGGGAGAGGGCAAGGGGGAAACGTTTGTTTACACAAGGCCGAGTGCCCCGACTTATGTTATTCTCTAGACTTTGGTAATACTGCTAAGGAGAGAACCATCGATAAAAATATTATATCATTATTGGATCTAGGTACCTTTTTCTTTTTCCGGAGCAGAATACTGTAGTATCTGCATATTTTGTGGTGGTAGAATACAGTGGCGGCTCTACAAGGGCGGCAGGGTCGGCCGGGCCCGCACCCTGTCTTAAGTATGCCTTATAAAACAAAACGTATGTATAGCCACGCGTTTATGGAATTATACAGGGTGTTTCAAAACCATGCGGCACCCTTTCAGGGGCGTACTTTACTCGTTAAAATAAGACGGAAAGTTCATATTAACATGGGTTTAAAAACTATTCGTTACGAAGATGCAGGGTGATTAAACATTCAAAAAAATAACAATTAACAAGCTTTAATGCTATTATTTTTATGCCTTAGCGCCTTATTAGCAACAAAAATTACATGTTACTACTGCCATTCCATTTGAAAATCATTTCGTTTAGTTAAAATAATCATTGTTACATAATATACCCCGATTACTGTAAGAAGTCCCGATTTTGTCAGATGACATTCTCCGCAAAATCCATAGGAATTTTCTGATAACCACGGGTATAACATAGGTATATGTGTTTCAACCAGTTAATGACGTCACTCATTGATTTATGATCTGAAAAGTTACCCAAGTGATACGAAAAAGGAGCATAATAAAATAAAAACCCTATTGCAATCACGATTATACCGCTACAAATAAAAATAACTATGACTACAACTCATTTCAATAGTAATTTCAAACGTCATTTTGGTATTTTGGTATAATCATCTGCTTGCGGCAGCGTCTATGGTACGGGCCGGACTCAGGCAAATTTTGTTTCGTTGTGAAAGTGACAATGAAGGTTTTCCGGATCGTTCAAAGTGATTCACACTTTGGGCAGTGAAAATATTAGCGGGTTTTGTACGTTTCGTGAGTTTTAAAGTTATCTGTGTTGTTCTTGTTTTGTTACTTTTCGCGCGTGTTATTAGTAGTTATATTCATTGTGCAAATGGGCTCGTTACTGACCTGAACTTATGACCCGGTTGCATTTTTTTGCTCCATTGATGCCAACTTAGGATGTCGAAATTACCAATTGACAGTCCCAGTAAGGACTCTTAACCAAATTTGACTATAATACTTCAATCCGAAAAAGCGTCCAAAAAGACCGAAAACTCAAATTTTCCGCAAAAGGGAGAGAGATATGAAAAAAATTAAATTCCAAACTGTATTGTTTATTCAACAACATAATAAATTGTTGTATTGTACAGGGCCATACTATTTTTTTTTGTTTAATTTATGGTACCGATTACCCTTAGCTCAGCCACTGGGTACTTTAGAGACCTGTATTATCATTTCTTATGTCACCCTATGATAGTTTTATTGTGTACCAAATTTGGTTATATAAAGAAAAATCGATATTTTTGGAAGTTTAATCACCCTGTATCTTCGTAACGAAGAGTTTTTGGACCCATGTTAATAGGAACTTTTCGTCTTATTTTAATGAGTAAAGTAGACCCTTAAAAGGGTGCCGCATAGTTTTGAAACACCCTGTACAACGTGCCGTGCGTATGCATCACTGTTTCGAAACAATATTTCAGAAATTCAAAATGCATTCGCCATTTTTAGCAGGGACCTTCAAAATTATTCCAGACGCACTCATCAATCCGCGGTTGAAAAAATTTGCCGGACAAAACTACCCCCTGCATCCCTTTAGGAAAAAAATGAGAACTACATTTTTTCTGGTCCGATTTTCGCCGTTTTCACAAGGACGTTGAAAAAGTCTCATAAGTAAAAAACTACCCTTTCCCACCGCCGAAGTTGTTTTTAGTCGGATCTTCGCCATTTTCAGCAAGGACGTTCAAAATTATTACAGATGCGCCAATCCGCGGTTCAAAAAATTTGTTTGACAAAACTACCCCTGCATCCCTTTAAGAAAAAAATGATAACTCTATTGTTTCTGGTCCGATTTTCGCCGTTTTCACAAGGAAGTCAAAAAAGTCTCAGAAGTAAAAATATATTGCCGGAAAAAACTACCCCTTCCCACCCCCCAAGTTGTTCGCCATGTTCGCCAGTTACAGCAAGAACGTTCAAAATTATTCCAGACGCACCAATCAGTGGTTGAAAAAATTTGCCGGTTAAAAACAACACCTGCATCCCCCAAAAATTTGTTTTTGAATTCTGAGACTTTAGAATCACCTGGTGAAAAGGCGACCATCTGGCCAGAAAAAATACAGTTATCAAATGTTTCCCTAAAGGGGTGTAGGGGGTAGTTTTGTCCGACAAATTTTTTCAACCGCGGATTGATGCATCTGGGATAATTTTGAACGTCCTTGCTGAAAATGGCCAGGACTCGACCAAAAACAACTTCGGGGCTGGGAAGGGGTAGTTTTTTGCCTGTCAATTTTTTAACTTCTGAGACTCTTTTGAACGTTCTTGTAAAAACGGCGAAATTCGGAGCAGAAACAATGGAGTTATCAATTTTTTTTCCTTAAAGGGATGCAGGGGGTAGTTTTGTCCGCCAAATTTTTTCAAACGCGGATTGGTGCGTCTAGAATAATTTAACCTAACCTATTAGGTACTAACTGTCGAATTCCGACTTATAAGTCGGAATTCCGACTTGTAAGTCGGAATGACCTTATTCCGACTTATAAGTCGGAATTCCGAGATGTAAGTCGGAATTCCGACTTATAAGTCGGAATTCCGACTTGTAAGTCGGAATGACCTGATTCCGACTTATAAGTCGGAATTCCGATATGTAAGTCGGAATTCCGAGTTGTAAGTCGGAATGACCTTATTCCGACTTATAAGTCGGAATTCCGAGATGTAAGTCGGAATTCCGACTTATAAGTCGGAATTTAGTTCGGGAAAAAATATTTACAAGGTGGCCCTTCTACGCTTTCGTAGTAATCAGTGGTTGCACGTGAAAAAGTGTTCAGACGTAAAACAAGAGACATCGTTGGAAGAAATACGATCAAAAAGCTTTACGCATAAATACCTATATATGCCCCATTTGCAAGGCATTTGCGGGCGATCCTTTCAGCGGTACGTCACGGGACAGGTACATAAAAATAAACGAAATTGAAATGGAGTATTTTGTAAGACATTACGTGGACTATATTGTAAAAATCATAGAAATAAAGGAATATCTAGTGTGAAAAATTTCGAGAAAATGTTAATCTTTCTCTGATAAAGTGGGGCTATTCCATACCTAGCATTAATCAGTCTTGATATGGGCGTGAAAATATATAGGTACTGGAATTTGGTAACACATCTGATATAAAATTGGTAGTTTTTGTCTTACATGGCATTATATTAGGTAATGCAAAACTGATATCTCGATATTACGGTGAAGATGAAGAAACCGATATCGTAGGTCTGTACCGGACACTGCACGAGATCGAAGAAATTAATTTCGAGTTTCCTGAACCGTTTACTCAGAATTTAGATCAACATTTTTGACTACTTAGCATCTTCTTCTGTTAGTTTAGGTGAATTTCCGATTCATTCAAAAAAAAGTCCAAGACCGTAACTATTCCGAGTTCCGCCATATTTGAATTTGCCAACTTTCTTCCTATTCCTTCCAAGGTAAATTTTTCCGTTGCTGACCATTTTAGTTTAGGGGACGTAAATCTGACAAATCTCATGAACGCACATCGTCAGCAGTTACCTTCACGATTTTTTCTATTCTACAAGTGTGTGAGGGTTGTAACCTCCTTCTACCCCTGAATTTTTCCGTTGCCGACCATTTTCCCTTTATCTCGTTCGAATAACTATCTTCAGTATGAATATCATCAACGCACAATCTTCCTAAGCGACACGGCGTATTTTTTATTAATTTTAAGTTTTAAGGGCGGAAACCCCCTTCAACCTTTGGATTTTGCGAAACTGTATTTTCGCAGTTTAGGGGACGTAAATAGACACTTTCTGTAAAAATCTCATGAACGCGCATCGTCCGTAGTTACCTTCAGGATTTTTTATATTCTACAAGTGTGTAAGGGTTGTAACTCTCTTGAACCCCTGAATTTTTCCGTTGCTGACAATAATTTTCCTTTTTCCTCGTTTCAACAATTATTTTCAGTATGAATATAATCAACGCACAAACTTCCCATGTTACACGGCGTATTTTTTTATTGTTTTTGAGTTTTAGGGGTGCTAACCTCCTTCAACCTCTGGATTTTTGCGAAGCTGTATTTTTGCAGTTTAGGGGACGTAAATAGACACTTCCTATAAAAATCTCATAAACGCACATCGTCCGTCGTTACCTTCAGGATTTTTTTCTATTCTACAAGTATGTAAGGGTTGTAACCTCATTCAACCCCTGAATTTTTCCGATGAAGACAATTTTCCTTTTTCCTCGTTCCAATAACCATCTTCAGTATAAATACCATCAACGCACAAACTTCCTATGCGACCCGGCGTATTTTTTATTAATTGTAAGTTTTAAGGGCGGAAACCCTCTTCAACCTCTCCATTTTTGCGACGCTCTATTTTCGCAGTTTAGGGGACATGAAGGCACATCGTCAGTAGTTACCTTCAGAATTTTTTTATTCTATTCTACAAGTGTGTGAGGGTTGTAACCCTCTTCAACCCCTGCATTTTTCCGTTGCTGACAATTTTCCTTTTTCCTTGTTCGAATAACTATCTTCAGTATGAATATCATCAACTCACAAGCTTCCTATGTGACATGGCGTATTTTTTTAAATTAATTTTAAGTTTTAATTCAACCTCTGGATTTTTGCGAATCTATATTTTCGCAGTTTAGGGGACGTAAATAGACACTTCCTGTAAAAAATTTTTTTTAAAGATTTTTTCTGTTCTACAAGTGAGTGAGGGTGGTTTTTCCGTTGCTGACCATTTTCCTTTTTCTCGTTCCAATAACTATGTTCAGTATGAATATCATCAACGCACAATCGTCCTATACGACACGGCGTATTTTTTTTATTAATTTTGAATTTTATTGATTTATTCGAAACTGTCCTTTTTAACGCCCTGTATTTGTTGAACCACACTGAATTATGCTTTTTTATATTTGAAACGTTTCCGTTTAGCGATTGTAAAACAATTCACTACTTAACTGGTCCACTGCAATTATTCGTTTTTCGTTTTCATTGCTGTGGGCCCAATAACCGGCAGCCTGCATTTTATGAAGCGGTGGCCCTCCGCCGTAGCCAGCGTCCAAGATAAGGGCAGAACACGCAGCTACGTGCGGTAGAACCCAGGATGACGCTTTGCTGGCAATTGAATGATTGTATGTACAGGTTGGTCCAAATTGGTCACTTTAGTGGTTTCTCATATTTCGAGACGAGTTAGTCAAAAAGTAGGTAAGGTGTCTGGAGCTCGATTTTCAAGAAAAGTTGAATTCCGCAAACCGCATCTTGGTACCTTGATTAGTTTAGGAGATACTTATAGGGTGTTTCTCAAAATATATTATTTTTCTTCAGTCTCATAACTATTTTATCTTTGATTTTTTTTTCATTTTCGTAAAAACATTCCTCCTGACACTGTGTTGCTGTGGCTCCCCCTTCTTCAGAAATTGGGAGCTTCTGTCGGTGCCTCTAGCCCCCTTCCGGTGCCTAGAACCCACTTTCGGTGACCGAAGGTCACTTTCGTTGCCATAAATGAACTCGCCAACCTTAAAAACATAAGTATCAACATCTCACATGACCCTGTGTGTGTTAGAAACATTAATCGGCTGTGGGTCGACCATTTTTTTAAACGACGGCTTTTGACGACTTCCGGTTCTCGGATCGCATTTCCGGGGCTACGGTTGGATTCCTTGAGTCGAAATAATGCGGAATCGATACCCAGCAGGCGTCTCTGGGCTATTTTTAATTTTTTTAAAATGTTTATATTTCATTTCCCCCCCTATAAAATCTACCCACACGGAAAATGTCGAGCGTTCCTCGGGCCAAATCGACCAAATTGCCAAAATTACAAAGCACTACTAGTTCTGCTCTTGTCTTGGACGCTGGCTACGGCGTAGGGCCACCGCCTGTGATAAAGGTACAGACTGTACCTATGGACAGTATGTATAATCATTGTTATTTGTAAGTATCATTCTTAATAGCCAACTAAGCGTTGACACAATTACCTATAATTCATACTCAGCAATATTGTCTCATCATGTATATTTTGTAAACCTCAAGACAGAGTTCAATATAGGTATGTGAACCAATGACATCTTTTCGTATTCCCTCCAAGAATATCTTTATTATTACACCGCTTCCCAAAATGCTGGCTACCGGTTATTGGGGCCTACCCTGTAGCAGGCAACTTCACCTTATCTTGTAGATCTTTATTAATTTCTTGGTCGTGTACCTTGTTATAATTTTTTAATACTGGTATAATACCCTGTATTATAATATTATATCTTGTAGAGAAAAATTCAAGCTTTCATTTGGCATCGAATTTATTTACTAAGCTTATGAGAGTTGAAAGCCAACAAAACAACACCTCTTTACTGGTGGTTGCTAATGCGCCATGGACTTTCTTTCCTATGCTACCTATTTAGTTCTTATGAATATGAAAGTAGATTCGCTTAAAAACTAAATACAACTTCTTTAACTAACAATGATCCCTTGGAAAGATCTGCAAGACTGTTTTTTTTAATAATAAATTTATATAAAAAAGTACGCAATATATCGAGTGTATTACCTTCAGTTGAACACCCTATACATTCTTGTTACATACTTTTTGGCGAGCTTACAGCTTAACATGTTATACATTGTCTTTGTATTTTTTTATCTATTTCAAATAATCATTTATTAATATTTTGATTTTTCTGTGAAAGAAGATTTTCTATTTTTTTACTATTTAAAATATCCCCGTACACCAACTTTCAAACTTTAATTTTGGAGCGAAAACAAATTAAAACAGATAAATAGTAATTTAATTATTCTTAGAACTCGATACTACGTTGAGGTCTCGGTTGAGGTATAGATATTTTAATTTAGTTATTAGTATTTATATAAAATTTTATGGTACAGGGTGGCCCATCCAAGCGGAAAAAGTGTGCTACGTGGAGACAGGTTAACATAAAATCGTCATTCAAAAAATGAGGTTGTAGTAAAAATTAAGGGGAATTCGAGGGTGTACCCTAATTATGTATACGGGGGTCGGTAAAAAAGTTATCGCGAAAAAACATTTTTTGCAAAATAAAAAAATATTTTTTTACCTACACATCTATTAGAGAACCTTTAAGTAGTATTCCCGAATATTCAGTTTTTTAATATAACTTCCGGTTATAAGAAAAGAAAAGAAAAGAAGACGTTTATTTCCAACAGGATTACACCCAATTATAGGAAATACAAAAGAAAAAGAAATCAAACAATGTGCACTATACATGCATACCAAAATATTATACATCAAAATAAATATACTCTAAAAAGTGATGCTGTTCAAAATAGCCTCCAGAGATTCGTGATGTATATCCCTATCTTTACACAAGCTATCAAACTCCCTACATAAAACATACACAGGACACATATACATTACATTTGTATTGATTGAGGGATTGTAAAACACTGGTGTATGACGGGACTCGCAACGCGGTACCATAAAATTAATGCTTTGCAACAGAAATGGGCAATCGATATTGTTATGTAAGAAATTATATAGAAATTTTACAGCGATTAATCTCCGTCTCTCATGCAGTGAGGTCTCTCGACAACGTGACAACAGTAGATCGTGATCATAACCTCTGGGTGCATACACTAGGTCTTCTTTATAAACAAGATATTTAAGGAATCTTCGCTGTACTGATTCAATACTATTTATGTGGCAGTTGTATATGGGTGACCAGATTAAAGTGCAGGATTCCAGTCTTGAACGGACGAAAGTGTAATATAAGAGCTTTAGTGTCTGTGGATTTTCAAATAATCTGCTATTCCTTATAACAAATCCCAGTGTCCTTGCAGCTGAAGAAACCAGGTATTGAATGTGAGGTACAAATGTAAATTTTTGGTCAAAGTAAACACCTAAATCTTTGATAATATCCAATCGATCTAAAGCAGTTACTCCAATTTTGTAACTGTAAGTTATCGGATGTTTTACTCTTGTAAAGCTGATTACACTACACTTTCCCTCGTTAAGGGACAGTCTGTTATTGTTACACCAGTTAACGACCACGTCTATATCCCCCTGCAAAGAAACACAATCATCGTGGGTTCTAATATTTTTGAAAAGTTTCAGATCATCCGCATACACCAGCTTTTCACACTCAATTTGTCCTATCAAGTCATTAATAAATATCAGAAATAGGAGTGGACCAAGATTTGACCCCTGTGGCACCCCAGAAGTGGGAGTGAACGAGTGAGATGAGAAACCTTCTATTTCAACAAATTGTTTGCGATCGATCAAGTACGAACACAAGAAAGACACGAGATTAAGTGCTGCACCAAACTGTTCCAATTTTGAGAGCAAAACGTAGTGATCAATCTGGTCAAAGGCCTTCTGGAAATCTTTATACACAACGTCGACTTGCCCCCTGTCATCCAAAACTTCACATATTTGTTGCGACAGGGAGGCAAGATTTGTCAAACACGATCTTTTATTGATGAACCCGTGCTGTTCAGGAAAAACAGAGTTTTTTACGTCAGCATAAATTGCGCCGTGAATTAAAATTTCAAATACTTTGGAAAAGTTGCAAAGAATTGAGACCGGTCTATAATTGGTAAACTGAGTGGGATCGCCCTTTTTTAAAACGGTACATACTCTCGCAGTTTTCCACAATTCTGGAAAGCTACATTCCCTTAGACTTAGGTTAAAAATAAATGAGAGTGGTTCGGCCAGAACACGAGCGCAGTCCCTTACCAAGAAACTAGGGATACCATCAACTCCTGCATTCATCTTATTTTTTAGTTTTTTGCTTGCGAAAACGACATTTTCTGAAGTAAACCTAGGGATATGCAGTAGATTAGACACATTCAAGTTAGATTCATTTTTTTCAATGCGTATGTGAGAGACTTTGTATACGCTATTAAAATAAGTTGCAAAATAGTTTACAATATCTTGGGGATTTTTGTATGTCATGTTGCCATTTGACATAGCACAGGTAATTCTTGGATGACCTCTTTTACCCCTTACGAACGACCAAAACACAGAAGGATCACCAGCAATATTTGACTCCGCGCGAATTAGATATTGCTTGTAAGCCACATTTATTTTTTGTTTTACTGTTCTGCGGAGGTCCATATATTTATGTTGAAAATATTCCGATTTATGGATTTTAAAATCTCGATAGCATTTTTCTTTTAAATAAATATTGTCGATAATGTCTTTCGAAAACCAAGGGGGAAAGCGGCGCCGTCTATTAACTTTTAAAGGTACACACGTGTCAAATATATTTCCCAAAATGTTGTAAAAGGCCTCACATACTAAATTTACATCGGAATGCTCATAGAGAGGGGTCCAATCTGTCTCACATAAGGTTGCATATAACAGAGGATAATTAGCCTTTCTAAAATTATAAGCCTTGGAAACATTTGTGCTCACTGGAAAATTATTCACGTGATCTTGTACTGCTTTAAAGTCCACTATGATGGATGGGTGGTGCGAGTCCTCGGCCACTAAAGGAAGATTATTGCACATAACACTACAGATATCATTGGAAAAAACTAAGTCCAAAAGCCGGTTGTTTGAGTTTAGTATGTTATTGTACTGCTGCAAATTACAGATTTGAGCAAGGTTATTAATTACCGCACACTTTGCGTCGGTCAGATTCTGATTAATATTGTGACTAATATTCTGATTAATATTCTCGTACAATGGTATATTGAAATCGCCAAGAATTACAATTTTGTTGTTATTTGAGGTTAACTCCAACGAGATGATAAAATCAACAAACGACTCAAATTCATATAGTGAAATTGCTGGTGGAATATAAACTACAATTATAAAGATTAACAAACAACCAGTAGTTATCTTACAGCCGACGATATCGATCCGCGGGCAGGAGTCCTTAAAGTTAGTAAAATGTAATGGTTCACTGGCGTACTTACGACTTATACCTATCGCCATACCACCACCCTTCGAAGTATCAGTCAATAATAGGTCCCTGTCACACCGGTACACTATGTATGAATCAGGAAATACCTCAGCATCAAACACGTCACTCCGAAGCCAAGTCTCAGTAACTGCTATCATATCAAAAGTATTGTCCAAAACCGCATTGAAAAAAGTGTGCGTTTTGCTATTTAGACCACGAACATTTTGGTAACAAAGCGACATTACACTTGAAGAATAATTGGGTGATGGTTTCAGTTTAAAGCGACTATCCTCGGGATCCCTTTCACATATTTTATCCTTATATCTTTCTCACCCTTGCTCACTCGTTCATCCAGTTCTTTTTTTACATCCCAGTAATACTGTGACTGCCTTGGAGTTCTATCGGAGAAAATAGTTAAATGCTTGAAATCAGTAGACTCTTTTAGACCTCTAGATTTAAGCAGTAGCTCTCTAACGTGTCTGTCATTGTTGAGGGTGACTTTTAATAAGCGAGGGCGGCCATAGTTTACATTAAATTTGCCTAAACGATGGAGGGACACAATATTTTGGTTGCCACTGATATCTGGGGCAAGATGGGATAGAACGCGCTGAACTTGGGACATCTCCGCGGCTTCTCGCTATTCCCTGGACAACGATGAATCTTGTTCACGTAAGCCCTGAATTATGACGTTTTTCTTGCGAATTTGTCGCTCCTCCACCTCATTAATAATTTCTTCAAATGCTTCATTCGAAAGCAACGTCTCAGAATTCTTGGCGCTTATGTGAGACTTAAGATCTATGATTTCGTTTTGCAGAAGTACAAAGGCTGATTTCAGTGACTTAATGTCATTGCCAATCTTCTCACATTCTGAGCAATCCCAAGATATAGCTTTTTTAGAATTTATAAGTCGTACCTCTGATGCTGAAACTCCTACACAGGAGTTATTGAAGAGCTTCAATAACAAAAGAAAAAAGCTTCAGACAAAAGACAATATTTTTGTCCGAGATACCGAACCACAACTCACTGCACAATATCAATCGTGCAAACTGTATGCGCCCAATTGAATATTTCACAAAAAACTACTGTCAACACCGTAGCGGATGGGGCTATTTGTGCAATTAAAGCCGATAAAAAAATGAATTCGACCTCAAAAACAAAAACTTATCACAACCACCAGCAGCTCCACCACTCACAACGGACTTCAGCAGGTTCGGGCGAATTAATTCGAACTTACAATGGGCAAACAAGATACAATGACGGAGTGTCACATAAACACATTCGGTATGCACAAAATGCGGATATATGGTTATAGCGGAAATGAAAGTGGTTTTATCTATTTTACAACTTACACATTTCTCTTAACCATCACAGGATTCCTTTTTTAATTCTGAATCCAACGATATATAATTTGACCTATTTATCTCCAACCGTTTCCGAGATATTTATCAGAGAAGCTCCACCAAACTAGATACATGGTCTCATGGTCGGTGTCTGATGTTCGATCTGAGTAGGCCAAACAATAAAACCAAATTTATGACAAATCAAGTCAGCCATGATAATAAAACTGACAAGCGAGTAGGCTAGTCAAGTGGCTATAGCCATTCAACTGCATTCAACTTAATTAAAAATCTCGTGGAAATTATGAAACATATGTTATTTTTACTACTGTCATATTTATTATAACAACAACAATATGAGTTAGAAGTTCATTTACATTAAATGTTCAAAATGGTTTCCATTATTATTTACACATAACCTAAGTCTTTTTAAGAAATTTTTTCGGACATTTTCAAAGATTAAGGGACGATTGTTTAAACTATCAATTTCTAATTTTACTCGCCTTTTAATCTCCTCAACTATTTCGGGGCGGTTCTTATAAACTTTATTTTTTAAATGCCCCCACAAGAAAAAATCCAAGGGAGTTAAATCTGGACTACGTGGCGGCCACCTTATCGTTCCATGTTTACCAAGCCAATTTTCAAACGAATTGTTCAAAAATTCCGTTATGGGCCCACAGTTATGGAAGGAAGCGCCATCTTGCTGCCATATTAATTGTCTTTCTTGGAGTTGGTTAAGAAAAATTAATGGCAACTGGTCAAAGTATTGTTCCACTTCGTTCTGGATTAAATGTAGGTATTTCCTACCTGTCATACTTCCTGAATAAAATAGAGGGCCCATTATAAAATTTCCCACAATTCCGCACCAAACACCCACGGAATTTCTGCCGGATTCCACAACTTCAAGAAATGCCCGTGGATTGTCAACAGACCAAAATATACTATTTTTCCGGTTGTATATTCCCGCCGTTGTAAATGTAGCTTCATCGGACCAAATAATTTGTTTAAAAAATCCAGCTCCACCTCTTGCAAAATAAAAGTTTCACATTGTTTGACAATATTCCAGTCTTCTTGCAGCATCTCCAGGGAATAGCCTTTGAACAGGTAATATTTTGAAGGCTTTAAATTTGCTTAATTTCATTACCCTTGGTATTGTAGACCGGGGAATTTGTAAGTCTCTAGCTGCATCTCTCTGAGATTTTTCGTTATTTCTTCTGAAATAATTTAAAATTCGTTCTCTCTCGTCCTCACTAATTCTAAACCCTTTTTTTCTCTTGCTAATCACACTTCCTGTCGATCTGAATCTTCGATACAGCTTAGGTACATATAAATGAAGCACTCGGAACATTTATATTTGGATATTTACGAGAATACTCCCTCAAAGTTTCTACGTATCTTTTATCATTTTTGATGAAGATCTCTAAAATATCACAGCATTCTTCTTTCAAAAACATTTTTTAAACTGCAACTACTAACAGCTTCAGCAACAAAATTTTAAACTAATCTGACACGTAAATAGAAATATTGAATTGACAGCCTACTCGATTGTCAGTTTTATTATCATGGCTGACTTGATTTGTCATAAATTTGGTGTTATTGTTTAGCCTACTCAGATCGAACATCAGACACCGACCGTGAGACCATGTATCTAGTTTGATGGAGCTTATCTGATAAATATCTCGGAAACGGTTGGAGATAAATAGGTCAAATTATATATCGTTGGATTCAGAATTAAAAAAGGAATCCTGTGATGGTTAAGAGAAATGTGTAAGTTGTAAAATAGAGAAAACCACTATCATTTCCGCTATAACCGGAAGTTATATTAAAAAACTGAATATTCGGGAATACTACTTAAAGGTTCTCTAATGGATGTGTAGGTAAAAAAAAATTCTTTTTATTTTGCAAAAAAATGTTTTTTCGCGATAACTTTTTTACCGACCCCCGTATACAAAATTAGGGTACACCCTCGAATTCCCCTTAATTTTTACTACAATCTCATTTTTTGAATGACGATTTTATGTTAACGTGTCTCCACGTAGCACATTTTTTCCGCTTGGATGGGCCACCCTGTACTAGATTTAACGTCCTTGGAATTGAGTGGGTAGAGGATAGCAGGCTGAGGACAAGTAACACTATCTGTATGTTCAGGTTATGCCGACGTTTCGACGTTTATTTGTCGTCTCCTTCAGGGCTTATCAAGTGGCAGTACGTTTCCCGTCTGGTGCAATTATAATTGCACGTTTCCCGTCTGGTGCAATATAATATAATGCAAAATAATAAAAAATAATTGCACCAGACGGGAAACGTACTGCCATGCCTAGCAAAGTAACAGTTGTTTTACCAACCGTTTAATCTGTCACCTTTGTTGATAATTTTAAGAGGTATTTATTTTAATATGTTGACTACATATCTGTAAACTTGATAAGCCCTGAAGAAGACGAAAAATAAACGTCGAAACGTCGGCATAATCTGAACATACAGATAGTGTTACTTGTCCTCATCCCGCTATCCTCTACACCATCAAATTTTATGCAAAATATTTAGTGTAGCCTGCGGAAATTTGAGCAATGGTTCTGACAGTCTATGTGTAGCTTTGTCTATTCCTACTTAGTCCAATAAAGATGTGCTCGGATTATAGGGGTCGCAAAAAATCCAAACAGGATTATTTATTCAGAGTTGCTTGGGGACTGCCTCCTGAGTGTCCAACCAAAAGATCACACTCGAACTCCTGGTACGAATTGAGCGATAGGGTGGTTTCCTAAATAATATGGGTGGTTTCCTAAACATTTTTTACAGCAAAATGACTTAAAAGTTGTAGGGGACCAAAGTATGAACAACTTTTCCTCATACATTTTTTGTATCTCTAACACGAAACGAGTTACAGCGCATTTCTTATATGACAAAAATTCCGCACGCTGCAGGTGTGCACTAACCTTTCCAAAGGAGAATCCGGAATGACCCGCGGATTCCTCATTATACTGAAAATTCAACCCGATAATTTCTTCACAGTACCTAAGTACTTACCTACCAAATTTAATATAGCACTAGAATATACAATTTCCCAAGAAATATATTCAAAACTAAAGGCTATCAAATAGTCTACAACTTTTAATCATGGTTATTAAATTTAAATGAGGCAAGTTAAGTAAATTTTATATGGAAGCACAATGGTGGCATGATTCTCGCTTTGCGGATGCGAGAGAGCCCGGGTTCTAACCCGGTTTTGGCAATTTTTTTATTATTTATATCACATTTTCGAAAAGGCAAAAATATTTGCAAATTTTTAGTTAATTATTTAATAAGTTTGGTTGTCAAATTTACTCCTAAACACTGAATAATTAAATTACATGCAGTTGCTCTGAATTATGTTCCTAAATACAACTCGTGGCATGCCTTCTGCGCAGTCGTGGTATTTTCAGCTTTGGGATTATAATTCGTAAAATTAACGAAAGGTATTATCGATAATAGCGTTGAGTGAATTTGGATAGAGGATCAACGACTGTCAAATAATTTCTTGAAAAACGCAGGAGTAGTCAGGAAACATTAGCCAACAATACCATTTATATTGTTGAAAATTGTTTTTGAATCACACGCGTTTTTCGCGAAAAAATAACTGTCAGATTTGACAGCCGTTGTTTCTCTTTATGTGAATTGTTCACTCAACGACAATAGGCACACCACTTGTTATATTGCCCCTGAGAATATACGCATTAGAATGCCCTCTGAAATATAACGGGAGATAGTGACTGATTTTTGGACGTGATTTTACTCAGTATGCCTTGCAAAGGGCATTATGTGGCACATATTCTCACAATAATAAGGTATGAATCAGAGAGTCATCCTGGGTTTTTCATGTGAAAAACTGAGTTTTCAATTATTCGGAAAATATGCGTTTTGATATGATTTTATACAGGCTGCCATGTGTTTTATAATGAAGTTCAAAATATAAAATTCCTCGTAAAACCATAGGCATACCGTTAGGGTGGGTCCAAAGGGCTATTATTGCCACGTGATCTTGTATTTTAATAATTAATTTTTCCACGTTTCTGAACAGGCTGCCAATGAGAAGTATGCAAGTTCTTATTATGAAAATGCTGAAAAAAGATGGCATACCTTTCGCGCATGTCCAAGTACTGTTTAAATTGAATGTTATTTAATCATTTAAACGAGCTATTCGATGTAAAGTGTACTTGGACATGCGCAAACCGTATGCCATCTTTTCTTCAGCAGTTTCATAACAAGAACTTGCATACTTCTCATTGGCAGCCTGTTCAGAAACGTGGAAAAATTAATTATTAAAATACAAGATCACGTGGCAATAATAGCCCTTTGGACCCACCCTAACGGTATGTCTATGGTTTTCCGAGGAATTTTCTATTTTAAACTTCATAATCATTATAAAACACACGGCAGCCTGTATAAAATCATATCAACACGCATATTTTTCGAATAATTGAAAGCTCAGTTTTTCACATGAAGAACCCAGGATGACTCTCTAATTCATACCTTATTATTGTGAGAATATTTGCCACATAAAATAATGCCCTTTGCAAGGCATACTGAGTAAAATCACGTCCAAAAATCTCTCACTATCTCCCGGTCCAAAAGTCATAGTGACAAAAATCACAACCAGAAATCTGTCTCTGACTCTCAGTCTAAAAGTTCGGAAGCATTTTGCTTGCATTTTTTTGAGATAGAGGCTGTGTAGGGAGGTATATTAAAAGATTTTTCAATCGCATAAATGATAGGACAAAAAATAAACACAAAAATATTTATGTAAAAATATTTCTTAGAATAATTTTTATACCTAAATAATTATACCACATTTGATGTTAAAAATTTAAATATTGCAGGGTCTCCAAACAGAAGTCGAGTCACTTTGTGGCTGAACTCTCCCATGATGTTCATCAGGTGCATGGGGAACATCACTAGAAATTTGCTCCGTTTGCGCGATCTCTACTTTGGCTGGTATCACACTCGATCCTTCCACAGCATTGTACTGATCATATTTCTCATTTGATGTGTTTAAATGTATGTGAATTTGATTCTGATTTACAGTTGAAAACATTGCCGAAGAGTACAACATCATTGTCGGTGTCTGGTACTGTTGGCTGTTGTATGGAGGACCAAAATAATTGTTGTTGGGGTAACTTGAACTACCAGTCCAGTTGTTGGGGCAATAGGCAGTATCTGAATACCTGCCTGGGATCGATTCTATCTCCAACTTTGCGCTGTTAAATTGGAGATGTGGTGGTGAAGACAAGTGAGATGCAGGTGTGTAGTCACTTGGTGGTTCAGGAAGAACTGTAAATAAAATATATGTGTTTTTATACTGCCTATGTAAAGTGAGTTTGAGTTGCTAAACGGAGTTCTCAGAGCGCTCGAACAACAATGTGATTCCATGGAAACGCTTTGTTTTCGATGCTGTGTGTCGGACTGTAAGTATTTTTTATTATATTTCTTTGACAACGCCTTATTTTCAACTGTTTTAGCAATAATGAAAGATGGGGTTTTTCGGGCTAGCGCACGGAAACAGCGCATAGAAAAACTTTCCGTGCGCTGAATAAAAATACCGAATATATGGCTTTAAAATAGAAATATACAGCAAAGTAAACTAAATTTAAGAAACTCTATATGCTCTCTGATATTTAACATAAACCTATTTTGTATTTTAATTCGTAAGTGTTTCAATATTTAGATACATTTCTGTAATATTTTTGACGCTTTATTCACCTTATCTGACAATAACTAATTTACAACAAAGCACCTTTTAAATAATTTTATAGTAACCATGGAAACGCATCATACATACCAAACACTATATTGTCACCATTGTTTATTTTTGTCAATTAAATTTATTATAATATGCCGATAAAATGTTTTAAGTTTCCGTTTTCAAAGAAGTATAATAAAAAATATCGTTCATTACACGTCCAAAAATAGATTTTTCCGTGCTTGCATGACTTCCCGTGTTCGGCTGCGCCCCACACGGGAATTTGTCACGCGCGCACGGAAAAATCTTTATTTCCAGACTCGTAATGAAATAATATACTATTCTAGTAGTCTCAAATCTGACGTCGAGGTATACATGTTATCTTATCTTTTTAGCTTAATAGATATAAATATATAATAATAAACACAAAACAACTTTACATTTTATATACAGAGTGAGTTTTTTTCGATGCCCACTATGGGGATCTCGGAAACTAGCAGAACTAGAACAAAGGTTAAATGGGGAAATAATTGCAGTTTTGAATGCTCAATCTACTGCCCATTTTGGATTTTTAAAAAAGTTCATGGCTCACTAGTTATTTTGAAAAGAGTGATTTTTTGCTATTTCATCAGATCTCTGTAGCTCCGTTATTTCTGATTATACAGAAAAACTGTAGAGAAAAAAATTGTAGATAATTTTGGGTTTAATAAGATAATCTGATCCAATATTTTAAGTTGTTTGTCGGGGGATTGGGGCTGCCAGGAAATAAGTCTATTTCTCCATATCCAACTATTTGGATAGAGCTGATCTAGGTAATTTCTTACGGGCAAATAATTATATGGTGGAGCTTCATCATGATAATTTTTGTTTTATTTTGTTACATTTTGTTGCCAGCTTAAAATAAAATATTTGAAAGTTTGAAGTACGTCTTATTATAAAATAGAACGTAATTATGAAAATATTCCATGGCTGACAGTGAAAATTTAAAAAAATCAGAAAATTAGCCATAGCTATTTTATTTTTTATAATAACTATGCCGAGTATTATATTTTTGGAAAGCACAAAAAATGTTTAAAAGTTTATGTCATATCTCAAAAAGCACAAACAACATGAAAAAATGGATAAGATTATCTTATTAAGACCAAAATTATCTAAAATTTTTGTCTCTACAGTTTTTCTGTATAATCAGAAATAACGGAGCTACTCTTTTCAAAATATCTAGTGAGCCACAAACTTTTTTAAAAATCCAAAAAGGGCATTAGATTGAGCATTCAAAACTGCAATTCTTTCCCGATTTAACCTTTGTTCTAGCTCTGCTAGTTTCCGAGATCCCCATAGTGGGCATCGAAAAAAACTCACCCTGTATTATCAAGCTCAAAAACAATTATTTTTAACAACAAGGTGTCATTTTGACGCAGCCCTAGTTGTCAAAAATCCCTAATGTAGGAATCATATCTGTAAATATCTTTAAAGCGGTCATTTTAACACAATCCTTTTTGTTTGCAATTAAATGTACAGAGGCTGTGCGAGACTCCATGTCGCAACTCTTTTATAAGAAAAGGAAAAACAATGGAAAATCTGAAGAGGTTCTTGAACGGGATTGACTAAGGTTCACTTTAAGCCAAATTCGCATATTTTTCTGTAAATTTGAAAACTGAAGTAATGACGTCATCGAATATGTTTTCTAGAGACATACAGTGTGTTCCAATTTGATACTGGACACATCAGAACTATATGAAGGACAAGGAAAACAAATGGTCTCTATTTTTTTATTGGTAGTACCAAGGGAGAGTATCTCATAGGCGGTGATATTTGGATGGGGTAATTATTTCATTGCCTGCTATGATTTTTTAAAATAGCTAATTTTCAAGAAACCCTATTAGGGATTTTTTTACGACCAAATGTTATTAAGAAAACTTGTTCAGAATGAAAAACTAAGTAGAATTGCAAAATTTCAAAAGTCTAGGCCTACTAGCTTTTTCGCCTTTTTCTCCCACTTTTTTCTCAGAAATGTGTCCTTTCTGGAGCTTTCACGTCAAAATATTATTAAAAAAAACTTGATCATCATAAAAAAATAAAATTTTGACGTAAAAGCTCCAGAAAGGACACTTCTAAGAAAAAGTGGGAGATAAATCTAAAAATCAAAGTAGGACTAGCCTTTTGAAATTTTGCGAATCTACTCAGTTTTTCATTATGAACAAGTTTTCTTAATAACAATTTGTCGTACAAAAATCCCTAATGGGGTTTCTTGAAAATTTGCTAAATTAAAAAATCATAGCATGCCATGAAATAATTACCCCATCCAAATACCACCACCTATGAGATACTCTCCCTTGGTACTACCAATTAAAAAATAGAGACCATTTATTTGTTTTCCTTGCCCTTCATATATAGGGTGTAACTAAACTGATGGTCAAAATGAAACCACGTATTCTTGGAGTCAAAATAAGGGCACTTCTTTATATATTTTTTTCTCCTACGGGCCATAGTTTTTTTTATACAGAGCGTAGAAGTTTGGAGAAAAATACACATATTTCTTAGTATTTCTAGAAGTATACGAGATATTTTCTTCAAACTTGGCGTGTCACATGAGCAGATGAGCCGTTAAACTTAAGGTTGACATGAAGCTTCTGTTCCCAGTTGCGGAGATACAGGGTGTAAGTAAAATTAATTAGTTCAGAAAAATATGAATACCCTGTATAATCGCATTTTTTTAATTTGTTTTGAGTGGTGAATAGAATGGTTAACAAAAAGTATCTCTTAGTATTTTTTCATATTCGCAGCCGTTTCTTAATTATTTTTAAAGAACGGCAACGCTGCAATGAACAATAGTCACTTTAAGAATAAATCTAGCGATCTGTGGATGTCAATTAAACTTTATTTAACAAAATACAAAAGCAAAATATTGATACTAAGGTGCAAAGTTGGCAGCCAAATGATTCAAATAATGCCAAGTTTAATTGACATCCACAGATTGTTAGATTTATTCTTAAAATGACTTTTTTATTGCAGCATTGCCGTTCTTTGAAAATAATTAAAAAACGGCTGAGAATACGAAAAAATACTAAGAGATACTTTTTGTTAACCATTGAATTTACCAATCAAAACAAATTTAAAAAATGCGATTATACAGGGTATTCATATTTTTCTGAACTAATTAATTTTAATAACACCCTGTATCTCCGCAACTGGGGCCTCACAAGCTTCATATTAACCTTAAATTTGGCAACTCATCCGCTCATGTGACACGCCAAGTTTGAAGAAAATATCTCGTATACTTCTAGAGATACTAAGAAATATGTGTATTTTTCTCTAAATTTCTACGCTCTGTATAAAAAAAAAACTATGGCCCGTAGGAAAAAAAATATATGAAGAAGTGCCCTTATTTTGACTCCAAGAATACGTGGTTTCATTTTTGACCATCAGCTTAGTTACACCCTGTATTTCTGAGGTGTCCAGTATCAAATTGGGACACACTGTATAAACAAGCGCATATAGGCCCGCCATGCAGGGCCGGTAGGCGTTTGTTAAAGTGCCCTTCAGAAATAAATAGCAAAGTCGTATCTGTCAATAATGAAACTAATGGTTGACAAAAATATTGTTTTTTTGTCCTTTGACTTTGAAAAATGTTCACGCACAACGAAAAAGACGACATGTTATTAGTTCATGGGGAATCTCAAAAGAACCCTAGAAGAGCAGTTCAGTTTTACGTCCAGAGATATCCGGAACGTGTTATTCCAAGCTTAAAAATATTTGCAAGAAGCAGTAGTTGACTACATTTCGTCACTCCCGAGAGAATTATTTGTGTTTATTCGCCGTTTTTTGACAGGACGTTCATTGTTTATGTATAATTTAAATGTAATAAGTTAGTAGGTACCTACTTATAAGTTGTTATAACATATTAATATATTTTTTATCTGATTCGGCACATTGCCGTCAACTGTAAGAATAGCGTCGGTGCTATATGGCCGTAACATCACATGTGGACTAACGTGTACTGTTAGCAAATAAAGCCGTGAATATTATTATTATACCCTTTCTTTATATCAAAAATTACACCTTTCAAATATTTCTTTTTTGAGAGGACGTTTATTATATACCTCCTATTTCACGAATCCATAGTTGAAAAAATTTGTTCGGGCAAAAATTATCCCTTAATCCCTTTACGTAAAAAAATATAGCATCTTGCTGTTTTTAGTTAGGATGTTCCAAATGATATTTACTTATATCACTTTTAGGTGTAAAGGAAAACCGGCTACGATATCGTATGGCGACTGTGCCATACCGGGCGACAATAAAAAAATACAACTTCAATGTTCTTTGCCCGATTCTCGCCGTTTTTAGCAACGACGTGCCTAATGATCCCAGATGCAGGAATCCATGGTTGAAAAATTTTTTGGGTAAAAACTATGCCTGCATCCCTTTAGGGAAAAATAGAAGTTCTAATACTTGTGCCGGCGTAGCCATTTTACACATTAGTTTTTAAACAAAAAACCGATATTAATTTACTGGCCTAAGCATTAAAGAATGCAAGAGATAATTTTATATTTCGTCACCACACTTATCGTAAACGCTCCTTGAGTTTTTGCCTTAGGGGGATCATTTTGGGCTAATACTTTCCCCTACATTCGTGGTTAAAAATTTTCTTGAACAAATACTTCCCCTGCATTTCCTTGTCCGATTTTGGCCGTTTTCACAAGGACGTTGAAAAAAGTCGGAGAAATCCAATCCGTGATTAAAAAAATCTGCCAGGCAAAAAGATACCCCTCCCCACCCCCGAAGACAGTTGTTTTTGGTTCTATCCTCGCCGTTTTCAGCAAGGACGTTCAAAGTGATCCCAGATACCACAATCCGCGGTTGAAAATAAAATTGTCAGGCAAAAACTACCCCTCCCGACCACCGAGAGAATGGGCTCGTATACCCCATTTTTTTATTTTTGCAATGGATATATATCACCTTTAAACGTCCGGAAACGCTAAAGAAATTTTTTTTTCGCGATAGTTTAGTTGCAAAATTGAGTTAAATCCGTAATGAAATGGCTGTGACGTAGTTAGCATTAATTTAAGAACCGGCAACGTCTCCTTCTCCCCTCTTCGTCTTCCGTCAAATAAAATAACCTGACCTGGCCTGTTAACCTTTATAAATAAAACCGCTATCAAACTATCAATAGTTCTCTGAAAACGTTTCTACCTGCCCTTGCCCAATGCGTTAGCAGAAAATAAGCAAGTGATGTTTAGTTATTTACTAGTTTGGGCGTCGTTATAATAGTCATGGAGGTTGTTCGTTTTCTCTTGTGAAAACTCCAGCAGAAACTCTGGAAAATTGTTTTTATCGACACCGACGAAATTCGCCGAAAACGGTGGATGGAAACAGTTGGCCTTCCAATGATGAAAACGTTTTTGTATTGTTGCGAAGACCATTTCAAGGTAAGTACATATTATCTGGTATAGATAGTTTGAAGCACTTTTACTTCTTTTTTTAATACTTACTGTCTTGGGGTTATTACTTAAGACTATCTACCCGAATGTAATAAACCTCAAAATAACCCCTGTTAATAATTTTTATTACATATAGAGATTAAAAGTTTATAATAATAAGTATATATAGTTTATTTATTGTACTCGTAAATCAATTCTTTTCATTATAAATTCAAAATTGTATTTCATATTTAGTTCTTACTTACCTACCTACTCTTTAATCGAGCAACTTTTATTGCAATAATTTTTGTATAAGAATATTATACATTTTTCTTTTTTTAGCTTGAGCGTGATGGTAAGAATTGGATGTTCTTCAAAACTGTGGGAAGCAAGATTATCTTGAAAAAGGAAGTTGTGCCTCAGCGCTACATAAAAAGCAAACGAATTGCTTCCCTTCGAATTCATGTAGAGAGGATAATAAGACGAATTCGAGAATTATATAATGGTTATTTTGTGAAGCCTTTAATTTTATGAAATATATTTAAGTTAAATAGTTAAGTTGTATTGTAAATTATTATTGCTCAATAAACTGTAAATTATTATGTTGTGTTCATTCTTTCCCTAATTGGTTACCTTTTTATAGTAAAGTTTGAATAATAATTCATGTCTAAAGGGATATTTTCATTTTCTTTTTGTTAATGACAAATATTCAGAACCTAAAAAGAAGAAACGTTCTACAATCATAGCAGAGAGGCGGGCGGGACGGACGTGAGGCCGCGAAGCGGGCGAACATCGTGGCGGCAAAGCCGCAGCATGGCCGATCCTCCGAGGTCCCCCCGAGTTTAATAAACGAACACACCATTTCCAATTCCACATAATATGGCAGATTGTCCGATGTCGCCTTCACTAATCCTTGCTCCATACTTTGAAAAGTTCGATTTGCTATGTAAAAGACTATTCCAATAATAACACAAACTTGCAGTGCAAATTTGAAGTGTATAAGTAAGTTCTCACACGTCAAACGTTGAGTGTCAAATGAATCGTCGTAAATAAAAGTTGACCATTTATTTGACGGGGCTAAGCAGTATTGCCAAACTTGCATGGCCGTTTACCTGACGACCGGGGTCGTATAGAATGTATTAATATAATGATAATATTTTTGTTAATTACCGTGATCTGCACTGAAATTATATTGAAAGATATTAACAATAATAAATTATTTTAATGAAAGTTACATCAGGTATTTAATAATACCATAATATGCTAACAAACTATATCAGTAAAATTTATGAAATACCCCTTGTATAAGGAAAGGCAACTACGTCACAACCTTTGGCGGGAAAGTATTATTTATAAAATTACAGCAAATCTAAAGCAAATATGAAAAAAATTAAAGACACGGGTCGATTTTTTTTGTCATTTTCTACCGATACACAAAAAAAATTAATATTTCTGTCCGAACTATACGAGCCCATTGTTTATACACCGACCCTTCGTGTTCAGCAAGGACGTTAAAATGAGCCCAGATGCACCAATCCGCGGTTGAGAAAAATTGACGGGCATAAATTATCGCTTTCACTCTCTAAAAGAAAGAAATTAACTCCGCTTTTCTTCCTCAAATCCTCTACGTTTTTAGCACGACGTTCCAAATGAGCCTACATGCACCAATCCGTGCGTGGAACAATTTGCCGGCTGAAAGTCGCGCTAGTCCGCGGCTGTCCGACTTTCCGTCTTGAGATCATCTCCTATGCAATGCAACGTTATCATATCAAAAGTTTGACTCGTGAGATGACGACTTTGTGGAAAGTGTTTCCGATTCCGGTCAAATAGAAGTCAGAAACACTTTAATAATAATTTCTCAAGTACTCGTTTTTCAATAATTGAATCATGAAAATAGGTCCATATTTCGCGAAATAACAATTATTATAAAAGAGTTTTGACACAACCTGTAAAATTGACTAGAATTGACAAATTTTAATTTTCTGCAACAGCGAAGTCCGAAAAACGTGCCTTTCTTAACACTTAACCATTTTTACTAACTAATAATTACAGATAACTTATCTTTAATTATTTAAATTTAGTTATTAAAGTCTAATAAATAAAAACAAAAATTAGTTGAATTTTTTTCCTCCACCTCCAATGAAAATTTGCAAAAGAAGATGGTTGTTTTCTACATCTCCACCAAATTTAAAGAAAATCCCGTGAAGAATTCCTGAAGCACAGGGTTATCGTGGTGAAATAAGGAACACACTGTCATAGAAAAAATAAAATAAGGGTAATTTAGGTCCTAAACAATGAAACATGTACTTGAAATAAACAAATCAATCCATGTCATGAAACATTAGAAAACCATAAAACTATACTCGGCACATGTCAGCCACCGTTGGAAACATAATGAGTGAAAACCACAACCAGGTGTAATGTAGGTAGTAGAATTGTCTTAAATTATTTATTAATCTAATACAACTATTTTGTATTTCCCCAGGATTTTTCTTAATTTCTGGTAACATTGTAACAGTGTCCAATCGACGACAAGAATTATTCTTCGTAAAAAGTTTTGCCCGTGTTTAAAATAAGATTGTCACGAAGTAAACAGTCCACAAGTACCACAAAGGAAGTTCAGAATTTAGGGCCAACAGATATGAAAAAATACCTTTTTAATTAGCTTTTAATTTTAAACAATATTTGTTAGTGCCATATCATTAATAATGTATTACTTACGTAGTTTACTCTGGAATATTAACTTACTTTGCCACAAACAAAACTGTTTTTTTTTTTTCGTAAAATGGGAAATAAAAAAGGTTTTTCTCTTATTCACTCTAACCGTGGTACTAAGTTTAGATACGATAGGTAATTATTGAGAATAAATGATAATAAAAGAAATTAAGGATCCTTATCTCCCTTATTACGGATCTGTGTACAAAACAAAAAAAGCGTGGGGTGAATTCACTCTTCAGTCAACGAAAAAAAGCGTTGGGTGAGGATTACTTCTTCAGTCAATGAAAAAAAGACTGGCTTAATTTTTTGCGTAGAATAGTTCGGTAGTCCTTTTTGGATCACCCTGTAGGTATATGTTTCCAGCGACTGTTATGGTACATTTGTTGGTGTGCCCTTTAACACTGGATACTTGATCTGAGGGTTTCAAACATCGTTGTGCTTACCTGTAGGGAGTGACATAGATGAACTTTGGAGGGTATCTTGGTCATAATAATTTCCTGGGCAAGCCCCGTAGGAATAATCAGCCCATGCACTGGGGGAATAATGTGAAGAAATGGATCCATCTGGCACACCATCTGAAACAAAATGATATCACTTTTATTGTTTTTAAATCGCATGCCCAGTCTGTCTATGTATTATGCTTGTGTTAGAAATCTCGCCCGTAAATATACAGAGTTAATTCACACTCAATGGCCACCCATAGTTTAGCGCGCGGTATTAAATAAAACGACGCTTGTTTTATTCTTTTTGCTCAAAGCTGTAGGTATTAAGGACCCTTATGGGCCATTTTAGAAGCCAAGTCGACAGGTCAAAGCATATAAAATAACGCACATATATTTTCTGTGGGTCAGAATTTAAAAATGTGGCCGATGGGATTCGTTTATCGAAATTGCCAATTCATCTGTCATGCAGTGCTCTTGTTTATTGACTTTCTTTCACCTTACCTCTTATTACCAATGTATGTATATAATAATATATGTAATGTAGTTTAGATGTTTCCCGCGATATAATAATGTATTACTCAACGAGCGGTGGTCGGGAGAATTGCGACCCGATCCTGCAGGACTCCAGGCGAGTTGGATGTCATTTTTTAGAATATTTTGAACTCCCTTTTCTACAACTAAATCATAGATTGACAGTTTTTTTTTGTATTGTCGAGCATTAGTTGCCGTGACAAATAGCAACCATAGGTAGTATTGTAAAGAAAATTTTATAGGAAGCGTTGAGTTGCGATAAACCTAGAATCGGGATTGGCCAAAAGCTGTGCGGTTATAGTTCATAACTACATACCTACCTTTGGCCCCTGACGGGTAATAGGTGCAATTGTTTATCAGATTTCGAACGTATAAAGAGTGTATTTTTAACGCCTTCAAAAAAGGAGGTTATCAATTCGGTTGAATGTTTTTTTTATATTTGTTACCTCAGAACTCCGTAATTTATAAACCGATTTGGACCCTTCTTTTTTTATTTGAAAGGGTATATAATAGAGGATGAAATTTCATATTGGACCGATTTTGATGATTCTCTTTTTATTAGAAAGGGAATACTTTAGGAATGGCCCCATTTAAATTTGGAGAAAAAATCCCACCAGCAGTGATACAAAGCGGGCACGAGGACAAAATGGCCGCCAAGGTCGTTTGTTTGTTGCGAAGTCGCGATGGGGTGTTCAAGGTTAAATCACGTTTCTGGGAATTGTGGTTCAAGGTCAAGGGGCGTGGTTTCCTAGAATAGCTTCAAGGTTAATTTCCGAGAATCGCTTTCAAGGTTGAATAGCTTCAAGGTCAGGGAGCATGATCATTTTTAGCAGGTCCTTGGTCGAGGCTAGTCACGAGGTTCCGCTATAATCAATTTCCACAAAATAAAGCAAATCTCGAAAATATGCTTAATTAAATACTTACCTACGTTTCTTGAACATGGGCGTCTTTTTTGTTCATAAAGCGAGATTAGAGAAAGTGGGTATTGTCAAAAAAAATGTTATTTTCGCGCCAAAGCGGGCTCCCTGGGTGGAGATAAAAAAGTAATGTAACGTGAAAATCTCGGCGGAAATCTAGGTCGGCAAGAAATGTTTTCAAAGAAATGACATCGCTAGGGACGCATCTAACCTATGATACCAAATTGTCCGATCGCGAGGTTTCGGAACACGTCAAAAAATTGACAAACGGCTCTTTTGTAAAAGGAACTGCCACCAACTGAGATAAAGTAAGAATTCTTAAGAAAAGTGGCAAAAGGAACGCGGCTCATGTTTATAAAATTCGTAAAAATTAAAAATCGACTTAAATAAACGTCCTGTTCAAGAAACGTATTTAATTAATAAAAAAAGAAATTGACTAGCGGAACCTCGTGACTATATAGCCTCGACCAAGGTAGGTACCTTATAAGCTAAAAAACGATCACGCTGATCGATCGAAACTTCAACCACATTACGTTACCAATTAGAAACACACTTTTCAGTAGAATACAGAAACCAGCAGCCCCTCTGTCTCCTTTTTATAGAAGTTAATTTGTCTAAAAATAAAAATTCGAGTTTTGTAGCCCATTTAATTTATCAACTTTTTTACTCTCGATATTTTTTCATTAACGTAATAATTGTGTGGAATAAAATAAAATTAGTTGTTCTTGCGTATTTTAAATCAGAGTTCGCGATTCAGAATTACATTTGCGAGAAAAACTGATTGATTGAACCCGACTTTATTAGATTTTGGAAAAATGCCACGGTTTAGTGGTTGCCCTCTTAGCACCCAAAAAAATGTGCTCACTTTACGGGTAGTGGCCTTAAATGCTTACTTTCATATTTTCAGTATTTTTCACGATATATGCTACATTGCAAATCTTGTATATTCTCGCGAGGTATCGGTATCTCGCACATTTTTAAAATTTTCTAGTGTGCCTGCATATTTTTTTAAGTGTTAAGAGAGTACACGCTAAACCATGACATTTTTCCAAAATAGGCTTAAAACGATCAGCTTTGCACACAAATTTCATTAGACGGTAACTCTTTAAACAAAAAGGTTACAAGCAGAAGTTTTGGCCATTTTCTAGCCATGATTCTCGAATGCGTTTTTACACATCAAAAAAGTAATTTTGTTTTCTTTTAAATAAAGTTCTCCGAAAATGCATATTTGTCAGGATGTTCTCGACTGGCGCTCCTTGAATAGAAATATTAAGAAATGCCGAAGATACGATGTTTTTTAGATGGCCAAAGGATCCACAAATACGAAAGTTCCAATAATGCTAAACAAAAGAAAAATTTTCACCGGAAAATAAGCGGATTTATAATAGATATTTCCAAGCTCAAAAATTGAAAATGAGAATTTTTTAAACTCTATTTTATAAAAAGATTTACATCATCACTCTTGCTTATTGTTGTTTTTCTCTTTTCTAATTTGCACAATATTTTTATATTTTAGAAATCAAGCAGGCCTTGACAGGGGCAATTTATTCATTTTCATTTCAGGTAAAATAACTTTTCCTTAAGAGATATGGAAAAATTCTATTAAAAAAAGTTGTCTAGAATGCAAATCTAAGTCTTCGTACAAAATTTTAAAATAATCGGCAGACAGATTTTTTTTTTCAAATTTCAACTCTTTTGGACAAAATCAAGTACCTATGCCGATTGTTTTAAAATTTAGTACAGGGCCCCAAATTTGCACCCTGAAAAAAAATTTTTGATAAAATTTTTCGATAAATGTACTTGATTTGCGCTAAAACGGCAAAATGAAAAAAAAAATGAAAAAATCAAAGTGTGCTGATTGTTTCAAAATTTGGCACGGGGACTTGGATTTGCATTCTGAATAACTTTTTCTAATAAAATTTTTCGATATCTCTTAAGGAAAAGGGAGTATACCGGAACTGAAAATGAATAAATTGCCCTTGTCAAGGCCTGCTTGATTTTTAAAATATCAGAATACGATGCAAATTAGTTTTTAGTCAAGCAGAGCTGATCCCTCAAAGCTAAAGTTTCAACTCGAAATTTTTTTGTCTTTTACACCTATCCTATAGTCCATCTGGGTCCACCCTGTATATGATTTAAGCAATACCATCTGTGTTTTTGCTATGCCTCTTGATCGAAGTCCAAAAAGTTCCTTCTACATCATGCAATCTGTTTTCTTTATATACGGATCTTGGATAAGAAGGACGTATAGGTTTGCACCTACAGGGTAGCCCATTTAAAATGGAAGCACCCCCGTAAAATTTTTATTTTTAATCCGATTTTATTTTTCTTCTATTTTTCTATTTTTAATCGTTAATCAGGACACCCTAAAACCTCCGTATACCAAATTTGAACAAACAATCTACAGGCAGTTCTATTCTGCAGGGGGTCAAAGTTGAGCCAAATTGGAAGTTTAAGACATCTGGCAAGTAAAGTGTGCCATGGAATCCCCTTAAAACAGATGAGTGGTCAACAGGACCACTCAAAGTGTTGGTGTGTAAAGATCCGATAGAAAATACACCTACACGATGTATTTGTCTGTGCCATCTCAAAATACTGAATTTTTTGGGGTAAAAAATCAAGTGTATCAAAACCACCCCAGACACTATAAACGAACTAAGTTTAAAAATACAGGAAACGCACAGAAAATGTATCATTTTAGACAATGACTTTATTGAGAAAGGTCCAATAATCTAAATTTTTTTTATTTGTTGGTGGGCATTTTGTAAAGGAATAAATTACTTTTGTGTCTATTAATGTTTTTCAGTAATTCCAGATAACTTTTGGACACTAGAAAGATTCATTTTGAGATGGCCCCGAGAAAAATACCCTGTACATTTGTATCGAAACTTTGCACACCAACACTTTGAGGAGTCCTATTGATCAATCACCTGTTTTGAGGGGACTCCATGACTCGCCAGTTGCCTTTAAAATTCCCATTTGCTCATTTTTGAAACCATGTATATCCTGGTATATTTTTATACAAATTTGGTATGTGAGGGCTTTGGGGTGTCCTGATTAACGCTGTGGTGTCAGATCTTAAATAAAAAGATCGCTAAATGGTTTTCGTCATTTTTTACTAGAAAGAAATCCGTAGTAGGCCTTGAAAATTGAGATTAAGATCTGAAATTTTGCACTAAAGTAAAAACGGCTAAAATCGGATGAAAAATAAAAAAATTACGGGGTGCTTTCAGTTCAAATGGTCCACCCTGTATATGCATCTATGCACCTATCATATTCGAATACCTAAGAAAACCTACCTAGTACAACTCTTAATACCAGATGAAATCTTGGTAATATTTCTAATTCGGCCGAGAGCCAAAAGGGCCCCGCACGCCTCTGGGCTCCGGGATTAGGTATATAAGACTGTTAATAAAAAACTTTTTGTCTAGAATATTTTGGCTAAATCTACTTATTATTTAATGTTTATTTTATATTTCCCTTTGCTATTGACTGACACAAATATTATTATTTATCTATATCTATATCTAAATATTTATTTATCTATATTCTATATTTATTCATATTGTCTCCTGTTATGTCTAATATAAATTTTAAATAAATACCTATTACCTAAATGTTATTATTGTTATTGTTATTATTATCATTATTATTATGTAAACTTAAATGTGTGTTCTATTCCAGTACCTACTTTTGAAATTCATTGACCATGGGTATGGATGTTTTTTTTTATATTGTTATACCTTTTTATACCTTAAAATAAATATGCTGTTATCAGAAGTACACATCATGATGAATCTCAGTTCATGATACTACATATAAGAACCGTACTATTTACTTTGGTAGTATGGAGTTTGTTGGTGTTGGTGCTGGATAATCAACACGAACTCCACTTAAAATAAAAATTATGTTGTCGATTTGACAAATTTTATTAAACTGTTTTTACAACTGTTTACTTAGTTATTTTTATAACCGGCCAAATCTTCATTGTTGTGGCGAGGATCGCCACACCAGCGAGGGTCACCACACCATCCCCTGCGGAGTGAGTTGCTACGCCTTGTAGAACTCAGTGAAGCGAACACGTCGGCCTGAACGTGTGACGACTGTAGGGCGAGAGTTGTTCGTTAGAGGACATGGAGATAAAGAATTGCTGCTACCATCTGGATGTGCAGGGCAAAGTGGAGATGGAGTCAACAATGATGGGTTCTTGTTCTTGTACGGAGGATACTTATTCTGGTCGGCTGGGTAGTAGGCGGGCTTAAGCCGGTCCAACGACACTGTTGATTGCTTGCCCTGGACCATGATGTCGAAGGTCTTGTCGGCTCGGGACAGAACTGCGTCGGTGCGTAACATGACATGGGTGCAGGTAGCCAGATCACGGTAGATGAAGACACCGGGGAAGCATGTCTTGATGCTGGGACGGAACGGAGTCTAGACATAAGACCCTTCAGGTGTTCCACGAAGTCTGAAGGCTCTAGGGAAGAGGGCGACGGGGAGAGGAACTCGCCAGGAACGAGCAGTGGTTCACCATATATCAGCTCGGCGACAGATGACCTGATATCCGCCTTCCAAGCGGAGCGCAGGCCGAGAAGAACCAAGGGCAGCGAATATGTCCAGGACGGGTCTTCGTGGCACATGATGGCGGCCTTCAAACTGCGATGCCAACGCTCCACCATACCATTGCTTTGGCGGTGATAACTCGTCGTTCTAGATAAAGAAATACCACACAAATTAGCAAGTTATTTGACTGTCGTCCTCTGTCAGACGTGATACGAAGTGGACAACCGTAGCGGGAAATCCAGGTAGCCACAAGAGCCTTAGCGACGGTTTCGGCGGAGATATCTTGCAAAGGTACGGCTTCTGGCCAGCGAGTATAACGATTCACGGCTGTCAAGCAGTAGCGAAAACCGTTTGAAGAAGGAAGTCAAGTCAATGTGCACGTGGGCGAAACGGATCGGAGGAACAGCATAGTCACCTAGTGGCGTAGACACATGACGGGATACCTTGCTGCGCTGGCACTGGATGCAGGAACGAGCCCAATCGCAACAGTTCGTATTCAGGGACGGCCAGATGAAGCGCTGAGATACAAGGCGGCGAGATACGTTGGTGCCTGGATGACTAAGTTGATGCAGGCTATCGAAAGCTTGACGCCGGAAGGAAGGTGTAAGGTATGGTCGAGGTCGGGTACCGCTAACGTCGCAGAAGATTGATGAGTCACCACCAGGGATGGGAACTTTCTCGAGCCGGAGAGAGGAGCCGTGATCCGTGAAGTTCCTCGTCCTCCTCCTGAGAGCGGGCGAGTGCAGAGAAGTCCAGAGGAGCGGTGACAACGTCTGTTCGTGACAGGGCATCAGCGACCACGTTGTCTTTTCCAGAGATATGTCGGATGTCGGTAGTAAACTGCGAAATAAAATCTAAATGATTAAACTGGCGAGGAGAAAACTTTTCTTTCTTCTGTATGAAGGCTAATATCAATGGTTTGTGATCCGTGAAGTTGAAAATTTTCTTGCCTCCAACATTGGTAGAAAATGCTTAACGGCTTCGTAGATGGCTAGGAGCTCGCGATCGTAAGCACTCCATTTTTGCTGCGAGGGACTGAGGTTCTTCGAGAAAAAGGCGAGCGGCTGCCAAGAAGTCGGGGTTTTCTGTTGGAGTGCCGCACCAATGGCTTGTTGACTGGCATCGACGACAAGGGCCAAGGACGCCGAAACATCTGGATGGGCCAGTAGAGTAGCATTTGACAGGGCGGCCTTGCAATCCTTGAAGGCTCTATCTAAATCTGCAGTCCAAGTGATGGGATGTGAACCTTTTACTTTTGGACCAGAGAGGATAGCGTGGAGAGGCGCCTGGGCAGCAGCAGCGTGAGGAAGATGGCGGCGATAGAAATTTACCATTCCTAGGAACCTTCGAAGCTGACGAACAGTAGTAGCTCGCGGAAAAGTTTCGATGGCAGCAACTTTGTCGGGCAGCTGATACGAAGTAGCCCAGGAAGATGACGTCGTCGGATCCCAGCACGCAATTCTTTAGGTTTATAATGATGCCTTGTTCGTTGAGACGGTCAAACAGCGTTCGCAAGTGGTCTCTGTGCTCTTCTTCAGATTTGGAAAACACAAGAATGTCGTCCAGGTAGGCAAAGCAGAATGGTAGGTCTGGAAGGACGTGGTCTATGAAACACCGCCATGTTTGCGCGGCATTGCGCTTGACAAAAGTCATAAAGATGAACTAGAACAGGCCAAACGGGGTGATGATGGCGGTCTTGAGCACAACTTCTGGGGAGACTGGAATGTGAGTGAAAGCTTTTGCACAGTCAATCACGCTGAAAAACGTGCAGCCGGAGAGAGCGTGCGAGAAATCTAGAAGGTGGCGAATGGGATACCTGTCTGGGACTGTCCGTGCATTAAGAGACCGGTAATCACCGCAGGGTCGCCAGCTGTTGTCCTCCTTAGGTACCAGGTGGAGAAGAGACGCCCATGAACTCTCAGAGCAACGCGCTGTGCCCTCACGAACCATAGCTTCAAACTCGGTCTTCCCGATGCAGAGGCGGTCCGGAGCTAGTCGGCGAGCTCGACAGAAGACTGGTGGACCTGGAGTGGTTCTGATGTGGTGTAGCGTGGTATGGCGTATTTGTCTGGGTACACCGGGTGGGCGAGTGATGTCTGGAAACTCATCTAGAAGATTACGAAACGGTGAGTTGTCTGCAATGGTCTGGACTGTCCACAGTAGGCACGTCGCACTGTAACAGAGAGACCAGTAACGGCATCGATAAGTTTAGCAAGCTTAACATCCGGAAGCAGGTGGTAATGGGCAAGAAAATCAGCACCCAGAATAGGTTCTGCAACATCCGCTATGGCAATGCGCCACTGAAAGCTCCTGCGAAGTCCAAAATCGAGCTTGAGAAGCATGGTACCGTATGTCGTAATCGTAGAGTTGTTGGCTGCGTCGAGGTCGTAGTTTGCACGCTGGAAACGGTCCCTCATAAGCTTTCTGGGGTAGACAGTCAAATCGGAGCCAGTGTTCAAGAGAAAACGATGCTTGGAGACGTCGCCCCCACTACTGACTGCTGTAGGCGTTACGGGGTACAAAGCTGCATGGGGTGGTGCATTTCTGTGCTTTCTTACCATATCGACGATGGTACCAGCAAAACGGCGAGTGTTCTGTTGAAGATAACCTGGGTTCATCTTGATGGCGACTGCTGGAACGAGATCTGCGGTTGGTACGACGAGCAGAAAGAACAGCAACTTGGCCGAGGCACACGGGATAGAAGGCCTGCAGACTCGATCGATGACGTCACACACTCAGGCCAATTCTAACTAAGATATTCTATGCGTTGCGGTATTTTGGGGAGTTTTAGAGCCATTTTTTTTTATTTTCCAGAATATTTATTAACTCGTACCATAAGAAAATTCGTAGTAACAAACATAATAAACTCAAAGAAATTTAACAATTATTAAAGGTGGCTTTATGCAGCACTAATTATCGCTTCTCTATGACTCCATTATCATTTTATAGAGCAGATTACAGCAGATTACAAATATAGCAGTGGGTTATCTTTCAGTGAGATAGTAATGAAATTTTAAGGAAATGAAAACTGCATAAAAACTTCGTGCAACAAGCAACATTATGAATCTTTCGATAATTATCGAGATATATGTTTGCCAGTGTAGCCAAACATTTTACAATTAACTGATGATAGGATACATGGCAAGAACAATTATTTCCTTCTGTTAACGACGACATAATTTGCAGAATTTTGAGACAAACTTCCAGTAGTTTAATTAGTTAATTAAATGATGATATACCGCCTGAATACCTGAATTGCGCTAAACACTATATAAGAAAGAATAACTGAATATGAGGATTTGTAACTGTATATGCATGAATACCGTGCCGTAAAGCCGCGTGCCTACGTGCACCTCGACTGAGAACTGAGAGCGTGAACGAGGCGTTTGGCATGGCCTGACAGTGTGACGTTGCAGCGGAGGGGAGGGGATGGCTGCAGGCCTTCTATCCCGTGTGCCTCGACTTGGCACGAAAGCTCTTCGATTCTTTGTACGAGGTTTGTCATCTCACTTGACGAGGAGGCAGGGGCTACAGCAGCAACCTGGTGATGCGGGACAATTTCATGCACGTTATCCGCTAGTTCAGCGATGGATTACAAAGGCGCATTTTGCTGAGTTGCAATGACGACTTTAACATGCTGGGGCAAGTGGCCGATCCACAGAGTTCGTAGAAGCGCATGCGGGACGCATTTAAGCAAAACGTACATGGCCCGGGCACCTATGCTGTAATGAACGGTTTTCATTGGTCAGTGCCGAATAACAGTACGGATTGCCATAAGGTGCTGACCGCGCGTACGTTTTGCTCTCAATGCACTCTCGCATTGAAACCCGCGTATCTCCATATTTTAAAATATGGGTATTTGTAATAATTAAACCAGTTTGCATCAAAAATACTGATTACCGATAAATTTCAAAGCTAAATCAACGAATTTTTAAATTATCTGGGCATTTTATTTTTATTAAAAATCACGATAGACTGAAGTGAGCAACTTTTTAAATTGTCCGCCTTATTATTTATTTATGTTTGGCAAACGACGCACACGAAGGATTCGGCGCCGCGGAAATGCCAGAATTTCTCAAAGCACATTTCGTGATTGCAAGCTATATGATTGACGGAGAAAAGGTCGCAACACAAAAGTGACAAAAGGTCTATTTTTAAAAAAATATCGAAAGCAGAAAAGGTGGAATAATCAAAAGATCGAAAAATGTCGAATCAAAAAAAGTCTAACTGATTAAAAAATTAGTTCTAATTAATATGTGGATTTCTTACCGAATTCTACCTTTCAGTTCTTCTACATTTTCCGGTCTGTCATAATAAATTTTGTTTTTTAAATAACCCCACAAAAAAATTATAAAAATATATCCTTTTTCTAAAGTTTATTGTCGTTTTCAATAAAAATTAAATTTCAAACAATAATTTTGACGAAGTTTATGAATTATGTTGCTATTTAAAATTTCTCATTTCTCTCTTCTTCATTTTCTCTGAAATCTTAAAATAGCCCATTTTGTTTTCCAAAGCCTGAATATACTTGCAAACTGTCGATAATAATTATTATAATTTGGCATTTGTCTTCCATGGCAATCTATGACCCAAGGAGTAATCCCTCACAAAAAAGGCTCAGTTCAGAACGAACGGTTGGGGAAAACATATAAATATATACTTCGTTGGAATCAGAAAAATGCGCAGAATTCAATAATCCAAAAATATATAGGGTGTTCTATTTAAAAAAACATAAATTATGTCCGCCACGGCTTTCTAGAACATACAGTATAAAGTCCAATAGCGTCACAAAAAACTCTGTATTAGTATCTAAAACTTTTGTAAAAAACTTTTTTCTAACCTCAAAAACTAACAATAAGTTAAGGGAGTGTCAATTTATAATGAGCCACCTTGTACCTACATTTCGTTCGCAATTTTAGAAACTTCAAGAAAAGCAATCCAATTATTTTTAATTATTCCCTATAAATTAGAACTAATTTTTTATTCAGTTAGACCTTTTGTGATCAACCTTTTTAAATTTTTTGATTATTGCACCCTTTCTGCCCAGACAACACAATAATATTATTGGAATATTTTATACACATTTTCAGAGAAACATGTAAATATTAATAAAATATTCCTATATTACCCAGTTAATGTTTTTTAAATGTTTTATAAATTATAAGAGTGGACCAACTATAAGGTTGTTAAAATATTTTTAAGACGTTGCATACAATATTTTAAAAATATTTTTAAAATATTATCAACCATTTTAAATCAACATTCAACATCAACCTAGATATAATACCTAGTTGCTGCAATCGGGGATCAGGGTCGTAATAATTTTTTACCATTGTTATGTAATATTTAAGGACTCCTTACTGTGGCCGTAGGCCCTATGCCTGGGCACTAAACAGCTAAGCTACCGGATATACGGATACGGGCATAAAACTACATTATAGTATCATGGATATGGGTTCCATCGGGTAGGTTGTATTTATCCCAGTTGATATTAGTCAGTAGCGGTGAGATGTAGGAGACTTCGGCACTTCGGCATAACATTTAAATGAGTGTTTTAATAACATTTCTTATAATATTTATAAAATATTATAAAACAGGTTTTGAGGAATATTAGTATAATGTTTTATAAATGTTGCAAAACTTCCAAGTACTTTGGAATTATTTTTAAATATTTGTAAAATATTTTGTCCGAATATTTATAAAATGTAAGTAAAAATATTTTAGCAAAACATTTTCGTCATATTATATAAATATTGTAATATTTTCTGAATCTTTGGAATCATTTAAAAATATTTTTAAAATATTTTGTGTTGTCTGGGTGCTTTCGACATTTTTTAAAAATTCGATCTTTTATCACCTTTGTGTTGCGACCTTTTCTCCGTCAATCGTATAGCTTGCAATCACGAAATGTGCTTTGAGAAATTCTGGTATTTCTGCGGCGCCGAATCCTTCGTGTGAGTCGTTTGACAAAGATAAATAATAAGACGGACAATTTAAAAAATTGCTCACTTCAGTCTATCCTGATTTTTAATAAAAATAAAATTCGCAGATAATTTAAAAATTCGTTGATTTAGCTTTGAAATTTATCGGTAATCAGTATTTTTGATGCAAACTGGTTTAATTATTACAAATACCTATATTTTAAAATATGGAGATACGCGCCCAAGTAACAATTTTCTGTTTTATAAAAGCTGTAAGAACGTTTACAGAGCATAACCTTATAAAACATCTGAAGTCCGATAAACGTTTTTACAGCGTTCTTAGAGCCCTTATAGAGCTAAAATGGGCACAAATTTATACAACGTTTTCGCTCTATAACCAGTTCTATAAAAGCTGCAAACACATTTATATAACCATTTTAGAGATGTTTACAGAGGCTTTACACAGCAGAAATAAATGTTGTACCAAACAACCTGTGTAAATCATCATGAAAGCTCTTTGACTCTTTAAGCGTTTTTGAAACAACGGTTTTGCTGTGCTTTACTACATTAAAAAGAAAAAAGACTATTAGACTATTCAATACCATACATGCACCTCTTAAGCTGCTTTTTGTAATGTTGATGAAATAAGGACGACGCAATAAGAATGGCGGAGTATATTGTGCCAAAGTACAACGAATAATTAATTTTACTTATGGCATAGTCGGGTGACATAATTTTTAGTGCAAATTAAGATTTATTGTGAAATGTATACTATTTACATGGTGAAATTTTTAAGGGCCTCTTCTAAACATCGATTTCGATGATTTTTTTTATTAAAAATTAGAATAAATGTTTTTCTTTTAATTAAAAATATCTGTTATTATTGCTTCGGATCTAATTTTAAATACAAAATAAGCATCGTCAACTAATGCAGTATTATTTTTTTGTTATAAAATGCATTTTTTACATTTTATGAAAATGAGACGCTGATCCAACGTAAGCTAACAACACCAAACATGGCGTAAATTCTTATAAAACAGTTTAGTCACACACACAGCACTTATATGATCTTTCAGTTGGTCTTGCGATGCTTATATAAAACAGGCAACTAGACGCATTTTAAACATTTAATTTAACATTGAGCGTGATAATAAGTATTTTTTTAATCTTGCACACAATGAAAAAACTTTTACATGATAAAATTTTATTTTCTACGTATGTACCTATAATTTATCTATGCTATATGGACAACATATTTTAATTTTATTTTAGGATGTTTAAGATAGTTCAGATGTTCACGTAACTCTATTTTCTCTGTTTCATTGAACGTTGAAGACTTTTGGTGAAAATTACAATCATCACCAGCATATGCAACACAGCTGAAAGAGTTGTCGGTATTTGATTTTAAATCTTCTTTGGTGGAAGTAATTTTATCATTAGCATTACTGGCAATGCTATTATAGGAATTTATTATCCGAATAAATATTTTGCTGAATTAAATGATAATTCTTCTTTAATTTTTTACAAAATGCACCCATTTTCTCTTGAAAACGACATCATACACACGCTTTAATGTACCTAAGTTTTTAGGTTAGGTGTTGAGAGCACACCTAAACCGTTCTGTATTGATTGCAATGCGCGCTTTTTGGTATTTATGCTTGCTTCAATGCTGTTAATTTAAATACTTGGTAAGTACTTCTATAAAATAGTTTTTTAAAAGCGTCTTTGGAAGTAAAAATATATTGGAAGAAACTGAAGTGTGATTTGCCAAACTCTTACAAAGCTGATTTATAGAGTGATTAATTATGTTCTTATAAAACAGTTATATACGCAAAACTAACCGAACTATTTAGTTGTAACCACTAAACAGACGTGTAGCAGTCGTATACGTAGTACTATAAACGTTTATAGAACAATTAAAAAACTATTTTATAAACGTTCTATAATTTAGCTGAAAGAACGTTCTAAGAACTATATTACAGAACAAATTAGTTGCACACAGCAAAATGGTAATACTCGAGACGATAACACAGCAAATTAACTATTTTGAAGCATTTATAAAACGTTAATAAAACTTTTCCGTTCGGTAAGAAAAAATTAATACAGCTACTTTGCTACTTGGGCGGGTTTCAATGCGAGAGCGCATTGAGAGCAAAACGTACACGCGGTCAGCACCTTATGGCAATCCGTTTTCGGCACTGACCAATGAAAACCGTCCATTGCAGCGTAGGTGCCCGGGCCATGTACGTTTTGCTTAAATGCGTCCGGCATGGTCTCAGTACCAGCAAGACTTCGAAGATATCAGAGAAATTGTGACGGTTTCCTATCATACAATGTCAGCTTGGGTAAGTAATTGACGTATTTGTTGTTCTCTGGAAGCTGATACACGGCGGATGGATACATATGGACTAGTCCTTTTGTATACGGCCTGTTTTACATATACGGTCTGTAACATACAGGGTGTCCGGAAAGTATAGGGCAATCTCGCGGAATCACGAAGGGAATGTCAAAATATTTCGGTTGAGCTTAACAACTACGGGTCAAATCTCAATAGTTACTGAGATACAGGGCTTTGTAGTTCGTTTGTGCAAATTGAATTATGGTAATATCTCCAAAAAAAAATAAAGCTGCTGAACTGTAATTTGGTACTGCTTTGTTTTTGAGGATGGAGAATAAGCTGAAAGTGCCAATTTCTACGTATCTCACAGAGGGTGCCACTTGCGCTATTCTTGGATCGTGCTTTTACTCGTAACTTTTTGAGGTTATCTTTTTTGTCTTGCAGTCCATCATTTTAGTACAACTTTTCATTTGCCAGCAAAAGTGTACTCTTGTTTCAAAACGATAACATCAACCATTTGCGTTGAAATTGGCAAAACGTGCTCGAAAACACCTGTTAACTACAACATTAAAAAACAAAATTTTCAAGTACCTCTTTCAAATTTTACAGATCAACTGTACCTTTTAAATTGAGAAAAAATTCCTATGGACAATTTACTGAAAATTATTTATTTTAAATAGAAAGGATTTAATTTGAAAAAATATTGACACCCTATTTCAAGAAAATCAATGGTGTTTTGACCAATGTTCGTTTTGCTTTTTTTTCTTAATTTTGAGTGTACAGTAGATCTGTAATATTTAAAAGCGGTAGGTGAAAATTTTATGTTTCCAATATTGGAGTTAACAGGTGTTTTGTGTCACGTTTTGCCAATTTCAAACGGTTGATTTTATTTTTATGAAACAAGTATAGGTACACTTTTGTTTGCACATGAAAAGAAGCACTAAAATGATGGACCTGCAAGACCAAAAAGATAACCTCAAAAAAGTTACGAGTGAAAGCACGATCCAAAAATAGCGCAAGTGGCGCCCTCTGCGAGATACGTAGAAATTGACACGTTAAGCTTATTCTACATCCCCAAAACACATAAGTACCAAATTACAGTTCAGCAGCCTTATTATTTTGGGAGATATTGCCATAATTCAATTTCAAAAAAGGACTACAACGCCCTGTACCTCAGTAACTATTAAGGTTTGAGCCGTAGATATTAAGTTCAATCGAAATATTTTGACGTCCCTTACCTGATCCCGCGAGATTGACCTATACTTACCGGACACTCTGTATTTATACAAAATGTAAAACCAGAATTCGGCATAAATTTGATGGTAGGAAATTCCAGAAAAGCTGACTCTCGTACTTTGAGTCAAATTAGAACTTTTAGAGTACTTGCACGTCTTTTTTTTTTCAAAAAATTTTGAAGTGATTATTGAACATGCAAACTCACATACTCTAAGGTAACCACAGAAAACAAGTGCAAATAAAATAACCTATTTGTTGTTGTTGAGTGTCGACGTACCTAAACTCATTACTTTCCATTTCCATAATATCGACCAACTTTTTCATTTTAGAAGTGGTGTTAGATAGATCATGGGTTAGGTGGGACCCGGTCGGACATGAGAGCCATCTTTTCAAAAAGGCATAGAAATAGTTATTTATGTACCAAGGCACTGAGGTTCAACTTTTTATGACTCATGTGGAATTTAGTTGCCGAGGCCTCTGGCCGAGGCAAATAAACCACATGAGTCATAAAAAGAACTTCAATGCCGAGGTACATATTACTTTTTTTTTAAATCGGAAAAAAAATCTTTTATTAGGCAAGAAAATAATAATAAGGGATCACCCGTCCATGAACCGACTACGCGCGGCGTTGCTTGACTTTGACGATCGCTCTACCTAGGTCAAGTAAGACAAGACACGGCATCTTCGTACAGAAAACCAAACTGCCGCTTCTTGTGCAGCCTCCACAACAAATCTATCGATATTCAAACTTACTAAAATATATATACTGAAGGATTGCGCTTCTCTAGGAAACAATTTCGCAATGTGTACGAAAAGTTAAATGGGCCTTTATCGGCCGGGTTTTGAATATTTGGTCATTTGTGACGGGCGATTTCTCCGCGTCTGACGTTTGATGTGCACATCTCGCCAAGGCCTACTTATTGAAAAAATCGTACAATAATGTAGCCCATTATTGTACGATTTCTGTGCTTTTAATGACGATTTTGGGACACTTCACTGCCGATTTCAAGAAAACCTCTTTAACCACCGGGCTAATAAGCTTCATTTTTCACATTAATGGCGTATATTAGGAGAAATTATTGTATTTTAATCCTTGCTGTCTTCCAGTAAATGAAAGTTTGATGCTGCTATACATTCGTTTGTCTAGTCAAAAATGTATTTCGATGCGGAGAAAACTGCAGCCGAAAATTGTCAATTTTACTTTAAATTTTGGACCCGCCAATCTGAAAATTTCACCTTAATCAACGCCACCTAAAAGACAAGGCCAGATAACTCGCGGGGCTGGGTCATCGTAATCCGGCCGACGACGTTTACATGGCGTATACCTGCGTCCCTTTGAATTTTCGGCGATATTTTCGTGTATTTGTGTAATTTGGTGTGTTTTAAAGCTATTTTGCAATTAATTGAATGCCTGACTTTTTTACTCACATACCTACATTCAAAACTAAATTAATTTTAGCCCTTCTAACCTGTAATGTTGTCATTTTGTGATACTAGTGCTCTAGTAAAAAAGCCTGGCGTTCAATTAATTATTGCAAAATAGCTTTAATACGCACAAATACACGAAAATATCGCTGAAAAATCCAAGGGACGCAGGTAAAACGTTACGTAAACGTCGGCCGGATTACGATGACGCATCCGCGTACGGTTAGGCGGATTGTTTGGTCTTTTAGGTGGCGTTGCCTTAATTCACTAAAATCGTTGAAAGATGAATTGACTTTTGAAACCAAAGTGAAAGTGATGTTCAAAATTGGAATTTTCTTTCGTCGTTTGAATGTTTGTCGTTCTTAAAATCTATCACATCACATTTTTTGAGTTTGAGTTTATTAAAAATGAAACAAATTCACATTTTTGTTAAACGTTATAGCGGAAACTGTTATTTTAATCACAATGAGTAAGTATATTAATTTAAAAAATATAGAAAATATGGTTGGTAAATGGAGGTCAATACAATATGGTTTAAACCAGTTTTGTATAGTACCTGATTTATTTCGTGTTGTCAATTATTAAAGAAATTATTGGTCTCTTGAGTTGGAATAGGTAATTCACTATGTTAGTGAATGACCTACCTATTCCTAAAAATGTAATTTCCAATATTATAGGTTTTGTCTACTTTAATTTCCTTTTAAGCATTTAACACCGCTTCTTTTGACCTTCCTACCTTTTTCAAAATGCAAATCCATGGCCGGCTACTATATTTTTATACTTCCGATTTTCATGAAAACCAGTTAGCGATTTTTTATCTAAAATCTGAACCCTCATAGTTAAGCACGGCATCCAAAAACCCTCATATACCAAATTTGAACAAAAAATATACAGGGAGTTCATTCTGCAGGGTGTCAGTTTTTAAAAGCATCTGGCGAGTGAAGTGTGCCATGGAATCCCCTGAAAACAGTTAAATGGTCAACAGGACTTCTCAACGATTTAGTGTGCAAAGATCCAAACCAAAACAGGGTGATTTTATTTGTGCCGTCTCAAATTACCGACTTTTTTGAGGCCAAAAATCGAGTAGGTTTATCAAAACCGCCCCAGGCACTATAAATGAATTAAGTCTAAGAATAAAGAAACCTGTCAGTCAGTAACGAGTAAAGGTAGCTGATTATGGTGGCTAGTGTGCCACAACAATAGGAAACCTACAGAAAATGAAAATATATGACCTTAGACAGTGGCTTTGTTGAGAAAAGCCCATTCATTTAATTTGTTTTTTATTTATTGGTTGGCATTTTGTAAAAAAATAAGTTACTTTTATGTTTATTAATATTTTTTCACCCGTTTTGACTAGTAAAAAGTTTCATAAAAATTCAGCATTTTGGGATATGACCCAGGGAAAAATACCCTTTACATTTTTGTATTGAATCTGTGCACACCAACACTTTTAATGGTCCTGTTGGCCACTCAACTCTTTTTAGGGGATTACGTGGCACACTTGACTCGCCAAATGCTTTTAAGATTCCTATTTTGCTCAACTTTGACAACCTGCAGATTGGAACTACCTGTATATTTCTTGTTAATTTGGTATAGGAGGGTTTTGGGATGTCAAAGAAAAATCGCTAAGTGGCTAATCAGGGGTGTAAACAAATCATAGCCGGACCTGGATTTGCATTTTGAAAACGGTAGAAAGGTTGATGATTTTTTTGTGTGTATAGTCACGCACTTGTGGGACATATTATTGTCATGGTGGCATCACTATTCCACGGCCTGCTATGATTTTTATGCTTTTTTTTGAAAATGCTATTAGGGATTTTTTATCGGAAATCTGGAAAAGTAGCTTTATTCAGCACCCCCTGAAACCCTATTGTCCCAAGTTTTATTAATTTATTTTGCCAACTAACATTTCGAAAAATCGAATTTTTATTTTCAATTAAAAAGCAAGAATGCTTTGGAAATATCAGAAAATCGAGCAAACTTATTCAAAACTGCCCAAAAATATCGTATTAATAAAAAATGCCAAAGAGCATCGTTTTATCTTTTTATAATATGCCATATTTTTTAAGTACAATTTTTTCGATACGATATATATTGAGGCTCAATGTACAGCACGTGTGTGGTGATTCAATATTTTGACCCATAAAATGGCTTTTTTCGATCTGTAGAGAGCAACACGCATAATTTTCAACTTTTGGTCAATACAAATTTTAATCTAAGTAATGACTCATATTTTGAGATAAAAATTATTTAAAAAGATTGATCACAATGGCCGTTATTAGCATTTGCGCAATAAGCCTAATAACTGCCATTGTGATAAATATTTCTAAATAATTTTTGTCTCAAAATGTGAGTAATTACTTAGGTAGATTAAAATTTGTATTGACCAAAAATTTAAAATTATGCGTGTTGCTCGCTACAGATCGAAAAAAGCCGTTTTATGGATCAAAATGTTGAATCACCACGCACGTGGTGTACATTCAGTCTTAAAACATGCTATTAGGAACTTTTTTTTATAGAAAATCTGACAACATAGCTTTAACCAGCTCTCCCTGAAACCGAATTATCCCAAGTTTTATGAATTTACCTCGCCAACTAACATTTCTATAAGACCTTATATTTGGGAAAATCGTTTTTGTTTTTCATTTTAAATTAAAAATCAGGAATGCTTTGGAAATATTTGAAAATCGGATGAGCTTAATCGAAACGATACTACTTAAATATGGCGTATTCTTCATAGATCACAGAAAACCTCTATAATAGGTACTTATCTGACCGACTGAAACAATAAATTCGTTTCTCGAATATCTGTGGATATCTTCAGCTTTGTATATATTGTCTGGCGCTGTATTGATTTTCTGTCAAAGCAATATAGGTACGATAATATACAATAAATATAAACATGAAACGCAAAGCAATATATTTTTTGCTTCATTGGTTCAGCAACAAAAAATAAATGGCAATGAATGAATGAGAATATCGCTAGTCGAGAGAAATGCAATTCTTTCATCAATTTTACCTGTGAACAGGTTCTCGTACGCATGCAGTTTGCACGATTGAAATTTCTCAGAATTTCTGTATAGGTATAGGTAAATTCCTACTTATCTTTTGTTTATTTAAACTATATTACTATAAGGTATAAGGTAGATTTCAAAATGAAATGTATCTACCTTATAAATACCTAAGATCCATTAGTTTTTTATATTTCAATCCAATAAAAATATATACAGGGTGAATCAGTTTTTTGTAGCAGGACTTTAACAGGTGATAGATCTTTAAAAAATAACGGTACTTTTTCGTATAAACTATATCTTTTTAAGGCCTTAGAAAAAAGTTACAGGGTGTTAAAATTTGAAAAAATATGCGGACTTTATTGAATATTTACCAAACTAGTAAAGATATTTAAGTCATATTTGGTATACGTTAAAACGGCATGGGTTAGCATAAAACTTGTTAATATCGAACATCTTGCACAACCAGTGGCGGAGAAGTGGGTAATTGGTAAAATTATTTTTAGAAAAAAAAAGAATCACCTTGTATTTTAACAAAAGGTATTGAATTTTTTATGTAAAATTTAATTGCAGACAAAAATTTCCTCTTGGTATTTGTTCGCATGTGTTATAGTTTAATGGAAAATTTCATTTTTTGTATTATTTCGGGGTATTTCGGAAAAATTATCTAAAAAATTTGCTTCATAAGTAACACTAGAAAAAATGTGTTTCTTATTTTAAATAAAGTAACTTTTTCCAATAAACTAACCCATTGAAGGTTTTACTTTTCAAGATACAGAGCGTAACCTTAATTATTGTATCTTCCTTAAATGTTTTAGACCCTGTAACTTGAAAAGTATTGCCTTAAATAGGTAAATTTATTGGAAAAAGTTACTTTATTTAAAGTAGCAAACACATTATTTCCACTTTATGTGTTACTTATGGAGCAATTTTTTAGATAATTTTCAGAAATACCCCGAAATAATACAAAAAATAAAACTAGAACACATGCGAACAAATACCAAGAGGACATTTTTGTATGCAATTAAAATCTACATAAAAAAATTCAATACCTTTTATTCCAATACAAGGTGATTCATTTTTTTCTAATAATAATTTTACCAATTACCCACTTCTCCGCCACTGGTTGTGCAAGATGTTCGATATTAACAGGTTTTATGCTAACCCGCGCGTATACCAAATATGACTTAAATATCTCAACTATAACTAAAATCGAGCAACTCTTACGCCTGGCGTAAACAAAAGCACGTGAGTGAGTTATTTGTGGCAGTGTCTAAATAGCTGAAAACAACAAGATAAAACCGCATAACTACACTTTTGCGATCGAGTATGCCCCTGTTGCCGAATCGGGTGAAATTTTATAGCCTACCGACCAATCGCGGAACGTCATTGAACACGTGGTTTTATTTACGCCAGGCGCACGGATTGCTCGATTTTACTATAGTTTGGTAAATATTCAATAAAGTCCACATATTTCTTACAATTTTAACACCCTGTAACTTGTTTATTAGGCCTTAAAATGATAGAGTTTATAGAAGAAAGTGCGGTTATTTTTTGAAGATCTATGACCTGTTAAAGTCCTGCTACAAAAAACTGATTCACCCTGTATAATTAAATCTAATCAAGGCCGATTCTAAGGGAATTTCATGCACGGCACGAGGGCGGCTAAACAAATCGCCACTCAAAATAGTTACATATTTAAATCACCATTGTGTAATTTCAGTCGATAAATTGTATCAAATGTATCAAATTTTTTTTTCTATGACGTCACCGTGATGGTACCTTACACTCTTTTAGGTAACAATTTAAGGTGCGCCGATGGCTCAGGGGTTAGCTTGTCGAACTGATATAGACCCTCAGATAGTGGCAGATTTAGGTGTCCCATTTTCGCATACAAGCCTCGAAGAGGTTGAATGAAGAGAAATTTACGAGTGGCCCCTTAGGCCAGGAAACGAAAACATGAGTTCGGAAATAAATAGTGCTCAACGGATTATTGCTTTACGTTGTAGGGTTGACCCTTGGGAGTAACATACCAAAAGTCCCCAGCCGTGGACCTTATGCGTTAAGCGAGGGGTGGGTGGAAAGGGCCGGTTTTAAGGTTTTTATACAAAAAAGGTCAATCATTTTTTCGCTAGGAGCAGTAGTTAATTTAATTTTTTAATTTCAAGAAAAATGAATGTATGTATTATGTATTGCTAGTGAAATCTTGCGGCGAAAAAGCTAACTAAACTCATTGTCACATAATACAGATGGCTAAGCATGCAGTTGTAGCTTCACTCAATAGCAAGGAAGGTGAAAGTATTTTGTATTGAAAGCAGAGGAGCAGGTCACAGACATCTACAAAGTCTTTTGTGATCCCTTAGCAACACAGGCTATGATAGCTGATGCAGGAGAGCGCCTTTTGTTCGCATTGTACCAGGGCCCAGAAGGCAGACCTGAACCGGGTAGGACACCAGGCCTTTGTTAAAGCCTCAACAAAGCCAAAGCCCGATTTGGAGGCACTTCCATTCTATACAAAATGAAAGAAAATTATATTTTCTATAAAAAAGGTTTTATTCATTTTTTTGCTAAGAGCAGTAGTGAAGGATGTGGTTTGAAAATTCGAAGAGCTGGAAAAAAGTGTGTTTTGTGGGAGCTAATGCTTAACGAGTAGAACATTTTACCATATTATTATTAAGAAAGGAATATCAAGTAATTGGTCGAATTCATCGTCAATATATCATCGTCGTCGTCGACATTAAGGCTGATGATTGGAGGGCCGTTGGTACACGAAGTGCGGCAAGTGCTGCACACAAGCGAGCAGAGTATGCCTGCTTTGCGACACCCGCAACGGCCCCAGCAACCAGTTTTGCACCCGCAAAATATCTTATTTAGGACGGATTCTGACGCAACTAGGTCCGTGCTTGTGACAGGGGTGAGGAAGCCATCCGATCCCCTCATCCATCCCCAATAAAAACCTGCAAACAATAATTTGTCATTTGTAGTTTAAAAAGATGTGACACAATCTTGTCTAAGCACTCAATACAAAATATAAGCTAATGTAAACAAACATTATATTGATACAAACCTGCAAATGAACTCTAAAGGATGAGTGTTGGCGAGCAGCCCCTCTGGTAGGTGGAAGTGAAAATCGGGCTTTGGATTTGTTGAGGCTTTAACAAAGGCCTGGTGTCGTACCTGGTTCAGGTCTGCTCCTTCATCAGCTATCATATCCTGTGTTTCTAAGGGATCACAAAAGACTTTGTAGATGTCTGTGATCTGCTCCTCTGCCTTCAATACAAAATACTTTCACCTTCCTTGCTCTTGAGAAGCTACAACTGCATGCTTAGCAATCTGTATTATGTGACAATGAGTCTAGTTATATTTTTCGCCGCAAGATGCCACTAGCAATACATACATTCATTTTTCATTGAAATTAGGTAATATAATCTACTGATATGAACTTTGAACGGCGAAACCATGGTTTTTTATACTTTTCGCATTTTCAATGTATCATACACCCTTAACTCCTGCTCCTAGCGAAAAAATGACCTTTTTTGTAGAAAATTCAATTTACTTTCATTTCGTACATAATGACCTTTTCGCTAGGACGCTTAGTTTTAGAAATAATAGCGAAAAACCTTAAAAACGGCCCTTTCCACCCCCCTAACTCCTAACGCATAAGGTCCACGGCTGGGGACTTTTGGTATGTTACTCCTAGGCGTCAACCCTACAACTTAAAATAATAATTCGTTGAGCACTATTTATTTCCGAATTGGGGGATTTTTCGGTATTCATTTCCTGGCCTACCTGGGGATAACATATTAAGGAAAATTCGATTTTCCCTTAACAGAAATAAAAGGTATTTATGTTGCCCATATTTTCATGCAAATAGAACCTGGCTTCGGAAAACCAAAGGCTTGAGTGTTGCAGCTGGCTAATGCTAATGGGTTGAAATAAGGGCGTAGTCTTTTAAGGGAAAACCGAGATTTTGACCGATTTTTCCACACAAGTCCAACGAAAGTATGAAAATGTGCATCGTAGCTAGCCCGAAAAATATAAAAACAACATATTATACATAATTAACATATTTTATATACAGGGTGTTCGAAAAATAGACGGAGATATTTTAGAGGGTGATTCCCTGTTAAGAAATATGAAAAAAAGTTTCTATAAACATGGGTCCGGAAATGCAGAGTTTTCAAGATACAGGATGTTAAATATATTGAATGTCACTGGACAAAATTGGTTTATCAATTTTTGCAAAAAAATCACAAGTGCTTTGGAAAACAAATAATCAAAAGCATTTCTAGGAAAGAGTGTTATTGCAACTTTTCCAATATCATAACATAAAGTACACTACAACCAATTTTGTCCAGTGACATGCAATAAAACGGTTTTTATTTTTTTTCTCGAAAACGAAGTGAGATAGGAAAACAATACAAGAGGGAAAGAAGTTGTATTTTTAGATGCTTAATCAAACAAAAAATATTAAAGTTACAAAAATGGTAGTGGCGTACATTTTTTTGATAATAATATTCGCTAAGGTGCCCCCCGGGACGCCACTGGACTTAATAGATTTAATCTAGTTAGGGCGAAATTAGCCTCTTAATACAACAAATAACATTGCCAAATTTCAACAGAATCGAGTAAATAATTTTTAAGACATTAATAATTTCATGTTTTATTTTTTTTATTTAACATCCTGTATCTTGAAAACTCTGCATTTCCGGACCCATGTTTATAGAAACTTTTTTTCATATTTCTTAACAGGGAATCACCCTCTAAAATATCTCCGTCTATTTTTCGAACACCCTGTATACAGGAAAATCGAATTTTCCATGTTATTCCCAGGGGCCACCCGTAAATTTCTCTTCATTCTACTCAGCATCGATTTACTTTTCAACCCTCTTCGAGGCTTGTATAAGAAAAGGGGGACCTAAAATCTGTCACTATCTGATGGTCTAATAAACCCGAGGGTAAACCGGTTGTGGATGGATTGAATCCTGGTGCAGGCGTCATTTTTTCCAATTTTTCCAGGATAATAATAATAATAATAATAATAATTCTCACCCTCACAATACTCCAAACTAGAAGTACCCCAGAAGCAACCACTTGTTTGTACGGGGGAGGGGGGCAATTACTATTATTTTGTCTTCGTTGCCATTTGCGGCTAGGGCCGACTTTTTTCCGATAGAACTAGGATAGCATTCGCTCAAGTACTACGGAAAACCCTAGAAAACCCTCGAACCAAGGTCGATCGAAGGCAGAAAAACATGCAGTCTAAAAAGTCAGCGCCGGTACGAGCGGCGCCACCGCGGATGTCCAGATATTGCCCAAATTTGTATAGTCCAGTGGACGTCCACTGGATCTCCATGTTCAGCTTCAGTACATCCTCTGGACGTCCATACATCCAAATTATTTAAACAGTGGACGTCCATTGCAGTCTGGGAAATCCTTACTGTACATTCTTAAACAAATGCCGGTATTATAGCCATTTACAACACTGATACTTTTATATAATTGGCATTTAATTTAACTTTTAAAATTCGGATGAAAAATTAAATTCCCTAAAATGTTAATTTTTTATTTTGTTAGGTATTATTGTTATGTAATTAATTTTTGACCATAACTTAAACAAATACCTACTCTATGCCTACATTAACAACTAATTAATTTATATTGCCGTGCGTCATTACAGCCCTCGTGTTCATTGTGGATGTGGGATAATAGCGTGTTCTGTTATACAATATTTTAAGTCAGCAAAAAGTGGTTAGCAAAATAATATATTCCATGCAATTTCTACAGGCCCATGTTGATAGCTCCAACCTTCAATCAATGCATGCGATTAGTCCCCAGTTACATTATCCAACGTCCCAGAAAACAATATCCAATATTCAATCAATGTAAAATTACCGTAATGCGTTACTAAACTAGATTATTTTCTATATCCATTGTTTTATATTTTATATCTTTAAGTAGGCAGCTACCTGAACATTTTTCTTTTTTCTCCGGAACGCATGAATCTCTCCAATGAACTACTAAATTTAATGCAATAATGTGTAGGTACAAGAACCAAAAGGTACCTAGATAACCGTAAATTTAAAAAAATAATTGAAAACTAAAACGTTGTCACTGTGCCATCTCACCTTCACGGGTAATAGGATGACTATATTCACAAAATTAAATAGAAACCTACAAACCTAACTTAATCCATTCTTGTCTTATCGGAAGAGTCGTAGTCGGGTAATACCTATAACGTCAAATTGCATTACCTACCTCGAGGGGCGTTTCAGAGGGGGAAGTCCTGTACACTTGCAGGGAAGTCCAAAGGAAGTTTCAGGAAGTTCGAGGAAGTTTCGGGAAATCCAGGGAAGTTGGGTGAAATCAAAGGAAGTCCGTAGCTTTGGACGAGTCCATTTTCCTAAAAACGAGGTGAAGCAGGCCGTTCCATTCTAACCTAACTTTTTAGTTAAAAGTCAGAAGCGGTCACAACAGCATCGCAGCTATGTGTTTTAGTGTCTTAGTTCAAATTTATATTTATTACTTAAAGTAGAGGGTTTATAGACTCTATTATTTTTCTTTAGTTCGTATCACCCCGTTTCGAATCGTTGCGCAGAAAACGACGATGATGTGTGGCGAAAACAGTCGTATTGTTTATTATTTCGGCACGATTCGAATCGCGGCAATACGAACGGACGATAAATAACAAAGTACCTATTATACTTAGATACCCTTACCCCTTACATATTATTCGTAGATGACTGAAATACAGCCACAAGGAAAGGAAAGGAAAATAATTTGAAAAATATTCTTAGGTTTGTGGATTATGATAAATTTTACGCATTAAAAATTTTTATCAGATTCCGATATCGAGGCTATAGAAAATCAAGTTAGATTTGATCTACCTGCCATAATAGAAAAAAATGAATTTCAAAACTATTATCGTTGACAGACATGACAGCCGTGAGCAGTCTTTATTAATACGACAGTCAACGCTATTATTGAATTTATATTATAAGAATCCTACATCTTATAAAATTTCCGCGGGTCATAGAAAAATTCTTTTTCATATTTCCGAACAAATTAAAAAAAAAACGCTTTGGAAAACACCAAAGAAAATAAGTCAGTCGAACAATCTGTAGAAGAGTCATCAGATGCAGATGCAGCAGTAACAGTCAACCAAGCAGTCAACTATGAAAAAGAAATTGCAACAGCCTCTAACGCATTGTTATCTTCGATAAAGAATAGGTCTAACCGGTGGATAAATTTTGAAGAATCTTCTTGGAAAAATTGAAATCAATATTTACTTGGATCTTGGATGACAATGATCGACTAATGGGAAAATTCACGTGCTTCTGCTGTGAAAATATAGCACCTCATCTGCTCATTCGATTTCAAAAGTAGACAAAAAGATTGGAAATAAAAAGCGATGGCTCTATTCAAATGTATACAAGCATTTCAACTCAAAACACGCCGTTAAGAGAAAAAGAAAGCAATCAAGTAAGAAACAAAATAAATTACTTATTATAAAAAATTAAAATAATATGTCCCGTCAACGTGTCCTAATAGTGTTTTTAAAAATAAATGGGAGTTTTGATATAGAATTTTCTCCAAAAAAGCTTCGTTTTCAAATTAGTGGGATGTTAAACTTTTTTAATATTGTTTTATTTTATAATTTCTAAAACCCTAAAGATATTGTAATAATTAAGGCCTGGGCAAATTCTACAGAAAAATATTTTATTCTGTAAACTTTGGCCTGGAATATGCGTGGCAAATTAATTTAACTTTAATGTAACATTTAAGAAATAAGAAAGGCTATTGGTCGGTTTTGAAATAAAGTATAACATTTCCATTGGTTGGTCTTTAAACATTACTTTAAAATTAAATTATTGTGCCATCCATAAACCACTTAAGTTTAGTAGGTACACACCCATTATTTGTATAGGTTGTCATCGAGGTTGCCATAATATGACATAAGATTAAGCATAAGATTATGTCCCTTAGCACAGAATAAATAGATTTGCAACAGAAGCCTCCTTACGGATATGTGTCAAAAAAGGCGAGTCTCCATTTCAATTTACAGAAAGACAAACAGTATTTTAAGCATAAATTTGATTGTAATACAATCTTTTTGTTATGTAGATTAACGTAAAATCAAACAAAATGCATATTATTCATGTCCTTAGAAGATATTTGGCCAAAAAGCGAGTCTCCTTTTGACACATGTCTCTAAGGAATTGTCTGTACTTAGGGTACGTTCTCGGGTAGGTACGTTCATAGTATGGAGCGACGAGACTTCAGATTCCGATAGAGGCTACCTGCGTGGCTTGTCACTCTGTGATTTTACGCAACGGTATTTGAATAGGAGTAGCCATAGTGGAGCGACGAGAGTCTCTTTGTAGCAGACCAATGTTAATCACAAAAATACTCTTACAAATGGGACAATCATATTTTCCAGTTACGCGAGAGCAACAAAGTATTTTTGAGAGGAAAAAAACACTGTGCAAAGGGGTTTTAGGCCACTCTGAACAAGAATCTGATATTAGATCCCCCCTAAAAAAAATCTCTAATGTAATTTCTAGAATTTTCGCACCTAAAACTGAAACCTATCGAACAAAAAAATTTTCAAAATTGGTGTGCCAATAAAAATTTTAGAGGGGTGGCACATCCTTAACACACTGTATATGAAACTTATGGAAATTTATAGGGAAGTCCATGGAAGTCCATGGAAGTCCGGAGGAAGTTTGGGGAAGTTTAGGGAAATCCACCAGAACTTCCCTTTTAGAGGGAAGTTTTGTACGTTTTTTGACTAGTGAAACGCCCCTCGACCTACCTTTAGGATGAAAATATTTAGGAGATAGGTATAGCCAAGATCGGTAAAAGGTATAGGAATCATGTTTATAGATATTTTGAAGGACAAAACAAATGCATCAAACAATATTGTAAATCTAGTTAAGCAGTTTGTGAAAAATCTGGTGAAACTATAGAAAAAATTACCTAGGTACGTAATAGTACATAGGTAGGTATACAAGTTGCCTGGAAAATTCATAAATACTTATCAGTAAATGAACGAAACATACCTACGAAAAATAACTTCAACAAGTTATTTGTTTTCTGAGCTTTACGGAGAATAAATCTTCCTGCTTTTTCAAAGATTATGTCACGTCAAAGGGAAATGACAGATTAACTCCAATCATCATATTAGTGTTAAAAAAGGAGTAACTAAAAGTTTGTATGACAGGTCTAAAACGATTTGTTCTAATAAGAATAGTTCTGAGAAGAGTTACCCTGTTGAAATTGTTGACCAAGTTTTTCAGGATTTCTAACAAAATATCATGACTAATAGAATTAGACAAATAAATCTGGTGGATCGACCAGTAAATTTAATTATTATTTCTTATATTTCTGGACTATCAGATAAGCTAAAACGCATAGGCAGTCGTTTTAATATAGAACAGTATTTAAAACCAAAAATACATTAAGATCGATAGGTACTAGTTAAAACGAAACCATTTAATGAGGTACAAAGTTCAAAAAATTGCATTTATAAAATTCCTTGTGAATGTGGAAACTTCGATGGGTTGGGAGGGGTTGTTTACGCCTGACAAATTTTTTCAAAGGGCGTTGCTCGTTTCTGGCGTCATTATGGACGGCTCTGCAAAAAAATCGCGACCTGATGCTGACTGTTGACTAACGTATTAAAACGCCAGTAAACGAAAATAGGTTAAATCGCTGCATCAAGTTTTACACTGTTCCTTCGTGTTTTGAGTTTCACGTTGTAACGTATTTAAAAATTTCAAAACAAAGTATCTTCTTTTTCTAGTGAATAAACAGATGGCTATTTATTTAAAATCAATTATCTACAATTCTAGTTTATTCTTACAATAATTATTGTACCATCCGATCCTTAGTAAATCCGTATCTGGAAAGAAAGAGAAAACAATAAAACAATACCTCCAAAATCTGCTATTTTGCCCTTGCTTACCATCTGTTGTATTCACAATATTCACTGGCGCGGTTTGGGAACGCTTTGCGCTGCATATCCAAATCATGTTTTAGTGTAGTTTGGGTTGCCTACTGTGCTTGTTTTCTATCGCTGCCTTGGAACCTCGTCGAACATCGGCCAACTTAAAAACAAATCATAATTTTATTAGAAAAGTATATATATAATAAATATCTATATCAAGCTATTACTATCTAAATATATACGCAGTCTCCTTTTGTAATATCAACTTAACTTAAATTCACACAATATTCATACAAAAGCCATCTCCTATGCATACCTAAGTAATTATAGAAAAACAAAAGGATACCTCTGGGTGCTTACCTTGGCAAAGCATACTTCTCTTCTAAAATCATCACATATCTTTTGTGCAAGCATGCTATGGATCACGATTTTCTTGTAGGATTTCCCGGAACCGATGGAAAATATAAATAAATAAGCTGTAACTTATATGTCAATAACTTTGATTGACATATGACAGCCTTCACTGTCACTTTCAGATGTCAAAACCATGTTCACGGTACCACTCATGGTTCCGGTTCCGCATTAAAAGTCCCTAAATCGTGATCCCGCGTTTTTGGCTTGAGGTGGTTTTTTTATACATGGACTTGTTCCTGACTCTGTCATTCTTCGTTCTACGCTTGCTGGCTGAGGAGCCATTTTTAAGCTTATGGCATTTTTGCCGATTTTTAAAGAAACCCCTAGCAAACCCTTCAAATTCTGATTTTGTGATCCAGCGACGATTTTGTCGGTTCTTTTAGAAGGTAGTTTGCAAACAAACAAAGGGAGTTCGAGTTCCTAATCATCAACCATCAAAGGCCATCACCACCCACGGTAAGCGACCTTAATCATTTTATGCACTTAAAGATGTGTTTTTCCAAGGGCCAAGGCGAGTATCTGTTACGGTTCAAAAAGTTTCAAGCGGATAAAGGGAAAGAAAAAAAGAAATTACCTTTTTTTTTACAATAGGACACTTACATTTCTTCTTCAAATGCCTTTATTTATTTTGCTATAACTTTGTTGCATTTAATTTGGTAATGCTTTAAATTCATGTTGGCTTTCCTATTGTCCGCTAATGTTTTCATAAAATTGGTTTCGCCTCCTAAAGTAGAGTAAAATAATTTTCTTTTATGACTAATTAAATTAATTGTTAACTTACCTGTAAATCCTTGCATTATACTTCTATCCGTTTCGCACTGCTTAGCGCGACCACTGTGTAGGCGCATGTTTACCTTTTTCTGCGGGCTCGGGGACAATTTGAGATCGGCTTTACGAATTTCGCTTTCTTTATTGAAATAAATTTACTGGCTGACCATTGTTTTCCAGCTATCATAGATAGATATAGGTAGTAGTTTCGCCTCACACGCCCTATCTAAAACAAATAAAATAACCGACTGATTAGTTTGATGGGTAGACAACAAACACATAAAATATTTAATAATTACAAGTGTTGCACTCACCTTAGCGTCCTTCTATGATATTATTTCGTGGCCCCGCATCATTGTTGCTGTTATTGTTGCAACTATCTGTTATTTTTCTTCCAATTTCCACATATTTCGGAGAACCGACTTGCCAAACACGTCAATTGTCTCAAACGTCAAGTTCCCGATTTGATCGAGCAGTGTGTCATTAATTCGGTTGCTGCTAAAAGTCCCTAAGTCATGGATTTTGGCGCCTTCACGGAGAGGCTCGCCTTGGGGGGGAAGTGCTTCCTTGTTTTTTTTTGGTGATGGTCGGTTGAGGTGAGAGTGGTCGAAGAGGACACGTTTTCTACACCGGGCAGTTTGCCAATTTTTCTAGAATTCATTCAGCAATACCGCAAGATTACTAGTCGCCAAATAGTTTAGTTTTGGGCTAGTCACGTATTTTACGTAATTTTCTTGAGGAATATTGTGACCCACCTTATTTTCATATGGATTCGTCTTGACCATCACCACACCCTTCTCCACACCACGAGGCCACCTCCAACTTGGTAAGTCAGTTCGGAGTACAGTAATATTCCCTTATTTGTGCCCTAAACGCTAATGTGAGTAATGTAACATTTTAGGCCTTTTTCTCCATACCCCGGACGTCTTTCCCGGACGACAGAGTTAGATTGTCTCCCCATTGCACAATCAGTCTTCAACAAACCTACATACCATACTCAGGGCGAAGTCGACCGTTCTGGGCAGCTACCCGCCACTTTATGTAATCACAAGAAAAACCCGCAACCAGACTGGGTGGATAATCGACTTACCGGCAAGTCCTCTCCAGTTTATTACTATTATTATTTTAACTTAACATAGTGGCCAAGCGCGAGATAACTGCACAAAATAGTCAATTTATCAATTATTCTGCACCCTTAATTAGCCATTATAAAAGTTATCTGCTATATTTTGCCAAGTTACGTACCTTTTTATCATAGTTATGCGTGTGCACCAGGTATAATATTATACACGGGGATTCCTTTGTTCTTTTTTTTTCTTTAAGCCTGCCTGTTAATAATTATTATGCAATTGTTTGTAGCTTACCTAATTAATTATCTGTGATATTTGGTTGCTTTATCGAGATATCTATTTTATGGTGTGCTGTATTTTATTATTAGTAGCTTGGCCGATGTTCTCTAGGTTTACAAACTGCGAATATACCCTATAGTTGATAATTTACATATTTTGTTGTTATTGGCAAACAATATTTATTTCCCGTTTTATAACCCCAGTCATCTGGGTTATACCTCTTTGTACTGTGTTGGGCACTACCAAAAGAAAAACGGGTGGCGCACTCAATTTCAAAGTATACCTTTCTCGATAAGGTATTTTACCTATAGGAGCTAGTCGGTGCATAACAAAGAGGTACCTAATTACTTTGTCAATCCTACAAGATACCGATAAATTTGATCATTCTTTTTTTTTTACTCGAACCCAGATATTAGGTAACATATCTAATTCGGGTCCTTTTGGTTTTGTTTTAGGCCTTTTTTTTATTGTACAACAAAAACCAAACCACTTGTACAGTGTGTCCCAACCACCACGTGGTCGTACTTTTACCTTAAATAATTAGTACGTTGCGGAGTACTCCGTGGGAGTAACTCACCATCTGCGTCGGCGATTTGCGAGAGTCATCACCTTACCCGCTACTCCTGGTAACTGGACAATTACGCAACACCTTCGGTGGAGCCTGATTCGCCTGGTGGAGAATCTATCAATTGGCAAGTCCATTCCAATTATTATTATCTCTTTTAACGTTTTTTTTATGAGCCGCACTGTAACGATCTCAATTTAATTACGTAACTCTGGTTTTGATACCAAAAACCTGTAAGCGGAGTATAATATTATACCACGTACCTACCCCTTTTTCCATATATTAATATTTTTAACATTCGTATAAAGAGTTTTCCCATTTAATGCTTGATTTAAGATCAATAATAATTATTTCTATTTTTGAGAGGCTGTGATATTTACCTTTTTTTATCATAATTTCTTGGCTGTGCAATTACTATTCATGCTTGTTTAAATAAATTATTATTTCATATTGTTAAACTTATAAACCTTTTTTTTATTTTGTTGATAACTGCATTTCCCGTTTTGAATTGAACATCAAAAGTACTCTCCTGTTTCTAAGGCCATGTTAGAGAAAACGGGTGGCGCCATTTTATAAGTCCCTTATTTTGTTTGTAAGTTAACCCACGCCACTCTGCCGTGGAGTGAGTTAGCTCGGTAGGCCAAAATCGGGAAGTACCTCTTGAGTCTATTAACTTAAAAATAAATAAATAAACCCGTCTTTCGACCGTAAAAATTACGTGGCAACGTAACGTCAAATAACGCGGATTTCTTTAATTGTCAAAGTGGTACTAGTTACATAGGGTATATCCAAGTATGATTGTGTTATTTCAGAAGAATCTCGTAGTGGTTTATTACACTTCTTTATCTTACCCATTACTGCATGAGGTTATAATTTAAGAAAAATTAACTTTAATTTTGCTTCTTTATTTATTGAAAGGTACCTACCTAAAAACACACAAAAAAATATAAACTAGAGAACATACTAAAATTTTCAAAAATAAGGGACGTCTCTTTTGAGGGACCTCATGCGCAATGTAACTATCGAGTATGTGATAGGACCTAAAGCATTCTTTAGGATGTAACCCTATGTTGCATTTAGTACAAACAAATTTTGACTTTTTTCCCACATAAGGCACATCTTCTATCAGTCTGGGAATAATCAACCAAATGATCTGTTCTATGATCATTTGGTTGATTATTATTATTATAAGTACTTCAAACACTGCTTTTCACAACAATATACAGACGATATGCAAGTATATTATTCTTTTTATGCAAATCCATTAGGAGATGTTGGCACACTAATAAATAGGTATCTATCTAGAAGTCATACGAAAGGTGTCCTTGTCGCACAGCTTATTATTGAACGAATCCAAATCTCAAATGATGTTATTTGGTAAAGATCGCATAAAAATACTGAATGATGAGGAATTCATAATAGAAAGTGATGAACACTATGGACAGGTCTTTGAGTAATGTCGACTGCTGCCGTAACTTAGCTGTACACCTCGATTTTAATCTTATATTTGAAATACATTGCTCAAAACTATTACAGTCATGTTTCGGTAAGTTGGAAGCATTGTATTTACCTACATAAAGATTACTTAATTCCTGACATTAAATTGAATTTATGCGATACTGTCCAGACTAACATACTGTAATGACGTTTACTGGCCCGTTTTTACTGCTCGTGAGAAGCATAGTTTGCAGAAATTTCAAAACTCTTGTGTTATGGAGCTAAAAAGTACGATCACGTTACACCACTTTTTGAAATGAGCAATTGGCTCAATTTAAGGCTCAATGTACAGCACGTATGTGGTGATTCAACATTTTGACCCATAAAATGGCTTTTTTCGATCTGTAGCGAGTAACACGTATAATTTAAAACTTTTGGTCAATACAAATTTTAATGTAAGTATTTACTCACATTTTGAGACAAAAATTATTTAAAAATATTTATCGCAATGGCCGCTATTAGGCTTTTTGCGCAAATGCTAATAACGGCCATTGTGATAAATATTTTTAAATAATTTTTGTCTCAAAATGTGAGTAATTACTTAGATTAAAATTTGTATTGACCAAATGTTTAAAATTATTCGTTATACTCGCTACAGATCGAAAAAAGCCATTTTATGGGTCAAAATGTTGAATCACCACGCACGTGCTGTACATTGAGTCTTAAACCAACGTTTTCTTATGCACCTTCTGACCTTATTGTATAAAGTCTTTGCATCTGGCTGTCCATTGTATCTTCCAAAAAGGCTTGTGCTTGGATCTGTTATGCACCCTTTCGCTACACGACATAATGCACATTTCCACATTTGATTATACCCAGATATTCTTCACCATTTTTAGCGTTCCTTTAGTTTTATAATGCTGCAAAACTCTACAATTCTCTGCCACAAACGTTCAACTTTTCCAAAATGTCTCAAGTTTTAAAAGAAATCTTAAAAAGACATTAAACTGTAGACCGTGGTTGGAGTGAGAGAGAAATAATGATGTTGTAGTGCCTATATGTTTTGTATTGTACATCGATTCTCTTTTTATAAAATATTATATAATTTAATTTTTTTTCTTCGAGGTTAGAGTAGCTATGCTAGATCTCGCCGTCTCTTCCGTCATTATTTGTAATATGTTTTTATAAGCTTTTATTTAACTTGCCCTGTTAGTATGTATGTGTGTATGTATGTATGTATGTATGGGTCGAATCTTGCAAGCTGAATTAGAACCACTTCATGACATCCGATTGAGCTGAAATTTTTCATACACCTTTAGTTCTGGCGACAATACAATATGCAATACTCAATAATGTAATACTTTCAAAATAGCCGCCGCTCCAAGATGGCGGATGATGTATTTTTTGTCAACCCCCTTAATATGGGTATCAAATGAAAGGGCTTGAAGAGTAAAAAACGATAAAGTTAGTGATATCACAGTAAATTCAATATGACCGCCGCTCCAAGATGGCGAATTACATTTTCTATTCAACCCCCATCAAATAAAAGGTCTTGAGGAGTAGAAATCGATAAAGTTAGTGACATCACACTATATTCAATATGGCCGCCGCTCCAAGATAGCGGATTACATTTTCTTTTCAACTCCCTTAATATGGGTATCAAGTGAAAGGGCTTGAAGACTAGGAAACGATGAAGTTAGTGACATCACACTAAATTCAATGTGGCCGCCGCTCCAAGATGGCGGATTACATTTTCTTTTCAGCCCCCATAATATGGGTATCAAATGAAAGGACTTGAAAAGTAGAAGACGATAAAGTTAGTGACATCACACAAAATTCAATATGGCCGCCGCTCTAAGATGGCGTATTACATTTTCTATTTGACCCCCTTAATATGGGTATCAAATGAAAGGGCTCGAAGAGTAGGAAACGATAAAATTAGTGACATCACACTAAATTCAATACGGCCGCCGCTCCAAAAAGGCGGATTACCTATTTGATACACAACATGGGTATCAACTGAAAGTTGAATAAACGTTGAGTGAGGAATAATAAGAGGCGCAACCTTACGGGACAAAGCGTAGCCGAAAAGGCGGCCCGAAAAGCGTCCGAGAGAAAAAAGCGTCCGAGACAAAAAAATAGATATCCTTCCAGTAAAATAAAAAATATATAAAATTTGTAAAAATGCGTGGTCGCTAGGCGACTATAGCGAGTGGGGGCAACGGGGGGCTTCAGGGTAAGCACACGAAAACCGGTCACGCAATTTTATATGGGCGTTGCGCATCTTATTATTCCTCACTCAACGGAATAAGTTGAATGACTTGATACTAAATCTAATATGGCGGCCGCCCGAAGACGGCGGACTTAATTTCTTTACTACCCTCCTGACATGGGAATCAAATAAGTACTAAAAAGCACAAAATAAAATAAAAAAATAAAAACCTTTTTAAAAACAAGCTTTTACTTAAGTCTTGTACTAAAACGACTAAAATTAGTTTAGGTTTTCGTTAAAATAATTCAATTCAATTCAATTCCAAATTGCGACAGGTTTTTGCAAATCAAAAAGCTTGTCGCACGAAATGTTCATAAGGGTAGGTACCTACCAATTAATTTTATCGGACAGTGATTAGTTGATAAGCAAGTACATGCCAAAGTATGTATTTTCTTTACATTCGCGCGACAAGCTTTTTGATTTGCAAAAACTTGTCGCAATTTGGAATTGAATTATTCTAACGAAAACCTAAACTTGTTTTATTCGTTTTAGTACACGACTTAAATAAAAGCTTGTTTTTAAAAAGGTTTTTTATTTCTTATTTTTTAGAGTTGAATAAAGGCATTTAATAATATAAAAATGTCTCTTTAAGAGATTTAATTGTAAATTCAGATATTTCAACAGATCGAAATTTAAGTAATCCATCAACAATGGCTCCAGCTCAACAACAAAAAGGAATCAATTACCAACTAGACTCTACTTTAAAACTGTATAAATCCATAAAACCTTCGTTTTTGGAGATAATCGCTAAACTTTTCTTTGTTTGAAAGGCTTTCAAAAACCGCTTATTTTGACCTTCCTGATTTAAAATCTGACCCCACAGCGTTAATCAGAACACCCCAAAACCCCTATATACCAAATTTGAATAAAAAAGATACAGGGAGTTCCATTCTGCAGGGTGTCAAAGTTGGGAAAAATAGGAATTTTAAAGGCATCTGCCAAGTCAAGCGTGCCATGGAACCCCTTCAAAACAGTTGAATGGTCAATAGGACCACTCAAGGTGTTGGTGTGCAAAGGTCCAATACAAAATATACAGAGTGTTCTTATCTGTGCCATCTCAAATGACTGAATTTTTGGATCTTCATACGGGTCAAAAATCGAGGATATCAAAACCACTCCACACACTATAAATGAACTAAATCTAAAAAATACAGAAGCCTGCCAGTCAGTGAGTCCATATCAGTTAAGGTGGTTGGTGTGTAACAACAGGAAACGCACAAAAAATGTATCATCTTAGACAGTGACTTTGTTGAGAAAGGTCCAATAATTTAAATTGTTTTTATTTGTTAGTTGGCACTTTGTACAGAAATAAATCATCAGAAATACATCACTTTTGATTCAATGATTCCAGAGCACTCTTGATCCGTATAAGTCTCATAAAATTTCAGAATTTTGAGATGGCTCAGAGAAAAATACCCTGTATATTTTTGTAGTAAAACTTTTCACACCAACATTTTGAGACCATTCACCTGTTTTGAAGGGATTCCATGGCACTCTTGACTCCCCAGATGTCTTTAAAATTCCTATTTTGGTCCATTTTGACACCCTACAGAATGGAACTCCCTGTATATTTGTTATATGGAGATTTTGGGGTGTTCTAATTAACGAAGTGGGGTCAGATTTTAAATAAAAAATTCGCTAAATGGTTTTCGTGAAAATCGGGGGTATAAAAAATCGCAGCCGGCCCTGGATTTGCATTTTGAAAATGGCAGGAAGGTCAAAAGAAGCGGCTTTTGAAGGTCTTTCAAACAAAAAAAAAGTTTAGGCGATTATCTCCAAAAATTAAGATTTTACGGATTTGTACAGTTTTAAAGTTGTCAATGAGAACTGCTTCTTTGAATTTTCTCTTGTACCAATGTTGTTCCTTAGTTAATATTTTTATCTCTGTCCATTGAATGCGATGTTGCTTGGACCATACGTGATCCGCAATGCCCGATTTTGTTGTTTCTCCTCGTTGGGTGCTCTTTTTGTGTTCCTCTATTCTCACATTCAATGGTCGTTTCGTTTCGCCAATGTATATCTCTCCGCATTCACATGGAACCTCGTATATGCAATCCTTGGTGCCTGTGTTGTGCTTCGGTCTGGTCTTAGTTAATACTTGTCGTAAGGTCTTTGAAGATTTGAACGCAGTTCGGATATTGTATGCTTTTGACAGCCTTCTTATCTTTTCGGAACGAAATTGAATGAATTGATTGAAACGACCATTGAATGTGAGAATAGAAGAACACAAAAAGAGCACCCAACGAGGAGAAACAACAAAATCGGGCATTGCGGATCACGTATGGTCCAAGCAACATCGCATTCAATGGACAGAGACAAAAATATTAACTAAGGAACAACATTGGTACAAGAGAAAATTCAAAGAAGCAGTTCTCATTGACGAAAAACAAGCCTACAGCCACCACAGTGTCGACATACCTAACGTTTGGCGACCCTTACTTCGCGCGAACAAATTGCCCGCGCCGACTCAGACGCGCCAAAACGCAGGTATATAAAGACAGCTTAACTCGTACCTGTCTCATTCTCACTTGAGAACGGTCACAGATTACAGCTGACCGAAACGTCGTGAAACAAACGAACTAAGACAATGGAAGTCCGAGAAGAAACTTCAACTCATCAAGCCACTTTGTTTACAACCTTCAAACATCATATATAGTCGTAGTCAGAAGCATTGTTGAAACCGTCTGCAAAAAATCCTGCTACACCAACTTTCAAACCTTAATTTTGGATCGAAAACAAATTAAAACAGATGAATTGTAATATCTTACAATACTGGTATAGTTTTTATATAAAAATTGTTGAAAAATATTTGGTGTAGCTTGCGGAAATTTCAACAATGGTTTTGACAGTCTATATGTAGCTTTGCCCATGAGTGTACCAACAACTTTTTATCCGAATCAAAATACATCCCAAAATTATTTTGTTAATCGTCAACCAAACTATTTCCAAACTAAACCATAATTTCCAACTGGCTCCGTCAATATTAGACCTCGATCCAACATCCAACCTATAAACAGACAAGTATTTAGCCCCCACATAGAACAAACGTTTTCAAACCGGTTGGTAGAAATAATATTTCTAACCAATAAGTATATGTCCGGAGTTAGTGTATTTCTCTCATGAGAAGTTTACAACATCGAATAACAAATTTCTGAAAATACACCTAGTGATTATGAACACTAGTGATTATGAAATCACCTGAAAATTCCACAGAGTATATACCGGAATATTATACAGAATTTAGCACGCAACAAAACCAGGGTCATACGACAAAAAATCCCCGATTTTGAAAATAATTCAAATTTTCCCAAACCGACTACCGAGGTCGAGAGTTTAGAGAGTAAATACAGACAATGCCAATAATACTTTAAACTTACAAGATACCAAAGAAGTACCATTAAAATATTTATACCCTGAAACCGAAAGTTAGAAATATATTTTTTCTCACGTACAAATTGCATTTGGCACAGTTTTTGTGATCATAATGTTTTATTGTATATACAGTGTGTCCCGTTTTCCATGTACCTATATACACCGTTGAAAATCTAAGGAGGCTGGGGGAATTGAACGGGTGAATTTTTTTTACAGATATGTCCCTGAAAGGTCATCATTTGCGAATGTATTGGTTTGACCTTGCCCCGAAATCCTGGCCTACTGCGATTTTCTAAAGGGGTGCGTTTTTCTAAAGGGGTGCATTTTTCAAAAAAACATATTAGGCATTTTTTTATTTAGAATCTGACACCACAGCGTAAATTAGGATACACAAAAACCCCCACATACCAGATTTGTACAAAAAATATACAGGGAAATCCATTCTGTAAGGTGTCAATTTTGAGCAAAATAGGAATTTTAAAGGCATCTGGCGAGTTATGTATACCATGGAATTACCTCAAAACAGTGAAATGAGGAAGAGGACTATTCACAGTGTTGATGTGCAAAGATTTAACAAAAAATATACAAAGTGTTTTTCTCTGTGCCAACTCAAAATATTGAATCTTTTGGGGTCATCAAAACTGCCCCAGACACTATAAATGAACTAAGTCTAACACTTTGAGTTGTCCTGTTGATCATTCATATGTTTTGACGGGATTCCAAGGCACACTTAACTCGCCAGATGCCTTTAAAATTCCTATTTTTCTCAACTTTGACATCCTGCAGAATGGAACTCCCTGTATCTTTTTTATTCAAATTTGGTATGTGGGGGTTTTGGTGTGTCCTGATTAACGCTGTGGTGTCAGATTTTAAATAAAAAAGGCCTAATATGGTTTTTCGAAAAACGAACCCCTTTAGAAAATCTCAGTAGGCCAGGATTTCGCAGCAAGGTCAAACCAATACTTCGCAAATGATAACATTTCAGGGATATATCTATAAAAAAATCACCCGTTCGATTCCCCCAGCTTACTTAGTTTTTCAAGGGTGTATACATGAAAAACGGGAAACAGTGAATATAGGTAAACACAACCTTTGTATTATTGTTTTGAAAATAAAACATATTATTGTTATTAAATACCGATAACGATGATAATGCTCTAGGCTACATTAAAATTGAAAACCCCCCTTCAGAATTACTTATAGACAAGGGCGCAACAAGGTCTACATTAAACTCAAAATTTGTAGAAAAATATTTCCCCGAAACAATCTTTCACGATCCTCTCGTAATAAAACTAAGTCCTGGAGAAGAAATCTGTACATTTAAGGCAGAAAAAAAATTTTCCGAGTTATTTTCCCACCCAAAAGTGCATTTTTCCCCACGCGTCACTTCTGCCAATCAATTTTTGTGAGGATATAAGTTTTCATCATTTCGAACGGCATAACTGACGGAGTCAGTAAACCAAGTAATTTTTTGTGCGATCTGCCAAACCCTTAATTCAATCCTTTTTCCACACGCTACACTTATGCCTTTGGGTTTTCGAGGTCGGGGTAGTATAAGAAATCATACGGTGAACATGGCATAAGTGAGAATTAGTACTTTTTTTTCTGTTTTGAAAAATCGAATTTTCCATGTTTTTCCCGGGGGCCAAACTTAAAATTACTATTTTCCGACTCAGCATCGATTTACCTTTCAACGCTCTCCAAGGTATAAATGAGAAAATCAGTAAGGGAAATCTGTCACTAGCTGACGGTCTATCTAAAGATGGAGGAGATTATATGGACACAAATTCCAGCATTGCGTTAAAAATGCTTATTTATCAAACACTTTTGTAAACTTTTTTTGTAAAGAATCTAAGCTCAATAGTAAAATTATCTGTCTTGCTGTCAATCTGTAAATTTTTAAAATGACTCACCCTGCGTCCGCGGTCTTATTTATCTCGCTAAACTTTTAACATGAAAGTAATTTATTCTTAGCGCCACTTTGCTTCTGACGCCCCCCCCCCCCCCCCTATAGCTTTTTTTCTTCAATCCGGCAAATAACTGCAAGCGGCAGAGTTATCGTCCGCCTCGGAGCACAGCGATAAATTCGCAGGTATGAAGACCCAATGAATGCGCGTTTGCGTAGAGTATACAGGGTTAACTATCACTTAGTACAAAAATTTTAATGGTATAGATAAAAAAAATTAGACTTGCCAAAATAAATTTTCAAAAATTTTCTAACATTTGTCTTAAGCCCAATTTTTTTTTTTCAAATTGCCTATGGACGCCCGCCGTGACCTGTCTTAAAATTTCGCCTATTATGTCAATGGTAGTGACAGGTAGTGAAATAGCGCGGCGTTACCACGTCTATTAATTTATCCGAGGATTCACCAAGAAATTTCCTGTTGGAAACGATTACTTTCTAAGGAACATGTAGAATGTCTACGAAACACCTACCTTACTGACATTTCCAGGATTGAATATCGCACAATTTGCTGTTTTCTTGCTTTTTTACATTAAAATTCACACAGCACAGCACTACACAACACAACATTCACATTTTCTAAATATGTTGGGAACTTCTTGGTTCCCCTCAGCCATTCCTTTTGTTTGAAGCGAGGTACTCAGCCTGGGACACGACGAGGTGGATCACCTCCGCCAGGAAAACCCCGAAGGGTAACCAAAAAATACAACTGCACAAGCACTACAGTGGCTGTTCACGTAACTGCTGCTCGTTGTCGATTTCATGTTCGATGTTCGTACACAATCGCCTTCATGTATCCTCAAATACAAAAATCCATTGGATTCCTGCCTGGTGTGCCAGGTCCTAACTTTCCCATTTAATTAGTTGTTATTAGTTGTATTGTTGTTTCTAAGCGACCGTTTTCCAATAAGCAGGATGCACGATACACAGATAACGGTATGCCCGCGCGCAGGTGCTGTCACGTCAAACGTCAACGGTGACGCTTATTCGACAAAATCATGGCTACCTTTTTGACTCGTTTATTGTGAGCTAGGCAAGTACATATATGCACCAAGGTGTCTCAAGGTGCCTACATTCTTGTTTTGGATTTAACTTGACCTGAAATTGATAACTGACGTATGAAAGTGAAAGTAATTTAAGAATTATTTTTTATAAGTTGGCCGCGCTTTTGTCGAAGTGACGTAGGTGTGCAGAAGAGTTTAATTTTCGTTCTCCTAGCTGGCATATCGTTGTCTGTGTATCGTGGGCTGATGTTGTAATTCAGATGAAGGCACTGGGAAACCTTTGACCTTTGATTTAATTTAGGCGATAGGGGAAATTCGTGTCGTGACTTGCGCGGGAGAGCCAAGAGGGGAGGATACTAATGAAGTAACGGCACACGTTGTAGCAGCTAACTTTCGCGGGTTCCGGGGTTTTTGTGACTAAAAAGGTGGAGAAAAAGGGAAGCTGGAGTGTAGTGAGAAGCCTCGAGCATCGCCAGAGGCAGGAAAAGGAAAATTGTGGCGAATTTGGAGACGCCCTGTGCCCCGGATACAGGAAATCAAGAAGTGTTGCCACGGCGGACCGACTGGTACTCGACGCTTTGATAAAATAATTGTTAGTTACTGTGTTTTGCATTGGGACAGCCGAGCTGTTGCACAATATGGGAGGACATTGGCTCGGACATTGGGTGAGCTTTTAATTGAAAATAAACGGTTGTTTCGGGTCCAGCACCGCGCGCTAAAAGAACGAACTATCAAAACGGGGTTTACGCCTTTATCTAGGGCTTAAGAGGTCAGGTGAATTTAGGTCAGTTAAATTTCAAAGTAAGGTAAGGCTGTACAGATTCAAATCGATTGTTATTTATGTATTTTTTTTATTTGTTTGAGTAAACGGCAACACCGCGAAAATAACTTCAAGCTGACAGTAGTACGTTCCGAAGCCATATTGGATGACGTAATTAGAGGCGGAGATTTACAGGGAAAATAGGGGTTTTTACCAAGACAAATAAACAAAGGTATGCTCAAGACGCGAACGAAAATTCGACCGCGCCGCGCATTACGTCACGTTCGATGCAGAACAAGCGAGAATGTCTGCTTGACGCCTTAGATGAGCTGTTTACAAGGTGCTGTCAAAGTCAAATATCAGGATCTTTGGTGCTGTTTATAATAATTTACCTTGCGTGTATCGGGAGCGGTTTATAGTTAAATGTTTGCGGTGCTTTAGTTGTGCAGTTGCTTCATAAACTATAATCGGAAGACTTACCTGAGAAATTACAAAATTCCTGTTATTTTTTGAACACACCTAGTATTTTTGCTCGAACGTGACGTCACGTCGAGATGCGCGTGAGCATACCTTTGTTTATTTGTCTTGGTTTTTACCCTTTTTTTAAAGATCGTAAAAATTCTAAAAATATTTTTCTATGTTTTCTTAAGCCACCCTGCGCACGTGGTAAAATTTTTTGTACTAAGTGATAGAAGTGTATAGAAGACATATCCCCAAAAATACATATTTTTGATAAAATGGGTGGACTCGGGAAAAACTTACATAGACAAGCTAGGGAGATTGTGGCAAATTTAAAGTTATTAGATGATGCGACTAGGAAGCACAAAATTATGCTTTCTATCTCTTTGGCACCTTAGACCTGTCCCGAAGTTATTCTGCCGAGTGGAAGACTATAAATAACCGCCCTCGAACTGTAAAGTTTTGCCAGGTAAAATTTGCCTAGGTAGGATTTTTTGCATTTTTTGTTTTTAGCAAATGGTTTGGACCAAACAATTCTTAGCAAAAAAAACACTCGATCTTCATTCTCGAGGTTTTCCCCGAATTACTTAATCATTTTCTGAATAAAATTTTAGAAAAAAAAACATCTAGGGAAATTTGAAGGTCTCAGATATAGGTAATCCCGGAATAAATTTACATTAATAATAATTCTCAGCCTCACAATACTCCAAACTAGGAGTAGGTAGTATTTTTCTTCATTGCCATTTGCTGCTAGTGCCAACTTTTCCCGACAGAACTACGATAGCATTCGCTAAAGTACTACGAAAAACCCTAGAGAGCCGTAGTAATCCCAGTGAGTAAATGACAATTGGTATTTTACCTAAGAATATATTGTCCATAAACAATATTATTTTGGGTGCTGGTCTGGTATGCGCTCTACGTGAAAATATGATCTACACCTTCAAGTACTCTATTCTGTTATGCGATCTACGTTAAAATTATACCGTTTTATTCACCTGTTTTGGGGAGAAAAGAACTGTCGCCAACAAGTATGCAAATAGAAATATAATAATAATTTCATAATTATTAATTTGCATAATTGTTCTTTGCACCCCAAACAGGTCAATGAAAACCCTTTATGCGTATTAACCTTTATGATTTTATTATAACCGTATTGTCATTATTATTCACAATAAATATTTGGATAGGCACCTGCTATTTGATCTTAATTTAATATAGGAGTATAAATAGGGGTAAATTTTCATTGACATCTTATTCTGCAATTTGTATCTGCTGCGCTAACATCATGTTGACAAAGGAATTTTACAACACGGTCATTCCGTCCGAGGCCGTAGCTACAGCATCTCTACAAGAACATCACCTGCTGTAAATTGAAGATGATGCCGATCCGTGCACACGATGTGGATCCGAGATGCTAGAGTAGCGGCGGAAAAACAGGAAATGGGTGTTTTATAAACAGTAACTTTTGAAAACACTCATTTATGTGACTTTTGTGAATAATAATTAATAATTAAAATATTCCTGTCGTTTTTTTGTTTCGTGATAATGACGGCCTGCGGTCGGTATTACCCCATGAGTGTGGGTAATACCGGCCAACACTACATTTTTTATATAACGGTATATAGTTTTTGGTTTGTAGTTTTTGTCTAGAATAAAAATTTATTTTGATTCTACACTGACTTAAGCTTTAATTTGACACCCCACCATTACTTTACATTTGAAAATGTGTCAATGGCCTTCCAAATTGCTTAAGGGGCCGCCATTCCCCCACTCCCCCCTACTAACAAGATGTAGCCACCCACATTAATTTAGTAGATAAGTACCCTATACACGAAAGGAAAATGGTTCATTAATTCACGAAAGTTAAATAAAATATTGGAAAAGTTTTAGTATCCGTTGTCACAAATCGTTTTTAAACACCTGATTACCCAAATCGATAATCCGTTACAACAGAACAGCTCCGTTTGTGTAAAAAAACTATTAATAACACCATGAATTGCTAAACTGCGTTTTCAAAGAATAGGCCGCTCGAAAGGTAAAGTTTACCTGAATAAACCAATGTTATAGGCGTGTTTGTAGAATTTCATAAAATTAATCATTATAATCTGAATATGGAATTCTACTGAACCTACTTTAGCCAGTAGGAACTTATATAGACTAAGAGATGGCTACCTACATAGGTTTTCACGCGACATTTGACCGAGCAAGGGTTCGATTCTTGTCGACAAACTGAAAGCCTGGCCGCCAGAACCCGGTCTGGAAGCATATAATACAGTATGTCCTCGGATTGACCCTTTTATTTTTTACTTTTTGCAAAGAGTATTCTTCAGAAAAGCTTTTGCTTGCAAAATAAATGAGATTGGCATATAGTTGTTTATTCTCTGATGTACAAAGTGAAGAGAAAATGAAAACATCTTCTGAAAATGGAAAGAACTGCGATTTGTATTTTTTAGAGAAATATGTATAAGGACCTTAAATCTGAAATTTCAACTAAATACTCACAAAATTTATTTTTATAAAAAAATATTATTCGAGAATTATTTCAGATTTCACATTTGAGGTCCCTATTTAATTCGAAACAACTTTTTAATTGAGTATTTCTCTCTAAAGTTACAAATGGCGGACATTTCTATTTTTAGACATTTGCAGTATAATTTTTTTGCAAAAAGTAAAAAAAGTGTTGCAATTCAGTACGTATCCTATGCCACAAATCCAACACTTTACTATTCCCATCGTTCTTAAAACTACACTAATTCACTAATTACTAACTTAGATATATGTCTTTTGTCCTATAACCCCAAAATCTCCTAAAAAAAACAAGAATAACGCAAAAGTAAACACTCGAACACATCAATAGAAATCGGCGAAATCACAACGAACTCTGGATCAGCTGTTGGGGCATAATAAAGCAAATGCGCATTTATCACAAAGAGCTCGTGCGACGCTGCCACGTTAGCCAGAATAAGCAATTTATTAAGAATATTATTTATAGACCAAGTAGGATCAGTAAATTCACAAAATCAGTAAAATTTATTGTTAAATGATCTGTCAAAATTTTTACTATATTAATGTTGTGTAACGTTGATTTTACATTTATTTCGTAAGTACAAGATAAATTTATGAAGAAGTTTGGCAATGGTGCAATCATTGTATTGTCTTGTTTTATATTTCTGTTACTAACTCAGACAAATAATGTTAACAAACATTTGGTGCCACTGTTTGGTAAGTTTTAATGATATTTTTAAATATGAAATGAATATTGCAATACATTACCAAAATTATTAGATACATGCAATATACAATTATTACTCACAAAAAACCTATCTAGGTATATACAATTCGAATATCATTTAAGAAGCTTAGGAATACGTCAGGTTAGTTTTTCGGCAATTAATAAACAATAGCAATAAATAAAACGTGTTAATAATGAGAGATTTAAATACTGACCACAACCCTTTGCTTTTACTTAATTTGTTTTCTTAACAATTGATACTTGATTATTATTTGGACAGGTAGAACACATATTACAGTACAATACGATTCAGGTAGGTAGATCACCTAAAATATCATTAAAACTTACATCGTCTTTTACTTCTTTTTTATTAAATATATGTTAAAATATTGCAGGTAGAGCGCACATTACACTAAAATATGGTGGCACTTCATGTAGCAGTGGCACCAAACATTTTTTATCTTGGCAGGGTCTGTATTGTATTGAATTATTAGTCTATGTTTATTATTTCTCTGAGGTTCCGGCGGCCAGGCTTTCAGTTTGTCGGCAAGAATCGAGACATTAGTCGGTACCATTTTGCATGCACCGAGTCATGTGAAAACCTATGTAGCCAGCTCTCGGGCTATTATTATTCTGGTGTACCTAATATTCCAATATTTCGTACCGAAACCTGCAATCCACAATAGTAGAAAACAGGAATATTTCCTGCAACTTAAAGAATTTTTCATCTATAAAAGAGCGAAACAACGATATCCCAATATATTATTATACACTTGTCCCAAGTTCTCATTTTGAGGCAGGTAATAATAAGAATTCTACGAAATCGTTTGATGGTTTTATATTTAGGCATTTATTGGAATAAGCGTGGATATCGCTGATGTCGAACTCCCTCCCGGGTTAGGGTAGGCCAATTTTCAAATGGTCGAACTCCCTCCCGGGTACGGTCGAACTGCCTCCCGTCTACCTGGGGCAAAATAGACACGCTGTTGCCAGTTTAGGCTATAAATAAATAAGACATAATCTCTTTTTAAAATTATCAACTGAAATACAGTTTAATTATACTATTGCAATACAATAAATACTTATGAATAAATGACGGTTTTATTGAACTTTTTAAAATTACCTAAAGTGAAAAATGGTTAGGTTTATTACAGTGCAATATAAATATTATATTACCTACCAATTTAAATTAAATCGCTAGGTACGTGTATATATTTGTGGTCAATCGGAAGTGATATTTAGTTTTCATTTGTTAGTCGAAAAATCAAAATCAGTGAAACTACAGTTAGATATATTCAAAATGGAAGTCACCATGTGTACCAGTGATAGAGGCAATGTGATATTAGTTGTCAACGGTTATACATTTTGTTTCCACAAAATGTTGGCCAAGGGAGCAATAAAACGGTGGTGCTGCAGCAAGAAATCCTGCAAAGCATTTTTGAAGACACAAGACGGTGACAACATCATTGAAGCAAGTTTGGACCACAACCACGAGAAGATGTCTCAAGAGCGATTCAACCGGAAATCTGTCAGCAATTCTGTCAAGAGACCTGCAGTTGAAGACGTTACCGAAAAGCCATCGAAATTGATTTGTCGAGAAATCAAAAAATCGTCCATCAGCACAATGACTACCAAGGACGTCGATAGGGTAAGACGAAACATATATCATGCTAGGGCCTCTTCGTCTATCAAAATACCCAAAAACGTCTTTTAATTTCATAACGCTATCGAATCGGCTGGTATAGTAACGAATCAAAATGAATTTTTCTTATTGAAAAATGATCCAGAGAACCATATTGTTATTTTCTCATGTTCTTCAAATCTTCATTTTCTTTCATCTATTTCGCATTGGTATGTTGACGGTACTTTTGAATATTGTCCTCGATTCTTTTGCCAATTATTCACTATCCACGGGCTAAATAATGGTCACTATATACCTCTCGTCTTCTGTTTGCTTCCCAACTCGTCTTCTTACTATCTGGCTTTTAACTATGTCAAAGAACAATGTTCTACTCTTGGTCATCCTGTTTCTCCTGTATTAATTACGTCGGATTTCGAAATTGCTATTCATAAAGGTATTCGTCAGGCGTTTCCGGATGTAGAACTTCGGGGGTGTAGTTTTCATTTAGGCCAAGCTTGGTATAGAAAGATCCAACAGTTACAGTTAGCATCCGAATATCAAAAGGATGAGGAAAATGCATCTGACATTTCGAAGTTTATAACTTGCATTTTTGGCCTACCTTTTCTTCGCCCTGAAGAAGTGGGAGACTTCTTTGCTTTTGAATTGGCAGAGGTTATACTCGTACCTATCAATGACAAAATTGACAAATTATGCGACTACCTTGTCGATAATTGCATACCTATCTGAAAACTCTCTCTTTCCCCCTCATCTTTGGGCCCAGCATTCTGCCTCTTTAGAGAAGAGCACCAACTCGTGCGAATCTTTTCATTCCAAGTACAATTCTTCTTTCTATTCTCCACATCTCAACGTCAACAGCTTTATTTCGGTTTTGTTGGACTTTCAAATTCATACGTATATTAAGATTAATTCTATTTCTCTCCCAAAAATTCGTAACCCGCAAAGCGCTGCAAAAATCAAATTCTTGGAGGACAAAATTGAAGATTTACGTCGAGGTGTTATAAATAAATTTGAATTTGTGAAAGTAATTTCTTATAAATTTAAAGGAAAACAATGTAAATAAGATATTTTTTAGTTTATTGTAATTATCAATTATACAGTGCACATATCGAATTTGTGCCTTAATATATCACTAGTATGAGTATAGTATGTAAAATAGTTATAAGCATTTTAAGTTGTAGAAAATTTGAAATAAATTTATATTTTATAATAGATAAAGTATTTGACACTTATTATTTGCACCTTGTACCTAGTATTTATAATAAAGCTATATTATTGGGTGTTACATGTGGCAACGCAGTCTCAGATTTTGCTGCAATTTCGGCATTATCTCGTTCATCCCCCTTTTAGGGCCCGGGAGGGAGATCGACCGTCACCTTTTTGGCCACAGGTACATTTCCCTCTTTCGGGGGGGAGTTCGACCGTGGCCTGGATATTTGGGCCTGCTTGACACCAAACCAGCTAATTACGAATGCAAAAATCACATCCTCTTTAATAAGCCGTTGATGTGTAAAGACCGAAATACAATCCCTGGTCTGCTATCTATTACAGCAGTAATATAATAAGTTACCTACTGCATTTATTGCATCACTGCTTCTGAAGCGTAAGTATAGTTTCTTGATTTTTATCAATACCACATTGCTCCTTCCGATTATGTTGCTAAAATAATTTACCATGTCCGAGTAGGTACGTGTAAATTAACTAAAATATCATATAGGCCAACTAATTACTCGCAATAGTGGAGTCTTTCAGGGCTGTCAACCTATCAGAACCAGCAAACTTTGTAGTTGACTATATCAGTGAGTAAAAGGATATACTTATATTTTAATAAAGTTAAAATAAGTAAAAGAAGAGGCGTATATTTTAATAGGGTTAAATATATATTATTTTACTCAATTGTGCTGTAGTTATAGTGAGCAAACCTTTCTAAATGTATTATTATGCAAGCAAGACCAAAGTATCTTCGATCTCAGTTTCCAGCAAGGAAAGTAAATCGGATATTATCTACTAACCGGATATTATTTGTTTTAAGAAAACCACATATGCTCAGGTGTTTACAATGTTTTTGCACGGAAATTGTTTAAAATCAAGTCCTAACTTATAATAATTAAAATTGCACCATGGAAAAACATTGTAAAGGACGGTTCCATGTTGTTACCGTAAAATTGATAACATTTTTGGAATTTTAATTACAAACGAAGATAGAAACACTCGCTTGTTCGAAAAAGTAACTACCTATACCTAGTAGTTAATACTCACTCATCTAGAAGCCTTCTGTTGAAAAAAGTACAACAAAATGTCGATTGGTTAAAAATATATTAGCATTTTTAATATCCAATATACTTTTGTTAGTTACAATGTTTGTGCATGCATGTAATGACTTTTGAACCATGCATCAGGGTCGGAATAGATATTATTAGGTATACCTGGATATAAGAAAACCTAAATTACAATTTGTCGGAATGTAATTAAGCTGAAATTCCATTTATTAGGTGAGTTATCAATGTTTAGCAAGTAAATTTAAAGATATTGTTATTAGTTAAATTTCCAGATACTATTGCATTGCCAAAGTCAGAACAATATACAGTGTGGTCATTTAAGTGTGCAACATATGGGATTATTTTTATTAATTGCACAACGAAAATACAAATATTCCCGACAGTTGGTGCATGTTCGATAATCATATTAGACGCACTTAGAATGGTTGCAAGTCAAACAGCATACAGGGTAGATAAAAAAATATAAAAAATGTATAAGAGTAAAGTACCCTTATTTTAGAAAATTCAGCAAAATGTTATTAAGAAAAGTTATCTAGAATCAAAAGTCATGCCTAAATACCAAAACATGGCCTCCTAAGAAGAAAATAGATATTTTTGAAAAACATTAATAATTTCCTCAAAGTTTGTTTTAATATTCACCGAAAACAATTTTCATAAATCAATCAAAGTTAAATCCATTCCGCATAAATTTTTTGAAATTCAAGCATATTTAGATAGATATTAAACAAAACTTTAAAATTTCGAAAAAATTCTTCTGAACAAGGTAAAACTTTAGTAATGATAATGTAATGATAATATGTATATTAAAAAACTCTCATTTAAGGTGCAAAATTTTTATTTTAAATGTTTATTAAGAAACTGCGGAAATTAATTGACAAAAAAAATTGTTTTCTTAAGAAGCTATGTTTTGGTATTTAGGCATAGCTTTTAATTCTGAACAACTTTTCTTAATAACCTTTTGCTGAATTTTTTTATATAAGGGTACTTACCTTGTACAAGTTTTATATTTTTTGACCTACTCTGTATGCTGTTTAACTTGCAACCATTCTAAATGCACCTAATATGATTATTGAACATGCATCAAGTTTCGGCAATATCTGTATTTAGGTTGTGTAATTAATAAAAAAATGTCCTATATGTTGCACACATAAATAACCACACTGTATATCTGAGTGAACATGCGTTATTATTATCAGCATACCTATGCTACCTATGAAAGTTCCAGTCCCCAAAGACCTAGAGCAGCTACGAAAAGCCAATGTAAAAGCATCTTTACGAACTCAGTCTAGAATACGATATTTACGTGTTGGCAAATAATTCCTTATCAAGTACCTACAGGAAGAATTAAATTTGATACTTGTACAGATACCTACCTACTTTAAAGGAAAAGATATTGTAAATTAATATTATATGGAAACCCTATATAAACAATCCCTTGACACTTTTGAGCAAATATGTTCTTGAATGTAAAAATAGTTGGTCGCAATCGATTTCTTAAGCATCTTAAAGCTAATAATTATGGAAAATAATATACGAAGTAACTATTTAATTAAAAAATATATAAATTAATAATTAGTGACTAGCAGATACCCGCATCATTCTCCGCGTAGGAGACGTACGAAGGCATAGAGGGGCTACAACAAATTTCACAAATTTGGACCAAAAATTTACTTTGATTTTTGCAATTTTAACTAACTATTGTGGTTCGATCGAAAATTGTGGGTCCGATCGGCAATTTTCGGTTCGATCGACATATGTCGGACCGATCGACAATTGTCGGTTCGATCGACAATTGTCGTGCGATCGACAATTGTCGGTTCGATTGACAAATTGCATAATAAAGTGTGTGGAAGATATTGCGAAAAATATATTTTTCAAACTGTACCTTCTTCACCCAGTAATATTTATATTAAACTTTTTGTTAAAAATTACATTTTCTATCTGTCATATTACGTTGGCACCATAATTTATAATCAATATGTATTAGTATGTATTAAGTACCTACCTATTTGTTACTGTTGGGTAAATAAAGGCTATTATTTTTAATATTATTATTATTAAAAGTAGATAATAGTATAGTTATCTATTTTAACATTGGAAATGTTTATGTCGGTAGGTATGTGGGGTCGACTTAGCGAATTTTCGTTCAGGGCCAAAAGTGCGCGGTGTCGCGAAGACGCAGCGCTTCGCCCGTGAAAGATACGAAAAAAGTTCTTCTTATTAAAAATGTTTGCTTGTTTAGAAAATACGATTTACCACCAGAAACTTCAATTTTGTTTTACAGAGTGGGTAAAAATACAAAATTGTTACTTTTCCTAAAACAATACGGGATATACATACTTTATTTTGCAAGATACTAATATTGGAACTTTCTTACGAAAGTATTGCCCCCTACAATTTTGTCACCCCTAAACTACTCCTGCTATGAAAAAAAAAAACAACTGCCGGGATTTCGTATTTTGGTTGCTGCTGGAGACTGTTTGCAGACCCGAATACGAAATATCACCTTTATAATTTTTCCACCCCCAAACTACCACTGGTATAGAAAAATCAGCTGCCGACAGTTTGATTTATGGTTGCTGTAGGAAATTTTCTTAACGATGCTTTAGATAACCTTCCGAATACGAAAATATTACCCCTTTAATTTTGCCACCCCCAAACTACATCCGGTATGCAAAAAACGGTTGCCGGCATTTTGTACTTTTGGTTGATTTTTTTAGAAAAAAAGTGGGAAAACTGTAGAAAGATTTTAGAAAAGAGAAGAAAAAGTGAAACAAAATATAGAAAATAAGACAGAATCTGTAGAAGAAGTGTAGAAAATGGCAAAAAAGAGTAGAAAAAGTAGGAAACGTGTAGAAGAGTAGAAAAAGTTAGAAAATGCATAGAAAAAGCATAGAAGGCGACAGAAACGAGTAAAAAGTGTAGAAAAGGTGTAGAAAAAGTGTATTCACAGCATGGAAAAGCGAGTAGAAAGGTGTATAAAAGTGTAGAAACAGTGTAGGACAGTATAGAGTAGAAAAGTGTATAACGCTGCAGAAAAGAGTAGAGAAAGTGTAGAAAATTATGGCAAAAATTGTGGGAAAAAGAGTAGAAATGTTTTTTACGACCTGCGCCACACTACGACATAGTAGGCTTTCAAAATTTGAAAATATATCTAGTGGTTTAGATGTACTTAACCCAATGTGAAATAAAATATACAAAAAAATTTAAACTCGTAGATATTTTTTTCTGTTAGGAAAATAAATTTAAAATTCTTGATATTTTCAATTTAATGCAATTATCCTGAAAATGGCAATAATATAATTTTATCTTCATGCGGCCATACATAGCATTATGTTTCTGTCTAAAGTCTATCCAAGTTACAGCGGCAGTAGATATAAACAAAGTCACATGACCGCATTGCAATCGATTACCAGGGTCTGACTAATATGAGATTCCCAGCTTGTAATTCTGAACTAATTCTTTTAGAAGTTCTAAAAATTGTGTTTTTACCTTTCGTGGATCTTTACAAATTTCCTTAAATTAAGTAGCAAAATAAATTACAGAATATACTGCTCGCTATCCGATCTTAAATATGCAGGAAACTCGACTGAGGGAAGAGCCGGCCCTGCATTCTGCTCGCCGTGTAAACACTTGACATTTTATGACCGCCAGACCAATAAGAGAACAGGTCACGTGGTGGCCAATGTTTTGATTCACTTACTCTGTAATTTGGATAGACTTTAGAAACAATTGAAACGTATTTTTTTAATACCGACAGAAAAAACAAAAAGGCCATTCGATTGAGAGAAGCAAATAAATAATAATGTATTAAAAATAAATTATAATGTATTAAATATTACAAATATTTTTCCTTACATTTTTGGAGTAAATACAGAACAAACAGGCAAGTGTGATACATGGAATTGAATGGGACATGTTGATTTACAAAACACCCACAATAAAACATTTATGACATATGACATATACGGAATTCTGAGCAACCCATTAGTGCTGATCCAGCTCAGTTTTGGTCATTTGTTAGAGAAAAGAGAAGTAATTCGAGAATCCCGTGCTCTATGTCTGATGGTAATAATTGTTACACTAATGATCAAGGTATCGTGGAAGAATTTTGTTCTTATTTTAATAAAGTTTATTTACAATTTACACATGTAATGTTGACATTTCTGACTTTTTAGAAGTTTGAAAGTATCAATTTTTTTACTTTTACTTCCCAACCTCCCGCCCGGGTGAAAAGTTTACTTTCCACCCAGGAGGGCGGGAAGTATACGGAGATAAAATTTTGAAATTACAAAATATTGATGGTTGTAAATAAAATAGTATACAAACCTCGGTGACGTGTTTCATCTCTGTCTCGAGATAAAGTTAACCTCGGCGCTTCGCACCTCGGTTAACTATTTAATCTCTCGACAGTAATGAAACACTTCCCACCTCGGTGTGTAATATACTATTACAAACCGTGCGTTAGGTTTCCAGTAGATGACCGAGTCGTTAATGTGCCGGTTACATTAGACATTGGACGGATTAGCGCTCAAGATGTGATTGAAGCAAGCGAACAAATTAACTGCCGGTATAGATACTGTTCCGAGCTTTTTGGTGGAGGATATGTGTACACATGCTTGCTGAGCCGCTAGAATTTGCTACCCTCAAATAACCCCAAAACAACCCCCAACAGGAATAACATAAAAATTGGTCGTTGGCAACAACTGTGATGGCGGCTGCCAATTTTTCCAGTGGAAAGTGTTTCACTATATGATATAGTATCTCCACAAAAATCGCCAGAATTTGTTGCCCTCAAACAATCCCAAAACAACCTCAATAGGGATAACACTCGGAATACCATATTTTTTCATCCCGTGTAGTTTGATAGTTACGGCTCGACTTACAGAAATTTCCGTCGAGACCGGATTTTGAATCGATTGGGTATTTTGACTTGTTTTCCGTCGCTAAGAAACTTTCCTTAGCGACTTTTCTTTTCGATCGGACCGACAATTGTCGATCGGACCGACAATTGTCGATCGAACCGACAATAGTTAGTTAAAATTACAAAAATTAAAGTCGAAATATGCGAAATTTGTAAGTATATACTTTAAATTTTCAATTCATTTACTATACTATATTATAATATTAATTTTTCAAGTCTGTCAACGAAGTCTCTCCTCTCGCCTCTAATCACGTTCAATCGGGTTATATTCCCCCATGCGCCTCGCCGCTACCACTGGGCAGTAACTATAGAAAAACAACATTCTTGGAATTTATAAATTTTTTTGTTACTGTTTCTTGTTATTACTCGATAACAATGCATTTACTAGTTATAAATTTATTTAACAGCAAATTTCCTTGGGTGGTGTGACTTACATTGTTTTCCATGGCACGCTTGACAGTGATTTCATTTAATTCAGTCAACGAATATGCAGCCTTATCTTCCGCATGGATGAAGCGAATATACAACATATAAATACTGTTGGAATCAGAAAAGAATGTAGATTTTGGAAATCGAAAAATATACAGGGTTCAATTTAAAAAAAATGGAAGTCAGTGTCACTTTTGTGGGAAGACCTGTACAATTGCTGAAAACATCGTGCAGTAGACAGGTTGCTGCCCTACAACTTTTCTGTGGCCTAATTTCGCGTGATCACCCTGTACTAATAGTATTTGTTCGAATGTGTTCCTCGGACGGAACCTATACCTAATTGAAAAGATGACCGAAAGAAAGTCTTTTATATACAGGGTGATTCAGTCATGATGAAAAAAATTTTAACCGCAGAGTGGGGGATTTCATTTAATTCAGTCAACGAATATGCAGCCTTTAAGCCTTTACTTATCTTCCGCATAGATGAAGCGAATATACAACATATAAATACCGTTGGAATCAGAAGAGAATGTAGATTCTGGAAATCGAAAAATATACAGTGTTCAATTTAAAAAATGCAAGTCAGTGTCATTTTTGTGGGAAGACCTGTACAATTGCTGAAAACATCGTGCAGTAGAGAGGTTGCTACCCTACAACTTTTCTGTGGCCTATTAGGTATAATTTCGCGTGATCACCCTGTACCTATAGTATTTGTTCGAATGTGTTCCTCGGACGGAACGTATAATTGAAAAGATGACCGAGAGAAAGTCTTTTATATACAGGCTGATTCAGTCATGATGTAAAAAATGTTAACCACACAGTGGGGGAGGTCTACTAAAAAGGAAAATGCGAAAGATTTTTTTTCTAAGTTTAAAACGTGGGCCAAATGAACCTTAATACCCGAGTAACTCGAACGATTCTTCTTCAATGTCAACCGTCAAGGTTGGCACTGGAGAGGTATGTTGCCACGGTTCAATAATTTTTTTTGTGGAAGGTGAAACTGAAGAAATAAGTAATAAGTACCTACCTTTGATCTGCATTTTTGGTGTATTCAGTCTAGATTCTACAAAGGGCAAGCGTTATAACACTTCAAACATCAGTTTTGGCTTAAAGTCTTTTCGCGAATTTCCGCACACACATTTATATCACAATTTTGTACGAGAATATTGCTACCGGCAACGCGTAACGACGCCTACCGCGATCCATATTTTGCACGTTTTAATTTTTTTATTTTCTTTTCTAACCAAAGAACAGCCTGACACTCCTGACAGTGGTTATTATGACATGATTGCTTAGTTTACTGACTGGCCGGCCATTAGACGCTGGCGGCGTTGGCTGCCAGTGACTAGGTACTTCTGATGCGCCGGTAATTCAATTATTATTACAGATTACTTATACGGGACAGCTGGTTCAGACACCGCCAGATAGATGGCGATGGGTCCACACATCTCGGAAAGTAGGAGGATTATTTTTGTGAATAGTTATTTAACCGCAGCTAATTCATATCAGTAAAATTATTTCAAGGTATTCTTAAAAAAAGTAGTGAGACTCAATTCGTTCTAGTTCTACGTGAACTAACTGCGGTTGAATAACTATTCCCAGAACAAAAGCAATGATCGGGTAGTGGCGGTAGCATGCGGTAGAAAGGAACAGTACCGACTGTGTAGCGCTCTAGCGACTGTGGCGACTAGGCGACTCAGTCATGGCAATATCTTGAGTACAGGTGTCTGGATCGTGGCGTGTAGAGTTCCGCGATTCGCGAGGCTATGAACTTGTACCTATTGAAGTTGAAAGTAAACAGTAATAGAGTGTTTTAATTTTGATGCATATTTGCAAAAAACGTGCATGCGTTGTGGAAAACTAAGACCTCCCTATACTCCTACGCACTCAAAGTAAATTTATGACATGTTGTGCAACTGGCAACTCCACCCCCCGGGGTCGGTAACCTCGACTCGCGACCTTAACAGCTGATTTGGTGAACGTTGTTAACAAGGGATTTTAATACACTTCTGGAAATACTTTTTTCTTTTTTGGTTGACTTTAGAATTGTTTTAATTTCTAATTCGTATTAACCTATTTTTTACCACCAGTGGTTAAAAGTTTTTACATCATGACTGAATCACCCTGTATAAAGTATGATAAATAAATAAAAATAAAAAGGTGAAAAGTTGAGTTTTTTCAACGGCTTCGGAGTTTGCCTGACACACAGAAAAACAAAAGATAATAATATACCTTGAGATTCTTGTTTATAAGATCCTTGAGATCCATCACTGCTCTGCGCAGGGGGTACCCCATGCCTTCGAAGTCCTTCTAGGTCACGCAGGCTTGTAAATGGATTTTCTAATATTGGTCGTTGCCCTAATTCGACAGTTCTGTAAGCAGTTGTTTGACCACCTAAAATCAAATACCTATATGCAGGATACTATTTGGCATAATCTTATTTTCTATGCATATATAAAATAGAAATGACCGTTGAATAGTAATAAGTATGTCCCCACAGCATTGATGTGGTGTATACAAGCTCCGTCATTTATTAAATCTTCTCTGGTCCGCACTTTTTAATTTTTAAGCGATTTTATTTAAAATACAAGTATAAGGTATAAAAGTAATGTTTTATAAGTCATTCATTATACATTTTCGACCAATGTTCATTCGGCATTTTTTTCTTCATTTTCAATGTACAGTTGATCTGTAACATTTGAAAGCAGTAGGTGAAAATTTTATTTTTCAACAGGTGTTTTGGGGCACATTTTTGAAATTTGCTCTTCGCTCCCTTCTCGTGTCATCCGTGAATCTTTGAAAGTCCGAGTCTTAATGGCAAAACGGTTCTGCCCACACCGCGGTTTTCTTGCGGTTGAGACGTTGCCGTCCTTTTTGATTGTTCTTGAAACTAAATACTAATTAGGTAAAGTTGCCGGCTACGGCGTAAAAGGTTCAAATTTACAGATTATTATGGATTAAACCAAAAATTTTTACAATTTTAACTTCTTAAATTTATTTTGGCATCAGAGCGTAATTAGATTTTCTGTGTTAACAACGGTAATAAAATAAAAATAAGAAACCTTTTTAAAAACAAACCATTATTTAAGTAATGTATTAAAACGCATAAATAAAAGTTTATGTTTTCATTAAAGTAGTTCAATGCTAAATTGTGAGTTCTTGTATTTTCTTTACAATTATTCGCCCGAGACGTTTTCTGTTTTCTAAAAAAACCTTGTTTTCAAAAAGATATATTTTTATTTTATTGGTGCTTCTTAGTATTTGATTCCCATGTCACGATGGTAGTAAAGAATTTTGGTCCTCCCTTTTGGGGTTGCCGTCATATTTTATTTATTTTTTATTATCATTTTATACTTGTCAAACTCTTTTATTTGATATATATATATATATATATCAAGGAGGTTGTAAAGACAAAGGTAATCCGCCATCTTGGAGTTGCCGCCATTTTGAATAAATTACAATATGGAGTACACTAGATTGTATTGTCACAAGTTCCAAAAGTGTGTGCAAAATTTCAGCTCAATCGGTTGGGTGAAACTGGTATAAAATTCAGTTGCAAGATTTGACCACATACATACTAACACATATGGCAAGTTAAACAGAAGCTTGTAAAAATATTCTCAACACTTGCACTAATTGGAAGGAGACGTTGTTATTGTTAAAGAAAAATAGGTACCAGTCCAGAATATTATAAAATTGTCTTTACAATTTCAACTATCAGATTATTTTAAGAAAATAATACGGCAGGCTGTTCGAAGAGAAACGGTAACAACGCCCGCAGCAGCAGCCTCCATCGGCTTTAGAAGAAGAATGAAGTACGTTGACCGATGTATTTCTTAAGACTTCTCACTGCTATAGCTTCATGTCCATGCTAACAATCAGTGGCGGCTCGTCAGAGGAGGCAAAGGAGGCTAAGCCTCCCCATAAAAAACTCAAAATACAGAACTATTTCCTTCAGTGTGACAGTAATTTTGTCCCGTTTGCATATTTCAACCTCATTTCTACTAAATAAGCCTGACAAATTATGCAGATACATACGTACAAAACATTATAGAATAGTTTATTTTATTACGTATTTGAGTCAATTTTCGTTACAGGTCGCTATGTCCGGCAACGCCGCCACAAGCTTCAAAAGCGTGCAATGGAGGCTAGCTTCCCCTGATTTAAAGAACATTTGGTATACGCGCCGGACCATACTGTTCAGTCCCTTTTTACTCGGTACATTTAGCAACACCCAAGCTACCAGAGGAGGCTGACTTCTTTTGCCGTTGATTCGTCGGTGCTAGTTCGTGCTTTGTCACACCTCATACCTCTATTATTCTATCTATCTCTATCACTATCAGCAGTCGGCACAGATTTCATGTCATGGCCGCTTCGATATTGTTAGGTTATGTAGGTACCTAGTTACGTTGATTGAGGAATTGAGGAAGGGGAAGATATCCTACCTTAGGGTGGCATGCAAATATGACCCTTATGGTCTGTCTGTCACATTCCCACTTGTTACTAAATGTTTCTGTCTCGTTCTCTTACATTTCACCGGGACGCGTCCGTACGGTGGCGCCAAATTCCGAAACGACCGTTCGAGTCGGTCGATTGAGGAAGGAATCTTCAATCAACGGTTCGGCCAAAGCGTCGCTCCATCGACGATGGAAGGTTAAATTTTACAGCGCAGGAAACTGTATGTACGTACGCGGGTATCTATCGACCCAGCGCTTAGTCATCAGGCATAGTCCCGTCCGATCCGATGTCCAGCTGTTTTTGCCTTTTGCTGCCGGTTAGATTCTCGTTTTCTTATTTCCACTTATATTATTGTTACGACAGTGTATTTGATGGATACAGTAGTGTGCGGTGGTGTTCTAGTCCGATAATTAGTGTGTGCCTCAGAAAAATAAAAAACAGAAATGGCATCTGTAGATTGAAATGTTTGTAAGGGGAAGCACTTTTTATACTCTATTATTTATTCACTAGTTAAAGTTTAACAGCGTTGCCAATAATTCATAATGATTTCTCTGGTAATAATTAAAATAATCTTCAAGATTAAATTGCAAATAATAGTTTTTCAACAGTGGTTTCCGTTGTATGTAGGGACTAGGGACATACCCAATCAGTTGCAAATACGTTTGCTTTGAAGTAAATAATGGTAGATAATATATGTTATTTATGTATTGATGAGATAAAGTCTGCCTGACTAATAGGTGAATCTAGTATTTATAATTATCTAGACACTTATTAGGCAGTATTTCTATACTACGTGTAGTACTAAGGAACCAATAATATAGGTATTAGGTAGCTACAATTACCAATTCCAATCGCACAATCTGACAAACGCGCAAATCGGCCAAGAGTGTGCCTCACCTTGTGTTTGACACAACTGGTGCTGCGTCTTTTAGAAGCAATTTTTCGCTGTTTTTAAGTGTTTCTTAAGTATTCGTCGGTTTAAAATGCTTATATAGACAATTAAGTTATACGTTATGGGCAAAAAAAGTGTATTGTTTGCAAATCAAGCAACCCAAAAGAGGTTACATATCATGCGTAAGTACATAGGCGTACCTAGTTCGGGGCACGGTAAAAGATATACCTTTACCACCAGAAGGAAAATAATTCTCAACATGGGTATCAAACGAAAGGGCTCGACGGGTAGAAAACAATATAAGGCGAGGCCAACGATAAAGACAGGCCACGGCGCTAACGCATAATCGCGTAGTCACGTGACCAAGTAGTGCTATATAATGAAAGGCATTTTTGGAGATAAGTAGAAAAAACATATTTCGTAACAATTTGGCAAGTTTTCTTTCATCTATTACATTATTGGTTTTGTGCATCCAAGCTTTCTCTAATTGTTTTTTCAAAATTTTCAACCTGCCTCAGCTGTTTTAGGCTGAGAGTTCAACGGCACTGCACTCACAAATATTTTGGCACTTCTCAAAAATTGTTGGGACATCACCTTCCTTTAGCTTAGGTGATATTCTCTATAGGTATTTTCCTCCCACAACACATTTGTCCACTTTAATTCTTTCACTTTCTTGAAAATGTTAGCCACACATACTTAAGGTTTTTTTAGAAATTAAATCTCGCAGTTGGAATTTGACGAATCCATTTTTGGCGGAAATTTTCATCCCGAGGCAAAACAAATGTTTGTTCTGGCGACACATTCTTCCTGGCTTTTGTAATATGTATAAATATCATATAAACAGACCCAATATTTGGTATTCAGGTTATTTTTTACGAAATAAAAATGAAAACTAACTTCAGTAGGTATACTGCAAATATATTGACGAGGTCTCAGTTGTTCGGCAGCGTGAAAGACCGAATAGAAAAACCGTATCGGGGCGTGGGTCGACAACGAAAATCAACGGTTACAACACTGATTTATTTCGCACAAGGTGAATGGTGAATACAATAAATACACAAACCCGAACGTGGTCAACGGGAACGGCTTCCAGCCACCCAGACCGTCTGAACTCGCGGATCTCCCGTAAGCAGTTCACCCCTCTGTGAATCAGGCTCCACTGTCCAGTCCAATACGGTCCATGTCCATAATAGTCCATTCCGGAATTCCGGGCTCCCTATTCTGTGGTTCGGGGGAGAATTCCCCTTTACAGCGCTCACGCGTCGGTGCGAGCGGCACCAATACTCTTGGACGGCACGACTCCCACCCAGACACCCAGAGGCCATAATAACACCTGGGCGGTTTCCCTTCGCCAGGACACACGCGCACTAGACACAAACTTGTTTCTAAAATATAAACTAAGACGTTTAAAAACACTTTAAACATTGAAAACTTCTCAAAACCCAAGCTGCCGCTTTCAGTTATGTGACAAATGACATGTAACGTCTGACTAAGATGGTCACGTGATTTTTGTGCGCCAGGGCCTGTCTTTATAGTAGGCCTTGATATAAGGTGAATGACGTCATAATAAATCTAATATGGCGGCCTCCCCAAGACGGCGGATTGCCTAATTTTTCACAACATCCTCGACATGGGTATCAAATGAAAGGATTTGAAGAGTAGAAAACGATAAGGGGACTGACGTTATACTAAATCCAATAGAGCTGATGCCCGATGCCCCAAGATGGCGGATTAAATTTCTTTACCACCCTTCTGAGATGGGAATCAAATAGGTACTAATAAAGCACAAAATAAAATAAATAATAAAAAACCTTTTTAAAAACAAGCTTTAATTTAAGTAAGCCATTTACTAAGACGGATAAAATAAGTTTAGGTTTTCGTTAAGATAATTCAATGCCAAACTGCGACAAGCTTTTTTAAATCAAAAAGCTTGTCGCGCAAACTGTAAAGAAAATATATTCTTTGGCTTGTACAGACTGAGTCATTTTCGATGGTTTTATGGGGTATCTCCGTTATTTGTATAGATAGAAAAAAACAAGGTAGGTGTTCATGAGTTAATTTTTTGAGATATTTACGATGCTCAAAACAGATCTCTGATATCTCCAATACTTTAGGAGATACAGGGCGTTTTTGAAATTTGTGAGGCCCACAGTTGCGGAGATACAGGGTGTTATTAGAATTTATTACTTCAGAAAAATGTTTAACAAAAAGTATCGCTTTGATACCTTTAATCCTTGTTTATAATAGGTATATAAACAAAGTTTATATCGTCGATTCTCAAACAATATAATATTATCTTCATGTTTTGTTATTCGATTATCTATGTGATATAGGTACTGAAGTAGCATACCTAGTAAAGCATATCGTTTATTATACACAATATTTCATAAGCACAAGTATTAACACTGACATACCTAAGCATAAAAAATATGATGTCTAGCTAAATTTATATAGTTGTCTTTCATACAGAAAATTTGGTTTAGACGTCGATGGAAGATTCAATCAACGGTTTAGGGTATAAATAATATAACAAAACTTTAACGAAAAAATTAAAACCGACTTCAAAAATTTGCCCGTATGCACATTTCAACTAAAATTTTATAAATATTTTTCTCTTTCTAAATTGAGTTACCTTTGGATTTGGTGACAGTCAAGGCATAGAATTTACATCTATTTAGATATGAATACATAATATCGTACATACATCATAACCAGGGCCCCCCATGGGTAACCCCTCCGGCAGGGCGCCAAACGTTGGTCCACCCTGTACTTAAAACTTATAGTTTTTTTAAATGTTATTTTCATACTTTACTTTTTGTAATATTTTTTTATAAATTTTATTTTATATTTTATTTAAGAGACAGAGGAAAACTATCATTTTGAAAATTGATGGCACTAAGAAGCTTTATGCAACTGGGTACTCAGATAGTTTCAGAAAATTACACAGGGTGTTCGGCTCTCTTGAGGCTATGCATTTTTTGTTTATTTCTTATTAAGCGATTTTCTCGGTTATTTTAGGCCGCACAGAAAATAGATAAGAAAATAAAATATGGCCATTTTGGCCAGCCAGGTGACGTTAAAAAAGAAATGGGCCTCCATGCCCAATTTTTCGCGCTGTGCTAAAAAAACTTCAAATCGACAAAAATGTTCATGCCCTCAAGAGAGCCGAAGACCCTATGTAATTGGTTAAAACCCAATTAAAAGTTACCACCTGGTACCAAATTTTGGAAAGATGCGCCTACTTTGTTTTTCTCACTCTTTTCTTTTTCTAACGCGCTAAAGTGGCTTCTAAATACAAGGTATCGAAAAATTTTATGAGAAAAAGTTGTTTAGAATTAGAACTTATTGCCGTGTACCCCAAATTTTGAGACAATCAGCCTACTTATTTTTTTCATTTTTTCTTTAGCGCCTTAGAAAAAAAAGTGGGAAAACAAAGTAGGCCGATCTTTCCAAAATTTGGTACCCTGGGGTAACTTTAATTGGGAACAACCTTTCTTAATGAATTTTTTTGTTATCTTTAAAGGAAAAGGCACTTCACCTACAATGAAAATAAATAAATGGTCGCTCTCGACGCCATCTTGATTTTTCAAAAACGAAAATATGCTAAAAAATTAGTTTCCAGTCAAGCAAATCAGAACCACAATCAATCAAATTTAAACGCGAATTTCTTTTTCTTTTACACATATTGGCTCACTTATCCTGGGCCACCCTGTATATTGTAAACAGCCAGTATTTGTTTTTTTTTTAATTTATGTACCTGTGGCTTTGTGTTATTTTATTTTTGTTATATTACTTGATCACAAATTTTTTTTGTTTCCCTTGGGTGGTATTTATTGGTTAAAAGCATGAACTAGATCAATTCTAACAAAATCATAAGTTGATTAAACTACAAAACTTGACAGTTGCATATTATAGGTAAAAAATAGCTAGGTACCTAACTACTGTCCCGGTTTTCGTCAGCCAGGAGTTGGTCACCTTGTTGTATATGAATATTATAACCGTCGATGGATGGAGGAAGGAATAAATCAACGTTATAACTCCATTATAAAAAGATTATTTTAAAAAAGACTCGAGAAATTTGTCATTAACTATTAATAACGTTACTCCCTACTTTAAAAAAACCGCCTCCATAGGCAAAGAGGGGGGCGGGGCCGCGGCCGGGCGACTGGGCGACTCGAATCGAACGCTGGAATACAAAATCTAATTAAATATCTTCCAGCCGTCGATGCGATGACTCATTCTTACCAGCACAAAAAACGCAAACGGCCAAGGTCAAATCAACAGATTTGGGAAGCCGCGAAGCGCGCCATCTGCCGAACAAAAGTTCGTTTTGGGAAGCCGCATTACAAGTGCTCAGTGCGTCATCTACCGGACAGAAGCCTCGTTTCCACCTCCACGCCGAGACGTAATCCGAGGATGGTGCAAGTGCGCCATCTACCGAGCACCCGTGTCGGACTGGGAAGCCTCGTTTCCCCCACCGCGCCGAGAAGTATTCGACGGTGGCTCCATCTTCTTCCGAAAAGTATTGAGTCAGTCGGTATTTTGCATTAGGAAACTAATCTTTACCTTCCTCCATCGACGCTAGTTAGATAGAAAGGCGGGTTTTGTATCCAAATAATAATTATTTTGTGGTTTAAAAAGGTGTTCTCGGAGTGTTATTTAAAGATGGATATCTTGGAAGAAGTCAGACACTGCCCGGATATTGTAGATTGGCTTGTAAGTAATTCTTTTGGCGCATTGAACTTAGAAACCAAATTATACATTGCTAAAACGTTAGGTAAACCTCGACTGTCGACAAAATCGCGGTTTCAGTGTTGCTTGGTATGATAAATGTGAATGGTTAACAGGCTCTACTAAACGAGAAAAATTATTTTGTTGGCCGTGTTTATTATTTTCCAAACAAACGGAATATACATCATGCTCAAAAACGGGCTTTGCAGATTTAAAAAATTTGCCACGTTCGGTCGAAAGGCATTCGAAAGCAAAAGAACACATTTCATCTTCTTGCAAAATCAAACTTTTTGGAAAACAAAATACTTAGGTATTGCCACTGCCTATTTTATTCTGTAAACTTTGCCACTGCTATAGACAGCGCCCGAAAACATGAAATTGTTTTGTATAATAATCAAGTAAAAGAGCAAGCTAATATAAAAAGACTCATCGATACGACTACGACAATATTTTTGGCTTCCCATGATTTTGCTTTTCGAGGACATGACGAAACAAATGAATCTGTAAATCGTGGCAATTACAAAGAACTTCTTGTACTTTTGGCAAAATATGACCCAAACTAATAATTTTTTAGGAAGTAAAATCTTTTTCCGTATTTCCAAAACCATTCAGAATGATTTAATAGACTGTGTTTCATTTATTTAAAAAAATCATATAAATAAGGAAATAAAGGAATCGTTATTTTTTTTCCTGGCAAGTAGATGAATCCACAGATATTTCGTGTGCTTCTCAACTTTCAATTGTGTTGCGGTATGTCAAAAATGGAGAAGTTGTAGAAAGATTTTATTCTCGGAATTTTACTTTTCATGTGATTAGTGTAAATTATCGCCGCGTATTTTTTACCAGGAATACCTACAAAAATTGTAATTTATTGGCAAAGAAAGAGTCAATTACCTATCTAGTTTTAGCCTCCTCATTTTAAATTACCACGAGCCGCCACTGCTAACAATATATTTTGGGTATCTAATTTTCTACTTTATCCACTTTTGGGTTAGAGAAAAACTAAAATTACCTTTGTGTTGTACATAATCCCAGAAACACGGAAACCACTTTCATATGTTGCGTTAATGACCGGAAGTCTCCCGAAAATATTATTGAAATCTAGAGACAGTAATACGTACAAAACCAGCGCCATGATGATTTTCAGCGGCTATTGCGGGTGCGCTGACTTGGTTACTAGGCAATGTTGTCAAACGCACGAATTAAAAATGTTTGACCCTTTGGGAGTTGCAACGGAGTTGCGCCTTTCTATCAATACAATGACCCTGTGGGAGTTAAACAAGTTTCTTTTTAGGGCAAAGAAAATATCAAATATGATGTCAATTTCGTTTCGAAAATATTCTCTAGACTTTTGTAATTAAATAAGGAAATCGCTACACTCAGGGCAAGGAAAATTTTTAAGGAAACATTTTTCTTTCTGACTGAATCACTCTCATTTAAACTAGAGCCAGGTTTTTGAGCGTCCACTACGATCTCATGGTCATTCATCTTGGAAATGTTGCATAGTAACTGTGAAGGTTAATTGGATTCAACCACGAAGTGGTTGATTGGTTGTTTTTTGAAGGAAAACCCTCAGACCAGAGGTAAGTTTTCTTTAACGACCTTGTGAGGTGTTTTATAGGACATTTTTGTTGTAGTTTTTTTTTACCAGTTTTTTGTCTTGGACCTGTATTCGCTTAGGACCTGTGTCTTTTTGGTGCGTGGACACCAACACCTAAAGCCAGCTCATATTATTTTCTTTTGGAATTTGGTGGGGTCACCGACAGAAGACCCACATGTATTATCTTTTTGGGAACCTTGTATGTTACCATCTGACCATTCTGAAGTGTCATCTAACATTACTGGAGGATATCGTGGTTTGGAAGACCCGACGACAGCTAAGTCTTGCTATATTTTACTTGTACCTTTTATTGTGCCCTAATTAGTATAGCTGAATTCAGTACGTGTACAATTGAGAGCGTACGCTCTTGTCACTTATTATTGCGTACATTATTACTATTATTACGTCGTACTACTGTTATTGAGGACGTTGTGTTATTATATTTTGCGTATACGTTGTGATTTGTAGAGAACGTTGTGTGAACGCGCCCGTATTTTTTCGCAGTTTGCTATACTGTTAACCCAGCTCCACTCCACTCCACTGTCTAAAAGCTGGCGGCCGTGTTGTACTCGTAAAATCTGCTCAGAGAGGTAGCGGACATCTTTTTTAAGTCTTCGGGTTTATTCTACATTATTTCTTTATTTATTTGGTATATTGTTTTTTTGAAATGCCACAAGCTATTTTACTAGTCCCATGCTGATTTCACTTTTGTTTCCGTAGGCTAGTGTTAGCAATAGTTATTTACAGTGGCGGCAGAGAAACATTGAAATTATTAATTTTTCTTTGGTATAATTCGTGTTCTTTATGATCAAAACCAGTTTGTAAAACGATTATTGTGTAACCTATTACAATTGACGCAAGATTCGTGTTGCTATATAAATTTTATAAATGGTTTTAAAGTCCTTGATACGTAAGGGTTGCTAAGCAATACTTTTTGTACCTAGCACCTCGAACATTTGACTTTCGCTTTCGGGCCTGTTATCTAGTACGTAAAGTGTACTTACGGGGGAGGAAGCAGGAAAAAGTTATTTAAGTAATACAGTAGCATTTGAACGAAACGGCATGGTTCTTTGGATAATGGTGAAATCGACGAAAACGGAGTTTCCATGTTTGAATTTTTGTGTAGAACAATAATTATTATTCTACGTTCTATTATTCAGGCGAATGCGCCGGTTCGAGTGTAGTAATGTTGGGTCCAGTCTCGTCACTCGTGTAAATCCCCGGATATTTTTTGTGTAAATCTACAAATACAATTAAGGCTATTTGAATCTATAGGAATATCTAGGGACTTTTCTTTATCAAATTTGAGGACTTATAATTGCCACTGTCGAGCTGACATCGCTGGGCGCTGGTCTAAACAGCAGACAGTTTTCATATTGCAGATATTCGGGAAATGCGTATTTCTTTCCATGGCGCGCCTCTTCAGCATTCCCCATCGACCTAAGACAAGTGTCTTTTCTAAGTTGTGCTTAACTGTTGCAATATTTCGAAATGCGATGTCCGTTTTCAGTCTAAAAGTGTGGTTCGTAATAGTAAAAAGTGCGATATTTTGAAGGCAGTGGCCGTTATCCCCAGTACTATTATTAATATACGTTCTGTGTCGGTAAAAATTGCTTTTATTATAGTTTTTACTAGATTTCTTTCAATTTTCGCTGCCTAGGTACTTAAATTATCTGTGAAGTGTTAAATTATTTGCGCGGGTGCATAAAGACAGCAATAACCAGTTCGTGGGATCAGAATGGTCGTGGATACCAGCAGAAATTTTTAAAGATAATAGCATTTTCACTTCTCTGAAATGAGACAAGACACAATGTTGCATACTGGCCTTCACTAATGGAGGGCAAATGTTTGGGAGATGAAAGACATCTTCGGCGAGCGCTCAATTGTACTAGAAATAACAAATTATTTTATTTGAACGAATAATATAATACTGAAATATAGGTAAATGTGAAAAAATATTATTTAATTTTAGGTGGGTTATGGAAATGAAACACGAATATAATTGTTAGTTTCTATTCGACACCAGTTAAGCTTAGACTGAAAAATCAAATACATACAAGAGTAAACACACTCTAAAAGTTTTGACTTATTTTAAAAAGGATACACTAAAATTGTCTAGATATTTTGAAGCTTTAAGCTGACATACACAAGTGGTTCAGTTAGACCTATGAGTATAATAACTACTACTTCTAAACACATGCGTTTTTGTCAACATTATATGAGATTTATATTATTACCTTTTAGAATCTGGTTTATTGGTTTTTGGTTTAATCTTAATTTTAACAAATATAGCTTTTTTCTGGGTCATCTTAGTGGGAGGTACCAGTTTGCTTTGCATAGATTTACATCTAAGACAAAATGTATGTGATCAGCTCCAATTTTACAAGAAAGCGCTTCAGCTTTGACCTCTGCCTCCCTGATAGGTTAGGAAAAATCCTTTTAGGGACTTTGAATCCACCTTTTGTCGGGATATGCATAGATAAAGTTTAAACGGCAAAGTAATAACCTTGCCAGGGTCCGGCATGTATTTTTTGAACAGGGCTTTGTCAAAATTCGTTTCCACAATTAGAGGGCGATAAAAGTCCAAGAGTACCTAAAAATCTTAAGCTGAAGACAAATATAGTATTTTAAAATACTCGAGTCTAACGTACCTTTCTACACGACTCGGTTTTCCATTCTTCCTGTCAACCTGGCTGGAATTCACAGACCACCAAGAGGCTAGCGCACCGTTAAGTTCCTTTCATCTCGGATTTTCAGGCTTGGTTTTCCAGGAAATAGGCAAAATAAGCCCCGGAAGCATTTTCTAAAATAAAAGATTATATAATAAAAAGCTATAGGAGGGCAAGAGTACCTATTCGAAGAAAAAGTCACCGGAGGAGGCAAATTGACTTCTGGGCTCTCAAATCGCTGGGATGTAGATTTATTAACAAATATTTTTGCTTGCAATTTATTGGTATAAATTGTACTATTTATTGGTCAAGGAATAATTGAAATATGGAGAAGGCGATTTACACATTACAAAAAACTTATCAAACATTTTGCCGTTGGTAGCAACTGGCAGCTAATTTCAAGATTTTTCTGTGTTTATTGCTTTAAGTTTCCTGTGTGAAGGTTTTTAACGAGTCTTGAGATTCATGTTTGATTTTCACCAGGAGCGAATGTTTTATCATTTACTTTTCAGTTACTCGACGACACTTGCCCATAGTTCCGTGCCATGGATAAATTTCCTTTCTATTTATTTTTCCTTCAGACATTTGAGCTGAACCAAAAAATAAAAAAAGGGGGAAACATTTTTCAATTTGTAGAAAAACCTTGCATTCTTAGTGAAAGTTTTATAAAGGAAGCCTATCCGCATTTTTATATGGTTGTCGGAAGGTTTATTTCAAAATTTAAAATTTCTTTCATGAGATTCATGTAAAACAAAAAAACTTCTTACATAGTTTTACGAGTAATTTTTTATTAGAAACCTTAAATCCATAAATTTGGATGGTTTGTTTATAAGCAAATGCTGAAGAAACAGGAACTGATATAGTTTTGTGGAAGTTATTTAATTGTGAACTTTGGAATCCCCTTTCTGTCAAGAGTCTGTGACAACATCACCGTCAATTTCTTTGAATTCTCTGGACTTTTCACTAATCCTAAAATTATTTAGATGCGATATTTGTAAAAAGAATTTTAAAAACGAAAATGGTTTGAAGATACACATTGGGGAGATTATTACACCAAAGCGATGAGGAAAATTCACTTCCAATTACGTTCTCGGGATTAATTGGAACAAATTCATGTTTAGAAGGAAGATACTTCAGACCTTGTTACAAGTATGCCTTTGATAGTGATGTCGAAGACCAATTTTGAATGAAAAGATAGATAAGTCAAGAATAACAACCCCTCTAATTATTTCAGTTAAAAAAAATCAATGACTGGTGTTACTGAAGAAAATCTGAATCAGTTAATTCTTGAAGTTAAGAGAAACTCAGTGTAGTTTGTAGTTTATGTCCTAAATACTTTCATGCTCTGAATAATTTAAACATCCATACAAGTATTGTTCATGAAAGGACAATTCAATCAGATGCTTTTGATAAAATGGTTATTAACAAGAAACTTTCAATATTGAAATTATCAATACCTAATTCAGATAGAATACCTAAAGAAGCTAGAAATTGTATTGCTGTAGAGCTACCGCTTTGTTTAATAAACGTGTTTCGGAAAATTCTCCATCATCACTCTACTGTTCATTTTTGTCCTTGTTTCTGCTTGCCAAAAATACTCGCGGTAAATACTCCCTTACATCAGTTGCTAAAGAAAACCTTAGCAAAATTTTTGAAAAACACATGCCTAGGAAGAAACATTTATAGAAAGGAGTGAAACACCAAATAAAATTTGAATAAAAAAGTGGAATCAAAAGTTTTTGATGGGAATATTAGTCCTTGTGTCAGAAATCCAAAATTGGCCAAGTCATTATAATTTGAGGGGACTGAATGAAACTTCTACCACGTGTTTCTGGGCTCATGTGGAGCAAAAATGTCGGGGGCACATCATGAGAAGGTAGCTTTCAAATATGGCGGCCGTTCAAAATGGCGGCCCGACTGTGAAGTTTTAAATTCAATTATCTCGAGATCGGGTGGACCAATCTTGAATTTCATTTTTTCCTAATGTAGGTCAATTAACTCACTACATTTTTATTGATATGTTTATTGCCAAGAAACCAGTGTTTATCGGTCAAAACTCGAAAAAACGGAAAAGTAGGTTTTTTCGAAATTTACGTTTTGCTGTTTATTGGACTAACGGTTGGAATATGGGGAAAGTGTTCTAAATTACAGTTGTAGAGAAACATGTCACCTTTAAAACACAAAAAAGATATTGAAGATCGGATCAATAGAACTGGAAATGTCGAGATTCAAAGTCGACGGGGCGGGATTGACACTGGCAAATGTTAATGGGTCTTTGAAGAAAACCTGCAAATCAGTGTTTGCCCATTACTTGGAAAAATACATCACCCCTGCCAGTCTGCCGGAAAAATATTCGGCCTGCATAATTGATGCAATGGTTGTGCTTCATGCTTCAGTCCATCAAAGGAGAACAAAAAAACGTTTGACGAATTGTCAACGATTTTTCTTAAGCAGATTTTGAATATAGGTCGGAGTTGCTATAGAACTGACATAGTATTTGATGATTACCGAGAGGTTTCGATCAAATCGTTGGAAAAAAGAGGAACCGCTGAAGCTGAAGGTATCAAATTCAGTAAAATTAAGGGTGGCCACAAAGTGGTTTGTTGGTGAAATCTGCTTCAGGATCACGTCTATTGGGAGCGAAACTGTTCCTGAGCTGTTCTGCACTCAAGAAGAAGCCATTCCAGAATGATGTTGCATGCAAGGAACGCCGCTATATCAGCTGAATCAGTTCTTTGCTTTTCAATTCGATGCACCGAGAGTTGTGACTGCAAGGGGTGTACCAAAGCAATAGCAGATGCGGGAAGAGTACAATAATTATTATAATAACTGCAATAGTGATACTAGTCAAGAAGAATAAATTTAAGTTTAACAATAATATTAATAAGGCTTTTTTAATTCCCTTACTTGTTTACACCCTTGCTTTCAAAGATGGCGGCCGTCTCGCCTGCACGCTGGGAGGCAACGAGCGCTTGGTCAATACGCTTAATCCCGCCCCGTCGACTTTGAATCTCGACCTCTCCAGTTATATTGATCCGATCTTCAATTTATTTTTTATGTTTTCAAGGTGAAATGTTTCTCTGCAATTTTAATTTAGAACACTTCCCCCATAGTCCAACCGTTAGTCAAATAAACAGCAAAACGTAAATTTTGAAAAACCTACTTTTCCGTTTTTTCGAGTTTTGACCGATAAACACTGATTTCTTGGCAATAAACATATCAATAAAAATGTAGTGAGTTAATTGACCTACATTAGGAAAAAATGAAATTCAAGATTGGTCCACCCGATCTCGAGATAATTGAATTTAAAACTTCAAAGCTACCTCCTCATGATGTGCCCCCCCCCCCCCACCCGACATTTTTGCTCCACATGAGCCCAGAAACACGTGGTAGAAGTTTCATTCAGTCCCCCCAAATTATAATGACTGAGTGGTCTGGCGAAGATTCATTAGCAAGCAAGGATTTCAAAACATTTTCTATAATAAAGTCCCAAATGTCAAAGAAAGTTATCTAAGTGTTACAAAGTGTTACAAATACAGGGTTAGGCAGAATGAAGTATCTATTTTCTATGTACTGGTATTTGTTAATGGTTAAACTTTAAGCAAAAACTGAAACAAAATGTTCTTGAGTAAACATGGCAATTCTATTTTCTCAACATCACATCAGTCAAATGACCTCCGCCTCGCTGCGGGCACTCCTGAAGTCTAGCACAAACATTTTGCTTCACTCGTTGCAACATTTCAATTGGGATTGCGTTAATCTCGGTTCAAATAATATATATAATAGTTGTTCCAAAGTTTGATTAGCTTTTAACTGACGTTTCTCGCAAACAGTTTGGCAACTGTCATAAATTGACATGTATCGAGAACACATGGTGACTTGATTTGAATTACATTATTGAATAAATGTAGTTCAAAATGGATAGGTTATTCTGCCTAATTCACAGTCATTTGACTGATGTGATATTCAGAAAATAGAATTGCCATGTTTACTCAAGAACATTTTGTTTCGTTAATAAATACCAGTATATAGAAAATAGATACTTCATTCTGCTTAACCCTGTATCAAAAAGGCAATAACATCGTTTTAGTCAGGATCTGCCGCAGGGTTATCTTCAAAGAATTTGTTGGCATCTTTGGTATCTTTTTCAAAGAAAATCATTCTAGAAAAGATTCCACAAGATATAAAACCGATTTTGTTCGGCGCTTCATTATGTGCGTTGAACTTACACTCTTTCAACTAATATTACTGACAACAATCAAAACCCTCCCAATTCATTTTCCACTTTCCACCCACCATCATGAAATAGTATAATCCGGAAGCCATCAGCAAGTTCCGCTATGCAATCATGACCGCTCTGTGCCATTTCCGCCACAAATTGTATTAAATTATTCGTTGTTTTGCATTTGCTTATTACTTTGACATAGGTTGATGAGTTTCCGTTCTAATTAACCCGATGTTTTGCCCTATTGCTAACGAAACTAGCTTTCCAGTAGGTACCTTTTTGGTTAAAAGTGCGGAAATGAATAATAGTGAAAAAATATATAAATCTTTGGTAGGTACCGAGAATAAATATAACGTATTTTATTATAATCCTAGATACTTTTTTTGAGTGAAACAATCAGTTTTGCCCACAAATGTCATTAAGGCGTTCTTTCAGTAACTCTTGAAGTTAACAAGCCGAAGAAGTTTCGGCAATTTTCGGGTTTTTCAGAAATATTTCAGAGAGTAGGCCATGATTCTCGAATGTGTTTTTACCCAAAGTTAGCCCATCAAAAAAGCAATTTTTTTCTTTCAGATAAAGTTTTCCGTAAAATGCATATTTGTCAAGATATTTTTCGAGTCGCCCTCCATCAGTAGACACCCTATATACAGGGGGTCGCAGTTGTAAATATCATAAATAAAACTGATGATAAAAAAACCTCATTTTAAGCAAAGAAGTTTATTATGTTGGTATAAAGTGCAATAAAACTAAGCTACCGGAGTTTCGTTGCATACATCAGTGGCGTACGGGAAATTAGGTCACGCACTCTATTCAGAAATAATTTATACCCCCTGCTTTTTCTGAGAAATCTACAAAATTTTTGGATTTCCCATTAATTTCTCGACCAAAAGTGTCTCTTGTCGATTCGCCGTAAAACTCTTGTTTTGAAAGTTTTGGCTCAGAAAAAGTTGATAACTTTGAGAGAATCGGAGAAAACAGCGCATTTGAAGAAATTCAATTTTAACACCCAGTATCTTTTTTATTAGGTTTTTTTATATTTCCAGTGCACTCAACTTGAGCCAAATTTTTGATAAATTGCAAAATTCATTTATTCCAGCATTATTCTTGCCAGAGCATGTTCCTTCATTATAGTAGATTTAAATTTTAGTATGCCGTTGGAGCATTTACAGCCAAGATTTCTGTTTTCTGTTTTGGCGTTTTTTTAGAAACCTTAATTTGGTGGCAAGGCCCCCCTGACCCTCTTTGGTTATGCACATGGACTAATAATTCCAACTAAAGTCTATCCAAGTTACATAGAGGCAGTGGATCAAAACATTGGCCACCAGGTGACCTATTCTCTTATTGGTCTGGCCGTCATAAAATGTCAAGTGTTTACGCGGCGAGCAGAATGCAGGGCCGGCTCTTCCCTCAGTCGAGTTTCCTGCATATTTTAGAACGGATCGCGAGCAGTATATTCTGTAAATTTATTTTGCTACTTAATTTAAGGATAAAGATCCACGAAAGGTAGAAACACAAATTTTAGAACTTCTAAAAGAATTAGTTCAGAATTACAAGCCACTTGGAATCTCATATTAGTCCGACCCTGGTAATCGATCGCAAGGCGTTCATGTGACTTTGTTTATATCTACTGCTGCTGTAACTTGGATAGACTTTAGATGTTCGACGTTACCTACGTCAGAAAAATATTTAGCATAATATTATCCCACTATAGAGTTAACAAACCTTTTCTAATTAAGGTGGCTAGAGGATTGAAGTTTAGAGGAGAATTTACCAAATTAGATTTTTTTTTCAAATATAAGATCCGCGGAAATCAAAAATAGGTAGCTTTAAAAAATGCAACTTTGTGTTTTAGCAATTTTGTGGCACAAGCTGAATGCACGTCAGTAAGCTAGCCAGAAAGCTGGTATATTTCCCTGCAATTTTTGTTCCAACAATTTTTTTCTAGCTCGAATAATAAAAAAGTTATGGGGTAACCCGTTCTCGCAACACCCTGTGCAACCGCCTCCCAGGAGGTTTATCTAAAATCAATATTAATTTTTGTGGGCGCATGCAGTTTTTAGTTTCTATAATCTACTCAATAACAATTATTATTGTCTTGTATATTTAAAATTTAATTAATTAAATCGTCGGCTATTACATAATTTCTTAAGCGGCGTTCAGACATGCTGAGCCGAGCCTACCGCGAGCGTGAGTCGCCACTGTCGCCAGGTGTGGTTGGCGCCGCGCCGGCGAGAGGCTCGCTAACCGCTCGGTTTGCGCTCGCCGTTATTACAAAAGAACACTCAGTAAACACTTGGACGCGCTCGTGGTTCGGTTAGGTTAGCAATAATGGAGATGGGCCGGACTGAGGGCGAAATTACTCAATTAATACAGTAATAATTATATTAACAGTATCTTGTGCTGTTGGACCCAAATTATTGCCACACTTGAGAAGCGCGCCCGTCTTGGTTCTTTGTGCATATTACCACAGTAGAAACTTAACCATTGCAACGTATACAGGCTATATTTTCTGTTTCCACAATATACAGGGTGATTTATTCATAAATACATTAATTTGAACCACGTCATTGTCATTAGGAAGGTACAGATATGCCGAAAACGCAAAAAAAACTGCATGTTTAAATAATGGGGCAATTTATCCCAAACCCCACAAGTAAAGAGGCGCACCGCTGAACGCACTTGACTGCGCTAGCCGCGACGTTGCCGTTGCGTTTTGATAATTTAAATACTAAAAAATAAATTGAGTTTATGATGGAGTTTATGGATTTACTTGGTTGATGGGACAATAACAGGGTGTTAGCACACCTTGGATTTTCCGCGTTCCTCATCTAACTGACACATTATATTCCATGAGAGAACTTTATCACTTCACTTTTCACAGCACGCGCTATAACAATACATGTGGCCATTTTTCCTTCAAAATCACACGCACTACACGCAGACAGTGTCAGCAAACAGCGACTGGAAAATATTGAAACTGAAACTATTTCGGAAAATCGATAGATTTTGGAGATTGAATACAAAATTTCGTCGCATCAGCAGCCATTATTACTGTCAAACTTGTCATTTGTCAAGGAGCTGCTGCCGGTTTCTATATGGTGCCATCTCATTAGATTAAATACCTCTGTAGACCTCTGAACACTTTGTATGTTCAAAACCGAAGGTGCGCTTTATAAACTTTCTAACAGATGGCCCCACGTAGGTACTACAAAAACGTCAGTTCTCTATTTTCTCTTTATTCAGCACTCTTTGTGCAACATCTTTGTTTACAAAAATGGTTCGCTTGACAAATGGGGAAAGAGTAGATATGATGCTCCTTTATAGGGAATGCCTGCAGAATTCCAATCAAGCTACCGCGTCACCTATCGGCAGTTAGCGAAACTAAGAGAGCGGAAAACTTCTCTCCGTTTTGTTATAGGAAGGCAGTGATTATAGTATTGTGTAAGCTGGACCGGCACTATATTAAAGCCCGATCATGACATCATATTTCATTGTTGTTTACAGACTGGGGTGGGCGCCACTCAACGAACACAGTGACTGACGTTAAAAATGTCCCAAATTTTAAATATCCAGCTTTATTACCATTTTCCTTCTTTCCATGCCCATGAAGAAAATGGTATGCACACTGCACAGGCCATTATAGGTGAATTGCAGAAGAATAAACACTATTTTAGAATTATGGGATGATCTGATCAACCAGCTGAAAAAGCGAACATTGTAGATATTATTTTGGAAGAGTATTTTGTAACGTACGCAAGAATAAAAATAGAAAATTTTGTTTATAGCTCCAAAGCGAACCAATAGTCCTCCATATAAAGAAGAAACTGAAAAATCTAATGCGTTTTATGCTTACTTACACTACAACTAGCCATGGACTTCATTTCAAACCAAAAGGTACCAAATACTCTTGCTTGTTTTTTAGACCCGCTTTTCTTAAGAAAATGAATGGAAATATGCAGTGTGAACTTGTCAAATTAGAGGGACATAACAAACAATTATTTTATTTTATTTTGGATATTAAATTCGTTTTAATAGACACATTTGCATGTTTTTATTTTATAAAATATTCTGCAACAATGGTGTTTTAACATTAAACCACGCTTGAAACAGCGCTATGCACAGGTCTTTAATATAGTGTTCGTCCAGGTATAAGATTCCTTACCATTTGACAACATACGACTGACTAATAATTCCTGACGCGAGGTGTCGCGAGCATTTGCCCTCTATTACGAGGATTGGGAATTAACTCGAGGCGTGCACGAAAACTGTACAAAACAACTTTCCATAGTCTCTAGAGCTTGGTGGTCCATTGTGAGGTAGAGCTTCCGTACGTTAGGTGGCGGCGGAAAAAGTCATTCGGCTGAATCTAATAGCAGTGTTTAGGTAGGTTTCGTTCGGCTATGCTAATAGTTTAGCATGAATTAATGTCTTTTCAGATCTGTAATGAATCGTCAGAATTGCACTGTGACCTCCGCACATATACAGGGTGCCCCAAAGGTAATGGGGCATAGAGCAACTGCATATATTTTGGACCAAAATATGACGATTGAGGCCAATATGCCTTATCGAAATGTTGTTTGTTTAAGAGAAGAGTTTGGGAGATGTAGCCATAATTTCTATTTCAAAAAATGAATTTCAGCCCTCTATCTCTTAAACAAACAACATTTCTATAAGGCATATTATAATTGGCCTCCATCGTCATATTTTGGCCCAAAATATATGCAGTTGCTCTATGTCCCATTACTTTTGGGGCACCCTGTATAATAATCGCTGAAATCCTCCGGCATAGGCATGTAAACAGCGCCGCTGGGGGCATACAGCGACCAATAGCGAAACTATGAAGGGAGGGAGTAAACTTCAGTAGAGGGCGGTATGTAACGAGCCAAGAACTTTGCATAAGAGTATCATGTAGTGGTGATTATTAGTATTCTAATCAGTACACATGGTGATTTTGGTGAGCCAAAAACATTCGCCTGTTCTGTTGTGCACCTTTATTCTTTTTCTATAAGAATAGTCTGTATGTATAGATCGCCAGATCCGCAAAATTTTAACGTGTTTGTGTAAAATTTGGAGGGTTTATTGTGTTCCATTGATTGTACCCTTCCGACTGTGTTTTGTGGGGATTTTAATGTGAATTTTGACACTAGCGTAGATGATAGGAATGCTGGTGCTCTCAGAACAGCATTCTTATCGTTTGGTTTCAAACAATGTATTTTTGATTTTACTAGAATTCAAGACAACACAAAGACTGAAAAGTAATCGTAAGTTTATATGGACTAAAAATTGCGAAAGATCCTTTGAAAAAGTAAAATCTATTATAGCTTCAGACATTTGTTTAGCTCATTTTGATCAAAGACGGAACGTATGGTCACATGTGTGTCACATACTTTATCTGATAGCGAAAAAAAGATGAGTACGGTAACAAGAGAAGCTTTAGCCATAGCCATATATTATAATATACCTACTGTGATCTTTCTGACCACCTTATGCAAACACTTAAGGTAGTTATTCCTAATGTGGACTTCAGTTGTGATTACAAAACTTGTACAATATCCAAAAGGTAGGTGTGTTCATAGTGAATATAATATTACAAATTTCAAAAAGGAATGTTTGATGTATTTCGTAATGCATTTGAAAATTGTTTTCCACTTGAGATTAGGCCGATAAACGTGAGGTGAACCTCAAATCTTGGATAACCGAAAAAATTAAAAATGATGATAGATTTGTTCGAGAACTTTATAGATTGTATAAGCTATCCAACAACTGTCCTGAGTTGACAATAAACAGATTGGTTTAAAAAAAAGTCATAATGCTGCTATAAAAAGGGCCAAAAATCAATTTTACGATGAGATTATAAAAAACTTCTGATAAAAATAAATCAGCTTGGCATATTATTAACAAGAATTGCAACGATAAAGCCCATGATATTTTACCAACTAAATTTACTGCAGATAACGGAGATATCCTAGTTAACGATCTATCTATTTCAAATAACTTTAATTCAGTATTTATTGACACAATAACAGAACTTACGCGAGATTTAAAAGTAGTCAACAAAAAGATACATCTTTCCTTTCGACCAAACAGTATGTATCTCTTATCTGTTACCTATCATGACGTAGAAAAAATACTGCGCAAGGTTTCTAAAAATAATTCAAGCGGATTTGACAACATCCCCTGCTCAATAATTAAACATGTAATTAATGATATAGCTGAACCATTATCTACACTTACTTATTAACAAATCATTTCTATCCGGAGTATTCCCAACTGTCCTTAAACAAGCAATAATAGTTCCCATACATAAAAAAACGACAAAGGCATAATGACTAGTTATCGTCCTATAGCATTACTATCAATATTTTCCAAAATATTCGAAAATGCCTACTCGTTCCAAGTAAACAGTTTTTTGAAAAAAAAAAAACAATATACTCCAACCAGTTTGGATTCAGTGTAGGACTATCTACTCAAGACGCTGTTCTCTCAGTTTGCAATTTTATTCTTATCGCACAGGATAAGGGATCCAACACAGCGAGTAGGTATATACTTCGATCTATCACGCGTCTTTGATGTTATAGACTGGAATCTTTTACTGAATAAGATGCAAGCCTATATGGGATCAGAAGTGTCCCCTTAGATTGGATTAAATCATATTTATATGGTCGATCTCAGAAAGTTGTAGTGGAAAGGACAGAGAGACGTACCTTATCTGATCTGAGTGGTGTACCTCAAGGGAGTACTCTGGGTCCGATATTGTTTTTGATTTTTATAAATGATATCAACGATTATTTCAAAGATATACGGGGCTGTGCAGTGACTCTTTTCGCAGAAGATACTTCGGTGGCCATAAAGGGTGACACTCTTGAAGAATTATCCTCACCTGCATATCCGTGCCGCGAACAGATGTCTAAATTCTGTAATGAAAATGCGTTTGTATTTAACAGTAGTAAAACTGAATTAATGTATTACCACACAAGGAATAACATTATCAAAGATACCGTGTTGGAATCCAATAACATAAATGTTACACAAAATGAAAAAATTGAATTCTTAGGTGTTCAGATAGATCCCAGTCTGCGGTGGAATGTACACATTGAATCATTGTGTAAAAACGTAGCAAAAATGTGTTTTGTCGTCTATCAAATTAGAAACTCTGTAACTCTTCACATTCTCAAGTTGTTTTATTTTGGCCAAATTAATTCAATTTTAAATTATTGTATAATTTGCTGGGGAAATTCTCCAATTGTAAACAGCCTTTTTATTATTCATAAGAGAGTGTTGAGAACTACGTGTTTCAAGAAACTGAGGTACTCATGCCGAAATTTATTTAAAGAATTGCGAATACTCACGCTGCCGGCTATGTATGTACATACTTGCGGCAGTTTGTTATATAAAATAAAATCAAAATAAATATATTACATTTAATGATAGAAATGTCACGTAGGTATAATCTAAGATGTCAGAATGATATTTTGATTCCGCAACACAGGTTGAACTCTAGAGGATTCCCAATTATGCCGATAGATTTTTAACCACTTACCCCATACTATAAGAATTAATAATAATATATAATAATAATAATTTAATTGATTACAGTGTAAAAATTACAATATACAAATTTAGGTGATTCATTTGATAATGGCTGTAAACAAATAGTGTGTGAACAGAAGGGTACATTCACAAGAGTTATACCTCGTGCGTGAACTTATCATACCCATCCTACACAATATTTCAAACTGTAGCAACTAGTATGAAACCAACTAAGTAAAACTAACCTTAATACATTCAAACTATTCTTAAAAAAATTTAATTAAATATATCCGTAACTGTTTGATTTTAATTTAAACATTATAATATAAATTTTTTAAGTCGATTGCCTTATGCAGTAGCATCCTTGGCTGACCAGTATCCACTTTTTTAAACGATTCTTAAACATGTTTTTTGAGTTCAAACTCTTTAGATTAGCCGCTATCAACTCAATATAAATCTTTGGTCCAATATACTTACGTACAACATCTTTGTGCTATTGTCTTATGAGGTCTTGTTATGGTTATGACATTATGTATATTTTGACGAGTCTGGTGATCATGCCCGAGTAACGACTTCCCATCAGTAAATTGCAAGCCAATCAACATTGAATAAGAGAACAACTGTCTTACGTCTAATACTCTTGCTAATTCAAAGATGCTATCACTTGGGAACAATATAGATTTTTTGTAAATAATTCTAAAAATCCATTTCTGAACATTCTCTAACCGTCTGATGTGTCTATTGTACGCTCCACCCCATGCAACAATTCCATATCTGATTAAAATCTAATTAAAAAAATATCTCTTTTCAAACACAAAGTTAAAAACCTTTTGCTGAAAAATCCTCCTTATAATGTACAGGAATATTTTAATACACATTTTAACATGTGGTGACGGCATTCTGATACTATGTATTTGTCTAGATGTAGGTATCTAACATTTCATTTTGAGTGTAACTGTACCTGTACAGGTTGTCCCATTTTGGGTGTTTTTGGGTGTTTTTCTCAAAAATCTCGGTTATTATTAAAGCTAGAGGGTTGCGGTTTTCACGTCACTGTACTACTTTTTTGAGAGGAATTTGGTGGACCAATCAGATTTTAGATAAGTTTTATAGTTTCCGCGCATTGGCCAGGACTGAAATTTTCGATTTTTTGGAAACCTGTCTCCTGGCTACAACTTATATATATCGACAAATTTAATCAACTATTTTTATAGATTTTTTGGCGTAGAATCGAATGGAATAATTAGTTTTTTGGTAGCGTTAATAGTTTTTGAGATATGAACCAATTTTTTTTTAAAACGGAAACCATAGTTCATATCTCAAAAAACTATTAACGCTACCAAAGAAAAATAACTATTAAGGTACAAGGACGGAAAGTCGAATTTTTCGGATGGCTGCAGAAGGCGTACGCAAAATAGTTTTTCGTACTCCTGCCAAACGGCAGGAGTATAAAAAACTATTTTGCGGACACTCACAGACCAATCACAATCACAACACACAATCTAAAAATAGTTTTTCAATAATACGCAAAATAGTTTTTATTTATTTGAGCTAAAATAAAGAGAATTTTAAAATCATATTAAAAATACATAGGCACAGGGTGTTAGTCTAATTTTAAAAAAATGGGTTTTAAATAAAACTTGTTTTTAAGTGTTTACTTGAAATTTGGCACGAATCTTTGTCTTATTTTTTTGTATAAAAATTGTACAGACAAGCAATAATCGTTATTTGTGTACCTACCGAGGAACTGAAGCTTAACATTTTATAAATAATGGGGAATTGATAAGTTATAAAAAGGGAGTTCACTACCGAAGTGCGTTATAAAAAGTCTCGCCAACGCTAAAGAAAAAACGTACAATAATGGATCCTTTCACCGCCCGTTTTTAACATTTTAATGACGATTTTGGTGTTCTTCTTTGCTGATTAAAAAACAAGTACCACGGAAGTTGATCAGTTCATAGGTCCACCCTTAGTGAAAATACGAAACCGAACGAATCTACTCTTTATTTCTCTTCGAACACTAATTGGGAAACACACTATATGTCGGTACACAATTTGACGAAAAGGAATATTATTTTGGATACCCAAGCATACAAAAAAAAATCGAATAAGAGACAGCTTTCTCTAATTACCTACTGTATGAACAGTGTGCGTGTAGAAAATTGCTTTGCGTTTTTTTACTCATATTATATTGACTTGGAAAAGGATTCCTTATGAAAAGATACCCGAAAGTCGATTTTTATATATTATTGGCAGTATTCTTTTAAATATACTATTTATATGGAATTTTGTGCATTATACCTGCTCGTTGCGCAAGAAACATATGGCTAATAGGTTTAGGTAGGCAGACATATTAAGACAAACTAACATGGAATGGAAGTTATACTTGTCCAATTTATTTGGGAGCTAAAATGTCTACAGGGTGATTCAGTCATGAAGTGAAAAATTGTACTCGCAGGTGAAAAAAAAGCTTAATACAAATCCGATATTTAAAAAATTCTCAAGTCAACAACAACAAAAAAAAAATAAAAATGTCTTTTCAAAAATGTTCTAACCCCTTAAGTACAGGGGCGGACCGTAAGTTTTGGGGGCCCTGGGCTAACACTATTATGGAGCCCCCCGTTTGTTTCGGTAATCAAAACCTTCTTTTTCTTCTTCAAAAAATGTATAAATTGACAATTCACACTTCACCAAAACGAAAGATCAGTTGATTCAAGCGAAGCGTTTCTCAAGCATAAAGAAGCAAATAATAACCTCAAACTGATATACTTAGGTACGATTGACGGGGTATAGATGGCAGCAGGGCCCACAATTGATGCTGTGTGTCTAACTTATTTTTATTTTTTGTGGGTAAGGTAAACTCACCAGTGCCTGACACCTTAAGGATTGATTTATCAAATTTTAATCTATAAAAATCAATTTGGCGCGTTTATTGACGATTCTTAATATGGAGTAAGTATGTGAGACATCACTGGAAATAATGACCAACAGCCCAAATCAAATCTGCAATGTATTTTTTTGTAAACAAAATTTTATATTTCTTTATCCAGTAACTGACATAGCGATTTTTGACTAGACCCTTAGCCTGAATCTGATAAGCCCAAAACCTGACACCCTATAAAAATTGTCACACCAATTTTTAAAAAGGAAAACACAAGTGTTTATTGTATGTAGAAATGTTTATTTATTCGTACATTCTCATTTCTGGAACATATGCTAACTTGAACAAAAAGAGCGATAGTCGACCATATACTGTACTGTTTCGGGACGGTGATCCCTCGTCAGTATGGCTCACCCGACTATGAAGTTGTATAGACAAACGTGCCTAGACGATGGATTTACTATATAAGGAATCAATTAATTACCGAAGCAATTAATTGGTCATGGAGTATTAGTATTGTCCCGCACCTTCGGGTGTGCTATCGTTTTTTTCTAAAAAATACTGTTTCTTCTCTACCCCTGACAGCCCGCATAAATTCTCTAGGGTCGTTTCTTAACTACACATCTTTGAACTTTTTTTGAATGATTAATTTAATTTGACATTGTAAACTTGACACGAAATTTGTACACCATTATAAGGTTTTTTGTTAGAGACTTTAGAGATCATTTTTGCATGACTTGTGATTTTACCATGGACTGACACCTACGTCAGGCATTTTGGCTTAGCGCAAACATAACATAAGCCAGTAGCTGACACCCGAACCAAAATTTTCAAAAACTTAAAATAGTTCTAAATTATTATCTTACTTTGCTTAGAAGTATAAGCCACAAAAATTAATTCCGTTGAAAAATCTATATTAAAAACACATTATTTTTTACAATTTTGCTAAAGAAACTACAATGAATATAACTTCGCTATAAATTGAAAAGTCAGTAAAAATAGAGAGACCACCATAAACATTTCAATAGAATGGATCTGCTTATTACGGTATGTTTACGTTATTTTTTTAATTTTCAGGTGTGAAAGTGGCCCTCGGCTGCAGCCCATAAACCCCATGCCTAAATCCGCTCCTGCTTAAGTAATAGGGTTTATTATGGCTAATTATCTGGTAAATATCGCGTCTAGGTTGGCGATTCCCGGCACGCTGTTGCCAGCTGTACAAGATATCGTAAATTTACTTATTTTTTTACCTTTTCTCAGAAATCACAAAAAAGAGCGAAATATTATCACGAATGAAACGTAGGTACCTACTAAGTATTAAATTAAACTAAAATAACAAAGAATAATTTATTCAACTCATTTGAGTTCAGGAACCGCCACTAGCCGGTATTATCGAATTTGAGTAATTCCATCCGTCAACAAGACAGTCTCGAAGAAAAGGCAATATAAAAATCACTGACTGATAACTATGCCAATAAATAGTAGTTTACCTTAACCAACCTAATGTTCAATGAGGGCAGTCAGTAGTGAAGTAGCAGATTATCTTTGGTAATAAGAGCGTGAACGATCTACCGAGGAGCCAACCACTACAACCACAGCAGGCGCGTATCGGGGGTTGATCTTTGGGGGGGGGGGGGTAATGGTCCTGGTTCTGGTGACCGGGGTGGGGGGACATATTTTTAAGAAAATATTTAGTAGAATAAATAGTTTTATAAACGAACAAAAATATATTTTACATAAGAAATTATACAAAATACTTTATTCTTGACAACGAATAAAAAAATATGAGACGTCAATAATTATGATATTGTTCAGAGAACTGAAGTCAAACTAATCGAATGTTTACCGCTTTACCGTTTTATGGAATTTGATATCCACCTTCGACCTGTCCAATAGGGGTTGTAATTACCCCCCTCTCAATACGCGCCTGAACCACAGAGACCTAACACGATGCGTGCTCCGTCTCGACAAAAAGTGTCATTTTTAGTATTTTGTAGATTGTTGCTTACTTTATTTAATAAATAGTATGTATATTGGGGCGGCGGTGTCCGAGTGGGTCTTTGGATTAGACCCACGCTTTGGCACCGTACGTCGTGGGTTCGAGTCCCACCACGGTATGTGCCATGGGTGTTGTGTTTGTCTTTAGGTTTAAGTTAGGTTTAAGTAATATACAAGGCATAGCTGGCAAGGAGATGGCTCCGAGCCAGACAAACTCATGCCAGCGCAAAGAAGGAGGATGAAACAAGCCTCGGCTCTGGGTTAATGGCCACCGATGTCTAGCCCATAAAAAAAGTATGTGTATTAGTCGCATTAAATCTATTAGCCGATATTTACAAAAATGCTAGTCTCCTAGTTACGACAAACCTGGTCGTGACAATATTGAGAAAAACCTAAGACTTTGACAACTTTTCCTGCAGTTTTTAAATTTTTATGGAAACAGTTTTCTGCTACGACGATAAATACAGCATCGTCTAAGTTAATTTATTACATTTTTGATTTGCGAGTTGTCACTCCACCTGCCGCTAGATTAGCTGTCACCTTACTGTACTTGACCACAGGTAATTCTTTTGAGTATCACCTACCTGTTGATAAGAGAAGATTAGTTCCCCTCCGCTGCTGGCACATCACTGGAGACCACAATTCATGGCGCAGTGGTCCACCGGTACCTAATGTTATAGTGTGTTAATATGTCTTCAAGATACTCTCTTTATCTTGAAAACTAACGATTTATAGGAACTTTTTGTTCTAAAGTGAATTTTTCCACAAATGGTCTAAGTTTGTCTACAAGAGATACGCTCTGTATCTCGAAAACTAGAGGTTTATACACTCATGTTTATAAGAACTTTTTGTTCTAAAGTGAATTTTTCTACAAATTTTCTGTGTACCGAAACCGCGGACGCCCTGTATAAATATCGATTTTATATTATCATAGGCCTGGAATTTATATCGCGAAATTTGAACTTGAGTATACCTAACCTCAAACATCTACTCTTTAAAGTCCGCTCTAAGAGCCTTGCTCTTACTTATTATAGGCAAAGAAAATGATACTACGCAATCATTTTCTTTGTTATAGGGCAGTCCAACGAATTAAAATATTTAACTTTAAAAAATTACTGTTTCATATAGGTACCTACCTGGAGTTGTTAATTTAAGAAGTAGAAGTCGAGATAATAACCTACCCACACTACCTAAATAATTTTGGCCGATTTCCAAGTATTTTACATCTTAAACATAAAAAGAGCATATTATATATATATATATATATATATATATATATATATATATATATATATATATATATATATACTGTGTGTCCACGGATTGATGTCGGAATAGGTGTAAATGACAAAAAAATTTCGAGTTCAAATTTGACCATTTGGGGTTCAGCCCTGCTTGGATAGAAACTAATTTGTGCCATATTAGTAGTTTCGAAAAATCAAGTAGGCCTTGACAGGAACGATTTATTTATTTTCTGTGTAGGTTAAGTGCCTTTTCTGAACAAGATATCGAAAATGTTATTAGAAAAAGTTGCTTAGAATTCAAAATTATGTCCCTGTGCAGATTTTCAAAATAATTGGCCTACTTTGATTTTAATCCATTTCATTTAGGTAGTTGAACTTTTATTTTGCCGAACACACATTTTCAGTCAAGTTGGCATGTTTTTATTATTTTTTTAAACTGTTCAGTGCAGTTTGGTAGTTATATCCTGTGGGTTTTAGCGTATTAATAAAAAACTGCCAGAAATGGATTAAAATCAAAGTAGGCCAATTATTTTGAAAATCTGCACAGGGACATAATTTTGAATTCTAAGCAACTTTTTCTAATAACATTTTTCGATATCTTGTTCAGAAAAGGCACTTAACCTACACAGAAAATAAATAAATCGTTCCTGTCAAGGCCTACTTGATTTTTCGAAACTACTAATATGGCACAAATTAGTTTCTATCCAAGCAGGGCTGAACCCCAAATGGTCAAATTTGAACTCGAAATTTTTTTGTCATTTACACCTATTCCGACATCAATCCGTGGACACACTGTGTATATATATATATATATATATATATATATATATATATATATATATATATATATATATATATATATATATATACCTATGCATAAAAATTGCTTAATTTCTTTACAGAGAATACATTTTTCTTATCGAATAGAAATATTAACTAGGTACAAAAAAATTCAGGCTACTATGATTTCCTTTCTATTATTAACTTTTCTCAATAAATATGAAGCAAACATTACAAAATGTGCTCTCCGGAAGAAATCATATTTTACAACCACGAACTTTAAGAAATTTCAGAAATACATTGTTAAAGTTATTTTCACGAGGTTTTCTATGGCTTGCATTTTTTTAAACCAAAACATCCTTTTTCCGGTACTTGCTAATTTCTTGCAATGCGTACTAGAAATTAGCCTGCCATAATTTACCAGGACATTCTGTGACCTAAAAAATGAAAAAATAGTTCCTGTAAACATGGCCTCAAAAAAATGCCCCCTCAGGTGGCTATAGCCCCCGAAATGGAGAGTTTCGCAAACGTTTTTTTTTTTCAAAATATTTCCAGAAAGAGCGAAGACAAAATTCTAAAATTTGATATGTGCTGTACCCAACGCCCGCAAAACTTCAGTGGCGTAGCTTGACATTTAAGACTGGAGGTAAGTAACTTGCAAATGGCAAATTTAATAATAGTAAAAATGTCAAATAGTTTAAATTACTGAAAAAAAACTGAAATTACCCTATTATAAACAAAAAATATTACGTAAATCAATTATTGATGGCACTTTTTCTTTATTTTTGCTATTTTATTTTGGACAAACACAAGTGAAAAATTATCATTTTTCAAAGGTGACGTTAAAATTTGTATAAATATATTTTTGTCTGTCAACCTAACAAAATAAAAATTATCCACAAGTTAAAAAATCCCATTGAAACACGTTACACAATTTGAAGATAGAATTGAAGTGGCTACTTTAAATTTTTAAACACGAAGGTTCTCTCCAGAAATATCTGCGGGGGCTGGACCCTCCCAGCACTCTCGACGCTACGCCACTTTAAGTGATTTAACGACCGATCTTCCATAAAAATTTTTTTAGAAATTTTAAGCACAAATTGTTTAATTGAGGCAAAGGAAATTGCGTCGTACCATCACCACATGTCTTTTTGAAAGAGAGTGGGGTTGGACCTTGGACCCCAAAATACCTCTTAAGCATGTCTCTGACTAAAACGGTTGAAAAATACAAACACGAAAAATGCAGATTTGAAATATATAATAAAATATAGGGTATTATTTTTAACAAAGTGTAACTTTGGCTTGGTCCTCTTTTTTTAGATATCCTATAGAATATCTGACAAGGCCCTGTTGTGTTGTACAACTTCTATGTATATTGAACTTTTTAAAACTGGCAATATCTTTCGGTATTCTACTATGTTTGTGCATTTAAAACCAAATCGCCCTGCATACGATGCAACTCCTTTTTGGTACAACCTGGGGTACACTGACATGGTTTTTCATGATTTACTTTAAAACGGTCCACTACACGAAAAACCCTATAAGAACACATCAGAACACATTCCAAAATTAAATTATGCATTTACTGTTTGTAATAGAATTTTTAAACGTTTTGTGGAAAAGCGAAGTGTACATATTTAAAAACTCAGGTTGCATGTGCGCCAGAGGCACCCCCTAACGGCTACGGTAAATATACGAGTACCTATATTAGGTAATGCATGATAATTTTCTACCAATTCGTGCCAAAGCTGAATGAAATCGGTCAATCTGTTCAAAAGTTATGACAAAAACATATTTTGGGGTCCTTTTTTAAGAGCCCCTGGGTCCCTTAATTTTGAGTTTCGAACAAAAAGCACGGGCCTCTTAATTTTTTGCGCTTTTAACAGTTGTGTATAGGGTGGCATTCATTTCAGGACCTCATGACCAAGACGATTACCTACCTATCTACTAATAACAACAATTCTAAATAATTAACACTATACCGACATAAAAGTAATACAGGGTTGATCATAATTTACTGTCGTCTATACAAGAGCGATATTTTCCTCACTCAAAACTATAGGTTTTTTCGTTTCGCTCAAAGGTCCAAAACTAACTATAAATTTCGGTATTTCGAACGGCTTAGTGAAGTTTCCCCAAATTTGGTACAGGATGTTATAAATTAGGTAGATGTCCTGATTGGGTCAAACTCGATATGGCCGTAAGGAGACGCACTGGAAAATCACGAGACTTTTTTTTCGTGGGTTTTTGCAGAAATATAGTGTAAACCAGTGGCGCACCCAGAAAATATCATTGGGGAAGGGCGCAACTTAAAAAGTTTGCCGTAGGTAGTGCATACAAAATATTTTATGATTAAAAGAAATTTCCAGGCCAGGTCTCGGATTGGGAAAATAATTGCCGAGAGTCTCACAGAGGACAGTACATCTACGATACCACCCTCGAGAATTTTTTACAATATGAGAGGTCTGGGGGGCGGAGGCCCCCTGCCCCCCTCCTGGGTGCGCCACTGGTGTAAACTGATCCGTTAGCAGCTTGAACAAACTGTCTAATATACTATTTCATCTAGTTGAGAAAATAATAGTAGGTACCTAGTTACCTATATACTACACTTTAATATATTACATTGTCAATAATGAGCCAGAGAAGCCAACAATTTGTAAAATAACTTTAGTATTTTCCAATTCAATTAATATCGCCACAGACCCATATAGCAGCGAAGCTATATAATAGCACCCAAAATACCATGTACCAGATCAAGGATAACGTTGAACTAGGCAATGCAATACAGGGTGTCTCACCACGAACTGCATCGATCGATATCTCAAAAAGTAAACATAGAATTTTTTTTAAAATTTGGCAGCTGACAAATGTCAATGAGTACTATTCATCTAAAATATTTTCAAAATAGCGGCACTTCTGGTTATACCGGAAGTCGATGACAACTTCGTTATTTTAAATGGAACACAATATATTTTATTGCATTTTTGGATTCTACGGAAAATTCTAGGTACATTTCATGTATCATGTCCTATACCTAAATTCAACCGTTTTTGAGATATTTGCAATTTTAGAGAAAAAATGACAGATGCAGACCCGTATTTAACTGACAGTTTGTTCATAACCTCTACATATTTCGTAACGCGCTCTTGGCATTTTGTAGTCAAAGGCTTGGTGCAGAAAAATACCACAAAGAAAGTTTCCGATCTTGTACAGGGTGCTCACAAAAAATTATTCAAATATTAATTCAAAAAATGCCAAAAACTCAACATTTTCAAATGGAAACCCCATTTTCTTTGTAGTAGCCGTATTCAGCACAAAAAAATTAGGGCAAGTTTTTGTTTGGTTCCCTATACCTAAATGTTATCATTTTCGATTTATTTACAAAAAACTAATTTTCCACTTCTTCATCAAGGGAGCGTTTTCTTAAGTTTGATAAATCTAGTTGGCCATGGCTGACTATACGATTGTCAGAGAATGAAGAAATGTCATTTAGTTTAAAATTATTGTAAACAATGCCGCATGGTTAAATTACACAAACGAAGACTATTTAAATTTATTTATTATCAGCAAATGTATTGCAACTTCTTGATATAACCCTTGTTTATGGAGGTTCTAGTTAGCTTTTGCTTATGGCGGAATTTCTTTAACCTTCAAATATGTCCTTATGGTCTGTCTGTCACATTTCACCGAGACGCGTCCGTACGGTGGCGCCAAATTCCGAAACCACCGTTCGAGTCGGTCGATTGAGGAAGGAATCTTCAATCAACGGTTCGGGCAAAGCGTCGCTCCGTCGATGTCAACGGTCGCTCCATCGACGATGGAAGGTTAAATTTTACAGCGCAGGAAACTGTATTTACGCGGGTATCGATCGGCATTTCATGTTTTGAGCCATCAGATTAACGATAAATAAGTACAGAGGTTATGAAGTGAAAATGTGTTTTGTTGTATCGTCGATGGCAATTACCTAACCGGGCCAAAGCCAAAAGTGTCCGTTTTTGCCTTTCCTAAGGATCCAGTTTTGAGGGCAAAATGGGTGCAAGCCTTATTTATACAAACAAGGGTGCAAGCCATAAAAAGGGCTTACTTTGTAGTCAAGAAACATTCTAAGGTATGTTATAGTATATGTTACATTTTTTATATTTTTTTCATAAAGCTTCGGGTTATTGGAGGTCTGTGAACAACACTTTTTAACACAAGACATTGAAAGGGAGACTACGTGTGTTCGTCCATGGTCCTCAATCAACGGTGTGTTGTAGAATCGGCTGGTGAAACTACGTGCACTTTTAAAAATTCCACGTTTAGCTAAAGGTTTTAAATTTTCATGGCAAGTTATTTTATTATATTTTTACAAAATATACTTACTTTTTTAGGTGCAATACCTTGTAAGTTAGCAGGTTGCCCAAGTTATTTGTCCAAATCGAGCACGAGTCCTAGGGAAGGTCCCAAATAAAAAAAACAAAAAATTGAACTTGGACAGGCTGAAAAAGCCATAGCCGAATGCGTTGAGAGTTGTGAAGCTTACAAGTCTGCAAACATTGAGGAAGCGTATTCAAAAATTTTTGATATTGCCGAGAGGGCGAAAGGAAACGAAGGAAGGGGCACATGTAGAGTAGTCACTGAAATGTTTATTCTCATATTTTTTTTGTTGTGATATTTTTATTGTTGAATTATCTTTTATTAAATAACTCTTAAATTGTTGCTGTACTAAAATATTTTTGTGTTCCACAGATTAGTTACTATGTTATGTTTGAAATTGTACCTAGTAGTATTTTACCTGGACACAAAAAAACGACAAACTTTGCAGAAGTTTCAGTTATTAAGTGTTTTTAAGATGCTAGTTGATCATAAATATCGTACTGTCATGCTCGAAGATGTGCCTCAAAAAAGTGTGATTTTTCTTCTTGTTTTGAGTAGGTGGCTATGAATTCATATTTGACATTGTCTTGGGATTCCAAACAACTCTTCTTAGTGCCATAGTGCTGTAGTTCTAAAAATAAGGGTACTCTTGAGGAATTTTCATAAAATTGTTCGGGTATATTTTGAGTTTAAGCACAAGTACCAACTTTTATCAAGAATACTTTTTTTCTGAGAAACTTCAAATATAGAAAATTCCCATTTGTGTCCAACTTTCTGGCAGACACTGTATATAAAGGGTGAGTTTTGTTCGATGCCCACTATAGGGATCTCGGAAACTAGCAGAACTACAACAAAGAATCGCGGGGAAGAATTGCAGTTTTGAATGCTCAATCTAATGCCCCTATTGGATTTTTAAAAAAGTTCATGGCTCACTAGATAGATAAAATAGTGATTTTTTGCTATTTCATCAGATCTCTGTAGCTTCGTTATTTCTGATTATACAGAAAAACTGTAGAGACAAAAATTGTAGATATGTAATCCAATTTTTTATGTTGTTTGTGATTTTTGAGATATGACATAGACTTGTGTTTTAAATGTAAATCATAGTTGGCTGTGGCCTTATCAAATCGGCCATTTTTTGAGCTTTTTAAAAATATAACACTCTGCATAGTTATTATAACAAATAAAATAGCTATGGCTAATTTTCTGATTTTTTTCTTAATTTTTACATAGTCAGCCATGGAATATTTTCATATTTACGTTCTATTTTATAATAAGACATACTTCAAACTTATTTTATTTTTAGTTGGTAACAAAATGTAACAAAATAAAACAAAAATTATCATGATGGAGCTCCATTACATAATTATCTGCCCGTGAGAAATTACCTAGATCAGCTTATCCAAATAGTTTGATAGGGAGAAATATACCTATCTCCTAGCTGGCAGCCCAGATCCCCCAATTTGTCTGTTTTGGATTTCCTTTTGTGGGGAATAGTACAAAATAAAGTACGAGACAATTGTTGAATTAAGAGTAGCTGTTTTAGAAGCAATTGCCAGTATTGACAGGCGCTCTCTAAGAAAGGCGAAAAATTCAGTTTTAAAAAGATGCAATATTTGCGTAAATAATAATGATAGATTGTTTGAACACCTTTTTTTATTTTAAAAGGTGACCTTTTAAAATAATAATAATTTGAATTTGAGTTTTTTAATTTTTGTATTTTTGTTTTATTTTGTTACATTTTGATACCATCTAAAAACAAAATATTAGGAAGTTTGAAGAATGTCTAATTATAAAATAGAATGTAATTATGAAAATATTCCATGGCTGACTATGTGAAAATTTTGAAAAAAATCAAAATGGCCATAGCTCTTTTATTTTTTATAATAACTATGTCGAGTATTATATCTTTGGAAAGCTCAAGAAATGGCCGATTTTATAAGGCCTTAGCCAACTATGATTTACATTTAAAAAAAACACAAGTTTATGTCATATCCCAAAAATCAGAAACAACATAAAAAATTGGATAAGATTATCTTATTAAGCCCAAAATTATCTACAATTTTTGCCTCTAGAGTTTTTCTGTATAATCATAAATAACGGAGCTACAGAGATCCTATGAAAAATAGCAAAAAAACACTCTTTTCAAAATATCTAGTGAGCCATGAACTTTTTTAAAATTTCAAAAGAGGCATTAGATGGAGCATTCAAAACCGCAATTCTTTTCCCATTTAACCTTTGTTCTAGCTCTGCTTGTTTCCGAGATCCCCATAGTGGGCATCGAAAAAAACTCACCCTGTATAGGTACCTACATTCGTCGATGGAAATCAACGCTATATTTCACAACATAACTACTATTTTGCAAATCTTGGAAATTTCTCAGGAGGTATTGGTAAAGGTATTGTTTATCCTGTGGTAAAGGTAAAACTATCTCGGACAGTTTTAAAATTTTCTAGCATATGCCAGCTGAGTTTTTTTTTAGTGCTATAAACGGTGGCCTTTTTCCAAATTCTAATAAAGTAAACTGAAAGCAGTCAGTTTTGCCCACAAACGTCATTAAGAATTTTTTCGGTAACTCTTAAAACAAGGCGGTTTTTACAAAGGTTTTTCAAAATTATCTCGGAAGTATAGGCCGTAATTCTCGAATATGCTTTTGCATAAAGTTAGACCATCAAAAAAGCAATCTTTTCTTTCAAAGAAAGTTGTCCGAAACCGAAAAATGCATATTTATCAAGATATTCTTGACTGGCTCCCCTTTAATAGACATCCTGTATAGGTCTGTGATCTTATCCTCATTAAAAGCCTCGTCGATGGAGGAAGGAATCCTCAATCAACGAAAGCATGCACAAGCAAATTTTTCTTGAGGAGTATTTCAGTTTATTATTTAAAATGTTTTCAATACCAAGGTATATAGCTGGTTCTGAATAAACTTTATTATAATTATTGTTTCCGTAATTATTTTCAACACCTAAAATTCATTTGTAATATAATGCGTCGACCTATGACCTTGGGAGGCATGGTTGTTCGGTGGCCGGCTGACCGGTGATGACTCAGCGATCGATACAAAAACTATAGAAAAAATCGTTTTCAACCGTTTTTATTACTCTGGTCGGCTGTGCCAAGAGCAAACAAACCGGCTGAGGGCTCCAGTGACGTCACTGCCGATCGATAAGTCTGCGAATATACACCGTATGGGATCTGCATAGCGTGACAGGTTTCTAAACGATATCGAGTAAGAAGCGCTAAGGTTTTTGATTTTGATAATAGGTGGCGCCCTTGCGAATCCGATCATCACATCTCCATTAGTTTTAGATTTTGATAATAGGTGGCGCCTTGTGAATCCGATCATAGGTCTCCGTTAGTTTTAGATTTTGATAATAGGTGGCGCCTTGTGAATCAAATCTCCGTTAGTTTTAGATTTGGTCCTTAGAGGCCGACACAAGCAACTAAATCTATTAATATATAGAAATTCCGCCATAAGCAAAAGCTAACTAGTCTCATAAACAAGGATATAACTCTGTTGCATTCTCCATAAACAATAAATAAATTTAAATAGTCTTCGTTTGTGTAATTTAACCGTGCCGCCATTGTTTACAATAATTTTAAACTAAATGACATTTCTTCATTCTCTGACAATCGTATAATCAGCCATGGTCAACTAGATTTATCAAACTTAAAAAAACGCCCCCTTGATGAAGTGGAAAATTAGTTTTTTGTAAATAAATCGAAAATGATAACATTTAGGTAGAGAGATCCCAACAAAAACTTGCCCTAATTTTTGTGCTGAATAGGGCTACTACAAAGAAAATGGGGGTTTCCATTTGAAAATGTTGAGTTTTTGACATTTTTTGAAATAATATTTGAATAATTTTTTGTGAGCACCCTGTACAAGATCGGAAACTTTCTTTATGGTATTTTTCTGCACCAAGCCTTTGACTACAAAATGCCAAGAGCGCGCTACGAAATATGTAGCCGTTATGAAGAAACTGTCAGTTAAGTACGGGTCTGCATGCGTCATTTTTTCTCTAAAATGGCAAATATCTCAAAAACGGTTGAATTTAGGTATAGGACATGATACATGAAATGTACCTAGAATTTTCCGTAGAATCCAAAAATGCAATAAAATATAGGGTGTTCCATTTAAAATAACGAAGTTGTCATCGTCTTCCGGTATAACCAGAAGTGCCGCCATTTTGAAAATATTTTAGATGAATAGTACTCATTGACATTGGTCAGCTGCCAAATTTTCAAAAAAATCTATGTTTACTTTTTGAGATATCTATCGATGCAGTTCGTGGTGAGACACCCTGTATAATGACTCGACATACGACAGGTAAATTATTAATTGTATTGCAGTCTCATCCTTCATATTACAAATACTAATGTAGTTTGCTTCACTCTGTACAAACGCCATACAAACGTTTAAAGAAAGGTGTTTTTTGTCCCAACCGCCGCCAGTCACCCGATCGTCGCTAAAAACCATCTCAGTAGTTATGATATATAACTTGCCTATTATTATATTAAATTACGCTTACTATGTAACTTCAACTTGCAATTCAGCAGCTTTGAATTTATAAATACGACATACTCTGAATTGCAGGCAGTAAGTACTCTGTACGCTTCTTCAATAGACGCTCCCACAAACCGCAAAATTTCAATTTTTTTTAAAAACCAAATCATTTTCGGCCAAACGTAAACTGGCGCAGTCGTTCGGATTGTTGCCAGTCGCGAAAACGCGAAGCGTCGGAAAATCTTGCATCGAGCACTGAAGACCGGAACATCACATCTCCCCCTGGAAAACTCTCCACCAGCGATCATTGAAGAAAAACGGCAAGTTTGGCTCAAGACCAGTGGAAACTGAGGACAAGAATCGCTTCAGCCCTATTGGTGCGGACCAGAGGAACAAACATCGTCCAAAAGTCCATAAGCTAAGTCCAAGGAGAAGACAAAAATCGCTACTCCCTTTGGAAAAACCTAGGCTAAGACAACAAAGCAACGACAAGGCATGAAACAAGCATTCATCGCATTGTAAGTGCATCCCAACCAATTTCCAATTTTCCATTTGCATTTTCTTTCATTTCTTTTGTACATATTTTCAAGTGTTATATTTTCATCTTGTGTATCAAAACAAATTTTTATTTTTACTTATTACATTACGAAAGATACATAAGAAAATTCTAAACGAAAATTCCGATTCTTCTTATAGCGAAGGTAGGAACACCCTAATGTGATTGACGGTTGTCCCGCAAATTAGGGGAAAAAGCAAACCTCTTATAACAGTAATAGACGATTGATGTGCTTCTTTCTGTTTTGTTCCAGATATAGATTAGCGTAATTGATGACTGTCTTACGTTGAGAAAATTGATGCCTACAGAATCCGCGAAAAGCTCCTCAGGTGAAAATGGGCTCAACACAACCAATCCAGTAACGGCGCCAAATGAAACTATCCAGGCCGATGTAAATGTAAAGCTCACCCAAATACTAGGCGAAAATGCAACCACGTGTTAAAAGTTTGGACCAAGCTTACACGAGGAAGTTTCAGTGAGATGGAAACATTATATTTTCGAAGGGACACCTACAGAAATATCCGAACAATTTTCTAAGAAATATCAGATACCAGAAAACTGTCTGTTTTTACATGCACCAAAATGTAACGAAGAAATCGACATATGTCTCTCCCGAGAAGCCAGGAAACAAGATTTTTTTTGTAACGTGCCTACAGAACCAATTGTCCTATGGTTTGACAAAAATTGGGACATTGATTTCGGAATTCCGATACCGAATCCCCAGACCCAGAAAAAATTCTGGCATCATTAGCAGACGGTGAACAAATTTTAGCAAACGGACACCATAGTTTGTCAAACCACAGACGTTTTCTGATTGCACCCTTTCTTAGAGAAGAAAAACGAAAATTAATAAATAAAAGGCCAATCGACGAATACGTCTTCGGAACAAAATTAAGCGAATCGATCCAAAATAACAACTCGGTGACAAAAGCGGGGAGAGAATTAAAGATCAGTACATTCCATCTTCCGTTTAAGTCTAATAAAACGATTCGTACGTACGAACCTCAACCGGGACCCTCAGGTCTATCACGAGCTGCAAGCGCATCAGCCCAACGGGCAAAAGGCAAGAACAATGCCTATTTAAACTTCAGGCGCCTTCGGAACAACAGCAGGAAAAAGACGCGGCAGTTCGAGGACTACGACAGTACAAGCGTTACCCCACAACCCGCAAATAGAAACAAAGGTAAATAACGGCATGTATGCGGGTCATTTGAAAAAATGCTCATACCAATGGTCTCTCATTACCCAAAATCCAAAAGTTTTGGGTTGGATCAATGGTATTATAGTATTCCTTTTCAGAAAATACCATATCAGATTCTGGAACCTCATTAGTCATTAGTATTCCTTTTCAGAAAATACCATAAATAAAGGTATATCAAAATGTAAACCCACAAAAGGACAGTTTATGTCGTCTTTTTTCTTAGCAAAACAGAAAAATAGCAGTTACCGTTTTATTTTAAATCTTAAAAAAATAAATCAGTTCGTATCCCCGCAAACCTTTAAATAAGAAGATTATAGAACAGTCCTAGGACTAGTCACAAAATCATGTTTTTTCCCTAGTATCGGTTTAAAAGACGCCTATTTTTCTCTTCCAATAAAAAATGACCACAAGAATTTTTTATGATTTAAATTCAAAAACGATCTGTATCAATTTAATTGTCTGCCATGTGTTTACCAAAATAATTAGACCTTTTTTAGAATTTTAAAGATCTCGAAATATAATTTTTCCTGCGTACTTAGACGATTTTCCTATATTGGGAAAGACAAACCTAATGATAGCAAATAATCTATTGTTAGATTTGGGTTTCGTTATACATAGAGAATAAAGTGAATTTGTACCGAGTCAAACAATACTACATAGTATTGATACGACAATAAGTCTCCCTAGAAAACACAAAGAAATTGTTTTAAGTGCTATAAAAGCTATAATAGGTAGAGGAAAATGTGTGATTAGGAATTTTGCTAAATTAATAGGTACTTTAGTGGCGACACAGCCAGCAGTTAAGTACGGATGGTTGCACATAAAAAATCTCGAAAGGGAAAAACATAGGTATCGTTCTCTTACTGAATAATAATAATTTTAACGCAGTGATGAACATTCCTTGCTACTTAGGAAGATACCTGCATTGATGGCTTGAAAATATTCCAAATAGTCGACAAAAAATTAAAAAACATAATTTTTGCTTGGAAATATATTCGGATGCCTCAAAAACAGGCTGGGGAGCAAATGTGCGTATGATAAAAACACATGGATTTTGGAATAAAACTGAACAGAAACATAATATAAATTATCTCGAGTTACTATCAGCGTACAATGGCTTAAGGTAAGGTCATTTGCAAAAGAGCTTTCGAACAAAAATATTCTCTTAAGAATAGACAATATTACGGCCATAGCTACCATTATTAAATGGGTATCGTTCGGTTTAAAAAATCTGAACAGCATAGCTCAACAAATATGCGGGAATGGTGCGAAAAGAGAAATATCTGTGTATTCGCCTGGTACATTTCCTCATCTAAAAATAATATAGTTGATTCCGAATCAAGACTAAATACATCCGGGACAGATTATAAACTTAAATTCTCCACTTTTGAAAAAGTCGTTTCGAAGTTTTATCAAACCGGAAATAGATATTTTCGCATCGTATCAAAACAAAAAATGTAAGAAATTTGTGTCTTGGTTTCCAGATCCGGAATCCATATGTGTAGACGCATTTACAATCGACTGGGGAGACAATTTTTTTATGCCTTCCCTCCTATTTCCTTAGTGGGAAGAGTTCTAGAAAAAATTATCCAAGATGAAGGCACGGGTATACCTAATAATTTTTCCAGATCATCATGCGGCTAGCAAGGACAATTTGAGCAGATGGGTTAAAGTCACACTTAAAAATAGTGGAATTGACCTTGCTAATTTTTTACGCACAGCGTTAGGTGCGCCAGTACTTCTGCAGCATTACAAGCGGGAGTGAACTTAGAAATGATTAGAAATGCTGCAGGTTGGACTCAAAAATCAAAGATGTTTTCTACAGTTTATATGAAAATTTCGCAAGGTCATTTATTTCTAAAACAAATTAAACAATTAATATAGATTTCGTTTAAAATTAGTTAGTAAAGGTTAATGATGATAGACGTTAAAACTTAAAAGTTTATATGGGTTAGCTTAGTAAATATTTATATTTATTATATTTAATACGGGAACATATTACCCATGGAAATGTATATCGTATTTACCAAATTATCAAAAGGATTAGATCGCGAATCCTGTGTTTTACTTGGTACATCTACAGGGTGTAATAATCATGTAGGACAACAGCGCAGAATAATTATTAGATTGATCTACTTACCTGTAAGGATGAACGATCGAAATTATTCTAGCTGTTGTCCTTAATGATTATGACCACCCAGCCATCCCTTATATACTACCCGTCGCGATCTAATTGCCCAAAACGAATGCAATGAGGTACCTATATCTAACATCGGGTGATCGGGAGTTTTTTGCCTTCTTGTTCTGTGTGCTGGTCTGCATGAGTCTCAATGCAAAGTACAGGGTGTAATAATCATTAAGGACAACAGCTAGAATAATTTCAATCGATCATCCTAGGTAAGTCGATCAATCTAATAAATACCTACGACTGACACAAGCAAGAAGCAGAAAATAGGTTCATCATGCTTTTGTTGTTTTGTTCGCTTGACCTATTTATTTTTAAAAAAGAGTTTAAGTCTCGTACCAAATAAATGTGTGTTTCATTTGCATCGAATTAATAAATTGTATGGAAGTCGCACATGTGTGATTTTCACTGCGTTTGGGGCAGCCAACTTTAGAGAGAGATAGGTTCCAAATGGCAATAAGTAAGACAAGGACGCGTAATGAATGTGTCAGCTGATTCAGGCAAAGGATGTATAAAGGGATATTGCATATTAATGAGGGAATTTGATGGGCATGATCCGTAATTCTCTTTATTGTATGATCTGTATTCCGTAATTCGGAACTTGTTTGTAGGAATGAAAATTTTTCCTAGTTAAATTCGATATTTTCAACATCATTTTGAATATAACCATATGTAAAAGCTGCACAGAGAAAAGAAGAGAATTAATTAAAATAATTTTACTTGGAAATTTTATATACCTACCTGGAAGTAAATGGAGACAAATAAAACACAAATTCCAAAATAAAAGTTTATTTTAAAATAAAGGCGACAAAATATCTAGATTATGAGGTGTACATTTTCATCTTTAATTACTTATCTTAACTAATTTATTAATTTTAAAATTCAATTTAATAGGAAAACTATCTAAGACAGGTATTGTTTACATAATATATTTTTTTATATACAAATGCATTTTAAAGTATCACTTTACAGTACTAGTAAAATCAACTGTAGTGTGCATTATAAAATGCTCTTTATGAAACCCTTCTTATGATTTGATTTTATTATATTTCAAAAGGTTGACGTTCTGCCGAAACAGAGTATTATTTAAGTAAAGGAATATTATATAAATTAAAAAATTACTTACTAAATTGAGGTTGTATAAACTTGTCTGTTGCCTGCATCCCCACTAAAACCCTTACTCAACACTTTTGGCTACATGGGTACCGACATTGTTCTATGAATGCTATACATGGTAAATTTGATGAATAAAAAAATCAAATGCCTTTCCAACACTTGATGCGCACAATAGATTAAATTTACTTGACTATTATAGGCAATGGCGGCTTGTTCTAAAGAGCACAAGGGCACGTGCCCCACTTAATCACCACGATAAACGGAAAGAAATAAAGAAATTATCATGACGTTCACTGCGTTATTCTATTTTTACATAGAATTTATAAGGATGGTATCAAACTTTCCTTCCGCGGGCGCCAGGCATGCACTACTACTACTCAAAACAGACAAAATTATCTTCCTGGGAACAACTCGCAATGTACCTATTTCTGGTATGGTTCGGCTGACTTCGGGAATCTTCGCCTTACGCGATTATACCGTCGTTTTGGGGCACCGAGCGCCGTGGCCGCCGTGTCTCCAGTGTACGTCTGGCGTCTAGCCAGGGTTTTACCTGCATTCTTGTTTTCGGTTTCGGCACATGGCGCGTGTGTGAATTGTAAGAATTGAGTGCGAAGAGACCTTTATAATCAATGATGGAACCAGCGGAAGTTAATTGTGTGCAAAATCTTTTAAAAAACCCTCTATCATTTGATGAGAAAGTTTTAATTAAGAAGAAAGGAAGGCCTATTCTCAATCTTCAAATAAACTACACTTCCGCAACTAAAACCCGAACTTACAATAGATTATTCAACAGGAATATCTATGAAAAATACGAGTGGATGTGAGGATGTTCAGTTGCAAATAAACTATTTTGTTTTATGTGCTTAATTTTTAAGAAAGAGGTTAGTGCGTGGAATAAACAATGGTTGGATAATTTAAAACACATCGCAGAGAGGGCAAAAAACACCAAAATTCCGTTTCTCACATGAATGCATGCATGGATTTTAGTGTTCTAGGCAAAGTGGACATACGTGAACAGTTAGACAGTGCTTATTTGCGACATAAAATTAAGTCCAACGAAGATGTGGGAAAAAATCGTCATATTTTGCGCCGGTTAATTATGTGTATAGAATTTTGCGGAGCCTTTGAATTGGCGTTACGAGGCCATGATGAGACATTGACGTCGGAAAATCCAGGTATTTATGTAGGCTTAATCAGCTTTGCAGCTGAATTAGACGTTGTACTTGCAACACATATGAAAGGTTCACAGGTGTTTAAGGGTGTCTCAAAAACTATTTAAAACGAATTATTAGATGCAATGTTGCAAATTTGCAAGCAGGAAATATTAAAAGAAATTCAATCCGCAAATTTTATTGCTTTGGAGGCCGATGAAACTACGGAAACCTCTCAGCGAATGGTTGTTATTATTCGATATCTACATGTTTAATGGACAAATTTGTGAACGCTTTTGCTCATTGCTGAGTGATGCAAACTATTTTAACTTTTTCTGTATCTGATGACAATAAATCGAGCAATAAATATAAATTAATCGCTCAAAGTTATGACGGGGCATCCGTGATAAGTGGTAAGACAAATGGGGTCCAAGCAATTATTGTCAAAAGAACATTTCCACATGCACATTATATTCATTGTTACGCGCATCAATTTAATTTAATTATTGAACGAGCGGCACAGTGCAATAGAAAAGTAAAAATTTTCTTTGCAAATTTGCAGCCATTTTCAAGCTTCTTTTCTCGAGCGCCAGAAGGAACGGTAATAATTCATTGACTCGTTCATTGATGAAATAGTCCAACGTAGATTACCAGGTGCTGGTCCTACGCGCTGGAATTTTAAAAGTCGAACTGTGAACACTTTATTTGAACGCCAGGATTCTTTCAAAGAATGTTTAGACAAAATTATTGACGAAGATGGGATGGATTCAGTTACTATTTGTGAAGCAAGTGGTTTATTGAAACATTTAAATTGCCCAGAATTTCTCTACTGGTTAAAAAATTTCATTTCATCATGCCACATGTTGAAATATTATTTAATCAGACTCAAATGCGCGGGATTGAAAGTGTTCAAATGCAAAAGGCAGTTGAACAATTCCGACAGCAAATTATTCGAATTAGAAATTCTACCGACAACGACGATAACAATGAAGAACGCAATAATGAAGAACCCGGTAGGAAAAGACAGAAAACGACAGCTGGAGATAACAGAGCTGTTATTGCAAAGGAAGTATGTTACACAATTTTAAGCCAAATTATAGACCGATTTGATTTTAAGGATCACTTAAGTGCAGTAAAATTATGTGATTCTCAACATTTTAAAACGTATAGACATACATTTCCCCAAAAACATCTTGACGAAACTGTAAAATCTTATCCTATGTTGGACAGTGTAAAATTAAAAAGTGAACTATCAGCCATTTATGAACGCGATGACATGTGTGACGTAAGTGGTATTTTGCCACTTTTAGTGTACATAACAAACAACAATTTAAAAAAAGTTTTGACAGAAACATACAAACTGTTTGATATTATTTGTACAACGCCCATGTCGACAGCCGAAAACTTTTTTGAGAAGCACAATAGCCGCGTTCCTTTTGCCCCTATACTGAGAACTTTAGCTCAGTTGTTAGCCGAGCCACTCAGTTTGTTTTTTCCTGTCAAAGGATCATCTTGTGAAAGGGTCATTTTCCCCACCACCAAACTGAGCCAATATGCTCAATAGTGAGTGTCCTCGCGAGGATGTGCTTGAAGGGTGAAGGGGGAGGTAAAAAATCTCACTTTAGCTCACATTCTCATTTGTAAAAGGAACTGCCACCAACTGATGAGATAAAGTAAGAATTCTTAAGAAAAGTGGCAAAAGTAACGCGACTAATGTCAGAAGATCGACTGAACGCATTGGCAGTCCTATCAATAGAAAAGAAGTTCATCCAGTCTATCCCGGATTTTGACAACAAAGTTATTGAGTTATTTTCCAGCATGAAAAATAGGAGAATGGATTTTATGTACAAAAAATAATAGGTAAGATTTTTCTTGTGCCCACCCTATTTCAGAACTCGCGAGCCGCCACTGATTTTAGGTAATAATTTTTAATGTTTAGGCATCTAACAAAAAGAAGTACAAATATAAGTACCTTACTAAAGGGACCAGGACTTCAATTTCCATTCAAAGCTAGGTTCATTAGCTCAATATTTTGCCAGTTTTTCCCTTGATATAGTTTCTATCACATGACTTGGAAAATAAAAAACTGTAGAAATTACACTTAAGTTTGCGCTGCCCAAAATTCTCTATGAAAATCGCTCTCAATAAAATGTTGACTATAAATGCATGTAAATACTTGTAGACGGCACCAAATTTTTCCTCTTTATTGCTGCAATCGATCTAATATCACCTTATCTCTTGGAAAACTGCATAGAGTTATTGACGAAGATTTTTAAAGATTTATACAGGGTGTGACATGCTAATACTTAAGGGGGTTATTTTTGGGCCCATTTTAAGAAAAAAACTTCATATGAACGTATGTCGTAAACGTCCTAACTTTTGAGATATAGGGCGTTAAAGTTCATTTTTTTAAATTGAATTTTGGCTACATCTCCCGAAATAATCAAGCTGCTGAACTGAAATTTGGCACTGCCATGTTTTTGGGGATGGAGAATAAGCTGAAAATGTCAATTTCACCGTATCTCACAGAGGGCGCCACTTGCGCTGTTTTTTGATCACGCTTTTACGCGTAACTTTTTTGAGGTTATCTTTTTGGTCCTGCAGGTCCATCATTTTAGGGCATCTTTTCATTCTGCAAGAAAAAGGTACTCTTGTTTCATAACGATTAAATCGACCGTTTGCGTTGAAATTACCAAAACGTGCCTCAAAACACCTGTTGATTCCAATATTCGAAACATAAAATTTTTACCTACTGCTTTCAAATGTTACAGATCAACTGTACATTCAAAATGATGAAAAAAATGCAAATGGGCATTGGTCATTGGTTTTCTTGAAATAGAGTGTCCAAATTTTGTCAAATTCAATCCTTTCCATTTTGAAAGCGAATAATTTTTGGTACATTGTTCATAGGATTTTTTTCTCAGTTTAAATGGTACAGTTGATCTGTAAAACTTGAAAGTGGTAGGTGAAAATTTTATGTTTCGAATATTGAAGTCAACAGGTGTTTTGGAGAACGTTTTGGAAATTTCAAAGCAAACGGTTGATTTAATCGTTATGAAAGAAGAGTACCTTTTTCTTGCAGAATGAAAATATGCACTAAAATGATGGACCTGTAGGACCAAAAAGATAACCTCAAAAAAGTTACGCGTAAAAGCGTGATCAAAAAACAGCGCAAGTGGCGCCCTCTGTGAGATACGATGAAATTAACATTCTCAGCTTATTCTCCATCCTCAAAAACATAGCAGTGCCAAATTTCAGTTCAGCAGCTTGATTATTTCGGGAGATGTAGCCAAAATTCAATTTAAAAAAATGAACTTTAACAAAAGTTGGGACGTTTACGACATACGTTCATATGAAGTTTTTTTCTTAAAATGGGCCCAAAAATAACCCCCTTAAGTATTAGCATGTCATTAAGGAACACCCTGTATATTTAATAATAAGGCGAATGAAAAGAAACCCCACTATTCTTATTCTTTCCGCACCGCTTGGTACATCTAAATACACAACATGAGTTCACCATCTTTTTTCTAATCTACAAGTACAACAGAGGGAATTATAGCCACATAGCTAAATTAAATTTTCTCTCTGATCTACAAATATTAAACCAAACATCAACTAGGAAAATTCAACGCCGTCGTTTTATACGAAATTACCATCACGGCACGAACTCAAATCGAATATCAATATAATTGGGACAGAAGGAAAATGACGTTTGACAACGGAAATCGTTTGGTCGTTTGAAGCACAGGACACAAAAAATAGAATTTACGATAAACACTTTGACGTCTTACCTATTTTGTGTTATGTGTTTTTTGCCGGAATCAGCTGGTTTATTTGCTATTTCACTTACTCAAGTTTGGCTGCCAGTTTCTCTCTCTACACTCCTTCCATCTATTTGTCAATACAATGTTCATTTGCAATTGACTTCCTTGACCGCAAAAACATAGGTAACGACATATAGCAAGCAAATGTCAATTGTACATGTAGGTACACCGTTTACACCTTCTCTCGACCAACTTCTTTTTATAATAATATGAACAATTTTTACACTTAGGTAGGTACAAACTCATTTCGACTAATAAAAGCTACTAGGTATATAAATAATAATTTAATTCAGCATTTTCACCCAAAAGCAATTCGAATCGTCCTATTGAGGCCAGCTAATTTGAAGTCTCAATCCTTTCGTAAGATGTGGAGAAACCACACATCACACATGCATAGACACCCTTACACATTGGTTTTCGGTGTACCTACTAGAACATATTAAACTGATTTAGCAAATATATTTTTTAATTTTTGCGGAAATAATACAAAATATCTATAGCTGAAAATTAAATTAATGGTATGGGGTAATCCAGTTTCAATTTTACAATTTTGACAGTATTCTCACCGCCAATTTATTTCATTTGTTGCGGTTTTTACTGTTGATGAAAATCAAAAATATTTGTTTTATTAATGTGATGTATTTCGATTAAAGTTCATTTCGAAATTATCTGCGAATATATACGCATTGTCATTTAATTTTAGAGATGTTACCACAAACATTAATTGCCTCAATAAAATTCTTTTGGAGCGTGAGAATTTGATATAGGTACTAGGTATTATTTATTAGCAGAAAGCTCAAGTGCAATTTGTTGCAATTTTTGCCTAAACCCGCCGTCTTTATTTTATTTGTAATAAAACAATAACTCATGGCGATTCAGTTTTAATTTTGCTAACTTCAAGTACCTATCGACTTTAGAATATAACATTATGTTAGTTTGTAGTATTAGGTACCTATCAAGAGTTTCAACCATGGCGTGATAGTTATTTTTGAAAAAAATAACAGTTTTCAAGGTTTGTAATTCTAAACATGTAATACCTACCAGTTTTGTTCGCAAAAGACGTATATAATAAATAATAATATCTAATATCCTAAAAGTTTTCATAGGATCGACTTGAAAATTGGTATGCTTGGGTTTTTGGGATCGTAAATAATAGTTTGGATATTTTATTTTAATTACCGGGGACTCCGAACTTCCCTATTAGTATTTTAGTAACGTAAAGATCTCCTGCACTCGTGAACTCAAAAACTTAATATTCTTCTATTCTGTGATGTGATAAACCCATATACAGTATGTCTACGGTTAGAGTGGACAACTTTTTTATCATATTACGGGAAAAGTCATTCCGGATAGAAGAAATTGCTTGTGTTTGTAACATCTACGGACCTGGGACCTGGGAGCCCTTGCAACTCGAGGGGTCCCAATATGTCGCCTCGTTGAAACCGGGCAGGCTAATGGTCTGGATATATTGACAAAAATGCGTAAGTCATAGTGCCATATTGAATAGAGCTTGTGTAATAATATTGACTAATTGACAAAAAATGACTAACAACCTATTTTATAAACTTTTTTTTTCAATTCCTGTCGTATTTTTGGCATTACGCCTCTATGTTATGAAGCATTCGATATGTTTCTCAATTTGTTAGTATAAATTAATTTTTAAATTGTACAAGTTATCAATTTATTAAAATATTGACAGGTTGTTTTACACATTACAATAAATTGGTTAAATTATTTTAAAATTCCAGAGGTGCTGTGCCAACACAAGTCATTCTGCTGTTGGTAGCAACTTACTTTAATAACAAAAAAGTTGTCACGTTAGAAAACAGATTGAGATATTGAACGTCCGGCTTGCAGCAATCGATTTTGGTTTCCTTCTTATCACACTATTTTTTAGAATTTTTGCGCTTACCTACCATCGATGAAGTAAAAAATATTTTTTAGAAACTGAGAGTGGAATGGCATTTTTAGGTCATTGTCTTTCTTTTGATATTTGGGGGCCGAGCAAAAAAACGAAGGTCTCTATCTCTAATAATAACAAAATTATATATTATGGGTGGCCATAGTAACATTTTGCATTCTCAACATAACGCAAGTTGTCCTAAATTGCTTATCTTCACTAATAAAAAGTTAGTTTTTTTTATGAAGTCACAGGTTGTTTTCTCCATCGACATCTAAAAATCGTTTATATTTTTCGGTAATCATATCAAATTGATCAGTGTACGAGTTTCCTTATTGACACTATTTGACACTAATCTAAAAGCCGTTTCAATAGGATTCAAGAACGAAATTTTATGTAAAACGTTGTGGTAGGTATCATAACTTATTACCTACTCTATGAACAATGCACTGCTAATATTGACAAGTTTATTTTATAATAACATTTAACAATAATTTCTTCAATAACCGTTTTTGTTCCGCCTTAATGTCGTGGCGAACTGCAATTTTTCAAATTAATATTTGGTACATTTATGTCCACATATCTTGTTAAAGAGACAACAAAATATCAACATATTAGGTATACAGGGTGATTCAGTTATGATGTAAAAAAATTTAACCAACAATTTTTTTCAATAATTTTCAGAATTTTTTTAAAATCCTGGCTTGGACTCGTTGGCTGTTAAATCCGCGGATTGAGTCCGGTGATCGTGGCGCGCAGTTGCCAGCTGCACAACATATCGTAAATTTATTTACTTTTTACCCTTTCCCAGGTATTTCAAAAAATGTGTGCTTAGTCTAAGTGAATTTATTACCTTTTTTTCAATGCCAATAAACAGTAACAGTACAATCGAATTAGCAAAGGAAATTAATCCAAAAAACCTGGTCTTTTGGGACCAGACGTAGAAAGTGGTTGGTTTCAATATTCTATGGTTTCCATCAATTTTATTAGAGCCTGACACCCTTAAAAGCTACCCGCAATGAGCACATTTACGGTTTTTCGCGCTTTTCCGCAAGACGGTCAGGATTTCCCAATTTTCGCCTTGGTACAAAAATGACCACTACAAAATTCTACACATAACTACTAAAACGATCAAAATGGATCGCGGTAGGCGTTGTTGCGTGTTACCGGTAGCAATACTGGTGATTATGATGCTTATGATGCATTTTCTTAAGATGTTAAGAGTTATAACGCTTGCCCTTTGTAGAATCAATACTGAGAACACCGATAACGTTGATCAGAGGTGTGTCTTATTTATTCAGTTTACAATTTGTTAGCACGCCAATACTACTGCCAAATAAATCCCTGTAAGAATCCGGATTCTGTCAGATAACATTTTCTAAAAATTCTCAACCTTCTCCAAAGAATTTTCTGTAACAATTCGTCGGTATAACAATTTGGCATACCTATGCGCGTAACAACGCGTTAATGACGTCACTTATTTCCTCTTCTTGCATTAATCGCCACATTACCTACCTATCGTTTTTCCATAAATATCTTACGTTTTGTAATACTGAATATTTTTAAGCAATGTGAATAGGGCGAAAATTAACGGAGGTGGTTCGTAAAGGGGATGGTACTGACCTTTGATCGGGGAATAAACTATGGGTCTCGGCACTAGCTGTCGCGGTTGATCGTTCTCTTCTCACTTGACGTGCTTGACGCGTACGCGTCCTCTTTAGTGATCATGTACCGGGTGAGGAGAGGAAAAAAGGGAGAGCGGCATATATTTAGCTTATTAAATAAAAGAAAAGTAAATGTACTAAATGTGGACGTAACATTCCGCCCACCAAAATGGAACATTAAAAAAAACCATTACTAAAATTAATTATTGAAAACATTATGCTGGTGGCAACGGACAAATTTTATTGACAGGTCGTCTGAGAAGGCCTTTGGCTGTTTTTAAGGTCACAACTCGCACAACACCGTCCGCACCAGGGTGTTTCGACCACTCTACCCCGAGACCACGAGAGTCGTGGTTGGTTATCTTCCTTAAGAAGAACTATGGAATTCAATTGAATGGGTGTAGAATGATCGACCCACTTACCGCGTTGCAAAAGTGTGTGCAAATATTAATTATGCCATTTCAACCAAAAGTGCTGGTGGAGATGCTGCAGCAATTATTGCCAACGTGACAAGCGATTTATATTGAGACGAGAAACGTTGTCCGAAGGGGGTGCATTTAAAGATTCCAGGGTCATGAAATGTCCTGGTGTGAGGACCTGGAGATCGTTCGGGTCGGAGCTTAGGGCACACAATGGCCTGGAGTTCAGAACTGCCTCTATTTGAATCAATAAAGTATTAAATTCCTCGTAAGTCAAAACTTGGTTGCCTACTACCCTTCCCAAATGTGTCTTGACAGATTTTATGCCCGCTTCCCAGATACCACCGAATTCGGAGCGTGAGGGGGATTAAAGTGCCAAGTGATCTTTTCTTCTTTGCAAACTGATGTTTGAACAACGACCTCGGCGAGCTATAAAACGGCGTAATGCGAGGTAGTCCAACGAAAAGGTTCACTCTTGATCCAATTTAAAACTACAGTTGAATCAGACCAAGCCCACATGCGAGACGGTGAAAGCTTATCTTTAAATGAAATCTGAAGAAAATTTATAAGTTTGGCAAGCAACAAAGCTGCACATAATTCCAAACGTGGGATACTTATTGGTTTTAGAGGAGCTACTTTCGATCGGGCACATATTAGAAAGGTTTTTATTTTGTTATCACTACCTATTATTCTAATGTATGTTACAGCAGCGTACCCCTTTTCGCTCGCATCTGCGAAACCGTGAAGCTCAACATGGGCGCGATTGGAAACGAGCAGGTATCGAGGTATTTTCAAAGAGGAGAGAAGAGGTAATTGAGAGGCAATGAGAGTCCATAAATCGATAATATTTTGAGGAGGAGAAGCGTCCCAATCAAGACCTTCCTTCCATAAAAGCTCAATCAATACTTTCAGCTGGAGCGTGAGAGGGACGAGAAACCCTAGAGGGTCAAAAAGTCGTGCTAATTGAGAGAGTATAATGCGTTTAGTACACACCTTTTCGAGTGAGAGAACATTATAGGCAAAAACGTCATTCGAGGGGTCGTAATAAAGTCCTAATATTTTGACAAGAGAGGGAGTATCTCCTTTCACCGTGACGGGATGAACTTCACGGTGTGAAGAGGGAAGTTGAGCTAAGAAGGCGTCATTATTACTGCTCCATTTACGCAGCTCAAAGCCGGCTGCGTGCAAAAGGGATCTTAAATCACGTTGTAATTTGAGAGCAGTGGAAAGAGAATCGCATCCAGATACTATGTCATCGACATATGTGTCATTTTCAAGAATCTTAGATGCTTCGGGAAACTATATAGAACGGTAATCATGAGCGGCTTGTAAGATTGTGCGAATGGCCAAAAATGGACTAGAATTAACTCGAAATGTTACTGTAAGGAGTTTGAAATCTCGAACAGGTTCCGATGTAGAGAACCGCCATAAAATTATTTGGTAATTGGTATGAGAATCCTTCAAAAGAATCTGCCTAAACATTTGTTTAATGTCAGCCACGAACACTATGGCCTGTAATCTGAACCTTAAGAGGATAGCTACAACATCTTGTTGCAACTTAGGGCCGGTTAGAAGTGTGTCGTTCAAAGACTTATTATTCAGATCCTTACATGAGGCATCGAAGACAATTCTAACTTTTGTACTGGAACTCTGGGGTTTTATTACGCAGTGATGGAGAATGTAATATGAGTGAGATGTGGGAGACAATTCGGAAATCGGCGTCATTGATTGAGCAAAAGGTATTCATTCATTATGCTGGAATATTCAGAATAAAGTTTCGGATTATTCCTGAGGCGTTTTTCTAAATTATAGAAACGACGAAGGGCTATAGCCCTAGAACCTGTAAATATAGGTTCTTCTTCTTTAAATGGAAGAGAGACAATATAACGTCCAGAGGTAGCTCGGATGACAGTTGACTTATAAATATCTTCTGCCATTTTATTTTCGAGGGAGAAGCATCGAACATCAGATATATTTTCAAGTTCCCAAAATCGTCTAACAGAATCTTCCAAAGAAATGTCTGTTGAAGCGATGAGAGAGTGAGATTTAATGTAAGAACTTGATATATTAGAAAATACAGGCGCGAGATCAGATATATTTACTTTGCCCATTATAACATGTCCGAAGATAGTATCCAAAGCAATGGGTTCGTTTTTAGAGTAAGACAGAACACTGCCTTTCAATAAAAGGCCAAAAACTTCTGCATCAAGTAGTATATCTACTGGGCTTGAGATGTTATGTCGCGGATCAGCTAACTTTAGGTGTGAGAAGCGGGAGAATTTATCGCTGGGAATATTGTATGCGGGCAATTTTTTTGAAATTTGCGAAAGTATTACAAATTCTAAAGTAAAAACTGGCTCAGGCATATCGACAGGTTTGATGTTACAAATGACTCCCTGGCGAGCCTTAGAATTTACCTGTCCGATTCCACTAATATCTAGTGACCATGAGAAACGCTTTAGACCCAAACGGTTACTACATTTACTAGTGATGAAATTGCTCTGGCTACCACTATCCAAAACAGCTCGAAGTACTTGATGTCGGCCACAAGAATCTTGTACGTATATCAAGGCAGTAGCCAGATGGGTTGTAGTATTTAGAATGGAAGATGGACGAGAAGAGATTGTTTCTATTCCAGAAGTTAAAACTTGAGAGGCTTCATGCGATGCAGGAGATGTTTGAGGGGGTTCTGTAGAATTCATAACCGAATTGCCGGAATCACGATGCAAGAGTGAATGATGCTTTCGAGAACATGTTCGGCAGACCATTGGGGAAGAGCAGCCTGAAATGGTATGTCTAGATCCGAGACAATTGGTACACCATTTTTTTGTTTTTATAAAATTATATCGTTCAAGAGGAGGCTGTGAAAGAAAATCAGAACAACTGTAAATTAAATGATCTTTGGCGCACACTTGACAAGTCAATTTTTGTGATGTATTAACAACAAAGGATGCGGTTTTGGGCTTTTGATATTTTTGTTTTGATATTTTTGAATTTGTTTATATTTATCATTTTCATTTGGTTTTACTCCCGTGCTAAAAGTAACTGTATCCAAAGCGTTACATTGTTTACTCAGAAAAGCAATCAAAATATCAAAGGATCTATTGAAATTTACATCCTTCTCCAGTTCTATACCGCATTCGAGCTCAAAGCTAGTAGCTGTGCGCGGATCTAGTCTGTCTAAAAGCATATTAAATAGAATAAAATCCCATGACTTAACGTCGTGGCCCAAATTTTCCAATATCGAAATATTTTCTTGAAATGAATCAATTAAGTTGCGTAAGTGAGTTTTCAGAGGTATTAATCTTCTTTGTGGAAATAATAACGTGCCAATGAGAAGTTGCTATCAAACGTTTATTATTATAACGGGATTTCAGAGCGTTATAAGCTACTGAATAGTTTTGACTGGTCAAGGGTGTGCATTTAACAAGTGTGAGAGGTGATCCCCTTAGAAAACTCAATAAATAATTGAACTTTTCAATATCAGTCAATCCGTCATTGGTATGTATTAATGAGTCGAACATGTCAATGAAAGTTTGCCAAGTTTTAAAATTACCGTCAAAGGTTCCAATTTAGGTAATCTGACATTATTTTGACGAGGAGAAGTAGAATCTGACGGATCAACCTTTGGTTTTTTTATCTTCAAATAAAGTCGTATATATTGTTTGTATAAGGTAAAATTTATCCTCAAACTCCTGCAAAACCTTTAAATGCGGATTTACATCGCCATCTTGCGCTGACACGGCAGAAATTACATTGCTATTAATTTTATCGAACGCGTCGAAAATGGTGTTAATCTTTTGGTATCGACATTTAAAGTTAGTGTGATTGTCAACATTTGCGGTAGCATCTTCGGCGGCCTTGAGTAAGTGGTCAAATTTCAAAATTTCAACGTCTCGTTGTGCGACATAAGTTCTAAGTTTGCGTACGTCGGTCATGATGAATTAAATCGTAGGTATATCGCGAGCTTGTGAATAATTTGAATATTTGGTCACTTTTGATGAGCGATGGCTCCGCGTCTGACGTTTGATGTTTACATCTCGCCAAGGCTTACTAATTGAAAAAAAATCGTACTTCAGTGCCGATTTCTGAGCTTTTAATGACGATTTTCCGAGCTTTTAATGCCGATTTCAAGAAAAATATTACCTACTAATTTGTTATATATATTTACTTTTCGTAGGTAACTTGAAATGTACACTTAATATTATGTAATATAAGTAAAGTCTCAACATATTTGGTATGTGCAACTGGGCTCGTTAGTGACCTGAATTTAGGCATTTTTAATTGCACTGACGCATAGTAAAACAATGTTACCTTTGATATGCAATCATGGCCCCTGTTGGTAACCCTGACGTTTTATATTGTATTAATAATTACAAAAAATTATACATGAATAGTGAATGAATTCTTGTGACCGTTTAATAAATTTCATTTGGTTTTTATGCTCTCGAGGCGAACAGACAACTGCTACGCTATAGGGTCTTGCTTGCCTCAAACACCCAACTGTGTCACACAAGTGGACACCATCTTCCACCTACTTCCACCTCTATGTGACCTCTACTCATTCATAAATTCGAATGGCGCCGCTACAGTTTTTAAAGGTTAGGCGTCTTATACTACTGTCGATTACAGATTGATTTGACTTTTCGGGTTTAAAAGTTCTTTTTTTTGTTCACCTACCTCAGTGTAAAAAATCATACGGCAGTGTGCAGTGTGTGGGAAAATTTATTGCTTAAACCCAAATATTATACATTTCGCAGGTAAGTTTGGATTTTCCATAATGGCCGAATTCTAATATTCATGGTTGGATCCAAGTGTTTTGAAATCAATCGCTTGCTTGCATGGTGAAAACAAAACTGAGGAGTGGGAGTTCACCTGGCCCCACCAAGCTCAGGACCCAGGAGGTTAGTGAACTGGTGGAAAGAGTGATCTAACCACAATTTGTTTCATTGTTTTGTTTACAAACTTTACTATACTAAACTCGAGCAATCCGTACGCCTGGCGTAAATAAAACCACGTGTTCAATGACGATCCGCGATTGGTCGGTAGGCTATAAAATTTCGCCCGACTCTGCAACAGGGACGTAGGTACTTGATCGCAAAAGTGTAGTTATTCGGTTTTATCTTGTTGTTTTCAGCTATTTAGACACTGCCACAAATAATTGTATCTATGTTTTGAACCATTTTAATTAAGCCAATAATTCTTGTCCAAAATATTTTGATGTAAACAATTGTAAAACTAAAATTAAATAAAGGTCGCGCTTCAGTGCGGCCCTGCGAATATTTCAACGCACATTCTATTGTTTACGCCAGGCGTAAGAGTTGCTCGATTTTAGTTATAGTATGTATCTATATGTTACAGACCGTATAAGTAAAACAGGCCGTATCTATACAGAAGGACTAGTCCATATGTAAACGGACTGAAGATATTAGTCCATATGTGTAAGAAACTTGTCCTTCAACAAACGGCCTTGTCGGTTTATATACGGTCTATCTGCAACTGGACCATTCATCACAGAGAGATTTAAATAAAGACAGAATGTATGTGCAAGGTTTTCCGGGCGGTTTCAATGTCCGCCATTTCTGAATTACCCTTCCTTTTTTATATAGGGCCCTCAAAGAAGGATATTATTTCTTGCTGGTACATAGTGCTTTGAAGGAAAAAAAGGTAAATATTTAGTATAGTGTATTATAGGTACCCTAGATTTTTTTCTGCAAAATACGTACCAAAAAGAAGGCATATTCATCTTTAATGGGCCTATATAAAAAAGAATAGTAATTCACTGCGATTGCACATACAGTCTGAATGTCAATAGTCCTTATGTTAACGGTCTAGTGCGCCATGTTATTTACATACGGTCTGAGCCATTTAGGCCGTATTGATACGATTTAGACCATATACATATACCGTCTATTTTCATATACGGCCTGTAACATATGTGTGTATATAATAATTTAAAATCCTTTTCTGCTTTTTTCCTACACACTAATATACGAACACGAAAATAAACATAATCTTGTAAGGAACCCCGTCCAAAAATTCCATAGCGGATATCATTTAAAATATTTACTAAAGACATCCTAACTATTGGCACAGAATAAATAGCTTTGCAACAGAAGCCTCCTTACGGACATGTGTCAAAAATAAGCGAGTCTCCATTTCAATTTACAGAAAGACAGACACTATTTTAAGCATAAATTTGGTTCTAATACAATCTCTTTGTTATGTAGATTAACGTAAAATCGAATAAAATGCATATTATTCATGTCTTTAGAAGATATTTCGCTAAAAAGCGAGTCTCCTTTTGACACATCTCGCTAAGGAATTGTCTGTATTACTCGTTAGTCTGTGCTATTGGCTATTTATTTCCATAAATAACCGGATCTTACATCACCAACCTATATTTTCTGACAAAAATAAGCCAGACATTTTATTAGGTATACCTAAGTACTACATAATTCGGGTTTAATATTTCCAGAACTTTGAAAAGCATATGAAAAATATCACATATTCTTGGCGAGATAATCTTTTTCGTCATTTTTTTCAAGGGTTATTGTTTACTGTTTTGTAAATGAATAGAATACATTTATTTTGCAAAGATAATACCTACATATTATATAGCAATAGTCAAGAACAATAGTTTCTCAAAAACCAGCACACTTGAATGTACAGGGTGTTCCCGTATATTTTGACCCACCCCTAGAGCCTTTATTTTTCGAGTTAGAAAAAAATTAGTTAAATGAAAGTTGTAGAGTACCAAGGTGTATTGTCCCAAAAATAATGGACTGACAGGAATGCTCTTGCCTAAGTTGAAATGTTTTTCCATGGCAACCTTGATTAAATATAAAGATCATATTTATCTGCAATTTGGAATATCGTGGGAATGCTTAGAGCAAACATATAACATATTTATATTATTGGAATCGGAAAAATGCGTGCAATTCAAAAATCCACAAATATACAGGGTGTTTCGTTAAAAAAAGTAAGTTTATATTTTTTTCATTTGCGACGCTCCTTTGTTTTATCTAGTAACAGATCCTAGCGGTTCAGAAAAAACCCTACAACTTTCATTTAAGTAATTTTTTTCTAACTCGAAAAATAAAGAGTCTAGGCATGGGTCAAAATATACGGGAACACCCTGTACAGAGAAGCATTTAGATACTATTAAAATAGTATCTAGTAAAGGCAGAATGTAAAGGCGAAGTCGGCCATAAAATCGAGAGAGATGGGCTATGATTTTCCTACCTGCTCTCCCTTATGTTTTGGAGCGAGGGGTTCGGCTTAAAGAACCGCAAGACCAACTTTTTATTGCTCTGTCCTTGTCTGCTACATTATGTTAATAAAGATAATAAATTCAAATGGAAAAAAAGATAACACACGTGAAAATTTATCGTTACTTCAATGTGCATCGGAGGCGTTACAGATTAGTACAAGGACCATTTCACGAATTAGGCAAGAAGGCATTAAACATATTAAAATGGTACACACTAAAAGTAAAGCAGCCCCGAAAACTAAAGATTTGACAGAATCGGATAAAGGAGAAATAAGAAGTTTGATTTATGACATGACAACTAACAAGCAACACTTAACTAGGGAAAAAATATGCGAAGAACTGGAAAAAAAGTGAATTTTGAGCTGCAGCAAATCAACGTAAAGTGTAATTTTAAGGAATCTTGGATTTAAGTACAAAATAAACGATGGAAGACAATACTTAGTGGAAAAGCCAGATATAGCATCAAAAAGAGTTCAATTTCTATGACAATATACATACAATTTATTTTCAAGCTGCCCTCTAGACGTAGTGTTTTTAGACGAGACCTGGATTTTTCAACACAGGGCGAATATGAGAACTTGGCACGACAAAAATCCAAAATGTGTGTACAACAAAAAAGCGAATGATGGCAAAAGGTTTACAATTATTGTTCATGCCGGTAATAAGGACGGATTTATTGATGGCGCCGAGCTTATATTTTCAACTAAAAATAAAATTGCAGACTACCACGATAATATGAACGCCGAATTGTTTGAAAAATGGTTGGAGGAGAAACTATTGCCGAAACTTGAAAACCCTTCTTTAATTATAATGGACAATGCGAAATACCATTCCAGGCTGTGTGAAAATGTGCCCAATACAGCCACAAAAAAAGAAGAAATAATTAACTGGCTTCGAAATAAAAAAAATATTTTCCTGAAAATTCCCTTAAATGTGAGTTGCTCCAGATCGTTAAAAATTATAAATCCAAGTTGCCTTATGCGTCTGACAATATAATTAATAAAATGGGACATCAAGTGTTGATGCTTCCCCCATATCATTGTATATTTAATGCAATAGAATTGATATGGGCCCAATGCAAAACTTTTTTTAATAAGAAAATTGTATCTGAGGCAATGCATGATGATAACACGGTAATGTCTATTTGGAAAGAAGCTCTCCAGGAAGTCACTAAAGAAAACTGGCCCAGTTGTATAAAACACACCGAGAACGTTATTAAGGAATGTTGGGAAAAAGAAAAGATATTGGACGTTGACATAGACCCAATTATTATTAATTTAAATGACGATTCATATTCGAATGATAGTATTTTATATTCTGACTAAAATTCATAACGAATTAAATGTATATTATTTATTATTATTATTATTATTATTATTATTATTATTATTTATTGTGTATATACTGACTTCTGACTATGTAAAGTTTATTTTAGGTTGATATTGAATTTGTAACTAAAAATATAAATATCAGGATCATTATCTTTTAATTGCCAGTCTAAATTAGCGAATTAATCTTCAAAAATTACAAATTAAATTACAACAGGTACCTAAGTACAAATTTTTAATCCGTCCGTTCACATCAGGTAGTAAAGCAATAATTTATTCTAGGCCGATCCTGCCTGCCTTACACAATCAACAGGTAATACAAGACAAGTACTAGGTTTTCTATCTTTCTTCCTGTCATGAAAGGTGCTTAGCGAACTTTAAGACGTACGTCGAATACAAATTGGAGGAGGAGACATGAGTGTAATTGTGGGAGTGTGGGAGTGCAAGTAAAGCAATAGATATAGCGCTCTCTCTTTGATGATTTATTGCCGACTTCGCCTTTACATTCTGCCCTTACTTTACTTAATGTACTCGTATTTAAAACACGACAAATACAACTCAAAAAAAAAAAGAAAAAGGACTAATCAAAATGCATCACAGAAAGTACTCATAGATTGTATAAAAACACTTATAAACTAATTTTTTTTAATATTACGCTTAATAAAAACCATTAAATTTTTACTTTTTGTACAGAGGCGGGCAGCTGCTGGTTAAATAACTTAGGACCCAAAACACTCGGAGATAGATTAGTCAGTGACAGGGTGGCAAACGATGCGCGAATGTCATTCTTACCCCTCGTGCTTATACCATGTACATCTCTACAGATTTATTTGAATAAACATACACGCACATCTCATTGACACGGAGCGAAGCCAATGTTAAGATGTTAAACAGGGACCGGCAGAAAGTTGGACACAAAAATTTAATATTTTTAAACTCTGATTTCGATTAATTTAAATTTCTAGCAGCTAATCGAACAAAATTAAAGTTTAGTAGTAAATTCATGTGCTATCCGATTATAAGTTGCGCTTGCGGTAATTTGTTTCTTAGTAATACACAGGGTTGTCGAAAAAAAAATACAAAAAAGTTAAATTTCTTTTTTTTTACTAGGTGGCTGACTTTAAATCTGACATCCACCTTTGATTCCAAACAACTTTTATAAGTAACTTGTTACCGTATCTTAAAATATAAGGGTACTTTACTCTTGAGTTATTTTGATATTTTTGAATCTACCTCGTATCCAAAAAGAGATTTTTATATGTTCGTTTTGAGTTTGAAATGATGCACCAACTTTTATCAAGAATAAAATTTTCTGAGAAATTAATAATAAAAAAGTTTTCTATTTGTGTTCAACTTTCTGCCGGTCACTTGACGGAAAATATTTTTACACGAATGCATCATTGAAGCACCAGCGATACATCTAACAATTCTTTTCTGGACAATAAAAACATTATGCGACAGGGTAGTGTTTCCCCAGAAGCAAATTCTGTATCGAAAATTCCGTATCTCAATCGAGAACCTACTTGAGCACTGTAAAAGTTGATTAACTGTAATTTGGTCAACACTGGTTTAAAATTTCAATTTTCATTCCTAAAAATTCGGCTGAGTGTTCTTCAGACATCAAAATATAATTATCAACATGTAGTTAACGAATTACAGTTTTTCTGACGGTTATGAAATCTAATTAGGTGAGTCTTATCCGCATTAAAATATAGATTACTTTGAAAAAACCAAGCACAAACCTTTTCCAAAACGGTAGTAGGTGTAGGTACACCGTTTCTTCAGGGCGTCATCAGAAAGTCTAGAGAATACTTCTCTAGACTTTGCTATTGGCGTATAAAATGAACAGTACAGGTCCAAGGACCGAGCCTTGGAGTACTCCCATATATATTTTAGATTTATCAGAATTATACGTATTGACAGTGTTCTTGTCTATGTGCTGGATAGCAACAAACTGACTGTGTGACCCCAAGAATCAATAAATCCATTTATGTGATACACCCCGTACACCGCAGTCCCACAGCCGCGACAAAAGAGTAGTAAATGCAATATATCTATTCGTATTTTTTAAACCATAAAGGGTTTCATAATTACCAGAATAAAATCGTTACGAATTTGTACAACTAATGAGGCCAAAAGAAATCATGTTAGTTCCGAAAATCCACCAGATACAATAAGGTAACTTGCCTAAATATGGGCACCCTTAATAAAAATGTACTTAAATGTTTAAAAAATATACTAGAAAAATGTCAAACTATGGATTCGGATAGTTGTCGCGAATAAGCAGTTGATTTAAAAATCATTTTTTAAGAAAAGTGATCAGAACATATTTTACATACATTAAAAAAACGCGACAAGTGCCCATATTGGGAACAAGGAATCCTAAAATGGGCACCCAATGTTCCTAATATGGTCATCTAGTAAAATTTGCCTTATGGGCTATGTTTTTCAAACATATGTTTCTCAACTATCGACCCAAATTGTTACAAAGTACGAATGAAAAAGAAAAATGTTATTAAAATTTGTTGTTTCAATTGTCGATTTTTCGCAATACATTCAATAAAAAACACTACTTTTGAAAGTTTATAAAATATACCCCAGACGTAAGTATTATATTATAACACCTATGAACATTTTAAATTATAATGTGTTCCAAATATGGGCACTGCCCATATATTTCGCAACACAACAGGTGTCCATATTTGGAACACATAACCTACACAAATGAAAATGGATTTTCAAACAAACGGAAAAAGTTTTCGCTAAGAAAAATATATCGGCACAATTCATGGACTTGGCTTTTAGTCCTGCATGCAAATAACTAATTATGTGAACTAAATTGTACCTACCAAAAATGCCTTAAAAATAACTTACCGAATTTTATAACGCCCGCGCATCTCTATTGCTCATATGACAAGTTCGACTGTAGCAGCGCCCTCTTGCAGCATAGTGAAAATTATTTTGTCTCTGGGCGACGACAGGTAAAAGAACCTGTTTACAGTATTTTTACTTAGAACACATAAATCACACAGCATTTACAAGAAGGTGCCCATATTTGGAGGGGTGCCCATATTTGGTGAAGGTACCTTATAATCAATTCAAGATTTAAAAAACTGCCGGCGAACGTTATTTCGCTATAAGCTACAATCAGCTATATTATTATTAATATTATACCCATTAGTTAAACAGCATTTAATTAGTATCAGTACTCCTACGCTCGGTAGGATTGTCATTCTGTTTGCTTGGCGATTTTTTTATATTTAGAATTCGGCAGCTTCTAGTAGATCATCTCTATTGATTAAGGTCAGTCAATTTAATCTTGTGAGCCAGATTCATAGTCTTTTCACCACTCTTGTACGCCCTAGTTTTTCTTATGATTTTGAATGCAAAATCTAGGATTTGTTGAATCTGCAAAGTAAGGTTTTCCAACAATTTTCGATTCCTTTTCGTTTTTATCATGCTTGCACCTTGCACACAGAGTTGAATAAACGATTCTATATCTTTTCCTGTGGTGAATTTTACTCAAACGTTACTTACTTGCTTTTGATCTTGGCTCTCTTGGACCGTCCACAGTGACTTTGATGGCTTTGTTGTAAGTAGCTACTTGCGGCGGATCAGAAGAAATAATGATGGTGACGGAAAATGATTTTCCTGAAAGAATTAACATCCTTTAGTTACATACCTACTAGAAATATGTTTGCAAAACTTTTTAATTAACGAGGTTGCAAGTTTTACATACAATCCAAATGGTGCATAAATGTAGTGTAGGATGATAGGAATCGAACCCTGTCTGCAAAATTTGATTTCGTTCATTTTTTTCATTTTGGTGACATCTTATTATACGGGTCGAGTGCATAGTTTTTTACGTTTATAAATAATGATATTTTCAGTAAGTATATTCAGTACAGCAATTTCCGAGGTAATTTCTCAAGTTTTCATGTTACTTGCAATTTTTTATCAAAAATCAATGCAAAAGAGGAGCGCCCCCAGAAAACCGAGTGACCTGTCGGAGTGGGGGTTAGGTATCTACTAAAAGGCGCGCGCCACGGAAATCATAATAGGACGCTATTTTCCATCGCTTTACCTCGATTTATATGGTAGGAAATTAGAATAGAAAATTATATCGATATTCCGAAAAGACAGGAAGACGACTGTTAATTAAAATTCAAAACAGATATTATGAATATTTTACTTTTTCGCAATTTTTTTATTCATATCAAAATGTTAAACAAGTACCTACAGACCTCGGAGCGCCACCAACTTGAGGAGTTGTGGCCGTGCTAAAACCACGGCAGGCTTACAAGCGCCTATACACAATACTCCATTTATTAAAGCCTGTTTTACAAATAACAATTTTCGTCCAACAAGTCCCCCAATAAATTTTACCATTTATTTTTATGAGAACTTTATTTGAAATAAAATATGGTTGCTTTTTTGATAGGGCAACTTTGTGTAACATTTGAGATCCAAGGCCTACTTTCAGTGATATTTTTGAAAAACCTGAAAACTGCCGAAATTTCTTCGTTTTGCAACTTTTTTGTTTCAAGAGTTACCGAAAAATTTTCCCCAATGTCATTTGTGGGCAAAACTAATTGCTACTTTATCAGGATTTAAAACAATGCCACGGTTTAATGGGTGTTCTCTTAGTACCCACCGAAAAATGTGCTCATTTTATTGTAGCGAGCCGTGGCCTCGAATCCTGTACCTTCATGTTTTAGGTATTTTTTCCCAACATACTACATTGGAAATCTTTGAAATTTCTTGCGAAGTATCGGTATCTTGCACATTTTTTACATTTTTAAAATTTTCTATTATGCATGACAGCTATAAATAAAAAAAATGTTAAGAGAGCACACAACAAACCATGGTTTTTTCCAAATTCTGATAAACTAGGTTTAAAGCAATCAGTTTTGCCCACAAATTTCATTAAGAATTTTTTTCGGTAATTCTTGAAACAAAAAAGTTACATGCCGAAGAAATTTCGGCGATTTTCGGGATTTTGAAAAATATCTCGGAAAGTAGGCCATGGATTTCAAGTGTGTTTTTACGCAAAGCAATTTTTTATTCAAATAAACTTCTCAGAAAAATGCATATTTATCAAGATTTTCTCGAGTGGCCCTTCTTAAATAGACACCCTGTATTTTTGTCCTTAACTTTTCGAGAACACCCTGTATATAAATTCTGAAGCTAGATTCGGATTCTCCAGAGAAAACGGCATCATCCTGGTTTTAAGCTGGTCTTTTCATTTAAAAAACTAAGGAAAGTTTCTCTTTTTGCTATGCGAAAAACATAATTCTATTATACTTAGAAAAATAGTTATTTGTGTAACTACTGAAGAAAGTGCATATTTGTTGCATGAGGCATGAAGTTTTCAACTCGAGACTCAGTCCAGGTAACTGATGGACAAACTTCATTTTCAGTATTTTTTTGAATTTTGTTTTCTTCATTGCCTGTGAAAGTCTCACGTTCTTCACATAAAACTGTTTTTCGAATTATTGTGAAGTTTCCGGTATTGGTACTTGGTTCACCTTCCAGAATTTGAGCAGGTATTTCAGTTTTTTTTTCAGAAATTGAAATTTTACTAAAAGTATTTATACCGACATGTCGAACGGGGCATTTTCCGTTATAATATCTTATAAAGAATCCAGTGTGACTGGTAGACTGGGGACGAAGGGATGCATTTTTGCGATACATTTCAACAAAATGAAAACTTCTAATTTTACCGCTTATTACAAATAATGATCGAGGGTTGTTTGTCTTGCTATCGGGAATTTTCACAGTTATGATAGAATCCATGTCGTTAATATCATTTAATGGTAATTTCTGTAACTCGTCTCTGAGGCATGCTCCTGCAATGCCAAATACTTCAACTATCTATGATCTATGACAATACACAAGTAAGTAGGTATATAAAGTTAAAACTCGGCCAAGTGCGAGTCGAACTCGCACACGAAGGGTTCCGTACCACCGTACAATATTTAACACTATAGGTACATATTTAAAAAAAATACTAATACTAATAATACTAATAATATAGCAAAAAAAGAAATGAAAAAGTTTGCCCCCAGAGCCCAGAGCGTGGTTTCGAACGCCGGACCTCTGGGTTATGAGCCCATCACGCTTCCACTGCACTACTTCGCTCCTTGACAAATGTCCGATAGTAGGTAGTTAGCCGTGTCGATGGGATTGTCTTTGTTTACAAAAATCGAAACTAATATATTAACTTTATTTTACTTTTATTATTTGTTGTTACAGCGGCCATACACACTCTGTGAAAATTTCAAGTGTCTACTTATTACGATTCAAAAGATACAGCCGTATAATAAGGCACAGTTGGTGTCCCGTGACTTTTTCTAAATATTCTACCAGATTTTACATAAAAATACAGCGCGCCCGTACCCCGTACCTGAAAAAGTCACTCATGGAATAACAGATGGACCTCTGAGCCCCAAAAGTCCAAAATCGGTAGGAAATTTGGAAATTCTCCACAAGAAAACAATATCAAATGTCAGTCGATGTTTACAAATAAGTATCGGGGTTCGGGGCTTGCGCGTCGGCCACGATGTATACAGTACCTATGATCCCGACACCCTTCAATAGGGTTGTGGTCCTTGAGCTCGGACGGCCGTATGCCAAATTTGGGCTCGAAATATAGAAAACTGCGTCCTGTAGACGAGAGCAAAAGTACACGTATTACTACACAGGAGCGGGGGCCATAACAAGGCTTATGGTCCGGCGGGGCCGGTAGGCGCTTGTTAACAAGAACCAAGTACTGCATACTGACATAAAATATTACAAATCTCGGGATCCAGGCATCAAAAATTAAATTCCCTCGAATCGAATCGAATATTCCCTAAAAATGTGCCAGTACTAAAAATATAATTATTTAAATAAAACGTTACCAAAATTGCAAAAGGGGTTCGATTCCTAACAACTTATATAATTATTTATTTTTACATCGAGATAAAAGCAGTTACCGGGATACTGATTGGTTCAAATGAGATCGTGTGATCACGTTCTTTCTCTAAGAATTCAAGACACATAGTGTCTCTGGATAGTTTATTACTACAATAATTATTGACAATAATTCTCTGGGGGTGGTTTGATAATTCTTGAATAAATGATAAATGATAATATTCACCAAGATTTTGCCTTTTTACACAGTATGTACATTTTAGTAATACAAGTTTAGTCATAACTGAACAATCTAAACTTTATGAACCTGACACAGCAGCGAGAGCAACTGAAACGGAAACCACTTTTGGTATGTTTGCCTAATATCAATGTAAACTGAAACCGCCATAAAACCATCGACAGCGCCATCGACATGGATCATTAACGTATGTTCGATGTTTTTGCACTATATTTATGCGCAACCCCAATAGTATGAGAAGTATTGCAATAGTTTGAAGCATATGTTGCATGAGTTTAGTTTAATTTGATCAATTATTAAAATTTTCACAGAACTTAAAATTAACTCTTAATTTTCGTAGAAACCGAAGTGCTATTTCTACTTCCAAAATGTAAAATGTAGCGTATGTTATTTTCTAAAATTTATTTGTGGCGCAAACAGATCCATTTAATTTTTAATTGGGTTTTTCGCCACCAAACTGATTGAAAGACAACTTTTTCAAGTTGCCTCGAAAATTCATAAATTCTTAACACTAAATGAACGAAACTTTAAACGTGTAACTCAAAAAATAACTTCAACAAATTTGTTTTCTGAGCTTTCGGAGGATAAATCTTCCTCCTTTCTCAAAGATCATGTCACGTCAAAGTGAAGTGACAGATTAATAAATTTCAGGTTAAAATGTCATGACAACAGAAACAATAGCCTAGCCACCTGCCTGATATTATTATAAAAGTTGTCTTTCAATCAGTTTGGTGGCGAAAAACTCAATTAAAAATTAAATGTAGCGTAGGTATGTTGTTTTACACATTATTCTGAACATAATATAAAATTAATCCAGCTGTTATTACTAAAATGAACTTTCGATATCCCTATCGACTGGACTGTTAGTTCAGAGCATGTAATATGTACAGGGTGTTCCCGTATGGGGAGTGTCCCCTACAGCCTTTACTTTTGGCGTGAGAAAATAAAAAATAAAGCTTCAGACTTTTTCTGAACCGTCAAAATCTGCCACCGGATGAAATAAAAAACGTCGCAATATTTAGAAGAAAAAAAATAAACCTAATTTTTTAAATGGAACAACTAACATATTTTTTGATTTTTAAAATCTAGTCGTAATTGCGATTAAAATGATGTAAAACTGTACATGTACTATTATCTCTTAGTGGTTTAGAAATAGATATAGCATTTTCAAATTTTTAGGTGACCGATGAAATAACAGAAAAAAAGTCGTAGTAGTAAAGTTTAGTATCAAAATATCAATCTTATTTTTTGTGTCTGACCGTAATTAGGAAGAAATCGCCGAAATCTGTTACGTCGATGACTTCTAAATCTACCAGCTTCCTTTCCTCGACAAGCTCCCGCAACGCCCGCAATAAGAGCAACCTACAAAAAATTTCTTTCATTAAAAACTTATGGTGATATAATTTTTAGGTATTTTTTTACTTGTCGCACTTCTCCCCGATTTTCGCAAAACACTTTGTATGCCGCCTATTTTGGGGTCGTAGATTACGAAAATGGCAGAAATATTTGGCGGAAATGCGTATTTTTCGAGATATCATCACTTGAATAGGTTTTTCACTTGATTGCGGTTTTATTGCATTTTTAGAAAAAGAGTGGCAAACTAAACTTATGTTTTTTTAAATGGAACACCCTATATATTTTTGCATTTTTGAAATCTGCTCATCAAGGCAATTAAAATGATATTAAACTTTGTGGCATTATCTTTTTCCGTTTTTGAAAAATTCGGTTTTCAAATTTTATACTAAATTTATTTAACTCGAATTTGTGGATCTCGTTATAAAGATAGATGATCGATGTAATAACAAAAAATATTTGTTTCAAACAAGAGAGTAATATAGTGAAACTCCAAAATGTTTAGGAGCCTTTTCAAATTTTACTGATTATATTCTCGAAATAAAGAATTTCAGGAAAATCGTAAAAGCCCCTAAATATTTTTAAGTTTCACTATGTTACTCTCTTGTTTAAAACAAATATTTTTTGTTATTACATCGATCATCTATCTTTATCAAGAGATCCACAAATTCGAGTTAAATAAATTTAGTATAAAATTTGAAAACGGAATTTTTCAAAAACGGAAAAAGATAATGCCACAAAGTTTAATATCATTTTAATTGCCTTGATGAGCAGATTTTAAAAAATGCAAAAATATATAGGGTGTTCCATTGTGTTCCAAAAAAACATAAGTTTAGTTTGCCACTCTTTTTCTACACACCCTATATAAAATGCAATAAAACCGCAAAAAAATTTATAAAATTCTCTACAAAACGCTTTTTTACTCGTGTTTCTAGCTCAAAAAATAAAAAAGTTAGTGGGGGGGTCAAATATTTCGTGAACACCCCTGTATGCTCCCGTCTTTTCTCATACGGCAGCGACCATCATTGCTGACTGCCGCCTTAAGGGGACATGCCCCCTTCTCTTTTCATACGGCAGCGCCCATCGTTGCCAACTGCCACTTTTAGGGGCCGATGCCTTCTTTTTTCATATGGTGGCAGTCGGCAACGATGAGCGCGGCCGTATGAAAAAAGGAGGGGACATACGCTCCTTACAGTGGCAGTCGGCATCGATGGGCGCTCCCGTATGAAAAAAGAAGGGGACATACGCTCCATACAGTGGCAGTTGACATAAATGGGCGCTGCCGTATGAAAAAAGAAGAGGGCATACGTCCCTTATGGTGGCAGTCGTCATACGCTCCTTACGGCGGCAGTCGGCAAAGATGGGCGCTGCCATGTGAAAAAAAGGGGGCATTTGCCCCTTATGGTGGCAGTCAGCAACAATGGGCGCTGCCGAATGAAAAAAGAAGGGAGCATAGGCCCCTTACGGCAATGGGCAACGATGGGTGCTGCCGTATAAGAGGGGCGTACTCCAGTTATGGTGGCAGTCGGCAGCGATGGGCTCTGCCTTTTTCCAAAAGGTCCTTGACATTGAAAAAATAAAAAATAATCAATTTTCAAAACAATTTGAAACATTATATCATCTTCAAGTCGGTTCACTCCTCTTTGTAATGTCAGGAGCGCCCATCGTCGCCGACTGGCGCTATATGGCAGCGCCCATCCTATGCCGATTGCCACCGTAAGGGATGTATGCCCCCTTCTTTTTTCATATGGCAGCGCTCATCATTGCTGACTGCCGCCATAAGGGCGCATGTCCCCTTCTTTTTTTCATACGGCGGCGCCCATCGTTGCCAACGGCCACTTTAAGGGGATCAGCGCCGCCGTATGAAAAAAGAAGGGGACATACGCCCCTTACGGTGGCAGTCGGCAACCAAGGGCCCTGTCGTATGAAAAAGAACGCTTTTTACGGTGGCAGTCGGCAAAGATGGGCGCTGCCGTATGAGAAAAGAAGGGGGCATTTTCCCCTTATGGTGGCAGTGAGCAACAATGGGCGTTGCCAAATGAAAAACGAAGGAGGCATATGCCCCTTAAAGCAATGGGCAACGATGGGTGCTGCAGTATGATAATAGGGGCATACTCCCTTTATGGTAGCAGACGGCAGCGATGTGTTCTGCCTGATCCTTGACGTTGAAAAAATAAAAAAGAACTAACTTTCAAATAATTTGAATCATTATAACCATTCCTTTTTTTCCATTTAAGTATTCATATTGTTTATGGGTTTTAATTGACACTGGTCTTTTTTTAAATATTTATGAGTTATTCTTCACACAAGTTGTTTGCTAAGGACGTAAATAAAAACTAAAAATATTGCTAAAAGCCATTATTATTATTGCAATGCATAATAACTCTGTGGTTGGCTTGAAGAGTAGAACTTATTATTCAATTTTAAGGCCTTTATTGGTCTTAATATACAGGGGGATTCAGTCATGATGTAAAAAAATTTACCGCAGGTGGAAAAAAGGCTTAATTCTGATCTGAAATAAAAAAATTCTTAGGTCAACCAAAAAATATTTTTTTTATTATGTATTAAATTAAACACGATTATTACTGGTCAGCTGGGATACTAGCGCGTCGAAAAAATATGATAATTAAATATATAATAATAATGATAATAATAATTTTCTAGCTATACACAAATGCATCTGTGAAGACGACCGAAAACGGATTGACCGTAGAGTCGAGTACAGTGCTTATTTTCCCCTTAAACTTGAGTTTCATCCAAACTATTTAAGTTGGGCTATTGACTAAATTGGGATTCGTGTTCGTATAGAAGCTCGTTCTTCCCCCTCTACATTATAGGTATCTTCGCTATTACCCCTAGTACAATCCCATTGTTAGGAAAACGCATTTATGTTAAACTTATGACTAGATCATAATAATTTTGTTTGAAGTTTGTAGACAAAGTAGATTGTTGAGTAAAAATCTGTGGTCGGAGTTCCATTGTCTTAATTTATTTAAAACACGACGTTTCGATCAATACAAATCTCTGATCGTTTTCGAGTGAAAATGAGGATGAGTGAAAATGAGTATCTAGATCATAATAGTTTAATAACTTACCTCGACCGCTCCTTCCAACAAATCTAAGATCATTGAATTTTGCAACTTGATCCTTTGTTTGTGCGGTACAATTTCTCAATTCCGCGCAGCAGTTTTCGTCATTGCCGGCCCTTAATGTCACTATTGTTCCATCACGAATTTCACCAACAACAACCACTTTAAACGGGTCCGGTAATGATTTGTTTGAGCGCCAATGGTCGGGCAACTTTGAACATAGAATGTATGGACTGCCAGTACGAATCATTCGCTGAGGCTGGTGCGCCGCTTGGACTTCACGAATTTTTTCTTCATACCAGTACGATTCGGAGCACGGAAAAATTGATTGTTCAACCATTTTTGGCCATGCTTCATCGGAAGTATCACATGCGGATGATATCGATACTGGCAAATGCATCGAAGCAGTTCTATTCGAAATTCCAGCTTCCTTTTTGGTACTGGAAATCTTGCGGTTGCTCTCATCGAAAGGCTGCAGACCTACAAAATGATACATAAAGAAAAATGTTGTAGTAAATGAATAAGAGAGAATATGCTGAGAAACAAATTAAAATTTGAGACAATTATGCTGAGGAATAATGGCTTTAACCGCGTGTCGCCCGCTAAACATTACCCAAAAATATAGATTGTAAATGTGTCGATATTGATACCTAGGCGCAGAATAAATAGCTTCACAACAGAAGCGTCCATAAAGACATGTGTCAAAAGCATGCTCGCTTTGACGCGAAATATCTTCTAAAGGGATAAACATTGTGCATTTTATTTGATTTTACATTATAGACCGTCAGACAGTGACAGATTTTCCTTACTGATTTTCTCATTTATGCCTTGGAGAGGGTTGAAAGGTAAATCGATGCTGAGTCGGAAAATAGTAATTTTAAGTTTGGCCCCCAACATATGGAAAATTCGATTTTTCAAAACAGAAAAAAGGTACTAATTCTCACTTATGCCATGTTCACCGTATGATTTTTTATACTATTCCGACTTCGAAAACCCAAAGGCATAAGTGTAGCGTGTGGAAAAAGGGTTGAATTAAAAGTTTGGCAGATCACACAAAAAATGTCTTGGTTTACTGACTCCGTCAGTTATGCCGTTCGAAATGGTGAAAACTTATATCCTCACTAGCCCAAAAATTGATTGGCAGAAGTGACGCGTGGGGAAAAATGCACTTTTGGGCCTGAAAATAACTCGGAAAAAAAATTTTTTTTTCGTCAACTGATTTCTGCACTTATGCCTCTGAAACTATAGAAAGTTTTATTGCAATTCACTTTATCCCTGACAAAATCAGATGACGAAAAAAAATTTTCCAATTTATTTGCGTCTTATCTTTTATACGTATATGAATCAGTTAAGTAACATTGGTAAAATATTGATTTTCACACATGACCGCAGAATCTGGCAACGCCGCGCAGTCAACTGTTTCATGTACCGGCGCGGCCTTTGAAATAGTTCCAATACGTGCGGTCGCAAAGAAGTTCAACTGACAACGTGTTGCAGTTACCCCTCCCCTCCCTTACGTGGTTGAAAGCCAGACGGACGAAGGAGATTGTAAATATCTTAGTTGTGTGTCGTATTTTCCTCCGGCACCAAAAAGAACCTCTAGAATCCGATATCTAAGAGAATTTCCCGATTCACAGTTGACTGACGTATTAATACGTCAGTCAACGGAATTTTATTTTCTACGGGGAAGAGCGGGTGGTGTAGGGGGGATCTATGAATAATTGGGGGGAACACAACGGGTGGCAAATTATAGGGACGGCACTGCCTTCTCCGAAACGGTCATCTAGTCACTTGTGCCGAATATGAGCGCCAGCGATCAATAAACAAAGTTTTTACCGCCACTTCTCTCGAATAGGGGGGTGTGGGGGTTGACCCAGAGGGTGACAAATTATAGGGACGTCACTATCTTTTCCGAAACGGTCATCTAGTCACTTGTGCGGATTATGAACGCCAGCGTCCAATAAACAAAGCTTTTACCGCCACTTTCCTCGAATAGGGGGGTGTGGAGGTGACCCAAAGGGTGGCAAATTATAGGGACGGCACTATCTTTTCCAAAACGGTCATCTAGTCACTTGTGCCGAATATGAGCGCCAGCGACCAAAAAACAAAGTTTTTTCGGCCACTTTTCTCGAAGAGGAGGGTGTGGGGGTGACCCAGAGGGTGGCAAATTATAGAGACGGCACTGTCTTCTCCGAAACGGTCATCTAGACACTTGTGCCGAGTATGAGCGCCAACGACCAAAAACAAAGTTTTCACGGCCACTTTTCTCGAATATGTGGGTGTGGGGGGAAGCCAGAGGGTGGCAAATTATGGGAGTGGCACTATCTCCTCTGGTACGGTCGTCTAGTCACTTGTGCAGTATATTAACGCCAGCGAGCAAAAAACAAATTTTTTACGGCCACTTTTCTCAAATAGGGGTGTGGGGGGTGACCCAGAGGGGAGCAAATTATAGGGACCGCACCATCTTCTCCGAAACAGTCATCTAGTCACTTGTGCGGAATATGAGCGCCAGCGACCACAAAACAAAGTTTTTACGGACACTTTTCTCGAATGGGGGGTGTGGGGGTGGCAAATTATAGGGACAGCACTATCTTCTCAGAAACGGTCATCTAGTCATTTGTGCGGAATATGAGCGTCAGCGACCAAAAAACAAAGTTATTATGGCCACTTTTCTCAAATAGAGGGTGTGGGGGTGACCCAGAGGGTGGCAAATTATAGGGACAGCACTATTTTCTCAGAAACGGTCATATAGTCATTTATGCGGAATATGAGCGCCAGCGACCAAAAAACAAAGTTTTTACGACCACTTTTCTCGAATGGGGGGTGTGGGGGTGACCCAGAGGGTGGCAAATTATAGGGACAGCACTATCTTCTCCGAAACGGTCATCTAGTTACTTGTGCGGAATATGTATGAGCGCCAGCGAGCACAAAACAAAGTTTTTACGGACACTTTTCTCGAATGGGGGGTTGTGGGGTGTGACCCAGAGGGTGGCAAATTATAGGGACGGCACTATCTTCTCCGAAACGGTCATCTAGTCACTTGTGCGGAATAGGAGCGCCAGCGACCAAAAAAACAAAGTTTTTACGGCCACTTTTCTCAAATAGTGGGTGTGGGGGGTGACCCAGAGGGTGGCAAATTATAGGGACGACACTATCTTCTCCGAAACGGTCATCTAGTTACTTGTGCGGAATATAAGCGCCAGCGACCACAAAACAAAGTTTTTACGGACACTTTTCTTGAATGGGGATTGTGGGGGGTGACCCAGAGGGTGGCAAATTATAGGGACGGCACTATCTTCTCCGAAACGGTCATCTAGTCACTTTTGCGGAATATGAGCGCTAGCGACCAAAAAACAAAGTTTTTACGGCCACTTTTCTCGAATGGGGGGGGGGGGTGTGGGGGTGACCCAGAGGGTGGCAAATTATAGGGACGGCACCATCTTCTCCGAAACGGTCATCTAGTCACTTGTGAGGAATATGAGCGCCAGCGACCAAAAAATAAAGTTTTTACGGCCACTTTTCTTGAATGGGGGGGCGTGGGGGGTGACCCAGAAGGTGGCAAATTATAAGGACGCCACTATCTTCTCCGAAACGGTCATCTAGTCACTTGTGCGGAATATGAGCGCCAGCGACCAAAAAACAAAGTTATTACCGCCACTTTTCTCGAATAGGGGGTGTGGGGGTGACCCAGTGGGTGGCAAATTGTAGGGACAGCACTATCTTCTCCGACACGGTCATCTATTCACTTGTGCCGAATATGAGCGCCAGCGACCAATAAATAAAGTTTTTACGGTCACTTTTCTCGAATAGGGGTGTGTGGGAGTTGACCCAGAGGGTGGCAAATTATAGGGACGGCACTATCTTCTCCGAAACGGTCGTCTAGTCACTTGTGCGGAATATGAGCGCCAGCGACCAAAAAACAAAGATTTTACGGTTACTTTTCTCGAATAGCGGGGTGTGGGGGGGTGACCCAGAGGTTGGCAAATTATAGGGATGGCACTATCTTCTCCGAAACGGCCATCTAGTCACTTGTGCGGAATATGAGCGCCAGCGACCAAAAAATAAAGTTTTTACGGCCACTTTTCTCGAATAGGAGGGTGTGGGGTCTAACCCAGAGGGTGGCAAATTATAGGGACGGCACTATCTTCTCCGGAACGGTCGTGTAGTCACTTGTGCCGAATATTAGTGCCAGCGACCAAAAAACAAAGTTTTTACGTTTCATTTTTCTATTTTGGGGTGTGGGGAGGAAGGCCGGGGGAGGCAAAATGTTCAGACGCCACTACCTTGTCTGGAACTTGTTTCTAGTCTCATTTCTGCCCAATATCGTGGCCGGCAACCCAGGAAAAAAGTTTTTACAGCGATTTTTATTTTTAGGTTTGAATCGCCTAGTATATTGGTGGCTAGCTGAAAATGGTGGCTGTCTTCACACCAGTATGTGTTCGAAGAAATAATGGCATCCCTAGGAACGTATCTTACTAACGATATTAAAAGTCCGACCGAGAGGTCCCGGAACACGTCAAAAAATTAACATGGATGTCGAAAAGCGCGCCGGTCGAAATTTAAAAAATTCATAATATTTAAAAATCCACTTAGGCAAAAATGATTTCAGGGAAGTGGGAAGTGGCATCCCCAGGGACGTATTATCTTTCTAATAAAGCTATGGTTTGTTAGAACTGTCGGCGGCGCACAGTGACAGCGACAGCGTTCGCTTCGACGAAAACGCCGCGCCTGACGTCGAGCCGGGATGGTTTGTTAGAAATTATTCCGCGTTCAACAGTCAGTGCATACGCTCGTTGTTTCTTAAATATATACCTATAAAATGATCAGTAATAAGGTTCTGGTTTATTATTGATGAATTATGACGAAGAAAAATTATTAATACACTTTTCTACCATCCAACAAAAAAAAACAAGTAAAATATTCGAAGAACCGAAGGATCTTATGAAGATGAAGTATCTGTTAAAAGGATGCTATATTATTTGCTACAATTCATTTTGATCATAATTATGAATCCCAAGAAACAGCCGTGGGGCGACCGCTCCGCCGACGTTTCCGTTGTAATCAAACTCAAACAGATTACGACGCACACGGTGACGGACGCCCAGGCTGACACTCGGACGGTCTGCAGTCGGCCCGGCTGAAGGGAATCTAACAAACCGTCCTGGGCGTTTTCATTGTTTTGATTTCAGCCGACGTCCGCAGCGTTCGGCGGCGTTCGACGGAATGTTCTAACAAACCGTAGCTTAACGTAAACACGTAAAAAATTGACATGAACGCTATTTCCCTAAAAACACTTTTGCCTAGTTAAGAGTACCGGTTTTTAAATTTTATGAACTTTTCAAATTCCGGCAGGCGCGCTTTTCGACATTCGTGTCAATTTTTTGACGTGTTCCGGAACCTCGCGGTCACACTTTTTGGTATCGTTAGTATGATACGTCCCTAGGGAAGCCATTTCTTCGAAAATATTGTTTGCCTAAGTCGGTTTTTAAACTTTATGAATTTTTTAATTTCCTATCTGCGCGTTTTTCGACATTCCTCTCATTTTTTGACGTGTTCTAGAAGCTCGCTCTTCGACTTTTTGATATCGTTAGTAAGATACGTCAGTAGGGATGCTATTTGTTCGAAAACATTTTTTGCCTAAGGCGATTTATAAACTATGATTTTTTTTAATTCCGTCCGGCGCGCTTTTTCATGTCAATTTTTCGACGTGTTCCGGAACCTCACGGTCCGACTTTTTGATACCGAGATTTTTACTTTACTAGTTCAGTCAAACGGTAGTTTAAAGTGGAAAGTTTTGGTGTAATTGTTTTTAATGGTTTATTTTATATTTTTTTGGGCGCTGAACACGAATCTAAAGTTGTCCAACAAAAAGTTTCACTGCAAATATGACAAATCACCAAAAAAACACTGAAAATAATGTTTTTTGGCGATTTTCACCTTGTAACGGGCAAAGCAAGGTATTTATACAAAAAGTGGTTTGGTAGTAAAATAAAGAGAATAAAATTATCTACAATTTCCCTCTCCTACCATTTTTTGGTCGTATGGTTTCCTTGCAAAAGAGTGTTGAAACATCGAGGAACTTCAGTAATTTTTGGAAAATAGCAAAAACACCATTAATTTATTTTTTTTATTTCATGTAAGTAAATATTTTTCTATAGGCTAATAAAAGACGTGAATTTCTGTTCCATACTTTTTTCAGGGCAGCCTCCCAGTTCGTGTACGCCTAGAACAGATAAAATTACTTCAATCCAAGTACTTGACAGTTTATTGAATACATAATATGAATACCTATTTTGAAACATATTTTGAACACACAAATAAATAGTGAGTGAAGAAATAAAGGTGGGATTTAATATCAATTATCCATGCATAGTTACCTTCAAGTGTTTCAGGGAACTCCGGATCATCCTCTGCTTCTTCTTCAATTTCTGCATCGGGCGTGTTACTACAGCTGTTCTCGCAGTTCGGGCACATATTAGAACAGTTAAGGCGTTCTTTTTTGCATCCACAGTTGGTCTGACAGGTCTTCAAGAAATAAGTTTTAAAACTGCTTCTGGTGCTGGTAGCTGTAGCGTTGGTTCTGGCTGCAGACCCCTTTTGGTTTTCTTCCAACCCCATTGCTCATGATCTTTTTTATATCCAAGCCATTGTTGTGCTTTAAAGTGTATCTACTCTCAAAGAATGTTGCTACTGTGCTGCAGCATCGGTAGGAGGTAGGAACGCCAAATGTGATATTGTTCTGTAGGTATGTTGAAAGGCAAGGAAGAACAGATAAAATAACTTAGTTAAAGGGAAAGTTTCACTTCATTTACTTTATTTTTTGCTACTTGCGAAAAACTACCCACCACCCTGATATTTCAACACTCTTTTGCGTAGAAACCATACGCAAGCCCGCTTTGACGCGAAAATATCGTTTTTTCTTAACAATAACCCCCTTTTCTAATTTTCTTTTGCGAAAAATTAACGTCCTGTTCGAGATACGTATTTAATTAAGCTTAATTTCGTGATTTGCTTTATTTTGTGGAAGAAAAGTTGACTAGCAGAATCTCGGTTTTAGCTTGACTACCGCCGGGTGCCAAGTTTAAAAAACGCCTTCTCTAAATTTTTTACTTTTGCCCAAAAAGCTAAACTTTTTAGTTGCGAGGTAGTCAGAAATTAAAAAAAAATGAATTGAAGGTCAAACAGTTTAAATTAACGAAAAGGAATTCTAAGCAAAACCGTTGACTGAAATATTCGGAAAGACTTGCAGGTCCTAAGAGAATAATAGGCCTTCCAAATTCTCTGAGAATCCCGGAGAATACGCGTAGCCCTCTATCTCTCGCAGAATGAAACACCGTGTGTGCTGGCGGCCGGTTGTGCGTAGAAATCTTCCGTCGTCTGTGGGTCTCATTCAACGGTCTAAGCAGCTACCGGCGCTTGGTATTAGAGACTACCTTTTACTTTTTACACCTTGTAACTTATTTCCATATCTTCACAAATAAGTGCACTTTACTCTTGTACCATATTTCACTTTTTTAAAATTTTTGAACACCCCGTAAAAGAAATGTTAAATTTTTCTATGCCAATTTTACTTTAAGAACCAGCAAAACTTTTTATCAAGAGTAACTTTTCGATAAAATAAAAAAAATAAAAAAGTTTTTTATATTCAACACCTTTTCTGAGGAAATACTGTATTATCATGTTTTATAAGGAAAATTTTTTCTTATACTCATAATCTATCCAGAAACGTTTCTGTTCCGAGATACAAGATGTGAAAACATGAAAAAGATGAAGTTTGAACGCCCTGTACTGAAAAATGGCTGAAATAAACATATTATGACATATACAGTGTGTCCCAATTTGATACTGGACACCTCAGAAATATATGAAGGGCAAGGAAAACAAATGGTCTCTATTTTTTTATTAGTAGTACCAAGGGAGAGTATCTCGTAGGCGGTGGTATTTGGATAGGGTTTTTATTTCATGGCCTGCTAGGATTTTTTAAAATAGCAAATTTTCAAGAAACCCTATTAGGGATCTTTTTACGACAAAATGTTATCAAGAAAACTTGTTCAGAATAAAAACTGAGTAGATTTGCAAAATTTCAAAAGTCTAGACCAACTTTGATTTTTAGCTTTTTCGTCTTTTTCTTCCACTTTTTTCTTAGAAATGTGTCCTTTCTGGAGCTTTTACCTCAAAATATTATTAAGGAAACTTGATTATCGTGAAAAAATAAAATTTTGACGTGAAAGCTCCAGAAAAGACACCTTTTTAAGAAAAAAGTGGGAGATAAATATAAAAATCAAAGTAGGCCTAGACTTTTGAAATTTTGCGTATCCACTCAGTTTTTCATTCTGAACAAGTTTTCTTAATAACATGTTTTCGTAAAAAAATCCCTAATGGGGTTTCTTGAAAATTTGCTATTTTAAAAAATCATAGCAGGCCATGAAATAATCACCCCATCCAAATACCACCGCCTATATGAGATACCCTCCCTTGGGACAACCAATAAAAAAATAGAGACCATTTATTTTCCTTGCTTTTCATATATTTCTGAGGTGTCCAGTAACAAATTGGGACACACTGTATATTATTATATCGTTGGGATCGGGATGAATCGTAGATTTCGAAAATTCAATAATTTATAGTATGTCCCATTCAAAAAACATAGGTTCAGTCTATACTTTGAAAAGGCGATGCTCAATAGTTTTTTTGAAGTTAGCCCTGAGATGAGCAGAAAATTTGCTCAAATTTTTGTATAAAACAGTTTTTTTTTTGTTAAAAAATAAAAAGTAAGAGGGGGAATTCTTGTTTGGATCACCCTGTACAATTCACCCTACGAGATTTTTGGTTTCAAAAAGCTTTTCGCAATTTGGCATTGAATTTTGTATTACCTTAGAAAACTAAAACTTACATTCGTTTTAGTACATGGCTTAAATAAAAGCTTTTGTTTTTAATAAGTTTTTTTTATTTTATTTTGCGCTTTTCAGTATTTAATTCACATGTCACGAGAGTGGTAAAGAAATTTAGTTCGCCATCTTTCCCAGTTAACACAATGGCACCTAGCATATCAATATGCCGTTAAGGAATATTATTTTATCATATGGATGGTACATACTTATCATATTCCTTCAATATTCCCTATAACCATTGAGTAAAGGAATAATTTATTCCTTTACTCAATGCTATAACACAAATTTCTGGTTTGTCTATGGCACATGTCAAGCATCTTCCTCACCAGTATATTCCTCCAAAGTATGTGACAAATACCTACCAAAAACATATTTTTTACAGGTACCTTTGTCACCTGCCAAGTTTGTGTCATAAAAGTGCATATCAAGTATATTCCCCCAAAGTATTTGACAAATACATACCAAAAACATAATGGAAACGTATAATTGGAATAGTGTTTGCTCCAACCGTTCATCATACCTATAGGTATATGTACATAGAATAATTATTTAGCTGTTTTATTTTCACTTTTCAGAAAAACAATGGCGCGTTGCGTTTCAGAAATAGGTATCATAGGTATAGACAAAACTGTTTATTTTTTTAAATCTAGCACTTTATATATGTAATATTACCGAATTTTTGGAATCTATAGGCTTCTTCCCAACCCCAGCAATGTATACATGTATACATCATGTGTTTGCTCCAACATTTCGAAAAATATGCAACCTTAAAATTTTAAATTTTGCATTTTTGAAGCCTCTCTAGTATCTATGTACAACATTGAAAAGGTACAACATTATTGGTTAGCCTCCCGTTTCGAAATAGGGCACCCTCTAGACGCATACACTTCACCTCCGCCGACCGCTGAGCGGCAGCGTCGCAAGTACAAATTAAATTCATATAAATTTATCCCGTCCGGCCGACAAGGTCATAGCAGCCGTTAGTAGAACAAAATACCGATTGTGCGGAGGGCGCCAGCTCCCGGCATCAAGCACGGCAGGCGAGGGGCTCGCGGGACGTGCAAGGTGTAAATCCCAGTGGCGCCCGATTACCTACCTAGCAGCATTGAGTAATATTCCTTTACTCAATGCTAGCAGTCTTTCCGAATATTTCAGTCAACGGCAAAACATATTCTTGTTAACTGGTGTTATTTTTTTTTCACTATGACTCATAACATTTGTAGCCAAGAAGTCCTACTCAGTCTTCTTTTATGGAACAACTGTTACCAATAGAAATTTCGAAATTTGTTTTAGTGTGAGCCCATAAAAATCATTGCTTTTTAAACCAGCTATACAAAAGAAAGCAGAGGTGTTTGGTTACTAAAATGCGCCGTAGGCGAAAATTTTTAGAAATTTAAAGCACAGATAGTTTAAAAGAGGCAGAGAAAATTACAAAATCATAACAGTATAATGTATTTTTCATCTTTTCTCAATGAACGGGGCTTGAACCCCCAAACCATATACAGCCCTGGGATTACGCATGGGAAAAGTCAGGTCTTGTGGAATCGGTAGTTATAACTACTTGACAATAATAAGTGTATTTTTCAATAAATGTATCATGTTACACATTATTACATGTCAATTTTCCAATTTATATTCAATCAATGAATCAATGTTGTATATTCTGCGTTTAGGATATTTTCACTTAAAATTTTTTATTTTCGTCCAAAAAGTGGGAGTAAAATCTTCAACATACAGATGAATAAGATGATGAATAGGAGAACGTTTCAGATGTTATGTTTGCAGACCACGATCAAAATAAAGGTGTCGCGTCGTGAGCGACATAGCAACAAAATGTTATTTATTTTTAGTTATTAGACCAGCTTATACCGCCTCCTAAAATTTACCGCCGGGTGCTATTAGCGCCCTAGCACCCCCCTAAAACCGGCGCTGCTCGTGACTAGCCTCGACCAAGGTACCTGATAAGGTAAAACACGATCACGCTGATAGATCGAAACTCCAGTCACATTAAAAAACATAGGAAACCCAAAACGGCCTTACTGGGCTCATCACAAGATGTCACATATAGAATTCTCCAGACCTAGGGATTTTTATCGCCTTTAATTAAGTTGTAAGTAATATTATACATGTAGGTACGGGATAAATAAAAAACTATACTAGAGCCAAAAGGATCTTAATCGTCTCAATACGAGACAAATGGGTCAAAAATTCATATACAGGGTGTTTCTAAATTATGGTGCCAACGTAATATGACAGATAGAAAATGTCATTTTAAACAAAAAGTTTCCTATGCACATGGGTCCTAAAATGCACAATAAGAAAGTTACAGGGTGATGAAAGTATAGTTTGAAAACCATCTTTATGGCAATAACTTCTACAGAAGTTATGCAATTTAAATGAAACTAGGTGCAATTCTTTAGTAACTGAAGTGCAACAATTTTGTGTAAAAAGATTTATTCCCATCGACCAAAGGCGGAGGGGCGGGGTAGCACAATGGGTTTTCTACTCTTAACTTTTTTGAGGTTATCTTTTTGGTCTCGCAGGTTCATCATTTTAGTGCATCTTTTTATTTTGTAATAAAAACGTACCCTTGAACACAACGATAAAATCAACCGTTTGCGTTGAAATCGGCAAAATGTGCTCCAAAACACCTGTTAACTCCAAAATTAAAAAAATAAAATTTTCAACTACCGCTTTCAAATTTTACAAAATAATTGTACCATTTAAAGTGACAAAAAATTCCCTATGAACTATGTATCAAAAATTTTTTGCTTTCAAAATGGAACTGATTGAAGTCGACAAAATTTTAAAATCCATATTTCAGCAAAACCAGTGATGTATTACTCAATATCCATGAAGCATTTTTTTCTTAATTTTGAACGTACAATTCATCTGTAAAACATTTAAATGCGGTAGGCGATAATTTTATTTTTCGAATTTTACAGTTAACAGGTGTTTTGGGGCACATTTTGCCGATTTCAACGCAAACGGTTAATTTTATCGTTATGAAACAAGAGTACATTTTTGTTGCAAAATAAAAAGATGCACTAAAATGATGAACCGGTGAGACCAAAAAGATAACCTCAAAAAAGTTACCAGTAGAAAGCTCATTGTGCTACCCCGCCTCTCCGCCTCTGGTCGATGGGAATAAATCGTTTTTATACAAAATTGTAGCACCTCAGTTAATAAAGAATTGCACCAAGTTTTATTTAAATTGAATAACTTCTGTAGAAGTTATTGCGATAAAGATGTTTTTCAAACTATACATTCATCACCCTGTAACTTTCTTGTTATGCATTTTAGGACCCATGTTTATAGGAAATTTTTTGTTCAAAATGACATTTTCTATCTGTCATATCACGTTGGCACCATAATTTAGAAACACCCTGTAGATACAGGGTACGCAAAACAATTGATATGTAAAAGCCAAAACGGCCTTACTCTATGTGACGTCACAGAATTGATAAAATAAAAATAATAAAATTTCATATAGAGGGTGAATCAAAACATAAAAAAGGCAAAAAGACCTTACTCGTCTCATCAAGTGACGCGGCAGAATTTTTCTTAGACGGCGCACGGGCCCGACAAAAACCATACAAGGTATCAAAAAATTACTAAAAAAAAATAAAATTAAAATTACAGAATCGATGAAAAAAAAAACACTTGCAAAAATTCCGAACTATGGTATTTTTGTGCCAATAATAAGATCGCGGAAACAATTTTTAAGTTAAAACGGGACTGCCAACGCATGGACGGACAGTGTATGTACTATACCCAGCAAGTTCAAAATGGCCTTAAACCTGCACCTTAGCAATGATAAAGGCCAGACAGCTGGCGACGCGGGGTTATCTTTTCGGTCTTGAAGGTCCATCATTTAAGTGCATCTTTTTATTCTGCAACCAAATGGTACTCTTTTTTCATAAAGATAAAATCAGCCGTTTACGTTGAAATTGACAAAATGTGTCCCAAACACCTGTTGACTCCAACATTTCTAAACATAATATTTTCACCTACCGCTTTGAAATGTTAAAGATCAATTGTAACATTTAAAGTAAGGAAAAATCCCTATGAACAATGAAATAAAAATTATTCGCTTTTAAAATGGAAAAGATTGAATTTGACAAGACCAATGTCCAGTTGACTTTTTTTTTCATCATTTTAACTATACCTACAGTTGATCTGTAGCATTTGAAAGCGGTAGGCGAAAATTTTATGTTTGGAATGTTGGAGTTAACAGGTGTTTTGGGGCCCGTTTTGTCAATTTCAATGCAAAAGGCTGATTTTATAGTTATGAAACAAGAGTACCTTTTTGCTGCAGAATAAAAAGATGCAGTAAAATGATGGACCTGCAAGACCGAAAAGATAACCTCAAAGAGGTTATGAGTCACAGCACTCTGTGAGATACGTAGCAACTGACATTTTCAGATTATTCTCCAACCCCAAAAACATTGCAGTACCAAATTTCGGTTCAGCAGCTTAATTATTTTGGGAGATATTGCCATAATTCAATTTCAAAAAGAGAATTACAACGCTCTGTATCTCACAAACGAAGAACTTTAGGACCTATGTTTATATGAGCAACCCACCTTATATTGAATTTTTCTACAAAATGTCAAAGTGTGATCAAAAAAACCGGGACACCCGTATAATGATAAATAATTTGAATAAAATAACTAGGTCGTAAATCTAGAAGAGAATAAATTGAACAAATTATCAACAGAGTACCAAAATTTCTGGCAAAATTCTTTTAATTGAGGTAGAGGTAGAATAGAGAGTAAAGTAAATCCATAATTCCCAAAATATTTTGTATTTACATCTACTCGATTGCAAAGATTTTGATATTAATATTGAAAGAAATAGAATTCATAAGAAATTACAATACCTATACCTAATTCTAGGAATTCTTGAAGAATATTACAATAAAATTCTAGGAATTCCAGAAAAATCCCAAGAATTCTAAGGAATTTCGCTGCTATTTAATGGGATTCAAAAAATTACATGAAATTAAATTCGAATTTGAGGTAATTCCGGGAATTCCTGTTGTCTAGGTAATTTTTGGTGTACAAAATTTGGCCAGTGATATCCTCCTCGGATTGGATGAGCTACAACAAAAAATAACAGAAGCTTGCCTATCAGTAACAGCAAATGAGTTAAAGCATGTTGTTTGCACCATTAAAAAGCGGCAGAAGGCGGTTATATTGAGAAAACCCCGATAACTTAAAACTTAACACTTAAGTATTTTATTTTTGATATAAATATTTTTAAAATTTAATTTATTTTCCATTTTTAGTAACATTGTTTCAAAAATCCAAGGCGAACTTGACCAGCATAAAATTCGGAATTGTCAAATGCTGTAGAGAAAAACATCCTGTATATTTCTTCTTGCAATTTCGTCCATCAACGTTTTGGGTGATTCTGTTAATTTTTCAACTGTTTTGAAACAACACCATGGTACGCTTGAATCGCCAAGTGCCTTTAGAATCCCTATTTTGCACAACTTTAACGCGGTTTAGAACTGAACACCATCTATATTGTTTGTTCAAATTTGTCATATGGGGGGTTTCAGCTCTGTTGTATAAGATTTTAAATAAAAAAATCGCTAAGAAGTTTTCTTAAAAATCGGGGTTATAAAAAAATTGTAGCCGTCCCTGGATTTGCATAAATAATAACATCAAAAGAAGCTTATTTTGAAGAGCTTCCGAATAAAAAAGGTTCTTGAAATTATCTCACAAAATGTTTTTCATATCTTTTATATTTTGTATACTTATAGTAGACACACTGTATGAAGGAAATTCTTGAGGTGGAGGATGAGGATACGTAGAAAGATATGACTGAGGATATGACTTATATTCTCGAATTCTCGACTCCACACAAACCGAGTAGGTAGATAAGTAGGTACTACATGTTAGTTCTTGGCAGCTTCGCTGGTTAGTAAGTAACTATTTAAAAAATACACCTACAGTTTTATGGTTGATTTTAAAGCTAAATTTGTGGAGTCGACACAGTACCTGTCATATTTACCTTTCTTCGAATAATTATCATTGTTTTTACCAAAAACTCTTCCCTTTCATATCTATACAGGGTGGCCCACCACGAACTGCATCGATCTATATATGGAAAACTAAAAGTAGAAAAATTGTGAAAATTTGGCACCTCACCAATGCCGATGGGCGCTGCTCAACTAAAATATTTTGGTAAATCTGGCACTTCCGGTTATACCGGAAGTCGATATCAACTTTCTTATTTCAAATGGAACACCCTATATATTATTGCATTTTTGGATGCTAGGCATCATTTTGGAACAAAAACATGTCTAAATAAAATCGTTTTTGAGATATTTGCATTTTTCCCAAAAAAAATACAGGTGCAGACCTAAAGTCAATTAGCAATTTATACGAGGAACCCGCGAAATTTCAAAACAAATTTTTGGCATCGTGTAACAGAAGCCCTGACCTAGTGATCTCTGCTGAGAAATAAATCCGTTCTTATACAGGGTGTTTACAAAATATGAATAAAAATTACATTCAAAATGTGAATAAATCTCGAAATTTTCAAATGGAAACCCCCATTTTTTTAATGCGATCTTATTCACCACTAAAAATGATGACAACTTTGGGTCAGGTTTCCTATACCTAAATGCAGTAATTTTCGATTAATTTACGAAAAACCCACTTTTCGCCCTTAAAATGCGGGGTTTGCTTAACGCTTGGAAAATCATATTAGCCCTGGACGTTGAAAAGACAATCGCGGCTGAGGAAATGTCACTTGGTTTATAAATTATTGTCAACAATAATGCCGGCGCGCTTAAATTACACAAACGAAGATTATTTAAATTTGTTCATTATCTACGGAGACTACAACAAAGTAATATCAAGAACGTGTGATACATAATCTTAATTTAAGCGCGCCGGCATTATTGTCGACAATAATTTATAAACCAAGTGATATATCGACTTCCGGTATAACCGGAAGTGCCAGATTCACCAAAATATTTTAGTTGAGCAGCGCCCATCGGCATTGGTGAGGTGCCAAATTTTCAGAATTTTCCTACTTTTAGTTTTCTATATATAGATCGATGCAGTTCGTGGTGGGCCACCCTGTATAGGTGCCTATCATGTCATGACCCATGTACATAATGTTACAGATCGAGTTACAGTTACCCATAAAGCAGAATATTTTTTGTTTTTCCATAATATGCCCAGGGCGCGAAATGGGCCTTGTTCACTCAATCGAATTTCGATATTTCTTACTACTAGAATCACATAACTCTTTAATAAAATCCCCCTCAGCATCTTTCTCCTGAATACCTAATTTTGTTATCAACTAAAAAAATATATTAAAATTTTAAACTGCGCACCTTAATTTGGAGCAATGAAATTGCGTTTGCGACGTTGCCGGCTATACTAGTAATCGAAGCCCCAAAAATTCGATCTCCGTTCTAATCTCAGACGTGCACATTGAATCGAAATCGATTCTCTAGAGAAAGAGAGTTGTACACTCAGGTGCAAAAAAACCGGGCCACCTAATATTTTTTCAAAATCGGTTGTTTTTTTTTTCAGTTTAAACCTGGTTTTTAATTGATATGAAGGACTTCCTATTCTTGTTTTAATAAACAATAACATAAATAAAGGAAAACATATTGTTGTTCATTTAAAACCAGGATACGAAAATATATAGGTGGCCCGGTTTTTTTGCACCTGAGTGTATAAACGGTTGTCCGAACTCGACCGTACAGACACAGGTAGTTGTTTTGTAGGGTTATGTGTCGTGTCTATAACCATCTGTGGGCTGGTCATGTCATTCTGACATTCTTTAATGTAAACCGAACTAATAAAACGAAATGTTTTTCTGAAAACCTGCAAAAGTTAAAAGATAAAGTGTATACGGTATGCTGGTTTGAAATCAAATTTAATTGGTCTTGTAATGCGGATGGCGCTAGACACTTATTTAGCATTATCAGTATTGTTACCTTCCTGAAAAACTGGAAAAAGTGATCCCGTAATTAAGAGAAAGGAGAAAGGAATATTTTGGTCATCAGGGAAACCTTTTTATAGCCATTTTAGGAGATGATAGAAAACACATTCGAGAGTTAGCTTTAAGAATATTTGCAAAATGAAGAAGATCAACGGCAAAAACCAACGATGTCAGAATATTTTGTGTTAATATAGTATATTTCCTAACGGAAAGTGCCACTTTTCCTCACGCGATTGCAGTTGGCTGAACGACGCGTAGCGGAGTTCAGCCAAGAAATCGAGTGTGGAAAAGACACTTTCCGCAAGAGTTAGGAACACTATTTTTTCTACAAGCGTGCGGAAAAGCAACGAAATTAAAAGTACACTTTTCCGCACGCATTTTAGTTATAAAAGTGTAACTTTTCCACACTAGTGCGGAAAAGTATTTTTTCGCAAACAATTAAATTTTGATTGTCAAGATTATGTGTAGTTGACTGACAAAATATTGTTATAAACCAGATTTATTTAGGTTTGGACAACTTACAAGTTGGTGATCATTCTGCAAGTAACTTTTAACTAAAAAAGGGGAAAATATTGCGATTGTGGTATATTATTAAATTAATTGATATTGAGGTTATTTTTCATTTCTTTTGATGGCCTCTTCTCTTTTCGAGCAATCTACTAGCCACTATGGGGCGACATACGGTGCCAAAGCGTGGGGAACCATGAAAGACCCACCCACTCGTTCACCGCCGCGACGCCCCCTGCCCCTGATATTGAGGTCATGACTGTGTTATGTCTATTTGGCTTTTGCCACAAAATATAAGTTAGGTAAATTTTCTTCTTCTTCAGTCTTCACAAATCTCAAATAGAAACATATCGATATTGCCGTAAATCGTGTCAACGTCGCAAAACAGTAGCCAGTCAGCTTTTTTGGGCCCGTGACGTCACGGACGCAAGGAATTTGAATTTCAAAAACGTTTTTAGGGCATTACCCGGCCGAAAAAAGAGTTCTATTAAATATAAGGCATTTTGTTTCAAATAGCCTATACAGCTTCACTTTGAGAATATTGTACTTTCAAGTTGAAGCCTACGTAGAATCCTCCCAGTTGAGGCCAAAGTCTAGGCTACCTCCAAAATTTACAAATTTCGGCTGCTGCATTAAAAGCTACGAAAATATTAAAATGTTTGTAATTTTGTTGATTATTAATTATTATAGCCTATACATTTTTGAAATCAATATTAAAAAATATATCAAATAGAAAATAACTTCAAAGTTTTTTCTGTCATAATGTTTATAATTTTTTTACATCGGGTCCTAAAATGTATAGGTAATAATTAATTATTAAACAAAATTCAAACGAACATTTTAATATTCTCATAGTGTTTAATGCAGCAGCCAAAATTTTCAAATTTTGCTGGTATAGCCTGGACTATTGGCCCCAACTGCGCGGGGATTTTTTTACATAGACTTATAGACATTTTTCTTAAACATATTTTAACAGGTATAGGTATAGACTCGGGTATAGAAGACAATATCTAAAGAAAATAAAGAGTTTTCACATACATACAATTTTACTTTAAAAATATAAGGCAATACAATCAAAATTATTACCTTAAGAACAAATTCAGTTTGTAACATTAAGAAGCTATACCTAGGTACCTACTTATGTATTACCTATTACTTACCTTATTCCAGGTGGAATAAGGAATAAGGATCATATTAGGAATTACAATAAGAATAATATAAACGTAACTTATATGTCAAAAATGTAACCGTTGTATGTGAAGGGTGACTAGTACGGGCACTCGAAAAGAGAAACAAAATGAAATTTTTAAATAATCAAACAGAGACTTAGTATCTCGCAAAATAATGAAAATATGGGTATTAGTATCACATAACATAGGTAACCAACGCACTATACACCATGAACTAACTAGCCGACCTTTCGAACTGTCTGTTTTTTTTTTGTCTGATCACGATGACCGGTCGCAATATCACAATTTCCGCGTTCCTTTTGCCACTTTTCTTAAGAATTCTTACTTTATCTCAGTTAGTGGCAGTTCCTTTTACAAATGAGAATGTGAGCTAAAGTGAGATTTTTTATACCTCCCCCTTCACCCTTCAAGCACATCCTCTCGAGGACACTCACTATCGAGCATATTAGCTCAGTTTGGTGGTGGGGAAAATAACCCTTTCAGAAGATGACAGGAAAAAACAAACTAAGTGGCTCGGCTAACAACTGAGCTAAAGTTCTCAGTGTAGGGGCAAAAGGAACGCGGCTATGTCTGCTGCAGGACGCGTAAAACAAAAACTACTGTATACGGAACGAAATCGCTTGCCCAAATGTGAACTTCAATGCGAGGTGTGGGGTGTAGTCGCGCTCTCTAACTAAAATTATTGGTTGAATTCTTCCATAATTCCATTTCCCATTTCCTTAATATGAATGACCTATATAGTTGGATAGTATAATCAAAGTCTAGAGATTAGTATTCTGTAGACTTTGGTATAACCTGACAATAACAGTTTCTTTTAAGACAATGCCGTTATTATTTCAATTCTTGAAACTGTTTGAGCCAAGAACTAGGTATACGTATTTATTAATTATTCTATTTGAATAGAGTGAAAATTTTATAATTTTTCAATGAAGTCTCGTTTTGCTTTAGGTTGATATTATTAATTTTGAATTGAATATTTCTAAGAAAATTAGAATTTTTATTTTGAAAATAGATTTTTTGTGTGTAGGTGTATGAAAAATTGCCGTATTTTGCATTTTTGCATATTGAACTGTCCCTGTTAGCCGAAATCAATTTGCTCATTTTCGCATACAAGCCTCGAAGAGGGTTGAAAAGTATGCAGTAGAATGATGGGAAATCTATGAGTGGTCCCTGGGGATAACATATAGAACATTCGATTTTCCTATATAATATATAGAATATATTAATTTTGTATAATAGGTAGGTACATACGTTTTTTATGTTTTTCGGGCTAGTGTGCTTGTATGGAAAAATAGGTCAGAATCTCTATATTTCCTTACAAGCTTACGCCCTTATATCAACCCTCTAGCCTCTAGCCACATACAACACTCAAGCCTTTGGTTTTCTGAAGCCAGGTTCTATTAATTAATCATTTAATGCACACGGCTTTCGTGTAAATATGGACAACAGCCACCTTTTACTTCTGTTAAGGAAAATCGAATTTTCCATATATGCCAGAGATCGGCTGCCAACTTCAAACCAGCTCAACTCTAAACGAGGAACTCTGCCTACAAAAATCAACTTCATACAGGAATGCTTAGTGTATTTGCCGGAACTTTGAAATGGTTAACGTCAGCTTTAAATCCACTTTTTTTTTGACAAACCGGCAAACCATCTAAAAGTGGCTGCTAGAGGCTAGATACATATAAAAAATAGCTGCTGAAGTTTGGCTGCTAACTAGCTCTTGGAATTTTTGGCTACCACAAATTGGCTGCTAAATTCACACGCAAATAGTTTTTATTAATGTCTTCAAGCGACCGACCAAGTAGGCACTAAGTAAATATACCTAGCATGGAGGTGTATACAATAAAAGTTAACTTATTAACGAATATTAATACAATAATTATTATTGCAGAACATATTCGTTTTTCTTGTTTTTCTTGCCTATATACATTTTTGTCAACCTGTGCTATTTTGATTATTTCTATTAAAATATATTTGCTTGCAAGATACAGGGTGGTCCAAAATATTTAGTGCGGTTTTCACGTAATTTTTTTGATTTAAGGCTTCTCTGCGAAGTTATTCCAGCCTTAAAAGGAGCAAAAAAATTGGTTATGATTTCTTTTCTCAAAAAAAGTAAAATCCTCGGGTGACAACCGACGACAAAACACTGTGATATTTTCCTTTTTATTCTCAAATTACCTACCTACTTAGATTTTTTAAGCGCGCTCAATGGTTTTGAACGTCTTTACGTCTGTCTAAAATCAGAAGGCTTACCAACTTTCACATGTTGAATCGAGAATGAATCACTTGGAAATTTGCACCAGAAAAGTAATGTAATAAATATTATTATTCGTCACACACTTGTTTTTGATTGCATTTAATTTTCAGCATTTTTAAACTTCACTCAATTGCTAATATAAACGCATACGAAAGTCCTATTTGTCCCTAAGAATTTCACCGAATCACCAACATAAATATTCGCCACGAAACAAAATTACGCTCGCTACCGTCGGACTGTAAACAACTAGCACAACTGAGAAATGTATAGTCATTGAAAAGCATTGTGTAGCAAAATGTGGTTATCCTTCCCATTTACGTTGGAGTGTGACGAGTAAATTAACGTGTTCGTTAGACAGAACGAGACAGCACACAAAAACGCCCGCGCGTTCTGGTAGGCATGGTTTTGGACTTGTCTGATTCTTATTCTCTGCTACATAAGGTAGACAATTGTTTTTTAGGTGAAATGTAGTGCGTGAGAATGGATTTTCAGCTTAATATAAGGCTCACATTACGAAATACGGTTAGTTGCATAATTTGTCGGAAAGGGCGTTTCGGGGCGGGATTTACCACCACAGAATCGCAGGATGCGCCTACGTCACGTTGCGATACTGGTTAAAACTGTGGTTTAATATTTCCCACTTTAATCACACGATATATAAATACCTACATATTATTTTTGGTGTTTGGTCTTTCAAAGCCGTTGAAATGTATTACTACGATTAACTACTGTTATCACAACGGATGCATTACTTTCAATTTTCAAATCTAACTAGGGCTTTGCAGGTCTTTCATTCTTGTCAAGTACAATCTTTAGAATTAAAGTATTTCTTTCGCTTAGGTGTTAAACAAGTATCGACCAACTTGAGGGGTGCCAAGTTGTCGCCGCGCAGACACCGCGGCAGGCTTATAAACGCCTACGCGGATTTTTTTTTTTTTGCGAATCCACTGTCGATTATCACAGCACCCCTACAAGTTTTTTTATATACTCCCCTACCTGTCTCCCACAAATCTTTGAGATAGATTTGCACAACAATCTCAGAATGTTCTTCTTTGAGCTATTGTCGTTTGTTACGGCACCCATACAGGTTTTTTCGATACTAGTACATATCTACCCTACGAGTTTCCCCACAAATATTTTTGACGTTCAGATTAATTTACAAAAAAAAACATAATTTCTTTACATTTTTTGTGAGGCCACTGTCGTTTACCACGGCATTCCTACAGATTTTTCAATACTCCTACGCGTCGCCACAAAATATATTTCAAAGTGAGATTGATTTACACAAAAAAGTTTTCTTTAGGATTTTGTTTGCGTCGCCGCTGTTGTTTGTCGCCTCACCCCTACAGGCTTTTTTTTTATATTACTACATCCCCTATGCGTCTTCCCACAATATCTTTGAGATTAAGATTGATTTACACAAAAATAAGATTTTTAGGATTTTTTTGTGACGCCAATGTCGTTTGTCACGGCACCCCCTACAGCCTCCTACAGGTTTTTTCTATGTCACTACATTCCCTATGCGTCTCCCTAAAATATCTTTGAGATTGAGATTGATTTACACAAAAAATAAGATTTTTGGGATTTCTTTCTTTGCGACGCCACGGTTGTTTGTCACAGCACCCCTAGAGGTTTTGTTTCTATATTACTTACTAAATACCCAGTGTGTCTTCCAAAAGTATTTTTGAGATTAAGATTGGTTTACACAAAAATAAGATTTTTGTGATTTTTTGCAATGCCAATCCCGTTTGTTACGGCACCTCCTACATGTATTTTCTATATTACTACATCCTCTATGCGTCTCCCAAAAATAATATCTTCGAGATTAAGATTGATTTACACAAAAATAAGATTTTTGGATTTTTTTGCTACGCCAATGACGTTTGTCACGGCACCTCTTACAGGTTTTTTTTCTATATTACTACATCCCCTATGCGTCTGCCAAAAATATCTTTGAGATTGAGATTGATTTACACAAAAAATAGGATTTTTTCTTGAATTTTTGCGACGCCACTGTCGTTACCCACGGCACCCCTACATGTTTTTTCTACACCTACTCCTACATCCCCTACGTGTCCTTCAAAAATATATTTGAGACTGACATTGATTTACACAAAAAAATCAGTACGTATACTCTATACTCATACATCTCTTACGCGTCCCTCAAAAATATCTGATTGAGATTGATCTACACAAAAAGAATAAGATTTTTCCTTTTGGATTTTTTGCGACAAAATAAAAATCGAAAACTGTTCAAGAAATTGTTCGCAAAATTTTTGAAATGTCCAGATTTAAAAAAAAAACATAATTGTCAAAGTAATACTCATTTCCAGTCAAACCGAGATGGAAATAAGAATTGACCATTTTTTGCTACTCCCTGTATAGTCATTACCAACATTCCGTGATAAAAGTCTTGTTTTTTACAAGCTTTTATTTAACTTGCAATGTATGGTGAACTATGTATGTATGTTTAGGTCAAATTTTGCAAGCTGAATTAGAACCACTTCCTGACATCCGATTAGCTGAAATTTAGCATACACCTTTAGTTCCGGTGACAATACAATATACAATACTCAATATTGTAATACTTTCAAAATGGTCGTCGCCACAAGATGGCGGATGATGTATTTTTTGTCAACCCCCTTAATATGGGTATCAATAGAAAGGGCTTGAAGAGTAGAAAACGATAGAGTTAGTGACATCACACTAAATTCAATAGGTATGGCCTTCGCTCCAAGATGGCGGATGATGTATTTTTTTGTATGGGTATCAAATGAAAGGGCTTGAAGAGAAGAAAACGATAAAGTTAGTGACATCACACTAAATTCAATATGGCCGCCCCTCTAAGATGGCGGATAATGTATTTTTTTGCCAACCCCCTTAATATGGGTATCAAATGAAAGGGCTTAAAGAGTAGAAAACGATAAAGTTAGTGACATCACACTAAATTCAATATGGCCGCCGCTCCAAGACGGCAGATTACATTTTCTTTTCCCTTAATATGGGCATTAAATGAAAAGGCTTGAAGAGTAGAACTAAAAGGTTGAAAATAAAATCATTAATAAAAAAATATTTTTAAAAACATTTACCTAAATGCTCTAAAAAGAAGAAAATAATCAAAAAATTCAAACCAAAGCAAACCAATAATTTTGTTACATTATAAAATTGTATATGATATAAAAACTTGTCGCGAGAATATAATATATATCTTGAAAGTAATTCTAACTAGAAAATATATTTTTCTATAAAAGCTCAATTTGGAAGATGAAACGTTTTTCAAATGCATGTCAATAATATATAAGAATAATATAAATGCCATGAATGTGCCAAAAAAGCCAATTTTAAGCGCCGCTCGCGTGCTGAAGAGTGTGCAATTCAATTTTCCGTTTGCATAAAAATGCGATGATTATTATTTTTACCAACAAAAATGCAAATTGTTTTGTTTACTATTATGACATTAGATCATAGTATACAATAAAAATAAAAAATAAAATCTAAATTTTCGTTGACAACTAAAAAAAGAAAAAGAATTGTGTGGGATTTGAACCTACTATGAAATAAATGAATTTTTCTCAGGTACGCCCCTTTACCCACTCGGCTATACCAACTTCTGTAAATTCTTTCAATGAGTTTGCTCATATCTGAAATAACCTGAAATTGTTTGCACTTTTCGCATTAACTTTTGACAATGTTCTGCACCACAGGGGCTGCAAAAGCCTACTTATTCTACTTAAGTTTCTCATGGACTGATTCTAAAGCTTTTCTGGCCTAGCTTTCCCGAATAAAAGAAGGAAATAGAAGACGTCGAGAGCATTGTATACAATCAAGTTAGGTTAGGTACAGTAAAAGCAATCACGCAATTACCTACCTGTTCACCGCGTGAATACTACCTACTCACTAAGTAAAAGCCGAGAAATTTAAAGAAATTCTCGGAAAAGCAAACAAAACAAATTTAACCAATTTTCTTTTGCGGATACCTGGATCGGTTTCTATAACTAAAATCGTGGCGTAAATAAAACCAAGTGTTCAGAAACCCTAGCAACAGGGGCGTACTCGATCGCAAAAGTATATGTACGCGGTTCTATCTTGTTGTTTTCAGCTATTTAGACACTGCCACAAATAATTTTATCGATGTTTTGAACCATTTTAATTAAGCCAATAATTTTCTTCCGAAATATTTTGATGTAAACAATTGTAAAACTAAAATTAAATACAGGTCGTACCTCAGTGCGCCACTGGCGAATATCTCAGCCCACGTGCTCTTGTTTACGACAGAGTTGCTCGATTTTAGTATAGGGACTTTACTTTTACTTGTTCGGCGCGGCGAGCCAAATTCGTCTCTCTCCCCGGCGCGTACCAAATAGAGTTGCCACGAGACGAGACGAGATAAGGCCTTGTCTCGTCTCGTCTCGAAATTTCGAGATAATTTTTTTCGAGACGAGACGAGACAGACGTTGTCTCGTCTCGTCTCGTTTTGTCTCGTTTATCTCGAGTTGTTTTGTTTTATAATAATAATAGTAATAATAATAATAATAATAATAGTGACAGGGCGCTGATGAGGCGGGCCCCTGTTGCACAAACAGCTACAGCCTAGCAACACGAACATCTACAACATGGGAGCCAAACGAGAACTAGGGTTCCACCCACCGAATGTGCTGCGCGGGAACTCCAGCCAGCGTTCACTCAGGCGGGATTACAACGACGACGCATGAAATGGACTGGGATAATGCGTATTTTTTACAGGGTGACAAACTTAGGACAAGAGATGCTCGGCTACCGACAACAACTGCATGCCGAGTTCTGCAGGGAGTTTCCACACATGCAAGTGTCTGAACAAAGAGTGTCAGATCAGTATCGAACTATTCTAAGAAATAACCGAATTCCAGAAACGCGACTTAACTCTATAAAACGGGAAGTTGAGCTAGAGATCCATGGCGAACACATAGACATAGACAACAACAACGGGGAAATTCAAGTGCCTGGACCACAACAAGAAGCTGGAACGGCAGAGCAAACAACTGAGAATCGGGAAATTCAAGTGTCTGAACCACAACAAGAAGCCGAGACGGCGGGACGAACAACGAGAATCGGGAATCAGTTAACGGAGAACACTTTGAAAGCCTAGACACACAGCTGAGAAGGGCGGTATTGCGATACGAAGGCACAGACCCACTGAGCAGACCACCGCTACCAAGATTGAATTCTTCCAGGAAGCTTGCAATCATGCTCGATATTATGAACACCAGAATTTTACCCAACTATGTTTCAGTAACACCAACATTAGAACATATGCACATGTTAATCTACTGTGCCGCAACGGCCATCATCACTGCAATGGGAGCCAAGATCCGGACGGCTCAAAAGTTAAATCGTGCAAGACCAGAACCATGAATGGCTCAATGGGAGATGCGACTAAATCGGAAGATCGAGAGTCTCCGTAAAGACATAGGACAAGTAACGGAATATATCAGAGGAGTTAGAACTAGGAAGATTCAGAGGGCGGTGCAGGCAATAATGAGCCGCACCCAAATGCATTCTCAGCGTGACCCCGCGAACATCACTGCTCAACAATGTCTTGATACATTAAAACAAAAACTTTCTGTTTTCGCAGGGCGTCTGAGGAGATACAAGGCTAGTAACAACAGGAAACGAGACAACAACCTTTTTGAACGATCAGAAAAAGTTTTCTACCGTACTTTGAATTCTAGCGCCGATGACACAAATACGAGTTAGGTACCCTAGCAGAGAACAGGTCGACGGTTTCTGGAGAAATCAGCTTGCCACACCAGGTCCATGCAATGTCAGTGCAAGCTGGATCAGTGAAGAACGCGAGATGGGCCGGAACTATAGCCAGATGCAACACGAGCAACTCACAACTGGAAGGCACCAGGTCCAGATCATCTCCAAAATTATTGGATTAAGAAGTTGTGGAGCACGCATGAACAAATAACTACCTTAATTAATGAAGTCTTGCTCGATCCTCTGAAAATGCCATTGTTTCTTACACAGGGTGTCACCTACTTGTTACCAAAAGACCAGCGGAATACGGATAACCCTGCCAAGTACCGCCCAATAACCTGCTTGCCTACGCTGTACAAGATAATCACTTCTTGCCTTACGCAGCGAATATATGCTCACTGCGAGCGGAACAACATCATGGCAATGCAGCAGAAGGGCTGCGCGAAGGGCGCAATGGGATGCAAAGAGCAACTCATCATAGAGTCTGTCATCTGCAACCAGGCTCATCCCAAGCAACGAAACCTCTACATGGCTTATGTGGACTACAAAAAAGCATTTGATTCCGTACCTCACGACTGGCTAACAGGTATCTTAAAGCTGTATAAAATAGATCATCATACAGTTTCCTTTTTAGAACACGTTATGACAACCTGGCGCACTAAGATACAACTCAGAACCGCAAACAGTAACATCGAGACCGACACAATCAACATCCGAAGAGGGATTTTCCAAGGAGATTCCCTCAGTCCACTGTGGTTCTGCATGGCGATGAACCCTCTATCACATCGGTTGAACTCTACAAAATACGGCTTCGCTATCAAAAGCAACAACGCAGAAGCGATCAAGTTGAATCACCTATTATATATGGATGATTTAAAACTGATGGCCGCAACCAAAAACCAACTAACGCAAATGCTTAAAATTGTAGAGGAGTTCTCCAGGGACATCGGAATGCAGTTTGGACTGGACAAGTGCCGCACCCTTAACATCGTCCGGGGAAAGTTCGAACAAGGCGCACACGAGATGCAGGACGGCCAGGAGATCGAAGCAATGAGCATGGGAGATACATACAAGTATCTCGGGATGAAACAAGCTCAAAGGATAGACCATCGAACAATGAAGATCGATTTAACGAATGAATTCATCAAGAGAGTAAGACAAGTAGTGCGAACTGATCTTAACAGCAGGAATTTGTTTAAGGCCCTGAACACGTATGCGTGCTCTGTACTCAGCTATTCGTTCGGAATAGTGAATTGGACCAACACGGACATCAACAACCTGCAACGAAAAGTTAGGACACTACTGACAAAAGCTCATAAACATCATCCCCGTAGCGCCGTAGAAAGAACAACTCTGCCACGTCAACTAGGAGGAAGAGGATTGGCAGATCTCAGCAAGCAATTGGACCAACAAATATTAAATCTGCGTAATTATTTCTACAGGCAGGCCAACAGCTCCACACTACATAGGGCTATATGCGGAGCAGACGTCTCAACACTGCTACGTCTGACGGAACACGAGCGTCAAAATCACCACCGAACCGACAACGATAAACTACAGAGGTGGTTGGGGAAGCCGCTGCACGGGAGGCATCCTAATGAGGTTAACCAGGAACATGTCGACAAGTTAGCATCGAACTATTGGCTGACCTCGGGACGAATGTTCCCCGAGACGGAAGGCTTCCTACTGGCCATGCAAGATCAGGTTATACCAACTCGCAACTACCTAAAATTCATTGTAGGAGATGCATCGGTAGTGGATGACAGATGCAGATACGGGTGCCCAACTTCAGAAACAATCCAGCACATAACAGGAGGATGTCAGATGTTCGCATCAACGGAATATAAGGAACGACACGATTCGGTTGCCAAGATCTTGCACCAGGAACTGGCGGAAAAACTTCTGCTTGTGCAGGCAGAGAGGATCCCATATTACAGATACACACCGGAGCCTGTTCTTGAGAACAGCAACTACAAGATGTACTGGGATCGTACAGTTCTGACAGATCAACGAGTTGCCCATAACAGACCGGACCTTATAATAGTTGATAAAATTTCTAGGAAGACAACTCTGATTGATGTGGCCATCCCGAACAACAACAACCTGCGTGTGAAGCAAGTCGAGAAGATCGCGAAGTACAGAGACTTAGAAAAACGAATTAGAAGGCAATGAGAAATGGACAACGTTCAGACGATTCCAATCATCGTGTCAACAACTGGTGTCATACCAAAAAGTTTGCTGAGAAACATCAAAGAGCTGGGTCTAACTGGTAATCTTTACAGGTCCATGCAGAAAGTGGTACTACTTGCGACAGCCCGAACCGTCAGGAAATTCATGGGGAGTGCAGGAACGTCCAACAACATCAATGTCACCTAAGGCCCGATAACATGGCAAGGGTCTCGTCCGAGCCAGATCCTTATGGTATCCGGGATAACCGGGATCTGAGTGAATGTTCCCCAGAGAGGGAGTGCGAATGCCTTTTGGCTAAGTCGATATAATAATAATACCAAATAACTCGTTTGGAAATTTAAAAATATTTCTGTATGTCCGAGAACCAAAAACTACGAGCTGGGACGAGCCTGTTGTTTTTAATAAAACTTTTGTCTTAAATCTCCAAAATCTATCGAATTTCGGAAACAGTTTCAGTATTTTCCAGCATCTGTTTGTAGACACTGAGTGCGTTTTGTGCGTGTAATTATGAAGGCCTCTTGTATTGTTGTAGCGGGTGCTGTGAAAAGTGTAGTGATAAGGGTCTCTCGAGTTAGATGCTGAACACGCCAAGTCCAAGGTGTGCTAAAACCCTGTTATTGTCATATTAACTAGGTAAATTAATAAACTGAATATTGTTTCGTATTTAAGTTATCAATAATTAAGGGCAACGTCGCGGTCGGTGCCATGTGCTGCAGCATAACGTCGTAGTCACATGCGTTCAGGTGCGCTTCGTTACGTGGGATTTGGGATAATTTGCCCCTATATTTAAACATGCAGTAAATATTTTTTGCGTTTTCGGCATATTTGTACCTCCCTGATGACGTGGTTAAAATTAATGTATTTATGAATAAATCACCTTCTATACAGGGTGTCCAACTTTAAAACTGTACAAATCCGTAAAATCTTCATTTTTGGAGATAATCGCCTAAACTTTTTTTTGTTTGAAAGGCCTTCAAAGACCGCTTCTTTTGAACTTCCTGCAATTTTCAAAATGAAAATCCAGGGCCGGCTGCGATTTTTTTATACCGCCGATTTTCACGAAAACCATTTGGCGATTTTTTTTATTTAAAATCTGATCCCACAGCGTTAATCAGAACTTTCCAGAACCCTTATATACCAAATTTGAATAAAAAATATAGAGGGAGTTCCATTCCGTAGGGCATGTTAGCTAATCTCCTATAATAATAATTGTAGAGAATTTCGTACCGTTTAATTTTTATTTGAAACTTTTTTAACTTTAACATCGAAAATAAGAGGGTTGGTTTAATTTTCTTTGTAGTTAAATAATTCATAAACGGTGATTCTGAGAGCAAAATAAATTGTATGATACAAAAAATAATTTGTAAAAATGTACAAAAATACCGGCCTTCCGATACCAAGTAACAAAGTTGTGGGACGATTCGTATATATGGGACAAGATGTATGTAATCTAACAAAATGTGTGTAATATAACAACTAAATACTTTAAAAAACTATTGTTTTATCTCTGATACTTGATGCTCAACTATTTTTCTGAAAATGCAAAAGCTCTGTTGGAAACCTACAACTGTTCTATCTTCAAAAATAAAAAAAGTAATTGGGTGTGATTCACATAACTTGATCATCCTGTACATAACCGGTGAAATTTTGTGGGAAATATGCTTCTGATCAGATTTACGCTCTCTTTTAGAATTTGTCGTGTCTCAACTCAAGAAATTTCCTTATTTCGGCACTAATGATTTTTCAATAGATTGTATAGGTACAACCATAGCTCATAACCACGCCGGCATAAATCACTATACCAGGACTTAAAATACCGAAGATACAAAGAAATTATGGAAGGTACCTACATAAAAGGAAAGGTAGTAAAAACTGAGAGACCCCAAAACCGCAAATAATATCTCTACAAAGTCGCTAGGGATTACTTATAATATAATAAATAATTTAAATTGCATCATTTATGTTTGAGTTAAAACATTACATTCGTTCATTCTCACACTTAATTTAGAAAAAGTTTAAAATAAGTCTTTTTGTTTTTGCAGTTAATATATTTTATTATTAGTGGAGTCAACCAGGAAAATAACTTCGAGCAAATTCCGGGAGTTTTAGATTTTGTTGGAATGTGTTCGTTTTGATGTCTTATATAAAACAAAATCCGATGAGTCCGCAGCGCAAAATAGTGTGCGATTTTTTTTATTTAACAATAACTGTCAAAAATATAGACTTTTTGTTAATAGGTGAGTTAATAAGCGTTTTTATAGAATTTAAGTAAGACCATTCGGAAGAACAGGCAATTTCTCAAAAAAAAATGTATTTACATATTTTTTGTAAAAAAATTGAGTAATGAATGAGACTTTTTTAAAGATCATACGTTTTCATGCTTCCTGGTATTTAAGAGACAGCCGAAATTGAGAGCGGCTCGTGGAGCCCGAGACAGTTAAACAGTAATAACTTTTTTACACACACAACTAATTCATATGCAACAAAGTTTATTGTGACACCGTAAAGCAATAATTAAAAAAATCTTGTAGCATTAATTTCCATGAAGGGATACGCCTGTCATATTATTGTAAAGTTGGCCTTGATCAAAATTTCATGCATTTTCACAATAATTGACGTTACATGGTCAATTTGTAATATTTTTGAGCAATATTACAGAATGTTTCTACTAAATGTATGTACTTTTGAAAGAGCAATATAAGATTACGATATCAAACCTCGTTTGTTTTTTTTTTTCACTTTGAACATAGAGATTTTCCATAAATTCTTGCTATCGTATATTCAATATTTATTTCAAACGCTCATAATATCCGCATCAAATTAGATATTGTAACTCAGTAGGTGACTTTTTTCAAGCTTAAAATGTGTGCTTTTTGATAGCATAAGTTATTTTAATGTATTATTCTTTTTTCTCGCTTATTTTTGCAGTAAACCGCGTTATAATTAATTTCCCGAAACGCAGAACTCAATTTTTCTTATTATTAAATCCAAGAATCAAGCTGAAGGAGGTTTCTTACTGGGATGAGACCAATCCTAAGTGAAAGTACACGTTTTAAACTTCTGATTTCCTAGTCAAAAGATTTTTTCTACATAATTTCCGCTCGTCATTATCAGCTTTTGGAAAAAAAAACTCTCTTCATGTGTTCTCAGCTTTCATACAATAATACGAATTCTCCAATAAATATGAAAATTTCCGCTTTCTTTCTCGTAAATACTTATATACTTATATTATATATACAGTGTCCTCCAAAAAGTTCGCACCAAAGGGGGGATTTTTTAAAATTGCTATTGTGTAATAATGCAATCTTGGTGCAAAGACTCTTTCATTTTAAGATCAGTTTATTCCCTGGGCCATTGTTGTAGCTAATATTTTTACATAAAATACATCTGTATTTTGAAATTCAGTGGAACAAAATTATAAGGTACAGTTTTGTATCGAATTTTATGGATTCAGTTTCAATTCCAGGAATATGAAGTACCTAACATTGCCCTTATTTATCAAAATTTTTATAATTATTCTGACTTAGGTACCCGGCAATCTTGAAATTAGTTGGCCACTTTGAAATGCTAAAACCTCCAAGGAACCCATTATTGTTGTTACGGCTTTTATTATTATTTAGTTTGAAAAGTAAGAGGCATGGTGTATTACTGGGAATCATCAAAAAATTATCATGATCAAAGATAACTAATAAAAATGTGTAAGTATACAAACAGTGAATAACTAAACCTATTTAATAACAAATAACAAAAATAGCAGATAACGGCAATAATTGTCCTTAAATTTCTACATGTCTTCCTTCATTTTGAACACATAAAATAGTCCTCCGGTGAATTTCTTGCCGAATATTTGCAAGGAATATAGATAATATTTGACTTACACACTGGCGGATGGTTTCTTCCAAGTAGGCAACATTTTGAAAAGGTCGTTGCTCATAAACTTTATTTTTCAAGTAGCCCCACAAAAAAATCACATGGAGTAAGGTCTGGTGAACGTGGCGGCCAAGGTATTTCAGAAAATCTGCCTATCCACTTTCCAGGAAATGTAGCGTCGAGCCAATTTCTAACTTCTAAAGTGCTGTAAATAGGCGTCCCATCTTGTTGAATACTGATCTTTTGTTTCTATTATAAAGCCCACCATCTACAATTCTGCGAAGAAACGACTCCATTTGAATGAAAAGTACTTTCATTAGTGAACAAGATAAATTTTGTAAATGACGGATCTTCTTCAGTTTTACCTTGTAGATAGAAAGAAAAATAAATTCGTGGATCATAATCGTGCTCTTTGAGAGTGTGGATAAACTTTGGTTGGTAAGGTTTGAATTTTTTTTAAGTATTCTCTGTAAGGAAGAGTATGTTGGACCAATATCACTAGCTATCCTTGAAATCGAAGTCCTTGGAGTCTCAACAACATTCAGCAGTACTTCAAGCTCTGCATCTTCATTAGTAACCCAATGGTTATGCTGATGTTTATAATTACCATTAACGGATCCACTATTTTTAAATTCAGACAGAACTCTTCCTACTGTTGTATGCCATATTCTTTTTTCGGGGTGTCGTTCATTAAAGATATTAGCAGCTTCTCTATGAGTTTTATAATTGTCGGCCACGATCAATACTATTTCGATTTTATCATATTTGTTTAATTTTACCGGCATTTTAATAAAATAGAATGAAAACTAAAGGAAACAATAACACTTTATGAATAGTTTTAAATTAAGAACTAAATGTTTTGACATTTGTGACAAAAGAATAATAAACAAAATCCATGGCAATCGTGATACCTAATGTAATTTCTAGTAGGTGCCTAATAAATTATTAAATTAATATGCCCATACATTTCAAAAAAAATTAACAATACGAGTAACAACCGTAACAATCAGTGGGTTTCATAGAGGTTTTAGCATTTCAACATTGCCAAGTAAGTCATAATAATTATAAAAATTTGGATAAATAAGAGCAATGTTAGGTAGGTACCTACTTGATATTCCTGGAATTGAAACTGAATCCATAAAACTGTACCTTATAATTTTGTTCCACTGAATTTCAAAATACAGATGTATTTTATGTAAAAATATTACAACAATGGCCCAGGGAATAAACTGACCTTAAAATGAAAGAGTCTTTGCACCAAGATTGCATTATTACACAATAGCAATTTTAAAAAATCTCATGTTTCTCCTTAACTTTGCATTGAAATTTATTTGTATTGTTATGATGTAGTAAGAGAGCAACCACTAAATCAGTTTCTTCGGTTATTTGCGGGAAAAAAATTTCGAATACCGATTTTAAGAGAAATAATTAATAAAAAACGAACACCGTGATATCCTTCTGAAAATTTGCACAGGTGCACATTAATGCAATACAAACACATTTTCTTAATAACCTTTTCCGATATCTTCATGGCAAACCTGATTTTTCCCAATTTTTTATTTTAAATGTCAAATTTGACAGGCATGGGCTGTGACGTCACGACCCTCTTTAGGCGCAACAACATATCCCAAAATCAGATTTTCAAAAAAATAGAATAATACAAATTTTTCCCATTTGGTGCAAACTTTATGAATAGCGCACTTTCTCAACCTGTAGACTTTTAAATGAAAGTATGTTTGAAGGTGTTTGAAAAGGTTTTATTCAAATCCATAACTTCCCTAATTAATTCCTAATTAACACCATTTGTCTTCTACGTTGATTCCACTATATTACTGATATGAAAACACGGGATTTTTGGGACGGATTTGTTATTAGGTGTGTGCTTTACTGGGAATTACTATAATACAAAAATGAGCTAAGTATAGTAAATAGGTAAAACCAGAGGCACCATATTTTTAAATCTTATAATAATAGTTGCATTATTTTCCTTTGCCCGGTCCACAGAAAATCTAGCTTACGAAAACTGGCGTTCAATGAATGTTTCGTATACATAGGACAGTAGGATTGGACCAGAGAGATGGACAAGGGATAGAGGACTCACAAATAATATATAGGCTTATATTATAGGCTTGCCGCATAGCGTAGGTATGTTTTATCTAATCTGGTATATCTAACTAATTAACCCTGAATTAAAAACTTGTATAGTAAAAAAGATACACCCATTCAATGTAGAGTGTTGCAAGATTCTGGATCTTAGAGTAATTTCATTACTAGACAGTTATTTGAAAGATTACAATGGGCTAGTACGATTAAATTTTAAAAATTAATTTGAAGTTTGCAATGGTGAACTACAGTCATCTAGTTCCCTAAAAGGTCCCTTATCCAAGATAAATACCCAGAATATTAGAAATTTTAAGGCTATCTGCTTGATGAGACTGGATTCTAAGAATAAAACTGCTTGCTTCAAGTTTCCCTGTTGTTACATACCAAGGCCTGGAGAGTAGGTACCTAGGTACCCATTAATACCTTTTATAATTAAATAATGTAAGCACTTAATTAAATCCTACAGTATTTTTATATACATATTTTGTTCATTTGAAAACATATTTTCCTTTTAGTGCTTGTGAAAGTGGCCTTTTGAAGTTTAATAATAAGCAGCAGAGTTTTGAAAAAGCTTATTCCAACAATCCTCCCATTATGGTGACTGTTGCACTGATATTATATAAACAATTTAGATCTATTTTCACTAGAAAAGAAAATAATTATAGCTTGGTATTTAAATAAGTACTTACATTAAAACAGAGACTCTTTAAAATATTATCCCTGCATTAAAAGGTAGTTATTTTGCATTCACTATTCATTATTGGCTTGATACAAAAAACAGCACAAAAAAAAACAGAACACGAATCACTAACATCTTCAGCAGAGGAATCTTGGAAGTATCTGGTAATCTAAATATATCAACCAGATTTTCAGTGGCGGTTCGTGGCATTGGGCAGGGTGGGCAGTGCCCACCCAACGGGACAACGGAAAAGGAAAAAAAAAGAATTTTTATCGTGTTCAACAATGGTATTAAATTTACCAATGAACTTCATAGACTCCCGACTGAAAGGTATAGATACCTACCAAAATTCAAAATTTGAATTTGGTAATAATTATAATGGGAGGACACGATTGAATTTCCCAAACTACGCGGTGCCCGGTTCTCCAGCCGTCCCAGCCGATGCCGATGGGAAAGCCCGTGGCGCCCCGAGCGGTCGAATCTAGCCAAGCCATACGTCTGCGACGAGAGCTAACGCGCCCAAGCTGCGCGAAGATATAAACATAGCCTAAGGAATAACTAGCCGCGACACTCAAGCCCGCGCCGGGAGTCAAAACAGAGTCTGGCGGAATGAAGCCGGAGTGAAGCGAGCGTCAGTACTGTCACAGAATAACTAAAACAGAATTCCAACGCTTACCGCGGCAATAATCTCGGTTTGCCGGCCCGTCTCAGGTCGACGGGATCTCAGACTAATAAATAAAGGGGACGAATTTGTTTACAAATTTAAGTGAATTGTTGACAGGCAGAGTTATTTATTACTATCCACATGTTTACAAATATTGGTCCTTTACTGACCTGCCCCAAACATGTTGTCACATTTAAGAGTAACAATAACTAGGAATATCACAAATAAAACAGGCAATTTCTTTAGTAGATGCATTGAACGTAAAATTGCCCCCACTTATAAAATTCAGACGGAACAGTAAAGTAATACAATCTTTTCGTGTTCTACAAGAAAGATTATGTAGGTGTCTTATTATTGACAAAATTGTTATAGTAGAGAACACCCATTACTCTTCGCACTAATCGGCAACGTTGCGGCAGTTTGACAGGGACCAAAGTTTGTCAATTTGTTTGTTTTCCATTTGGTTTGTTTTGGTGTGTGCTTCGGTATTTGCTTAATTTTACGCTAAAATCCAGTTTTTCGTGCGTTTCCAAGTTTACAATATTATAAAATGGTAAAAAGGTGCATAAAGTGCAAGTGTCTTTCCTCTAAAGTGAAAACATAATATTTCGTTCCATAGATAAATTTTCCAGTGCCGTTCGCTGAGGGAAATATCTGATATTGTAACATTAAAATAGAAAATTATAGCTTCAATTTTCCTTATAGTTTAACATGAATAATATTGTTATTAAGCATACATATTATTTATGTTTCAACTGTGGGTATACTACTCGACTAATTAGTAACGGATTTTTTACTTTTGCTTAGAATTCCATCATCGGTACAGGAATGATTAATACGGCTCCAAAATTTGGACATACCTTCAGAGATAGTGGATTTCGATAAGGAACTGTTTGTGTGCTCTAGTCATTTTGACCCGGGTGATATTATCATTTCTCTTTCTGGCAAATAACGTTGGAAAGTTGTAGCTTTACCAATCGTTTCAACTGAGTTGGTAGGGATTGGGTAAGTAATATTATAAATTATAAGAGCAATTCTCAAGGAGATCATATGTTATATTTATATGTTATCTATGGCTAGTCTATACGCAACGACTTATATCCTTTAATTTGCATGTAAGTACAAGTAAATCGTCACCTACCACTGCATTTATAATTTAAACGCAAGTTGCATGTACAAATTGAATGATATTATGTTAAATTGTTATGTATGGACTGGCATTTAGAGGTACAGAAAAGTCAATATCAGTACCTATAATTATTATATTCTGCGTTTCGCCCTCGAGATCACATAATATGTAGGACTTCTGGTTCGCGCTAGGGATCACCATAAATTTCAAAGTTAATTCAGCCCGCTGCTCATTACTACCTCTATGTTTTCTGCCGCTAACTTCACTTTTCTTATTTGTGCAATGGCGTAAACACCACGCCAAGTCAGAGAAAATGCAAAATTGACAATTTTAGCAATAAAATGGGCAACAAACGTAAGCGAGAGACATCTTCTTCGACAAGCAGCGACTCGGAGCAAGAAAATCTAAGGCTACGCAAGGAATTTCGGCGTATGAAAAGAAAATACAAATCATTGAAAGGAGGAAAGGTCTAGGGGATCTGTGTGGCGCAGCATCTCGATTGAACCTGGTGAGGGATTTCGAGTTTTTCTACCAGTTGAAGACGGTGAGTCTTTTGGTACTGTGTGGTACCTAAGTCGGAAGGCCCTGGGCGGATGAAGGTGAGAACAAATAAGCAGGGTTTGCTTTCAGGTGGGCTACCATAACGGAAGGAGGACCCGGACCCGTCTGTGGATCCGTTGGGTGACGCCGAGGTGGAAGAGGTAATTCCACTAGACGATAGCATTCTGAAAATTATGGGCGAGACCTCGTCAGTGACACCAAAGATGGGGGAACCAATTCATCGGGACATAGCCACCCGGTGGAACTCTATCCTACAGCAAGATCTCGGAGAAGATACAGTATCAGACTTGGTACGTAAATACTCCCCCACCCCCCTCAAAAACTGTGAGTTATTGGCAGCACCAAAACTTAATTTAGAAGTGAAAGCGGCCATCAATGACCAAACCTTCAAACGAGATGAGAAGTTAATGGGGGTACAGTCACAGGTTGGCGCAGGACTCGCTGCCTTGGGGAAGGCATTGACCCTATTGTTTGAAAAGAGAGAGGGGAGCAAGATGACGCACCCTGAGGGTAATAGAACTTCTCAGTGATGCAGCTAAGCTCTTAGCGGACGTACATCAGATACTAGAAGAATTCTGGTCGGTTTGAACCTTAAGAAGGATTTAATAAGCACTCTAAATGAATGTGGGGTAGACGGTAACTTGGTCCCGTCCACTTGCCGCAAGTTTTTGGGATTTATCTTTGATACGGCCATTTTTAATTTCCACCTATATTGCATTCAGTCACTCTACACCCAAGTCTGGTCCTAATTTATTAGATTCTGATTATATTTATAGCCCAGTCAATTTCGGTCGAAAAATATGTGTAAATATAATTCTGAGGCCGATATTATAATATACCAATCTGTTCAGAAAAAAGAGGTATCGCCTAATTATTTTGTAGCAAAATTAAAAATGTGAAAATATCTGATATTTATAGTACTACTTATAGACAAAGTAAACATCTATTTTAGTGGATCAAGTTGAACTTATAGCTCATCTCATTTTAATTTTTTTACTATTAGGTAGAGATGGGTTTTGGGTTTACACCCATCGATGGGTTTATACCCTTTATGGGTGCCAACCTATGGGTGCCAAACCTTTGACACCCATAGGGTGTTTTCATTTTTAAAATAAAGGGTGGATTCAAAGGGTGGAAACGTTTGGCACCGAAAAATGGGTGGTTTCAAAGGGTGTAAACTAATGACACCCAAAAATGGGTGTTTTCAATGTCACCAAAAGCCAAAATATATCCTGGAATGGATGGAATTTTTCAAGGGAAGCAAAGCCACTGGATTTAGAGCAAAGAAGAAACGTGATTTTTGTTTTTTTTTGGCAATGAAACCTAACTATTATATTTTGTAAATATGTCAAATATCAGCTCCTTAGATGCTGTCGAGTTATTTAATCGAGTATCGAGTCGAACTTTTTAGAACAAGTTAAAATGGCGGATTCGACTCGAATCGAGTAAAGGAATCTGCCTGCAGAAATATAAATGGAATAATAAACCCTATATGGCTTTTAGATGAGAAAGTGGAGAAAATGAATTAAAATAAGGGGTTTTTTCATTTATTTAATATTTAGTCATCGTTATTTTAATTTAGGATAATGTAATAGATAAACGACTAAATTTCTAATTCGCCTGCAACATATTTTTTACTATTTATATCTTCTTGCAATGTTTTTGTTGTTTATAGCTTTTAGATATATGAGTATTTGGTATTAAATTAAACGTCTAGATGTCACCAATCAAAATATGCCAAAAACTAATGTCATAATTTGACACCCGGTGCCAAAAAGGGTGGACACCTTGACACCCTTTCCAAATATGAAAAAAACCCGGTGTAAACCCATCAAATTAGAATACCTACTGTATTAGGTAGGTACATAATATTCAGTAGGTATGGAATATTTTTAATGTATCCCAATCCAGCTTTTCTCTATATTCACTATTTTTAGTTAAGCATTGTGTTACTGCATTGTGTAAAGGAATAAATAGGTTACTCAATGGTTACTGTGAATAAGTAATAAATATATTGAATTTATAAAAAATGTTTTGTATTTTCTATTTTTCTCGCTTTGTAAAAATATTAAAGTCGGCCCGCCACTGGGTAGTATTTGTAAATACATTTATCTCTTTCATAAAGTGAGAGGGTTCAGCTTACTGTTTACATCTGTATAAAGAGGCTATAATGCGGTGTCCCCTTTATTCGTTAGTCTGAGGACGGGACCAGTGAGGAAACAAATTTTGAGACAGCGCTCGGTGCCAAGCACGATCGCCGCCTGTGGAGTCATCAAAACTACTTACCTGCTTCTTTGCGCAACGAGAACGGTGCCCGGCCGCATTTTCATATGTTACCGACAAGAAAAAGCCCTCGGCTTGCCGAACACCTCTGCATAAGTTACAGACGTATTTATTCGTTTTCGTCTGTAACATAATATACCGCCAAGAGCATGCGCTCGGGCCTTGATTTCCGAACACCTCTTTATAACTTCAGATGTATTTATTCGTTTTCCTGTGTAACATAATTACTAATCATACCTACCTAGTCGTTAGTTAAGATATTTAAAAAATAAAAAATGAGCTTGGATAATCTCCCTGAAGATTTTGAATACATTAGTGACGGCGATAACAAATTTAAAACAAATATAAAGAATATATTCGAGGTTGAAGTAAGTATTTTCATATCTTTATTTCATTTAAAATTTATAGGTTAGAATACGCTAATGCATAACGTCAACAGTGTCAACACTGGCCTAAGAATATGTCAGAAAGACAGTAGATACAGGAGACAGATTTTGCAAAAAATAAAGTTGACCAGATATTTTGTGGTAGATTTAAATAGATAAGTCTGGACCGACATACTATATTAAAGACCCGAGCATGACGTCATATTTCATTCACGTTTTTCAGCTACGAAAAGTTTCTTGGTAATTTTAAAGATAAATTATTGATGGTTCAAAAATAATTAAACCTGTGTAGAATTTTTCGAGGAATTCTAATATGACGAGGTGTTTCTCGGTAATTTTAAAGATAAACTTATGGTTCAAAAACTAAGCTTGTCTAGAATTTTCAGGAGAATTCGAATATGGTGTCAGACTTAATGTACAGAGCGTTGTTAAAAAGTGTTTCTGGGTAATTTTAAAAATAAACTTAATATTCAATAATTAAAATTGTGTAGAATTTTCCTAGGAATCCTAATATGACGTCAGACTTAATATACCTACAGGGCGTCGTTAAAAAGGCGTTTCTCGGTAATTTTAAAGATAATGATGGTTCAAAAACTAAGCTTGTCTAGAATTTTCAGAGGAATTCGAATATGGTGTCAGACACCTCATGACTTAAGTGTATGTGTGGACAAAAATATAGGATTGGGTGATAACAAAAGAAAAAAATGATGAATACCTGCGTATCACTCCGGTTGCTTATGTTAGAGTGTAGGTATATTAATTTTACACTAAAAAAATAAAAATAACCCGATATCCAAAAAAAAATATTTATGACCTGTTTTCCTACCTCTTAACAATCTTAACTTTACTATAAACTTCTTCCCGCCATCAAACCCAGTTATCTATACTTGTCTCCTATGTGGGTTACGCTATTATTCTATGTTACAGACGAAAACGAATAAATACGTCTGTAACTTATGCAGAGGTGTTCGGCAAGCCGAGCGCTTTTTTTTGTCGGTAACATATGAAAATGCTGCCCGGCCCGCCTCATCCTATTTAGTGGAGCGAAATCGGGCTAAAAAGTCGTCAAAAAATTTTTCAAGGTAGAACTAGATCGGGCCCCATAGATGTTGTTAAGTACATCACTCTGCATCCGAAATGGCGATTTACGAAATTTTTTTGTGGTCGAGACCTTTTTTATTTCGAAAAAACTGTCGAAATTGGCAATTTACGGAAATTGTGTTTTTTTACGTTAACATCGTTATATCTTTGAGAGTAGTGGAGCTATCGCCCCGAATTTTTTTTTAAATTGAAGCTAACATATGAGCGCTTACAACGAATGTCATTTTTGTTGTCCAATATTGTTTATTAACCACTTTAAATAGCAACAAAATTGCAACGTTATAAAAAGTGTAATGAAATTTTCACTAAGCGAGAAACTTTTTTATTTGTGGAAATTTTTATATACATGCTGCGAGGGAAATGTGCCCAAAACGTGAAAAAAGTTTTTGACAAAAAAAAAATACCTATAGCGCCTATAGTTTTTGAACTGTGAATTTTTTTTTGTGGCGCTACTCAAGTGCAAGGTTGTTGGAGTGGAGAGGTTGCATCGTAACTAGGGAAACGAAAATACCCGATCTTATCCGAATCGGGACGCCATGTTTGTGACGTCCGTCAGTTCCTTTTAGCCGCTTTAGTGCGGTCTGTGCTTTTAGTTTTCGAGTTTTAAGATTCGAATAACCGTTTTTTATAAACGTAAGTAAGAAAATTCACGTAGGTATTTTAAATTCTCAATTCATATTTACATAACTTTGGTAGATGCCTGATGGACACTCCTGTGGGATTGCTAGTTGCTCAAGCAAATACCGTAAGGTTGATGGCAAAGAAAATATTGAGCGGGTTAGCTTTTTCACCTTTCCTAAAGATGATATCATCTCCAAAGAGTGGATACGACTGTGCCGTCAAAAGCCAGCTTTTGCATATAAAGTTAACAAACGTATATGTTCAAAGCACTTCCAACATGATGATTTCGAAGATGGAATTAAATCCAGGCTTATGGGTTGTGCTCCAAAGAAATTGAAGAAAACCGGTAAGTTACAAAAATGTGCATCCAACTTTGATTTAAAATTATACAGTGTTATAGACTTTTTTGAAATCACGGCTTGTCGTATCATGTTAGATCAAAAAGTTATCATGGATATGCAGCCAAATGTAACTTTATTTAACTTCCATTAAAAAGCTAAGCCTTCCTTCGTATACCTTTGGCTGCATACCAGTGATAACTTTTTGATATATACAGTGTGCCCAGGGATTGAGTGCACGTGGGGTGTAAATGACAAAAAAAATTCGAGTTGAAATTTTAGCTTGTAGGGATCAGCCCTTCTTGGTCAATCTGGCATACATTATTTTTAATTATAATTTATATTAATTATTTTTAAGTCTGAACGACTTTTCTAAGTAATAATTTTTGATATTTTTAAAAACAAAGGTAGGTACTTTACTCTCGACAATTTTTGAAAATTTTGAAAAACATCCTGTACCTACATTAATTAATCGGACTATTTTTTTCAACTTTTTAGTTCTAGCTTTGATTGAGATCCACGGTTTTAGACCAAGCAGGGCTGATCCCCAAAAGGTCAAATTTCAACTCGAATTTTTTTTATCATTCACACACCCTACGTGCACTCAATCTGTGTACACACGGTATATACTTTTGTCCCCGTTTTTATCTAAATATAAGTACCTATTGAAATAGAAGAGTTTTCTAGTTTTTAACAAATATTTTAATATACTCCTGGACAAAATTGACGCACCAGCATTCAAAATTTCAAATTATATTTTAAATTATTTTGCGTGTCTACCAAGAATATAAATAGTAGGCTTTGGACATTTACTACTGTTAAACTAATTAAATAATATAATTTGTTGATTTTCACTTAATTTCCATTAATTTATTATTCCATTAATTTATTTAAAAAAAATTCAATTTTTGTGGGGATTTATTATGTTAATTTTGTCCAGGAGTTTATTATTATTGTTACATTTTAGCTATCCCATCTTTGCATTTGCCACCCGAAACCATGCCTTCTGAGACAAGTATACGGACAGAGATGCGCCAAGCCATAACAGAACAAAAAGTCCTGGTGAATAATTTGTTAAAATTTGTTGAGACGCCTTATGAAAATCCTAATATTCCTTCAGTAGTAGTTTGTGAAAATAAAAAAGGTATTCCAATTTTTTTCAAATGACAAAGTTTAAAGTTGTCTTTTATTACAGATTGTGAGGCCTCCTCAGAAAGATTAAATATGAATAATAATGCCGCTATAGAATTTGTAAAAACTGCACAGCCTTCTCGAAATGAAGAATGCGAAGAGTTGAAAAAAATTGTGGAGGAAAAGTCTTTATTAAAGAAGAAAAATCAATTACATTTCGAAACCTTACAACGGAAAATAGAACAACTTACAACGGAAAATGCTTTGATAAAAAAGAAGAAAGGGCAAGAATTCGAAAATTTTACAAATAAAATACGAAGGCTACAAAAAGAAAATGAAGCCCTTAAAAAGAGGCTTGAAATTGCTGAACAAGCTATGAAGCAGAGTGTCTAAAAATTTGAGGATCAGGCTGCTGTTGCGTTCAAAAATTTTTTAAGCGTTAATCAAATCGCCATAGCCTTAAAGAAGAAAACTAAGGCCAAATGGACACCAGATGAATTGTCAATGGCATTTACTATTAGATACTTGAGCAAAAGATGTTATGTTTTTTTAAGAGAAAAATTGAAATATCCACTTCCTGGAATATCAACCTTGCAACGTTGGGCAGCACAAATAAATTTGAAAAACGGAGTATTGAAAGACATTCTTAATGTGATGGAAGTGGCAGGGAGACTAAAAACGGATTTCAATAAAGTTACTGTGCTGTCTTATGATGAAATCAAAGTAATAGGTTCTTTTATCTTCGTTTTCAATAATAGGTATAATTTATGTCCTTTTGCAGATTTCATCCCAATATGAATATGACCAAAAAGAAGATACAGTACTTGGTCCACATAAGAACATGCAGGTAGTGATGGCGCGTGGGCTGTTTGATAATTGGAAGCAACCCATTTACATTGGCTTTGATCAAAAAATGACAAAGGAAATTCTCGATGATTTATTAATACGTCTCCACAACATAAACTACAATGTAGTGGCTTGTGTGTCAGATTGTGGAGGTGGGAATCAGGGCTTGTGGTCATCGTTAAATATTACACCCAATCACTCATTTCATGATCACCCTATGACTACAGAGCCAGTCTTTTTCTTTGCTGATGTTCCTCATCTGCTCAAATTGATACGAAATTGGTTACTGGATACTGGATTTGTTTTAGAAGATGGAACATCCATAAATATTGAGCCCATAAAAGAATTAATACAAATAACCAAAACAGAAATCAGTTCTTGTCATAAATTAACTGACCTCCACATTCAATGTGCTCAAACGCAAAGGCAAAACGTTAAACGTTAAACGTTGTCTCATTCTACCGCAACAGCTTTAAAGCAGTATGCCCCTGGTCAGAACAAAAAATTATCTAAAGATGTGGGAAATTTCATCGAACTGATCAATAATTGGTTTGACGTTATGAACAGTTATAAACCTTCTGCAGCCTTAGCTCTACAAAAACCATATGGATTATGTTTAGATCAACAAAATTACGTTTTGGAAAACATGAAGAAAACTATATCTCGTATGTTATGCACGGGAAAAAATACCCTACAAGTTTTCCAAAAAGGTATTTTGTTATCCATTGAATCCCTTCAAAGTCTATACACACATTTGCAGACGAAATATGATGGCTTTAAATTTATATTGACACATCGATTGAATCAAGACTTTTTAGAAAACTTTTTTTCTCAGGTATGAACTATTAGGTACATAGGTTTGTATTAAAGTTATCCTAATACTTAATATTTTTTCCAGTTGAGAACAAGAGGTGGCTTACATGATCATCCATCCATCTCCCCTGAATGCGATTTATAGAATCAGGATGATCCTTCTCGGCAAAAATCCGGGTATAGTCCAAATAGGAACGAACGTAACTTTGGCTCCTGATGATTCTCTTCATGAGGGGGCATATTTATTAGTTGAAGCCCTTCAGAAAGCCAAGATAACCACTGAACTTGAAGAAAACCGCCCTGTTATAGAAGAAATTGAGAAAGAAATTTTCGACAATTTAAGTATTGCCAGTACAAGCAGCTTATCATCAGTTTCTTCTGTTAATAAACCTATTTGTGAAAAGGATGGGCTGATATATATAGCTGGTTATCTAGCTAGAAAGCATAAAAAGAATTACCCCACTTTGGGCCAGTATACATATATATCAGAACAGAAACGAGATAAAGATTTACACACATATGAGATGCCCTCTTGGCTGCAAAATTTGTCATTTGGAGGTCTTACTGAGCCTTCCAGTGAATGGATGATTACTGTTAAAAAAATGGAAAAATATTTTTGCAAGTTGCACAAACAAGATTTTAAAGATAAAATCAAAGTTGTCACTAACACTATGCAATATATATATATCAGGGAATGTTGACGTACCTACTGATTTATTAAAATCTTTCTGCAAATTAAGGGTGTTTATTAGAATGAGGTTTTTAAATTATAAAAGAAAAGAAGATGATATGAATAAAAAAAAGAGGAAATCAAATTAAAAAGCAACAGCAAAAACGATTATATTCATTTTCAGTGCAAGCCACTTCGTCACAAGTAGCAAAAAAAATGAGGAAAATTGTGAATTAGTACTATTATTTTTATTATTAATATATAAATCCAATAACCCAATATTATGTGTATTCTTCTTTTCCTGATTACAACATTATTTCCTTCGTTCTTCCCGCTTTACTGCCAGTTTTTTGAATATGAATTTCACATTTCAAAGGACCACTGTAGAGAAAAATTTATAATTTCATAAAAAAGTAAGAAATTATATACGACGAAATTATGTATAATCCTTGTATATTCTATATCCAGGCTATAATATTAAATAATTTCTTACTTTTTTACGAAATTGTACATTTTTCTCTGCTGTGCCTCTTCTACGCTGTCGTACAAATGCCATTAAAAATTGTATCTTCACCTTAAATTGGGCGAAAATCATTAATTATTTATACTCGTATTCAAACTTGGGAACTGAGTGACGTATTCGCGCGCTTTTTTAATCTAAATTCCGATTGGCCGACCTCCCGATGTGGTTACGATGCAACCTCTCCACTCCAACAACCTTGACTCAAGTGGAACCATAGAGTAGTAGATTCTTCTATGGTGGGACGCAAAATTAATCCCTTGTCTGAGAATATCCACGCGTGGCAGGCATGTCTCAATAACTAATGCGTAGTTTACATGCGCAAGTGAAACTATCACAAATATAAATATCTTAGAGTAATTCCTAATAGCACAGACCTATATAGCTTCGCTATATAGGTCTGTGCTAGTAGTTTGCCAATGTAAACCCTCTCAGTGAGAACTCATCTCTGCCATAAAAGAGTAGGTATGTCTTTGGAAGTAAGTACTCTCAGTACGACTTGTGAGTTCATGTAAACGCTCCCAGAGTTCTTCCTGAGAGGGTTTACATTGGCAAACTATTAGGAAATACTCTAAGATATTTATATTTGTGATAGTTTCACTTGCGCATGCAGGGCCGTATATAAGGGGGGGTTTAGGGGGTTCAAACCCCCCCCCCCCCATGACGGAATATATAAAATTAATTAACACGCTCGGCGCCCGCCAAAATGGAAAAATTAATAATCGTGCTGGCCGATTGTACTGCTTGGACGATTGTACTGCTTGGATTATTATAACATGTAACATGCCATCAAGGTCAAGCGTTTGCATTTGGCAATATACAGGGTGAGTTTTTTTTCGATGATCACTATGAGGATCTCGGAAACTAGCAGAGCTAGAACAAAGGTTAAATGGGAAAAGAATTGCGGTTTTGAATGCTCAATGTAATGCCCCTTTTGGATTTTTAAAAAAGTTCATGGCTCTCTAGAGATTTTGAAAAGAGTGATTTTTGCTATTTCATCAGATCTCTGTAGCTCCGTTATTTCTGATTATACAGAAAAACTGTTGAAACAAACATTGTAGATAATTTTGGGCTTAATAAGATAATCCTATCCAATTTTTTATGTTGCTTGTGATTTTTGAGATATGACATAAACTTGTGTTTTTTAAATGTAAATTATAGTTGGCTGTGGGCTTATCAAATCGGCCATTTTTTGAGCTTTCCAAAGATATAATACTCGGCATATTTATTATAAAAATAAAAGAGCTATGGCTAATTTTTTGATTTTTTTAAATTTTCACATAGAAAGCCATGGAATATATTCATAATTACCTACGTTCTATTTTATAATTAAACATACTTCAAACTTTCAAATATTTTATTTTTAGCTGGTAATAACAAGTAACAAAATAAAACAAAAATTATCATGATGGAGGTCCACCACATAATTATTTGCCCGTAAGAAATTACCTAGATTAGCTCTATCAAAATTTGGCTAGGGAGAAATAGACCTATTTCCTGGCCGCCCCAATCCCCCGATTTGTCTGTTTTGGATTTCTTTTTGTGGGGAACAGTACAAAACAAAGTATGAGACAAATGTTGAATTAAGAGCAGCTGTTGTAGAAGCAATTGCCAGTATTGACAGGCGCTCTCTAAGGCGACAAATTTAGTTTTAAAAAGATGCAATATTTGCATAAATAATGGTGGATTGTTTGAACACATTTTTTATTTTAAAAGGTGACCTTTTAAATTAATAATAATTTGAATTTGAGTTTTTTAATTTTTGTTTTATTTTGTTACATTTTGTTACCAGCTAAAAATAAAATATTTAAAAGTTTGAAGTATGTCTTATTATAAAATAGAACGTAATTATGAAAATATTCCATGGCTGACTATGTGAAAATTTAAAAAAAATCTGAAAATTTGCCAGCTCTTTTATTTTTTATAATAACTATGCCGAGTATTATATATCTTTGGAAAGCTCAAAAAATGGCAGATTTGATAAGGCCACAATCAACTATGATTTACATTTAAAAAAACAAAAGTTTATGTCATATCTCAAAAATCACAAACAACATAAAAAAGATTGGATTAGATTATCTAATTAAGTCCAAAATTATCTACAATTTTTGTCTCCACAGTTTTTCTGTATAATCAGAAATAACGGAGCTACAGAGATCTGATAAAATAGCAAAAAATCACTCTTTTCAAAATATCTAGTGAGCCATGAACTTTTTTAAAACCCCAAAAGGGGTATTAGCATTCAAAACAGCAATTCTTTCCCCATTTAACCTTTGTTCTAGCTCTGCTAGTTTCCGAGATCCCCATAGTGGCCATCGAAAAAAACTCATAATGCTCAAAAAGTTAACCTTAAACCTACACCCCCCCCATGGAAAACCCCTAGCTACGGCCCTGTGCGCATGTAAACTACGCATTAGTTGTTGAGACATGCCTGCCACGCGTGGATATTATCACGCAAGGGATTATTAATTTTGCGTTCCACGTGAGTAGCGCGCGCCATAAAAAAATTCACAGTTCAAAAACTATAGGCGCTATAGGTAATTTTTTTTTACCAAAAACTTCATTCATGTTTTGAGGACATTTCCCTCGCAGCATGTATATAAAAGTTTCCACAAATAAAAAAGTTTCTCGCTTAGTGAAAATTTCATTACATTTTTTATAACCTTGCAATTTTGTTGCTATTTAAAGTGGTTAATAAACAATATTGTTAGCTTCAATTTTAAAGAATATTCGAGTCGATAGCTCCACTACTCTCAAAGATATGACGATGGAAACGTAAAAAACACAATTTCCGTAAAATGCCAATTTCGACAGTTTTTTTCTAAATAAAAAAGGTCTCGACCACAAAAAAGTGCCGTAAATCGCCATTTCGTATGCACAGTGATGTACTTAACAACACCTATGGGGTCTGATCTAGTTCTACGATCAAAAAATTTTTTTGAGAACGAAGCGACTTTTTGCTGTTATATTAAAAAATATATTTCAAAGTTATTTAAAAAGTATTAAAAAAATAGGTTTAGGAACAAATTTTAGGATAGCAATACCTTATTGAATATACGGAGACTGCTTCAAGCTAAAATGGTACAAACAGATTTCTAATATATTTTTTCGTTTTTGAGTTATTTTGAAAAAAGTGAAAATTTGCATTTTGGATTTTATTTTTTTCTGAAGTTGTTATCACAGATAGGAAAAAAGAAAAAAACTTTCTTATGGCACTTTTTAACGGGCTTTGAGATGGCGTTTTTAGATTTGTTCTACAACATTTCGTTTTTTGAGGAACCATTTTCAACTTAATTTTTTTAAATACGGACCTGGATTTTTTTGCAAATTTTGAAAGCACTTTTCATTCCAAATACCATGATGTATGCACACACAATATTTTTAAAATGTTTTGAGACAATTATACTGAAAATTCCTTTTTTTCTACTCATTTTTTCAATGTATTTAAATGTTGAAACAACTTCAGAAAAAAATAAAATCAAAAATGCAAAATTTCACTTTTGTCGAAATAACTCAAAAACGAAAAAATATATTAGAAATCTGTTTGTACCGTTTTATTGACCTCAAAATTGCCCAACTTTTCCGCATTTGTTGTTTGTTGTTGTTATATCTCTTACCGTTTGCAAGATTCCCATACTGTTCAACATGCAATCTTTTTCTGAGAAAATTTTCCATAGTGATGTATATTTTTTTACACCATCAGAAAGTAGAGGTTTCAACGAACAAAAAGCGAACCGACTTTTTTTAAAAAACAGCTTTTTTGACGTGGGTATTTTCGATTGAAAATGAGGTTACTTTTTCGGTTTAAAATCAAAAAAAGGGGTATAAATAAATATTTTGATTACAAAAAATTACAGCGTGTTCGGGACATAAGAAGGTAAGTTTTCACCAAATTTCGTGGAATTTTTTTTTGTGAGAGATAAAAATTAAAAACCAAAAAATCGGTTATTTTGATTTTTCGTGGATATTTTGAGGTTATGTGAAAAAAGTGTAAATACAAAAGTTGTAGATCTTTTTATTACCTACAACTTTGCCATTTAACTTTTTTGATAGGAGTTGCAGTTTTGCCGGAAATCGTGATAAACTGTTTTCCACCCCTAAAAGATAACCCCCGTAGCTTAAATCGCCCTTAAATTATTTTTTCTGTTATTTTTGCTATATTTTCTTCCTTTTCCAATGGGTGTCATGCTGTTCTAGATTTTTTTGTTCTCAAAAATTATCTACCCTGGCCTAATTGCCACTCCTATACTCCAATTTTTATTTGTTTGAAAACAATATTATTACTAACCCTGTGCATAAATTCTAAAAACTTCCTTGGAACCGCCCAGAATTTTAGAAAATCTTAGTTTTTATAAGCAATAATTTTGATGTATACGGGTGTCCAAATCCGTAAAATCTTCATTTTTGGAGACAAAAGCCTAAACTTTTTTTGTTTGAAAGGCCTTCAAAAACCGCTTCTTTTGACCTTCCTGCTATTTTCAAAATGCAAATCCAGGGCCGGCTCCGATTTGTTTATACCCCCGATTCACGAAAACTCTTTAGCGAGTTTTTATTTAAAATCTGACCCCACAGCGTTAATCAGAACACGCCAAAACCTCTATATACTAAATTTGAATAAAAAAATATACAGGGAGTTCCATTCTGCAGGGTGTGCAAGTTGAGCAAAATAGGAATTTTAAAGGCATCTATCTGCCAAGTCAAGTGTGCCATGGAATCCCCTCAAAACAGTTGAATGGTCAATCGAACCACTCAAGCTGTTGGTGTGCAAAAGTCCAATACAAAATATATAGAGTATTATTATCTGTGCCTTCTCAAATTACTAAATTTTTGAGATTTTTTACGGGTCAAAAATCAAGTAGATACATCAAAGCCGCTCCACACACTATAAACGAACTAAATCTAAAAAATACAGAAGCCTGTCAGTCAGTAAGTCCATATCAGTTAAGGTGCCTGTGGTGTGCCACAACAGGAAACACACAGAAAATGTATCATCTTGACTTTGTTGAGAAAGGTACAATAATTTAAATTGTTTTTATCTGTTACTTTTGTGTTTATCAATATTTTTTCAATGATTCCAGAGTACCTACTTTTGATCCGTATAAGATAAAATTTCAGAATTTTGAGATGGCTCAGAGAAAAATACCCTGTTAATTTTTGTAGTAAATCTTTTCACATCAACATTTTAAGCGGTCCTGTTAACCATGGCACACTTGACTCGCCAGATGTCTTTAAAATTCCAATCTTGCTGAACTTTGACACCCTACAGAATGGAACTCCCTGTATAGTTCTTGTTCGAATTTGGTATATGGGGGTTTTAGGGTCTTGTGATTAACGCTAAGACGCGGTTTTTGAAGGCCTTTCAAAAAAGTTTAGGCGAATATCTCCAAAAATGAAGATTTTACGGCTTTGTACAGTTTTAAAGTTGGACACCCTGTATACAGGGTTTCTCAAGAAAAGTGTTTTAAAAAGTCGCGCGCCGCCTGTCGGGCGAAAACAGCGGCCGGGCCGGGCGTAAACACGGCAAAAATCTTTAAAAATATTTCTTTTTCCGCGGGTTTTCGCGAAGTTTCGAGGTGGCAAAGGGTGCAAAATAGGGTGGTGATCAATTTGAGCTAAATTCATCTCAATTATAACACAAATAACCCTGTTAAAAGTGGGGTGTCAAAAGGAAATTTGAAAATTCATTTTCTCGGAAACTACGTCCGAGCGCCGAAAACTGAGGTCAGATTCGTGTTCAGGGACCTCGAAAAAATCGGGGCAGGCATACACCAAAGGAAAGTTTTACCAAAGTTGGAACCATATGGGAATTTTTTTTATTTTTGGGCTAAGATGAAACTACTCTGGGGAGATCATCTCTGCTTCCAAAAATATTCGAAATGAGATAATTAAACGTCGTGACGTAATTTGACATATCTGTCAAAAATGACATTTTACCCCTATGTAGGTACAAATTTTCAGACAAAAATTCTGACAATGGTAAATTTTTGATCTTTTGAAAAAATATAAAAATTGCACCTTGTAAGTTGACTTTCTCTTGAAACTAGCCGATTACGACCTAAAAACGGTCCATAACTAAAAAATACCACGTTTGGATGATAGACAAACAATAATAAAGTCAAATAATGTTATATATAGTTTTTTTGTCTCGAATCAAAAACGAAGGGTTTTTAAACTGGCGCGAACAAAAAACTTTGTTTTTTAGGGCCGAATAGGGTAAATTAATTAGGTCCAAATTTCCAGAATTCTGTACCCATATTGCACGGATAAAGTCATTTTTGGGAAAGTCGAAAAATATGTTCGTCCTTCGACCAGTCCAGAACTGGTGCAGTTTTTAAAACTGCACCGCTTTGCGGCCATTGCTGATCGGCAAAAGAACAAAATCACAAAACAAAACTTAACAGCAAATAATAACACAACAACAATTTAACAGCAAACAACAGTACTTAACAACTCCACAACAAAACAACAACTTAACGCCAAAACAGAACAATTCGCTTTTGAAACACAGGAACCAGGAACAAAACTTCCAATACAAGTGTAGGTAATACACCGGCTCTGACTACGAGCAGGCGGTAGCACACTGGAAGGAGAAGCACGTGCGTCCCACACGAACCTCTATGTCGCCGACCGATATAAGCCGAGCCATCGGCCGCCCGATGGACGGCAAAGTGGGGCGCGCCGCGGGTCGACCAAGCCGATACTCACGAATATGTGTGCCAATTACTTGCTTGGGTGACTATGATCTACACAGTACTTAAGGAAGCACATAGATGGCGATACTAACTCTGTCCTTAACGGGTCGCCGTATGCGCGTATACGGGCGCTACAATTCTGTTTTAGTTTTATTCAGTGGTACTGTCGAGCGTTCGGAGCGTGCGGATTAAATTTATCGGGGCCGGACTAAACGTTTTCTCCCAAGGATGGGCAAAGGCAGAGAGGCTTGTGCAGCGGCTGGTTGCGGAAACAGTTATAAAAACTGTGCATATAGTTTTTCTTTTTCCTAAAGAAGAAATCATCAAAATATTGGTGATTATTGTTTACTTTAGGGGCTTTTCCAGAAACGTGCGAGTTCGAGGTATTTTCGCCGGGATTGGTAATCTGTATTCTGGTTAATATGCAGTTTTTCGCGTGCATAAAAACTAAAACTAATGATTGTTCTTTACATTCGAAGATGCGTAAGTGCTCGGAGGTAATTTTAAGGGTCCATCCATGTCCCTATTTTCCACTTGCTTATTTGAAGAAATTGTATCCAGAGTTAGGATTTATTATACATTAAAATATGTACATAAAAATTTTAAAGAAAAAATAGAAACAGAAAACTCATCATTTGGAAACATCTGTAACCACTGATTTTTTACTTGTAAACTTTTTATTTTTCATTTTTCGGCAAAAAGGGCCCAAAACTCAGATATTAATAGATTCTAATAAAATTCACGAAATAGTCGATTTTTTAAAATGGTTCAAGATATTAAGAGCAATAATGTGTTATTACGGTTTATCCAGGAAGCATTGGAAAACAAGTAAACATGTAAGCCCTGAAGTGTTTGAGGCGTACCATAGACAGGTTCATCCGATCTGGGTCTGTTTACAAAAAAGAAAAGTCAAAAAGTTAAAAATATAATATTTCTTGAAGTATATTAGAATATATTAATATCGGAGATTTGGACCTTTTGTTGTACTAGGAACTTTTGATAAAGAATGACTTTTCGCCGAAAAATGAAAAATAAAAAAGTTTACAAGTATAGTTACACCTATCCGGGGACACACTGTATATATTTTGGATATTTTTTATATATTGCCGTTGGAACGACAGTTATTTTTGATTTTAAAAATATTTATTTTTTACCTGTATTGTATTTATTCAAAATTCCGTGGAAAGATTTTAAGGACGCATTGTTGAGATACAAAAATAACTTCTTAGGTAGACTTTTTTCTTATAAATATACTGAAGTACACTACATTCCCCTAAATCGTTCACCAGCGATTTTCTCAAAAAACGGATAGTTGTTTAAAAAAATGAAAAATACGAAGATTTTAGACCTGCATAACTGCAGTCACAGTTCAAAATAATCGTAACTTTGCATGGCTGTAGCTCGGAGGGGGTGTATTTTAGTGCGTTTTAGGACATATCTGAAAAATACGCCCTTCAAATCTTTCCACGTAATTTTGAATCACATATTTTTGTAATTTTCATAATGTATAATTTTTAAAATAAATTGTAACACTTCTTTCTCATCAGGTTTTTATCTAGGAGGAATCTTGAATTTCTCCACTGAACGAGCCACGCATAATCATTACACGTATTTAGTTACAACGTATAGATAGTATTTTTTGCCTAATGATTCATTTTTCTCTCAATATTTTGTGAAGTGAGAATTAAACTTGAAATATTTTGCAATACGACCCTGTCCGATTCGTCACGTCCGCAGTCCAACCCGTCTCGATTCAACCAGCTGTCTGCCCCACCGCCGCCAAAACTGGCTCGGCCTAAAATGCTCCCACAAAAAGCATGTAAAAAAAAGAGAGTGTCGCAGCTAGTTATTCCTTAGGCTATGATATAAACGTAGGTTGCGGCATTATTTAACTATCAGGGTGGGCGAACCCAGCCGACCCAGCGGCCAGCGGCCGGAAACAGCGACCGAACGAGGCCGTCTGCGTCTGTTATTTAATTTACATAGGTTAAATTAAGTCGCGAAAATTCAGAAAAAATTAATCCATGTTTATGTGAGTGTGTAACTATTAGTCACTAACAGTCAGTTTATTAACTTCATTTTTGTTTTGGTAAGGTATGTAAAGTATAATACCTGTATTTACGTTCAGCTAATTAATCGGGCCTAATCGGTCCAATTTTAAAGAAATTAGAATGAAAGTAAAGGAGTACATTACTACGAAGCCGTAGAAGGATCACTTTCTATTTTATTCATAGATCTTTATTCATAGATCTCGACTTTAAAGTCGAGATCTCGACTTTGTACTCGAGATCTCGACTTTAAACTCGAGATCTCGACTTTGAACTCGAGATCTCGACTTTAAACTCGAGATCTCGACTTTGAACTCGAGATCTCGACTTTGAACTGTGGAATTTAGTTGCCGAGGCCTCTGGCCAAGGCAAATAAACCACATGAGTCATAAAAAGTTGAACTTCAGTGCCTTGGTACATATTATATATTTTTTTTAAATCGAAAAAAAATGTTTTATTAAAAAGAAAATAATCATTCGGGATCACCCGTCCATGAACTTTGACGATCGCTTTACCTAGGTCACGTATGACAGGGCACGGCACCTTCGAACAGAAAAACCAAACTACTGCTTGTTGTGCAGCCTCCATAACAAATCTATTGATATTCAAACCTACTAAAATATTTATATTGAAAGATTGCGCTGCTATAGGTACAAATTTCGCAATGTGTATGAAAAGTTAAATGGGCCTTTATTGCCCGGGTTTTGAATATCTGGTCACTTTTGACGGGCGATGTCTCCGCGTCTGACGTTTTCCAAGGCCTACTTTTTACTTACTTACTTTTGGGACACTTCACTGCCGATTTCAAGAAAAAGATTATTATTAATAATTCAAATTACAATTTACTTGTATTAATACAAATTTATTACAGTCACAAAAATAATTCAAATAAAAATTCTATTAATAAGAATTTATTATAGTCCATAACAAAAAGTTATATAAATTAAATGTTCAAATTGCTGTCCGTTATTTCGTAAACACTAGTATAGCCTATTTTCAAATTCCCTTCTTACATTCTGGAAAACTTTTCTAGGTATTGATCTACATTCTGTATTGATTCGTTGACGAAGATCTTCAATAGAATTGGGCTGGGTTTTATAAATAACACTTTTTTAAATAACCCCAAAGAAAAAATCTAAGGGACTTAGATCTGGGGATCGTGGAGGCTATTATACGGGTCCTCTTCTTCCAATCTAGCGCATTGGAAATTCTCGATATAAGAACTGCCTAACTACTGGTAGAACGTAGTGTGGGGGTGCTCCAGCCTGTTGAAAATGGATTTTGTTCTCATCGAGGTTTAAGTTCACATGGTCGCCTTCTTGGTTTTCTGTTTCCTCCGCAGTAAGAGGGTTAAATAGTGGTTTCTAATATATGTAAATAAAACTCGCCATTTAGATTGCCTGGTTTAAATATTGGCCCGATGACCTTGTCTCCTAGAATACCTGCCTATATGTCTGTGCACTCTAAGCTGACACGCAAGAACCTCAGTCTAAGCGCCGCACAATAAGCTGCTTATGGATCGCTGGCGCTTAGACTGAGGTTTTCGCGTGTCAGTTTAGATTGCACGAACTGTACATTAAGTTTTTCGGGATACTGGGTTTGACCTTCTCTGAAGACATGAGGATTTTCGTCACTCGAATATCGACAATTATTGTGCTTGTTAACAAAACCGTTGAGAAATAAACTACATTCGTCGCTGAAACAGATATTGTTGAACAATTCGAAATCATTGGTAATTTTATCTGTAATTTCTTCGCAAAACTGAACTCTACGGTCGGGATCGTCTTCCATAAGTTCCTGGTGGATCTGAATTTTATAGGGATAAAATTTGTGCAATTTTAAAACTTTTTGCACTGACTGATAGGAAAGTCCAGTTGCAGCTGCTGTCTGACGAATGGAGGTAGTAGGATTCATTGCAAAATGAACCAGGACTTCAGGACTTCGATCTGGGCGTTTTCTTGAAGTACCCTGGACCCTGTCCTTTTCTTGTTTTCTACAGATCCCGTTATTTTCAACTTTATGACCAGTTTTCGGATGTACGTGTGGCTAACATATCTTTCTGGATATCTTGCATTAAAAGTATTACCTGTTCTCAATGCACATTTAGCTTCTAGCCCGTAGATAAAAATCATTTCAACCCTTTCGGCTACAGTGTAAACCATGATAACAGGAAAATATTGAAGATAGTTTGGCAAAATCTACTATGGAAATGAAGGCGAGTCCCAAAGTAAATTTATTTTATACCCACTATGGAAGGATCCAGGTAAAATGGCATATAGTTAGTATAATTATTTATCAAGTAGGTATTTTCTACCTAATTTAACCCTTCTAGTTAATACGTCAGTCAACGCCTCTAGCAGGTCAGATTCCTTAATTTAGATAACTTTTTGGAATTGACTGTAATAAATTGTAATTTGAATAATAATAATAATAGTCTTATCTGTACTTGGAAAATCTTAAAATTATTTCAACAACTAATTTAAATGTGGTGTTAAAATATTATTAAGTAGGTAAGCAAGCAGTTTACCTGTACCAATTTAATTTGGAATTTGTATTATTATTGTATACGAGTGAAAATAAAGCCTATGTAGCATAAATTGCAAGATCTCGAGTTCAAAGTCGAGATCTCGAGTTCAAAGTCGAGATCTCGAGTTTAAAGTCGAGATCTCGAGTTAAAAGTCGAGATCTAGGAATGAAATAGAAAGTGGTCCTTCTACGGCTTCGTACATTACAAAACAAACAGAATTTTCCAATTTTCGGATCAGCGCCTTGAATTGAATAGCATTTCTTAGCCCGGGCTTTTCCATTGATGAACGCTAGGGGAGGAAGGTCTGACTTCAAAAGTAAACTAGAGTGACTGATCCAACGATATAAAGGAATAGATGACTCACTCTAAATAAATCGGTTTTATTTTGCTTCTGTAATTAGCGGGTCGGGGGGAGGGGGGGGGGGGTGGACGAAGACGAGGTAATTTGTTTACATTGGCATTTCTTAAATTCTGTCTTTCCTATTTTGTATTGCATAATAAATCGTTTTTTGATAGACTTGTATATCGTATATATATGCTTTGAGATTCCTACTTATTATTTAAACAAGTTGCCTTTGGTAATGATTCTGTACCTATATATCGTTGGACATATCCCTATTTCCCTATTTCCGAGGGGGGGGGGGTGTTGTGACCTGTTATTTAGGCGCTTTTGTAACAAAACAAAAAGTAACAAAACTATCTCTAAATCAGTTAGGGCAAAAATAAAATCTTGCGTTTTTAAGTGCGAATTTTATTTGAAATTTTTAGTAATTGATAAAATTACAAACAAAATTCCCCAAATACAGCTAGATCTTTCAAATTTAAAATTTCCATAGTATGTTTCTCTAGCAGACTCTAATTTTTACAAACCAGCTAACATCGAGCTATTAATAGGAGCTAATATTTTCTATGATTTACTCTTACAAGGTAAAATTATATTAGGGAATAACAAACCAATTTTGCAGCAAACTAAATTTGGCTGGATTGCTTCAGGTCCCTTTCAAATTTTAGAAAAACCAAAAAACATTTTGCAATTTTTCACAAAATATCGAATTAAATAAGCAATTAGAAGCCTTTTGGTTAATCGAAGAAGGCATAAAACAGACACTTTATACAGAAGAAGAACAGCAATGTGAAAACCATTTTCAAAATATATTCAAACGAAAGGATTCCGGTAGTTTTTCAGTAGAGTTACCTTTTCGTTCGAATGTTAATATGTTAGGTGATTCAAAAGAAATTTCTGTTCGTAGATTTCACACGCTTGAACGTAAATTTGTTAACGACAAGACTCTGCATGAAAAATATTCCCAATTTATGCGCGAATATTTAGATTTAAAATATATGTCGCAAATATCAGAAGAAGATGACAATAAGACTAATTATTATTTACCGCATCATTGCGTATTTAAACTATCATCAGCTACTACAAAGTTACGTGTAGTTTTCGATGCTAGTCAAAAGGCTACTACCAACTTATCATTGAATGACACGTTGATGACTGGTCCATCGATTCAAGATTCAATTATAAAGATTCTAGATTATATTATGATTTAGATCAAATGCCATCGTTTTTACAGGAGACATCGCGAAAATGTATAGATGTGTTGAAGTTAGCAAACAAAATCGTTATTATCAACGTGTTATATGGCGTTTTAATCAAAATGAACCACTAAAGACTTACAAATTAAACACTGTGACATACGGAACAACTCCGGCTTCATTTCTAGCGACTAGATGTCAACAAGTTGCAATGAATATTTCTAATTCTAACCCAGACACGTCTAATTTAATTTAATTTTAACTTTTATATGGATGATTGGTTAGATGGCGCCAATAATTTACGGTCTGCCTTAAGGTTAACAATAGATCTAGAAAGAAATTTAAGAGGGGGTTGCCGACAGCGAAAGTGACGTTCGATTTCGTATTTTTTGAAGTTGTATAACATAAAATCTAATAACATTTTACCTGGCAAAAATTTAGTACAAACATCTCTGTCTTCATTTTAATCATAAGATCTTACAAGCAGAATTTTGTTTTATAGGTTATGAAAACCTTGGGGAAAATAATAATTCCAGTGTATATGCTTTTAAGATCTTATGATTAAAATGAAGACAGAGATGTTACTAAATTTTTGCTAGGTAAAATGTTATTAGATTTTATGCTATACAACTTAAAAAAATACGAAATCTAACGTCACTTTCGCTGTCGGCAACCCCCTCTTAAGTTCCACAGGTTTCAAATTAAGACAATGGTCCTCAAACAATAAACAAATAGAAGAACATTTTATGCAGCAGAGCTCAGACATTACAGATTTACAGTGTGTAATAAAGGGAGAAAATTCAAAGACATTAGGAATCACATGGAATTCACAATCAGATACTTTTTTATATAATACTCATTTTAAACATCCTGATATTGTGACTAAACGAACAATATTATCACTTATCAGTCATAAGTCAAATATTTGACCCTTTGGGTCTCATAGGCCCAGTTATCATTAAGGCTAAGATATTTTTACAAAAACTGTGACTTTCTAAGTTAGGTTGGAATGATCCTATCACGGGCGTAGCCAAGGGGGGGGGGTTTCGGGGGTTCAATCCCCCCCCCCCCCCGAAATAAGCAAAATATTACCTAATATTATACCGAAAAAATACGAGGAGTGAAGAGTTAAATTATTATTACGTTTGAATATATGTAGTAATAGTAGCGCATAGCGCCATCTTTTGACGAGAGTCAGACGCAGTTGCAGCCGAACTATTTTGTATTGTAGGGACACTTTGCGTTGTTTCTCGATTATTCGCCACGCCCCTCGGTCGAAATGAGCGGAACTTTGTGGAAGTTCGTGGAAGTTAGTGGAAGTTTCTGGACGGCTACTGGGCTGCTATATAAGCGGCGCGTGACCGCGCTTACGGCAGTATTGTTCCATGCGAACTCGAAGCGAATAAAAGTGAAAAGTGGTGAACGAATAGTGAAGAAAATTAAGTGTACCGTGTAAGTGAGTAATTATTTTAGTGCACTGTTATTCGATGACCTTGTTAAGGATAGATACGTGAATCATTATTACTGTCGAAAAATGGAGGGGAAAAAAAGGAAGGGTGATAAACCTAAAGGTATGGACTACTGGAAAAAGTGGTGTAGTCAAGGTCAAGGGGTTTCTAATAAAGAAACTAATTTGGATTTAGCTATCAAAGCTTCAGCTACCTTGCATGCTGATAAGAAGACTGCCTACCCCGAAATCTAGTTTGGAATGCCTAGATATGTGCGATAAAAACCTTTATCCTAATATTTACACATTACTACAAATCTTCGCATACATTCCTGTATCCACTGCTACCCCAGAAAGGTCTTTCTCGAGCCTAAGGAGACTGAAAAACTATTTACGAAACACTACAAGTGAAAACAGACTTAATGGTTTGGCTCTAATGAACATTCACTATGGAACAGAAATTCATGCAGATGAAGTAGTGGATATCATTAAAAGAAAAAGCCGAAGATTTCTTCTTTAATGGTTTTAGATTTAGCGCAGAGGAACGAAGTTAATTTATCCATTTCATTTAAAGTTAAGAACTTTATAAATATGTCGTAGTTTTTCGGATGAATATATAGATATTAAATTTCATGTAAGTATATTTTTGTTGTTTTATTTACTTCTCAAACTAAACCCTCCCAAAACTAAATCCTGGCTACGCCCGTGGATCCTATATCTGATAAACTGTTACGGGATTGGTATGAATTTTCAAAAAACTTAACTGCATTACATGATATTAGCATTCCACGCCAAATTCTGATTTTGGAACCAGCGCAAGCAGATATTCATTGTTTTTCAGACGCTTCACAATCTGCATATAGATCTACTAACAGTTGTGGAAAAACACTTGTTAGGCTTATCACAGCAAAACACAAATACATTGCTTTTCAAATAAGAAACAATGGTATCATGTACCTACAGATTCAAACCCAGCAGATGCCATTTCACTCGGTCTTTATCCAAACGATATGCATACAAATACAACATGGTTTAACGGTCCTTCCTGGCTTTCCAAAGATCAATCTTTTTGGCCTTATCAAACTATGGAAGTTGAGACAAATTTAGATATTATTTCTGAAGCTATTTCCACGAATTCCTTTATAAATTCAAATATTATATCGGATAATGTCATTATCTTAAGATTTTCCTCTTTAAATAGATTGTTCCGAGGGGTAGCTTACTTGTTAAGATTTAAAGAAAACTGTATTTCCAAAGAACGCAAATTGTCTTGTAATTTATCTCTACGAGAAATAGAAAACAGCAAAAGAGTTATCAAAATAGTTCAAAGTAAAGTTTTTTCAACAGAAATTCATTTGTTACAAAATTCCTAATGTTTACCTAAAGGTAATAAATTACTTCCCCTTGATCCATATCTAGATAATTTACACATTTTAAGGGTAGGTGGGCGTTTAAAGAATGCTCCATTAGATTGAAATAGTAAACATCCTATTATTCTGCCTGCTAAAAGTCATTTCACCACTTTGGTCGTTAAGAACGAACATTTGAAAAATTTGCATGCAGGGCCTTAATCTGTACTGTCAAGTGTGCGTTCTCAATATTGGCCGATAGGCAATTCGAAACGTCATCAGAAAATTTTATTTTAGGGTTAAACCTACCAATATTCATCAGAAAATGTCTGATCTTCCTAAACATAGAGTAAATCCATCTCCTCCTTTTTCGATTTGTGGCGTGGACTATGGGGGTCCTTATTCTATATAAAGGATAGTAGCTTAAGTAACAAAAAATATATCAGTTGCTACATCTGTTTATTTATTTGTTTTAGCACGAAGGCGATACATTTAGAGTTAGTGAGTTATCGATCGATGCTTTCTTAAGTAGGAATGTTTAAACGCTTTATTGCAAGAAGAGGTATTTGAACTGAGATATATTCTGACAACGCTACAAATTTTGTGGGGGCAAACAACATTCTAAGTAATGTAGCCAAACAAGTTAAAGGTGAACATTTTCAAAATTTTCTATTAGAAAACAACAAAACAACATTATGGGAGGCGGCAGTTCGCTTAACAAAACAAACATCTCAAACGTATCTTATATAATGTTCATTTGACATATGAGGACTTTTACACTTTATTAGTTCAAGTAGAGTCCATATTAAATTCCCGACCCTTAACACCACTCACGGAAAATCCAGAAGATTTTGAAGCACTGACTCCTGGACATTTTTTGATTGAGCGATCAATGTTAGCTTTACCAGAAGTTCCAGTTCCCGATTCAAGACATACTTACATTTTCCGTTATCGACATTTAATTGTTAGTTCATCAATTTTGGTCAAAATGGCTATGCGATTATTTGCATCACAACCTCAAAATCGGCCAGTTAGTATTACTGCAAGAAGACAATGCGCCTCCATTAAATTGGAAGATGGAACGCATAACCCGACTTTTTCCCGGAAACGACGGTCTCACACGTGTAGTGATGGTGAAGACTGCTAATGGAGAGATGAAGCGAGCAATCGCAAAGATCTGCATCCTTCCAGAAGACGATAATGCCGACAATTGATTTGTTGAAAGTGAAGCCTTTCAAGGGCGGCGGTATGTCGCATTAGAGCTCATGGTTATTTGTACGCCACCCGCGTGAACTGGTTGTGTGTTTGCGACTTAAACAAAGTGAAAATAATAAGAAAAATGTGTCATGATGTATGTCATTGCATAAAGTAAAATTTATTCATTTTTTCTTGTTAGTAAAAAGATTATTGTATGTATTTCACTTAACATTAAACACAAGTGAATCAGCGCATTGGAATTATTCATCGATTCTTCAACTGTGTTCAAAAGGAATTGTTAGCACAGACGAGGTTCCAGGGCCATAAAATGACCGTAAACCATAGGCGGCGTTATTCTCTTTTATTTTCAATGTGTAAAATAGAAAAATTATCTTTAAAAATATGGTTGTTGTCTATCAAATGAGGAGCGTATGCTGAATTTTGTTTTTTTATTACAGATTCATATTATATTATAGATTCATATACTGTTATAACTGAATGGGGAGGCCACGGGATTAGTAATTCGTAGGTCCCGGGTTGAACCCCACACGAATCCCTAGTTTTTTTAATATTCCTCTTATATTTATCACTGATTGTCATTTTTAGTAATAATGGGACAATGGTTATTATAAAGATTACCTATTACTCACAATCTACTCCATAGTGTATTTAAATTCAAAGTACCTACCTACCTAATATGAAGTTGTCGGTAGCAGGAAAAATGTAATACATTATTGCTCGATGCGTAAGCAAACAATATCAAGAATGAGATAGAATATAATAAGACGGATAGACAAGGATAGGACGTTCCTTTGCTCTTTCTACAGAAAGCGTGCGTGGTGCTGTAGTTTGTATACATGTGCTGCCCATATTAGTTTATACATGGTGCTGCCGCCCACCAGAGGCGCTACCGCCAACGAACTGCTCGACGTCGCAACCAAGGATGGCATATTACAAGAATGATTTGAATTACGCAGTTTTGAATATCTTACATTTATTACATAAAAATAATAAATGAGTTTTTGTGAACTGTGGTTAATTTAATGGCAATAAATTACGTTTGTGAGTAATATTTTTCAAATTAAATTTTTGTGCCACTTTGCCCCATTGCAAGGAAGCGATCAGGTGTATGTAAATAAGACAAATTTTCCTTGTAGGCAATTGAGACGTCACCGCTGATGTAAATTGTACGCAAATAATTCGTACACAATTGTCAGGAAGCGTGCAGTCTATGTGTACGCAATTGGTGAACCACTTCCCCTCGCCCGACGTGTGCCAAGTTAAAAATTTAAGTCATTTTTGCCAGGGTTTGAACCTACCGTTGAAAGCAAGATACCTTGGTATCTCAGACACGGCACCTAACCTATTAGACCGGAAGATAGTGACAGATTTTTGGACGTGATTTCACTCAGTATGCCTTTCAAAGGGCAATATGTTGCGTATATTCTCACAATAATAAGGTATGAATTAGAGAGTCATCCCGGGTTCTTCATATAAAAAAGTGAGTTTTCATTTATTCGAAAAATATGCGTTTCGATTTGATTTTAGTCAGGCTGCCATGTGTTTTATAATGAAGTTCAAATTAGAAAATTCTTCGGAAAACCATACCGTTAGTGTGGACCCAAAGGGCTACTATTGTCGCGTGAATCTGTATTTTAATACTTACTTAATTTTTCCAGGTTTCTAAACAGGTTGTTAATGATAAGTATATGTAAGTTTTTATAAAACTGAAGCAGAAAAAATTGCATACCTTTTGCGCGGGTCCAAGTACACTTTACATCGAATAAATCGTTTAAATGATTAAATATCATTTAATTTAAACTGTACTTGGACATGGGCAAACGATATGCCATCCTTTTTTCAGCAGTTTCATAATAAGACCTTGCATACTTCTCATTGGCAGCTTGTTCAGAAACGTGGAAAAATTAATTAATAAAATACAAGTTCACGTGACAATAATAGTCCACGCTAACCTTATGCCTATGGTTTTCGGAGGAATTTTCTAATTTGAACTTTATTATAAAACACATGGCAGCCTGACTAAAATCATATCAAAACGCATATTTTTCGAATAAATGAAAACTCAGTTTTTAATATGAAGGACCCAGGATGACTCTCCGATTCATAGCTTATTATTGTGAGAATATAAGCAACATAATGCCCTTTGAAAGGCATACTGAGTAAAATCACTTCCAAAAATCTGTCACTATCTCCCGGTCTATATACAGGGTGATTCAGTTTTAGTCTGCGACCTTTAACAGGTGATAGAAAACCAAAAAATAACCGCACTTTCTTATATAAACTATATCTTTTTAAGGCCTTATTTTTTAACTTTGTACCTCATTATATGGTTTCGTTTTAACTAGCATCCATCTTAATGTATTTTTGGTTTTAAATACTGTTCTGACATTAAAACGATTGTCTATGCGTTTCAGTTTATCTGATAGTCCAGGAATATAAGGAATAATTAAATTTACTGGTCGGTCCACCAGATTTACTACTTGTTGGCAATCCTGAAAAACTTGCTCAATAAATTCTGTAGGATAACTATTCTTCTCAAGAACACGTTTTATATGTTTAATTTCCTCTTCAAATTTTATGTTATTAGAATAAATCTCTTTAGCCTTGTCATACAAACTTTCAATTACTCCTTTTTTGACACTAATATAATGATTGGAATTAAAATGGAGATATCTATTAGTATGTGTTGGTTTTCTATAGACACTAGTTTCTATATTATCTGATTTCAGTATAGAAACACCTAAGAAAGGTAATTGATTATTATTTTCAATTTCTAAGGTAAACTTAATAGAAGGTTCTTGCGAGTTTATAAAATTTAACAATGAATTTAAATCATCTACTCCATGTTCCCATATAAGAAATATACAATGTGTTGAAGAATCTTCTCGGACTTCCATTGTCTTAATTCGTATTAGTAGCACGACGTTTCGGTCAGTAGCGATCTCTGACCGTTCTCAAGTGGGAATGAGGATTACGAGCGGTTGCTGCAATTTATATACCTGAGGCTTGGCGCGAAGTCTGGCCCGGCCCGCGCCGATCACTCGTCTGTAGTAGAGGGCGCCAAACATTAGGGATGCCTACGCTTTGTTGACTAAACGCTTGTCTCTTCTCAATTAGTACCGCTTCCTTGAATTTTCTTTTGTACCAGTGCTGTTCTTTTGCCAATATTTTTGCTTCTGACCATTGGATATGGTGTTGATTGGACCATACATGGTCGGCTATGCCCGATTTTGTTGTTTCTCCGCGTTGAGTGTTCTTTTTGTGTTCTTGTAGTCTCACTTCCAGTGGTCGCTTTGTTTCTCCTACGTAGACTTTTCCGCATTCACATGGGACTTCGTATATGCAGTCTTTGGTGTTGGTATGGTGTTTTGGTTTGGTTTTAATTAGGACCTCTCGTAGAGTATGAGATTATTTGAAAGATGTTCGTATGTTGTATTGTTTTGATAATCTTATTTTCTCGGAGATGCCCTTCACATATGGTATGCACAGTTGTTTTTCGTTAAGTTCTTCTGGTGTTTTGATTTGTGTGTTGCATTGTTTAATGGATGTGTCTATGTCTTTAAGGTTGTAGCCGTTTGATAATAGGTCGTTTTTGATGTTTGTTAATTCTGTTTGTAGAGTTTGTTCGTTGTTGCAGATTGTTTTCGCACGTTTGTAGAGGGTTTTGATGATTCCCTTTTTAGTGCTTGTGGAGTGATTCGATGTATGATGTAAGTATTATCCTGTATGTGTCGATTTTCGATGTACTGAAGTCTTGATTTGGTTATTGATCCGTGTCACGAGTACGTCGAGGAAGGCAAGTTGATCGTTTTTCTCTTGTTCCATAGTAAAATTGATGGAGGGTCTGACGCTATTTATATGTTGGAAAAATTCGTGTAGTTGTTCATTGGTTCTGTCCCATATAATGAAGGTGTCATCAACATATCGCAGCCAAATTTTCGGGGGACATTTTGCAGTTCGTATTGCATGTTCTTCGAAGAATTCCATATATATGTTTGCCACAGCTGGTGTTAGTGGTGATCCCATTGGTAATCCGTCTTTTTGAATGTATAAACCGTCCTTGAGCTGAAAATATGAGTTCTGAAGGCAGTATCTTAAAAGTTCAATGATTCCTTGAAGTGGCAAAGTGGTCCTTTCGGTTAGCGTCTGGTCGTTTTCTAGTCTATTGCGTATGACGTCCAAGGCTTCTTCGAGCGGAACCTTGGTATACAGGCTGTCAACATCAAAACTTACGAAGCGGTCTTCTTTAGCCAATGAAACGTTGCTGATCATGTTTACGAAGTGGCTGGAGTTCTTTACATACGTTGTTGTTTTCCCTTGTAGCGGTTCAATGATTTTTAATATGAATTTGGAGAGTTCGTAGGTTGGTGAATTACGGGAGCTTGTAATGGGGCGAAGTGGCATGTTGGGCTTATGGATTTTTGGTAGTCCGTATAGATGTGGAGGCTTGCTCTGGTGTGGTGTGCGAATTCTCTCTGGCAAATGTTCTCTGTATTTCTTCAATATCTCGTAGATTTTTCTTTCCATGGAGCTAGTGGGGTCTCTGTTTAAAAGTTTGTATTCTCCTTTCATCATTACTTCTTGGATCTTCTGGTCGAATGTCGAGGTATCCATGACTACTGTAGCTCTTCCTTTGTCCGCTGGTAGAATTTTGATAGATGAGTCCTTCTTCAGGTTCTTTAAGGCTGATTCTTGTGGTCTTGTGATATTTCTTTGAGGCTTCGGCTTCTTCTCTAGGACGGTCCTTTCTTTCCATTTAAATTCTTCTGCTTGGGACTGAGGCACTGATATTGACTCTATGGCGCTTATTATCTCGGTAATTGGTGTTTCTCTCGGGGAAACGGCGAAATTAAGTCCTTTGCTTAGCATTTCATTTTCAGTGGGAGTCAAAACGCGTGAAGATATGCTGATTACTGTCGCTCGTGGTTTGTCGGTGTCTGATGGTTTTTGTTTGTTCAAGTGTCGAATTTCTTTCAGATTTGGTGATGCCAGAAGGGTGTTAAATTTTCTTGAATGTTTCCATTCTAGTTCTTTTCGTAGTCGTTCACAGGTTCGGTCTATCTTCCCAAAAATTGGTGCGTAATCGTCTTCGTGGAGAATTTCTTTTATTTCTTCGAAACATTGTATTGCGTCATCGGTTAGTGTGGCTTTGTTGTATCGGTGATACTTTATTTGGCTTCTAATCAGAGCCTTGCTTGCGTTTTGGATGATCTTCTTGGCTCTGGTTCCGTTGATAGGACATTTGAGTTTGAATCCTTTTGGCGTGATGTTGTTGTCTCTGCTTTGGCACAAAAATCTTATGTGTTGTTCTTCTTTGGTGATCTTGATTTTCGTTTTCTCGTATCCTCGGATGAGTAGGTTGATACCAGGTCCGTACTGGGCTGCCAACTGATGTTTGAAGGTTGTAGACAAGGTGGTTTGATGAGTTGAAGAATCTTCTCGGACTTCCATTGTCTTAATCCGTATTAGTAGCACGACGTTTCGGTCAGTAGCGATCTCTGTCCGTTCAACGGAACCAGAGCCAAGAAGATCATCCAAAACGCAAGCAAGGCTCTGATTAGAAGTCAAATAAATTATCACCGATACAACAAAGCCACAAAGCCACAAAGCCACAAAATAGGTGCCGTTAAGGTATATTGTTGTCAGTAATCAGTTTCTGAATATAGGCTTCAGGGCCGACCTACGGCCCTCCATTTTGAAATGTGGGGGCAGTAAAGATTTGTTTCACTCTTTTAAATTAAGTATAAATCTGTTGAATCCATTATTTTTTGTTCCAAAATGAAAGATATGAATTATCCTTTAATTTTTCCACAAGGTTTTATTGCGCCTATCTGTATTAGTTGTTGTAGGCACACTTTGTATTCTGGTTGTCGATTATGGTTTTTATTAGGATCAGTTTGTTTTGCGTAATTTCTTCCCAATTTTGTAGAAAAAAATTTAAACGACCCGGATAACCCTTGGTTGATTTTTGGCTTACCATGTCGACTAATAATATTTGGTTCTCCTCCTGGAGCTGCTGCTGGTGGGTCGATCTCGTTTGTTGCTCCGATAGTCCCCACTCCCTTTGTTCCTGACGGTGTTCAGTATGGGACGCTGGAAGTTTTTTGGATAAGAAGTCCGGGTGGACGGTTGCGACGGACCTGCAGTGCTTCCACTTCGGGGGATGTCTACTGGATCCGACTGGGGACAAGAAGCTTTAGTTCTTCAGACGCATTTTTTACATTTTGTCAGTGTCTTAGTGATTCCATTAAGGTTGTCCCAAATAGTGAGGAGTCGATGTCCGCCCCCTCCAGGCTTTTCTTCCATGCCGGGTTTAATTTAGGCATTATTTGGTAACACCTCTGTATGCTATAATGCATGTCGCTTATAGGATAGGGTCCGCATCTACCAAATATTCCAACTATTCGTTACTTTCGCTTGTTGGGTAAATAAACAGTTTGTGGAGTACGATTGCTTAGGCGCTCAAACCACTGCCCAGCTGGTCCTGGATGCGGATTAAGACGTTGTAGGTTTCTTAAGGCCATCTGGGGGGCTTTCTTGTATTTCCGGGTTATGTCAGCGACGGGCAATTTTGTATTATAGGTTTTACTATTTCTGTATGAACCTCTGGACTTTCATTTTGTAGCGGTCCACCCTGTATGTCGTGTCCGGCACCGCCTTCGCACCGCGTACTACCGGTCGGGGAGAGCATTCAGTGCGTGCGTTGGGGTCGGTGGCTATCTATAGTTGCTTGTAAATGTTTTGTGTGTCTAAGGTCCCGAGGGTTGTCTGCACTGTCCACTTGGGCATCTACCCGCTTTAGGTAAGTGCCTCAGTTTCCTCTATTAATCTAGGCATTTGGGGTGGTAGTTACCCGCTTAATATCTTATTATTATACAGTTTGTCCCTTTTCTTTGGTACACTATGTGAAATATTTGTACACTATGTGAAATATTTGTATATTATGTGGATTTTTCTATTTTTAGATTGTACAAATAAATACAAGTTCAAGCATAGAATTATTTTATCTCAAATCATACGAACTGATCGAACCCACCAAATTCACCCTGTAGATGTGGTTATGCCACATCATTTTTGGCGACCAACGAGACGCTTGTTTGTTGATTGGGAATAATTATTGGAAAAAACCGACCTAGCACCGAAACTCATCATGGGAATCGAGCATAGTCCCCGAAAGGAGAGCCCAATAATGACTCGAAGTCGTGGAATGGGAAATATCGGCAAGCAGAACACAGGAGCAGTGCCGAAGAACCAAACCAGAGAGGGACAAGGGCACCAGAAGGCTACGGAAGCCTCTAGTCTTACAAGAGCTGCAGAGGGCGTGCCTACTGTCCCGCACCCGCCCCCATCGCCTCGGCAGTCAAGGTCCACAACTGAGCCTGAAGTTGCGGAAGACCTTTTCGGCCCTCGTAGGTCCTATAATGGGAGATGGCAGCAAAATCTGCACTCAGTAAGTTTGAACAGCATACGGGAAACCGCGCGGTCGCCGCCGTTCGCTAGGTGGGACGAGCGGTATATGCGACAAAAAACAGGCCAAACTCTTGGCCAGGGGAAAAACGATTCGCGGCAATTTTGCTTTTCGAATAAAAACAAATCGAATTATCATTCCGGTGCTAATGAATTTTTGTGTGCGTTGAATACGGTTGATCCATATTGTCCTAATGTAATAAATAATACACAAATTCCGGTACAAAAAGAAATGGCTTTGGGAGCCTAAGGCAAGGATACAATGTATCATTTTCCGGCGAATTATAATGCAAACATAGCAATAATTTTAATTTAAATAAACCACCACCACCAATAAACGCTTACATGAATGGACCTTAATGTACCTTATCAAAATTTAGATTTTAATATGTTTAGGAATTTTCCTGTAAATAGTGTACCAAATGAAATTGATGTTTTGTTAAATAACTCTTACGGGCCTCTGCAGAACTTAATTAATTTCGATACAAAATGGCTTCCTAAATTCAGTAATGATACCAATATGCATCCGAAGGAGTTTATATCAGATTTTGAAACGTTGGTAAATGTTCAGAATTTGCCTTTTTCTCAACTCAAAATAGTTTTTAAGGATTGCATAATCGGACGTGCAAGACCCTGGGCATTGGCTGGACTTAGCAACTGAAATTCTTTTGAGAAATTTAAATTTGACTTTTTAAACCACTTTTGGGGGCAAGATACCCAAACTAGAGTTCGGCGGCAACTGGAACAGATGGAGTATAAGGCTGGTTCGGGGTCAGACGTTGACTATTTCTTAGAAGTTTACTCCCAGTTTCAAAATGTAGAACCTCAATACCCTGAAAACATGCTGACCTCAATAATCGCCGCTCAATTGCCTGAGAGTGTTGCGAATTCGTTGATTGGCTCAAACACCATAAATGATGTTCTGCAAAGACTGAGGCAGGCGGACTTTATTGGAAGCGCGCGGATGCAATCTAGAGAAAGTAGGGGTAGATTTTTCGAAAACCGCGAGTCAAATAGCCGTGACTTTTATAATAATAAAAGAGAGAGTTCCCCAAGGGGGCCCTCGCCACACCGTAGGGTTTCTTTCCCGAGAATCCTTCGGGGAACGTATAGGGAGCCCTCGATTGAATAATGGGCAAATGGGGGCACATAATATAAATACTATTACTTTAAACAATCCCAGAGAAGATTTGCTGAGAGAGGACTGTGATTTTGATCATGATTCTCGGCCCGGCAAGTGTCCAATTATTTCTATTTTTATTTTAAATTGTTTTCCCGCTTTGTTGGACTCGGGTAGCGAGGTAAGCGCTATTTCCGAATCCGTGTGGTGCCAAGTAAGGGACTTGGATGGTTCCACCCCGGTTTTTAGGGTGTCAGGGTCCGAGTTTCGGGGGCATTCCGAGGAAAACAAAGGAAAGTTTCCCAACAAACTTTTTTAAAATTCTCTGTCGCCTCTATTATTTTGATTTTTGAGTTTTTAGTAATAGCTGATCTAATATATCCTGTAATTTTCGGATCCGATTGGTTGAGGCAGGTTAACGCGACTTTTCATTTCGGGAAAAGGTTGCTTGAGTTGCCCGCATATAAAGTTCTGATACCTGAGGTGGATGATAAGTGGAAGCTAGGCACGAATATTACCCTCCAGAGGAGTCGCTCAGTCTGCGTTTGGTGAGTTTAGACAGGGCTAAGCCTAACGTAAGCCCTGGTTTGCCCATAAGCTCGTCTGGGTCATTATCAGCCGTGGCTGAGGCGTCACCTTTGAACGCATATGAAAAGGCTGCGTTTTTGGAAGTTTTACAGAGGCAGGCATATCGTTTTAGTGACCGGCCAGGACGAATTGTAGACTATGAACACAATATTGAGCTTTATGATGAAACAGCTTTTAGGTTAAGACCTTTTCCAATTCCAGCGGCCCATAAACAGGCAGTCCAACAGGAAATTGACAAAATGGAACATTCACTACTTGTTATGTAGACGATATACTTATTCGTTCTAGTTCGTTCGAAGAATATTTGCGTCATCTTAATTTAGTTCTTGAGAAATTAGGAGGCGTTGGTTTTACCTTCCGTCTAAAGAAGTGGTCATTTTTTAAAACTGAAACGCATTTCCTGGGTTATACCTTGTCCTCCGGCCTCCGCTCCGACTTCTCGAGGGTGCAGGCAGTCCAAGAATTCCCAGTCCCTAAAAACATTCGGCAGTTGCAAGGCTTTTTAGGCCTCTGTAACTATGATAGAATGTTTTGTCAAAATTTCTCAACGGTTTCGGAACCACTGGTATCGCTTCTTGGAAAGAAAAATAAATTTGTGTGGGGTCCTGAGCAGCAGAGGTCGTTCGACCAACTGAAGGTGTTGGTGTCGAGGGATGTTTTGTTGTATCACCCCGATCCGTGTTTGCCTTATTTTGTGCAGACAGATAGTAGTGATGTTGGTCTTGGGGCCCCCCTCTTCCAGAGGGTCGAGGGTCAAACTCGCGTTAAAGCTTACGCGAGCCGATTGCTCTTGGGTCGCGAGAGGAATTATTCAATCCCTGAAAAGGAGGCCCTTGCTTTGGTTTGGGCGTTGGATAGGTGGAGAGTATACCTTTTAGGTAGGCCTTTTGTTGTCCTCTCTGATTGTAGAGCTCTTTCCTACCTCCAAACGTGTAGATTACTTTCTTCTCGTATAACCAGGTGGGTATTATCATTGCAGGAGTACGATTACACCGTCCAACACGTTCCTGGTAAGGAAAACATCGTTCCTGATCTCCTTTCCCGAAATCCTTCCACTCGCTCTCCTACTCCTGCGGATAGGCATTTCAGAATATTGTCGTGTACTCCTTTCGTGCTTCATTCTCCTGAGTATTGGGTGATCTGATGTCTGATTTGCGGGACCGTCAACGTGTTGATCCATTTTTATCACAAAAAATTGTAAATTTACAGCAGCCCGATCACCTGGATAATGCTCGGTTCGTGATGCATAATAACTTGTTGTATGCTAGTGCGGGGCAATACGATCCGGACCTGTTGTGTATCCCTGAAAGTATGGTCCCTGACATCGTTCAAACTAAACGCAAGTGAAACATAAACAAAAGTTGTTCCATGGTTAGAGCGTGATATGCACGTGATCGGCTTGCTATTGGCTAGTCGGCAATAAAATATTTCCCGGCGGGCGAGTTCAGCGAGTCATTATTTATTACAGAGGTGTATTGAGTTGCAAGTGGACTTTTAATTTTTTCCGATATAATTCTTTCGCTGTTTATTAATTGTTGGAGCTACGATTTGTATTAATAGTAGAAATTTGCAGGTAAGTGAATGACTAGGTGTGCCATAAAAGTTTGTTAATACTGGGGCATATTATTTTAATATTTTATATTATAAAATTCATAGAGATCGTCCTTAACGGCCCTGCCTCGTATTAGCCCTCAGAATTGTTCACGTGCGTCAATCGTGTAAATGTTTACGCGCCACTTGCATTTTGATTGAATAGAGTGTAGTTAAGTTTTCCCTAGCTATACAAAACAGGATAATAACTGGTAAAGTTTCACCCAGAACTTAATACGAAAGCACTATTTGCACGAAAAGTTCACGTGAGCATTTAAAGTCTAGTTTACGAGCACTTAGAAAATTTGGACTACTGACTTCAACAGAGTACCTTACAGGTCCTGGGTCGTTGACACTGGTGAGTCGCCACCTCATGCTCCAAGCTTCTTATCGTGGTAGTTATGACTTCGGCTAGACTCGAGACTCAAAGTTGGGTCGTGGACGATTCAAGTTGGGGCTACACGATGTGCGACCACTGTCAGACTTGCGTAGTAAGATGGTGTGTATGCCCGTACTCCTATGGTGATTCGCTCACGTACAAGAGTGCATGTAAAAAAACACAACGAACAGTCTCCGAAAAACTGCGGTCGAAGTTTCGACGCGTTTACAATGAACCAATAAATTTCCTAAATGTAAAAAGACTTTATAAACAAATAAACCCTTACAGATTTTGCAATTAAATTTGGCAAACCTTAACTAATAACTCAAAGAAGTATTAAAGTATATAACTTTGAATTAATGAACCCTGAACCCGACTATGAAATATATTAAAAATTAATAACCCAAAAGCGATCAATTATCTTGACTAAACCTGTCTTATAAATTTACCCTACAATCTTTACAAGATAAAAGGTAACATTAATAAAATACAAACTGTTTGGCGACTTCCCCGTTCGATCTCGAAACACAAGATGAAAAAATATAACAGCCCGAAAATCTAGATAACCAAAAAAGGGAGCCGTGGTAAAGTTTACGTATCTCGGGCAACTTAAGGGTTCGTTCTACTAAGTCTGTGCTAATAAACAAATTTGTAACCAAATTATGGCCACAGCTTGCAGAGTGAAGCCCACAGAGGACCGGGGTGAACAGGCCTAGGTGAGAGTAGCTCAAGAAGTCGTCAAAATGACGTTATTAATAAGAAACTATTAAAAATTGAGCAGCTACTCACCCAGACTGTGTTCCCGTGATCCTCTCCATGGTCCACTCGCTGCAGGTCCCTAGCGGAACTCGAAAAATGCGTGGAAATCGTCCACTCCCACACCTCAATGCCACGTGCTCGCAAGACACATGTAAAAAACAGAAAACCTTAATTAGCACTGTGATAACAAATGCGCACACTATACAGGGTGTTAGTAAATAAGTGCGACAAACTTTAAGGGGTGATTCTACATGAAAAAATAATGACAGTTTGCTATATAAACGTAGGTCCGCAAATGCTTCATTTTCGATATACAGGGAGTCAAATTTTTTTAAAAAAAATTTTAATTTACTTATTGCGCTGAAACGGATTAAGACATTCAAATGAAATTTGGTGGGTTTTAAGAGGACTAGAAAGCGCATTTTTTGACACCCGATTAAAATTTTTATGTTAATCAGTGGCGTGCATAGGGGTAATGGCCTCGATATTTAAAAAAAAATAAATGATACGCCACTGAAATAATTTAAAATAAGAATTATTTTTAAAATCCTCGTTTAATTAGTGACAAAAAAGCTCTCTAACTTTTTTTCACAGGGGCCGCCATTTTTATGCAAAAAATAAAACAACATAACGCGTATTTTTAATTTCTATAACAACAATAAATCAAAACAACAAATGAAAATAAAAATATCTCGAATAAAACATTTTTAGTTAGGTGCGCATAGCTAAAACAATAAATAAATTATCATTTTTTTTAAAACTTTGACTCCCTGTATATCGGAAACGAAGCATTTGCGAACCTACGTTTATATAGCAAACTGTCATTATTTTTTCATGTAGAATCACCCCTTAAAGTTTGTCGCACTTATTTACTAACACCCTGTATACAGGGTGGTTAACTTTTATGTGGTAGGACTTTAACATTAGATAGAAAAAGATAATCTAAAATGAAAATTTTATATCAACATATATCGGGGAAAGCTTAGTTTCCGAGATACAGGGCGTTGAAGTGTTGGAAAAAATATGAAGTATTTTTTACACTGTCCGAACCAGTGGAGATATTTAAACCAAATTTGATGTGTAGTACCACCTTTTTGACTACGATATTTAGTGATAATATGAAGGTCCTGAAATAACCAGTGGTGGAGTTATGGGTTTTCACTATCACTAAATTTAAAAAGTAATTAGTACGGACCTGTCTCACATCAACGTAAAAAGTGTATCTTGACATTTTTTTGTATCTGCCACGGTTGTGTAGTAAATAAATTATTTTGTTTCCATCTCAGCCTTTTTTGCCTAAAAATGTGTTTTCTAAGATTATTGATAAATATCGCAAATAACAGAAATTAATTATGGAACACTTATCGGATTCAGCTATTTTATTTTTAATTTTATGGAAACAATTTTAAAAATAAACTGGCACTTGGTTTGAGGTACATTACTTTATTATCATTTTAACATTTTTATCAAATCTGTATTATTTCTTAATAATTTTTATAATTCTAAATTATACCACGACGAGTAAAACATGATTCTTCCGCCCATAAAATGTTATTTAAAAATTGTCTTATTTCCTTTGACTACAAAATCCATCGGCAAAATACTAATGTCCTTTCTGCATCGCCGTACTGGTGAAGATAAGTGTGCCATGGAAAAGAAAATCTTATTGACAGTTAATAATACAATAATCTGCCATCCAGTAGATGAACGTAGCAGCGCCGCAGTTTGTCTTTGTTAATAATTAAAATGCCGTTCCAATTTACAAATGAAGAGCAGGCTGACATCCATTTCTGCTATGGAGTTGCAAATGGGAACTCTGCGGAAGCAGCCAGAGAATACCGGAGGCGATTTCCAAATAGGCGCCATCCGCGTCCCTCGGTGTTTGTTAACATGCACCGGCAATTCAGAACTCGCGGTCTGAGAACTAGAATCGTCGAACGAGGAAATGAAAACAATATCCAACAAGTCAGACGCAACAATGAGATTCTTCGTGAATTCGATAGGAATCCTACAACAAGTAGCAGAAGAGTGTCAGTGGCCCTACGTGTTTCAAAGTCTGCAATTTTGCGAGCTTTAAAAAGAGATCACAGGCATGCGTATCATCTACAACCCGTACAAGGTTTAAGGCCCGGCGATGCAGAAAGAAGATTAGTGTTTTGCTGTGTTTAGACAATTTTTAAATAACATTTTATGGACGGACGAGTCGTGTTTTACTCGTCGTGGAGTAGTAAACTTTCATAATCAGCATATTTGGGCACAAGAAAACCCACATGCAATCTGGCCAAGAAATTTTCAGGTCGAATTTAGTGTCAATGTTTGGATTGGACTGTACAACCATCATCTGTTTGGACCCTTTTTTTTTGCCACAGCAAGTGAATGGTGACAATTTTTTGGAGTTTTTAGTAGCTGAGCATAATAATATGTGGGAAGACATTCCTTTAAACTTTGGCTTGGTTCCAACTTGACGGCTGTCCTGCACATTTTCACCGAAATGTGAGGAACTGGTTAAATAATAACTTTCCAAATAGGTGGATCGGACAAGGGGGACCGGTCGCTTGGCCACCACGTTCTCCGGACATAACACCTCTGGACTTCTTCGTATGGGGATTTTTAAAAGAACAAGTCTATGCGACTCCTGTAGAAACAAGGGAACAACTTATTGATCGTATCAGAAATGCGTGCGAATTATGTGTACAACAGAATGGATCACATTTTGAACAATTGTTGAATGTTGTACAAATTTAGAATTATAAAAATTATTAAGAAATAATACTAGATTTGATAAAAATGTTAAAATGATAATAAAGTAATGTACCTCAAACCAAGTGCCAGTTTATTTTTAAAATTGTTTCCATAAAATTAAAAATAAAATAGCTGAATCCGATAAGTGTTCCATAATTAATTTCTGTTATTTGCGATATTTATCAATAATCTTAGAAAACACATTTTTAGGCAAAAAAGGCTGAGATGGAAACGAAATAATTTATTTACTACACAACCGTGGCAGATACAAAAAAATGTCAAGATACACTTTTTGTAGAGAATTGAAAGAACTTTACGAAAAAAAAATTTACGTTGATGTGAGACAGGTCCGTACTAATTACTTTTTAAATTTAGTGATAGTGAAAACCCATAACTCCACCACTGGTTATTTCAGGACCTTCATATTATCACTAAATATCGTAGTCAAAAAGGTGGTACTACACATCAAATTTGGTTTAAATATCTCCACTGGTTCGGACAGTGTAAAAAATACTTCATATTTTTTCCAACACTTCAACGCCCTGTATCTCGGAAACTAAGCTTTCCCCGATATATGTTGATATAAAATTTTCATTTTAGATTATCTTTTTCTATCTAATGTTAAAGTCCTACCACATAAAAGTGAACCACCCTGTAGAACCATTTAAGCCGACCATAAAGTGGGAAATTAGGCTTGAACAGAGGTTTTCACATGGAAATTTCGATACAGAAAATTCAAGGCCAAATTTCACATAACGCGACGTTTACCACGAGTGTTCGAAAGGAGAGTGCCTCGACTTCTTGTCGCGGGGCCTATTTATAACCTTTTCTGCAAGGATGACGACTTCCGCCTTCTAGAATCATTTAGAAGGTTTGAAAAGCTAAACCTACTTAGAAAAACAATCGGAAATACCACGAGTGATAATCCAGATGACAGGTCACTGTCAATTCTGCCAAACTTCTTCCACTGATATTATACCAGTAAGAAATGTCAAAATCAAAGAGTGACGTTAGTACACGAAATCAACACCGTGGCGCTAGTCAATCGCAAAACCGAATAAAGTGAATATTGACTGTGATTTACGTCCGACAGTATTTACATGAATGTAATTGTTCTAATAATACATACCTTCAATTGATGAATGAAATTTAAACACCTTTTCAAACGGCACATACCCTTTAATCAACAGTTTAAGAAATAACGAGGAGCTCTATATAGGTAGGCAATTTATTATACATCAGCTTGTAGTTGCAGATGTTAGGGCAACATTCTTAAAAGGCGTGGTGATATACTAAGGGTATTTTATGGTATCGAACCAAATAGTGCATTTAAACTCTGTAACGGAAATTAAATAAAATAAAATAAAATTTTCTGTAACGGAAATTAAATAAAATTTTCTTTACAAAGTCGAGATCTCGAGTTCAAAGTCGAGATCTCGAGTTTTAAGTCGAGATTTCGAGTTCAAAGTCGAGATCTCGAGTTTAAAGTCGAGATCTAGGAATAAAATATAAAATGGTCCTTCTACAGCTTCGTACAAAACTGATTGCTTTAAACCTAGTTTATCAGAATTTGGAAAAATACCATGGTTTGTTGTGTGCTCTTTTAACACTTAAAAAATATATTTTTTATTTATAGCCGCAATGCATACTAGAAAATTTTTAAAATATGCTAAATACCGATACCTCGCAAGATATCTTCAAGATTTGCAATGTAGTAGGTCGGGAAAAATACCTAAAACATGAAGGTACAGGATTCGAGGCCATGGCTCGCTATAATAAAATGGGCACATTTTTTCAGTGGACACTAAGAGCACCCATTAAACCGTGGCATTGTTTTAAATTCTGATAAAGTAGGCTTAAAGCAATTAGTTTTGCCCACAAATATCATTGGGTAAATTTTTTCGGTAACTCTTGAAACAAAAAAGTTACAAACCGAAGAAATTTCGGCAGTTTTCGGGTTTTTCAAAAATATCTCGAAAGTAGGCCATGGATCTCAAATGTTACACAAAGTTACCCTATCAAGAAAGCAATCATTTATTTCAAATAAAGTTCTCAGAAAAATAAATAATTGTAAGATTTATTGGGGGATTTGTTGTAATAAATGCAGTATTGTGTGTAGAGGCGTTTGTAAGCCTGCCGTGGTTTTAGCACAGACGCAACTGGGCACTCCTCAAGTTGGTGGCGCTCCGAGGTCCTTGGGTGTTTTATAATAAAAATTGTAAAAATCGTCGGGAATAAAATACCTACCTTTATTATTCATAAAAAATTCCACTCAAAAAATTAGTCTTAGAATGCAATTGTATACCTTCATCCCAAATTTCAGAAACATGAATTTTTTTAAACTTCTTTTTAGGTATATGAACAGTGTGTTTCACTTCAAGTCGAGACAATTCATTATTTTTTACGGGTTGACCGATTTTCAAAAACTTTTTTTTAAATATACCTAGTGCTCCGAAAGATCTACATTTTGATAACAATTTTTTTCAGATTCGTCTTTTCCATGACCTACTACGATCAAAATTATACACCCAAAAAGTGCAAAAGTACATTAGGCATTTTTTAGGAAAAAAATGAATAGCACAGTCGTATTGGCCATACCCGAAAACCCCACATACCAAGCAAGCTTCACGGTTATAACTTATACAGGGCGTTCACAAAATAGCTTCAAATGAATTGCCTTCGCAACGAACGTACAAAAATCGAAAAAAAAATCGTTTTTTCTCTTGGTGTTTTTTTACATTTTTGTCTACAATTTTAACTTATGCCTATTAAAAACCATAAACAATATTAAATTTTAGAAAGTATTTTCAATAAAGAGCACCCTTTTTTATTTGAAAAAAATTAAAAATTGATTGGTATCCACAAAGGGTCCCTGGTATCCACGTATCCAGGGTGCTGTATACTAAGATTAAAATAATGATAAAATTTGGAACGTTATATATTTACTCATAATCACAATATTAAAAATGCAGGCAAAAAAGTGGGGGTTCAATTGTCAAGTGATATCTAACTCTCTACTTCACTTAAACTTATCTGTTAACACAAAACTTTATCTTCAGAACCAAAATCGAAAAATCAACAACCACTTAATAAAAGTTACAGGCAAGTTATGGGAACCAAAATTTTATATAATAAAAACTGCATCAAACAATTGCAAATCGTAAATATTGTCCATGGTACACAAACCTGATTATACTGATTATTAGTGATTATTCTTAAATTTACTTGATAATGGAACATTATTAAATCAAATTATTCCATTAATCTAAGAATAAATTTCTATGCTGGAGAATCGCCTATGCTTTCATGAACAGTTCTTATGACAGATTCAATATCGTTTAGATTAGCCAGGGCTTGCTTGTAAAGCTTTCCTTCCGGTAGAATATCGGGTTCGAAGCGAAGTAGATCTGCCGCTTCTCCTAATATTCCTTTGGACTTCTGAAACAAAAATGCTAATAACTTCTGTAAATGTGTAAATATATATATAAAAAATATAACTTTGGTTCATATCTCAAAAACTATTAACGCTACCAAATTAATTTATCCATTCGATTCTACGCCAAAAAATCTGTAAAAATAGTTGATTAAATTTGTCGATATATATATAAGTTGTAGCCAGGAGAGAGGTTGAGAGGTTTCCAAAAAAATCGAAAATTTCAGTCCTGCACCAATGCGCGGAAACTATAAAACTTATCTAAAATCTGATTGGTCCACCAAATTCCTCTCAAAAAAGTAGTACAGTGACGTGAAAACCGCAACCCTCTAGCTTTAATAATAACCGAGATTTTTGAGAAAAACACCCAAAACCCTGTTCAGGATGTTTTTAAATATTGACTTTTTTAACAGCGTGTAAAAGTCCATAGCATGGGCATTTCTTTTTAATACGATTTTCGAAAAAACTGAAATAAGAAAGATGGAAAAATTGAAAGCTACGAACAGTTACAATTTTAAAGAGTACCCTGGATGTCAAAATGATGACAATTTCGAACACTTATTTTAGATACCATAGGTCCGTACCTCGGTCCGTACCAATGACGTGAGAATCTACAGACAGAGAGGCAAAGATATTTTCGGGTGGTACAGTGGCCCCTGAAAACTGTCTCTGCAGTGACCAAGTCGAAAAAGATGTTTAAACAGGGTCTTGGAGCGAAGAAAGTTGCAATGGGAAGTAAGAGGATAAGGTGCAAGAGCTGTTCCGGAGGCCTATGAGTAGTGAAAGATTTGGCGGTTCTGGACCAGTGGTTTCGGTGGTTCCGGTAGTTCCGTGACCTACCATAATTTTCCCCCGTCGTCTTTTCCCACCTAAATCTTTGGTGGGCAAGAAAACGCAAAATCGAAAATTGAAGAAAATTAATGATAAGTAATATAGAAATAAAAAATATTCTAGTAAAAACAAAACAAAAAAATTCGTTGGTACAGTTTAGTATGTATAAATAAATAATTATTCCACATCTGGTCCTGCGGACGGAATCAAAAATTTTTGTCTTCGTAAATGTGTAACATCAACCTTTTTAACTATCATTGTAGTAGATTCTATAGGCTGGACATCTTCTTCATTAGGATAAGCAAAAAAGTCGTTCTTTTTTTAAAATCTCTTTCTCAAAAATCGAATCGTAAACAAATTACTGGAGAGAATTTCTTCAATTTTTCCAACAAAATAGCGCATCTTTTTTTAAATTAAACCAGAACAAAGTCATTTATTGCATAAGTCGTAATATTGTCTTGAGGTAGATTACAGGAAATATTTGTGATTGTGTTCAGATGTGACGGTTCACCAATTTCATAGTTTAGATTAGTAGTAACTTTAAAAGCCCTCCGTTTCTCTTTCGTACCTTGAGGAGTGTTATTTGATATCTCCATCCTCTCATTTTGGGGCTCTTCCAAGGCCTGATTCTCTAGATCAGAAAACGTCTCTATATCGTCATCCGAATGAATCCATATATTCTGGTTCTGAGAGACCGCTTATTGAAGAATCAGAATCAGTTTGAGTCTTTGTTCTTCTGTTTTTCTTTTTCGGTAACAGGACTTCTTTTCTGGGTTTGGTTTTCACAATGTTCGAAATTTTTGTTCGGCACCTAAAGCAGTTATTACTTCTGCACCCTTGCAAATTTTCTTCCTTTTCACCGAAGTGTCAATTGGTTTCCTTTCTTTACAGTTTCTAGAAGTATATTTTCCAAGCTTAATACAGAAGATGATGATTGAGTAAATATCCTTGGCTCTACATCTCTTGGGGCATGTTCACCACTTTCTGTATTTAGTTTAAATTGCTGCCAACGCTGGAGTGCTTCAATATCGTACTTTTCGTCAGAAATCACGTGTCTATTAAACGGAAATATCCCCAACTTCTCAAGTGGTCCCTTATGTTGCCTAAGTCTTTTATTCACAACTACACAATTCCTCACGGTAAGATACATAATTTCTACTTTGTTAATTTGGCCCGTTTTTACTGATTTTTTTGTTGCTTTCAGACGCCTCGATACAATTAAAAAGATTTTACTTATATCTACGTTTTTAATGTTTTGACAAAATCTAATTCTCATAATAATTTATTATATATATTAATTTTCCACACTCACTTACTGTAGTTGACCATGTCTAGAAAGGTGAGCATCTATATTTTTAGTCTATTTTATTATATATTTTTATTATTGCTTATAAGTATTCTATTGATCTAATATTTAAGAAAATTAATGATAAGTAATATAGAAATAAAAAATATTCTAGTAAAAACAAAACAAAAAAATTGATCCTGTATATACTAATATTAGTGACAATATTTTGGTCCTGAAATTTGGCCCTTTTAAAGTTATTTTTATATTATTATTTGCTGGAATCACTTCAAGAAGAGAGCAGAAAAATGATTTAATAAGAAGGATATATGGTATACCCTAAATCTTAAAGGCTAAAACCAAATTTAGAAATTATATTCTGGTGAAATTTGACAATAATGGGCAGTCAAGATTCTGACACTTATTTACCTTTGAAATATCCCAGTGCAGATAAAAAATGCAAACAAAAAATAAAGGACTTTGTAATATCATCACAAGACAAACGTGAGACTAGCTCTTCAAAAGATTATTTGTGTGGAGGATGCAAACAAAAAATTAAAACAAATCAAACCTCAATAAAATGTAATTTGTGTGAAGTATGGTATCATGCACGATGTGCTAAACTGGAAGGAAAACAAATAGAACATTTTTCAAAAGAAGCAAGAAAACCAGGTGGAGTAAGATAGCTATGTGATGGATGCATAATTTTCAATTCAAGAGAAAAGGAATGTATGGAAGAAATATGTAATATTGATGATACTAAAATATCAAAAATTCTTAACAAAATCCAAGAAGCTATTAGTTTTTTATCGGAAAAATATGACAAAGTATATAAAGAAAATGAAGAAATTTTAACACTACTTCGACAAATGAAAAAAGAAAAGGAAGAATTGAAGCAAGAAAATATACTTAAAAAAATATATTACAGCAATGAAACAAAATATCAGTGCATTAGAATATAAAATAAACAAAACAGATCAGGAAAAACTAAAGAACTATACTAACTATACCAAGGATAAAGATATTATATGTAACATCTTCAAGAAAATTGGTATAAACTTTGAAGAAGAAGAAATAATTTTGGACAGAACAGAACAAAATAATACTAAAGAACAAGGAAACAAAAAAGAATATATAATTAATTTTTTTTTTCAAAAGTTTAGAAGAGAAGAATTTTTTTTTGAAGAACTCTAAAATATATTTTAAGAAACACGGAAAACTAATTGGTTCCCAACTAGAATTGAATGGTTTAGCGTCAAACAAAATAATCTATATCAATGAAAAATTAACAAAAAAGAATATCTTTTAATGAAAACTAAAGAACTGAAGAAAATAAAAAATTATAAATATGTTTGGTTTAATAATGGTAACATTTTCATTAGGAAAATAGATAATGACAAACCAATTATAATTTATAATGAGAATACAATATTTGAATTATTTAATATATAAGTATCTCTATAATAATATATAGATACATTTATTCCAGTTATGGACAACTTCATTACAAATTTTGGATTCGAACATTTTCATACAGAAGAGGTAAGAGATAATAATGAATTAAAAAAAAATGTGTTTTGATACACCTAAATTCAATATTTTTCACAACAATATTCGAAGCATTTCAAAAAATTTTGATGAATTTAGACTATTCATAAAATCTTTAAATGAGAACTTTGACGTAATTATATTAACAGAAACATGGAGAATAGATAATACAGATTTATATAAAATACCACTTTATAATCTGATTTACAATGATGGTAATATGAATCAAAACGATGGTGTCCTAGTTTATTTGAAAACTGATTTTGATTATAACTATAATATAATATATCTTGGTAATATTAAAGTAATTTATATTAAAATTGCAATAAACAATTTAAATAACATTAATATTATAACAATGTATAGATCACCATCAACTAGTATTAGTAACTTTAACGAAAACCTTCGCACATTTCTAAGTCAAATTAAAAATTTGAATAATAATGAATTGACTTTTATAATGGGAGATATCAATATAAATATCCTTTCAGAGAGTGTTTTTGCATAGACCATATTTTTGTAAAAAACGACACAAAACTTAAAAAAAAACTTTAAATCTTTTATTTTCCAATATAATATAACTGATCACTATCCAATAACTTTAGAATATAAACTACAATTTAGGGATGATTCCAGAAATAAAGTTACAAAAAAATATATCATCGATTACAAAAAACTAAAAAAATATTTTTCTGAAATTAATTGGACAAAATATTATCAGTTAATTAATTCTAATGACCTAGCTGATTATTTAGTCAATATAATTAACAAATATGTTGAAAAATGTAAATATACAATAATCATGAAAAAATGTAGAATGGATAACTAAAGGTTTGCTTCAATCAATATTGACCAAAAACAAATTATATACGAAACACAAAAAATGTCCTAATAATATATTATTAGAAAAAGAATACAAATCTTATAAAAACCAATTAACTATTCTTATAAAAACAGCTAAATCTAATTATTATAAAAAACAAATTGAAAAACTTGAAATAAATTGAAATACTTCTGTTAAAGAATTATGGACATGTATAAAAAAATTATGCAATGTAGAATCACAATATAATACTATTAAAAAAATTAGAATAGATAATAATTTAACAACTAATGAGAAGATCATAGCTAATACATTTAATGATTATTTTTAGAAAGTAGGTGAAAATTTGGCAAATGATATTAAATTTTCAAAATGTAATAACTCTATGGTAACAGAAAATTTAATGAAAAATCCAAATTCATTTTATCTAAATGAAACAAGTTTTTACGAAATAAAAAATATAATAGATAGATTAAAACCAAATAAGTCTCCTGGTTTAGATGCTATTACATCGGAGATCTTAAAAACTATAAAAAATGAGATCTGTAAACCATTAACCTTTCTAATAAACATTATTTTTAAAACAACAATCTGTCCAAATTCTTTCAAAATGGGTCTAATTAAACCAATTTACAAAAATGGTGATAAATATAATGTTAAAAATTATCGACCAATAACAATGATTTCGTCTTTAGCAAAAATATTTGAATATGTTTTAAAAAACAGAATCGAAAATTATTTAGAGAAACATAAACTTTTATCTCAAAAACAATTTGGATTTCAACGTAAGAAATCAACACATGATGCTATTTCTTATCTAACAGATCAAATTTATAAAGCGATTGATAATAAAAATCCATGTATTTGTATTTTTTTAGATCTTAAAAAAGCTTTCGATACTCTAAGTCATAAATTGCTATTAAATAAATTAGAAAAAATAGGTATACGTGGTCTGCCATTAAAACTTATTCAAAAATTATTTATATGATAGAAAAAATGTTGTCATGATAAATAATTGCATTAGTAACAAACAAACTAGCAAATATGGTATACCACAAGGGACAATTTTGGGCCCAATGTTATTTAACATTTATATCAATGATTTATTTTCTGTAAATTCAAAAGGCAATATACAAAGTTATGCGGATGACACTGTAATTTTATATAAAGAAAATAACTGGAATGATCTTATGAAATTGATAAGTGATGATTTCATACAAATTGTAAATTGGTTTAATAACAATTTATTGACGATAAGTTTTGAAAAAAGTTTTTTTGTTCCTTTCTCGTCCTATGCGAACAATATACCTAATATTCAATCACTTATAATTAATAATGAAATAATATTTGCTAAAAGAAAAATTAGTAAATATCTTGGTGTTTTTTTGGATAGCAATCTCAAATGGGATGAACATATTAATTTTTTAATTAAAAAACTTCGCCCTATAATTCCCAAAATATATATTTTCAAAAAGTACTTAAACACTCAACATTTAGACATGATTTATTATGCTTTAGTACAATCTCAAATAAATTACGGAATACTTGGATGGGGAGGAGTAAACCAATGTTATTTAAGAAAACTTGAAATATTACAAAAGTTAATTTTAAAAATTTTATATAGTAAAGAATATAGATATACAACCGAGTTATTATACAAAGAAGTTAAAAAACTAAACACTAGACAGTTATATTGTTATAATATATTAATGTTTATTTATCAAAATAAACATACAATAAATTATAATACACATCAACATGGCACTAGATTTAAATCCATAACTAGTGTAAAAGGAAAAGTTAAAAAATCAATTGGTCAAAAAAATTATAAGTATCTCATACCGTATTTATATGACATATTACCAAAGGAAATTAAACAAATTAAATCTTTTAGAACATATAAAAAATTAATTAAATATTGGTTAATAGAAACACAATTTTCATTTTTATCTCTACCTTTTCATCTTCATTATCATTTTCATTGATTAGATTATTTGTTATTAATTTTTAATTACTTTAATAAAATTAATTTTATTAAATAGATAATAATAATTAAATAAATAATATGTACATAATGTATATTTACACTTTCCTCAGACAAGCAATGCTTCAGAGGATTTGAAGTTTATTCTACAAAGATGTATTTCTTTAATATGTAATTTTGTTCTAATGAGTGAATAAACTTAATAATGCAAAATATTTTTTTAGCTTTAAATATAAAAAATGTTCTCTGTATTGCTTTACTGCTGAAGATGACCCCTAGGAGGGCCGAAACATATGTACAGTTGATCTGTTGATTAAAGAAGCTGTGTTTGTGGAGCTGAGACTGTAAGTTTTACCCCCGTTGTTGGAAATATCCCAGCTTTCCGGAAGCCGCTGGCAATAATCTCTGACTGTAGTTGGTGCCAAAAGTCTCCAAGTAATAAAAAAATTCCTTTTTGGGAATTTTTTGGCCATTGTGCCTTCTTTGCCAAACGCACAAATCCCACTTGTCCTCAAGACATTTAAAGACAGATAGATTCAGTGGCTGGAGTACGTGACTTGTATGGGGGGGGAAGCTTAAGTATTGTTATATTAACGTTCAGCCAGGCTTACAACTTTATCTGTTATGTGGGTTGAATGACCATCATAAATTAGCAAAACCGGTCGCTCCTCTCCAAGTTGTGGAACCAATGTTTTCTCGATAAAATGGTAAAATATGTCGCTAGTAATCCACCCATTTGGACTAGCAGCGAATGTCATGTTCAAAAATGTTTCTTCATCTGGTTTTGGCAGCCAACTAGTCCAAACATTGGCAACGGTGGAGGTTTTTGACCTGAAGCACTAACGGCAGCTAAGCAAGTTATGTTCTCTTTTCCACTGCCAGCCGTTATTGTTGAGCTTGACTTTCCCTTTTGCCCAACTACTTTCGTTTTTATAGGGTGTGTGCAAAAATTTGTTTCATCCAAATTCCACAAGCACTGGGGTTTATCAAACAAATTTAATTTAGTTAACTGCTGGTGAAGTAGATCAAAATATTCGTTTATGATAAAGGGATCCGTCATTTTTTTCTTGCATACTCTAACGGCTGTGGCTTTTAAGAGATAAATTGTATTTCCTCTTAAAATTAAGGAACCAATCTTCGCCTGGTCTGTGTCCTTTAAAATTAGATTTTATATCATTGTTAGCAGCAAATGTTTCTACAGCCCCTAACACTTCTTTTCTCGATAAACCAAATCCCCACTTTTCCATTACTCTTAAATATTCCACCAGCTTATCTTCCTCTTGTTTTGGGAGAGCTGAGCTTCGTCCTCCTGTGTTTATAATTTTCCTTCTTTCCGACAAATAGCATTGTAATGTGCTGAAGGGAATATTGTACACCTCAGCAGCTTTCCTTATACTCATTCCCCTCCGAATTGTTTGTAATATCTCTTGGACCTTTTCTTATGAGTTTTCCTTTTGTAATTCCTGACCATTTTGTACCATCTACAACAAAACGAACAAGTCGTATTAACGTATTATATGTTCAAGCCTAGTTACGGGAAACTGCAGTCAGGCGATTGCACATTCCCTGTTCAGGGTGACTGCACTTACCCCAATCTCATGCTTGATGTCAGTAATTCCGCTTTGCTACCGACGCCGGCACTACCGGATTTGTGTCTAAACTGAATCGGCGTGATTTGGCGCAACGTTGTCAAAATGTGGGATTATTCCCTTGAAGGTAGGTACCTAAATAATTACTCTAGAGGGCTCCAGAACGCACATTTCACTCCAGATGTCGCAGTATCCCCCATGATTGTATTAGCCCCGTAATTGCAGTTACCCCACTTCAGCCTGCTCCCCGTTCACTTCAATATTTTATGCAAAAATTTATAATTATAGATAACTTTTTAACAACACCCACTACATTAGCTTTGACTTAATACTCAAATTATGAAAAAGTCAGCATATTCCTTGTTTTCCAATTTTGTTTTTAGCCCAAAAATATTCATATACTAGATACTAGGAATAGAAAGAATCACAGAATCCTCTGAAAATCGCCTTTTTCCCAGTATGAATTTTTAAGGTACTACTACAATAAAATAATAATAATAATCATAAATCTCGCCCTTACAATACTTCAAACTAGGAGCCCCCCAGCCCCAGAATCCCTACTTTGCTATCAAATTTATATACTTACTAATAAAGATGTATGCAAAATTGCTGGATTTCCAATTGAAATTGCTTCTCTTCTTCCAATTTCAGTAATTGCGGCATGAAGTTCAAATAAAAGTAAACCTCTGACCCTTTTCTCGCCTGAAAAATAATAAATTTTTTGTTAGTTCGTAGCTTTAAATAAAACTATAATCAACGTTACCAGGCATTATGATTTTCGCCAAATTAGCAACATCTTGACAATATCTAGCTTTTATTTTTAGATCTTCGTCGCAAACGGTTGTAAGACCACCCTCATTTTCTTGTCCAATTATTTGAGCTAGATGAAACTTTACGTCAGTTAAATAAAAATGGTTATTGTGTAAATATTTGCAGTGCGTTCGTATGAAATTTTTACACAAAGAAGATACTCCTTTCTTCATTTCCGAAAGATCCCGACCTATCCTTTCCATCAGATCGTATACTAAATAAGAAGATTTAGAACTTCTGCATATGTTGCAATTCCAGTCAAGTCCCTTTTCATTGCAGGTATTTTCTAGAAAAGTATCTGGAAGCATGTATCCGTTGCATTTCCTAAAACAGAGAATGCGATACTATTACTAGCTTATTTCAATTAGAAGATTCTTGCTGGACAAACTTCTCATTCCAGCTTGCATTAAAAAAAGTACAGAATGTCTAAATAATAAGTTGGCAAGTTCTCGTTGGATAGGATCGGAAACAATAGTGGTACTTCGGTATCCCCTTATCAAAAACTGATGGATATCCTGTCTAAAGTAACTGTATTAAGAGAGTCGGGGTCTTGACGGTGAGTGTCATCCATTGATATTTGCATTTTGGCCAATTAAATTTTCTCTCCTATATTGTCAGAATTTAAGACTGTAGTTCCTTGATAATTTCATTCCAAATCTGGTTTTTGGGACACAAAATTAGTAAAAAAACGCCAGGTGCTGCTTACTATGAGTGTTAATAAGGGGTAGAATGGAAGAGAGCCTGTGCAACACAATTTTTAATTCCTATTTCCTAGAATATAACTACATTTATAATTAAGTATTATAAGACCAACTAAAACTAATTCAGTTATACCGTTGAGTGAGGAATAATAAGAGGCGCAACGCCTATATAAAATTGCGTGACCGGTCGGCGTGTGCTTACCCTGAAGTCCCTCGTTGCTATAGCCGCCTAGGGACCACGGATTTTCACAATTTGTTTACGTTTTCGAGAACACCGATCCCTTTGCAAGGGGCTAACGGTACAATTTTATATATTTTATATTTTACTGGAAGGGTATGTATTCTTTTGTCTCGGACGCTTTTCTATCTCGGACGCTTTTCGGGCCGCGTTTTCGGCTACGCTGCGTCCCGTAAGATTGCGCCTCTTATTATTCCTCACTCAACGGTTATACCGAAATCTCTTTATTTTTGCGTAGATACATATTGAGTAACGACAATAAATCGCGAACACGAGATTATCTCTTGCGGCCAAGATGAAAATTAATGAGAACTGACACTCTCACAAAACACTCGGGCACACACTTCTCCTTCTGCACGTAACAACCGTGTTGACACAGCCAGTGGCGCAGGCGTGTGAGTATTGGTATAGCGGATGGGGTGTGATAAGATAAGCACCCTGGTCTTCTGGTTCTGAAGACGATTCTTCGTCGAGGAACCAGCAGAACTTGGTTAGGCCTTTTTAGGACTTCCCCTCTTCCTAATGGGAACGGTAGGTTTGGAAGCTTATCTCCATGGTATGTAATCTGCGAATAGTGGTGAATATCTAAGGGTGTATCTGGGCTCTCAGGATGTGTAATCTGATAAGTCGCCAGTATACTTTGAGCTCGATCTCTTCTATACTACTCGTCGTGTGTATCGTTACTGACACAAGGTCTTGCGGCTTATATTCAGCAAGTTGACTGTTGTCATCTGGGTATTCTTTATGCCGTTCTTGTTGAAGGTATATCTTTGCTTCAGCTAAAGTGAGCTTCGTGCATTCCAACTAAGAGATTTTAAATTTCCGGAGAGAACGTTTAAATCATGTGGAATATGTGTAGTCTAGGTAACCCGCTTCGAAAACGATCAATTGACCTTTGAAAGGTAACCGGGGTGCTAGTTGACGAGAAAGGCATCCCTAAGTATCGGAAAGTTCCATAGGGTGTGATGAATGAGAGTAGACAAACTATGAGTGTTATGCGCTAAACAAGTCTGGCGTAGAACTCTCATAGGACTTTGTGGAATATCGATTGGTTGAAAATTCTGGCGCTAACCTATCTTGGTTGGATTTTATTAGAAATAAAAAATAATTTTTCCAGAAAACTAAAACATAAAATTTTGAGTTAAGATTGAGAATTTTGGCGTGAGAATTCACACGCTAACCTATGGAAAATTTAAGGACAAACGTTTTTTTAAACGTGTATTTTTAGCAAGAAATTTTAGCTTGCGATGTCGCTCTCCCATTCTTTTCCCCCATTCTTAGATTTGACTACTATAGTGGCAAATGGAAAATCAGTCAAACTGTCCGCGGTCAGTTGAAAAAACTATGGCATCATAATTAAACCATTTAAATAATAATTCTTCGCTACAGGTCCTCACGTAAAACTCTCACAGGGATTGTTAGGAATATCAATTGGCGCAATACTCTCATAGACTTTTGTGGAATATTTTGTCGAAGAATTAAACCTCCGCTACAGGTTCTGGCGTGAAACTCTCGCAGAGATTGTTTGGAATATAAATTGGCACGATGCCCTCGGAGACTTTTGTAGAATATTTTCGGCGTGTGAAAAAGAGTCTAATGTGGACTATCGATTTTACCAGACCGTTTTCTAGTGCGCGAGCGGCTACACTTAAAAATAAGGTAAATGGAAGGTGAGAACATAGAATAAATAATAGGGAAACCGTCATTGGAAGGATTTGCGTCGTCAACATTGGTATACAATGTTTAAAGGACGAATTGTGCCATTTTTGATGGTAATAAGTAAAGGGCGGAATATATGCATTTGATTTCAATCGAAATATGCGCATATATATGCATCATTTTTATTTAAAATATGCAATAATATGCATTTATTTTACATGGACAAATACCTTAAAAAAACAACAAAACTGATTTTAGAGAAAGGAGAAAGGAAAACAAATACATAAAATACCTCGTAAAATATACCTATATTAAAGCAGAACTTTAAAAACATTTTAATTTGAAATTGTATAGTAGGAATTTATGAATAAATACTTTTCAAAGTTTTCCAATAAAAATCTTTGCCTTCTGTCGGTAAAAATATGTTTATATATAGAAAAGCTTCTCCCAACATCTGCCGATGTAATAGGACAATATTTTAATTTGGGTATATAGTAAGGTATAAGGCCAAGGTGCAACTTCGTTGGATGATTTATCATCAAAAATACTCTTTACTGCCTTTAAAGATTTGAACCCTTCATTCTTTTCTACAGTAGCATCAGCATCTAATTTTTTTCTAACTTTAATACCTACATCACCGGTAACCTTTCTACATTTAGCGGAAAATGTTTGAACAAAATCAATCGATTCGCTTAAACCTAAATTTCTACTTTCTAATATCTGGTATAAAACTAAAATTATAACTTTAATAAAAACAAGTTGCACTACACACTGGCACACTGCGAGTTGTCTCTGGGCTCTCATAATCTTGGTTATATCTTATATCTATAACTAAGTATAGGAAGAACATGCAAATATGCACAAAAATATAGTTTTTCCAGAAATATGCAATGTTTTGCGAAACTGAATAAAATATGCAAAAAATGCATATATATGCGATTTGCATATATTCCGCCCTTTAGTAATAATACATCTTTGCTGTAGAATGTTTTCCCAAAGAAAACATTTCGGGTCGTCAACATTGCTCTACAATGTTCGATGGACGGTTTACCTATGTCGTCTTTGAAAAAACAATAGGGCATCATTGCTGTACATGTTTTGTCAAAGAAAACGTTTTGGGTCGTCAACATTGCTATACAATGTTCGAAGGACTATTTGTGGCATTTTGTGAAATAGGACAAAAATAACATGTGGACTGATACTAATATGAATATAATAATATGACAAGTAAGTTGACTTATTATGATGTTCATAAACCTTTTTTTTTTAAAGAAAAATGCGACACGTATAAAACCTTCTCCAAAAAAAGGGGGGAGGGCTATACAGAGTGGCCCACCACGAACTGCATCGATCTATATATGGAAAACTAAAAGTAGGAAAATTCTGAAAATTTGGCACCTCACCAATGCCGATGGGCGCTGCTCAACTAAAATATGTTGGTGAATCTGGCACTTCCGGTTATACCGGAAGTCGATATCAACTTTCTTATCTCAAATGGAACACCCTGTATATTATTGCATTTTTGGATTATAGGCATCATTTTGGAACAAAAACATGCAACATGTCCTATGTCTAAATCCAACCGTTTTTGAGATATTTGCATTTTTCCGAAAAAAATTACAGGTGCAGACCTAAAGTCAATTAGCAATTTATACGAGGAAACCGCCAAATTTCAAAACGAATTTTTGGCATCGTGTAACAGAAGCCCTGACCTAGTGATCTCTGCCGAGAAATAAATCCGTTCTTATACAGGGTGTTCACAAAATATGAATAAAAATTACATTAAAAATGTGCTTAAATCTCGAAATTTTCAAATGGAAACCCCCATTTTTTTTAATGTGATCTTATTCACCACTAAAAATGATGACAACTTTGTGTAAGGTTTCCTATACCTAAATGCAGTAATTTTCGATTAATTTACGAAAAACCCACTTTTCGCCCATAAAATGCTGAGTTTGCTTAACACTTGGAAAATCATATTAGCCGTGGACGTTGAAAAGACAATCGCGGCTGAGGAAATGTCACTTGGTTTATAAATTATTGTCAACAATAATGCCGGCGCGCTAAAACTACACAAACAAAGATTATTTAAATTTGTTTATTATCTATGGAGAATGCAACAAAGTAAAATATCAAGAACGTGCGATACATAATCTTCGTCGTCGTCAAACTTAGGACAAGAGATGATCGGCTACCGACAACAACTGCATGCCGAGTTCTGCAGGGAGTTTCCACACATGCAAGTGTCTGAACAAAGAGTGTCAGATCAGTATCGAACTATTCTAAGAAATAACCGAATTCCAGAAACGCGACTTAACGCTATAAAACGGGAAGTTGAGCTAGAGATCCATGGCGAACACATAGACATAGACAACAACAACGGGGAAATTCAAGTGCCTGGACCACAACAAGAAGCCGGAACGGCAGAGCGAACAACTGAGAATCGGGAAATTCAAGTGCCTGGACCACAACAAGAAGCCGAGACGGCGGGACGAACAACTGAGAATCGGGAATCAGTTAACGGAGAACACTTTGAAAGCCTGGACACACAGCTGAGAAGGGCGGTATTGCGATATGAAGGCACAGACCCACTGAGCAGACCACCACTACCAAGATTGAATTCTTCCAGGAAGCTTGCAATCATGCTCGATATTATGAACACTAGAATTTTACCCAACTATGTTTCAGTAACACCCACATTAGAACATATGCACATGTTAATCTACTGTGCCGCAACGGCCATCATCACTGCAATGGGAGCCAAGATCCGGACGGCTCAAGAGTTAAATCGTGCAAGACCAGAACCACGAATGGCTCAATGGGAGATGCGACTAAATCGGAAGATCGAGAGTCTCCGTAAAGACATAGGACAAGTAACGGAATATATCAGAGGAGTTAGAACTAGAAAGATCCAGAGGGCGGTGCAGGCAATAATGAGCCGCACCCAAATGCATTCTCAGCGTGACCCCGCGAACATCACTGCTCAACAATGTCTTGATACATTAAAACAAAAACTTTCTGTTTTCGCAGGGCGTCTGAGGAGATACAAGGCTAGTAACAACAGGAAACGAGACAACAAACTTTTTGACCGATCAGAAAAAGTTTTCTACCGTACTTTGAATTCTAGCGCCGATGCCACAAATACGAGTTACCCTAGCAGAGAACAGGTCGACGGTTTCTGGAGAAATCAGCTTGCCACACCAGGTCCAAGCAATGTCAGTGCAAGCTGGATCAGTGAAGAACGCGAGATGGGCCGGAACTATAGCCAGATGCAACACGAGCAATTCACAACCGATGAGGTCTCCAATGTCATCAAGAATTCCCACAACTGGAAGGCACCAGGTCCAGATCATCTCCAAAATTATTGGATTAAGAAGTTGTGGTGCACGCATGAACAAATAACTACCTTAATTAATGAAGTCTTGCTCGATCCTCTGAAAATGCCATTGTTTCTTACACAGGGTGCCACCTACTTGTTACCAAAAGACCAGCGGAATACGGATAACCCTGCCAAGTACCGCCCAATAACCTGCTTGCCTACGCTGTACAAGATAATCATTTCTTGCCTTACGCAGCGAATATATGCTCACTGCGAGCGGAACAACATCATGGCAATGCAGCAGAAGGGCTGCGCGAAGGGCGCAATGGGATGCAAAGAGCAACTCATCATAGACTCTGTCATCTGCAACCAGGCTCATTCGAAGCAACTAAACCTCTACATGGCTTATGTGGACTACAAAAAAGCATTTGATTCCGTACCTCACGACTGGCTAACAGGTATCTTAAAGCTATATAAAATAGATCATCATACAGTTTCCTTTTTAGAACACGTTATGACAACCTGGCGCACTAAGATACAACTCAGAACCGCAAACAGTAACATCGAGACCGACACAATCAACATCCGAAGAGGGATTTTCCAAGGAGATTCACTCAGTCCACTGTGGTTCTGCATGGCGATGAACCCTCTATCACATCGGTTGAACTCTACAAAATATGGCTTCGCTATCAAAAGCAACAACGCAGAAGCGATCAAGTTGAATCACCTATTATATATGGATGATTTAAAACTGATGGCCGCAACCAAAAACCAACTGACGCAAATGCTTAAAATTGTAGAGGAGTTCTCCAGGGACATCGGAATGCAGTTTGGACTGGACAAGTGCCGCACCCTTAACATCGTCCGGGGAAAGTTCGAACAAGGCGCACACGAGATGCAAGTATCTCGGGATGAAACAAGCTCAAAGGATAGACCATCGAACAATGAAGATCGATTTAAGGAATGAATTCATCAAGAGAGTAAGACAAGTAGTGCGAACTGATCTTAACAGCAGGAATTTGTTTAAGGCTCTGAACACGTATGCGTGCTCTGTACTCAGCTATTCGTTTGGAATAGTGAATTGAACCAACACGGACATCAACAACCTGCAGCGAAAAGTGAGGACACTACTGACAAAAGCTCATAAACATCATCCCCGTAGCGCCGTAAAAAGAACTACTCTGCCACGTCAACTAGTAATAATAATAATAATAATAATGACATGGACAACAACAACGAGGAAATTCAAGTGCCTGGACCACAACAAGAAGCCGGAACGGCAGAGCGAACAACTGAGAATCGGGAAATGCAAGTGCCTTTACCACAACAAGAAGCCGAGACGGCGGGACGAACAACTGAGAATCGGGAATCAGTTAAGGGGGGGCTCGCCATTGTATGTTTGGTTGCCTGTATCAATGTATTTTTATTTCCAACTAGCTGGAAAAAGTAGCGAATTTCAAAGGATTACAAAAAACACGGGTATTTTTAAAATATCCATAGATACTAATGACACTAGTTTAAAAGTTATGGGCGAGATTTTTTTTTGAATTTCAAACTTTATGCCGGCATAAATTCGTCTATTTTGTCTCTTGAGCCGGAATTTTACCTTCGTTAAGATTGGCATAGGTTTCGGAATATGCTCGGAACGAAAACACGGTAATAAACATTGTAATTATCCAGTCTTGTTGTAAATAAAAAACATAGGCAAAATACCCCTTAAATTATGCAGCGGGAATGCAAAAGTGTGGCTATTATTTATCAGATGGCGCGAAAAACAGACGATCGATGAACGGTTGACGCTGTTGTTACAGGTCCAGTTTAATAATTACATATATATTATGTTCATATGATCAATTTTACGTTTTGGCGATATAATATTTAATCAACTAAGCTTTCTGATTACTTTTTTATGTTTTTGTATTACTTCCATATTATTATATACTATGAATTGCGAATTTTTAATATTAAAATAATATAAAACTTCAAAAGGTATATTCGGGAGACCCTCGTAGCTCAAAGACTCCGATCTGTGATTTTAACCCCTCTCTTTTTAGCAATGGTTCAATGATTTTTAGCTTGAAAGGTACACGGCGGCACTAAAAACTGCTTTAGTTGACTTTGCATTATTTATACGTGTGGGTTGGGTACTGTTATGTTCTTATAGTTATGTCGCCGTTATGTATTTTTCGTGAGGAAAACACAATCGTTAGCATATAAACTGACATTAGGGGAGGATTCATGTCTATGTCTCTATATGTATAGGTATGTCGAAAATTATCTATACCGGGTGTTCCATTTTAATAAATGCAGCTATTATAAATATCTCAAAAACGAAAATCACATAAAAGTTGAAGCATATTATGAGGTGTAATGTAAGACGCACGTTTTCACTTGTAGGCAGACGACGTTTTCAAGGTCACTTGAATGTCTCTGTGTTTTTTACTGTTAAAGGCATATCTTTAATTAAAGAATGTGATTCGGCACGTTTTCTGTAGGTATAGTATTGCTGGCTTAAAAGTTCTACAAAATTATGTTTAGTTTTTTCAATGAAATGAAACATGGTCTTTTATGTGTACATAAGGTGTTTCTTCGTTTGCATTAACACTACATTCAAACACACATTTTAGGTAACGCAATAATTAAGATAAATACATCTCTCGAAAATAAAAAATGAAAAAAGAAAACGATATATTGATGCGAAAGAACATCTTCTGTACCTATATGTTAAACATCTACAGTGTGACCTCCGTTAAGGAGTTACCACCCTGGTAAAATATCTTTATTTGTTTACCGATTTTGATAAACTTTTTTTTGTTAGGTTCAAAAAGCACATTAAACAATGTGTGTAACTTTACTTTTGGGCTGTAATCATGGCCACCTGTCAACACATGGGCTCAATTTCAAAAAGTACTATTATTTTTCTAATAATATTTTTTTTAGGTACAGGGTGTCCGCCTGAAGGTGATAGGAACATTCAATTTAACCATTCCGTATTTTTTGAGGCAAATTAATGATTTAAAAACCAGTTTGTTGCAGTTTTTTCCAAACAATGTAATGTCGTTTGGAAAAAAACAATCGAACGTCAAACAAAAGTTATAACCAAAAAACCTTTTTGGAAAAAATGAAGATGGTGCAAGATGTATCTTTTTATTAATTTAAACATATTTTTTTTATTAACGGATAATAATAGAACACATATGCAGTTAACTTTGGGGTTACCTTTCGATTAAAAACAAGGAAAAATAACCGACTCAAACGTGGTCACGTGACTTTCGCTATCTGTCAAAAATTATATTTAAAAAATACAATCCCTAAAAATTGGCTTATTTGTTACAATTTCAAAATGTTTAACTTGAAAAAGTCGTTTCTATTTTAATGTTACATAAGCACCTATTTCCTATTTATAAAATTTCTTAAAATTGTAAAAAGTCATTACTTCGTAAAAACTATTTTATATCACTAGCTATACAACATAATATACGAGTATCATTCTATAATTTTATTAACTTTTTATTATTACTAAAAAATATTGATAAGAATATGTCTTTTTCAAAAGAAAATTATATTAACGCTTTAAAATTCTATTATGTTTGACACAAAGTTGATGTACCGGCAAGCATTTAGGTAGTTCCCCGGCACTCCACCGCACAGTACCAGCAATCTTTTTCCTACTCTGCAGTAAAAATTTTTAACAGTATTCCCACCAACATCAAGGATTCCCTTAGCGTTCCCAGTTTTAGAAATAAATATAAGAAATACATACGTGGCATAGCTGTTTAACTTTGATGTTTTATCGATTTATTACTTTCGAAATTTTCTTTATACATGTTTCCTAGTATTAGGTAATGGTTACGTGGAAGAGCACCTAGTGTGAACGTCGCCATCCTCTAATATTCATGTTTTATATTTCACTGATGTATTCAATAAAGACACTATTATTATTATTATTATTATTATTATTAGTACCATAGAAGAATCTACTATGTAAATTCTTCTATGGTAGTACCTATATAGTATATTTCCTAACAAGTGCGGAAAGTGCCACTTTTCACGCGATTGCACGCTACGCGTCGTTCAGCCAAGAAATCGAGTGTGGAAAAGACACTTTCCGCAAGAGTTAGAAACACTATTTTTTCTACAAGCGTGCGGAAAAGTAAGACACTTTTCCGCACGCATTTACTTTTCCGCACGCATTTTAGTTTAGAAAGTGTCACTTTTCCGCACTAGTGCGGAAAAGTAGTGCGGAAAAGTGACACTTTCTAAACTAAAATGCGTGCCGAAAAGTGTACTTTTCCGCACGCTTGTAGAAAAAATTTATTTACATTACATTTTCCATTACTCTAAATGTATGCCAAAATAATACATATATTAAGATATCAGCAAATAGTAGGTATTTCACGTATCTAACAAAATTCACAACTTTACGTCAACTTTGGATCAAATACAACAGAATTTTAATTTCTTTCGGTTTATCAATATTAAGTACTTAATGAAAAGTTAATAGAATGATAAAAGATAAAACTATAGTGACATAAATTCTAAATGTCAGTTAGGGTAAGTATTGTGATCATTCATGCGGTTTTGAGGGAGAATTATTATGTCATGACAGTAGATTTGACAGCAGGTAGGTAGTCTTCTTACTTAATATTTTACTCAACAATATTCTTAATAACTATGACAAAATATAGAAAAATAAAGGAGCGTAAATATTCATATTATTATTTTGTGTTTAACAATTAACAGTTTCAATCCCAAAATACGCCAGGATGGGAGCGATGTGCTGTTATTTGTATAAAAAAGGGGGTCGGTCCGCCTGCCTCCCCCTAGACCCCTGGTTCCGACCAACGACCTTGCTTGCCGGGCAACAAAACAACTTGTAAGGAACGGAAACTTATTTTAGCAAGGCGAAATATTACTTTTTATTCTCGCTCTGTACCAATGGCCGCTCTCCAACTCCAGCGCCATCTTACAGACACTTGCGGAATTTTTGCACTCCAGTAAACAATTTCTGTTTTAGCAACATTTATCCTAGTTAGGAACACGGTCAAATGAAGGTCGTCGCGAGGTGATGACGTTTTATTTCCGTCCTTAACGGAGAACACTTTGAAAGCCTAGACACACAGCTGAGAAGGGCGGTATTGCGATACGAAAGCACAGACCCACTGAGCAGACCTCCGCTACCAAGACTGAATTCTTTCAGGAAGCTTGCAATCATGCTCGATATTATGAACACCAGAATTTTACCCAACTATGTTTCAGTAACACCAACATTAGAACATATGCACATGGTAATCTACTGTGCCGCAACGGCCATCATTAGTGCAATGGGAGCCAAGATCCGGACGGCTCAAGAGTTAAATCGTGCAAGACCAGAACCACGAATGGCTCAATGGGAGATGCGACTAAATCGGAAGATCGAGAGTCTCCGTAAAGACATAGGACAAGTAACGGAATATATCAGAGGAGTTAGAACTAGAAAGATCCAGAGGGCGGTGCAGGCAATAATGAGCCGCACCCAAATGCATTCTCAGCGTGACCCCGCGAACATCACTGCTCAACAATGTCTTGATACATTAAAACAAAAACTTTCTGTTTTCGCAGGGCGTCTGAGGAGATACAAGGCTAGTAAAAACAGGAAACGAGACAACAAACTTTTTGAACGATCAGAAAAAGTATTCTACCGTACTTTGAACTCTAGCGCCGATGCCACTAATTCTAGTTACCCTAGCAGAGAACAGGTCGACGGTTTCTGGAGAAATCAGCTTGCCACACCAGGTCCATGCAATGTCAGTGCAAGCTGGATCAGTGAAGAACGCGAGATGGGCCGGAACTATAGCCAGATGCAACACGAGCAATTCACAACCGATGAGGTCTCCAATGTCATCAACAATTCCCACAACTGGAAGGCACCAGGTCCAGAGAAATTATTGGATTAAGAAGTTGTGGTGCACGCATGAACAAATAACTACCTTAATTAATGAAGTCTTGCTCGATCCTCTGAAAATGCCATTGTTTCTTACACAGGGTGCCACCTACTTGTTACCAAAAGACCAGCGGAATACGGATAACCCTGCTAAGTACCGCCCAAAAACCTGCTTGCCTACGCTGTACAAGATAATCACTTCTTGCCTTACGCAGCGAATATATGCTCACTGCGAGCGGAACAACATCATGGCAATGCAGCAGAAGGGCTGCGCGAAGGGCGCAATGGGATGCAAAGAGCAACTCATCATAGACTCTGTCATTTGCAACCAGGCTCATTCCAAGCAACGAAACCTCTACATGGTTTATGTGGACTACAAAAAAGCATTTGATTCCGTACCTCACGACTGGCTAACAGGTATCTTAAAGCTGTACAAAATAGATCATCATACAGTTTCCTTTTTAGAACACGTTATGACAACCTGGCGCACTAAGATACAACTCAGAACCGCAAACAGTAACATCGAGACCGACACAATCAACATCCGAAGAGGGATTTTCCAAGGAGATTCACTCAGTCCACTGTGGTTCTGCATGGCGATGAACCCTCTATCACATCGGTTGAACTCTACAAAATATGGCTTCGCTATCAAAAGCAACAACGCAGAAGCGATCAAGTTGAATCACCTATTATATATGGATGATTTAAAACTGATGGCCGCAACCAAAAACCAACTAACGCAAATGCTTAAAATTGTAGAGGAGCTCTCCAGGGACATCGGAATGCAGTTTGGACTGGACAAGTGCCGCACCCTTAACATCGTCCGGGGAAAGTTCGAACAAGGCGCACACGAGATGCAGGACGGCCAGGAGATCGAAGCAATGAGCATGGGAGATACATACAAGTATCTCGGGATGAAACAAGCTCAAAGGATAGACCATCGAACAATGAAGATCGATTTAAGGAATGAATTCATCAAGAGAGTAAGACAAGTAGTGCGAACTGATCTTAACAGCAGGAATTTGTTTAAGGCCCTGAACACGTATGCGTGCTCTGTACTCAGCTATTCGTTTGGAATAGTGAATTGGACCAACACGGACATCAACAACCTGCAGCGAAAAGTGAGGACACTACCGACAAAAGCTCATAAACATCATCCCCGTAACGCCGTAGAAAGAACTACTCTGCCACGTCAACTAGGAGGAAGAGGATTGGCAGACCTCAGCAAGCAGTTGGACCAACAAATAATAAATCTGCGCAATTATTTCCAGAGACAGGCCAACAGCTCCACACTACATAAAGCTATATGCGGAGCAGACGTCTCAACACCGCTACGTCTGACGGAACACGAGCATCAAAATCACCACCGAACCGACAACGATACACTACAGAGGTGGTTGGAGAAGCCGCTGCACGGGAGGCATCCTGATGAGGTTAACCAGGAACATGTCGACAAGTTAGCGTCGAACTACTGGCTGACCTCGGGAAGAATGTTCCCCGAGACGGAAGGCCATACAAGATCAGGTTATACCCACTCGCAACTACCTAAAATTCATTGTAGGAGATGCATCGGTAGTGGATGACAGATGCAGATACGGGTGCCCAACTTCAGAAACAATCCAGCACATAACAGGAGGATGTCAGATGTTTGCATCAACGGAATATAAGGAACGACACGATTCGGTTGCCAAGATCTTGCACCAGGAACTGGCGGAAAAACTGCTGCTTGTGCAGGCAGAGAGGGTCCCATATTACAGCTACACACCGGAGCCTGTTCTTGAGAACAGCGACTACAAGATGTACTGGGATCGTACAGTTCTGACAGATCAACGAGTTGCCCATAACAGACCGGACCTTGTAATAGTTGATAAAATTTCTAGGAAGACAACTCTGATTGATGTGGCCATCCCGAACAACAACAACCTGCGTGTGAAGCAAGTCGAGAAGATCGCGAAGTACAGAGACTTAGAAGAACGAATTAGAAGGCAATGGGAAATGGAAAACGTCAAGACGATTCCAATTATCGTGTCAACAACTGGTGTTATACCAAAAAGTTTGCTGAGAAACATAAAAGAGCTGGGTCTAACTGATAGTCTTTACAGGTCCATGCAGAAAGCGGTACTACTTGCGACAGCCCGAACCGTCAGGAAATTCATGGGGAATGCAGGAACGTCCGACAACATCAATGTCACCTAAGGCCCGATAACATGGCAAGGGTCTCGTCCGAGCCAGATCCTTATGGTATCCGGGATACCCGGGATCTGAGTGAATGTTCTTCGTAGAGGGAGTGCGAATGCCTTTTGGCTAAGTCGATAATAATAATAATAATAATAATAATAATAATAATAATAATATATATGAGACAGGCAGTATTGCGATACGAAGGCACAGACCCACTTAGCAGGCCACCGCTACCAAGACTAAATTCTTCCAGGAAACTTGCGATCGTGCTCGATCTTATGAACACAAGAATTTTACCAAGCTATGTTTCAGTGACACCAACATTAGAACATATGCACATGTTAATCTACTGTGCCGCAACGGCAGTCATCACTGTAATGGGTGCCAAGATCCGAACGGCCCAAGAGTTGAATCGTGCAAGACCAGAACCACGAATGGCTCAATGGGAAATGCGACTAAATCGGAAGATCGAGAGTCTCCGTAAAGACATAGGACAAGTGACGGAATATATCAGAGGAGTTAGAACTAGAAGGATCCAGAGGGCGGTGCAGGCAGTAATGAGCCGCACCCAAATGCATTCTCGGCATGACCCCGCGAACATCACTGCTCAACAATGTCTTGACACATTAAAACAAAAACTTTCTGTTTTCGCAGGGCGTCTGAGGAGATACAAGGCTAGTAACAACAGGAAACGAGACAACAAACTCTTTGAACGATCAGAAAAGGGTTTCTACCGTGCTTTTAATTCTAGCGCCGATGCCACAAATGCGAGTTACCCTAGCAGAGAACAGGTCGACGGTTTCTGGAGAAATCAACTTGCCACACCAGGTCCATACAATGTCAGTGCAAGCTGGATCAGCGAAGAACGCGAGATGGGCCGGAACTATAGCCAGATGCAACACGAGCAATTCACAACCGCTGAGGTCTCCGATGTCATCAAGAATTCCCACAACTGGAAGGCACCAGGTCCAGATCATCTCCAAAATTATTGGATTAAGAAGTTGTGGTGCACGCATGAACAAATAACTACCTTAATTAATGAAGTCTTGCTCGATCCTCTGAAAATGCCATTGTTTCTTACACAGGGTGCAACTTACCTGTTACCAAAAGACCAGCGGAATACGGATAACCCTGCCAAGTACCGCCCAATAACCTGCTTGCCTACGCTTTACAAGATAATCACATCTTGCCTTACGCAGCGAATATATGCTCACTGCGAGCGGAACAACATCATTGCAATGCAGCAGAAGGGCTGCTCGAAGGGCGCAATGGGATGCAAAGAGCAACTCATCATAGACTCTGTCATCTGCAACCAGGCTCATTCCAAGCAACGAAACCTCCACATGGCTTATGTGGACTACAAAAAAGCATTTGATTCCGTACCTCACGACTGGCTCACAGGTATCTTAAAGCTGTATAAAATAGATCATCATACAGTTTCCTTTTTAGAACACGTTATGACAACCTGGCGCACTAAGATACAACTCAGAACCGCAGACAGTAACATCGAGACCGACACAATCAACATCCGAAGAGGGATTTTCCAAGGAGATTCACTCAGTCCACTGTGGTTCTGCATGGCGATGAACCCTCTATCACATCGGTTGAACTCTACAAAATATGGCTTCGCTATCAAAAGCAACAACGCAGAAGCGATCAAGTTGAATCACCTATTATATATGGATGATTTAAAACTGATCGCCGCAACCAAAAACCAACTAACGCAAATGCTTAAAATTGTAGAGGAGTTCTCCAGGGACATCGGAATGCTGTTTGGACTGGACAAGTGCCGCACCCTTAATATCATCCGGGGAAAGCTCGAACAAAGCGCACACGAGATGCAGGACGGCCAGGAGATCGAAGCAATGAGCAAGGGAGATACATACAAGTATCTCGGGATGAAACAAGCTCAAAGGATAGACCATCGAACAATGAAGACTGATTTAACGAATGAATTCATCAAGAGAGTAAGACAAGTAGTGCGAACTGATCTTAACAGCAGGAATTTGTTTAAGGCCCTGAACACGTATGCGTGCTCTGTACTCAGCTATTCGTTCGGAATAGTGAATTGGACCAACACGGACATCAACAACCTGCAACGAAAAGTTAGGACACTACTGACAAAAGCTCATAAACATCATCCCCGTAGCTCCGTAGAAAGAACAACTCTGCCACGTCAACTAGGAGGAAGGGGATTGGCAGATCTCAGCAAGCAATTGGACCAACAAATATTAAATCTGCGTAATTATTTCTACAGGCAGGCCAACAGCTCCACACTACATAGGGCTATATGCGGAGCAGACGTCTCAACACCGCTACGTCTGACGGAACACGAGCGTCAAAATCACCACCGAACCGACAACGATAAACTACAGAGGTGGTTGGGGAAGCCGCTGCACGGGAGACATCCTAATGAGGTTAACCAGGAACATGTCGACAAGTTAGCGTCGAACTATTGGCTGACCTCGGGACGAATGTTCCCCGAGACGGAAGGCTTCCTACTGGCCATACAAGATCAGGTTATACCAACTCGCAACTACCTAAAATTCATTGTACGAGATGCATCGGTAGTGGATGACAGATGCAGATACGGGTGCCCAACTTCAGAAACAATCCAGCACATAACAGGAGGATGTCAGATGTTCGCATCAACGGAATATAAGGAACGACACGATTCGGTTGCCAAGATCTTGCACCGGGAACTGGCGGAAAAGCTGCTGCTTGTGCAGACAGAAAGGGTCCCATATTACAACTACACACCTGAGCCTGTTCTTGAGAACAGCAACTACAAGATGTACTGGGATCGTACAGTTCTGACTGATCAACGAGTTGCCCATAACAGACCGGACCTTATAATAGTTGATAAAATTTCTAGGAAGACAACTCTGATTGATGTGGCCATCCCGAACAACAACAACCTGCGTGTGAAGCAAGTCGAGAAGATCGCGAAGTACAGAGACTTAGAAGAACGAATTAGAAGGCAATGGGAAATGGAGAACGTCCAGACGATTCCAATCATCATGTCAACAACTGGTGTTATACCAAAAAGTTTGCTGAGAAACATCAAGGAGCTGAATCTAACTGATAGTCTTTACAGGTCCATGCAGAAAGCGGTACTACTTGCGACAGCCCGAACCGTCAGGAAATTCATGGGGAATGCAGGATCGTCCAAGAACATCAATGTCACCTAGGGCCCGATAACATGGCAAGGGTCTCGTCCGAGCCAGATCCTTTTGGTATCCGGGATGCCCGGGATCTGAGTGAATGTTCCCCGTAGAGGGAGTGCGAATGCCTTTTGGCTAAGTCGATATAATAATAATAATAATAATAATAATAATAATAAATACGCAGGGGGGATCTGACTTGTGAGAGAGGCAGATCCACGGGTGTGACAATCCCGCGCTCCCCAGTTACGCAGGGATGGGTCTGGCCTGTGAGAGGGGCAGATTCACGGGTGTAACGATCCCGCGATTCCCAGTTACGCATGGAGAGGCTTGGCCTGTGACAGGGGCAGACCTACGGGTGTGACAATCCCGCGATATCCAGTTACGCAGGGAGGGGTCTAGCCGGTGACGGAGGCTGATCCTCGGGTGTGACAATCCCGCGACTCCCAGTTACACAGGGATGGGTCTAGCCTGTGAGAGGGTCAGATCCTCGGGTGTAACGATCCCGTGTTTCCCAGTTAACGCAAGGAGGGGTTTGGCCGGTGACAGGGGCAGATCCTCGGGAGTAACGATCCCGCGTTATCCTAGTTGACCCGTATGGGTAGCGGGTTAGAATACTCCTATCGTGGCTCCGCGAGTCGTAAAAGGCGACCGAGGGCCGTCACTCCCACGTTACGGGAGAAACCCATGGAATGGAGATTAATAGGAGTATTGTCATAGGGCCGCTGCCTGGGGATCGCCAGGGCATGTCTGGAGCCGGCGCTGGGCATGACAGCGAGCGGGACGTCGGTGACAGGGCGCTGATGAGGCGGGCCCCTGTTGCACAAACAGCTACAGCCCAACAACACGAACATCTACAACATGGGAGCCAAACGAGAACTAGGGTTCCACCCACCGAAGGTGCTGCGCGGGAACTTCAGCCAGCGTTCACTCAGGCGGGATTACAACGACGACGCATGAAATGGACTGGGTCCATGAATGAATCGATAATGCGTATTTTTTACAGGGTGACAAACTTAGGACAAGAGATGATCGGCTACCGACAACAACTGCATGCCGAGTTCTGCAGGGAGTTTCCACACATGCAAGTGTCTGAACAAAGAGTGTCAGATCAGTATCGAACTATTCTAAGAAATAACCGAATTCCAGAAACGCGACTCAACGCTATAAAACGGGAAGTTGAGCTAGAGATCCATGGCGAACACATAGACATAGACAACAACAATGGGGAAATTCAACTGCCTGGACCACAACAAGAAGCCGGAACGGCAGAGCGAACAACTGAGAATCGGGAAATTCAAGTGCCTGGACCACAACAAAACGCCGAGACGACGGGACGAACAACTGAGAATCGGGAATCAGTTAACGGAGAACACTTTGAAAGCCTAGACACACAGCTGAAAAGGGCGGTATTGCGATACGAAGGCACAGACCCACTGAGCAGACCACCGCTACCAAGATTGAACTCTTCCAGGAAACTTGCAATCATGCTCGATATTATGAACACCAGAATTTTACCCAACTATGTTTCAGTAACACCAACATTGGAACATATGCACATGTTAATCTACTGTGCCGCAACGGCCATCATCACTGCAATGGGAGCCAAGATCCGGACGGCTCAAGAGTTAAATCGTGCAAGACCAGAACCACGAATGGCTCAATGGGAGATGCGACTAAACCGGAAGATCGAGAGTCTCCGTAAAGACATAGGACAAGTAACGGAATATATCAGAGGAGTTAGAACTAGAAAGATCCAGAGGGCGGTGCAGGCAATAATGAGCCGCACCCAAATGCATTCTCAGCGTGACCCCGCGAACATCACTGCTCAACAATGTCTTGATACATTAAAACAAAAACTTTCTGTTTTCGCAGGGCGTCTGAGGAGATACAAGGCTAGTAACAACAGGAAACGAGACAACAAACTTTTTGAACGATCAGAAAAAGTTTTCTACCGTACTTTGAATTCTAGCGGCGATGCCACAAATGCGACTTACCCTACCAGAGAACAGGTCGACGGTTTCTGGAGAAATCAACTTGCCACACCAGGTCCATACAATGTCAGTGCAAGCTGGATCAGTGAAGAACGCGAGATGGGCCGGAACTATAGCCAGATGCAACATGAGCAATTCACAACCGATGAGGTCTCCAATGTCATAAAGAATTCCCACAACTGGAAGGCACCAGGTCCAGATCATCTCCAAAATTACTGGATTAAGAAGTTGTGGTGCACGCATGAACAAATAACTGCCTTAATTAATGAAGTCTTGCTCGATCCTCTGAAAATGCCATTGTTTCTTACACAGGGTGCAACCTACTTGTTACCAAAAGACCAGCGGAATACGGATAATCCTGCCAAGTACCGCCCAATAACCTGCTTGCCTACGCTGTACAAGATAATCACATCTTGCCTTACGCAGCGAATATATGCTCACTGCGAGCGGAACAACATCATTGCAATGCAGCAGAAGGGCTGCTCGAAGGGCGCAATGGGATGCAAAGAGCAACTCATCATAGACTCTGTCATCTGCAACCAGGCTCATTCCAGGCAACGAAACCTCTACATGGCTTATGTGGACTACAAAAAAGCATTTGATTCCGTACCTCACGACTGGCTCACAGGTATCTTAAAGCTGTACAAAATAGATCATCATACAGTTTCCTTTTTAGAACACGTTATGACAACCTGGCGCACTAAGATACAACTCAGAACCGCAAGCAGTAACATCGAGACCGACACAATCAACATCCGAAGAGGGATTTTCCAAGGAGATTCACTCAGTCCACTGTGGTTCTGCATGGCGATGAACCCTCTATCACACCGGTTGAACTCTACGAAATATGGCTTCGCTATCAAAAGCAACAGATCAGAAGCGTTCAGGTTGAATCACCTGTTATATATGGATGATTTAAAACTGATGGCCGCAACCAAGAACCAACTAACGCAAATGCTTAAAATTGTAGAGGAGTTCTCCAGGGACATCGGAATGCAGTTTGGACTGGACAAGTGCCGCACCCTTAATATCGTCCGGGGAAAGCTCGAACAAGGCGCACACGAGATGCAGGACGGACAGGAGATCGAAGCAATGAGCGTGGGAGATACATACAAGTACCTCGGGATGAAGCAAGCTCAAAGGATAGATCATCGAACAATGAAGACCGATTTAACTAATGAATTCATCAAGAGAGTAAGACAAGTAGTGCGAACTGATCTTAACAGCAGGAATTTGTTTAAGGCCCTAAACACGTATGCGTGCTCTGTACTAAGCTATTCCTTCGGAATAGTGAATTGGACCAACACGGACATCAACAACTTGCAACGAAAAGTTAGGACACTACTGACAAAAGCTCATAAACATCATCCCCGTAGCGCCGTAGAAAGAACAACCCTGCCACGTCAACAAGGAGGAAGAGGATTGGCAGACCTCAGCAAGCAATTGGACCAACAAATACTAAATCTGCGTAATTATTTCCACAGACAGGCCAACAGCTCCACACTACATAAAGCTATATGCGGAGCAGACGTCTCAACACCGCTACGTCTGACGGAACACGAGTATCACAATCACCACCGAACTGACAACGATAAACTACAGAGGTGGTTAGAGAAGCCGCTGCACGGGAGGCATCCTAATGAGGTTAACCAGGAACATGTCGACAAGTTAGCGTCGTACTATTGGCTGACCTCGGGACGGATGTTCCCAGAGACAGAAGGCTTCTTACTGGCCATACAAGATCAGGTTATACCAACTCGCAACTACCTAAAATTCATTGTAGGAGATGCATCGGTAGTGGATGACAGATGCAGATACGGGTGCCCAACTTCAGAAACAATCCAGCACATAACAGGAGGATGTCAGATGTTTGCATCAACGGAATATAAGGAACGACACGATTCGGTTGCCAAGATCTTGCACCAGGAACTGGCGGAAAAGCTGCTGCTTGTGCAGACAGAGAGGGTCCCATATTACAACTACACACCTGAGCCTGTTCTTGAGAACAGAAACTACAAGATGTACTGGGATCGTACAGTTCTGACTGATCAACGAGTTGCCCATAACAGACCGGACCTTATAATAGTTGATAAAATTTCTAGGAAGACAACTCTGATTGATGTGGCCATCCCGAACAACAACAACCTGCGTGTGAAGCAAGTCGAGAAGATCGCGAAGTACAGAGACTTAGAAGAACGAATTAGAAGGCAATGGGAAATGGAGAACGTCCAGACGATTCCAATCATCATGTCAACAACTGGTGTTATACCAAAAAGTTTGCTGAGAAACATCAAGGAGCTGAATCTAACTGATAGTCTTTACAGGTCCATGCAGAAAGCGGTACTACTTGCGACAGCCCGAACCGTCAGGAAATTCATGGGGAATGCAGGATCGTCCAACAACATCAATGTCACCTAAGGCCCGATTACATGGCAAGGGTCTCGTCCGAGCCAGATCCTTTTGGTATCCGGGATGCCCGGGATCTGAGTGAATGTTCCCCGTAGAGGGAGTGCGAATGCCTTTTGGCTAAGTCGAGATAATAATAATAATAATATGCGCAGGGGGGTCTGACCTGTGAGAGAGGCAGACCCACGGGTGTGACGATCCCGCGCTCCCCAGTTACGCAGGGATGGGTCTGACCTGTGAGAGGGGCAGATTCACGGGTGTGACGATCCCGCGATTCCCAGTTACGCATGGAGAGGTTTGGCCTGTGACAGGGGCCAACCTACGGGTGTGACAATCCCGCGATCTCCAGTTGCGCAGGGAGGGGTCTAGCTGGTGACGGGGGCTGATCCTCGGGTGTGACAATCCCGCGACTCTCGGTTACACAGGGATGGATCTAGCCTGTGAGAGAGGCGGATCTTCGGGTGTAACGATCCCGTGTTTCCCAGTTAACGCAAGGAGGGGTTTGACCTGTGAGAGGGGCAGATCCTCGGGTGTAACGATCCCGCGTTATCCTAGTTGACCTGTGTGGGTAGCGGGTTAGAATACTCCTATCGTGGCTCCGCGAGTCGTAAAAGGCGACCGAGGGCCGTCACTCCCACGTTACGGGAGAAACCCATGGAATGGAGATTAATAGGAGTTTTGTCATAGGGCCGCTGCCTGGGGATCGCCAGGGCATGTCTGGAGCCGGCGCTGGACATGACAGCGAGCGGGACGTCGGTGACAGGGCGCTGATGAGGCGGGCCCCTGTTGCACAAACAGCTACAGCCCATCAACAACACGAACATCTACAACATGGGAGCCAAACGAGAACTAGGGTTCCACCCACCGAAGGTGCTGCGCGGGAACTTCAGCCAGCGTTCACAGAGGCGGGATTACCACGACGACGCATGAAATGGACTGTGTCCATGAATGAATCGATTATGCGTATTTTTTACAGGGTGACAAACTTAGGACAAGAGATGATCGGCTACCGACAACAACTGCATGCCGAGTTCTGCAGGGAGTTTCCACACATGCAAGTGTCTGAACAAAGAGTGTCAGATCAGTATCGAACTATTCTAAGAAATAACCGAATTCCAGAAACGCGACTTAACGCTATCAAACGGGAAGTTGAGCTAGAGATCCACGGCGAACACATAGACATAGATGACAACAACAACAATGGGGAACTTCAAGCGCCTGGACAACAACTAGAAGCCGAAACGGTAGAACCAACAACCGAGAGTCTGGAATCGGTTAACGAAGAACATTGTGAAGGCTTAAACACACATATGAGACAGGCAGTAGTGCGATACGAAGGCACAGACCCACTGAGCAGGCCACCGCTACCAAGATTAAATTCTTCCAGGAAACTTGCGATCGTGCTAGATCTTATGAACACACGAATTTTACCAAACTATGTTTCAGTGACACCAACATTAGAACGTATGCACATGTTAATCTACTGTGCCGCAACGGCAGTCACCACTGTAATGGGTGCCAAGATCCGAACGGTCCAAGAGTTGAATCGTGCAAGACCAGAACCACGAATGGCTCAATGGGAAATGCGACTAAATCGGAAGATCGAGAGTCTCCGTAAAGACATGGGACAAGTGACGGAATATATCAGAGGAGTAAGAACTAGAAGGATCCAGAGGGCGGTGCAGGCAATAATGAGCCGCACCCAAATGCATTCTCGGCATGACCCCGCGAACATCACTGCTCAACAATGTCTTGACACATTAAAACAAAAACTTTCTGTTTTCGCAGGGCGTCTGAGGAGATACAAGGCTAGTAACAACAGGAAACGAGACAACAAACTCTTTGAACGATCAGAAAAGGGTTTCTACCGTGCTTTTAATTCTAGCGCCGATGCCACAAATGCGAGTTACCCTAGCAGAGAACAGGTCGACGGTTTCTGGAGAAATCAACTTGCCACACCAGGTCCATACAATGTCAGTGCAAGCTGGATCAGCGAAGAACGCGAGATGGGCCGGAACTATAGCCAGATGCAACACGAGCAATTCACAACCGCTGAGGTCTCCGATGTCATCAAGAATTCCCACAACTGGAAGGCACCAGGTCCAGATCATCTCCAAAATTATTGGATTAAGAAGTTGTGGTGCACGCATGAACAGATAACTACCTTAATTAATGAAGTCTTGCTCGATCCTCTGAAAATGCCATTGTTTCTTACACAGGGTGCAACCTACCTGTTACCAAAAGACCAGCGGAATACGGATAACCCTGCCAAGTACCGCCCAATAACCTGCTTGCCTACGCTGTACAAGATAATCACATCTTGCCTTACGCAGCGAATATATGCTCACTGCGAGCGGAACAACATCATTGCAATGCAGCAGAAGGGCTGCTCGAAGGGCGCAATGGGATGCAAAGAGCAACTCATCATAGACTCTGTCATCTGCAACCAGGCTCATTCCAAGCAACGAAACCTCCACATGGCTTATGTGGACTACAAAAAAGCATTTGATTCCGTACCTCACGACTGGCTCACAGGTATCTTAAAGCTGTATAAAATAGATCATCATACAGTTTCCTTTTTAGAACACGTTATGACAACCTGGCGCACTAAGATACAACTCAGAACCGCAGACAGTAACATCGAGACCGACACAATCAACATCCGAAGAGGGATTTTCCAAGGAGATTCACTCAGTCCACTGTGGTTCTGCATAGCGATGAACCCTCTATCACATCGGTTGAACTCTACAAAATACGGCTTCGCTATCAAAAGCAACAACGCAGAAGCGATCAAGTTGAATCACCTATTATATATGGATGATTTAAAACTGATCGCCGCAACCAAAAACCAACTAACGCAAATGCTTAAAATTGTAGAGGAGTTCTCCAGGGACATCGGAATGCTGTTTGGACTGGACAAGTGCCGCACCCTTAATATCATCCGGGGAAAGCTCGAACAAAGCGCACACGAGATGCAGGACGGCCAGGAGATCGAAGCAATGAGCAAGGGAGATACATACAAGTATCTCGGGATGAAACAAGCTCAAAGGATAGACCATCGAACAATGAAGACTGATTTAACGAATGAATTCATCAAGAGAGTAAGACAAGTAGTGCGAACTGATCTTAACAGCAGGAATTTGTTTAAGGCCCTGAACACGTATGCGTGCTCTGTACTCAGCTATTCGTTCGGAATAGTGAATTGGACCAACACGGACATCAACAACCTGCAACGAAAAGTTAGGACACTACTGACAAAAGCTCACAAACATCATCCCCGTAGCGCCGTAGAAAGAACAACTCTGCCACGTCAACTAGGAGGAAGGGGATTGGCAGATCTCAGCAAGCAATTGGACCAACAAATATTAAATCTGCGTAATTATTTCTACAGGCAGGCCAACAGCTCCACACTACATAGGGCTATATGCGGAGCAGACGTCTCAACACCGCTACGTCTGACGGAACACGAGCATCAAAATCACCACCGAACCGACAACGATAAACTACAGAGGTGGTTGGGGAAGCCGCTGCACGGGAGGCATCCAAATGAGGTTGACCAGGAATATGTCGACAAGTTAGCGTCGAACTATTGGCTGACCTCGGGACGAATGTTCCCCGAGACGGAAGGCTTCCTACTGGCCATACAAGATCAGGTTATACCAACTCGCAACTACCTAAAATTCATTGTAGGAGATGCATCGGTAGTGGATGACAGATGCAGATACGGGTGCCTAACTTCAGAAACAATCCAGCACATAACAGGAGGATGTCAGATGTTCGCATCAACGGAATATAAGGAACGACACGATTCGGTTGCCAAGATCTTGCACCAGGAACTGGCGGAAAAGCTGCTGCTTGTGCAGGCAGAGAGGGTCCCATATTACAACTACACACCTGAGCCTGTTCTTGAGAACAGCAACTACAAGATGTACTGGGATCGTACAGTTCTGACAGATCAACGAGTTGCCCATAACAGACCGGACCTTATAATAGTTGATAAAATTTCTAGGCAGACAACTCTGATTGATGTGGCCATCCCGAACAACAACAACCTGCGTGTGAAGCAAGTCGAGAAGATCGCGAAGTACAGAGATTTAGAAGAACGAATTAGAAGGCAATGGGAAATGGAGAACGTCCAGACGATTCCAATCATCATGTCAACAACTGGTGTTATACCAAAAAGTTTGCTGAGAAACATCAAGGAGCTGGGTCTAACTGATAGTCTTTACAGGTCCATGCAGAAAGCGGTACTACTTGCGACAGCCCGAACCGTCAGGAAATTCATGGGGAGTGCAGGAACGTCCAACAACATCAATGTCACCTAAGGCCCGATAACATGGCAAGGGTCTCGTCCGAGCCAGATCCTTTTGGTATCCGGGATACCCGGGATCTGAGTGAATGTTCCCCGTAGAGGGAGTGCGAATGCCTTTTGGCTAAGTCGAGATAATAATAATAATAAGCAACGAAACCTCCACATGGCTTATGTGGACTACAAAAAAGCATTTGATTCCGTACCTCACGACTGGCTCACAGGTATCTTAAAGCTGTATAAAATAGATCATCATACAGTTTCCTTTTTAGAACACGTTATGACAACCTGGCGCACTAAGATACAACTCAGAACCGCAGACAGTAACATCGAGACCGACACAATCAACATCCGAAGAGGGATTTTCCAAGGAGATTCACTCAGTCCACTGTGGTTCTGCATAGCGATGAACCCTCTATCACATCGGTTGAACTCTACAAAATATGGCTTCGCTATCAAAAGCAACAACGCAGAAGCGATCAAGTTGAATCACCTATTATATATGGATGATTTAAAACTGATCGCAGCAACCAAAAACCAACTAACGCAAATGCTTAAAATTGTAGAGGAGTTCTCCAGGGACATCGGAATGCTGTTTGGACTGGACAATTGCCGCACCCTTAATATCATCCGGGGAAAGCTCGAACAAAGCGCACACGAGATGCAGGACGGCCAGGAGATCGAAGCAATGAGCAAGGGAGATACATACAAGTATCTCGGGATGAAACAAGCTCAAAGGATAGACCATCGAACAATGAAGACTGATTTAACGAATGAATTCATCAAGAGAGTAAGACAAGTAGTGCGAACTGATCTTAACAGCAGGAATTTGTTTAAGGCCCTGAACACGTATGCGTGCTCTGTACTCAGCTATTCGTTCGGAATAGTGAATTGGACCAACACGGACATCAACAACCTGCAACGAAAAGTTAGGACACTACTGACAAAAGCTCATAAACATCATCCCCGTAGCGCCGTAGAAAGAACAACTCTGCCACGTCAACTAGGAGGAAGAGGATTGGCAGATCTCAGCAAGCAATTGGACCAACAAATATTAAATCTGCGTAATTATTTCTACAGGCAGGCCAACAGCTCCACCCTATATAGGGCTATATGCGGAGCAGGCGTCTCAACACCGCTACGTCTGACGGAACACGAGCGTCAAAATCACCACCGAACCGACAACGATAAACTACAGAGGTTTTTGGGGAAGCCGCTGCACGGGAGGCATCCTAATGAGGTTAACCAGGAACATGTCGACAAGTTAGCGACGAACTATTGGCTGACCTCGGGACGAATGTTCCCCGAGACGGAAGGCTTCCTACTGGCCATACAAGATCAGGTTATACCAACTCGCAACTACCTAAAATTCATTGTAGGAGATGCATCGGTAGTGGATGACAGATGCAGATACGGGTGCCCAACTTCAGAAACAATCCAGCACATAACAGGAGGATGTCAGATGTTCGCATCAACGGAATATAAGGAACGACACGATTCGGTTGCCAAGATATTGCACCGGGAACTGGCGGAAAAGCTGCTGCTTGTGCAGACAGAAAGGGTCCCATATTACAACTACACACCTGAGCCTGTTCTTGAGAACAGCAACTACAAGATGTACTGGGATCGTACAGTTCTGACTGATCAACGAGTTGCCCATAACAGACCGGACCTTATAATAGTTGATAAAATTTCTAGGAAGACAACTCTGATTGATGTGGCCATCCCGAACAACAACAACCTGCGTGTGAAGCAAGTCGAGAAGATCGCGAAGTACAGAGACTTAGAAGAACGAATTAGAAGGCAATGGGAAATGGAGAACGTCCAGACGATTCCAATCATCATGTCAACAACTGGTGTTATACCAAAAAGTTTGCTGAGAAACATCAAGGAGCTGAATCTAACTGATAGTCTTTACAGGTCCATGCAGAAAGCGGTACTACTTGCGACAGCCCGAACCGTCAGGAAATTCATGGGGAATGCAGGATCGTCCAAGAACATCAATGTCACCTAGGGCCCGATAACATGGCAAGGGTCTCGTCCGAGCCAGATCCTTTTGGTATCCGGGATGCCCGGGATCTGAGTGAATGTTCCCCGTAGAGGGAGTGCGAATGCCTTTTGGCTAAGTCGATATAATAATAATAATAATAATAATGTGGCTTATGTGGACTACAAAAAAGCATTTGATTCCGTACCTCACGACTGGCTCACAGGTATCTTAAAGCTGTACAAAATAGATCATCATACAGTTTCCTTTTTAGAACACGTTATGACAACCTGGCGCACTAAGATACAACTCAGAACCGCAAGCAGTAACATCGAGACCGACACAATCAACATCCGAAGAGGGATTTTCCAAGGAGATTCACTCAGTCCACTGTGGTTCTGCATGGCGATGAACCCTCTATCACACCGGTTGAACTCTACGAAATATGGCTTCGCTATCAAAAGCAACAGATCAGAAGCGTTCAGGTTGAATCACCTATTATATATGGATGATTTAAAACTGATGGCCGCAACCAAGAACCAACTAACGCAAATGCTTAAAATTGTAGAGGAGTTCTCCAGGGACATCGGAATGCAGTTTGGACTGGACAAGTGCCGCACCCTTAATATCGTCCGAGAAAAGCTCGAACAAGGCGCACACGAGATGCAGGACGGACAGGAGATCGAAGCAATGAGCGTGGGAGATACATACAAGTACCTCGGGATGAAGCAAGCTCAAAGGATAGATCATCGAACAATGAAGACCGATTTAACTAATGAATTCATCAAGAGAGTAAGACAAGTAGTGCGAACTGATCTTAACAGCAATAATTTGTTTAAGGCCCTAAACACGTATGCGTGCTCTGTACTAAGCTATTCCTTCGGAATAGTGAATTGGACCAACACGGACATCAACAACTTGCAACGAAAAGTTAGGACACTACTGACAAAAGCTCATAAACATCATCCCCGTAGCGCCGTAGAAAGAACAACCCTGCCACGTCAACAAGGAGGAAGAGGATTGGCAGACCTCAGCAAGCAATTGGACCAACAAATACTAAATCTGCGTAATTATTTCCACAGACAGGCCAACAGCTCCACACTACATAAAGCTATATGCGGAGCAGACGTCTCAACACCGCTACGTCTGACGGAACACGAGCATCACAATCACCACCGAACCGACAATGATAAACTACAGAGGTGGTTAGAGAAGCCGCTGCACGGGAGGCATCCTAATGAGGTTAACCAGGAACATGTCGACAAGTTAGCGTCGTACTATTGGCTGACCTCGGGACGAATGTTCCCAGAGACAGAAGGCTTCTTACTGGCCATACAAGATCAGGTTATACCAACTCGCAACTACCTAAAATTCATTGTAGGAGATGCATCGGTAGTGGATGACAGATGCAGATACGGGTGCCCAACTTCAGAAACAATCCAGCACATAACAGGAGGATGTCAGATGTTCGCATCAACGGAATATAAGGAACGACACGATTCGGTTGCCAAGATCTTGCACCAGGAACTGGCGGAAAAGCTGCTGCTTGTGCAGGCAGAGAGGGTCCCATATTACAACTACACACCTGAGCCTGTTCTTGAGAACAGCAACTACAAGATGTACTGGGATCGTACAGTTCTGACTGATCAACGAGTTGCCCATAACAGACCGGACCTTATAATAGTTGATAAAATTTCTAGGAAGACAACTCTGATTGATGTGGCCATCCCGAACAACAACAACCTGCGTGGGAAGCAAGTCGAGAAGATCGCGAAGTACAGAGACTTAGAAGAACGAATTAGAAGGCAATGGGAAATGGAGAACGTCCAGACGATTCCAATCATCATGTCAACAACTGGTGTTATACCAAAAAGTTTGCTGAGAAACATCAAGGAGCTGAATCTAACTGATAGTCTTTACAGGTCCATGCAGAAAGCGGTACTACTTGCGACAGCCCGAACCGTCAGGAAATTCATGGGGAATGCAGGATCGTCCAACAACATCAATGTCACCTAAGGCCCGATTACATGGCAAGGGTCTCGTCCGAGCCAGATCCTTTTGTTATCCGGGATGCCCGGGATCTGAGTGAATGTTCCCCGTAGAGGGAGTGCGAATGCCTTTTGGCTAAGTCGGAATAATAATAATAATAATAATAAGGCCCTAATAATAATAAGGCCCTAAACACGTATGCGTGCTCTGTACTAAGCTATTCCTTCGGAATAGTGAATTGGACCAACACGGACATCAACAACTTGCAACGAAAAGTTAGGACACTACTGACAAAAGCTCATAAACATCATCTTCGTAGCGCCGTAGAAAGAACAACCCTGCCACGTCAACAAGGAGGAAGAGGATTGGCAGACCTCAGCAAGCAATTGGACCAACAAATACTAAATCTGCGTAATTATTTCCACAGACAGGCCAACAGCTCCACACTACATAAAGCTATATGCGGAGCAGACGTCTCAACACCGCTACGTCTGACGGAACACGAGCATCACAATCACCACCGAACCGACAACGATAAACTACAGAGGTGGTTAGAGAAGCCGCTGCACGGGAGGCATCCTAATGAGGTTAACCAGGAACATGTCGACAAGTTAGCGTCGTACTATTGGCTGACCTCGGGACGAATGTTCAAAGAGACAGAAGGCTTCTTACTGGCCATACAAGATCAGGTTATACCAACTCGCAACTACCTAAAATTCATTGTAGGAGATGCATCGGTAGTGGATGACAGATGCAGATACGGGTGCCCAACTTCAGAAACAATCCAGCACATAACAGGAGGATGTCAGATGTTTGCATCAACGGAATATAAGGAACGACACGATTCGGTTGCCAAGATCTTGCACCAGGAACTGGCGGAAAAGCTGCTGCTTGTGCAGACAGAGAGGGTCCCATATTACAACTACACACCTGAGCCTGTTCTTGAGAACAGAAACTACAAGATGTACTGGGATCGTACAGTTCTGACTGATCAACGAGTTGCCCATAACAGACCGGACCTTATAATAGTTGATAAAATTTCTAGGAAGACAACTCTGATTGATGTGGCCATCCCGAACAACAACAACCTGCGTGTGAAGCAAGTCGAGAAGATCGCGAAGTACAGAGACTTAGAAGAACGAATTAGAAGGCAATGGGAAATGGAGAACGTCCAGACGATTCCAATCATCATGTCAACAACTGGTGTTATACCAAAAAGTTTGCTGAGAAACATCAAGGAGCTGAATCTAACTGATAGTCTTTACAGGTCCATGCAGAAAGCGGTACTACTTGCGACAGCCCGAACCGTCAGGAAATTCATGGGGAATGCAGGATCGTCCAACAACACCAATGTCACCTAAGGCCCGATTACATGGCAAGGGTCTCGTCCGAGCCAGATCCTTTTGGTATCCGGGATGCCCGGGATCTGAGTGAATGTTCCCCGTAGAGGGAGTGCGAATGCCTTTTGGCTAAGTCGAGATAATAATAATAATAATAATATCAGATCAGTATCGAACTATTCTAAGAAATAACCGAATTCCAGAAACGCGACTCAACGCTATAAAACGGGAAGTTGAGCTAGAGATCCATGGCGAACACATAGACATAGACAACAACAATGGGGAAATTCAACTGCCTGGACCACAACAAAAAGCCGAGACGACGGAACGAACAACTGAGAATCGGGAATCAGTTAACGGAGAACACTTTGAAAGCCTAGACACACAGCTGAAAAGGGCGGTATTGCGATACGAAGGCACAGACCCACTGAGCAGACCACCGCTACCAAGATTGAACTCTTCCAGGAAGCTTGCAATCATGCTCGATATTATGAACACCAGAATTTTACCCAACTATGTTTCAGTAACACCAACATTGGAACATATGCACATGTTAATCTACTGTGCCGCAACGGCCATCATCACTGCAATGGGAGCCAAGATCCGGACGGCTCAAGAGTTAAATCGTGCAAGACCAGAACCACGAATGGCTCAATGGGAGATGCGACTAAACCGGAAGATCGAGAGTCTCCGTAAAGACATAGGACAAGTAACGGAATATATCAGAGGAGTTAGAACTAGAAAGATCCAGAGGGCGGTGCAGGCAATAATGAGCCGCACCCAAATGCATTCTCAGCGTGACCCCGCGAACATCACTGCTCAACAATGTCTTGATACATTAAAACAAAAACTTTCTGTTTTCGCAGGGCGTCTGAGGAGATACAAGGCTAGTAACAACAGGAAACGAGACAACAAACTTTTTGAACGATCAGAAAAAGTTTTCTACCGTACTTTGAATTCTAGCGGCGATGCCACAAATGCGACTTACCCTACCAGAGAACAGGTCGACGGTTTCTGGAGAAATCAACTTGCCACACCAGGTCCATACAATGTCAGTGCAAGCTGGATCAGTGAAGAACGCGAGATGGGCCGGAACTATAGCCAGATGCAACATGAGCAATTCACAACCGATGAGGTCTCCAATGTCATAAAGAATTCCCACAACTGGAAGGCACCAGGTCCAGATCATCTCCAAAATTACTGGATTAAGAAGTTGTGGTGCACGCATGAACAAATAACTGCCTTAATTAATGAAGTCTTGCTCGATCCTCTGAAAATGCCATTGTTTCTTACACAGGGTGCAACCTACTTGTTACCAAAAGACCAGCGGAATACGGATAATCCTGCCAAGTACCGCCCAATAACCTGCTTGCCTACGCTGTACAAGATAATCACATCTTGCCTTACGCGGCGAATATATGCTCACTGTGAGCGGAACAACATCATGGCAATGCAGCAGAAGGGCTACGCGAAGGGCGCAATGGGATGCAAAGAGCAACTCATCATAGACTCTGTCATCTGCAACCAGGCTCATTCCAGGCAACGAAACCTCTACATGGCTTATGTGGACTACAAAAAAGCATTTGATTCCGTACCTCACGACTGGCTCACAGGTATCTTAAAGCTGTACAAAATAGATCATCATACAGTTTCCTTTTTAGAACACGTTATGACAACCTGGCGCACTAAGATACAACTCAGAACCGCAAACAGTAACATCGAGACCGACACAATCAACATCCGAAGAGGGATTTTCCAAGGAGATTCACTCAGTCCACTGTGGTTCTGCATGGCGATGAACCCTCTATCACATCGGTTGAACTCTACAAAATATGGCTTCGCTATCAAAAGCAACAACGCAGAAGCGATCAAGTTGAATCACCTATTATATATGGATGATTTAAAACTGATGGCCGCAACCAAAAACCAACTAACGCAAATGCTTAAAATTGTAGAGGAGCTCTCCAGGGACATCGGAATGCAGTTTGGACTGGACAAGTGCCGCACCCTTAACATCGTCCGGGGAAAGTTCGAACAAGGCGCACACGAGATGCAGGACGGCCAGGAGATCGAAGCAATGAGCATGGGAGATACATACAAGTATCTCGGGATGAAACAAGCTCAAAGGATAGACCATCGAACAATGAAGATCGATTTAAGGAATGAATTCATCAAGAGAGTAAGACAAGTAGTGCGAACTGATCTTAACAGCAGGAATTTGTTTAAGGCCCTGAACACGTATGCGTGCTCTGTACTCAGCTATTCGTTTGGAATAGTGAATTGGACCAACACGGACATCAACAACCTGCAGCGAAAAGTGAGGACACTACTGACAAAAGCTCATAAACATCATCCCCGTAACGCCGTAGAAAGAACTACTCTGCCACGTCAACTAGGAGGAAGAGGATTGGCAGACCTCAGCAAGCAGTTGGACCAACAAATAATAAATCTGCGCAATTATTTCCAGAGACAGGCCAACAGCTCCACACTACATAAAGCTATACGCGGAGCAGACGTCTCAACACCGCTACGTCTGACGGAACACGAGCATCAAAATCACCACCGAACCGACAACGATACACTACAGAGGTGGTTGGAGAAGCCGCTGCACGGGAGGCATCCTGATGAGGTTAACCAGGAACATGTCGACAAGTTAGCGTCGAACTACTGGCTGACCTCGGGAAGAATGTTCCCCGAGACGGAAGGCTTCTTACTGGCCATACAAGATCAGGTTATACCAACTCGCAACTACCTAAAATTCATTGTAGGAGATGCATCGGTAGTGGATGACAGATGCAGATACGGGTGCCCAACTTCAGAAACAATCCAGCACATAACAGGAGGATGTCAGATGTTCGCATCAACGGAATATAAGGAACGACACGATTCGGTTGCCAAGATCTTGCACCAGGAACTGGGGGAAAAACTGCTGCTTGTGCAGGCAGAGAGGGTCCCATATTACAGCTACACACCGGAGCCTATTCTTGAGGACAGCAACTACAAGATGTACTGGGATCGTACAGTTCTGACAGATCAACGAGTTGCCCATAACAGACCGGACCTTATAATAGTTGATAAAATTTCTAGGAAGACAACTCTGATTGATGTGGCCATCCCGAACAACAACAACCTGCGTGTGAAGCAAGTCGAGAAGATCGCGAAGTACAGAGACTTAGAAGAACGAATTAGAAGGCAATGGGAAATGGAAAACGTCAAGACGATTCCAATTATCTTGTCAACAACTGGTGTTATACCAAAAAGTTTGCTGAGAAACATAAAAGAGCTGGGTCTAACTGATAGTCTTTACAAGTCCATGCAGAAAGCGGTACTACTTGCGACAGCCCGAACCGTCAGGAAATTCATGGGGAATGCAGGAACGTCCGACAACTTCAATGTCACCTAAGGCCCGATAACATGGCAAGGGTCTCGTCCGAGCCAGATCCTTATGGTATCCGGGATACCCGGGATCTGAGTGAATGTTCCCGTAGAGGGAGTGCGAATGCCTTTTGGCTAAGTCGATATAATAATAATAATAAAAACGCTGATTTAAGTACCTTTTATTATAAACACATTAGCCTTAAATTGCTTTAATGTTGTTTTGTTTACATCGAAGCTCGTGTGCAACAGATTATGGCACCAAATCCAGATAATGTCTTGAGCAAGATTGAGGGGTGAGATAATTATGGTCTATCATTGAAGTTGGTCAATCAGCATCCAGGATCCAAAAGGACCCCTCATCTACAGCCTCCAGTATGCAACAATATATAGACACCAATAAAATGGTATAGGTACCAGTAAAAAGACCTACAAAGAGAACTAATTACCAGCTAGTTCGCGAAAAGCTAGAAAAGGTGGTGAGCAGCACATGGCCTGACTCACCGTGGGTGGATGAGCCTTGATGGTAAAAAAACGAACTCCTATACTACTGTGTATGAAACACCTCATAAAATCCAACCCAACGCTTAAATTAGTTGTAGCTTACTTGGCCATAAAAAGACGAATGAAACGGCATGGAAACAGAAAAATTAACACCCTCTCCTACGTCGTCGGTTAATATGAATTTGTGGACTTTCGAAGGCTACATAAAAGTAGCACCAGTGGGTCGTTTTCAGGAATTCTGTCGCAGAAATGAAACCTTAGCAGGAACTCGTGTAACGAATAGGATCGGTGATGGCGGGCGGGAGCGCACCCATCCCCACTCCATTGAAATAGTTATACATGATGTAAAAAATTTAACAACAGGTGCATAGAAATTAGCGCAATACGAATTCGAAATTAAAAAAATAAAATAAATACTTCATGCTCTCAGTTAATTTATTACCTTTTTGATTTTACAATGTCAATTATTTTTTTCCTTTGTTTTATACTCAAAAATGCGCGAACAGTAATTAGTGCATTGCATTTCCCTCGGCCGACACAAGTTGTTTGCGGCGAGAAACTCAGTCCGACGACCACGACCAAGTAGATAACCTTTCACAGGGAATCGGGAATACTGCGAAGCACTGTGCAATAGCAAACAAAACACAAAACTAAGTACAAAAAGTGCAAACACGCACCAAAATGCACTATTACTAAATAGTAATAGTGCAATTTGGTCGTGTTTACACTTCAAAATTGAAAATGCCACCATTAACTTAAGTAACAAGTTATTAAGTAACTCTTGTTCACTGTCAGTTTAAGTTTTTTCATACTCGATGGATTTTATCGTATCCCCATTAATTACACGGGAATCGCGCTCGTCATGGCCCTTCTCTACCAGTCCAGCGATTCGGGCAGTGCTGGTCCAAAAATCCACGAACTGGCCGTGCAAAATGTGCTGGGACTCTTCATGCGCAAACTAAATGTCGCCAAGAACACGGTCCAATAACATGGTCTCCATACACACCGACCCACACATTAGCTGCCCATCCCCATCGACTTTGGAAATATGGAAATTAAAGCATCGAACTGAGTAGAGATTTTTGTTTCATCATACACTGAAAGAATTCCGCCAAGTGAGTTGCTTTGCTAAGATTTTTTTGCTGTGGTAAATAGATATTATGCTGTCATAGCAAAAAAATTGCTGTGGCAAGTAAACCTGTTTTGCTAAAACTTCTTTGCTACCACAGCAAAATTTTTACTTGCGGTTAAAGGATAGGCCACTAGAAATTCCTTTTAGTGAGCCCACTTACTTACATGAAGCCAGTCGTTTTGTTACTACAGGTGAGTGCAGTCTGCTGCAATGCACTCAGCTGTGGTAATTCAATTGCTCATTTGTGGCTAGCGAGCCCTCACTTACAACAAGTGAGTTGCTTTGCTAAAATTAACGGTGAGTTGCAAATGCGCTTGCGCTAGCCGGCAAGCCTGAGCCCGCCAGGTGGCCCCGCCGCAGTCGTCGCCCAGTTGTTGGTCCGTGATGATCGTACTGATCGTCTAGACCTAGACAGCTCTGGCATCATTGTTTTCCGGGAACATTGCCGTCTTTGAGGGTACACTGAAAGAATTACTTTGCTACGGTTAGTAAGAACTCAATTACCGCAACAAAATATCTGCATTAAATAGGCGCCGAGTGAGTTACTTTGCTACTGAAGCAAAGCACGCTTTGCTAAAGACAACTCAATTGCAGTAAGTAAGCAGATTTGTTGAAAATCACTATGCTGTGATAATTCAACCCTTGTATTAAGGCAAGTGAGTCAGCTCACTAACCACAAGTGAATTGCTTAGCTACCATAGCAAATAATTTGATTGTGGTTATGTAGGTTTTGTTGCTGTAATTGAATCAGCTCATTAATGACAATTAAGCTGCTCACTAGCCACAAGTGAGTTGCTTAACTACCATAGCAAAAAATTTATTTGTTGCCGGCGTCTTTCAAGGTACGTAAAAATTAATATCTTCAGACTTAATGTCCGCTTGGTAGCACATTATCATTATATTATACATAATCTGCATCCTGTCAAAAGTGTAAAACATAGCGCAGCCAGATTTTTGTTTTTCCAGTAGTTTTCCCATTTCATGTTTTTATTTAATAACATGTTGTTCACGCGGCAACCCTACAGGTTTCTTCTACACCTAGCCTTACACACCCTACGTGTCCCCAAAAAATATCTTTGAGATTGAGAGGGCCAAGTAATAAGAATATATATTAGGGATTTGTAGTGAATGACTCAACATGTTATAAAGAAAACATGAAATGGGAAAACTACAGGAAAAACGAAAAATCTGGCTGCGCTGTTTTATACTTTTGACAGGATGCCAGATTATGTATAATATAATGATAATGTGCTACCAAGCGGACATTAAGTATGAAAATATTAATTTTTACGTACCTTCAAAGACGGCAATGTTCCCGGAAAACAATGATGCCAGAGCTGTCTAGGTCTAGACGATCAGTACGATCATCAATGACCAACAACTAACTGCGCGACGACTGCGGCGGGGACGCCTGGCGGGCTCTGGCTTGCCGGCTGGCGCAAGCGCATTTGGAACTCACCGTTAATTTTAGCGAAGCAACTCACTTGTTGTAAGTGAGGGCTCGCTAGCCACAAATGAGCAGTTCAATTACCACAGCTGAGTGCATTGCAGCAGACTGCACTCACCTGTAGTAACAAAACGACTGGCTTCAGGTAAGTAAGTGGGCTCACTAAAAGGAATTTCTAGTGACCTATCCTTTAACCGCAAGTAAAAATTTTGCTGCGGTAGCAAAGAAGTTTTAGCAAAACAGGTTTACTTGCCACAGCAATTTTTTTTGCTATGACAGCATAATATCTATTTACCGCAGCAAAAAAATCTTAGCAAAGCAACTCACTTGGCGGAATTCTTTCAGTGTACGTAAAAAATAATATTTTCATATTTATAATGTCCGTTTGGTAGCACATTATCATTATATTATACATAATCTGGCATCCTGTCAAAAGTATAAAACATAGCGCAGCCAGATTTTTTGTTTTTCCTGTAGTTCTCTTTACAACATGTTGAGTCATTCACTACACTGAAAGAATTACTTTGCTACGGTTAGTAATAACTCAATTACCGCAGCAAAATATCTGCATTAAATAGGCGCCGAGTGAGTTACTTTGCTACCGCAGCAAAGCACGCTTTGCTAAAGAAAACTCAATTGCAGTAAGTAAGCAGTTTTGTTGAAAATCACTATGCTGTTATAATTCGACTCTTGTATTCAGGCAAGTGAGTCAGCTCACTAACCACAGGTGAGTTGCTTAGCTACCATAGCAAATAATTTAATTGTGGTTATGTAGGTTTCGTTGCTGTAATTGAATCACCTCATTAATGACAATTAAGCTGCTCACTAGCCACAAGTGAGTTGCTTACCTACCATAGCAAAAAATTTATTTGTTGCCTGCACCTTTAAAGGTATACGTAAAAATTAATATCTTTAATCTTAATGTCCACTTGGTAGCACATTATCATTATAATATACATAATCTGCATCCTGTCAAAAGTGTAAAACATAGCGCAGCCAGATTTTTTGCTTTTCCTGTAGTTTTCCCATTTCATGTTTTTTTTTTAATAACATGTTCACGCGGCAACCCTACAGGTTCCTTCTACACCTAGTCTTACACACCCTACGTGTCCCCAAAAAGTATCTTTGAAATTGAGACGGCCAAGTAATAAGAATATATTAGGGATTTGTAGTGAATGACTCAACATGTTATAAAGAAAACATGAAATGGGAAAAACTACAGGAAAAACAAAAAATCTGGCTGCACTATGTTTTATACTTTTGACAGGATGCCAGATTATGTATAATATAATGATAATGTGCGACCTAGCGGACATTAAGTATGAAAATATTAGCTGTCCTCCTTTTACAGTTTTAAGTGATCTCAAATCGATTCCGAATCACTTTGAGATCACATCAGCTGACATCCAGTGTTCCTTTTACAAATGTTCAGTTGATTATGAAGTGATCAGTTTACGCAGCAAATCGATTTTTATGTAATTTGTGTTGGTTTTGAGTTTCTGGGGTTAAGGTGGTGAAAAATATTGAAAAATTAATTCAAAGGTTAGATTATAAATAACGTTTTCGTACACTGTTCCGTTTACCAATAAAAAATCATTTCACTATCAGATCACTTCATGTTCATTTCACTTCAAATTCACTTGTGCAAAAAGTCAAAAGGAGGACAACTATTAATACCTTCAGAGGCAGCAATGTTCCCGGAAAACAATGATGCCAGAGCTGTCTAGGTCTAGATGATCAGTACGATCATCACGGACCAACAACTGGGCCACGACTGCGGCGGGGCCGCCTGGCGGGCTCAGGCTTGCCGGCTAGCGCAAGCGCATTTGCAACTCATCGTTAATTTTGTTGTAAGTGAGGGCTCGCTAGCCACAAATGAGCAATTGAATTACCACAGCTGAGTGCATTGCAGCAGACTGCACTCATCTGTAGTGACAAAACGACTGGCTTCATGTAAGTAAGTGGGCCCACTAAAAGGAATTTCTAGTGACCTATCCTTTAACCGCAAGTAAAAATTTTACTGTGGTAGCAAAGAAGTTTTAGCAAAACAGGTTTACTTGCCACAGCAATTTTTTTTGCTATGACAGTATAATATCTATTTACCGCAGCAAAAAAATCTTAGCAAAGCAACTCACTTGGCGGAATTCTTTCAGTGTACAAATCCCTAATATATTCTTATTACTTGGCTGTCTCGATCTCAAAGATATTTTTTGGGGACACGTAGGGTGTGTAAGGCTAGGTGTATAAGAAACCTCTGTAGGGTTGCCGCGTGAACATGTTACTAAAAAAACATGAAATGGGAAAACTACAGGAAAAACAAAAAATCTGGCTGGGCTATGTTTTACACTTTTGACAGGATGCAGATTAGGTATAATATAATGATAATGTGCTACCAAGCGGACATTAAGTCTGAAGATATTAATTTTTACGTACCTTTAAAGATGCCGGCAACAAATAATTTTTTTGCTATGGTAGTTAAGCAACTCACTTGTGGTTAGTGGGCAGCTTAATTGTCATTAATGAGCTGATTCAATTACAGCAACAAAACCTACATAACCACAATCAAATTATTTGCTATGGTAGCTAAGCAATTTACTTGTGGTTAGTGAACTGAATCACTTGCCTTAATACAAGGGTTGAATTATCACAGCATAGTGATTTTCAACAAATCTGCTTACTTACTGCAATTGAGTTGTCTTTAGCAAAGCGTGCTTTGCTGCGGTAGCAAAGTAACTCACTCGGCGCCTATTTAATGCAGATATTTTGCTGCGGTAATTGAGTTCTTACTAACCGTAGCAAAGTAATTCTTTCAGTGTATGTTCAGGCGGTGCCAGGTGTCATCTAGGGATAATGTCATCAGAACTTGCCGACCCTCTGCCGGCTGTAACCGTAACCCTCCTCGTCTAGCGTGTAAGACACTGACAAAAATACCCACAGAATGTGAAGATGTTGCTGTTGTTGCTTTTATCACTAGATGGCGCTAGCAGTCATATCTACGTATTGTGAAGATTGGATTTAGTAAACATAATGAATTAATAATAGGATTTTTAATTTGTCTCTAAATTATTATTTGTTATTTTTAAAAATAAAATTTTGAATTATATTCTAAAGTGTATAAACCGCCTTTGCTGCTAAATAACAACGCATAAAATAATATAATAAATCTAATAACGTTAAATATTATAGTTTTCAATTAATTATACGTTCTCAAAAACAATCTAATAGCTCCTTTTCTCATCTTCGGAAATTTTTGTTTCAATTTTCTTTGCAAAATTACGGGATTTTCCAGGTGTAGACGATTTATTTTTCTTGTTCTTGTATTCTTGATACAAACTTAATAATGTTTCAATAGGTAAAATTTTGTTCTTGAATCAGATATTAAGGTTGTTTTTCACAAGAGTGACCGATGAAGATTTCTTACAATATCTTAATTTTATAGGAAGACATAGCACAGCATATGGAATTATAATTCCATATGCTAATTCTCTTTAAAACCGAAACAGTAGATTTTTATTCAAGTATTTTCTATTTAACTATTAGCATCGCTGGACACGTAAAAGTTGTGTTTCGGGTGTGGTTCGAAAGACATCTGTTCGAAAAACATCTGTTCGAAAAGCATCTGTTCGAAAAAGCATCCGTTCGAAAAACATTTGTTTAATTTAATAAGAGATACTTAAAACTAAAATTAGTAATTTTCCGATACAGTTTTCTCCGCAACTAAATACATTTTTGACTAGACAACCGAATGTATAATTAGCGGTAAACATTCATTTATTAGAGTAAATACTTCGTAATTGTTGAAATATCCCGATTTTATACTAGAGCTTGCAAATATCTCCTTAAAAGTGAATGGTCCACAATACATGTTTGCTACCCTTATACTAATAAACTTTTAATTTTATTATTATTGTACATACAGGTATAAACACTAGCCAGTGTCAGTAATTGAAGTACATTGTATATTTTGCGCAACGTCAGGGAGTAGGTTTGGCCGCAAGTGAGAGTCACAGTTTTTTAAAACACAAAATATTCAGGGTGTCTAAAAAACATTTTTTAGACACCCTGAATATTTTGTGTTTCGAATAGATGTTTTTCGAACAAACGTTTTTCGAACAGATGTTTTTCGAACAGATATTTTTTGAACAGATGTTTTTCGAACAAATGTTTTTCGAACAAATGTTTTTCGAATAAATGTTTTTCCGAACAGATGTTTTCCGAACAGATGTTTTTCGAACAGATGTTTTTCGAACAGATATTTTTCGAACAGATGTTTTTCGAACAGATGTTGTTCGAACATATGCTTTTTCGAACAGATGTTTTTCGAACAATTTTCCGCGACCCACAGGGCCCAGGGGCCTAAGCCCCCCCCCCCCCCCCAAAACAAAATGTCTAGAACTGCCTATGTGCCCAAACATTAATAGGAGAATATTGGCCTATAATTAATGCTTACTAATTTATACAGAATAACGAATAAGCAACCTAAATGCCATAGTATATTTCTTAAGAGGGTTACTAACTTAAGCCTCTACATGTGGTTACAAAGCAATATGCCAATGAACATATCATTGCAACTTTCAAAATGTTTAACTCATCTCCAGAACAATATAATGATAATATTCAGACCGCGGCTAGGGCTGCGGTGGCGTCGCTCATACCGGCGCTGACTTTTTAGACTGCATGTTTTTCTGCCTTCGATCGACCTTGGTTCGAACCGATGTCGAGGCAGGCGCTTGCACATCTCTTTAAAGAAAAACACCGCTATGGCCAAGAGCGCTGGACAAATGTGGGTTCACGGTATTGCTCGTAAATAGGCTTTATCCGTGTGATTTACTAATTGTCTGACACTCACTGGGATTACCACGGTTTTCTAGGATTTTCCGTAGTACTTGAGCGAAGGCTATCCTAGTTCCATCGGGAAAAAAGACGGTCCTAGCCGCAAATGGCAACGAAGACAAAATAATAGTAATTGCCCCCCTCCCCCGCAGAAGCTTGTAGTTGCTTCTGGGGTACTCCTAGTTTGGAGTATTGTGAGGGTGAGAATTATTATTATTATTATTATTATTATGGTGAAAGACGTTTTGGAGAAGGAAATTGCTGGAATAAAAAAGTTTGTTAAAGCTATTGAAGATTGTAAGTATATACCACCACTTTCAGCTAATTATAGTTAAAAGATGCCCGTATAGTAAACAAGTTCGGGCGTGCTTCAACAAACACAGACTGAGCAACGTTAATCCCTGATTGATGGCAGTGATGCCTACACAAAACAATCAAGGGGATCATTCATCCAAGACAATATTTTTACAAAAATCTTAAACAGCGTACTGAGGAATGTGATCTACATATTCACAACGCGATCGTAGCCAATTTTGAAGATAAGATCGCTGAATCGAGAGAATTGACTAAAACCATAGAAGATTATTATTTTTAAATAACTGGTAGGTAAACGTATGGAATCCACACTATCTCTCAGACTGACTGAGATCCTTGAGAAGGTGCATAATAGTCATGCATAGTAAAGAAAATCTAGTTAACGAATTGCGTACACAAGCTCGAAAAAAATATCCACGTCGTCGAACTATTATTAAAGGTTTAGATTATTTGTGGCAAGCCGATCTCGCTCAGCTGCATCAATACACGCTAGTCACAATAATGGTTTCAAATTCATTCTGGTTGTAATCTACTGCTTCTCTAAATTTGTTTGGTGCAGATCTCTCAAATCTAAGTCTACGCAAGATGTTACCAACGCCTTCGCTGACATCCTATCAGGAAATCGAAAGGCGCGCAATCTCCAAACAAACTGACCAAGGCAAAGAGTTTTATACCTCTCAATTTCACAATTTGATGCGAACTTTCAAAATTAGTCACTACAGCACTTTTAGCATCAGGAAAGCTGTCAATGCCGAAAAAGTACTTAATACGAACTATAAACGAGCCATCATTCAAGTATTTTAGTCTATGGTAAATTTAAATGGGATGATTATTTTACATACGCTAGTTGCCGAGTAAATTACAGAAACATAGAGTAATTCAAATAAAACCAAACCAAGTTAATAAAACCTACGAACAATATCTGCCTAAAAAAGTTTATAGTCACGTGAAGATTTTCAGAGATAGTAAATTAAAGGTTGGAGATATTGTGAGAATAAGTAAAGTGAACCATGTATTTGCCAAAGGATAAACGCCTACTTGGAGTACAGAATTGTTTAAAGTAAGCAAAGCACAAATTACCAATCCGACCACATATTTGCTAAAGGAATTAAACAGTTTTGTCGAGAAGAATTACAAAAGACTGCAAATCCTGACATCTATCTGGTTGAAACAGTGTTTCATAGAACGAAAGGGCGAGTATTGAATTCTCAGAAACCTTGAAGTAGTTCTCCGATACCTAGGTTTACCTTGAAAGCGATTTTCAGAAATCAATCTTGAAAGCAATTCTCAGAAACGAGATTCTCGGAAACCACGCCCCTTGACCTTGAACCACGGTAACCCCGCTCCCTGATCTTGAACCACCAATCATTCTTCGCAACCTTCAACCGACGACCTTGGAATTTACAAAAATCCAAGATTTGACACAATACTAATATTAAAGCTTGATTCATGCGACGTTTACTTTTTTGCTTCCCTATAGACCAAACGATTTTGTTTCATGGCTTACTAGATGATTTTCGTGATAATTTTATATCAATATGACTGGCAAGGTACCACCTAAGTACATTAGAAATACTTTTAACGGAACAAAAAGTGATAAAAATAGCCATTTACGAAAAGCTCAATCAGATTTTTATTTATTTCATAGCACGCTTGACCACGGAAATCTTTGACAACAAATAGCTACATTCTTTCAAATAACATGTTAGTACTTATTCTTTTGGCGATAACTCCGAAACTAATGATGATATCGATATGAACCTTGGATATCTTTTGTTGTAAATTTAATCTACTTTTTGATTATAATAGAATAAATATAAAATTTCGGAGAAAATTGTAATAAAAGGGAAATTTTTCACATTGCGCCCTCTAGCGGTGACCACAAAATTCGAAATGACATTACTGGACAATCATTTGATAGAAGAAGGAACAAGCCCAAATTCGACCAATTCGGTTAAGCCAAACCGGAGTTTATAGCATTTTTTCAAGTCAAGGTTTATCCGCCCGTTTCACTTCTATTTGAAGAGCTAGAACAAAAAATCCTTAACGAAAATTGTTCAGAATTTGCCGGAGAATGCAATAGAATTATTTTTGATATTTTGATATCCTACTGTTGGGAATACGGCCGACCTACGAACTTAAAAATAATTTACAGCGGTTTTTCGTGACTACATTACTCACAAAGATTTTTTCCAAAAGCTCCAGGACTATTAATTCCTGAGATACGGTACCTCTTCACCCTCAATGAAACACCCTTTATATTAACGCCGAAAAAAGAAAGCTGTATCTACAAGAGAATTTTTCAAATTATTCAACATATTTTCGAAGATCAGGTAGCAGTCTGCACTGATTACGAATTAGTAGGAGTTATAAAAGCGCTACGAGAGGTTTTCCCGAATATGCCACACTTTGGTTGTTCCTTCCAATTTAGTCAATGTATTTATAGAAAATTACAAAGTCTTGGGCGAAAAGGAATGTACGACTTTAACGTGGATTTTAACAGCAAAATTAGGTAAGTTGTTTAAAGCTCTAACCTTCGTACCAAGCGCTTATGTGGGTGGGTAAATTCGAACGACGCCATTCACGTAAGCCACCAATGTTTCCGATAGATATGTGCAATTGCTATAATAAAATTGTTAATGGTGAACCTGATGATTCAATTTTGTGGAAGGTAGGCATAGCAAATTTTTAGCAACAGTTAACGCGGAGAATACCTTGTATTTGGTCATTTTTGGAATCAATACAAAAGCAGCAAACCCTAACTGAATTCAAAATTCAACGTGAAGTAACTCGAGAAATATTAATTAAAAAGGAGTACAAAGACCTCAGTGCAAGGCTTCAAAATTTATGTTGCAGTTTTGACGAAGAAAATCTCCAAGAATTAAAAAATTATATAGGTATGTAATCTAATATTTCATATGTAAATTGCAATTTTAAAAAATAATATTATTGGATAATAAGGCATACCTGGCCATTTTTTTAAAGTAGCTTAAAGCTATTGTTTTTGTCATATGAGCCAATTTTTTTTGCTTTAGTTATCACATTTTTTATATTTGGAAATTTGGCCAGTCTAAATTGTCTAAAATGTATATGATCTCCAACTCCTTTCCAGCATAATGTCAAATCAAAAGCCTTGTAAATATTTTACTAACGAAAGTCATTCAATCACTAAACCACACTAAACTTGAGAGAAAATTATAGAGTTAACTCATTTTAACAAATATGAATCAACCATAAGAAGAAATTATAACTTTTAGTTATACGACCCTAAACTTTTAACGCCACAATTTCGGAAATACTGAACGTTACATTTTTACTTCTATTTTTGTTTGCTCATAATAAGCCGGCCAATCTGTACGTTAATAATGCATGAACTCACGTATCTTGGCATCTAATAGCACTAAAATACGTGCCAAATTCTGTAACATCCGAACACCTGTCACAAGAACACCAAAAAAATTTGGACTCATGTAGGTAATGTCTTCTGTTTGGGGTTCCCCATAAAGGATCTGTGTAGCAGATGGTCAAGTGATCTCCCTTTTTGATAGGACTTCCGGTGGTGAATAATATTTCACCGTGGTTAGTAAAGCTCTTAGCACAATTTGCTGCACAACTGTGTTCATACATAGAGCATGACTCATAAATGGCGATGTGAGGAGGTTCTGTTAAGGGCACTTCATGGGCATTTACCTAAAAGAGAAATTAAGGTTTTACACACAGAGTTGTCTATCACTTACGTCCTATATAGGGCAATATTCTACAGGGTATCCCAGTTAAGACGTTACGAGCGATTATCTCGGTAATTTTTATATATTGGTGGTTCAAAAACTAAACTTTTATTGTTTTTTCCAAGGAATTGAGTGCCGCCAAGAAAAAACAATTATTGAATGTCAAACAAAAAACAGTGCAGTCTACCGGTCGTGCGTTATAGCGTGAGGTCTACTACCTGCACTTATATCTGCGTATGGTAATGCAAATAAATGTTTATGTAGGGCAGTTAACTAAAAGGGAAAAATGTAATATTTTGTACAAAAATCGTCAACAAGAGCAAGCAACAAATAATTTTCTTTTTTTCCTAGCATTTTCAAAAAAATCATCGAAATGAGATTGAAGATGGCCTAGCCGAACACCCCTCATTTTCTTCAAAATCTTTATCTTTGCGTCCAACCAAGACCTCTCGATTCCTTTTCACTCGTCGGAATGGATAACAGACCTTAACTGAACTTCCGTCTGGATGAGGCTTCATCAATTTATATTGGGCTGTTCTCTGTACCTATCACTTGATTCTTTCGGGTACAAACTTCTTGACACATAATAATACTTTATACCAATCGGTGACCGTGTTTGTCGATTTTCCCGTGAGAATCTTCAACTTTGCAGTGAGATTTACTTTATTTTCTACGTCAATTTCACCGCTAGTATTCACGCTATAGTTTCATAACTTTTTAGTGATGCTTAAGGTGTTTGGAACGTCGTGATTACTACCGAAAATCACCTTAAAGTTCTTATACTTTCAAAGTGGAAAATGGAAGTGGCGGCGACGAAACTGTATCACTAAAATATATCTTAGAAGTGGCGACAACTTTAGCAAGCGCGTGATAGTGGCGGCCACGTTTTGGTCACCTCTACTAAACCTTGAAATTGGCGAAACTTGTTGGTGCTAAATAGTGATCATCGCCAAGTTTTTGCCACACGTAGAAGAGATTTTCACTTTCGCATATGACATCAAAGCCACTACAAAGTTTTCATTAGCATCAAAATTCAGTCTGTAGTGACCGTCACTATCAAGTGAGGCTTCTTTGCTGTTTTGGCCAGTGAGATTTAGTGTTCATTCTTTGAATCAATTATTCGATGTGTGTGATTTAAATAAGAGTATAGTGTTAAGCCGAGTAGTCAATATGAACGTCATGATGATGTGCATATTACACTCTAGGAAATCAGGGCCTGATTCCCGAATATTGTCGCTTGAAGAGTTACCACAGTACCTACTCTGAGCTGCCACTTTCAAAATTTAAAAACTATTAGTAATTTTTACTACTAAATGCTTTTTACTCGATGGACGAATTCTCGAATAAAACCTTCGCCCAAATAAAAGTGTTTGTTATTGTGGATTTATTATTCTAAATTTATTTCGAGATTTTAACTAAATGTGAAATACGTACTACCTGTTTGTCTTATTATACTTAATGTAGGTATTTTAACACGAAATAAATAATTTGAATTTTAATAGTCGTTGTGAATGCTTTGTTCCCTAAATTTTGAGGTCATGGAAATTGACACTCGCGCGTGTAGAGACGATATGGAGGTTGCAGTGGTGTCTGTGACGTGGCCGCCACTTTTAAATAGTGAAAGTATATGAAGTGGAATAACACAGTTTCCGCCACTATACCAGGCGCGGTCATATCCGTTTGCAAGGGGGGGGGGGATATCTGGATATTTGGATATGTACCCCTTTAAGCGGTTTTTAAGTACCTACTATAACAATAAAACTTCAATAAACGATATCACAAAAAAATATACCTATTCCTCACAAAAATAACAAAAATAAAAAAATTATGTAAACAAAATTTTTTGCATGTGCGTTGGTTATATACAGTGTACCCACAGATTGAGTTCACATAAGGTGTAAATAAATAACAACAACTTTTCGAGTTGAAATTTGAGCTTCTGGGGATCAGCCCTGCTTGGTTTTAAACTAATTTGTGACATAATTTTACTTTCGAAAAATCAGGTATGCCTTGGAAATTATAAAGAAACTAATTTTCCCCTTCAGTAAAGTGCCTTTTTTGTATGTTTTACTGCAAAATGTTATTAAGGAAACTAGTTCATAATGAAAAGCTGAGTAGGTTTGCGAAATTTCGAAAGTCTAGGCATTTTTCACACTTTTTGCATCTTGTGTAGCTTTTACATCAAAATTTTATTAAGAAAACCTGTTGACAATGAAAAACTGGATAGGTGTGAAAAATTTCAAAAGCCTAAGTCGATTTTGATTTTTTCTGCTAAAAAATTAAAACGCACAAAAATCAAAGTAGACCTAGGCTGTTGGAATTTTTCACACCTATTCAGTTTTTCATTGTGAACAAGTTTTCTTAATAACATTTTGATGTGAAAACTACACAAAATGCACTTTTCTAAAAAAAAGTCGGACAAATGCCAAAAAATCAATGTATAGGCGTTGACTGACGTATTAATAAAGACTGCTCACGGCTGTCATGTTTGACAGTTCTCTGGCTCACCATGCGCTTCGCGGAGACACAATACAATGCAAAATACATTGTTGACCATAGGCGCCATCCACTTTCCAGGACATGAAACTATAGCCGTGAGAAGTCTTTTATTAATACGTCAGTCAACAGTATAGGCCTAGACTTTCAAAATTTCGCAAACCTACTCAGTTTTTCATTCTGAACAAGTTTCCGTAATAACATTTTGCCGTAAAACCTAGAAAAGGGGCACTTTATTGATGTGGAAAATTAGTTTCAAACCAATAAGCAGCGCTGATCTCCAGAAGCTCAAATTTAAACTCGATTTTTTTTTGTTATTTACACTTCATGTGAACTCAATCCGTGGACACTGTAGGTTAGATAATATTAGTAATAATATTCATATCTATTTTTTATTTATTACATTATTTTTTCATTTTATTAGGGGGGGGGCATGGCCACCATGCCCCCCCCCCCTAAGACCGCGCCTGCACTATACTGCCACTAAGATCAAGTAACAAACACCTCAAATACGCACATGTATGTGGAAATCACTTTAAAGTTTTATTTTAGACAAGACGCCATATTTAAGAATGAGATTTATGCCGCCATTGTGACAAAATGAACAGACTACTGAATAAAAATTAATTTCTCGTCAATTCATCATTAAAATATAGTATATTAGTAGGTAAGTAATTATTGGTTTTACGTAACCAGGAATAATAAAAAAAAAATTGCGTTATGTAGGTAGATATGTTTAAAAAAGTGTGCTCCTCACTTTTTATCTTATTTTTTGAAAATATTGAATATTGCGGGAGGGCGTGCTCATATTTCAAGCTATAACGTCTATGTTTGACAGTAAATTTGAAATCGTTTTGTTTTTATCCCCATCTCCTACTTATATTAAAATAAAATAAATACCCATAGTATAGTAGTTGTACTCCCGATTGACACCGTCAATCTCAGTAATTTCGAGTTGGTGGGAGAAAGGCAGCAGGACATAATAATGTATGTACCTAAATAAGTTGAACGAGAAAGACCGAGTGACATGGAAAAGAAAGAGGCAAGTAGCCAAGTTTCACGTAGGTGGCCTCATAGGTGGCTGCCACTACGCGCCCACGTTTTTGCCACGTAAGTGCCACGTGGCTGGAAGGTAAAATTAAAGGTATAAAAACGTGGTGGCAAGGTGGCAGCCACCCAAAAATTGTTCCCCATTTTGGTGGCAGCCACGTTATAGAAAGGTTTCTATAACGTGTTGGCCACTAGTGATAAACACTTTAAAGTTTCTACGGTAGTGGTCGTTACGTGGCGCCCACTAAAAATGCTACTTGGGATGGTCTGTGTAATGGAATGACTTCTGTGGTTTGGCAGGAACAACCAAGGACTGAACTATACTCTCCACCCCTATCTCGTTGCCTTTTTTCTGCATTGTACTGCCACATCGATGGCACCCCTCGGATTCTTCAGGAAGCTGCAGAGGACCGTGTCGTTGCAAAAATTAAACTGCTGCTGATTCATTTAAGATAACAGTTCTATGAAAATCCTTCAACAATATTGTGGTTCCTAGGTCTCGATGAATTTCAATTCAGTAAATGCATCTATGGATTTGATTACTCCTAGGATATTTATCTCGTAAATAAACCCAAATTAAATATTATTAATCTGTTTCTAGTAAACTGCATTAATTATATTTCATTATATAATTATTATACCATACATAAGTCATAAGTACAATATAGGTGATTAGACAGATCGCACCCTATAATTTAATTCTGCACAGCAGGTAGTGAGGGTAGACCGGCTATGCGCTATGCCGGTCGACCACATGCTATAATAGCACCCAAAAAAGTTATGGTAACAGATTTTTTCAAAAATCAAGATGGCAATTTATTGTGGCATTTTTTCGTTATTGTTAAAGTGACTTTTTTGTTCTTCTAAGACGTTAAGAGCGATTATCTCGGTAATTTTTACAATAAATTGGCGGTTTAACCCAAAAATTGTGTAGGTTTTTTTCAAGGAATTGAATGCCACCAAGAAAAACGCGGTTGAGTTTCAAACAAGTACCGACCTCGGAGCGCCACCGACTTGAGGAGTGCCCAGTTGTGGCTGTGCTGAAACCACGGCAGGCTTACAAGCGCCTACACACGATACTCCATTTATTAAAGCCTGTTTTACAAATAACAATTTTCGTCCAACAAATCCCTCAATAAATCTTACAATTTATTTTTCTGAGAACTGTATTTGAAATAAATGATTGCTTTTTTGATAGGGTAACTTTGTGTAACATTTGAGATCCATGGCCTTGGTACTCTCAGATAGGTATATTTTTGAAAAACCCGAAAACTACCGAAATTTCTTCGGTTTGTAACTTTTTTGTTTCAAGACTTACCGAAAAATTTTCCCCAAAGACATTTGTGGGCAAAACTAATTGCTTTAATCCTACTTTATCAGAATTTAAAACAATTCCACGGTTTTATGGGTTCCCTCTTAGTACCCACCGAAAAATTTGCCCATTTTATTGTAGCGAGCCGTGGCCTCTAATCCTGTACTTTCATGTCTTAAGTATTTTTTCCCACCATACTACATACTACATATATTTTGAAAAATACCTCGGAAACTAGGCCATGGATCTCAAGTCTGTTTTTACGCAAAGTTAGCTCAACAAAAAAGCAATTTTTTTCAAATAAAGTTCTCATAAAAATGCATACCTAGGTATTTGTCAAGATTTTCTCGAGTGGCCCTTCTTAAATAGACACCCTGCACTTTTGTCCTTAACTTTTCGAGAACACCCTGTATATCAATTCTCGAGCTAGATTCGGATTCCCCAGAGAAAACTGCATCATCCTGGTTTTAAACTGGTATTTTTATTTCAAAACCTAAGGATATAATCGGACTTTATTTGAGACATCCAATACCCTGAAAAAGATTCTCTTTTTGCAATGCAAAAAACAATTCTATTATACTTAGAAAAATAGTTATTTGTGTAACTAGTGCAAAAAGTGCATATTTGTTGCACTTCATTTCCAGTAATTTTTTGAATTTTGTTTTCGTCATTAGTAGATAACCTAAGAGGCCAAAAGCCAAAAGGCCAAAAAGATGCATTTTGACAGGTGGTCTGCAAGATTTTCTCAAAGTTAGGTGAATGTCACTGTCGTAGCCACGAATGTATGGACCACTTGGCAGCCACCTTTCGAACGTGATTTGACCTCAGTTGGACTTGTTCCGACACGACTTAAAATTCTTAGAAGTCGTCGCCTTTGCGATACGTGTGACCCCCAGTCGACCCCTAGATCCCGAGAGAGTTCTAACTCAGGCCCCCGAAATCTTTTAGACCTATGGGAACAACAGTTCTTTTATAAGAATCTTTATTATCTCAACCAACATAATATTGACAAATGTGAAAAGTGAAAACAATGATCCAAATATCTCCGTTCCTGGGAAACCGGACTTACACGGTTGTCGCTACACTAGCCCCCCGCGGAGACCGGAGGTCAGGGAAGACGGAACCTCACTCGACGACTTGATCGTTTTGTGCTGGAGGGTGCAATGTCATCTGATAACATGTAGGCTGGCTTAACCCGTTCTAGAGCGACTTTTATTTCGTTGCCTTTGATCTTGAGGGTGATGGTTTGTTCGTCACGTCGAATTACCGGGAACGGACCATTGTAAGGAGGTCTCAGAGCGGGGCGCACGATGTCATCTCTTAAGAAGACGTGGGTGCAGGTGGATAGGTTCTGGAATACAAAAGTATTTTTAGTGGAATGACGAGAAACGGGGGCAGGGCGAAGCTGAGACATCTGGTGACGTAAACGTGTGACGAAGTTGATGTCGGCATCTTGATGGTTCATGTCTGAAGAAGCAACAATTAGTTCACCAGGTAGTCGAAGGGGTTCTCCGTACACCATCTCGGCGACGAAAGCATTGATGTCTGGCTTGTAGGCGCTGCGAATTCCTAGCAAAATGACAGGCAGGGCTTGTAGCCATGTCGAACCGGAGTGGCACATGATGGCAGCCTTCAGTTGTCTATGTAGACGTTCGATCATTCCATTAGATTTTGGGTGGTAGCTGCAGGTCCGATGTCTGGTTGCCCCAAGAATCATCCCAAGGGTGCGGAACAGAGTAGATTCAAACTGGCACCCTTGGTCGGTCGTGATGCGCGCCGGTGTTCCAAAACGGGATATCCAGCAGTTCATAAGGGCTTCGGCAACATCTTCTGCGCTGATGCGTCTTAGCGGCCAGACTTCGGGCCATCGAGTGAACCTATCGATAACGGTAAGACAATATTGGTACGATTCAGCAGGTGGCAGAGGTCCAATGATATCGATGTGTATGTGTTGAAAACGTGCTGTAGGTGGTGTGAAATCTCCCAGCGGGTTATACACGTGGCGTGTAACTTTCGCGCGCTGACACTCTTGACAGGCGCGAGCCCAGGCGCGGCAATCTTGCTGTACATGGGGCCAGACGAAACGTTGTGAGACAAGGCGTGCTGAAGCTCTTGTGCCGGGGTGACTGAGACCATGCAGGGAATTAAATACCTGTCGACGCAGTGGCGAAGGAACATACGGTCGAGTCAGCGGTGTAGTCGTATCGCAGTAAAGCTTGAAATCGCATCCGGGGACGTTGACAGGCTGAAGATTGAGTGAAGAGTCTCTGGTTAGCAGGTTACGAAGCTCTTCGTCGTTCTCTTGAGAGCGTGCCAAGGTGCCGAGGTCGATGGGATTTGGACCGGTGAGGGCATCGACGCGGGAGAGAGCGTCGGCGACGACGTTGGCAGCTCCCGCCAAGTGCTGGATATCCGTGGTGAACTGGGCAATGAACGACAGGTGGTTCAGTTGCACAGGTGGAAGTTTTTCACGGCGCTGTTGAAAGGCGTACGTCAAAGGCTTATGGTCGGTATATATGGTACAATGTTGAGCTTCGAGAATGTGCCGAAAGTACTGAGTAGCAGCGTAAACGGCAAACAATTCCCTATAGTATGCGGGCCACTCTGTTTGCCGTGGTGTTAGCTTTTGGGAGAAGAATGCAAGAGGTTCCCATGTTCCGTGGACGTACTGTTGTAGGCTAGCCCCAACGGCAATGCTGGAGGCGTCTGTAAAAAGTCCGATCTTGGCATTTGGATCAGGATAAGTCAGCAGAGTAGCGTCAGCGAGGTTCTTCGTGCATGCTTCAAAAGCTTCTTCTAGGGTGGGTGTCCATGGAATAGACTGGCTACCGCGTAGACCGGAGAGGGCGGAGTGAAGAGGACCCTGGTGCTTAGCGGCTGAGGGAAGGAACCGGCGATAGAAATTTAGCATGCCTAAAAATCGGCGCAGTCCACGTGCAGTTGATGGGCGGGGAAAATCCCGGAGGGCAATTACTTTGTCTTGTAGAGGTTGCGTGCCAGATGCGGAGACTTCGTAGCCCAGAAAAGTGACTGAAGGGGAGCAAAGCACGCTCTTATTGGCATTAACAAGGATTCCATATTCAGTCAAACGCTTGAAAAGGGAACGTAAGTGGACTTGGTGTTCATCAACGCTGCGGGAGAAGATTAAAATATCATCTATATATGGGAAACAGAAATCACAGCCGGAGACGACTTCATCGATGAAGCGTTGAAAAGTTTGTCCGGCATTCCTTAGACCAAAAGATATATAGGGGAACTCAAACAAACCAAAAGGCGTGACAATGGCCGTTTTCGGAATGTCCTCGGGATTGACAGGAATTTGAGTATAGGCTTTGACGAGGTCTATGCCGGAAAATACTGTACAACCGCGTAGGCATTGGGTGAAATCATGGATATGACGTACGGGATACCTATCCGGAAGTGTTCTTGCATTTAACTATAAGAAGGGTCACGCTAACTGCTTTCCTACATTCTTCTTGACACAGTTTGGGAGTCAAACTCGAATAATAAAGAAAATGGAGTCGTTAACAACGGAATCGATCAACTGCCATCCCTAATATTTTCTTCACAATTAAAACCTGAGGAGGTACAAATGGGATTTCGTGAATGTGTGAGAATTACGAAAATTGTAAACACGCTAATAAACAAATCTAATAAAACTTCTGAAAAACAACATCTAACTACTGCCCTAGTTCAAGTTTGCAGTTTCCAATGAATGTTTAAGGCGCTACAAGTTATGGGAAGTAAATCTAGAAAGGAAACTGCATCTCAGCGTGTCTAGTGGGTAGATATGCAATCTGCGTTTAAGGGTAGGATTCGTACTGGATTAATTGTCAATTTGAAGCACAAGATAGACGTCAAAGCATTTTTTTAAAAGAAATGAGATGCTCAAGGTCAATACAATTTTTTGTGGATTGTTTGAACGTGGTAAAAAAGAGATGACCGTCGAAGAGCTTAAATATTTCAACACTAAAAATTAGATTATTTTTCATCATACGAACATGGTACAGTGGTTTCAGGATAACGTCCTATATGTAACGATCTGGAGGAATTTGAGTAAAAGGACTCTGGTTGGACTCTGAAAGCTATTGTAAATTTATAAAGAAACATTTATAAGTTAAAGTTTTTAGGGAACAAAACGCAAAAATTTCTATTGTAAACGCCTCGGAAGAATACTAATGATATGAATTCACATTTTTAGAATATGTAGGATTGTATTACTTATAGTTATCATTGTATATATCGTGTTTAAATATATCTCGAATGCTGCGACATTGTTTTATTCTTAACTTTTTTTCATTTCCAAAACATTCAATACACAAAATAACAAAGCTATACAGGAAGTGAGAATAATAATTTGAACTTTGAAGTTTTTAACTTATGTGGTATGAAAGGACAAACATACAAAACATAGTAGTAAAAAATATGTAATTAGGTTAAAACTGTCAAAATACAAAAAGGATAAACTTAAACAAAAATAAATATGAGAAAGAAGCAAAAAATTAGGGATAGGACAAAAAAATACAAAATATTAAAAATATATATAATTATGTTAAAAATGTAAAAAAGTCACAAAACATAATATACATATAAGAAATATGTAGTTAATTTAAAATAAAACTTAAAATATGATCTTTTTTTAATCGATCAATTTCTCTTACACCCTTTTGCTCCTGCTTTTTTAATCGCTCCATGTCCCGCTTTTTTACAGCTTGCCTATCCAGTGCGATTTGCAGCTTTTTTTTGGTGGCTTTTTGCTTACGCTTCAGTTCCAAGGTTACCCCTTTCGCAAATGATGTCACCATTGCCAGCGAGTTTTTTAAATTCATCCTCGCTGGTTGTTTCCTGGGTTGGCAAACTGATTACGCTGAAGGCGTCATCGTCTCGAAATTTCAGTTTTTTTGTAGCAGCACCTATACCGTAACGGTAGGGTGAATCACATGAGGACACCGGTGGCCCCAACAAATCGTCTTGACTTGACGGCAGGGATGGACAGGCAGTGGACAGAAAAAAATGAGTGGGTAAAGAGCGAAGAATTTGCACATTTCAAATATTTTCGTTGTTCATAGGGACCGAAGGCCTGTCGGGACACAATTGGTGTTTGACGAACGCGTATAAGATATTCGCGCAGGCGTAGTAGCACAAATTCGATATGTATGAAAATTCCAAAAATTATTTTTTTTTTCAAATATAAAATGTTGAGAAAAAAGTGATCGAAAGGCCTCAAATAATACATTAACTTTGCCAAGACAGGACGTGAAAGACTCTGTTGCAAGTGGAAATATACAGGATTTTCAAAACGGTTACTGGCCAAAAAAATTGTTAGAAAAAGTTGTCCGGAAGGTCCAGATAACATAGGAAATGCTTCTGATTGAATAAGATCCAATAAAAAAATTTAATACGAGTAAATAAAAAAATTTTTTTTAAAAGCGCGAAGCGCTTACAACACTGGCTCAATCCGCCTTTCGAAAAATAGCAAAATATGGACATCTTGAAACATTTCTAATTTTCAGCCGGTAAATTTTAACATACAATCCAAAGTATAACCAGGCATGGTATAATGGCAAAGGGATCTAGGCCGTAATTAGCGTGACATGACTTTCCGAACCTTTCAAACACGTCAGTTAGTAGCATTATATCGGGTTTTAAGTATAAAGCAGAGTATTCCCCGATAGTCCCTACCTAGAATTTTTTTTACTAAAGAGATGTCGCAAAATTTCTTTATAGTGTTAGCAAAATCCTTGCTTTTAAAGGAGAAAGCTAGTGTATCAAGAGAAAATCACATGAACCTAAAGGAACCGATAAAACGAAATTTTACATTGTTTTCATTATCTAATATTGTAAAACTGTATTTTTCTTTATTGACGGGAAGAAGGGAGATATAATTGCGCAAGGTCCGTGATAATGAAATTACCGCTGAAATTAAAAAATACCACTAAGATCACGAACGAGTTTCTATAATTTAGATTGCAGGCCTGATGGGCGTACCCTCGAAAACTAGAAGACAAATGGCAATGCTCACGAACTACTCATGATATACTCGGAAGTGAATGATTTTTCACAAATGTGACAATTTTCCGTTTGATCCACCGGTTCTATGGTTTATTTGATTTCGATGAAAAATTTTTTTCGATTTCCTCCATTTGATCCGCACACACCGCACATGCAGTCCTGTTCTCGATAGCTTTTGTAAAAAGTCAAAGAGTGGTCGTAGGAACATTTAAAATAAAAAGCTGCACTTAACTCCTCGTGATTTTGGTATTTGGAAGTCTGCGAGATTGCCTCCGAATCGCGATAAGGTTTTAACATGAACTTGAAATCTGAATATATAACATAATATATACATACAGTGTGTCCATAGATAGAGTTCGGATAGGGTGTAAATGACAAAAAAATTTCGAGTTGAAATTTCAGCTTCTGGGGATAGGCCCTGCTTGGTTTGAAACTAATTTGTGACATAATTTTACTATCGAAAAATGACGTATACCTTGAAAATTTTTAAAAAAACTAATTTTCCACATCAGTAAAGTGCCCTTTCTGTAGGTTTTTCAACAAAATCTTATTAAGGAAACTTGTTCAGAATGAAGAACTGAGTAGGTTTGCGAAGTTTCGAAAGTCTAGGCCTACTTTGATTTTTTGGCATTTTTTCCCATTTTTCTTTAGAAAAGTGCACTTTGCGTAGCTTTCAGATTAAACTGTTATTAAGAAAACTTGTTCACAATGAGAAACTAGATAGGTGTGAAAAATTCCAACAGCCTAGGTCTACTTTAATTTTTATGCGTTTTAATTTTTTTAGCAGAAAAAATCAAAGTATACCTAGGCTTTCGAAATTTTTCACACCTATCCAGTTTTTCATTGTGAACCAGTTTTCTTAATAACATTTTAATGTGAAAGCTACACAAAGTGCACTTTTCTAAAGAAAAGTGTGAAAAAATGCCAAAAAATCAAAGTATGCCTCGACTTTCGAAATTTCGCAAACCTACTCAGTTCTTCATTCTGAACAAGTTTCCTTAATAGCATTTTGTCGTAAAACCTACAGAAAGGGCATTTTACTGATGTGAAAAATTAGTTTTTTTTTAAATTCCCAAGGCATACGTGATTTTTCGAAAGTAAAATTACGTCACAAATTAGTTTAAAACCAAGCAGGGCTTATCCCCAGAAGCTCAAATTTCAACTCGTAATTTTTTTGTCATTTACACCCTATCCGAACTCTATCCGTGGACACACTGTATATAACATAATATATACATAGCTTTTAAACCTTATAAATTTAAATTTTTATTTGGGGAACGAAAACTGGCAATTATTCAATACTTCACAGTAAACAGTATGGTTGTCTAATTTCTCCTGAGTTTGAAAATAATTCAGGCATCTGTCACATATGAATATTTTGCTGTTGTCTTTATTAATTTGCGTAAAAATTAGATGCGACAAATTTTTTACCCGACAAAAATGATATTTTAAATCTGACATTTCGACATCTTCCGCGGGAGAGATCTCATAATCGTCTATTATTGAGAAATATTGATCCTGAATGAGTAGCAAGTACATCTGTCTATCCATCTTCTTTTTAATCAACCGGTTTACGCTGATCTTCGCATTCTTACTCTAGGGCATACACGTTTACGGAAATTGTGTTTAACTTTTCAAACCTATCAATTTTAGGAAGCGCAGGTTCAAAACTTGCGTGAAATGGGGCTACGAACTAGTGCGATCTGAGTGAACATCTGTTGGGCGCTGCCTAGAAGTGACAGCCCACGCAAAGCACACGTCATCATCATTTCTAACGTTAACGCAATATTCTTTCTTCAAAAATTCATCCGGTAATTTCAAATACGTCCCGCCGCCGTTCCCCATTTCGACTTTGTTTATATTAATTTCCAAACCTAAAATTATATGTAGCGCTCGGCCAGAATCGCGCTCCTGGAACTCTTAGATAGTCTTTAAAATTACGTAAGTAAACTTGTCCGCGAACCAACGTTTTAGCTCTGTCCCCCCCGTCAATAGTAACATTTTTCGTATCGAAATATTTATTTTCCACAATTTCCACGTCTCCTGATTTTTTTTATAAATTCTCCACAGAAAACGGTGCTAACTTTTATCATGTCCTATTCTTCTACGATTGTAGATAAGCGATGATTTAAAAGAAGAAAAGCGTCATTAAAAATTTTCACTGTTTTCTGCTTAAGATTTATACCCGAACGAATTTTACTTTTGAATGCTGACTTAGTGTCTTTCCATATCACCCAACCCCACTCGCTTTTACGCCGCCCGATTTGTCATCATACCAGGATTGTATCGACATGCTTTTATAGCACCATAAACGAGTCTAATATTTTTGTTGATCAGTTTCTCCCAGTGCTTTAGCGTTCTCATATCCATACCATTTGTTAGCAGGCGAAAATTCCTTTCACAAACGTTAACAATATCATCACTAACCTCAACGATTGCTGCAGTCATGATGCCGATGTGGTTCAGATGTGTGTGTGTCCACAGCTACAAGACGCAACCTTCACGCTAGAAAATTTTATTTTGCTAGGAAGCAAAAACTCATATCCAGAAACCTGCGATCTAGAAAAAAATTTTTCTAGCGAAATATATTCCAAGAAATATACTGATTTCCCATATTAAATAAAAACAGCGGTGTGTTAATGGAAAAAACAAAGTTAATTGTCATATGTCCTTGAAAACATTATTTTAGAAAAAATATAAACATTTGATTAGCCCCTTCGATATATGACTTTTATTTGAAAAATTATTTGTAGAGTCCTTAGTTTCCATGATATTCAACTTTCAAACAGATAAGTAATTACAAGACCACTATCGCTGCTGCGCGGGTCGAAAACGACATCACGGCGACGCGAGAACGTGAGTCGGGGCCGTACGGGCAGTTGTCATTAGATTTCCTAGATTGAAATAACTTGTTTTATTATGTCCAGGGGAGGACACTATTTTTGATTTTGTTTAATATAATATATGATATGATATGATACGATACGATACGATACGATACGATACGATACGATACGATACGATACGATACGATACGATACGATACGATACGATACGATACGATACGATACGATACGATATGATATTAATTCTCACCCTCACAATACTCCAAACTAGGAGTACCCCAGAAGCAACCACATGCTTGTGCGGGGGAAGGGGGCATTACTATTATTTTGTCTTCGTTGCCATTTGCGGCTAGGGCCGACTTTTTTCCCGATAGAACTAGGATAGCATTCGCTCAAGTACCACGGAAAACCCTAGAAAACCGTAGTAATCCCAGGGAGTGTAGGACAATTAGTAAATCCCACGAATAAAGCCTATTTAGGAGCAATACCGTGAACCCACATTTGCCCAGCGCTCTTGGCCATAGCGGTGTTTTTCTTTAAAGACATATATGCATGCGCCTGCCTCGAACCAAGGTTTATCGAAGGCAGAAAAACATGCAGTCTAAAAAGTCAGCGCCGGTACGAGCGACGCCCCCGCGGCCCCGCGGATAATAATATAATATAATATGTTATACTGTAATAGGTACATTATAAGCTTCAATTTTTTTGACAAATACGTGCCCGTTCTTCTGCTTTCTGCCTGGCGAAAGACCCTGCGAGCGGCCTTGCTAAGACCAGGCGGTAAGGCATTCGGGAATTTAGTTGAATGTTCTATTAACGTCTTCAATTTCAACAAAATTGGTGTTCCCACGGTAACCCTCTGAATTTCTGCAATAGGGTTGCTTTTAGTTGCTCCAAGGGGGGGGGGATATTAGTTTTTAACCAACGATGAGAAAATTCTAGGAATAGAAAGCTAGTTACTGGGTCAACCTATATGTCCTTAATTCAGCCAGCGAGTAGCTAGTTGGTGATCCAAGTGGCAGTCAGGAAACCGATTGATCCACTGGATGATTTGACGGCCGCAGCGCCGCAGTTGATACTTGAATTATTGTTTATGTCAGCACTTTGGTGACCTACTTTTCGACTGGTATTTTACTTGCTTCGATTGGGAATATTGATTAATTGTTCTAAGTTGGCATGTGCTTGCCAATAAATACTTTATATTTGTAAAATTATTATTTTAGTCATTTAGTTAATAGATGTCCTTACTTTTCAGCTTATCCAACTTACTCCAGAGATGTCGCTTTCCTCTTGTAAATTCAAACTTTAATTTTAATTACTTCTACAAACTGTCACTTTGTGAAATATGCCTCCTCCCTGCAAAGCCTTGGGCCCCAAAGCCAAACTACAAAAATTGACAAGTTCACAAATTAAATAAAAACTGAACATAATGCAAAAAATAAAAATTAGAGTAAAAATTAAAACAAAAATCACATCACTAACACTGCTACCGTTCACAGGAGTTCATCAGCCCCTCTGCTACTGTCTATTCCACTTTTTCGTTAACATATTCCATTGCTTTCGTGGTAGTGGTCTGTTTTGGGCTGACGTTCCTCGGTAACCAGGTTACCGTTTTTTTATACTACCATAAAAAGTGTGCTGTGTTCTATTATCCATGTGTGGTTATGTGGTTATCCCATGCAAAAGGAGTTGTGATCAATACATTTTCCAATTACTTTCTCTTTTTGTTAAAATTCCTTTTCTTCTGATTCCAATTATTTACCTCTATTGATCTTGGGTTTGTTACCTCACTCCCATTAACCTCACTACATGTCCATTAGGCACTAGTTGAACGTGTAGTCCAGAAGATTGATGCCAAAAACCTTTTCAATCTCCTCTAGGGTTGCCTTATTGGCTCCCTCTTCCAACTGGATTTGTTTCTTCTTGTAACCATCTCGTCCCCTTTTTCCACTTGTTTTGCCAAGTGTTCTATTAGCGCTTTTATGTCTTTGATTGTCATTCTGTCTATACTGACTTTGGTAATATACAGTAGTCGTTTCCTATCCTATTTTAACTTTAGAATTTCTCAATTCCTCTCTACTACACTATCTTTATCTCCTATTTTGCTTCCAATTTCGTCTTCTTCTTCGACCTCGTCCTTGTTCCCTTCTCCCTTGTCCTTGCCTGACCTAATCATTTCGACCTTAGTGATCCTTGGTGGTGCTTGTGGCCTTTGGACTGTCTGGACCAAGAGTGACAGCTCCTCTACGTCCGGCAACTTGTCTTCTGTCAGCGGAGAGCGTTGTAAATTCCTTGACGTCTGGAATGGCAATTCTCCAGCAGCACCGACCTCGGTGCTGTGGTGCTTCGGCTTGAATACTGCTGATCTCAGCTCGTAAGGACGACTCATCGGCGACGCTGACCCTTGTCTCTTTTCTTCCCAGGTCCGGTACTCCCTGACAATGCCACCAGCGTTACCAATCATCCTACAGGATGCGGCCCCTCTGCCAAATCGGCCTATGTGGGTCCTTCCGCCTTTGAGATGTCCCTTTCCCATTAGGTACCTTTTATTTTCCCCCCAAAGTTCTATAATATCGCGCCGGCTGAGCTGCCTTCACAACATCGGCCTCTTCGGGTCCTTCTTGTGGCTGCTGCGCCGCTTCTTTATCTTTTAATTTATTCTAAGTTGGCATGTGTTTGCCAATAAATACTTTCTATTTGTAAAATTATTAGTTTAGTCATTTAGTTAATAGATGTTCTTATTTTTCAGCTTATCCAACTTACTACAGAGATGTCGCTTTCCTCTTATAAATTCAAACTTTAATTTTAATTACTTCTACAAACTATCACTTCGTGACAATAGTCACTGGTAAATACCAAGCGTTTACGCGATTCGGTTATTGTTGAGTATGGCCCTCTGACGTCACAAAGAAGCCCTTCATACGTCATCTTTATAACCGACAATAACCGCGGTACTTACTCAACTCAGGAGCAGGGTAATTGAAAACAACAAATATGTCATTTGCTAGATTTGCCAACTTGTTGCGAGTTTGAATTTTTCAAAACTTAAAAATATATTTGCTGATATAGGCAGGTGTGGTGATTTCATATTTTTATCTAGATCCATAAATAAAAAAAAAAGTTAAATGTAATTTTATTACGTGTTTTTTGTTTTTATTTATTTTTTGTAACAAATTTAAACAAAACCCAACATACACAAATATAAGTGAGGTTATAAACGGACAGTAGACATTTCTTCTTGGGTTAACCATACACATTTAGGCGAGATTCAATGGTGACATTTGTTGGTTATTCAAAGGCTAAAACCAAGGACAACAAGAAAGTTAACCGCGGTTAAAACCGATCGCCTAAATTCGGCTAATATGTCCCACCGAAACGTCGGCCATATTAGACCCACACGTCATTGGCTGTCAAATGTTAAATGCACGAGGGCTGTGGCTGGCCGTGGTAAAATGTCATTTTGTGTTGGCACCACAAATTTCGCTTCTCCCCTAGAGTGCACGCACATTATCCCAATATGGCAGGCGGATGTCAGCGCCCTCTGGCAGATGGCTAAAAATTTGAGGAGGGACTAGTGCCCAATGGCGGTCCAGTTCATTTTACGAGGGCCGTGCCCACAACACATCTACCCGACATTCCGGTGATATCGGTGACATTTGGCGCGTTTTTAAAGTCAACACAGATATGTGATGGAATCCATCAAGCCAGTCACAAGTGCAGAAATTTTTGAACCGGCCAATCACATTGCATTGGTGGATTCTATCACATATTTGTGTTGACTTTAAAAACTCGCCCGTTCGATTAGAAATTAATACAACAAAACAATAATACAACAGTGGAAATATCAAACTCTTCCCAAAGTGACTGACGTCACCAAAATAAGCAAGCAACGTAGCACACCATATAATTATTTCACTATTATTGTAACTATGTAACGAAAAATGTCTCTAAAGTTGTTATATCAGCTTTCAATGAACATGTCTGCACTGTTTTCTAACCTACTCAAAGATTTAGCAGATAAATTTTAAGTTTGGGTATTCTACTTACAGTTTTATAATTTTTATGATTAATCTAGAGGCATTTTCCGTCGCATCTTTGTTGGCCTGAGGCCCCCAGGGCAAAGTTTACAGAATAAAATAGCAGTTGGGTCACTCGAGCCGGCGGCCGACATCAAAGGAAGCGCCGCGCACGTGTTTCGCAGTCGCTTACTGGTGCGCTAGTGCATGGTATATGCCGGGAATATGCGAAGCAAAAAGTCGACGTCGGCGACTCTCTTAGGTGTCCGATTTATAAAGGAGCTGCGCCGAGTGACCCAACTTATATTTTATTTTGTAAACTTTGCCCAGGGCCCCATTTCCTTCAAGTTTTCATTGTTTTCTCTGTAGAGCTTCCATCAGTTTCTAGAAATTTGCTAGAAATTTGATTTGTGCATCTGTCATTGGCCAGCAATCTTCTAGAGTAGTCCAGGCTTCTATTTGAATATACAGGGTTATTCAAAAACAAATGCCACCCGTGACACAGCGGTATTCTACTCCAAAAATAAAGTGACCCGTGTTTTTTCTTTTTGTTCAAAGCTCTATATTAAGGGCCCTAAAATTTGGTTTTTTCGCTATATCTTTTAAACGGCTTGATCGATTTTAATGATCTTTGGCACACGTTCATTGATAATTGTGTCACATAATTATGTTATAGTGTAGTGTCCGCAACCGCCAGAGGGCGCCACTTGTGCCAACCAGTTTTATTTATTATGCTCAGAACTTTTTTGCCCACAGTTAACTCCGAAACGGTAAAATTTATGAAAAAAATAGCAGAATCATTTTTTGTAGAGAATGGAATTTTTTATAAAGTGGTTAAAATTAATTTACAAGTTAACTGTGGGCAAAAAAGTTCTGAGCATAATAAATGGAACTGGTTGGCACAAGTAGCGCCCTCTGGCGATTGCGGATACTGCACTTAACATAATTATGTGACATAATTATCTATGAACGTGTGCAAAAGATCATTAAAATCGATCAAGCCGTTTAAAATATATAGCGAAAAAACGAAATTTTAGGGCCCCTTTTAAGGGCCCGTGGTGCCCTTAATATAGAGTTTTGAACAAAAAGAAAAAATACGGGTCACTTTATTTTTGGGAGTAGAATACCGCTGTGCTACGGGTGGTATTTGTTTTTGAATAACCCTGTATAAGCCCTGGGAATTGGGCCTGGAGGAAGTCGAAGGTTATAACGCGATTTTAGTGCGACTTTTGGAGCTGAGATAATATTCTTGGTCAGTGACATTATCTGACAAATTTACTTGTGAGATCCAGTACATTTGATGTCAGAAGCGCGATTTTAAGAGGACTGTGAATTGAATGCCCACAACGAGAAACAAACCGCAATAGAAATTGAAAAGTTGATGGAAACGTTTATAAAGAAATTTGATGAAATGTACAAGAAACATGAAGAAATTGAAAAGAAACAAGAAAAAAAGAAGAAGAAAGGCAAAAGAGGGAAGAAGAAAAAGACATGAAGCAAGAAAAACTGATGAGTGACCTCAACACAAAATTTGACGAAACCAGCAGGAAGTTTGACGAAATAACAACACGACTAGAAATCCAAATGAAAACCATTCAGATGGAGATGCAGGAAGATCTAAAAATAGAGTTACAAAAGAAGATTACAGAGTTTGAAGTAGTCTTTGAAGAAGAAGTAACACAAATGAAGAAGGAAGTACGAACGGAAGTCGGAGAAATGAAAAATGAGCTACAAAGTTAACTTGGTAAAATAAAAACGAAATTTGAGACCACGGAAGAATGATTGGAACAGCTGTAGATTGGGATGATGCAGCTACAGATAGTTCCAAAATCAGAAGCCACCATAACCAAGGCCGCTTTGAAAAAGAAGCCCCCCAAGTTTGATGGAAAAGTGGCATGGAGCACTTACCTTAACCAGTCCGAGGCTACTGCAGAAAGCAACTATTGGACCGAAGAGGAAAAAGCCCGAAATTGGAAGTTATGCCTACGAGGTTAGGCCACCGAAGTGTTGAGAACGATACCAGCCGACGCTCAGCATAATTATAACACCCTGGTTAGAGCCCTCGAAATGCATTATGGGAAAGCCCATCTGCAGCACGTATACCAGGCACAACTAAAAGGTAGAAGACAACGTACCGATGAGACCCTGCAACAATTTGAAGCCGACATTGCCCGCCTGGTAAATCTGGCCTATCTACCGGTCCCACTCGAATTTCGGGAACCTTCAAAGATGGCGTGCGTGACAGTGAGACTAGCCAAGCACTTCAGCTAGCCCGCCACAAAAACATCTCAGAAGCCTTGGCGCACGCTTTGGAATTTGAAGCCGTCACGCAGGCAGCACGTAGACAAGTGAGGTTAAGAGAGATGCGATCACAAAACAGAGGCACTACTAGTACAGCCAACGTAGAACAAATGGTAAGGGATATCCAAAACATCCTTTCACGTGCTACAATCTTTAAAGACGGGATAAGTGTTCGAAGAAGTACACCACTGCGCTGTTGGAACTGCAGAGTTGAGGGGCATTTGAAACGCCAGTACCCCAATCCTGTTGATGGTGAGAAGCAGGAAAACTCCGAGTAGCCAGCTTTGAGGGGCGAAAGCTGGCTGGGTGCTACCAAGCCCCACCTATTAGGATAAAAGTTAACCGGCTGCCGAATTCAGGAGGCAGCTTAGTAGTACCAGGAAAGATCTGCGGCCGGGAATGTGACATTGTGGTGGACACTGGTTCTAGTGATACCATCGTAAGGCCGAACATCATAGCCCACTGCAGGATTGCACCACCACCGAACTACATCGTTGAATTGGCAAATGGTGAAGAAATTCCAGTTACAGGAGAGCACAACGCCTTTATATCCATAGGCTCTAATAAGTTTAAGCACAGGGTCCTTGTGGCTGAAATAACCGACGATATCATACTAGGACTGGATGTCATGCACGAACAGAAGTTCACGAGCGGATTTTAAGGACAAAGACAGAAGAAATTCTGATGACACGTCCTAAAATGTCTGGCAACACTACCCGAACTGTGACCGCTTATGACGATACTACGGTTCCGGCTAATTCAGAAAAGGTTATCAAAGCCACCTATGATGGACTGAATGGCGAAACAATTATTGTGGAACCCGAAGAAGAATGCCGATTTGTGCCGATTGCTAACCTGAAGAACTATGATCAAAATTTGAGCAAAGGCGAAAGATTGGGTTATGCCATGAAGTTCAGACAGTTATGAGAAAGCAGGTTGCACCACAGCAAGTTCCACAGCCCCAACCAGAGAGTCTGCAGAAGATGGTCGAAGAAGCCGCTGCTTACTTAACAATGGAGCAGCAGTACCAATTTCGAAAACTGATTGAAGAAAATCGTGATGTGTTTGCTACATCTGAATGGAAGGACAGGCTTAGTACAGCACAGGATAAATACTGGTAATAGCCCTCCGATCAAACAAGCTCCTCGAAGGATACCCCTTGCTAAGCAAGAAGAGGTTGAAAGAAATGGAACAACAGAGAGTACATTGTACCGTCACAGAGCACATGCAATTCTCCAGTTGTTCTAGTGAAGAAGAAGGATGGGTTTGTGAGGTTTTACGTAGACTATCGACGGTTAAATGATGCCACTAAGAAGGACATCTACCCTCTACCCAGAATAGATGACACTTTAGACACTCTATATGGCTCTAACTGGTTTTCCATGTTGGACTTGAAGAGTGGGTACTGGCAAGTTGAAATGCACACTCAAGATAAAAAAAACTGCATTTTCTAGTGGTGGAAGTTTATGGCAATTTAACGTTATGCCATTTGGCCTCTGTGATGCACCAACAACCTTTGAGAGGCTCATTGAGTCTGTGATAAGAGGTATGACATGGAAAACCTGTCTAGTATATTTGGATGATGTCATTATTTTGGAAAGAACATTATTTGAAGATCACTGGAAGAATGTCCGAGAAGTATTCCAGAAGTTACGAGAAGCTAACTTACGTTTGGGGCATGTAATTTCAGAGCAAGGAGGTAAAACAGACCCAGAAAAGATAGAGTCTATTGAAAAAAGGCAGCGACCAAAATATAAACATGAACTAAGGATCTTTCTGGGCCTGTGCACTTATTACAGGAGATTCGTCCTAAACTTTGCGTACATAGCCAGGCCGCTGCATAAGCTCACAGAGGATGGGATCGATTATATATGGACCCCAGATTGTGAAGAAGCATTTCAGATCTTGAAGAAAGCTCTTCACCGATTTTGACGTTTCCCGTTCCCTGAAATACATTCATCGTGGATACAGATGCCAGCAACTTTGGTGTTGGAGCAGTGCTGTCCCAGGAGCAAAAAGGGCATGAAAAAGTTGTTGCCTACTTCAGTACAACTCTGTCAAATCCAGAGAGAAACTACTGCGTGACAAGAAGGAAACTGCTAGCAGTGGTCAAGGCCGTTGAACATTTCCACAAGTATTTATATGACCAACCTTTCATATTAAGAACAGATCACGCATCACTAAAATGGCTATTGCAGTTCAAAAACTCAGAAGGACAAGTGGTAAGACGGCTTCAAAGGCTGCAGGAAAATGACTTCAAAGTGGAACACCGCAAAGGGGACAACCATAAGAATGCTGATTCATTGTCAAGAAGATCCTGCAATCAAGACTGTCATCACTGTAGTCGACAGGAATTAAGAGAAAACCCGGACCTAATTTTATGTAAACGAACTACTGTCCGTGCACCTGAAAATTGGGATTCGGAAGTCATCGGCAGAGAGCAAAGCTAAGATCCCATATTCGGTATAATATTTCACCTAAAATTGAGACAATGACTCCTTTTGAAAGGATCGCCATCGACGTAGCGGGACCGTTTCCAACCAACGAATCTGACAACCGTTATGTGTTAGTCGTCATTGACTACTTCAGCAAGTGGCCAGAAGTTTATCCAATCCCCAACCAAGAGGCCACCACAGTCGCAAAGGTCCTGTTTCAAAATTGTATATGTCGTTTTGAGTCGGAGGTATTCTAAAATGTCTGCCGCCTGCTAGGGATTTCCAAGACAAGAACAACACCCCTGCATCCCCAGTCTGATGATATGGTGGAACGGTTCAATAAGACTTTAGAAACGTACCTGAAGATGGTAGGTAGTGAATCAGAAACAAAGTAATTGCGGGACACATGCATACCACCTTTCCTATTGTTCTACCGTTCCGCTGTGCATGAAGCGACAGGAAAGTCTCCAGCTAAGATTATTTTCGGAGACAATCTAAGGCTCCCTATCGACATCATAACCGGCCGACCAGAAAATCCAGAATCTACTGATGACTACATGAGTCACCTGAAAGAGCATCTCCAGTTGGTTCATAAAGACGTTCGCCAGAAGTTGCATCAGGAAAGCGACAAGATGAAGATCTGCTACTATATGAAAGCAACCAGTGTTGAATTTAATGTGGGTGACAAAGTGTGGTTATACAATCCCAAGCGAACAAAAGGTCGGTCTCCGAAACTCGATATAAGTTGGGAAGGACCATACATCGTCGTGAACAAGATTAATGATGTCTTTTATCGTATAAGACGTAGCCCAACAGGAAAGATGAAGTAAGTAAATATCGTCAGGTTATCTCCATACCGTGAGAAGATAGATGAAGGTCATGTAACTTTATCGGGACGATCAAATGTCAGAGAGGGGTAGTGTAACCGAAAATGCCTCTAAAGTTGTTATGTCAGCTTTCAATGAACATGTCTGCACTGTTTGGGTATTCGACTTACAGTTTTATAATATTTATGATTCATTTAGATGTATTTTCCGTCGCATATTTGTTGGCCTGAGGCGCCCAGGGCCCGATTTCCTTTTAGTTTCCATTGTTTTCTCTGTAGAGCTTCCATCAGTTTCTATAAATTTGCTAGAAGTTTGATTTGTGCCTGTAGGAAATATTCTTTGTCAGTGACAGTATCTGACAAGTTTATTTGTGAAGGCTGAACAATAAAGATGTTAACCAAGGCGACGAGTTTGCCCTGTTATTGTTGAGATCCAGTACAGTAGTATATTGTTTTTAACTGTTCAAAGTTATTTTAGAAAGAAAGAAAAAACGTAGGTATACCTATACATCAAGAAACTATAGAAAACGTGGTTGTATAGTGGTGACGGCATTTTTAATGTTCTAATAATAACACCCTGTATATAGGACAAGTCAGTTTTTTCGTTGTAACGAAAATCAGAGGTGATTTGTGTATGGTCTATCGGAATTATTCAAACTTTTCGATAGTTTGTTGATATACAGGTACCTACGTTCTTTCTTTCTTTTTAAAATAACTGAACAGTTGAAACAAACTATTTAGTTACAATGAGGTAAATTGCTTGAAGAAGAGCGCCTACCTTTAATTAGTTGTGAACTGTCAACCAAACGTTTTGCCATATACAAGATTTTTCGTAGTTGAATGCTGATCCTAAAGAGCGAGAATCTTTGAATTATTTTAAGAAGGTTTTTATATGAGCTCAGGCCAGCAACTAGTTTATTTCTATTTATTTTAAATTCAGAAAAATCTTTGATCATCGTGCTTAATATTCACAAAATTTTATATGATTTAGTGTTAAAGGACCACTTATCTGATTTACCACGTTGTGCTAATATTTTTGCGTTTCTCTTAATATGAATAATAATTCATCTCCCAGATTTGATGTGCCTTTTTTCAGAGCCGTTTAGCAATTTTGCTTATTGTATTATGGGGTTGTAAAAAATTCACAACGGTTAAATTCGTTACCACACGTTCTTTATAGGTTTCTTGTCAAGTTACGTCACCGCCTTTCGAGTTTTTATTTTGCAATAGATCAACTGTTACCGAATAGGTAGGTACGGTAGCCTTGTCAGCTATTAAATTATTTACCTTGTTCTTTTTTACATATTATTTACTATTTTTGAATTGAGAGTCAGCCTAAAAATTTGTTTGCTAGTATTAAATTCGAGTAATTTTTAATTTATATTTAAGTGACTTAGCTTTTCCGGAGGTGTCAAATAAATCAAGCTGTCTTAACTTTTTCTGTATGTGCAAAAGGTTGAAAACAGTAGTTGGATAAATTTAAATACAATATCTATTTTCTCAACTTAAGAATAGCATGGGTTGATTTTCTAACAATTTGTTGGTCTCATTGAATATGATGTAAGCTGTAACGATCTGTGCACAGAATAGGCAACTTGACGATTTTTTAAAACTATTTTCAAACTATAGCTAAGTGACAGCGAAATACGAAATCCGCATTAAAAAAATTTTTTACCTACTCTTACTGAGATATGAATTATCTAATTTCAATACCTGTAAAACGATCGGTGACGTCACTTATATGGATATCGGGTAGATTTGGCAACATTCTAAATTTATTTTTATATCTATGATTTTGAGATGGGACTGACAGAACTCTTCCCGCTTTCCATTCCACAAAATGAAGAAGAAGAGCTGAACTTATAACCCAAAAAGGTGTTTTCTGGTTATAAACTAAATTATTTGTTTTAGTTTTAACTCAACTCTACCCAGGCCATGCCCAGGCCCCAAGTTTTTATTAAAGTGTAACGAAGTTACCAGTTTTAGAGTTTTATTTTTTGTGTTACACCGGCTGAATTCTTTCGCCGCGCTATTTTTAGCGGCCAGCCGTTCGCCGGAGTTTTTTATATTCATGCCGATGATTTTTTTACATAGGAGGCTCTCTTGGAGCGCTACCGATAGCCGACTTAGTTCCTGGTGAGTATACTTAAGTTTAGATTGTTCCGCCCCGACCTAGATTTAAAGATAAAAGCTTATCTGCCTGTTTCTTGCTTCCCGATCGGTGGACCTCTCTGGGCCGGCTGTCCAAATCAAATAAAATTGTTAACAAAATATTTTTTCTACAAGCGTGCGGAAAAGTACACTTTTCCGCTACGCGTCGTTCAGCCAACTGCACTCGCGTGCGGAAAAGTGCCACTTTCCGCACTTGTTAGGAAATATACTATTTCCACTAAAACTCCTATATTTGTATGTAAAGATCATTTTGATGTAAGTCATAGCTGATATTTTATTGCTTTGCATTTTTTATATAATGCTTTTTTATCTAAAAGCAGACATGGAAAACTATATGCGATGGAAACTTGTAGGTGATTCCAAGTTAATGAAGAGAAACGTTCTTCCTCACAAGCATCGGGGTGATTTAGTAAGTACAGTAACAACTAAACGACAATCTAAAGAGGCCCATCATTGTGTTGAGAAGAAAATAGAACCAAGTGACTGGAAACGTTAGTGAGGAGAGCAGCAGCAACATTCTTGAACATTTTGATAAAGTAGTAAAACAAGATTTTGGGGTTAACGTAAAACCTACCGTGCGCAGCAAATGTGTTCAAACAAATCTACCTGTAACTTCAACACTTCGGTCAACCACAGAACCATTTACTTTTACTGTTCTGGCAAATTCAGTTGTTACGAAGAATCAAGTCTTAAGTCCAATCAATCCTGTGGAGAGAAATTTTCTTTTGCCGTCATCTAGTAGTGGGTCATCCTTTACATCTGAACAGGCAATGTCATCAACTGATGAAGAAGAATGCAAAGAAAATTTAAAAAATATTGCCATAACACATACAATGAATTTAATTTTAAAAAAATCACAACTATATATAGGCGTACCTCAGGATTGTCACCATATTTTAGATTTATTAGAGAAACGAACAAATCTAAGCACGGTAAACATTTGCTTGGTTCTACAAAAAATTCGACTAGGCCAATCCTTCACAGAACTATAGAACGCCTATGGTTTGTCGGAGAGTACAGTTAGAAGGAAATTTTCTATGTCTGTTTGTGGCCGTAAGCTTGTTACTGAAAGAGCTGGTAATTATTCCTCCAAAAGAAAAAGTAAAGGAACTTTTACCAATGGCATTCCGAGCAACGTAGAGTGAAGTTCAATACATAATCGATTGTCTGGAAATTGAAATACAAAAACCATCGGATGCTGTACAACAGGCATTAACCTGGTCGGAGTACAAGAAATCCAATACAATAAAGTATTTGATATCAGCCACACCAGATGGCGTGATTAATTTTATTTCGGAAGGGTTTGGAGGAAGAGCATCAGATGTCCTTATAGTTGAAAAATCACCGATGGTTGTGTAATTATGGCGGACAGAGGATTTAAACACATTGAAAATTTCTTAGCGTCTAAAAACTGTATATTGGTGAAACCCCCAAGTGTACAATCTGGAGAAAAACTAAGTAAATCCGAAGTTATGGAAACTAAAAGAATTGCCAGTTTAAGAATTCATATCGAATGAGTTATAAGAAGAGTTCGTGAATTTAAATTGTTAAAACCTCATTCATATGTAAATACAAAGCTTGTTCCTTACATGGATGACTTTATGTACATAGCTTGTGGATTGATAAATTTACAAACACCTTTAATAAAACAAATTTGAATAATATATTGATTTTAAATATATTTTTATATTGTCCTACCTAGTTTTCATTGAAAATCTCAATATTATAATAAGCTATATACCTACATAATACTCAAGATTGAAATAACAAAGCAATGACTAATTATTTAGGTTTATTTTTCTATTTCTTTGGCAATCAATTTGTAAAGTAAATGTTTTCAGGATAAAACAACTTACGAAACAACTGATTTTTCAGGATGATTTAATAAGAGTGCCTGGGAGTCCTACCCGGACCTATGATATAGAAATTGTACTCTACCTGTGTCCGTTGACTGACGTATTAATAAAGACTGCTCACGGCTGTCATGTTTGACAGTTCTCTGGCTCACCATGCGCTTCTCGGAGACAAAATACAATGCAAAATACATTGTTGACCATAGGCGCCATCTACTTTTCAGAATATGAAGCTATAGCCGTGAGAAGTCTTATTAATACGTCAGTCAACGCTGTTTCTCTTTGGATTACGCTCCGTCCGCGACCCCTCCCAGTGATCCCGGCAAGCCGTGGGGGTCAGTCCAACCCTTCGGCACACACGACTAGTGTGACACGTGGTGGAGGCGCCAGTGTGAAGAGCAGTAGTGGGTGCCGTGACAAATGACAGTGGCGTCGCAAAAAATCCCAAAAATCTTATTTTAGTGTAAATCAATTTTAATCTCAAATATATTTTTATGAGACGCATAGGAGATGTAGTAATATAGAAAACAATCTTATTTTTGTGTAAATCATTCTTAATCTCGAATATATTTTTAGGAGTCGCATAGGGGATGTAGTAATATAGAAAAAAACCTGAAGGGGGTGCCGTGACAAACGACAGTGGCGTCAAAAAAATCCCAATAATCTTATTTTTGTGTAAATCATTCTTAATCTCGAATATATTTTTGGGAGACGCATAGGGGATCTAGTAATGTAGAAAAAAACTGTAGGAGGTGCCGTGACAAGCGACAGTGGCGTCGCAAAAAAATCCCAAAAATCTTATTTTTATGAAAATCAATATCAATCTCAAAGATATATTTGGATGACGCATATGTAGGCGATGTAGTAATATAGAAGAAACCTGAGCTGTGACAAACAACAGTGGCGTCGCAAAAAAATCCCAAAGAAAACTTTCTTGTGTAAAGTGATAAACTCGACGTTTGCGTTGGCGCTCGCCGTTGCCGTTTACGTCGAAAATTCAATCCCAATATTTTACGTGCAACCGTTTATAAACGCCGTCGAACGTTGCCGTCTGCGTCCGAGATAAACTAATTTCATCTTTCACGTTCCGTCGTTCACATTTCTGGACGCAAACTGCGAAGGTCACCGTCAACTTCGAGCGCCAACGCAAACGTCGAGTTTATAAATCCACCTTTAATCAATCTCAATTTAAAATATATTTTGTGTGGATGCGTAGGGGATGTAAGATCAATGAAAAGATCTGTAGGAATGCCGTGGTCAACGACAATATCGTCACAAAAAATCCCAAAGGAGAAAATTCTGAAATTGTTGTGCAAATCTATCTCAAAGATTTGTGGGGGACAGGTAGGGGATATAGGAGTATAGAAAAAACTTGTAGGTGTGCTGTGACAAGCGACAGTGGCATCGCAAAAAAAAATCCGCGTAGGCGTTTATAAGCCTCCCGCGGTTTCAGCGTGGCGACAACTTGGCACCCCTCAAGTTGGTGGCGCTCCGAAGTCGGTACTTGTTGTTTACTGCTTTTAATTGAGAGACGATTCAACATGTTGACTGATCAGTTCCAACCCTAGACAAATAATACCTAATGCTTGATGCCCCAACACTCAACAGTCAACGATAGGCACATGCTTAATAAAACAACTTTAGATAACTTACCACAACTATTCCACTCACTCTCATGATTTCTTCCTCCGTGAAAACATTTTCTAATTTGAAAAATCTTAAAATAAACTGGGCTATTGTTATCCTTTCGTTTTCATATTTGGTTGTATTTTTTCGTACTTCAGAATGCGACTGAAGGCTATCAATCTTTTTCCACACTTCTGGTAAAAACTGTTTTTGGTACAGACATCTTAGAACTGTGATGCATTGGTAGGTTGGGTGGACCACTCCTATATTTTTTATGGACACCTAAAAAGTGGGCTACTTTTGAACTCGGAGATTAATGTCAAAAAATACAAATACAAAAAGGACATTTAGGTAAATTATAATATAAATGCAATATTAACAAATTATTTCCTCGTTTCGAAAGTTGGCTCAGAATTAAAAATATAAAATTTTAAAGTAAAGTTAAAAAGTGTATCGAGTTCAAATAGACAGAGTGATTCATCTAAAACTCCCCGGCTTTAGAGCAATGGCGGCACAGAGGAGGGGATTCGTTTTTAAAAAACTCACAATTCAATTCAATTAAAAAAAATTAGTTGGGTACCGAGGTGGTAACCTCGCAACGCTAATTTTAGTTTGCCACACAATTTTATGCAGTTTATTATTATTTTTAAAAAACATTTTTTTTTACTCAAAGTTTCGTTATGTTTAATAATGTTTTGCCGGTACGTGGAATTTACCTGAGCGGCAATACTAATATTGACTAAAAATTCTTGTGCCGAACAGAAAGCTGGTGTTTTTTTTTTATTTTTTGATATAAATGTTTTAAATCTTTGAATTCTATTCTAGCCTATGTCTTATCCATTCCTTCTTTATAAAACAGTAAGCAGGAAAAACAAAACAGTGCATTTAATTTGTCGCATCAACAATATCCATTTGTTCTTGTCGTGCATATTTTCAGAAAAGTGTAGCGTAACATTGCGACTTGCAACTTTATCCGTTTGAGATAATGGGAACATGCACAAAAATTAAATTTGAAAAATATTACCTTTAAGCGTAATTTATTGCCATTAAATGAATCACAGTTCACATAAAAACTCATTTTTAATTTTTATGTAATAAATATAAGCAATTAAAAACTGCATAATTCAAATCACTCTTGTAACGCGCCCTCCTTAGTTGTGACGTCAAGTAGCTCGTTGGTGGTGGGGCCTCTGGTGGGCGGCGGCACCATTTATAAACTAATATGGGCGGCACATGTATCAAAACTACAGCACCACGCAAGCTTTTTTTAGAAAGATCAACGAGAATATCCTTGTCTATCCGTCTTATTATAGTCTTGATATTGTTGATAATGTTTGAAAAGAGTGTGCTATATTAAATAGTTATTTACATTGCGAGATGCGTAAGCGCACGTTTTTGGTCGAGGAGGTTGTTTAACGCCCGTGTTGCCTCGGGTCTTAAAACTCTCCCCGAAGCCAAAAAGAGCTTACATTACATTTTTCGTGCTACTGACAATTTCATATTAGGTAGGTAAGTACTTTGAATTTAAATACTCTATGGAGTAGATTGTGAGTAATAATCTTCATAATAACCATTGTTCAATTATTACTAAAAATGATAAGAAATATAATGCAGTGGTAATTAAAAATAATTCTTGTGCGATTGTAACCGGGACCTTATACCATTCGGTTAAAAAAGTGCTTGTTACATTTAAACTTTTAGGCGGTTCTTATATTTTTGACCTACATCAGATCCCTCTGGAAATGGGTCGCCGAACTGTATATTTTAAAGTTAAATTTCCATTCTTCCTTCTCTAATTCTGTGTAGCTGTCACTCCAGTCACTGCCTTCTGATCAGGAGCGGATGGGCTATATCTAATCAGCCCGGGCATTTGTCTCCCAAGCTGCCCCTTCTCTTAATTATTATGATAACAATTAAATGTAGATAATGTAATTTTTTAATAAAACAAGATATAGATTTTTTTATAAAAATATGAATAAAATCATAACTCTCATAAAAGACAAAAAAAAATTCTGTGAATATAAATATATAATATAAAAATATCAAAACACGGAAGCGTAGAAGGGCCACACCGTTATTTTATTTTTATTGAAGTCGAAATTCTGACTTTTAAAGTCGAAATCCGACTTTGAAGTCGAAATTCCGACTTTAAATCCTAAATTCCGACTTTGAACTCAACATTTAGACTTTGAAATTCGAAATCCGGCTTCGAACTCGAAATTTCGACATTGAACTCGAAGTTTCGACTTTGAACTTCGACTTTGAAAGTCGAAGTTTGACTTTCAAACTCGAAGCCCGAGTTTCAAATTCGAAATTACGACTTTCAAAGTCGATGTTAAAAGTCGAAACTTTGAGTTGAAAGTCGGCATTTGCCCGGTGTCCCGGTGGTCCCATCCGTCCCTGATTCTGATCGATCGAGCTATATGACGTCAAAACCATTCCCGCGCTTTTCGTGTCTTTTCAAATGAATAGCCTGCGGTCACAACTTTAAATATTTATTGCAAATTAACTATTGCGATTTGGGGGCTGATATTTGGTATGTGCTCTTTCTATAGATAGGCAAATATATTAAAGGAAGAAAAAATATTCAAGTTCCCCATTGCAAATCTGGAGTTGGTCTCAAAAAAGTTCTTATTTCAACTTTTTCTGTCAATGAAAGTCTTAAAAAGTTACCTTTCAAAATGTCCTGCCCACTAGTTTTCATTTTGTTTACTTCTTAGAACACGAAAGGCATCGAGAGAAGTTTTGTAAGGACGCTACGACCCGACACAGGCACGTGCCACGCACTTGTTGACGGGAACTGGGATTCAAAAACCGAAAGACTTCTCGTTTGCTACAATCGCGTATATAGAGGCAGAGGCGGAAACAGCCATCTCGGCCCGATTGTGCCTCGTTCTTCGCGGAATAGCGGTTCAAATATTCGTAGCCGCCAAGCGACGATTTTACATTATTAGGTATAGGTTGCTGGCGTTGCGGCAATTTAATTACGATGGAACAAAGAAGTAAAGTATAGAATATAGCAATCGCGGAACCAAATTATTTTCCGCATTTTCCACTGGCAGGCTCTAACCCCAGAGCCCCTATGGACGAGCCGCCACTGCTTTACAGCTCAGTAATGAAATGGAGATATTTTAGTTGTGTGAAGATTAGTACAGCTTCTCGAAGACTTTATCTACAATTTTCAATAGAAAATTTCAATTTGATCCTGCAGTCAAAATAAAATTGTCGTTCACAGTGACAGTGACAAAAGTGGTGCATTCGAATTGTCCTTTAATTTGAAGCAAATCTGTAGTAGATATAATGCTAGGATAGTAGTATAGCATAGACTTATAAGCAAGGGGAGATATAACTATTTATATTTTAAACCAATCAGAGATCCTTATGGTCTACTATTCATTTGGTTCTCCTGTAAATTCTCAACCCGTGTGGTTGCCAGATTTTCGGTTATGTCCCCCCATCCCCTTTTCGCAGATATAAATTTGTGGGTACCTACAGCTTATCTATTATGGCGCGCACCTTTGTTTTTGATGTTAGTTGGTCGAGCGGTACCTTTAAAGGTGGTCCATAAGTTAATTTATTTTTGGTGTGGGCCTAAGGATTAACGAAAACAACAGGGGAATTTTAATACATATATTAAAAGTAAATGGTACGCCTATGGCGTATAAAATATACAGTTTACGAATTACACAGTAAATGAATTGAGGATGCACAGACGTGAATAATTGAATTAATTAAAAATATTCCTAAGTAAATATTACAGAAAAGAATCGATAATAAAGAATTTAGCGCAAAATAATTATCTTTAAATTTTAGTAACTGGTTTCAAACCTAAGTGGCGAACAATACTAGCTTATAGCATAAACTGTTAACAAAAACCTGCGAAAATAGTACGTGAATTAAACTCAAATTAATCCAAGAAATAATACCAAAATTATTGGCACACAATTTAGTTAGCCTGATCACACAAATACGATAATAAAATTGGCACAAAAACGTATTTAAATATACCCAAAATTTAGCGTAAAATATTAATATTGACTTAATACGGCACTGCTATGCTAACAGCTTTTTAAATACCCATAATTTAGCGTAAAATATTCAGAACTATAACGACACTGTTTTAAAATATGACAAAATATAACAATCCTTTACGACACCTCAAATAAACACCAATAGCATTCAAAATAAAATAAAATCAAATAAATTAATTAACTAGAAATAGAAAGGCAACTCAGTCGACAAAACCCAATAAAACAAAATTCAATCGCTTTCTCTGTGGTCAGTTCAACGGGCACCATACTGTACTGAGGCTCTGGTGCTGGATCTCTGGCAGGCAAGGCGGCAGACTCTAGATGACTTCTCGGGCAGTACTTCGCCCAACACTTGGTGGTCGGCGACTTCTCATGACTGGTTCGGCATCGGACACTCGCGGTTCTTTCGGGCAGGACTTAGCCCAGCAAAAGGTGATCGGCAACAACTGGCTCCTGAGTCCGGGAGCAACCCTCTTTTATATCAGATGGGGACATTGTTTTCGACTCGATTCGGGGTCTGCAGGTGTTCACTATCCGCTCGCGAGCTTGTCGGCGGGTAGGATACATAAACAAACATGTTTTTCGGGGGACATTAATTACCCTGGCCAATCTATCTAATATAAACAACATGGTTTTTCGATTTAATTTATTATCCGATATTCGGCGGCTTGGTCCCTAGCGCGATGAATTTGAAACAAGATATTTTAAGGAAGTACTTAACATTGTATCGAATTATTTGATAAAATAAAATGAGAATTTTGGTTGGTATATACGGGGTACCTCATTGGTATCTACGGGGCATCACATTCCTCCCTCCTTAATTTGAAAAGGAATTATGATATAATTACTTTTCTGTTAATACGATCGTGATTCTGGTTCTCTTGATTTGATTGCTCTTACTTCTTTCCTTTACTTTCCCACATTGAACTGACCTTTTACATATTGAACTAAGTTGCTCTTATGCCTTTAAAATACTATGCCTTCTTTGTTTTCCCTATAAAAAAAAATTTTATTTCCTAACATATCTACTCTCTTAATTATTTTTCCCTAATCTACCTATTTCTTAACCACTCTTGACTTATCTACGCTTACATACAAGTACAACTACTATCTACTAACATCTTATTGCTTCTTATAATACAATGTTACACAACTTAAATCTAGATTTCTCAACGATGCACTTCACTTAAAACACGCGAGGTTTCTCTCATCGTCACTCACTGTTACTGCGTCGTCTCCTCCTCTCCTGACTCCTTTTTCAAGAAGTCATGGTCGTTTAACTTACGACTCGAAGTTTCCTCACGGTGCTGGCGGTGCCTCAACCCCAGTGATGCTCCAGTCTCTGCTCCATATACCATTCGGTGTGGTACCATTGTAGCTATCTCCATTTCCATCAAAGACCATGTCCATTCCCACTCGCTCTAGTAGCTGCGCTGCGGGCGTTGACTGCGACGGCGGTGCTGGCTGGTTGGCGCCTGCGATACGGCTATCTCTGCTATGCGGCTCTCTCCCAGTGGCGGTGCGGCGTTACTTGCGGCGGCCCCGGCCACGTCACAGGAGGAGGCGGCCCTCCTCGACTGTACTCGTTCCAGATTGCTAATACCTGCACCTGCTACAGGTGTAGGCGCTTGGATGTACCTACTCCCTACTAGACGAGGTACCACGCATGTCACGCGCGTACTGACTCTCGACACTACTCCCAATAAACTAACCAATTGGCGACCGACTTCTGTTTCCCAGTTTTCATCTGCCTGAGTTACCTTCCTTGTTTTATTATTATTATACTTGTAATACATCGGTGCGGCGTGTTCTGTTTATTTATGCTATTGAATCTTGGGTCTCGGGAGTCATTGACTTTGTTTACAATACCTACGTGCCGATAGTATATACTACTTTGGGCCTGCCTATTTTCGTATTATTTTCATGAAATTTACCTAAAGTCACCTGTGCGGAGAGGATTTACAGCCCTAATTTATCTACTTAACCTATCCTCAACCTATTATCTACCTATTATCTACCTGAATTACTCAAATTGCTTTTCTTAAAACCCAAGGATGTCTTTCCTCAATCGCATTTGATATAATGTATACTCTGGGCGGTTATTATTTTCATTCACAACCGGCGTGTCGTGTCCCGCTAAGACACTGTTATGATAAAGAAACATTATGTCATTTGTACTCGATCTCGGCGCATATAATTTATCGCTTCTTTCTGACCCAGTTCTAGTCACATATACAGGGTGATTTATTCATAAATACATTAATTTTAACCACGTCATCAGAGAGGTAGATATATGCCGAAAACGCAAAAAAAAATTTTTTACTGCATGTTTAAATAACGGGGCAATTTATCCCAAATCCCACGTAACGAGGCGCACCTGAACGCACGTAACTGCGACCCTATGGTGGAGCACATGGCACCGGCCGCGACGTTGCCGTTGCGTTATACGAAAAAATAAATGAGTTTATGAATTTACCTGGTTGCTGGGACAATAACAGGGTGTTAGCATACCTTTCCGCGTTCATCACCTTACTGACACATATTCCTGAAGATAACCTTTTCATTACACTTTTCACAGCACGCGCCATGGTATAACTAATACCAATACCTACTTTCCCAGCACCACGTGGATTTCACAAAAAATCGTAAATAACTATTTTCGATGGCGCTATACCCGAATCCGAAAAAAGTTTAGGTAGTAATCATCTATTTTATAAATTATACTGATTTGAAATTTTCGAAAGAGAGCCCTTCACCTTCAGGAATGTTTACCGCGTTGGGATTTTCGTATTTCTTAGTAACTTTTGATTAGGTTGGCAATTCACTCGCTGTAATTTTGGTTGCCTACCTTTTCGCGGCTAACTAAGATTTGAAATTTAAATTTACCGCGCTGGGATTTTCGCAATTTATTAGTAACTTTTGATTAGATTGGCAATGAACTCGCTATAAATTTGGTTGCCTACCTTTTCGGGGCTAACTAAGATTTGAAATTTAAATAATAATAATTGAAGCTAAGTGTTTTTGAGGATTATGATAATTGTTTACTTTCACTACTTCTTCCTGATTTTTGGTGATTTTTTGTATACCTGTGTCCTTATGAAATTCAGCATGATCTTTTAGGTAATTATGTAATTTTGATAAAATTTTACTTTGCAATCCTTGCACTCCCCTTTTTTCTTTTAAATTTTTGGCTGCATATGAAAATCTGGGGTATCTTTTTTTCTGTTAGAACGGCAGAACCCACCGTCCCGAGTAGGCTACGACAAGGGCTGCTATGTGCACCTGAGGCTGTACATTCGTTTGCTGGGAGTCAGTGCCCGTCATCACGATAAGTGGCATAATATGCCCCATTGTTCCCGACTACCAAAATAAAGGGCGTATGCCCTCTTCGTTCGTTCTTTCTTCATACGGCAGTGTTCACCGTTGCTAAGTGCCACCATAAGGGCTGTATGCCCCCTTCTTTTTTCAAACGACAACGCCTATCGTTGCATTGCAGACTGGCACAGTAAGAGGCATATACCCACTTCTTGTTTTTGGTTATGGGCTCCACCTTATGAAAAAAGAAGGAAGCTTACTCCTTTATAATGGCAGACAGGAACGATGGGGGTGCACATACCAGTCCTTGTCGTAGCCTACTCGGAGCGACGGGTGCTGCCGAAAGTACAAAGAAGGGTGAACCGACTTGAAGATAGAGAACCTATAGGAAAGATGATACACCAGATTTTCGTATGCAACTAAAAATTTAAAAGAAAAGTGGGAAGGGAAGTGCAAAGACTGTACCATTTTACCAAAATTAGTTAAAAGATTATGCAAAATTTTTTATACAAAAAAAATCTCCAAAATCAGGGAGATGTAGTGAAAGTAAACAATTACCATAATCCTCAAAAACACTTACCTTGAATTATTATTGTTTAAATTTCAAATCTTAGTTAGCCGCGAAAAGGTAGGCTACCAAACTTACAAGCGCGGTAAACGTTCCTAGGCGTCACTTTCGAAAATTTGGAATAGACGTTTGCTACTTAAAACTTTTTCATATTCGTGTTTAGGGCCCTTGAAATCAGTTATTTATGAATTTTTGTGAAAATCAGTGTGGTGCCCGGAAAGTAAATAATTACCGCTATTTTTAACATCACAATTACACGCACGACGCACCTAGTGTCAACAAACAGCACTGGAGTAGTGGAGAATACTGAAACTGTTTCCGAAATTCAATAAGGCTTTTTTTTTAAACAACGCTCGCGTCGCTTCCGCGGCTACCTATTATTACTAATTACCACTGTCAAACGTGTCACTTGTCACTTGTCAAGTTATCGCCTAAAAGCGCTGCCGTCGGTTTCTCTCCTGGCGCCATCTCTCATAATAATTATTATTAACGTCGCAAAATTTTCGTTATTACAGGGTGGACCCAGATCGATCGATTATTCGCTGGGTGTACAAGACAAAACATTTGGAAGTTTAAATTTCATCTATTGGGATCACCCCTGCTTGTTTTAAGAACAATTTCTGCCAATTTTTTTCCGAAAATTAAGTAGGTGTTGACAGGAGCATAAATACTATTTTCTATGTTGGTAAACATCATTTTCTGAAAGAGATATCGAAAAATTTCATTAAAAGAAGTTGCTCAGAGTCAAGATTTATACCCGTATGTGAAGTTTGAAAACAATCGGGCTACTTTGGAGATGATCTTTGCTTTGGGTTTTTAATTTCATTACACTACCTAAACCATAACATTTAACTAAATAGATTCTTTATTCAAGGGTTAACATGTTTTCACAAAGTTCACAAACTTGAAGCACTGCAAAGCCAAACTGACAAACCAGAACAACTAGGTATCACTCAAGGGGTAGTAGATACAAAATGTAAAAACCCAAAGTAGGCCTATTATTTCAAACTTGACATACGGTGATAAATTTTGATTTTGAACAACTTTTTTTAATGAAATTTTTCGATATCTTTCAGAAAATGGTGTCTACTTACATAGAAAATAATATTTATGCTCCTGTCAACGCCTACTTAATTTTTCAGAAATAAAAATTTGGCAGAAATTGTTCTTAAAACAAGCAGGGGCGATCCCTAATAAATAAAATTTGAACTTCCAATTTTTTTGTCTTTTACACCTATCGAATAGTCGATCTGGGTCCGCCCTGTATAATAAAGATCTCTGTATCTCTCAGCTACTCATAGACTTCTGCTTATAAGTCTATGCAGCCACTTCATGTTCAAAAGCGAACTTTTACAGCGCGCTTTAAGACTCGATAACTAGCTTGCCTTTCCAACAGATGGCACAACCATACTACAAATTCGCGAATTCCAATTTGATCTGCGGCCAGTTCTCCATTGTGTTTATTCGGTACTGTTTAGTGGAACATTTTTGTTTTGTTTTTTCAAAATGGTTCGCTACACAAATGTAGAATTAGTAGATATTATGCTGCTTTATGGGGAATGCCTGCAGAATGCCAATCAAGCTGCCGCGGAATATCGCCGAAGATTTCCGAATAGGCAGAATATTCCTAATCCACGGACTTTTGTTAGAATAGTCCAACGGGCTAGGGATACCGGAATCTTGAAGCTTCAACGGGATAACGCAGGCAATTACGATGCAGATCAGCTGGATACAGTTGAGGATGTACTAGACATTCTGGAAGAATCTCCACAGACAAGTACAAGGACAATTGCCAGGAGATTAGGAATATCCCAGAATAAAGTAAATAAATGAAGTTTGTTTGTAAAACAGTAATAAGTAATACAATGTTCTCTAGGCATGGAGGATTGCAAAGGAAAACGGTCTGCACCCCTACCATTTTCAAAAGGTCCAAGCACTAGAACCAGATGATTTTCCGGCAAGAATGGAATATTGCACTTGGTTGAGAGACCAATGTGAGCAGAATATTAATTTTTTGAAGAATATTCTTTGGACTGACGAATGCTGTTTTACGCGTTCTGGCGTTTTTAACAGGTATGTAAATTTTAAAATTAAAATAAAAGAAATTGCTGTTACCGGCGCATTCACCAAAAATGTAATATTTTACAGTTTATTTTACTAACATAGTTTTGACAACAGTTTCCACTATATCTTCTCCTACAAACTTGTATAGGAATTGAATTTGTTTTTGGTTTTTATCCGTATAAAATTCGCAAACATTAATATGGTAGTGTTTATTAACTAAATAAAAATAAAATTTTAAATGTAGGCCAAATTAATTTTCTTTTTTTTTTTCATTTTTTTACAGCCACAACAGTCACATCTGGTCAGATGAAAACCCCCATGCTATTCGTCGGTTTAACTTCCAGAGAAGGTTTTCGATAAATGTTTGGGCAGGAATTTACCAGGATCGACTTGTCGGGCCTTACATTCTGCCAGAACGTTTAAATGGGCATAGTTACTTGGACTTTTTGAATCAATTATTTGACGATCTGCCACTTCAGGTCCTGCATGAAATGTGGTTCATGCATGATGGTGCTCCAGCTCATTTTGCCAGGCCTGTCCGAGAATTCTTAGACGCACAGTGTCCTAATCGATGGATTGGAAGGGGAGGCCCAGTGCGATGGCCAGCTCGGTCCCCAGATTTTGATCCCTTGGATTTTTGTATCTGGGGCTACATGAAGGCAATCGTATACGAAACGGAGCCTGAGGATCTGCAACAGCTACCGAGTGAACTTGTGCATCGAGAATAATGGTGGCATATTCGAACAGCTGTTGTAAATTCATGGCAGTGATCGTATTTTTGTGTTTGGTTACTTCGTTAAATTGGAGTTTTCCCGGCGTATGGGAACCACCTGGTCGTGGTCGTCGGGCTGAGTACCTCATCACCAAGCAATGGAGTGACTGAGGGAAACAAAGAGGTCCCAATAAATTCAACAATCAACTTTAGTGATAGTGATAGTGTAGTGTAATAAAGTAATAAACAAAAACAAAAAAAGTGCAGCATTTATCAAATCCGAGATAAAATCATTCACATATCAAGCACATCAGAGAGGTAAGCGTTAACATTTGTCCGTAATTGCATGCATTTTGGAAAACATTCTCCTACAATACAAATAATAGTGTACTTGAAACATTCCCTTAATTTTATGAAAGTTTCGTACATCTGGCAACGCGCACGATGGTAAGGTTAGTCACGCGTCGGCTGATGCATCATATGGGCTGGAATAAATCCAGTGGCAGTCGGAAATAAGGGGGCAAATGCGTAAAAATGCGGTTTCGAAAAAAAATAATTGCGGCTCTAAAAAAAAAGTTAGAATTTTTTTAATTGCGATTTCGCATTCTGAGTATTTTTCCCTACCCACTGTTAAAATTAATGTAGTTATGAATAAATCACCCTGTATAGGAGGTCGTCGTCTCCCAAATCTCCCAAATAGCATTCGGGTCGGTATTTGTTTATGTTTTGAATTATAACAGATGCTTCCTTGTCTTCTCGTTGCCTTTTAGAATTTCTTCGGTCAACTATTATACCCTGTGTCCTGATTTTGATCAGCGACTAAAATTGCTGTTTTCATTTCCCAATTTTCTTACAGTTGTCATGCATACTTCTTGGCATATCGGGGAATTACTAAATCCTTTTTGGTTCACGTTCATCCCTTTTTGAGTTAGTGTTTCATCTCTTTTCCTTAGAAATTCAGGTAGTGGTCCAGTTTGACAGACTATCCTTAAGACGGCGTACACACACTCTTGGCTTGTACTTCGAACCTATCGAACTTTTGTAATTTTCCTTCTTTTAAGGTACAACTTCCTTCCTGTAGCGTTGAGTGTTCCATTTCTCTTCTTACGAAAATTAAGAGGTATGGCCCTTGGGCAAATATCCTCAAAAATGGCAAAAACACTCCTGGAGTACCAATCGTTTGAACACTTGCATTCCGGGTCTTTGGTACAGACCAAGAATGAGCGGAGGCCTCGAACGGACGAGTTAACTTCTTCCCCAAGCTCCTAACTTCACTTCCTAACTTCTTAACTTCACTTCTTAACAACTTAATTTCACTTTTTAACCTCATAACTTAACTTTTTAACCTCATAACTTCACTTTTTAACCTCATAACTTCACTTTTTTACCTCATAACTTCACTTTTTAATCTCCTTACTTTGTTCACACAGAACTTCACTTTTTACCTCCTTACTTTGTTTACACAAAACTTCACTTAGAACCACTTTTTCTTCTTCTCTTCTAATTACACTGTCACTAATCACAATACTCTCTTGTTGCCCTTTAACTTCACTAGCTAACTTTCAACTATAACTCTCAACTCTTGAACTTCGTCGTATAATTTATTATTCATAATAATACTTCTTTTACGCCTTTTAACTACACTTTTGATTCTCCATTTTCCTTGATCTACCATGTGGATAATTTATTTTTCCTATTAACTTTTCATTTACCATGTAGCTAATTCCTTTTTTTTATCAGCTTTTCGTTTTATTTTTTTTTTATACAGGGTGTCCGGTAAGTTCGGGGAAATCTCTCGCCAGCGTGTTGGTGACGTCAAAATATACCTGGTGTTTCATATATTTTTTTCCCCTAAAGTACTCCGTAACAGAACTACAGGGTCCCAAAGGGGTACTCACTGCTTTACATTTTTTGATTTAACTTTTGAACGCCCTTGTATATTTTGATGAAATTTTGGAATTTTGCATAGACGGTAAAAACCAATTACCTCATATTTGAATCATGCTTGGACAATGCCGTGGAAGTCAGGAACGGACTTCACGCAATACCCATGGGCTCAAAATTTTGACTGGTATAAATTTAAAAAGCCGAAAACAATTTTTTTTAAAGCCTTGAACATTTCTCTTCAAAAAAGGTACTCTTTATTCGTTTCGAAAAAGTCAACCGTTTTCATGGAAAAATCGCTTTTTTGAAATCCGTAACTTAAGATGCAATAATGGAAACTACCAGAATTTAGTGTTTTCACCTGACGGATAACAACAATTACGTGTGACAAGATTTGTCAATAATTTTTATTAGCAATGGAGCATTTTTATACTTATGCCGAATATGCAGACATGCATTTAATTTATGGACAAGCACACTGCAATTCTCTGGAGGCAAGCAGAATTTATGCTCAAAGATTTCCAAATCGCAATTTGCCAAATCGAAAAACATTTGTGAGAGTTGATCGTCGTTTAAGAGAAACAGGTAGTAAACAAACCGAGTTTAGAATGTCTTAAATCAGTCTCCTAAAATGTACATTAGGTAGTTTTTTACCTCGTCGTGGTGGGGAAGGGCCGCAAAGGAGAGCAAGAAATCAAAACTTAGAAGAGCACATATTGGATGAAATATCCGAAAACCCTTCTAATAGCGTTCGTAAGCTTGCAGCTCAGTTAAATACCACAAAGGGGGTTGTTCATGAAACATTGCGAGAACAGCTACTTTATCCTTATCACGTCCAAAAAGTGCATGCAATGTCTCCGAATGATTATCGTCCACGGCTTAACTATGCAAACTGGTTTTTGCAACAATTTATAGGCGATCCGAGTTTCACAGAAATTGTTTTATTTAGCGACGAAGCTGGCTTCACGAGAGACGGTATTACCAACAGTCGAAATCTGCACATTTGGCATGACGAAAACCCTCACGCCATAGTTCAGATCAAGCACCAACAAAGATTTCTGGTTAATGTTTGGGCAGGGATAATTGGGAATAATTTGATTGGTCCTTTTGTTTTGGATGAACGTTTGAATGGAGCTCTGTATTTACATTTTTTACAAAATAATTTAAATGATTTACTGGAAAATGTGCCCTTACAAATAAGGAATCAAATGTGGTTTATGCACGATGGCGCTCCCCCACATTATTCCCGGGAGGTACGTCTCTACTTAACCCAGCACTTTGACAATCGTTGGATAGGCCGAGGAGGACCTGTTTTGTGGCCACCTAGGTCTCCTGACCTCAATCCGTTAGATTTTTTTTTCTGGGGTCATCTCAAGGGACTAGTATATTCAACTCCTGTAAATACCAGGGAAGAGTTATTGGAAAGAATATTTCACTATTCTGATCAAATTCGAAATGATCCTGAAATGCTGTTTAGGGTGCAGCAAGAAAAAATTCGCAGGATAAGAAAATGTATTCGGGTAGAAGGAGCTCACTTTGAACATTTGCCCGACTAAACGAAACATTTTCTTTATAACCAAACTTTATTAAACTATTTTTAAACAGTTTCATTGTTTTTTTTCATTTTCTCGATATTAATGCCTCCTGAAAATTGCAGTGTGCTAATAAAAATTATTGACAAATCTTGTCACACGTAATTGTTGTTATCCGTCAGGTGAAAACACTAAATTCTGGTAGTTTCCATTATTGCATCTTAAGTTACGGATTTCAAAAAAGCGATTTTTCCATGAAAACGGTTGACTTTTTCGAAACGAATAAAGAGTACCTTTTTTGAAGAGAAATGTTCAAGGCTTTAAAAAAAATTGTTTTCGGCTTTTTAAATTTATACCAGTCAAAATTTTGAGCCCATGGGTATTGCGTGAAGTCCGTTCCTGACTTCCACGGCATTGTCCAAGCATGATTCAAATATGAGGTAATTGGTTTTTACCGTCTATGCAAAATTCCAAAATTTCATCAAAATATACAAGGGCGTTCAAAAGTTAAATCAAAAAATGTAAAGCAGTGAGTACCCCTTTGGGACCCTGTAGTTCTGTTACGGAGTACTTTAGGGGAAAAAAATATATGAAACACCAGGTATATTTTGACGTCACCAACACGCTGGCGAGAGATTTCCCCGAACTTACCGGACACCCTGTATAATTTCTAGTCTTAATCTCAAACTAAATTTCTGCATTTGATTTTCTCGTTTCTCAATATTGTATAGCCTATGCTTTGCTTATGCAATACTTTCTCACATCTGATGATTCAATATATATTTTTTTAATATCCCCTAAATTCGCTCTCTTACTTCCCTGTGGTATATTACCTACTTGTAATTTTATCTTGCTTAATTTCATTTCCCAATTTTCGCGTCTATTTTTGAGGCGGTCCTCTGTGCATTTCCGTACAAAATGGTCTAATTTCTACTATTTTAGCAAACTTGATTATACTATACTCCGCGGCGGCTTTTCTTCCAAATTTTGAGCAAAAATATCCTAATTTTATTAGCTAAAACACTTGAGGGCGATTCACGGCGACGTTCTCTCCTATTTATAATTCATGCAACATTGCGCAATCATGCGTGCTCTCCGCGGTAAAATCAGGCTGTATAATATCTACTTCGCGACATTCTCTATTGTGTTGCAGCGGCCTAATCGTATGTTCTTTTCCGCATAATTTAAAGCTTCTATTATATGTTGCTGTTCTAGAGATAATACTAGTTGTTTAATATGCCTTAAAAATCCTAACACAAATTGCGTAGTAACGTCCCGTTCTAGTTTTGTTTTCTTGGAGAACGCTATTTTTTACTTGACCGTTAATTAAGATTACTCTCCTATTTCCTAAAAAATTTTTGTTGTGTTAAAATTTGCCTATAATTTTTGCCGTAATTTTTTGCCTAACTTCCATGAATATTTTTATTTAAATTTCTGTTCTTACTGTAATTCGCTTTTTGAAGTATTTATGTACTGTAGCCCTAAACTTAAGCCAATCCGTTGTTTTTTTTGTAACTCTGACTCCGCTTTGATTAATTGTTTAGCACTGCCTCTTAGTTTTAACCTGACTATAGCTATTTTCTGTCCTTCAGACCAAGTTTGCCAATAATGCCGTTTCTTTATACAAAAATATTCTATTTTTAGCTTTCCCGTTGAATATTGGTACAGTTCTATTCCATTATTAATTTTGACGCACGACCTAACCTCTAAATGTTTACCTATATTCCCATTAACAGTCTCGAGGTTACTTCCCTCCTTACATCACCTTCCGCGCCGTTTGGCCCTGCCATTGCCTCCTCTTGTTCGTTTGGCATTTCAAAATTCTTTACTAAAAATAAATTCTAAATTTTCTTTCCTTATTTACCTCTATTTCTGGATGGAATTTTTCTTCACCCGTAAATAGTTCCTCCTATCCTAATTTTCTAAACCGTTATCTCACACAGTTATGTCACACAGTTTTCCTAAAATTTTCTTTTTCACAATTTTCCTAAAATTTTCCAAAACTTCCCAAAAATTTTCCAAAACTTCCCAAAAATTTTCCGTTATCCTTTCTACCTCTCCGTTATCCTTATTGTACCATACAACTCTCTTAAAATTTTCCATTTTCTGAAATTTTCCTAAAATTTTCCGTTATCCTTTCTACCCCTCCGTTATCCTTATTGTACCCCACAAGTTGTTCTACAAAAATTTATTCTGATAATTTTTCGAAATTTTTCCTATTTTTCCGACAAATTAAAAATTTTCCTGTCAATTTGACACTTACCCCTATCCGTTATCCTTATTGTACCCCACACCTGACACCATTTATGGCGCGCACCTTTGTTTTTGATGTTAGTTGGTCGAGCGGTACCTTTAAAGGTGGTCCATAAGTTAATTTATTTTTGGTGTGGGCCTAAGGATTAACGGAAACAACAGGGGAATTTTAATACATATATTAAAAGTAAATGGTACGCCTATGGCGTATAAACTATACAGGTTACGAATTACACAGTAAATGAATTGAGGATGCACAGACGTGAATAATTGAATTAATTAAAAATATTCCTAAGTAAATATTACAGAAAAGAATCGATAATAAAGAATTTAGCGCAAAATAATTATCTTTAAATTTTAGTAACTGGTTTCAAACCTAAGTGGCGAACAATACTAGCTTATAGCATAAACTGTTAACAAAAACCTGTGAAAATAGTACGTGAATTAAGCTCAAATTAATCCAAGAAATAATACCAAAATTATTGGCACACAATTTAGTTAGCCTGATCTCACAAATACGATAATAAAATATGTAAATTAATAATGATTCGAAATTAATAATAGAGACCCAACATTATTAAAATCACTTGAAATTGGCACAAAAACGTATTTAAATATACCCAAAATTTAGCGTAAAATATTAATATTGACTTAATACGGCACTGCTATGCTAACAGCTTTTTAAATACTCATAATTTAGCGTAAAATATTCAGAACTATAACGACACTGTTTTAAAATATGACAAAATATAACAATCCTTTACGACACCTCAAATAAACACCAATAGCATTCAAAATAAAATAAATTAATTAACTAGAAATAGAAAGGCAACTCAGTCGACAAAACCCAATAAAACAAAATTCAATCGCTTACTCTGTGGTCAGTTCAACGGGCAGCATACTGTACTGAGGCTCTGGTGCTGGATCTCTGGCAGGCAAGGCGGCAGACTCTAGATGACTTCTCGGGCAGTACTTCGCCCAACACTTGGTGGTCGGCGACTTCTCATGACTGGTTCGGCATCGGACACTCGCGGTTCTTTCGGGCAGGACTTAGCCCAGCAAAAGGTGATCGGCAACAACTGGCTCCTGAGTCCGGGAGCAACCCTCTTTTATATCAGATGGGGACATTGTTTTCGACTCGATTCGGGGTCTGCAGGTGTTCACTATCCGCTCGCGAGCTTGTCGGCGGGTAGGATACATAAACAAACATGTTTTTCGGGGGACATTAATTACCCTGGCCAATCTATCTAATATAAACAACATGGTTTTTCGATTTAATTTATTACCCGATATTCGGCGGCTTGGTCCCTAGCGCGATGAATTTGAAACAAGATATTTTAAGGAAGTACTTAACATTGTATCGAATTATTTGATAAAATAAAATGAGAATTTTGGTTGGTATATAGGGGGTACCTCATTGGTATCTACGGGGCATCACACTATTAATAATAACAGAAGAGCATATAAGCATTATTAACCGAAGAATAAATGTTGCAAACGCAAACGCTGCATATATTTCGTGGTAAACTTGTTAAATGCTGATTATTAATTTATGTATAATATTTTATGGAGATTAAGCGACAACGCCCCTTAATTCCTACTAGACACATTTCATTGTGACATGTACTAAACCTGACCCCGTAATAAGATTTGTTTGCGACCTTTTTAGTAGTCGTAATATTTCGATTTTCAAGCATTTTGAGGTTTTTACGTGTATTTTTTGCAAAAATGTGACATCGAAACTTTAAAAAATGGTGCGCCGGTGTCAGTTCTGCGGAAAGTTGAACTCTTTTAACTCAGAACTGTCTTTTCACTGGTATGTATTATTTTCGCTATTTCCACCATAATGTTTGGGCCTCTTCAGTAGCGTAGATAAGTAGGTTTGGTAGTAGGTGTACTAATAAATATCAAAAATACTGCCTTTGCCTTATGTTGATTTGGTGCTTTCAGTTCAGCAGTTATTTGAAATAACAATTTGCTAACATTGGGAATATTTTGTAGGTTTCCCTTGGATCCCGAAAGGAGAAAGGTGTGGTTTACCGTTTTCCCTTGTCGGCTTAAATGAGAACCAGCGTTTACCAAAACACCCGGAAATTTGCTCGGATCGTCTTCATCCATGCGAAACAGTTATAAAGGGAAATGGGCGCCGGTATGTTAAATCTGGAGCTGATCCAAAATTAACTGATTCTCAATCTGAGCGACCTACGGAATTCAGGTGAGATATAGTATGCATTTTTAAAGTAATAATAATAACAATACTTAATAGAACAATAACAGAGCAATTCTGCAGGTTGCAAAACATTTCATTTGAGGAGTTGCTTACTTCGTCTGGGAGCACATCTGCTTCTAAAGATAGGTAAGTAGGCCACTTAAACACTATATCTATAAATTAATGTAGTTTCATGAACGGAAAAACTATTATCTTCAAGCAAACAAAAACATTGCTCTTAAAAAATCTACCTAGTTATTGAAAAGTAACTTATTTGTATAGAAAAAATCAGTAACTAATGTATTGAACCACGGTCATGTAGTAAACTCAGTTTACAAGGAAAAAGCTGTGTTTGATAACATTTTTTGTTTAATATTTTCAAAAATAGATTAATATAAGTATAAAAATGTTAAATAAAATAGAACGCGTTTCCTTATTTTTGACTACATCAAAAATAGTTTTTTCGGTCACAATACCTGTGTTCACTTTTAAGTGGACACATATCAATAAAAAATTGATTTGTTGGGATATTTTCAAATTTTTTTTTTATACAAAGATCTTCAACATGCGCAACTTTCTACGTGAACACATTTGTCAAATTGCAATTTCAGGGCCGGCTAAGACTTTTTTAAACGCCGATTTTCACAAAATCAATTTAGGCATTTTTTTATTTAAAATCTGACCATACAGCGTTAATTAGGACCCTCTAAAACCCTTAAGTTCAAAATTTGAACTAAAAATATACAGGGAGTTCGGTTTTACAGCGCCTTAAAGTTGCGCAAAGTAGTGACTTCGAGGGCCCCTGGAGAGTCAAGCGTGAAATGGAATGATTTTAAAACAATTGAAGAATTAACAGGAGCACCCAAAGTATTGATGGACGAGACTGCAAGAAAAAATAATACAGGATGTTTTTCTCTACCGCTGCTGAAAGTTCAGACTTTTTTCGAATTTTATTCTGATCAAGTTTGCCGTGCTTTTTGAAATAAAGTTACTAATAACAAAATTTATTTAATCTTAACAATAAAATAACAAACAAAATATTTAGATCTTAAACTATCGGGGTTTTTTCAACATAACCGCCTTCTAACGTAATACATTCTTCAAGACGTTTTTTGTTATTAGAAACAACTCGTCTTAACCCATCTATTGTTACGGAATCGCAAGCTTCAATTATTTTTTCGGAAGAAAATCAAATTAGGACAATAATTCAGCTCTCAGGAAAGTCGCTAACGAATTCGAAAACTCGCAACCCTCGACGAACGCAAATACCAAAAACGTACGCAAAAACTCCACAACGAATTCTATAAATAAATGCGGATAAATTATTTCACGGCAGAAATTCCAAAACTGAAGAAGGCGAGATTCTCTCCAGAGTTCCCGATGTCAAAAAGAACCCGCTGTCAAACCTTGTTGCCAACCCAAAAACGATGACCCCCGGAAAATTTCCAGTAGCGCCGACTCCATCACGCATTCTCGCGCTCCAACTACCTACCTAAAACCAACTCAAGAGTAACAAACCTCTCAAATAAATATCCCGCACAAGACGACGAATTATCAACTCTTTACCCAACAACGTATCATGAGGTAATAATAAAAATAATAAATGTTCCCACTCTCATATCACTAAAAGCGCACGTCACTGTGCGTACCGACCGAGTAAACTCCTTGTCGGTCCTCTGACATAGACTCGACAGAATCAGAGATCTCTGGACAGAATGTGACTAACGCCACGGCCAAAGTGGCAGTATGGTGGACGAAAAGTGATCGCCACAGTCTAATGCAGAAGAAACTTCGTCGAAATACCATGCCATACATGACGATCGAGTATCCAGGCGCCTAAACTGAAGGCGAAACCCACCTTGGTTTGGACACGTAAGTATTTCTCGGAAAAATCCATGACTCGGGAGTGCAAGCACTGTTTACATCTGAGTCTTTTCTAGAGGGTCAACAATGGGGCGAAATAAGGCTGAAAACCCACAATTCCGCAGTCCAAACGGCAATTCATGCCAAAACATTGGCCACTGTTACGACAAAAATTATATACGAAGAATTTCTAATAAAGGTCAGTTTATCACTACTACTTTTTTTAAGGAGCGTTTAGGCACGATTTAACTAATAAAAGAATGACAATAACCGAGATTTACCTATTTTTAATATTTTGGCTTAAATGTCAATTATAAACGTAACACGGCAAAGAACATCGTTTTATCTTTTGAAAATAATGCTTAAATATGCCATATTTTTTAGGTATGATTTTTTCGATGCGAAATGTTAAAAACTGCTATCAGCGATTTCTTCTATAGAAAATCTGGCAACGTAGCTTTCATCAGCACTCCCTGAAACCCAAATATCCCATGTTGTATGAATTTACCTCGCCAACTAACATTTAACCACGTAATCAGGGATCCCAGTAAAGTCGAAAAACACAAAAAAAATATTTACACGATGTTTAGAAAATGGGGCAAATCAATGTTTGTCCGTCCTTAATGGACGCCGCTGGAATCTCGCTGAAAGCGCTTAGCGGGGAGGTATTACCTCTCCCTAGGCGGGAAATACGTAAGATTGGGAGAGGGGATTGCGCTATGTTGTCTCATTTCAGAATGGAACAAAAATTAGGTAGGTGCCTTTGAAAATTATTCCTGTTGATAGGTTTGCTAGGTATCCCAGGAACTGGTTGCTTTCTTCATGCGCACACAGAAATAATTTAACAAACACAATCACTTTTTATCACTTTGCCTATATTTTAAGTACCTAGGCAGCGGAATGGGATGATTAAGATCCTTTCCTATGTTATTGCCTCAACCCTGTATTTGTTCTTAAATCTGCCATGACAGTCATGACCTATTAAGACTCCTTCGACATATTTTTGTCATGAATTCTAAGACACCCTGTACATTAAGTTCGAGACGTCCTGTATCGTTAATTTTTAATGTTTGATTTAGAAACCTTTGTCATTTTATCCTCCGCTACCCGCGACCTATTAGAAACCTTTGCCATTCCTTCAAGCCGTTTTTTGATATTCCTGTCGGCAAGTTGCAGGGGTCATTGACCCATGGAACTTGCCAGACCCCAGAACTGTTCCATTTTTTTCTGTCTAAAACGCTAATTTCGCGACACGCTTTTGGCGTATATCTTTTAAATCCCCGCGTGTTCAGTAGCCTACCTTTATTTACGCTAAGATCCAATTTTTAACATACTAATTTCGCGAAAAGTTTTACGTTTATCTTTATACTTTTAACTTATCGGTTAGGGTCTTTCGGGTCTGCGAGATGCTACTAACGCCTGTTTTTATGCACGTTGTACATACATCGAATTTTCTCTTTCACGCCATTCAGCTGAAAATTGTGGCTACAAGGCCGTTTTGCGTCGATTGTGTTTGTTTTAACTTAAAAAATTTAGAACAAATAGTTCAGAATTTTACTAGTATATTTCACCTGAATTTTTCGCTGACAACCTATGCTACTTGAGAAAAATTGTGACTGTCTTTTTGGCTTTAGTTCCATTGCTTTGCCACAACCTGTACTAAATCTGTCACGTCATGAAATTAGGGGTTGGCGGAAAAAAGGTCGAAAACATTTGGTCGAAAAACAAAGGGTCGAAACACAAAAGGTCGAAAAACAATGGGTCGAAAAAACAAAAGGTCGAAAAAACAAAGGGTCGAAAAACAAAGGGTCGAAAAACAAAAGGTCGAAAAAAAGGGTCGAAAAAAAATTATACAGGGTGTCCTCGGGTTTTGTAGACAAAATATTATTTTTGTGCCTTTGTCGTAAAGGGTGTAAAAAAAATTGACATTAATGTGCTACAGCTAGTCCGTCCCTGGCAAACCATATAAGCCAAAATTGTTTTCATGGGCCCTTTTTAACGAGTCTTAAATATGTATTTTAAAAGTTATTAACAAAACGATTTTCAGGGGCGTCCTTTAGGGGCTTGTATCTCCGGCAAAATATACAGGGTGTCTCAAAAAACTGCGACGCTCACGTCTGGCCTAACCGGAAGTCAATCATTATAATAATATATAATATACCTAGTCAAATAATGATAATAATTTTCGTTTATACAGGGTGTCCCAGAATATGTGGGAAATCTCTCGGATTTATACATAGGAGACCTTAAAATAACATGAGAAGTTCTTATAAAAATTTTCCCCAGAGGGCCCACCTACGGAGATACAAGCCCCTAAAGGACGCCCCTGAAAATCGTTTTTTTAATAACTTTTAAAATACATATTTAAGACTCGTTAAAAAGGGCCCATGAAAACAATTTTGGCTTATATGGTTTGCCAGGGACGGACTAGCTGTAGCACATTAATGTCAATTTTTTTTACACCCTTTACGACAAAGGCACAAAAATAATATTTTGTCTACAAAACCCGAGGACACCCTGTATATTTTTTTTTCGACCCTTTTTTTCGACCTTTTGTTTTTCGACCCTTTGTTTTTCGACCCTTTGTTTTTTCGACCTTTTGTTTTTTCGACCCATTGTTTTTCGACCTTTTGTGTTTCGACCCTTTGTTTTCGACCTTTTGATTTTCGACCTTTTTTCCGCCAACCGAAATTAGGTATTTTTGGCTTTGATATTTGAATCACTCTGTACCTTTATTATTGTACTTATTTCTTAAGCCATTTTGACCGCATTTTGCCAACCCTGTATTAAATCTGACCTATTAAAGTTCTTTTGGCTTTGGTCACACAAATGAATTTTGGTACACCCTGTATTAGTTCTGACCTATTAAGGTCCTTTTGGTCTTTTGTTTCACTCCGTATTATTGTACTTAACTCTTACATCTTTTTGACTGAATTTTTCCAACCCTGTATTAAATCTGATCTATTAAAGTCCTTTAGTTTTCACCTTGTATCCATTATTGTCAGCTGTTTTTTGTGCTTGTATTCTTAATTCCGAGATTCTACACCATTTTAAGGCATTATTTTGTTGTTTATAGTTGGTTATAGCGTCGATTTTGTAAACCGATGGTCGGATTCGAACCCTGGCGTATGCGAATATGAGGTGCGAGGGATGCTGGAGATGCTCGACCCCGAGATGCTGAACCCTGAGATGCTGGAGATGCTGGACTCTGAGATGCTGGAGATGAGGGGCCAATGGCGTGGTGGGGGCGTGGTCAGTGGTGGTGCTGAGGGGGGAGTGGGCGGGGCCTAGAGTTCGAGAGGGTAGAGGGCGGGGCCTAGGAGAAAAGTGGAGGGGGTGGTACAAGCGTCGCATTACCTACTCGGAGGTTACCAAATACTTTTGATCATTTGACAAAAAACATGAGTAGGCACTTATTGAACTTACAATTCCGGGATTTCTCATTACGTCTATTTCATGACCGCAGAGTTCATATAAAGCTGAGTCGAAGAAAAATACAGCAAGACTGTAAATACCGATTCCAGATTTATTTGTTATTTTCCCCTTAATAAAAATTGCAGCCTCGTGTACAAGCAGCCAAACATCGCTCTGATTAATTGTTATCTCCACGACGTCGTTATTCATAAATGACTACGAACGGGTAGTAGGTGCGTGTTTTCATTCGTTGAATGGATTCATCGAAATTTGGTTTTTGGTGTACGTCAAAAATTTGGTGAGTCAGTGACATGATGACCCTGGTATTCTAAGAATAAGCCTGCTTTCTTTTATATGGCTGATACCTGTCGCAAAAAATCAGAATCATTACGAATTTTGTTTCAGTTCCAATCTTATAATGATATCCTCACCTCTAAAATTTACCAACTCATAATTTTGATCGAGTAAGTATATTTAAGGTTATGTCGTATGCGTAGGTCGGCTATTAAAATATGCTCCATTGCTATCTATATGCACTGTTCTAACTTGAACAATGTCAACAGGTAAATCCGAAACGTGCACTAATATAATATACGTTTTGAGAACCCCAAAATGTTTCCTATTAAACCTTTTGTTTTAAAATGTATCGCATACTTCTCGCTGTTATGTTATTGTTCGCTTTCAAACCGAAATAATTTTGTTATAAGCTACCCAGTGGGTTCCGTTGTTACGCATCACATCTAAGTTCACAATGGCCGATTCGTTTCTGTATAGAGTAGTTTCTGTACAGAATAGTTCGTGGGAGAGTGTCCCACATAAAAACGCCTCGAAAATATCTTAATTTAAGCTTTTTAGCAAAATTTAGTAAATCTTTATTTGCCAGCGGTCTATTGGGTAGCATCAATCTTAGTTTTTTTGCTGTTTTTTGAGAAAAATTCCGAATCCTCCACGGTTATTTTTTCGCATAAAGAGACCTGAACCTTTTTTCCGATTATTTCCATTACTTTGTTATGCCGTTTTTGCTCCTCCATTTTTTTCTGTACCTACGTTTTTTGCATTCGCTACGGTTCTCGCTATTGCAGTAGCTCCTCCGGCTACAGAACCCAGAGCTCCTAAAGCCGCTAAGAGGGGTAGAAGAGGTAGAAAACCGCCAGTTCTTCTCTCAAACGGTATTACTCTCGGTAGGCGAATTTTTTTCTTTCCTTCTACTTTTTTGACTACCAGACGAGCGGCACGTAGGGCAGCGATCAACGATTTCTTTAAATTCTTCAAATCGTTAAGCTGGTTATCGGCAAATGATTTCTTTAAAGATTTTGCAACTTTTTCACGTTACCTCTTCGAAATGAATAGGATCGTTTTTTTTTTTCAGACCCATGCCCAATTTTCGTTTAGTCTTCATGACACTGGTGACTAACAAGCGGCTGCTTCCTCACTAAGTTTTGCGCCTTTTGACTTGACACGTTTCCAAGCACAATTTTCAAAAAGGCGAACAGTGTGTATGAATATATCCATAATAAGAAAATGAATAAGCATAAGAGAGATGGATCATCACTAATCCACTGGGACATCCAGCATTGCATTGACAATTTAGTGATTTTAGAAGTAACATTATTTCTTCTTGATTATTTGCTCCCTTATAACCAAAATGGTTATATTTGAGCGCCAGAAGCTTGAACTATTTGGTGGTTAAATAAAATAACACATTTTCCTACTTACAATATATTTACAATTGAAATTTGTACAAAAAAATGTTTGCAATAAGGTGAAGTTGGTAAACTGAGTAGTTAAATTTTATTATTCACAATTTAGAATTTGTTACTGTTGAAAAGTAATGAAAACAATATGCAAATTGTTCGATCTTAAAAATACAAAATCAGAGACGTTCGTGAGCTTAATACAAAAATACAAGTAGCACGAAAAGTTCCCGTGAGCATTTAAAGTCTTGTTTATGAGCACTTTGAAAATTTGGACGACTGAGTTCAACAGAGTACCTAAAACGTTCTGGGTCGTTGACACTGGTGAGTCGCCACCATTGCTCCAAACTTCTTATCGTTGTAGTGATGACCTCGGCTAGACTCGAGACTCAGAGCTGGTTCGTGGACGATTCAAGTTGGGGCTACACGATGTGCGACCACTGTCAGACCTGTGTCGTAGGATGGTGTGTGTCCTTACTCCGATGGTGCTTCGCTCACGTACCAGAGTGCATGTAAAAAAACACAACGAACAGTCTCCGAAAACATTGCAGTCGAAGTTTCAATGCCTTTACAATGGTCAGTGTTAAATTACTTAACAGTAATTATATAAAACGACGAATATACGAGACGTAACTTTGACTTAATGACCCCTGATCCCTGACTATGAAATAGATTAAAAATTAATAACCAAAATGACCAATTATCTTGACTAAACCTGTCTTATAAATTTACTGTACAATATTTACAAGATAAAAGGTAACATTAATAAAATACAAAATGTTGGCGACTTCCCCATTCGATATCAAAACACAAGACGAAAAATAAAATAAAAAAAGGACCGTGGTAGAGTCCATATCAATCTCGGGCAACTTAAGGGTTCGCTCGATAAGTCTGTGCTAATAAAACAAATTTATGACCAAAATATGTGGCCACAGCTCGCCGCGTGTAGCCCACAGAAAAAAGGGGGTGAGCAGGCCTAGGTGAGAGTAGCTCAAGAAGTCGTCGAAATGACGTTATTAATAAGAAATTATTAAAAATTGGTCCCCTCCGTGGTTACACCTGCAGCAGGTCGCTGTTGAACTCGAAAAATGCGTGGAAATCGTCCACTCCCACAGCTTAATGCCACGTACTCCCAAGACACATGTAAAAAAAAACAGAAAACCACAGCGAAAACGAACGAACACCATATACAAAACCACTTAAGCCAACCGTAAAGTGGGAAACTAGGCTTTGAAAGAGATTTTCACATGGAAATTTCCGAGACAGGAAATCCAAAGCCAAGTTTTACCTGACGCGAGTTCTACCACGAGTGTTCGAAAGGGAAGTGCCTCGACTCTTTGTCGTTTGGTCTATTTATAACCTTTTCGGCAATGATGACGACTTCCGGCTTTTGGCATGATCTAGAAGGTCTGGGAATCAATAGTAACCAGACACCTGTTGATTTCTTATATTCTTGGCCACGGTTTATTTATTGTATGCTTTATCTATACCTAGATATTTGATCGGAGGTTCAACTCATCTCGGTGGACGGGCACTAATCGCAAATGAGTTCTCCCTACTAATCGATTAGGTGGGGAGGCCTGGGGTCACCTCTACTATCCAATTTGCCCGCGCTTCACCCTACCACCTTCCACAACGTCGCATTTATATACCTATCTCTCTCATACTTCTTTGATTTCTCATTGTGGATATATTCTTACACATTGAATACCAGACGACACCTTTAGATATGCCAGTGGAGTATGTTCCAATGAGCCGAAGCCGCACCATACCACCGCACCATTATGACCCTGGATCTGACCAGGAAACTGGTAAGCCGACAAATTATTAGTCAATTCAATATTTTCTTTATTATAGCAGCATTTGACGTTTTTATAATTTTATTGGGAGTGTGAACGCCTATTTGGACAGAGCATATATAGTTGGAGTTGAAGCGTTTGTAATTCATATTCCGTCTTGTAGTGTTTTATGTCGTATCATTGTAGCATTAGACTTTGTTACGAGTAGAATTTGTCCTTATAGAAGTTAACGATTAGTAGCCTCTTTATTAGTCAAGATTCGATGGGATGTATTTTCACAGATCACTTCACTAATCACTGTCACCGAGCTCCATTCGAACCGCAGACGTAGGAAGTTCATCTAATACTAAAAAGAGTCTTATTAAAACACAAAAAGGTCGAAGCCTTGAAATTCTTACTGTTTTATGCATTGCGGACCACAGTCTTGGCCTGTATACGAGGCCTTGGTAGTGCTGGGAAGTGCTGGTAAACTTGGCAGTCATTTGCTCCGTGCCGGGCTTGATTCTCAGTATTTTACCATTTAATAACTGTGGAATATTTTTGGGATGTATAATGGGGTTTTTAGAGCGTGCTGAATGTGAATTACCATGCCGGAGATCACGGGAAAAGTTCCATTTTCTATTTTCTCGGACCCTTGTTTTGATGATGATCTGACAGGTAAATTAATTGAGGTTATTATCAGTTTGACAATTCGTATATTTTGCCGGACCGTTGTAGATTCTTCTTCTTCTAATAAATCTTGGCAGCTGAGGGTCTTGTCTACGTAGCAACAGTTGTTGTGCGCTGATTAATGAATTGTTGTTTATTTGTAAGTTTGTTTATTAGGAATGCCGGCTAACGAATATGGTTGCGGCTGGGAAAGATATAAGGAAGAATAGCCTCCGGGTTTTAGCATTCTCGAATGATATTTTCTGTAGATTTAATGTTTTGTAGTTTTGGTGAGTCATCTGTCATTCGTGCAATACCATTTCCTGGTTCTTCTTGGAATTCGGACATTTTCCATCAGTAAGGGTGCCGGAAGAGATTGCACCGGTATTCTCCGTAAAAATTCAAGGTGATTAAGTACCGCGAGTAATCGATAAATTCGGATAAATCGGAGAACGCCGTGTAAAGAAGAAACCCAAGTAGGTTATTCTTCCTTTCGACAAGGGATTCGTCGGATATTGCCGATTTCTTCAAATGCACCTTGGTAAGCCTTGACCATCATGGCCACGTGCCGCCATTTCACCAGCTACTTTCCTTCCAGCTGTAGATGATACAATTCTTTGGGCATTAAGTTACTCCAAAGGTCACCAGAGGTCAAACAATATCTAAGTGAGTAATATTTCCGGACCTTGCCATATTTCATGGGTACACTTAGACATGGTTCTCCTTTTAGGGCCTGTGCCTGTCTGTGTGCCTGTCTGTCTGTCGGTCTGTCTGTCCTGTTCAATGTCCAGCTCCGTCGGTCCGCATGTGGGCGACATTGTTCCTGCCGGTCAATGTTGGATTTAGTCTGTCCACGTCTTCGTTCCGGTCCTGTCTGGTTGCTGTCTAGCCTGGGCTGTTGGTACAGTCTTGCACTGTAACGACCGCGTGGGATTATAGCCCTAGGTTGGAGCTTCCGGGATCATCGCTCTTGTCAACGTAGATTGGAGGCTCAGGACAGATAAGTTGTAGTCGTAAGATTTTAGGGAAGGGAAAACAGTAGCACTCTGGGAGTATAGCGCGAGTCAATGGGCCCGTTATTATTTTTGCACTCAATATTCAATTTCTATTTGAATCTCAATTTCACCGAGTCTTAAACGATTGGTCAACCGTCCGTTACGTGAAATATCTTCCAGTCGCCGTAAGGAGTTTGCACTTATAAGACCAGCTCAGTTATTCAATCAGGCCTAATGATTTAACCGTACTAACCCCCTTTTAGAGGTACCTTTAAATATTTTTTTGTATTACATACACAGCTTTAATTCATTGTAATTATATTATTATATATTTATTATATTATTTGGTTAACAAACCAAAATAGTGTTCTTACTTTTCATTTTGAAGCCCTGCCACCACCACGAACCTACTCCCCCGCCGACTGGAGTTACCCGTGGGCCACAAGCTAGCATATAATTTTACTGCAATAGTTCTCTTAAAAATCATTACAACAAACATAAGTTATAACTAGTCATACCTTCAGTGGTGCACGTAAAAACAAATTCTTGCGTTGGGGTTTTTTTATTTGTCAATGTAATTATAAGCTCTTCAAGCACCGAACCCTGTTATTACTATTCCCCCCCTTGTGGAAATTGATCATAAATTCCCCTAAATTAATTAAAGTTAATTAAAAATTAAAACTCTTGTCTTCCCCCCTCTTTTACACCCTAACAACTTATCGAAGATATCATTGAAATAACATTCTAACTAATTTCCGGGCCATATCTAAGGTCATAATGTTTTAATGCGTATTAAGTAGTGATTTAACCGAATATCTCACCTTGTCTCCCCTGAGCACTGTATATTGACATTCAGGGATGTGCGCAGGTGCCTTCTCACAAGTTTCACTGCATACCGGCCAGCCACATCTTGAACATGCATAATACGATTCGTCCAAGGCTCGGCCACAACCCAGGCAGACTGGTACAGTGATCTGTGCAGGACCCCATATCAACGGAGCTTCTCGCAAGATCTCTGTTCCGGGTGGAATGTCTTTGGTAGCAATTAAGTGACGACCAAGGACGTCATTGTCACATACCTGAAAGGCAATATTAAATAATATGTAAACGGTGGTGTCACCACTAGGAGACAGCCTCCAGAAAATCTTTGTAACTATTAGTCAAGTCGCTTGTTATTTAGTCCCTAAAAGAACATTTCTCAATTACGTATTCCAAAGTTAACTGTCCGATTTAGTACTTTAATTTGGGGTCGAAGAATATTCGGATCTGGTATATTATATGTCACTCTAAATCGAAATGAGAGTAGGTAAGACAATAGACATGATGGGTTGCCACTTCATTTTAGTGTAGGTGACAGGCAAAATATGACAGAAGTTATGAGAATCGTTGAATAGGTACATTAATTAAGGTATTATTCAATGATAGGTATAGAGGTGCTCCCCATCCGGTCAACTACTTCTTTACGGGGGCCACTTAAAGCATTAACTCAAGAGTGCATATGCACTGGAATTATTATTTCTCCCAAGGTTTTCATAACCTATGAAACAAAACAGTGCTTGTAAGATATTATGATTAAAATGAAGACAGAGATGTTTGTACTAAATTTTTGCCAGGTAAAATGTTATTCTATTTTATGCTATACAACTTAAAAAAAATACGAAATCTAACGTCACTTTTGCTGACGGCAACCCCCTCTTAAGATTTTGGTTTTGCTTTGGCCAAATTCGATAATTTATTTGAAGCCTTTAGAAAGTGTAAAAAAATAAACAAAAATGTGGCATTGAAAACTATAGCATGTAGTTTTATATCCCAGCAATGGATAATCAAAAATCGTATACAGGGTGAACTTTTCTTAAGGAACCCACAAAAATAAATGTGCTAAATCCGTTTCTAGAATTTTTAAATTTTTATTATACCTGTACAGGGTGTCCCGTTTTCGACACTTTTGCAGGCTATCTCCCTTATTTTTTGAGATAGAGGCTTACGGTTTTCGCGACACTGTGCCATTTTTTTATGAAATGAAAGATGTCTCAAACAAAATTGCCATAGCCACATTAGTTTTTAAGATACAGGGCGAAATTGAAAATTGACAGTTTTTGGCCATCACCTCAGTTACCTTTTCACATATAGGAAAAATAGAAACGCGGTTTTATATAGCTTTTTCTGTAAAATCCAGTGGCGTAGTCAGATTTCTTCTAGCTTTATACATTCCGGAGATATAAGGCAAACTTATGTTTTTTTAAAACATCTTTATATACTTATTTTAAACAACAAACGAATTAATTACAATTTTCTCAAATTGTACGAGTGACTTTATAGTAGGCTATGAAATAAAGGAACCCTAGCATCATAACCATAATAGTATTAGTATAATATTATCACAATGCTATATAAATAGAAAAGCTACAAAAGTAATTCAACTTTTTTTATAAAACATACTCGCCGATCTCTTTTAATAATTACAAATGTTGCTCGTTTTCTCTAACAGGAAGTTCGCACATTTTTGTTATTTTCCGTAGTGCCTTTAAAACTATTATTGATCGTCTCTGAAGACTTTATAATGCGAGCGTGGTAGCCTCACGTAGTTCTTCAACGTTGCTATGTAGAGTGCTATAAACTCCACAAAAATAAATCAAGAATTGAAAGATCGGGTGTCCTTGGTAGCAAAGGACGTACCTTATAACCAAAATGTTTATATTTGAGCGCCAGAAGCTTAATCTAGTTGATGGTTAAATAAAAATAGCATTTTCCTATTTACAATGTATTTAAAAGTTGAAATTACACATCAATAAATTGCTACAATAAGGTGAAGTTGACTGGGTAAGTTAAAATTTGTTATTTACAATATGTAAAGAATTCGTTCACCGTTGAAAAAATGAAAAACAATGCAAAATTTAAATCTTTTAAAATACAAATTCAGAGACGTTCAAGATCTAAATACGAGAACACTGCTAGCACAAAAAGTTCACGTGATCGTTTAAAGTTCGTTTACGAACACTCAGAAAATTTGGACTACCTACTGAGTTCAACAGAGTACCTTAAAAGTTCTGGGTCGTTGACACTGGTGATTCGCCACCGTTGCTCCAAGCTTCTTATCGTTGTAGTACTAGTTATGACTTGAGACTCAAGGTTGAGTCGTGGAGGATTCAAGGTGGGGCTAGACGATGTGCGACCACTGTCAGACTGTGTCGTAAGATGGTGTGTTTGTCCATATTCCAATGGTGCTTGGATCACGTACCGGAGTGCATGTAAAGAACACACAACAAACAGTCTCCGAAAAACTGCAGTCGAAACGTCGACGCGTTTACAAAGGATAGTTAAATTTCTTAAAAGTAAAAAGATTTACAAGATAAAAGGTAACATTAACGAAATACAGAATGATTGGCAACATCCCGTTCGATCTCGAAACAAAAGACAAAAAATAAACAGCCCCGGCTAGATAACCTAAAAAGGAACCGTGCTAACTCACCCAGACTGTGCTCCCGGGAATCCTCTCCGTGGTTCACCTGCTGCAGGTCCCTGGCGGAACTCGGAAAATGCGTGGAATCCGTCCACTCACACCCGAAGGCATGTGCATGTAATAAAAACAAAAAACCTTAATTAATAACTAAAAGGCTCTTTAATTGTACAATAGATTGTGCCAGGTAAATATTTCATGTCCCTAGAATTCCCTAAGCGGCGGCCATACAGACATTATTGATTGGTGACGGAGGACAAGGCCGTAATCAACATACGTTTTACGCACACGCATCCTAAATTTGAATAGATAGAAATTAACATTATACTCTGTTCTTTGAAGCACATAAAAAGACTATTGTTACAGTTTCTGCGTTTAAAGTTTGGTTAGAGCCACAGAATATCAAGGTTAAGGTTAGGCATCTGTCACAAGTTCTGACATTTCTGCCAGACATGCTAAATAGGCCCCTGGAGGCGCCTAGAACAATGCTGCCAACCATTTATTACCACATTAAGAAATGTAATTTCTAGTGTTCAATTAAAGAGCGTTTTTAGATTAGTACAGCGAAAACAAATGCACACCGTATACAGAACCGCTTAAGCCGTCCAAAGAGTGGAAAATTTGGTTTCGAAAGATACTTTTCGATACAGGAAACTCAAGACCAAATTTCAACCGACGTGACTTCACCACGAGCGTTTGAAAGGGAAGTGCCACGACTTCTTGTCTCTTGTCCCGGGTACTACTTATAAATTTTTCGCACACTATGGGAGACTTCCGTTTCCTGGACCATAAATTAGGTAAATAAACTTTAAAACTAGATATAAATGAAAAATCAAGAGAGCAGGCTAGAGTGTCAACTGTCAATTCTGCCAAACTCTTACCACTGACACTAGACTAGAAGGAAAGGCAATAATAATTCTATGTATATAGGCACAACTATAATAATGTACTTATTTTTGTAATTAGTAAATTGGGTTAGAATTAAAATTAGGTTAAAGCCATATACATTTGCATATTAAAAATGTGTATACTTTTTTATTTTTTACTTATTTTCTACTTCTTATTATATAGGAGTAACAGTATGAGAATGTCAGTACATGTATAATAACATGAATATGAATAACTACAACAACGGTGTAAATTTCGTACATGTAAATATTATAGGTCGCTATGTAAAAACTTTACGGAATTTTCTGAATATTTTTTGTCTGAAAGATATGACATTGTCGGTATTTCGGAAACGTGGCCAAATTCCTGACCATGTAGTTGGGATTCCTGGGTACAATCTTATCAGAAAAGATAGATTCCGTGGTGGTGAGTCTCCACTTGGTAGAGGTGGAGGTGTAGCTTTCTACATCAAAGAAATATATAAGTAAAATATACTTGGGGTAGATACACCCTCTTCTCGCGCTATTGAACAATTATGGCTTAGGGTCAAACAAAGATAAGACAATATCTTTTGGCACTCTCTATAAACCACCGAATCAAAATATTAATGATAGGTTATCGTCTAGAGGATAGTTTTTTTACTTTGATATCTGGTAGTGATTATGTCATCTTCGGGGATGACTTAAATATTGATCTCATTGCTAACAGACCAGATTGCTTGAGACTCAAAACTTTTTTGAACATTTACAGCTTTTTTCAAGTTATAAAAAATGAACCTACTCGTGTGACTGATAATAGCGCTACTTTGATTGATATCTTGGTAGATTGAGATCTATGGATCTTGTTGTTAATTCTCAGGTCATGCGTATGGATGATATATCCGACCATCGTTTAGTAAAATGCCAGTTAAACGTACCTAAAAGTAAATATTCTGCTAAAATTAGAACGTATAGGGATTTTAAACTTTTTTTTTGCGTAATCTTTCGAATGTGCACTGGGAAGATGGAACAAAATATAAATAAAGAACATAACAAAATATATAAAAAAATAAAACTGATAATGCATGGGAAGATTATAGAAGATTAAGAAACCTTGTTACATTGACTCTAAAAACCGAAAAAAGGGCCTACCTTAACCAAAAATTTAAAAACGACCCTGCTAACTTTTGGCGGACTCTTAAATGGCTAAATGTAAAATCTGAGATTAATTGTGACGCTACAGGGTGTGGTAATCCTAATGAGTTCAGTGCCTTTTTTAGAGACAATGTACCTAATATCAATCTTGATAATGGGAATGCAAATAACATGTTGCAGCGATACAGAGACTCTCGTCTCCCAACTATAACATCAAATCTCTGTTTTGATTTCATTACGGTTGAACACTTTCAATTTCTGTTTTCCAAGATAAAATTAAATTCTATGGGTAGTGATATTATAAATTTAAAAATGTTGTCTTTGGCTATTTCTCATCTCAGCGGCATTTTTACTTTTTTAATAAATTGTGGTATTAGGCAACATGTTTTACTTGCGTCCTGGTAAATTGCCAATATTGTTCCTGTACCGAAGATCACGAATCCCAGTGAACCATCACATTTTAGACCGATTAGCATTCTTCCAACTATTTCAAAAATTTTTGAAAAAGTAGTTCAGGAACAACTCACTGTCCATCTTTCAGCAAACAAAATACTACCATCTACCCAGTCTGGATGTAGGGCCGGTCATAGCACGGCTAGAGCACTTCTTACGGTTTCTGATGACATAATAACTGCACAGGATAATAATACCGATACTGCCCTTATCCTGCCCATTTGATTACAGTAAAGCATTCGAGACAATTGATCATGGAATATTGTCTACCAAACTAAAATATTTTGGTCTGGATGATAATGTTGAGATTAACGCCAAGAATCTTTTATATTATACTCTGTATATACTTAGTTTTAGATGACTTATGTAACCTCACTTTTTTTCTTCTTTGACAACTACTGTCATTAAATGAAAAGCTTCCAGAAGGTTCTAGAAGAATAGAATGAGGTCGAGTGTGGCTTGAGAAACAGTTGATAGTAGAAGTAGTAGTTAAGTAAATAAAGGGGAATGAGAATAGAGAGATTTCAGAAATATAGTTTAAGAAACATGTATTAGAAGATGTATAAAATTCTCAGTGTTAAATAAAACCCCCAGGACGTCCATACATATATTTTGTTTTATTCAAGAGGTTATGGGCCCAGCAAGAGGGTAATATATATTTGAAGAAATTGTTTGAAACTGAGAAGTTAGAAAATGGCTCAAGTCACAAAGAGTAATGTAATAATAGAAACGTTGAACGAGAAAAATTATTATACATGGAAGTATAGAATGGAAATAATATTAGAAGAACAAGATGTTATAGAACAAGTAAAGGAAGATGTAAAAATCGATGAAATTATGGACGAGAAGAAAAGAGAAGAAATCATAAAGAAAGAAAATAAAGTAAAAGCTCTAATTGTTCAATGCGTTGATAATAATCAGGTTAAATATCTTCGAAACAAGAAAATGTGGAAAACAACCAAATGTGGAAGACATTAGAAGAAACGTATGAGAAGAAAGGATTATCTAGTCAATTATTTTTAAAGAAGAAGCTATTATCATTAAAGTTGAGAGAAAATGAACCATTGGATAAATACATCATCACATTTGAAGAAATTGTACGACAGCTGAAAATAAGTGGCGATACAATTGATGAACAAAGTTTCATCTGCAATTTGTTATTGAGTCTTCCAAAAAGTTATGAAACTGTAGTGACAGTGATAGAAAATATTCCGCAGGGGACATATGACATAGTGAAGAGTAAATTGTTGTCAGAGTATGAAAAAAGGCAAACAAATGGTCAACAAAATACAAATTATAAAGAGACTGCCTTTGTATCAAATAGAAGTGGATGCTATAGATGTGGGATACATCGCATTTCAAGAAGGACTGCAAAAATTTTAGTACAACAAGAGGTTATGGTTCAAGAATTAATCAAGGTTATGGAAGAAACTACAAGAGAGGCAATTAAAGAAGTTACCAAAGAGGAAATTATAACGAGGCGACTACAAGGTATATGTATGGACAAGGAGAAGAAAGAAGTGATAGTACTACTACACAAAATGGGAATCCAATGCAGTTCAGAGGACGAGGATATGGATGGAGACCAATGAGAGGCACAAGAAGATTCGGTCAAAGTAATCCAAGGTCAAGTTATGCTCAGGGACAATCACAGAGAAGTAGTAATTCAGAACTAGAGTATTATAGGAACAGGGATAAAAGTATTACTTTTATAGTAGAGAGGTTAAATTTTTCTAATGTACAAGGAGAAGCAAACGAAGGCACAGAGCTAGTATTTTTCGTTGATTCGGGGTGTACGGATCATATGGTTAAAAGTAAGGAATATTTTTCGAACTTAATTATGCTTGATTGATGTAGCAAAGGGTGAAAGCTCCATGGTTGCATTGGGAGTAGGAAATATTGAAATAATAAGTAATGTAGGTAACAGAAAGATAAGATGTACAATGGAAAATGTGTTTTATGTGCCAAATTTGAGGAAAAATTTATTATCAGTTAAAAAGTTAGAGAAAACAGGACTTAAGAGAGTTTTTGAAAATGTCCAAGTCAAAGTAATAAAAAGAAATATGGGAATGATAATAGTAGGTGGAAAAAAAATTCATACGAAGTATCTTTTCAGTGTGTAAAATGTATGAATTTTAACAAGGAATCTTTGAACCAAAGGCATCGTATCGGTACCGTCGTAATAATAAAGGCCTGCCAGCTGGCGACGCGAAACGTCACTACGTCATCACAGGGAGGTCGGGAGGTTGCTATTTGAAGTTGTTTACGTTTACTTGACTGGCGATTTTCCTGTTTTAAAGAACGTTTGTTGTGTGTTGGACTGTGTTTTTAGTAATATAGGACGTGGAGTTTTATTAATAAGGTGGCAAAATAGCAGTGGTTCAGAATAAAGTGATTAAAGTTCAATTTTAGTTTACCTATAGGTTTTAGGTTGTGTCTATAGTTTCGGACTAATTTAAATCATGCCGTGGGCGTGTTCCGTTCCCAACTGCAAGGGAAACTGCAAAGACGGTCCTAATGTGTCCGCTTTTTCCTCCATAAAGACCCCATTTTAAGGGAAAAGTGGGTTAAGGCCATCAAAAGAAATTTTGTTCCTACACAGTTTTCGAGGATTTTGGTTTGGACTGTTGGAGAGTGTTATACCTAACAATTTTACGTGATTAAACGTAACCACCTTGAAATCAGTAAGTTTTATGGTTTTATTTATTCGAATTTAGTTGTATCTAGGCAGGCAAATAAGAAATAATTGGCATTTACGGAAATTTTACCGGTAGATACCTATCTAAATGCACCAAAACTCCTTGAAAATGTTACTTTCACTCTCGTAGATTATTATCCGTGTTGTAAAACCATGAGCTATATATGTAAACAATCATTTTAAAGTGGTTTTTTACCAAATTTACCAAGTTGACACCTTGAAATTTGAATTTGGCGCCTTAGGCTCACCTCCCTTGGATGACTCATCGCTTTCAGCTGGCGGGCCTTGTTATTGCGACGATGCCGATCGTATCCACTAGACCCAGCAACTCATTGTTGAAATACAATTAGACTGCGGCAAACATAATGTTCCGTTTATCTCTCTCCAATTCATATGATTTCTCTTTCTTTTTTGTTTACATGAACTAGGGTGTCCTTGACCCCAGTCAAATCTCTCACCAGTGGCGTAACATGAAGTTGTTACTTCAATAATTTAGTTAAAAGTTATAATACGTTAGATTTTAATTAATTACTAACCCATATATTACACATTATGATTAAACCAGGTTAAACCAAATGTTCTTAATTGAAAATGGCAAAAATTTCCATTTTATTTATAGACAGACAACCCATTTGCAAACTTTGAAGTTATATGAGTAGGGGAAGATGGAGGTAAGTTATATAATGTATGCAAAACGTAAGAAAATTATTTATTATGGGTTAGATATTTTTTTGGTACAACAGGTATTTGTTTCAAATCTTATATTCAGCAAAATTTTCGTTTTATTGGGTTTTTGACATACTTATTGCATTCTTTCCACACTCCCCATGTAATGAGAATGAGGTAAAGTGATAAATGGAAAGAAACAAAGTGCAAAATATGTTTTCTTGGAATGTCTTTATTTATTAAAGCTCCTTACCTATATTTGTTTAGACTTTTTATTTTTTTAAATACACAAAAAGTACCTAAGTTTGACATTTATAAATTTAAGAACACAGTTTTTAAAACCACCACCAACTCATAAAAGTCTATATTACAAAATTGAACTATTCTCTAAAAGTAGGTATCTACCCCCCAGTTATTTTGCGTATATATTAAAAAAGGACGGCAATTGGGCCCAAGTTACCTACATCACGTATTAGGAAACAAATACCAGCATAGGTATTTTTCACTTTGCCCCAAATTTCCACTTTGTCCCACCTTCCCCTACTTAGAACACATCAGCTGCTACTCCAGAAAGAGAAGCCTAAAAAATGTACATTGAAACAAAAGAAAAAAACACTACTAAAATACCTATATTACCTTGCAACCGGAGGAGCAATTATATTAATGATTCCTTTAAACCCGGATTTAGGGCCGATTAAGTCATGTGGGAAATTATCAGGGTCTTCTCGTAGTTGCTTCAATATGATGGCTTCAGTTTCTGAAGCTGTTAACGTTGAACTGGTAAAGTCATGTACTTCAATAGTACCTATCTACTTCAACAGAAGAAGTTCTGCTACTGTTATCAGAGTCCTTTCTCATTTGTCTATCGAAATAAAATATAAATTTATATGAAGTACCTATATACGGAGGCCTATACAGAAATTGTTATAAAGGAAACTTGTTCATGTTGAAAAACTGCGTAGGTGTAAAAAATTTTAGAAGCCTAGGCCTTCTTTGATTTTTTTCTGCTAAAAAACTGAAAACGCTTAAAAATTTAAGTAGAGGCTTAGGCTTTTGAAACTTTTCACACGTACCTACGCATTTTTTCTATTATGAACAAGTTCCCGAAAACATTTTAATGTGAAAGCTGCAAAAAGGGCACTTTTCTAAAAAAAATGGAAAAAGGTCAAAAATCATCGAGATGAGACTGCATTTGCTGATGAAATTTTGCATTTCTACTCAGTTTTTCATTCTGAATACATTTCCTTTATAATATTTTGTCATAAAGCCTACAAAAACGTCACTTTACTGATGTGAATAATTACATTTTTCAAAATTTCCAAAGCATAGATAGGTATACCTACGTGATTTTCGAAAGTAAAATTATGTGACAAATTAGTTTCAAACCAAGCAGGGCTGAGCCCCAAAAGGTCAAATTTCAACTCGAAATTACACACTCTATATACACAACATTTTAAATTTTAATAACGATACGCTTACGGCACTGGAGTAAAGCAAAAAACAAACAATTAAGTAGCTCGCGACTCTGAATTATTTAAGGGACACTTACTATATCCCTGATAGGCCAGGCAGATGATGGATGGTGCCATCTTGGTCTTGATCCCTGTGACCAATTCTAAAAAGGATTGAAATTTTCTTAATTTTGTTTTACTTTGACAACCCTCTTGCATAAAGTCGACCTTTTAATCATATTCGAAAATTTTGAAAATAAAACGTATACTGCCTATTTATTATAATACACTCACGTCATATAAGATGGTCTGGCTTGGGGGATCTAAATTTTCCTTTCCCATTTAATGACTGACATATCTACAAAAAGATGAGCATTAAATTAACATAGTGGTATAGGTGTCGGGGTATTCACGAAAGATAATACACCTTCTAATTTTTGTATTTTCGGACAAAAGTTGAAAATAAATATAGGCAAACTAATATTTTGCTACAATCTAGAGCCAGCGTTCCATTTCCGTAGGTAAGAAAACAGAATTAAGGTAAGGTGTTCAATGTTGCTCCATTAAAAACGATTCGCCTTACACCCTCATGTAAGCATTTTTTATTGAAGGATGGTTTTAATGGACGATTTTAATGAAAGATATAGATAGGAAATGATATCCAAAATCGTACTGATAAAACAGGTGTATCAATCACGGGTCAGGTCAGGATCTCCAACAATTATTATACTTACTTGGGACTTGCAGAATCTCTGTTATCTTCATAAAATGGCAACGGAATGGCATGGGAGATTAATACCCTGACACCATTTATTTTTCTATAAAAATATTTATCTAAAAAATGATCCGAGCATATTAATTCTCTCTGAGGTAACTTTTTGTTTGGCTTAAATCCCAAAATTTCAATGTTTTCCTTTGCGTGTAATCTGTTGGAAACCTGAAAATGAAAATATATAAATTAGGATAAGATAATGTCGTGTTGTAGTTATTTAAAAAACATGTCAAAACATTTAGTCAAAAATATCTGATAAAATAAAAACCACTTTGTACTCTATACCTAATTCCTCTGACCTCTGACAATAATACTTACCTATGAAATGACCGATCCTCATCTTGCAAATCCGTTCTCTTGCACACGCGCAACACCGTCTCACCATCGTGTTCTTTTACTTTTCTGACACAAGCACTCTTTTATAGATAACACCAGGGACCCTTTAAAGTAAGAGTCCCTGGATAACACAAAACTCGCACTTCTTGACGTCTTTGCGCGGCCATTTACAATTTGTTTTTTATTGTTACCAGACAACAATCACGGCGTTGCCGGATGTCACGATTTGATTTCATCTTTCAGTAAATAATTATTGCTTAACATTAGCTATACCCCGATTACTGTAAGAAGTGCCGATTTTGTCAGATGACTATCTTCACAAAATCCCTAGGAATTTTTTGTTATCTATTGGCATATATGCGTCGGCACCAGTTAATGACGTCACTCATTTATTTATGATGGTAAAAGTGATATGGAAAAGAGCATAGTAAAATAAAAACCCTATTGCAAGCACGATTATACCGCTACAAATAACAATAATCATGACTACAACTCATTTTAATAATAATTTAGAACGTCATGTAAACACTTTTCATTTTGGTATTTTGGTATAATCAGCTGGTTGTTGCAGCGTCTATGCACGGACTCGGGGAACATTCGTTTAGCGTGTGTCCATGTGACAGTAAAGGTTTTCCGGATCGTTGAAACTCGTTCAAACTTTTGGCAGTGAAAAGTGAAAATATTCGCGGGTTTTTGTATGTTTCCTGAGTTTTACTGTTATCTGTGTTGTTCGTGTTATAGTTATACATTTTCTTTCTATGACGTTTTTGTCGTGTCTCAAATATTAGTCTAGGTTTTTGTCGTTTTTAAATATAGGGGTAAGTTGTTTGTATACAGGGTGATTCAAAAGTATGCGGCACCCTTTCAGGGACGTAATTTACTCGTTAAAATAAGACGAAAAGTTCATATCAACATGGGTCCAAAAACGCTTCGTTACGAAGATACAAAAAAATATCGATTTTTGTTTATACCTTCCAAACCAATAAGAATATTTAAACCAAACTTGGTAGGCAATAATACCCTCATAGGGTGACATAACACATGTTAATATCAGGTCTCCAAAGTAACCAGTGGCGGACGTATGGGTAATCAGTACCATTAATTAAACAAAAAAAAAAATGGTACGGCCCTGTACAATACAAAAATTTATTATCTTATTGAATAAACAATACAATATGGAACAAAAAATGTCTCTTTCATTTTTTTCATATCTCTCTCCCTTTCGCGGAAAATTTTAGTTTTTCCTATTTCTCATCTTTTTTGGACTCTTTACTTTACTTTGAAGTAACTATTATTTTAAGTAAACGAAATGATTTTCAAATGGAATTGCAGTAGCAGTAGGTAATTTTTGGTACTAGAAAGGCGCTAAGGCACAAAATAATAATAATAATAATAATAATAATAATATTTTTTTCAAAGCTTAATCACCCTGTATCTTCGTAACGAAGCGTTTTTGGACCCATGTTGATATGAACTTTTCGTCTTATTTTAACGAGTAAATTACGCCCCTGAAAGGGAGCCCCATAGTTTTGAATCACCCTGTATACAATCTGAGGAAATTATAGTGTAAATTTAATGAAAATTACAGTTTCAGGTTGTTGCTGATTGTTGTTGTTGAATTTATTATTTGATCTGTGAATTTATTCGATATAGAATTGTATATAATATGGAGGAGCATGCAAAGCAGAATGTTGATGAAGGAAAAACTTATGGTTTGTCCAATAACTATTATGGAATAGGTACTTAAGTACTTATAGATATTTCTGAAGTTTAGTATGCAATCTTGGGAAATAAACTGACCCAAATATTTGTTCAAAGGGCCTTTCAATACTTTACCAAGTACCATCCTTAAACCATAGCCAGGTAAGTAATTTTTGTGGTTCTATTATACTTAATGAGGTGCCCCGTAGATACCAACCAATTTTACTCAGTATGCCTTGCAAAGGGCATTATGTGGCACATATTCTCACAATAATAAGGTATGAATCAGAGAGTCATCCTGGGTTCTTCATGTGAAAAACTGAGTTTTCAATTATTCGAAAAATATGCGTTTTGATATGATTTTATACAGGCTGCCATGTGTTTTATAATGAAGTTCAAAATGAAAATTCCTCGGAAAACCATAGGCATACCGTTAGGGTGAGTCCAAAGGGCTATTATTGCCAGATGATCTTGTATTTTAATAATTAATTTTTCCACGTTTCTGAACAGGCTGCCAATGAGAAGTATGCAAGTTCTTATTATGAAAATGCTGAAAAAAGGATGGCATACCTTTCGCGCATGAAAAATTAATTATTAAAATACAAGATCACGTGGCAATAATAGCCCTTTGGACCCACCCTAACGGTATGCCTATTTTTTCCGAGGAATTTTCATTTTGAACTTCATTATAAAACACATGGCAGCCTGTATAAAATCATATCAAAACGCATATTTTTCGAATAATTGAAAACTCAGTTTTTCACATGAAGAACCCAGGATGACTCTCTGATTTATACCTTATTATTGTGAGAATATGTGCCACATAATGCCCTTTGCAAGGCATACTGTGTAAAATCACGTCCAAAAATCTGTCACTATCTCCCGGTCCAAATGTCCCCATCTGATATAAAAGAGGGTTACTCCCAAAGCAATGACAGTCGTCGCAGACCACCACTTGTAGAGCGAAGTTCTGCCCGAGAAATCAGCGAGCGTTATTGGGTTTTTGACATACTTATTGCATTCTTTCCACACTCCCCATGTAATGAGAATGAGGTAAAGTGATAAATGGAAAGAAACAAAGTGCAAAATATGTTTTCTTGGAATGTCTTTATTTATTAAAGCTCCTTACCTATATTTGTTTAGACTTTTTATTTTTTTAAATACACAAAAAGTACCTAAGTTTGACATTTATAAATTTAAGAACACAGTTTTTAAAACCACCACCAACTCATAAAAGTCTATATTACAAAATTGAACTATTCTCTAAAAGTAGGTATCTACCCCCCAGTTATTTTGCGTATATATTAAAAAAGGACGGCAATTGGGCCCAAGTTACCTACATCACGTATTAGGAAACAAATACCAGCATAGGTATTTTTCACTTTGCCCCAAATTTCCACTTTGTCCCACCTTCCCCTACTTAGAACACATCAGCTGCTACTCCAGAAAGAGAAGCCTAAAAAATGTACATTGAAACAAAAGAAAAAAACACTACTAAAATACCTATATTACCTTGCAACCGGAGGAGCAATTATATTAATGATTCCTTTAAACCCGGATTTAGGGCCGATTAAGTCATGTGGGAAATTATCAGGGTCTTCTCGTAGTTGCTTCAATATGATGGCTTCAGTTTCTGAAGCTGTTAACGTTGAACTGGTAAAGTCATGTACTTCAATAGTACCTATCTACTTCAACAGAAGAAGTTCTGCTACTGTTATCAGAGTCCTTTCTCATTTGTCTATCGAAATAAAATATAAATTTATATGAAGTACCTATATACGGAGGCCTATACAGAAATTGTTATAAAGGAAACTTGTTCATGTTGAAAAACTGCGTAGGTGTAAAAAATTTTAGAAGCCTAGGCCTTCTTTGATTTTTTTCTGCTAAAAAACTGAAAACGCTTAAAAATTTAAGTAGAGGCTTAGGCTTTTGAAACTTTTCACACGTACCTACGCATTTTTTCTATTATGAACAAGTTCCCGAAAACATTTTAATGTGAAAGCTGCAAAAAGGGCACTTTTCTAAAAAAAATGGAAAAAGGTCAAAAATCATCGAGATGAGACTGCATTTGCTGATGAAATTTTGCATTTCTACTCAGTTTTTCATTCTGAATACATTTCCTTTATAATATTTTGTCATAAAGCCTACAAAAACGTCACTTTACTGATGTGAATAATTACATTTTTCAAAATTTCCAAAGCATAGATAGGTATACCTACGTGATTTTCGAAAGTAAAATTATGTGACAAATTAGTTTCAAACCAAGCAGGGCTGAGCCCCAAAAGGTCAAATTTCAACTCGAAATTACACACTCTATATACACAACATTTTAAATTTTAATAACGATACGCTTACGGCACTGGAGTAAAGCAAAAAACAAACAATTAAGTAGCTCGCGACTCTGAATTATTTAAGGGACACTTACTATATCCCTGATAGGCCAGGCAGATGATGGATGGTGCCATCTTGGTCTTGATCCCTGTGACCAATTCTAAAAAGGATTGAAATTTTCTTAATTTTGTTTTACTTTGACAACCCTCTTGCATAAAGTCGACCTTTTAATCATATTCGAAAATTTTGAAAATAAAACGTATACTGCCTATTTATTATAATACACTCACGTCATATAAGATGGTCTGGCTTGGGGGATCTAAATTTTCCTTTCCCATTTAATGACTGACATATCTACAAAAAGATGAGCATTAAATTAACATAGTGGTATAGGTGTCGGGGTATTCACGAAAGATAATACACCTTCTAATTTTTGTATTTTCGGACAAAAGTTGAAAATAAATATAGGCAAACTAATATTTTGCTACAATCTAGAGCCAGCGTTCCATTTCCGTAGGTAAGAAAACAGAATTAAGGTAAGGTGTTCAATGTTGCTCCATTAAAAACGATTCGCCTTACACCCTCATGTAAGCATTTTTTATTGAAGGATGGTTTTAATGGACGATTTTAATGAAAGATATAGATAGGAAATGATATCCAAAATCGTACTGATAAAACAGGTGTATCAATCACGGGTCAGGTCAGGATCTCCAACAATTATTATACTTACTTGGGACTTGCAGAATCTCTGTTATCTTCATAAAATGGCAACGGAATGGCATGGGAGATTAATACCCTGACACCATTTATTTTTCTATAAAAATATTTATCTAAAAAATGATCCGAGCATATTAATTCTCTCTGAGGTAACTTTTTGTTTGGCTTAAATCCCAAAATTTCAATGTTTTCCTTTGCGTGTAATCTGTTGGAAACCTGAAAATGAAAATATATAAATTAGGATAAGATAATGTCGTGTTGTAGTTATTTAAAAAACATGTCAAAACATTTAGTCAAAAATATCTGATAAAATAAAAACCACTTTGTACTCTATACCTAATTCCTCTGACCTCTGACAATAATACTTACCTATGAAATGACCGATCCTCATCTTGCAAATCCGTTCTCTTGCACACGCGCAACACCGTCTCACCATCGTGTTCTTTTACTTTTCTGACACAAGCACTCTTTTATAGATAACACCAGGGACCCTTTAAAGTAAGAGTCCCTGGATAACACAAAACTCGCACTTCTTGACGTCTTTGCGCGGCCATTTACAATTTGTTTTTTATTGTTACCAGACAACAATCACGGCGTTGCCGGATGTCACGATTTGATTTCATCTTTCAGTAAATAATTATTGCTTAACATTAGCTATACCCCGATTACTGTAAGAAGTGCCGATTTTGTCAGATGACTATCTTCACAAAATCCCTAGGAATTTTTTGTTATCTATTGGCATATATGCGTCGGCACCAGTTAATGACGTCACTCATTTATTTATGATGGTAAAAGTGATATGGAAAAGAGCATAGTAAAATAAAAACCCTATTGCAAGCACGATTATACCGCTACAAATAACAATAATCATGACTACAACTCATTTTAATAATAATTTAGAACGTCATGTAAACACTTTTCATTTTGGTATTTTGGTATAATCAGCTGGTTGTTGCAGCGTCTATGCACGGACTCGGGGAACATTCGTTTAGCGTGTGTCCATGTGACAGTAAAGGTTTTCCGGATCGTTGAAACTCGTTCAAACTTTTGGCAGTGAAAAGTGAAAATATTCGCGGGTTTTTGTATGTTTCCTGAGTTTTACTGTTATCTGTGTTGTTCGTGTTATAGTTATACATTTTCTTTCTATGACGTTTTTGTCGTGTCTCAAATATTAGTCTAGGTTTTTGTCGTTTTTAAATATAGGGGTAAGTTGTTTGTATACAGGGTGATTCAAAAGTATGCGGCACCCTTTCAGGGACGTAATTTACTCGTTAAAATAAGACGAAAAGTTCATATCAACATGGGTCCAAAAACGCTTCGTTACGAAGATACAAAAAAATATCGATTTTTGTTTATACCTTCCAAACCAATAAGAATATTTAAACCAAACTTGGTAGGCAATAATACCCTCATAGGGTGACATAACACATGTTAATATCAGGTCTCCAAAGTAACCAGTGGCGGACGTATGGGTAATCAGTACCATTAATTAAACAAAAAAAAATGGTACGGCCCTGTACAATACAAAAATTTATTATCTTGTTGAATAAACAATACAATATGGAACAAAAAATGTCTCTTTCATTTTTTTCATATCTCTCTCCCTTTCGCGGAAAATTTTAGTTTTTCCTATTTCTCATCTTTTTTGGACTCTTTACTTTACTTTGAAGTAACTATTATTTTAAGTAAACGAAATGATTTTCAAATGGAATTGCAGTAGCAGTAGGTAATTTTTGGTACTAGAAAGGCGCTAAGGCACAAAATAATAATAATAATAATAATAATAATATTTTTTTCAAAGCTTAATCACCCTGTATCTTCGTAACGAAGCGTTTTTGGACCCATGTTGATATGAACTTTTCGTCTTATTTTAACGAGTAAATTACGCCCCTGAAAGGGAGCCCCATAGTTTTGAATCACCCTGTATACAATCTGAGGAAATTATAGTGTAAATTTAATGAAAATTACAGTTTCAGGTTGTTGCTGATTGTTGTTGTTGAATTTATTATTTGATCTGTGAATTTATTCGATATAGAATTGTATATAATATGGAGGAGCATGCAAAGCAGAATGTTGATGAAGGAAAAACTTATGGTTTGTCCAATAACTATTATGGAATAGGTACTTAAGTACTTATAGATATTTCTGAAGTTTAGTATGCAATCTTGGGAAATAAACTGACCCAAATATTTGTTCAAAGGGCCTTTCAATACTTTACCAAGTACCATCCTTAAACCATAGCCAGGTAAGTAATTTTTGTGGTTCTATTATACTTAATGAGGTGCCCCGTAGATACCAACCAATTTTACTCAGTATGCCTTGCAAAGGGCATTATGTGGCACATATTCTCACAATAATAAGGTATGAATCAGAGAGTCATCCTGGGTTCTTCATGTGAAAAACTGAGTTTTCAATTATTCGAAAAATATGCGTTTTGATATGATTTTATACAGGCTGCCATGTGTTTTATAATGAAGTTCAAAATGAAAATTCCTCGGAAAACCATAGGCATACCGTTAGGGTGAGTCCAAAGGGCTATTATTGCCAGATGATCTTGTATTTTAATAATTAATTTTTCCACGTTTCTGAACAGGCTGCCAATGAGAAGTATGCAAGTTCTTATTATGAAAATGCTGAAAAAAGGATGGCATACCTTTCGCGCATGAAAAATTAATTATTAAAATACAAGATCACGTGGCAATAATAGCCCTTTGGACCCACCCTAACGGTATGCCTATTTTTTCCGAGGAATTTTCATTTTGAACTTCATTATAAAACACATGGCAGCCTGTATAAAATCATATCAAAACGCATATTTTTCGAATAATTGAAAACTCAGTTTTTCACATGAAGAACCCAGGATGACTCTCTGATTTATACCTTATTATTGTGAGAATATGTGCCACATAATGCCCTTTGCAAGGCATACTGTGTAAAATCACGTCCAAAAATCTGTCACTATCTCCCGGTCCAAATGTCCCCATCTGATATAAAAGAGGGTTACTCCCAAAGCAATGACAGTCGTCGCAGACCACCACTTGTAGAGCGAAGTTCTGCCCGAGAAATCAGCGAGCGTCCGATGCCGTGCCATCCATGAGAAGAAGCCGTAGAAGATCCAGAGTTGCAGGGCGAAGTACTGTCCGAGACATCATCCAGTGTCTGATGCCTAACCTGCTATAGAATTAACACCAGAACCGGCCTTAGTACAGTTGCTGCCCGTTGAACTGTCCAAAAAGTAAGCGATTGAATTTTGTTTTGTTGGGTTTTGTCGACTGAGTTGCCTTTCTATTTCTAGTTAATTCATTTATTTGATTTTATTTTATTCAGATTGCTACTAGTGTTTACTTGAGGTCTCGTAAAGGATTGTTATATTTTGTCATATTTTAAAACAGTGTCGTTACAGTTCTGAATATTTTACGCTAAATTTTGGGTATTTTGAAATGCGATTTTGTGCCAATTTCGAATCATTTTTAAGAATTTACATATTTTTATTATCGTTTGTGTGATCAGGCTAACTAACTTGTGTACCAATAATTTGGATATTATTCTTGGAATATTTTGAGCTACATTCACGTACTATTTCTGCAGGTTTTGTCATCAGTTTATGCTATAAGCTAGTATTGTTCGCCACCTAGGTTTGAAACCAGTTACTAAAATTTATACATAATTATTTTGGGCTAAATCTTTTATTATCGATTCTTTTATGTTATATCTACAAATCTGGATTTAGAAATGGCTAGACGTAAATAGTTTTTTTGACCTTTCATAATTCCGACTATATACCTTGTACCTATTCTGAGATACAGCTCTGAATTCTAAAGGAAAAAAATCGTCATGACTAGTAGCTTTTTTCCCCTTCGTATAATTCGTACCAAAAACTTATTCTACATAAAACATTTTGCTTTGGCAAATTAATTTAGGTCAAGAAGATATATTTTATACTCCTATAATATAATTATAGTATAATATATTTAGTAATATAAACCTATTATATTATAATATATACAATATGTTGTAATATACCTTAATACCAGTAAGCTTTTGAAGCTTCTCATTTCTAACACGTGCATGTGGGAAACCATTTGTATATTTGTCAATCTACATCTACAGTCATAGAGGAAGTGTATTGTAAACTACATATAGCAGTATATAATATATGCCATTAGTATTAATTGAGAAATACTTATAGTAATGTCCAAATCCTCCTCTTTGTAAAAAACTTACCGAATATCTTTTTAGCAAACCGCTTGAGCTCTGGATATACCTAGGTGAGAAGTCTATGAAACGATTTAAGCATGACCCAACCCAAGAGACTTCTACGCCACTATGCCGCAAAAGAAAAAGATCTTTTAAGTACATCAGATTTAGATAAGAATATTTGTGCAACCATCAGGAAAGAGGTGTACGAGATGTATATAGCGAGTAAGTAGGCCTTTTTATAAAGATATAATAATGATTGTTTCGATATTATTTGAAAAATATTTATTTGAATTTTTTTTTACAGCCACATTGTCAGCAAAGCAAAGTCTTGGATACAAATATACACTCACACACCCACACACCCACACACCCACCATCCCACGTGCCCAACACATTATCAGATATCAACTCACAACATCCACATTTTCCTTAGGCTGGTATTTTAGGTACCTACAGCAGCGTCCTACAGGACAGATCGATCAGGTAACTATATTCTGGGTATTCTTCAGAACTAAATTGACATTAGATTAATATCTATATCATCCAGAATATAAACTTGCAAAAATGTTCTTTTTTGAGTTTTTTAAATAATGTCTTTTAATTCGTTATTTTATTTTTTATGAAAGTATTTCCCCTGCCCCTCCTCCCCCATGAGCATTTGGTTGCTTCTAGGGCACTATATATTAGTTTGGAGGGTGAGAAATCATGTCATCACACGGGGAGGGGTTAAGCTATATGCTACTGGTAATAGGTATATCCTTAGACCATAAGTCCAGTTTATCATGATAGCTACTCTAGATTATTCTTTACAGGAAATGTTTGATATGAAACACATTTATTAATAGGGGAAAGACGTCAATTCATGAAGCTGCTCCATGTGATGGGCTTTCATTACAGAAAGGATATGACCGAGGATATGACCCTCGCAGAGTACCCGGGTATTTTCTTTAAATGTCCTACCGTTGAGGGAAGGAATAATTCCTTCACTAAACGGTCCTACTTAATAATTAGTTAAATGAATACAATAAAATGTTCATGCCTATCACTGTTTTATTTTTTAGTTTATTATTAGATATTTCTTGGATAGATTATTCTACATATATTTCCAATGTGTGTCGAATTAAAAATATCAACAATCTAAATTATGCCTAAATCTAAAACCTTAAGTAAATTTTTAGTCTATTTTCAAAATTGGTTTACTTAAATTCCTACAATAAATTAAGTTTTCTTTAATGCATCTTTAGACATTTCAATTCTGTTATGAAACAATACAAATATATTATTGGTTTGTTTTTATTTTTATCAATTTTTGTCTATTTACAATCCTTCTATGTAACATTCTTAAATCAGTTCTCGATAAATTTTTTTGTAATCAAATGGGCTCGTTACTGGCCTGAACTTATGACCCGGTGGCAATTTTTGCTCCATTGATGCCAACTTAGGATGTCTAAATTACCAATTGACAGTCCTAGTAAAAACTTCTTAAAATAATTTGACTCTATCTACAAAACAATATGTTTATAGAAAATATTATTTGCAAATTTGGCAACAAGCACAAGTTAGAAGCGCTAGAGGTTTAGAATGTGAGGCATATCTTGGAAGGGCGAAATAGGTAAATAAAGGGGTCTAGTGATACGAGGCCTTTGGTTTGAACGCACAAAAGTCAGAAGATTTTATGAAATGGCATAAGAGGTTTGCGCATATAGGGTCTTCAAATTTAAAAGCAATAATGAAAGGGGATGTCGTTTTAGGAATTGGTAAAAATATTCGTATACAGGAAGTTGAATTTTGTGAACCATGTATTGAGGGAAAAGTAAGTAGAACGCCTTTTGGTATAAGAACTAGAAGTTCTAGGGTACTGGAAATAATACATTCAGCTGTGTGTGGACCAGTTACACCAGAAACTCGTGATGGGAAAAATATTTTGTTACTTTTATAAATGACTTTTCTAATTTTACAGCGGTTTATTTAATTAAAAATAAGAGTCAAGTATTACAAAAATTTAAAGAATATTATAACATGGTAATTTCAAAGTTTTCAGTTAGAATTTCAAAGTTACGTTGTGATAATGGGGAAGAATATAAATCAAATGAGTTTATAAATTTTTGCAACAATAATGGTATAATTTTAGACTATACTGTACCTTATACTCCTCAGCAAATTGGTAATGCTGAAGGAATGAATTGTAGCTTAGTTGAAAGGTCAAGGGCTTTATTAAGTGATTCTGGTATGGATAAATGTTTTTGGGGGAAACTATACTGTATACAAACTATGTTATGAATAGATCACCAGGTCAAAGGTTGATTACACCAGCAGAAATTTGGTTTGGGAAAAAACCTGATATAGGTCATTCTCCAGAAGTGTTCATATTTTGAGGACACAATTGGACAAATACAAATATTACATGATAACCTTTATTTTTTTATTATTATAAGAAAGTCAAAATTAAACGAAAAATATCATTTTCCCACCTCCCAGATATGTAATGTCATAAAAAAACATGTTTTTTTTTATTTCTGAATACCACGGAGTTGACAGCCGTATCACGGAGCTGATAAAATTAGCATTTTACCTAAAATAACTGTGTAACTTCCATACAAACACAAATAAATGTTGCTACAAAAAAATAAGTGAACCCTGTGTACTTCGACTACACTAACAAAAAATAGTTTGAGCTGAGAAGTCATCTCCGTGATGAACTGGAAATGCATTTTTTAGTGTCAGTTTTTTAAGCTTCACGCACAGAAAAATAATCCCTGTGATTTTCACTTGGGTCTAACATGTTGAGCCAAATATATCAACTCCGTGATCAATTCTCAGCTCCGTGGCAATAAAGAGTAACGGAGCTGAGAACCACGGAGTTGAGAAATTTTAAATTTCCCGCAATTTTTAGCGACCGTTTTTAAACCGTATTGCTTGTAACTTGGGACATAGAATTGGGCTTTGTTTTACTACTAAATACCAACGATGTTAGTGAATAATATTCATATAAGTATTATAGCCGACTGCATAAATTTGATTTCAGGCAGGAATCCTTATGACAATGTTTGTACAAGAGCAGGCTCATCTACTATACGCTCTCACTTATATCGTTGACTAACGTATTTTTAAAGACTTCTCATGGCTATGGCATGTCCTGGAAAACAGACGGTGCTGATAGCTAACATTGTATATGGTATTGTATTGTATGTCCGGAAAGCGCATGGTGAGCCAAAAAAGTGTCAGACTTGACAACCGTGAGCAGTCTTTATTAATACGTCAGTCAACGCTTATATGACTAGGTCAAAGATGTAGATTAGGTTGAATTGACTATATTCATTCATCTACGCTTCAGCCATAGGCCATGCCTACTTATCCAATGAGAAAATTATTAAAATAGAAGTTTCATACAGACTTAGTCTTCCTAGTTAGAATAATAATGTTATGTGTAAAATTGGAAGCACGCAGATGAATTTAAAAAAACCGCTGCCAATGGAATCTACTTCCACATCACTTTTTAAATCCATTATTTCAGAGAAAACTTCAACACTGCACATAAATCCTAGAATATATTAACATATTTTCACTTCCTATAATTTTGGAAGGAAGACTAAAACTGAATTCCTTCTCCTCTAAAATACAGAAAAGGACATATGACTTGTTATTTTCAAATTTGCCCCTACCCCTCACAACAGTCACAACCACCCCCACTTTATAAAAATGTAAAAAATGCTCTCTAGTAACGATTATGTAGATACTAATGTCCTTGGCTATAAATTAAATACTGCTAATTAATTTCATCTCATTTTCACCCTGCGTAAAGCAATTTTGTCCAAAAGCAATTCAAGATTACATATTACACCAAATTTTAAGTCGATATATTAACATGTCCACTAGTGGAGTGCTATGTAAATTTTTAGGTTACCAGACTGGTTATGACCAGTTACATTTCTAGCATTACACCAGACCCATGTGTCTGGTAAACCCTCGTAATTTTTGCCAATATTTTTTTATTTGTAAGTTTGTTTTCAGACTAAACTTATAACTCGGTGACAAAAAAACACCGTTCAGCGATCCATAGTTGAGGTGTATGGTGGGAAAATACACTCAGTAAATCACCGATGCTGCTGGAACCGCCCTCCGTTACTGCACATTATTTTGTTTCATTATTATTTGTAGAATTTTCCTGTATTGAAATCGCTTTCTTTTGGAATAGAAGTAACACTGAGGCGAGATTATTACCTTACACCTATATCCGCTAATATCAAAATTTTATATATATATACCTATATATCGAGTCCTGTGCATTACAATTAACATATAGGTACGTGTATCATCTCTGTAGCGTTCATGATGGCACAGAGGAGACCAGAATAAGATCGGAATACAGAGAGCCCATCTTGTCAAATGGAGCCCAACTTTTACACACCCGATAAGATCGTTCAGATAAACTATGAAGTAGACTGCATTCTTCATGTATTATAGATTAATTTAAAACTGAGAAAGAAGATCCACAGAGACCTACAATGGATTAATTACCGTTTAAAGTTCGGCTCCATTTGACATATTTGCGAAGATGAACTCTCTGTATTCTGGTTTTCTCTGTGATAATAGCCATTTTATAGATGCCGTAGGAACAAGAAAATCGAGAGATGGGTCTGCCGTCACAATGTAAATAGTCGCTAATCGGCCTTGGCAACTGGTAATGCAGTGAACATGTTAATCCGTTCAAACACAGGTTAATATTTTTCGCTGTGACTTTAGTTTTTGTCTTTTTAGAACCTTTACAACCAATATACAAAACATAACAAAATTTATTCAGTCTATATGAATTACATAGTACGTTAATAATAGCAAGGTAAATATTCTTCAAATTGGCTCTTCCCATCTTGGTGTTTTGCGAATGTTTCAAGGCCTACAATAATAACTATTAAACGTCAGTATTTTATGATTGTATATTGTATAATATACCTTCTATGGCAGGAATTAGTTGGTGTCTCTAGCTAACTTTGGCTGATTAATCTAATCCAGCGGTTGGTATTAAAGTAGGATCGTGTCAAGTTGATGTTAGGTTTTAAAGTTTTTGTTTCCACTAGATGCTTGCACTATACTGTCGCAGCCTGGTAGGGGCCATAATGCCCAAGGACCTAAGTCGAAGAATGTGCTAGTCCAAATTCTTTCTGATTGTAGGGCTGCACCGTAATGTGAATTGGTTAATATTTTCTTGTGTTATCGATCGTTCGCTGTTTGGATTATTGTTTTTTTTTTCAGCCACAGAATATTCTTCGCTTTCCAGTTATAATAATAATAATAATAATAATATCGAGTAAATAAACAATAAGTTAAATAATATATTATATATATATATAGGGTTTGACCCAGAAAATATATTATAGTGTTGTTAGGTTTGACAGAGGTCATTGTCATGACACAGCTGAGCTGCGTTCAGGAAATATTGTTGTTTTATATGCTCTGATATTACAAAGTACACATTCCTTACAGAAGTTGTCCCTTTCACTTTTTGGAAAAGTAAATTTGAAGTGAAATGAACATGAAGTGATCTGATAGTATAGTTAATACAAATCGCGTTCAAACATTCTGATTTGTTATTGTGAGACGATTTGCGCATTAGGCAAAAGTCAGTGTTATCTGGTGGTTATTTTGCGAGGGCCTTCATGGTTTGGGAAGAAGAAGAACTAACCCCAAAACTAAAACTGTGCCGGTAATCAGTCAGCAGGTTATTTTGTGGAATTAATATTAAGATCTGTTTTAGCCATAGAGATCATACAGTGTGTCCACGGATTGATGTCGGAATAGGTGTAAATGACAAAAAAATTTCGAGTTCAAATTTGACCATTTGGGGTTCAGCCCTGCTTGGATAGAAACTAATTTGTGCCATATTAGTAGTTTCGAAAAATCAAGTAGGCCTTGACTGGAACGATTTATTTATTTTCTGTGTAGGTTAAGTGCCTTTTCTGAACAAGATATCGAAAAATGTTATTAGAAAAAGTTGCTTAGAATTCAAAATTATGTCCCTGTGCAGATTTTCAAAATAATTGGCCTACTTTGATTTTAATCCATTTCATTTAGGTAGTTGAACTTTTATATTGCCGAACACACATTTTCAGTCAAGTTGGCATGTTTTTATTATTTTTTTTAAACTGTTCAGTGCAGTTTGGTAGTTATATCCTGTGGGTTTTAGCGTATTAATAAAAAACTGCCAGTAGGACTGAAATTTACAAGATACCAAAATTGCATTTAATTCCTCCGGTGACAGAGATCCCACCAAACGGTAACAATACCTTATTTTAGCAATAAAACGACCTGTCACCGTCTTGTCAACTAAAACATCTACCTACATTTTCAAAAAAAGCAAAGAAAGTTTTCACCTCGATAAAACAATATGTTAACACTTCAGCAGAAAATTTATGTTATTCAGTGTTATGGAATTGTCGAATCGTTCCCTGAAGTTATTCGAAGATTTAACGAAAAATATCCTGAAATCCCCTTAGTTGACAGAACAGCGTCAAGGACAGTTCATAAGTTTCTCGCGACTGGAAGTGTGCTTAACCAGAAAAAAACGAAAAAACGTTATGATGAGGATGATGCGGCTACCTTGCTTGTTTACAATTCGGTAGAAGAGGACGCAAAGAAACCTTTAAGATCCAGAGCTGACCATTTGGGTATAAGTAAGTCGCAGATTCAAAAAATTTGCAAAATTAATAAAATTCGCGCATATAAACCAACGTTTGTTCACACTTTGGAAGACGGTGATGAAGCCAAACGACTTGAATTTTGTCTCAAACTAGGTGAAAGAATTATGCATGACCAAAGTTTTTACAGAAATATTATCTTCTCGGACGAGTCAACGTTTACGACCAACGGTGTCCCGTCATCACAAAATTGTAGATTTTGGAGTCAAACAAACCCGAATTTTAGAATCGCAAACAAAAGTCAGTACTTTAAAAAAGTGAATGGCTGGTGTGCTCTTTCATATCATTAGGGTGTGATTGGCCCATATTTTATTGAGGGTAGGCTCAATCAACATAAGTATTTAGATATCTTAAATTGGTTTATCACACAAATCCCGCAAGGACAGCAACATTTATATTTCCAACAAGACGGATGCCCATCGCACTCTACAATACTTATTTCTAATTGGCTAAACAGGAATTTTGAAAACCGCTGGATTGGGCGCTCTACCCGTGAGCTAGAATTCAATGAGGATGGGCCCATCCTATGGCCACCTAGGTCGCCAGACTTAACGGTAATGGACTTTTACTTCTGGGGTCGCATCAAACAGAGGGTTTATGAGCAACCATTGCAAAACAATGAAGAAGTGCTTAAGAATAAGATTAGAGTGACCATAAATACGATACCTTTAGAAGAAGTTCAGCGCAGCTTCGGCGAATTCCGAAGAAGACTTGAGTTGTGCGCTGACAAAGGCGGTGATTTGATAGAATAACATAGTGTTTATTTTATATTGATTTTTTTTTCATTAGGGGTTAGATAGTGTTTGCTTTGTTTATTGTTTTAATGTCAAATCTTAGCAAATTCTAGCAATGGAGTTTAAAAAAAATAATAAAAACATGCCAACTTGACTGAAAATGTGTGTTCGGCAATATAAAAGTTCAACTACCTAAATGAAATGGATTAAAATCAAAGTAGGCCAATTATTTTGAAAATCTGCACAGGGACATAATTTTGAATTCTAAGCAACTTTTTCTAATAACATTTTTCGATATCTTGTTCAGAAAAGGCACTTAACCTACACAGAAAATAAATAAATCGTTCCTGTCAAGGCCTACTTGATTTTTCGAAACTACTAATATGGCACAAATTAGTTTCTATCCAAGCAGGGCTGAACCCCAAATGGTCAAATTTGAACTCGAAATTTTTTTGTCATATACACCTATTCCGACATCAATCCGTGGACACACTGTATATATAGGTAGAGTGCTGGACGATGTTTTTTATAGATATGCGCGGAAAATTTTTGACGAATTTAAAATCATAAAATAGTAATAAATAAGCCCAGTGGACATGCGCATTTGCAATTTGAGGTAGTGTTTTGTGAAACTTGATACTCTTTGACCGCCATTTGACAGCGACAAACCTACCGTGGTTTGCATCATAGATGCTTTGTGGCATAATTTTTTCGATTTTTTCCATATATCGATTCCAGGCATCCTGGACTGTTGTTCGAGGTGTACCAAAGGTATCAGACACATAACGTTGACTTCGGCCATCCTCAATTAACGCTACGATACGAGCAACATCCGTCACAGATAATGGCATTTTTCGATTTGACACACTGAACACCCATTTCCCAACCGTTGAAAAACTGACATGCATTTTCGCCTATGCCGCCTTGATTATTCACACGTAGAATTTTCTGCCTGCAAAGCCTTTTTCCGAGGCGTTCGTTTCAAAACAGTATATCTCCGACAAGAACGGAGATAATGTCCTGATTCAAAAAACAAAATGTTCACAAAAGATGAGGCTATAGTGAGGTTCCACTTGTCAACAGCTACTGTTGCGGCTGCACCCCCATAGGGTGTTGCAAGTTTCGGGGAAAAAATCGTCCCACTATTGCGCCCTGTATATGCTTAAATTAAATTCCGAATAAAATTTTCTGACATAGCATTCGTAACTGAAGAATTAATTTACAATTTAAAAAAAATCATCAAAATCGAATAAGCGGTTCGCGAGAAATCCAGCTTTGAAATTGGGGCTAATTTTTTGTGGCCGGTTTTTTTTGCCGGTCAGTGTATAACAATCCTTAACGACACCCCAAGTAAACACTAATAGCATTCAAAATAAAATAAATTTAAAGTAAATGAATTAATTGGAAAGAGGCAACTCAGTCGACAAAACCCAACAAAACAAAATTCAATCGCTTATTCTTTGGTCAGTTCAACAGACAGTGGAAGGTACTTGCTGCTGGTTCTTGGTGTAGGTTTCATGGCTGGCACGGCATCGGTCGCTCGCTGGTCTCTCGGGCAAAAGTTAGCCCTACAACTGGTGGTCTGTGACGACTCCCTCTCATGGCTGGCGCGGCATCGGACGCTGGATGATGTCTCTTCGACCTGCCACTGTAGATCTGCTACTACTCTACTCGTTTGGGAGTGATTCTCTTTTATATCAGATTAGGACATTGTTTTCGCCTTGATTCTTGGATCTGCAGGTGTTCGCTAGACGCTCTCGTGTTTGTCGGCGGTTAGGCATATAAACAAACAAGGGTTTGGAGCATGTTTTTCGGAGAACTTTAATAACCGTGGCAGACTCTTCCTGGCGTTTCGGTACTTACACAATGTAAACAACATGGCCCGATATCCGGCTGCTTGAATCATAAACCCAATGAATTTTCAAAGAAATATTTCAAAGATATAGCTAACATTATTCGAGTTATTTGATAAAATAAAATGAGAAAATTGGTTTGTATCTACGGGGCACCTCATAAGCATGTCAAGTTGTATAGCGTGAATATAAATATACAAACATTGCTGGGACCACAGGCTCGAACCATGTGGTTTTTATACGTTTAGTACCTATATCAGGTTTGCTTTAGTTTCAGCCTATTGCATTCTAGATAAAAGTAACTAAAACATATTGGTTACCTTATTTGTCAATAAATATTCAGGTTGATCATCTTGTGTGAGTTGGGTTGCAATAATACTCAAACAAAAACAGAATTGGTTTTCAATTATTATTATTGCCAATAGTTATTAATGTCACTGTAGTGGCGACAAAATGTGGCCTAGCTGTGTGTAGGTATTAATTAAATATATTTATACGTAGGTATAATATCAACAGATGTCAAAAGAAATAATACTAAAATTATAATATTGAAGATAATTGTCATTACTGAACAATAAATTCACATAATAATATAGGGGTAATTAAAAGGCTTCCTATAAATAATCCATTATCGTTGCCCAAGATTAGTTTATAGGAAGGTTAGAACATTAGACGACTTGGAAGAGAAGGGGGGTGAGAGAGGCAAAGGGGGAAAGGCCGCAATTTAAGTTGGTAGCATTTAGTACACGTGAATTGGCGATTTAGTAACTCCCTAAATAGATAACGCTTCCAGCCATAGGCGCACACTGACGTTTTTGGCATGCACTTTGTTTATGGTGTATATCACATACCTGTATATTAACAAAGGTTTATGGTGTATATTTATGTTGTTTTGGCTGTTTTCGGTTATTTCTTCATTTTAATGTTTGTGCAATCAAATAACGGAACTTTGTGGAGTATGTTGGTGCATCGCATTTTTGTTTTATGTTTGTGTTTTTACTTTTTTCTTCGGTTTTCAAAACCGGTGTTGTCCCTTTTGATACGCCATTGTCATCAAGCTGAAGGCCAGCTGGTGAGAGCGGCATCGTCGCGCGATGTTTCCGGTGCAAAGGGACTGCCTTTGGTTTTGTTTAAGAGTGGAGGAATGTCCTAACCTTCCTATAAACTAACCTTGATCGTTACCAAAAAAAACTGGAACTTTTGAAGGCACTTTTGGGTTCCTAATCAGGGGGAGTTTTTAGAAGTCAATTTGTCTTTAATGACTTTAGTTTTAATTCTAAAACTTAGGTTTCTGGAGGAGCCCTTAGTCCTTTTGGGAGAGTAGATGACGTTGATAATGACAACTGTAGCTTGTCGCAGCTGTATCCCTAAAGCTTGCGACGTAGAATGTCCTCAAAGTTTAATGAGAGAATTTTATTTTTAATGGTCGAAATATTGAATACTTAGGTACTACCTAACAGTTTTTCATAGAAACCAGAATGATAATCATAGGTGCATGATTTACGCATGCCAAACAGGTTAGATATAATATGCATACTTGCAGATCAACATTAGGGTTGAAGATGGTTTTTCAATGTACCTATTTGCTCAACCCGTGTTCATAAATATACGTATCTACCTACAGTGCGTATATTAACCTTCACGCTAGCATAGACGTATACTCAGTTTGTACGGAGTGAAGCAACTACGTGTGTTCTTTGTAATAATGTCGCATGAGACTGAGGTGTAATTCAGCTCAAACATTCTTACACGTAAGTCAGTTGATCTTATTAATATTAATTTATGCAACTAGTGTGCCAAACACACAAAACGCATTGCAGTTTTTTGACGGGGCCGAAAGCGTAATTTAAGTAAGGGAGTTTGTTTAGTAAGGTCCAATAATTCAAATTGTTTTTATTTGTTAGTTGGCATTTCGTAAAGAAATAATTACTTTTGTGCAGTTTCATAAAAATTCGGCAAGATGGCACAGATAAGAACACTCTATATATTTTGTATTGGACCTTTGCACACCAACACCTTGAGTGGTCCTATTGACCATTGAACTGTTTTGAGGGGATTCCATGGCACACTTCACTTAGCAGATGAATTTAAAATTCCTATTTTTCTCAACTTTGACACCCTGCAGAATAAAACTCCCTGTATATTTTTTATTCAAATTTGGTATATAGAGGTCTTGGGGTGTTCTGATTAACGCTGCGGGGTCAGGTTTTAAATAAAAAAATCGCTAAATGGTTTTCGTGAAAATTGGGGTATAAAAAAATCGCAGCCGACCTTGGATTTGCATTTTGAAAATAGCAAGAAGGACAAAAGAAGCGGTTTTTGAAGGCCTTTCAAACAAAAAAAAGTTTAGGCGATTATCTCCAAAAATTAAGATTTTACGGATTTATACAGTTTTAAAGTTGGACACCCTGTTTGATTAAGAGTTACAGGGTGTTAAAGTTCATTTTTTGAAATTGAATTATGCCTACATCTCCCGAAATAATCAAACTTCTGAACTGAAATTTGGCACTGCTGTGTCAATTTCGGCGTATCTCACAGAGGGCGATACTTGCGCTCTTTTTGGATCGTGCTTTTACTCGTACCTTTTTTGAGGTTATCTTTTTGGTCCTGCAGGTCCATCATTTTAGTGCATCTTTTCATTCTGCAAGAAAAAGGTACTCTTGTTTCATAACGATCAAATCAACCGTTTGCGTTGAAATCGGCAAAATGTGCCCCAAAACACCTGTTGACTTCAATATTCGAAACATAAAATTTTCACCTACTGCTTTCAAATGTTACAGATCAACTGTACATTCAAAATGATGAAAAAAATGTTAAATGGGCATTGGTCAAAACATCATTGGTTTTCTTGAAATAGAGTGTCAAAATTTTGTCAAATTCAATCCTTTCCATTTTGAAAGCGAATAATTTTTGGTACATTGTTCATAGGGATTTTTCTTTCACTTTAAATGCTACAGTTGATCTGTACCTAACACTTGAAGGTGGTAGGTGAAAATTTTATATTTCGAATATTGAAGTCGACAGGTGTTTTGGGGCACGTTTTGGTAATTTAATCGTTATGAAACAAGAGTACCTTTTTCTTGCAGAATGAAAAGATGCACTAAAATGATGGACCTGCAGGACTAAAAAGATAACCTCAAAAAAATTGCGAGTAAAATCACGATCCAAAAACAGCGCAAGTGGCGCCCTCTGTGAGATACGGTAAAATTGACATTTTCAGCTTATTCTCCATCGCCAAAAACACAGCAGTGCCAGTTAAGCAGCTTGATTATTTCGGGAGATGTAGCCATAAGTCAATTTCAAAAAATGAACTTTATCACCCTGTATCTCTTATACAAACAACATTTCTATAAGGCATATTTGCCTCAATCATAATATTTTGGCACAAAATATATGCGGTTGCACTTTGTTCCATTATTAATGACTCACCCTGTATACTGAACACACAGTTTGAATAACTTTGTTTTTTATTCCCACAATAATAACATGCACAGTTCTTCCAATTTCGTTCTACCCTAAATTGCTTAAATAAGTAATTCGAAACGATGAAAAAATCGCATAATTTGTGCGTTGAAAACAATGCTTTAATATCTACTTTTTACGGTTATAGAAAAATGTAAGTACCTACCTATTTAAGCCGCGAGGTGCAGAAAAAAACATAAACAAATGTAAGTATAATATTTAGGTAGTGTCTAGGGGTACTCCAGAGTGCACGGAACTTTCAGGGTTGGGTGTTGGGTGCACTCCTAAGCGTGACGTATGTGACGTCACTTGTGGAATGCACGTATAACGTTGAATGCGCACTCCGTTTCTTAGCGGTCGCTGTTTGGATTTTGGAACAATAGTGGGAAGTCTGGAATTTATTGAATTCCCTAGTTTTACAGATAAGATAGTACCTAGGTATATTAATAAAAGTACAGTCTATATTTTTTAGAATAAAGAGATTAACCTTTTATACTGTTGACTTAGTAAACAAAGAAATTATACGAAGAAAAACACACTAAAGTTTACTCATGATCATATAAGAATTCTCATAACATAAAGTAGCTAACTAATTAAAAGTACAATATTGGAAAGTATCCCACGGTTTTTTGGAACACCCTATCCAAAGTTTGCTTCAATCGAAAAATACTTTCCTATAAATCTTGTTCCCTCATCAAACTAACATCAAATAAAATCATCAATAAAATTACCCAGTTCCTTATAATGTAAGAAAATAATTTAATCCGGTCCTATATCGCATCAAATTTTATACCAGATTGGAAGGCCCTGACCGTTTACGCTCTCTCTATAAGTAACAGTGCACCCAACGCTAAATGCTGCGTGCACTATGGAGCGCTCTAGACACAGCTTAATATTTACTTACCTTAAACGGCCGGCACAATTTCTTATGATTTTTCCATGCATTTTTTTGATGTTCTCTTGAGCAGTAAAACACATTGTGACAGCCACCACATTTCTGCAATGCAGGTTTCCGGCACATTTCACATTTGGTGACGTCCTCCATAGAATATCAATTAGGTATACAAAACCTTCGTTTTATGTGAAGTTTTGAAAGTTTCAAAATAAATTACTTATGTTTCCGGGAAGAGTCAAAGTAAAGATACACTGAACCGAGCGCTGAACTTTTCACACATGCAAATGGACAGACATGCAGGCGCTTATCTAGTAGGCCGGTGCTTTAAATATAGACCAGTTTAAATAGAAGAATACCGGGGTCGGCAACACAAATAGCATTTTTAATCGTTCACACAATCTGATTTCATCTGGTACCTCGTCTCACAGTTTGGTTTTTGTAAATTTAATATTATTCTATACACAGGGTGTAACAGGTGTACACAACGAATGAAAATGGTCAAATCCAATTCATAATATTAATAATTGCTTCACTCAGTAGAATAAAATGACGTCACCAACATGGCGTCGTTGGTGAAATTACATGGCGAGAAATGGCGGATGGTGAGGGGTGGCGCGAAATTTTAATTGAACAAAATGGTGGTTTCCACCTAACGGAGTTGGGCAGCACAATTTGACGCCATCTGCGGGTCTACTCGTATGATAGAAGTTTTCATCGGTGTGCTACACTGTGGAAGATCTCGGTGAACACCAGCGCCATTTTGTAGGTTGATAATGGTACATAACTTGCCATCTGTGTACGCAGGAAACTTGCACTGACATCAGCGCCATTTGTGTACGTGAAGATCAACAACCTGCAGCGAAAAGTTAGGACACTATTGACAAAAGTTAATCAGTTTTCGGAAATGATAATTGTAGGATTCTTTTCCTTGGTCAGTTTGAAGGTTTTTCGGTTGCCGTGGACGAGAAATTTTCAGAATTTCAGCGAATGCTCTCGTCACTTATTCACCACAAAAACTTTGAAAAACAGTCGATAAAACCAAAATAAATTTAAAGTTCCTATTTTGTTTAGCATATCGATCCAGCATCCAGCTGACCAAGGTCTGCCTGCCACAGATCATCTAGTCCCTTCATCCTGGTTCGCCGTCGAGCATATTTTCTGCGAGCGGTTTTATGTAATTCCTCCACGAGTTGGATTTGTTCTATAGAGTGATTTTGTGGTAGGAAAGTTGCTGGATCGTTTATGTTCGATGCTGAGAAGCTTTTTATTTATTTCATGTATTCGGCAATAGATTTCTTAAATGGCAAGTTCCACCGCTGTCAGGTATTTATAGTGTCTACACTTTTATAGCGATACGTTTATCTACGATTTATCCTTTTTTACATTTTCTATGAGGTCCACAGAGGAAAAATGTATAATTTGAGCCGCACTCAGAGATTTTTCTCTATTTGTTACTTTTTTGTCTCTAGCGATTCTATTTTTAAGGTCCTCCACAAGGTTTAATTTCGCTAATTTCGCTAATTTCATTTTAATCATAAGATCTCACAAGCACTGTTTTGTTTTATAGGTTATGAAAACCTCGGTAAAAATAATAACTCCAGTGCATATGCTTTTAAAATCTTATGATTAAAATGAAGACAGAGATGTTTGTACTGAATTTTTGCCAGGTAAAATGTTATTAGATTTTATGCTATACAACTTAAAAATACGAAATCTAACGTCACTTTCGCTGTCGGCAACCCCCTCCTAGTGTTTGGGACTTGAGTCAGACCTACTGGTACGTCTCTAGCTATATCCGTCACTGTTACCGTTTAAAGTTTATGTTCAATTTCTACAGTGTGTCCGCGTTTCTTTGTGAACACTCGAAATCTATAAAGAGCCGAGTAATATTTGGCATTATACAGGGTGAGTTTTTTCGATGCCCACTATGGGGATTTCGGAAACTACCAGAGCTAGAACAAAGGTTAAATGGGGAAAGAATTGCAGTTTTGAATGCTCAATCTAATGCCCCTTTTGGATTTTTAAAAAAGTGCATGGCTCACTAGGTATTTTGAAAAGAGTGATTTTTTGCTATTTCATCAGATCTCTGTAGCTCCGTTATTTCTAATTATACAGAAAAACTGTAGAGACAAGCATTGTAGATAATTTTGGGCGTAATAAGATAATCTTATCAAATTTTTTATGTTGTTTGTGATATGACATAAACTTGTGTTTTTTTTTAATGCAAATCATAGTTGGCTGTGGCCTTATAAAATCTGCCATTTTTTTGAGCTTTCCAAAGATATAATACTCGGCATAGTTATTATAAAAAATAAAAGGGCTATGGCTAATTTTCAGATTTTTTTTATTTTCACATAGTCAGCCATTGAATATTCTCATAATTACGTTTTATTTAATAATTAGACATTAGACACTCAAATTCAAATTATTATTATTTTAAAAGGTCACCTTTTAAAATAAAAAAAGGTGTTCAAACAATCCACCATTATCATTTATGCAAATATTGCATGTTTTTAAAACTGAATTTGTCGCCTTTCTTAGAGAGGGCCTGTCAATACTAGCAATTGCTCTTAATTCAACAATTTCTCATACTTTATTTTGTACTGTTCCCCACAAAAAGAAATCCAAAACAGACAAATCGGGGGATCGGGGCTGCCAGGAAATAGGTCTATTTCTCCCCATCCAACTATTTGCATAGAGCTGATTTATTTATTTATTTATTTATTTATTTATTTATTATTATCCAAACAGGTTAACAAACTTAACCTAATTACATGGATAGAAAATGTACAAATACTAATATTATACATATCGGCTTCTAAATGTAAATGTACACCAACTGCTATTACGTGCAAGAGAAAATGAAATTAAAAAAAAAAAAAGAAAAGAACAATTAAAAAAAAAAGGACAGTATGGGGGCCAAACGAAACAAAGTGAAATACAAATTCAAGAATTTATCAAATAATTCAAAATCATGCTTTTAAAGGCTCCGAGAGACATTGACCAATCTAAATCGATCAAAGTATTCAGATAGTTAGCCAAACGAAACATGACCACTAGCGGAGATGTGACTTTAGTAAAAATCAGAGGGACATTAAACATAAGCATTGTACGTGTGCGTCTAGGGGGGACATTAAAAGGCAGAAGAGAAAGTATTCGAGGGCAGTTTATTTTGTTATTTATCACTTTATATAGAAACATAATGGATGTTAGACTGCGTCTTTGTTCTAATGAAAGAATTTTAAATTCAGTTCTGAGATCATCAGTTCTGTTGATATTATAATTTGGCCAAACGTTGTGCTTTTTGTAGTATAAATGTCGTAACAATTTATTTTGAATTTTTTCCAATGTTTTCAACGTAGTCTGGTATTCTCCAAACCAAAGAACTGAGGCAAACTCAAGCTTGGGTCTCACCAAGCTATAGTATAATAATTTGACTGTATGTACACTATGTAGATTACTTGTTTGCCTTATTATAAATCCTAACATACGATTTGCAGACTGTGCAATATTTGCAACATGACTCGAGAAAGAAAAAGAGCTATTGTATGTAACCCCCAAATCCCTAATTTCACACTTACGTTCTAGAAGTTCACCCTGCATCATATAATCGATCTAGGTAATGTCTTACGGGCAAATAATTATGTGGTGGAGCTCCATCATGATAATTTTCGTTTTATTTTGTTACATTTTGTTACCAGCTAAAAATAAAATATTTGAAAGTTTGAAGTATGTCTTATAATAAAATAGAAAGTAATAATTATGAAAATATTCCATGGCTGACTATGTGAAAATTAAAAAAAATCAGAAAATTAGCCATAGATATTTTATTTTTTATAATAACTATGCCGAGTATTATATTTTTGGAAAGCTCAAAAAATGGCCGATTTGATAAGGCCACAGCCAACTATGATTTACATTAAAAAAAAACAAAAGTTTATGTCATCTCAAAAATCACAAACAACATTAAAAATTGGATCAGATTATCTTATTAAGCCCAAAATTATCTACAATTTTTGTCTCTACAGTTTTTCTGTATAATCAGAAATAACGGAGCTACAGAGATCTGATGAAATAGCAAAAAATCACTTTTTTCAAAATATCTAGTGTGCCATGAACTTTTTTGAAAATCCAAAAGGGGCATTAGATTGAGCATTCAAAACTGCAATTCTTTCCCCATTTAACCTTTGTTCTAGCTCGGCTAGTTTCCGAGATCCCCATAGTGGGCATCGAAAAAACTCACCCTGTATATATTTTTTAGATTCCTTTAAGGGAAGATATCTGCCCAATTAAACATGTGCACTTGACACTATTTTACTTAGGCTAATAAACCGTTTGATTGGAGAAATGTGCTTGTTGTAATTATAGAGTGCATTAGTCTCAAGTATAATTTAATTTAACAAATATAATGTGGTGTTCATAAATAAACAAGAACGTAACAACTCAAAAATTATAGTATGTAATTACCACAAGAACTCAAGTTCTTGTGGTTGATTTTTTGAAGTCTTATTGCAAATAACATAGTATTTGACGAATTCTTCCATTTCGATACGATCTCCTACCGATTAGTATCAAGCTCGCCCTCGACCGCGGGATCATCTATTACATTTTTGATCATTAGACCCTGTCATCTAGTCCCGTGTCGTAAGTGCGCGTATGCGAGCTAGGCCATGGTCCGAATTGGGATCACAGCTTACAGCCTATACCTAATATCAAATCGAAGGAACTTAAATTCTAAGCAATCAAATCGAACTATCAGGCAGTCTGAGCGCAATTCGACCACAACTACGGCGGCCATAACAATATCTTTGCTTTTTTACAAATGTAGTATATGTGTAATGCCAAATGGAAAAAAATGTATAACATGTCTGTCGTTACCATAGTTGTATTTAGAATGATCTCAATTAGTTTAGTTACCTAACGAACGAAAATATGTTATTTTGATTTATAATGTAATAAAGATGTTGTCGTTTAACGGTCATTATTTTGCATATAAAGTTTTATTGTTGTAATAGAGAAGCCTGTATTTAACTTTGTGCGTAAAACCGTTGTTTTTTTAAATATGTATAGTACAGTATGTACCGGATAAGATGCAGATCTCCCGCAACATTTTTTGTTTTTGGAGATAGAAATTTCCAAATAATCACAGTTAGTTGTAGAACCTGATGTCTCTATCTTTATAGGAGTATTCAGCTCAAATGTCAGCTTGCTACGACCTCCCGAATAGAACCAGACTACAAAATGTTGCTTCGCGTTACAGATATCGAAAAAAGTTATCAGGAAAAACGGTTCAGAACTGAATTCTTACTCGGTGTATGCCAAATTTTAGCGCAATATTTGTATTTTCATTTTCGTTACATCTGCTATCTATAATAACTTTTCTTTGTTTCTTTCCATTTTCGATCATCAAAAATTATTTGTGATATTTCCAATGATTTCCATAGTTACATCAAAATTTTGAAATTTTTGTAGTAAAATTAGGAAAAATTTTAAAAATGAAATTGCAAATATTGCACTGGAATATGACATACAGGGTAAGAATTTGGTTCTGAACAACTTTTTCTAATAGCTTTTTCGATATCTGTAACGCTAAGCAAAATATTGTAATTTGGCTCTATTCGCGAGGTCGCAGCAGGATGATGACGCACGTGACATTTGAGCTGAATGCTCCTAAAGATGGAGACCATCAAGTTCTACAACAACTGTGCCAATTTGGAAATTTCTATCTCCAAAATCAAAATTTATATAATATGCAATAACAATTGGAAAAAATATATAGGTAACATCTTTGTCGTTACTTGAAAGATTTAGAATGATCTCGTTTATTTATAAGGTGATAAAGAGATTGTCGTTTATCGGCTATTATTTTCCATATGAAGTTTATTGTCAAGATTGTATATCTTTTGTTTTTTAATATATAGCAATATGTTTAATGCCAAATAGAAAAATATGTAACATCGTCGTTAGGTAGATATAATAAATAGTATTTTCTTAGAGCAATTTGTTTTTTTTTATATCATGCATAATGATAAGTCCTTATAGTTATTTCCTTATACATACCTAAGTGCTAATTTATCAGGTCTCTATAACATTTTGGAAAAAGTTTGAATCGACATTTAAGCCTCACTAATATATTAAATTGCTATAATGCTATTTCGACTCTTGTCTGTAAAAGCTTTTTTTTCAACCAAGCAGAAAACCGTTTTAGAACCGTCCTCAATGGACAAAAATGCCGGCGTTTATGTTCATGGCGCAGTTGTATGTGATGGTTCCAAAATTGGTCACTTATATATTGACAATTATTTTACTTGTATTTAATTAGAAATTGTTTTAGCATGTGGAATATTTAATTACAGTAGTACATATAAATAAATACTATATGTGTATAGAGTGACTATATTTGCTTTGTTCCAATCGAGCAGAAAACCGATCAGAACTGAATAAAACAAATAGTCACCCTTTCTAGTATTTATAGGTATTACTGGTAATTAAATATTTCACTTGTGCTAAAACAATTTATGATTAAACACAAGTAAAATAATGGTCTAGTACAAGTGACTAATTTTATAATCTCAAATAATGTTACCACTTGTGGTAAGTACTAGAGTAAGCAGTTGTGGTAAGTAAAGTTCCATACTTATTACAGCAAGTTCAATTTCCAAGCACAGTGCACCTGTCCCCTATTTAGATGCACTTGATTTTATGTCCAAAAACCCATTAATTAACAAAATCAATAATTTTTTAGCAGGCCTATAAATGTCAGGAAGGGGCAAGGATGTATGTGATATGGAAGAGTCTAGGACATTTTGGCGTCACCGTTTTGGCGCGGCCGTTTCGGCGCTGCTGATTCGGCGCCGTCTCTTATTCGACGTTTCGGAGCCAGATATTTGAATAAACGTATAATTAACCGATGTTTTTGGTATCCGAATTCCACAGGTCAAAAATAATAAATTTTAAAATTAATTTTAACGAATATTCATTTATTTCTTATCTTATTTAAATGTCCTTCTTACTTATCTGAAATTATGTTTTTGATGGAATTCCACAACTTATAGATGGAGATAGAGATTCTTCTTTTTAAAAAAGCTTTATTGAACACAGGTACAAACTATATTGAACTATTAATTGATTTCGCGGTATTTATATAATTTGGAAGTGCGGTGTGTTACAAGAAATAAATGATGATTATGCTGATCCGTGGTTTCGTCGGGTCAGTATACTGTGGGGCCGATGAACATATTTCCTCCCCCCTTAGAATGGAAGTTCGTCCTCGGGCTTCTTTTTGGGTTGATGAAGTTCTTGAAGTGAGATTCTTGCTTTTAAGGACACCGTTTTCTTATGGTAAATTACATGATGAGACATATTAGGGTAATGATAAGAAGTGTGGTTGACCAGGTTGTTGTGGAGATGACGACTGGATCTAGATGAATAATTCAAATGGCCGAGAGTTTTGGTGTTTCTTGGAGAGACTGCAGCTGATTTAGTTGTAGATGATATTTGGGATTGATTTTGACAGGAACGATTACTGGGATTTCAGCTTTTTCTTGTGTGGAGGTGTACCATTGGTTTTCAATTTGAACTGGACAGGGCGAACGGATGATGGCTGGTTGTTTGATGATTTCTTCTGTTTTTGTGCATTTTTCGGTGATACGGAGCGGATAGTTCGTGCTGGCAATAAGGCTTCGCTTAGTTTGATGTATGATGGGTTGCAGGAGAATGGCTGTGGTGCAGTTTTCAAACGTGCGTAGTTGACATTTGGTTGTTGACATAGTTTGACAGGTTATTTTTCTTTCTGTGGGTGTGCATGTGGAATACCAGCGATTATTCCCATAGTAAACGACAGGGCAGGGGGTACCAAAACGATATCTTCTTTGTTGTGGATTGGGTAAATATGATATTAGAATGGGAATAGAAGTTCATCAAAGATGGGAATTTTTAGGATAATAAGTATCTGATTTTCCGTAGAGACTATAGTGCTTTGAGCAGTTTCAATCAGTTCAAAAGGGTGCATGTTATCTGATAAGAGACATGCTTTATTAGATTGAGATGATTTTCTAGTTGAATAATTTCAGAGAGAGAAAATAGTTCAATGTTTGACTGTTGTAGTGCAGCTAATTGATGGTTCGAATTATTTTTTAATAAATGTTCTAAAATTCGGGTTTCTTCTTCGTGAAATTTAGAGTAAAGGGAATCAATAAAAGGGCGGAGTTCATCTTTATGTCGTTAATTATATTTTTCATAAATAGGTATGTCGTCGTCGAATTGTATTTCTTCGATATAGGGGCCGTAGAGGATTGAGAAAGGAGAGTATCCAGTGGCTGAATGGATTGATTGTTTATAAATAAGGACACGGTGTGTCATCAGATCTTGGAAATATTCTTTAGAACGTTCATCTTGCATAACTCGGAGTTTTTCTGTAAATGTGGAATGGAATCATTCGATAGGACTGTTAGAATTTAGTATTGTTAACGGTGGTAAAGTGGAGTTCTATTTTGTGGAGTTTACAAAATTTTTTAAAGAGATTATTAGAAAATTCAGTGCCTTCATCGCAAGCAATTTTGCGCGAATAATTGTGATGACAAAGTAATGACGTAATTTGCTTAAAATGGAAATATTCATTTTATCTTGTATATTGTAAACTTGAGCATATTTGGAAAATGAATCTATGATTGTTAGGAAACTTTGACAATCGCAGGAGAAGGAATCTATGTGGATAATATCAAAAGGTTTTTGTCCTAATAGTGGGTCTTTGAAGGGAAGTTTATAAGGGTGTCTTTCATATTTATTTCGTTAAACAGATATCGCATTTATTAATATAGGTAATCGGAAATAGTAGTGCGCATATTGGGCCAATAATAATGGAGTTTTGAGTGATTTAAAGTTTCAAGTACGCCATTATGATTTTTTTGTGATATCAACTTTTTATAAACGCCTAGTCCGGTCCTGCCGGACCTCCTAGGCGTTTATAGTCGCCCTCGCTTATCAAAAAATGTAGTATGTTAACGCTTTCCTTTGGTCACGGCTAGCGGGCGCAGTTTTTGATATTTTAAGTCCAAATTTCGCCTGGGGCCGCAAAAAAATAAGTGCCACATCGCTATTGAAGAGCGCCAAAAGCGTAAAAGCCATTCCGCCGTTTTAGCCATTTTTCGATTTGGTAGGCATCGGGAAGAGACTCGAAATTGGAGCGCCGCGCCGATCAAGTAAAAGTAAAGTCTCTAGAAATCGATCGAGGTATCCGCACAGATGAGACCAGAATACAGAGAGTCCACTCTTGTCAAATATGTTAAATGGATCCCAACTTTTACGAAATTGTTCACACACCAGATAAGATCGTTCAGAGAAACTATGAAGTATACTGCATTCTTCATTATATGTAGTGCAACTGGCAACTGAGCATGATGTTCATTTGTTTACTCGTCGTTTTGGCTGCGATATTGGTGAATTGTTGGTGATTTAAATGTTGCAAATGACTTCAGTAACCGACTAGGAACGTTTGCAAGAGCTGTGATGAAAAAACTGTAAGTTTCAGACTGTTTTTTTGTGTTTATTTGCAACAAAAATCAGCGCGTAGTCGTTTGTCGCGAGTGAAATTCGCATCGGCGTTGCCGGTGTTCTCCGCTTTCGGATATGAACGGAGTGGAGTCTAAAAGAGGCAATACTCGTTCTACAACAAACAGCTCGTCCTGCGAGTGTACAAATGTCGGTTCCGCTTTGGCTGATTTAAAGAAGAAATTAGATGCTTGTTACAAGGTTATTAACAATCAAGGGGCTAAAATTGAAGAATTATGTAATATTATACAAGAGCTTAAAAATAAAGTCGATGAAAAGCAATCTCAGGAAATATCTGCTACTGTTAAAGCTTCGTATAGCAACGCCGTAAAATCTGATTTTATTAAAGAGCATGTAGGTACTAATATTAAAACCAAGTAATCAAAATGCTAAAAAGTCCTTAAAGCAACAAATTCTTAGCAAGATAAACCCCGAGGCATTAAAAGTGGGCGTCGAGATGAATAGAACTACTAGTAGTGGAAGTATCGTACTTAAATGTGACAGTCAGAAATCGTTGGAGAAAATAAAATTATCCATCGAAAAAAATTTGGGTGAGAACTGCTCCGTTGACTTACCAAAGAAACGTAATCCGCGTATTAGAATACTTGGTGTTAACAATGTCGACTGCACGGGCGACATTCATGAATTCAAACAAAGGCTACTGCAACAGAATGAAGCACTTGAAAGTGTCCAAAATGGTGTATTTAATATAATTTACAAGTATCCAGAGAAGAATGGGAAGGTCGACATAGTTGCTGAGGTTGATCCCGCTATATGTGGGGAAGGAAAACTAAATATTGGGTGGGGCAGATGTGCTGTCTACGAGCATTTGTCGATTGTGAGATGTTGTGAGTATGGACATATCCAGAGTTCTTGTAAAAACAATGTTATTTGTCCATCGTGTTCTGGTAATCAGGAAAGAAAGAACTGCCAAAGTAATGCTTTAAAATGTAATAATTGTTCATTAGCCAATGTAAAATTCGGCAGAAACTTGGACGAAGGTCATTCGGTGTGGGATAGAAGTAAATGTGATTGTATAAAAAAAGTAGAAGCTGCATTGCGCAGCAAAACAAATTACTCGTACTAATCTTCCTTCTCTTATATAATATAAATTAGTGGACTATTATACATATATTTATATTTCTATCCCACATACCTACATTAGATACTACTTATAGTTTTCTTTTTGCACACACAATCGTTCCTGGTAGGTGTTAATAATACTAATAATGGTATTACTATCAGAGTTTGATATAATAAAATGTGATAAACATAATTTGATTATTGGATTCTTAAATGTTCGTTCATTAACTAGTTCATATAGTGACGTTAGAGATTACATACTTATGCAGAATTTTGATGTTTTTGGCTTTACTGAGACTTGGCTGGAACCTGACATTTCAAATAAGGATATTGCTGTGCCGGGTTATCAGATATTTAGATCGGATAGATTTGGCAGGAGAGGTGGTGGGGTGGCGTTGTATGTGAAGATTGGTCTGAAATGTTTTTTATTCAACGAAGAGGCGATACTGAACAGTGATTTGGAGCAGCTTTGGATTAAGGTTAGTGTTAATAAAAGCCTTTTTGTTATAGGCATTCTGTATCGACCGCCAAATGTGGATTACAGGGTGTTGGCTTCTCTAGAAGATACGTTAAGCTCAATTTTTCCAGTGTATCGCAAGATTATCTGTATGGGCGATTTAAACGTAAACTTCTCTAGAGAAAATACTCCTTCTTTTAATTTGTTGGCGAATATAATAAATGATTATAGCCTAACACAAATTGTGAGTGAGGATACACGAGTGGGGTCCAGTAGTAGTAGTATGTGGCGCTGGTAAATAAGGATGTAAAAGTGTCTAGGGTTGGTGTGGTTAACATGTCTAATGTATCTGATCATCATTTGGTTTATTTTTGCGTTGAATCCGCGGTCGAATCGAGAAAGAAGCCAAAGTACGTTACTGGGCGGGATTTCAGAAATATTGACAGTGACTTTCTGATTGAGGTGGCTTCGTGTGTGTATTGGCTGGATGTGTTGAACTACCGGGATATTGATTTTAAATTGAAATGTTTGTATGATATAATAGAGTGTGTTCTGGAGATCTGTGCACCAATTAGAGACATAAAAGTTTCTAAAACGCCTGCACCATGGGTGACGGAAAATATAAAATTTATGATGAGACTAAGAAATAAAGCCTACTCCAAGTATAAAAAAGCTTTAAGAACTAAAGATAGTAGTGTGGAAAGTAAGTGGATTTATTATAAGCAGTTGAGAAATTTAGTTACAGGATCATTAAGACTCGAAAAAAGGCATATTTTGAGTATAAACTAAAACAAAGGGGTAGCACTGGAGAATGGTGGAAGACGATGAAACAATTGGGAGTGAGAGGTGGGGATGGAGAAGGGAATGAATGCCAGATAGATCCAACGTTGATGAATAACTTTTTTATAGACTCGGTTCCAGGTGGCACTGTTAATGATACTGTGATTGAAAATTATGAAAGTAGCGTTCATCCCATTATTGGTGATAATTTCTTCTCTTTAAGATTGGTTACATCTCATGAAGTTTTGGGGGCATTTTCTAAAATAAAATCAAACGCTGCGGGGCATGATGGATTAAGTCTCAGCCTTTTATTGCCTTTTTGTGTTGATGCGTTGACACATATAATAAACGTTTCGATTGAGGATGGCGTTGTGCCCAAATTGTTGAAACTGGCTACTGTTAAACCTTTACCTAAAGTTGATAGTCCGACTGCCCCCTGTGATTTCAGGCCCATAAGTATCTTGCCACTTTTTTCAAAAATTTTAGAGAGGTTGATTTGTGGTCAAATGTTTGAACACATTAATAAATTTAAATTAATTCCCGATCCCAATCAGGATTTCGCGGGAGCCACAGTACGGTCACCGCCCTGACAGATATACGTGACGATTACTTGCGTGCTATAGATAAGTCTTGTGTTACAACTGCGGTTATGCTTGATCTGAGTAAGGCGTTTGATTGCTTAGATCATCGCCTGCCGCTCGCAAAACTTCATTACCTTGGATTTAGTGAAACAGCTATAAAGTGGTTTCGTCATTATTTGTCCTTCCGGTCGGAAAAAGTTAAAGTGGGAAATGTGGTGTCTGACGAGAGAGAGCTTGTTAAAGGAGTGCCTCAGGCTCAATACTGGGTCCGGTGCTTTTTACCTTGTATATGTCGGACCTTAGTACAGTTATCAGTTATAGCTCAATACACTCATATGCCGATGATACGCAGATCTACTTATCTTACCACCCGGATGATCACATTGAAGCAAATGTCAGGTTATCCTCAGATCTGAACAGCGTTAACAAATGGTTTAATAGTCACGGTTTGAGTGTTAACTCAAAAAAGTCGGCTGTGATAACGTTCGCCTCTAAGAGAAGTAAATACAATAGTGCTGTTATTAAGTTGTATATAGATGGAGCATGTATCATCGATTAGAAATCTCGTTGTGACGTTTGACAGTTGTTTAACTTTCCACGAACACATTAATAAGGTAGTGAAGGGCTCATATGCGGGGTTGAGATTACTTTATAGTTTTAGAAACATCCTAACTAGAAAGTGTAAAAGTAGACTGTCAGATGTCCTCATTCTGAGCAGGATTGAGTATTGCGACCTAATATACGTTCCTTGTTTGTCCCAGTTGTAGGCATATAGATTGCAAAAAGTGCAAAACGCTTGCGTCCGTTTTATTGTTGGGGTGCCGAGAAAGGAGCATATTAAAATGTTGGGCTGGCTTACCATGCGTCAAAGATGGCTACTGAATTTGGCCTGCCTCACTCACATAGTGTTACTGAAAGGAATACCTGTTTATCTTAAAGCCAAGTTGTGTCTGAGAGACCAGTATCATAATGCAAATTTACGGTTTGTAGGATACAGTTTGAACATGCCTAGTCACCGCACCTCCCAGTTTAGGGGATCTTTTTCAGATATGAGTTCCCATATTTTTAATAAAATACCGAGCACCATTAAGATTCTGCCTATGTCTTCTTTTAAGAGAAAAATTAAGCCACTTATTGTCCGCGATCTTTTGGGCTAAGTGTTGTAATTGTGTGTTTTTTACCTATTGCCCCCTTACTTTTATTGTTCATTTTACTTGCGTATGGTGGTTATGGTTTGCTTAGTTTTAGCTGTTAGGTTTTAAAGCTCTAATAATGCTATATTATATTTTTGTTGGTATTGTTTGTGTTTAAATTATTATAAGGACTTATTGTAAGATACTTTGCCCTGGTTGGACTTCAAGCAGCTATTAGCTGACATCCCGCCAGGTAAAATAAAGTCATATTATTACTATTATTATTATTATTATTATTATCTCGACATAGCCAAAAGCCATTCGCACTCCCTCTACGGGGAACATTCACTCAGATCCCGGGTATCCCGGATACCAAAAGGATCTGGCTCGGACGAGACCCTTGCCATGTTATCGGGCCTTAGGTGACATTGATGTTGTTGGACGATCCTGCATTCCCCATGAATTTCCTGACGGTTCGGGCTGTCGCAAGTAGTACCGCTTTCTGCATGGACCTGTAAAGACTATCAGTTAGACCCAGCTCCTTGATGTTTCTCAGCAAACTTTTTGGTATAACACCAGTTGTTGACATGATGATTGGAATCGTCTGGACGTTCTCCATTTCCCATTGCCTTCTAATTCGTTCTTCTAAATCTCTGTACTTCGCGATCTTCTCGACTTGCTTCACACGCAGGTTGTTGTTGTTCGGGATGGCCACATCAATCAGAGTTGTCTGCCTAGAAATTTTATCAACTATTATAAGGTCCGGTCTGCTATGGGCAACTCGTTGATCTGTCAGAACTGTACGATCCCAGTACATCTTGTAGTTGCTGTTCTCAAGAACAGGCTCAGGTGTGTAGTTGTAATATGGGACCCTCTCTGCCTGCACAAGCAGCAGCTTTTCCGCCAGTTCCTGGTGCAAGATCTTGGCAACCGAATCGTGTCGTTCCTTATATTCCGTTGATGCGAACATCTGACATCCTCCTGTTATGTGCTGGATTGTTTCTGAAGTTGGGCACCCATATCTGCATCTGTCATCCACTACCGATGCATCTCCTACAATGAATTTTAGGTAGTTGCGAGTTGGTATAACCTGATCTTGTATGGCCAGTAGAAAGCCTTCCTTCTCGGGGAACATTCGTCCCGAGGTCAGCCAATAGTTCGACGCTAACTTGTCGACATGTTCCTGGTTAACCTCATTAGGATGCCTCCCGTGCAGCGGCTTCCCCAACCACCTCTGTAGTTTATCGTTGTCGGTTCGGTTGTGATTTTGACGCTCGTGTTCCGTCAGACGTAGCGGTGTTGAGACGTCTGCTCCGCATATAGCCCTATGTAGTGTGGAGCTGTTGGCCTGCCTGTAGAAATAATTACGCAGATTTAATATTTGTTGGTCCAATTGCTTGCTGAGATCTGCCAATCCTCTTCCTCCTAGTTGACGTGGCAGAGTTGTTATTTCTACGGCGCTACGGGGATGATGTTTATGAGCTTTTGTCAGTAGTGTCATAACTTTTCGTTGCAGGTTGTTGATGTCCGTGTTGGTCCAATTCACAATTCCGAAGGAATAGCTGAGTACAGAGCACGCCTACGTGTTCAGGGCCTTAAACAAATTCCTGCTGTTAAGATCAGTTCGCACTACTTGTCTTACTCTCTTGATGAATTCATTAGTTAAATCGGTCTTCATTGTTCGATGGTCTATCCTTTGAGCTTGTTTCATCCAGAGGTACTTGTATGTATCTCCCACGCTCATTGCTTCGATCTCCTGGCCGTCCTGCATCTCGTGTGCGCCTTGTTAGAACTTTCCCCGGACGATGTTAAGGGTGCGGCACTTGTCCAGTCCAAACTGCATTCCGATGTCCCTGGAGAACTCCTCTACAATTTTAAGCATTTGCGTTAGTTGGTTTTTGGTTGCGGCCATCAGTTTTAAATCATCCATATATAATAGGTGATTCAACTTGATCGCTTCTGCGTTGTTGCTTTTGATAGCGAAGCCGTATTTTGTAGAGTTCAACCGATGTGATAGAGGGTTCATCGCCATGCAGAACCACAGTGGACTGAGTGAATCTCCTTGGAAAATCCCTCTTCGGATGTTGATTGTGTCGGTCTCCATGTTGCTGCTTGCGGTTCTGAGTTGTATCTTAGCGCGTCAGGTTGTCATAACGTGTTCTAAAAAGGAAACTGTATGATGATCTATTTTATACAGCTTTAAGATACCTGTTAGCCAGTCGTGAGGTACGGAATCAAATGCTTTTTTGTAGTCCACATAAGCCATGTAGAGGTTTCGTTGTTTGGAATGAGCCTGGTTGCAGATGACAGAGTCTATGAGGAGTTGCTCTTTGCATTGTTCCGCTCGCAGTGAGCATATATTCGCTGCGTAAGGCAAGAAGTGATTATCTTGTACAACGTAGGCAAGCAGGTTACTGGGCGGTACTTGGCAGGGTTATCCGTATTCCGCTGGTCTTTTGGTAACAAGTAGGTGGCACCCTGTGTAAGAAACAATGGCATTTTCAGAGGATCGAGCAAGACTTCATTAATTAAGGTAGTTATTTGTTCATGCGTGCACCACAACTTCTTAATCCAATAATTTTGGAGATGATCTGGACCTGGTGCCTTCCAGTTGTGGGAATTCTTGATGACATTGGAGACCTCATCGGTTGTGAATTGCTCGTGTTGTTTTTGTTTTAATGTGTCAAGACATTGTTGAGCAGTGATGTTCGCGGGGTCACGCTGAGAATGCATTTGGGTGCTGCTCATTATTGCCTGCACCGCCCTCTGGATCTTTCTAGTTCTAACTCCTCTGATATATTCCGTTACTTGTCCTATGTCTTTACGGAGACTCTCGATCTTCCGATTTAGTCGCATCTCCCATTGAGCGATTCGTGGTTCTGGTCTTGCACGATTTAACTCTTGAGCCGTCCGGATCTTGGCTCCCATTGCAGTGATGATGGCCGTTGCGGCACAGTAGATTAACATGTGCATATGTTCTAATGTTGGTGTTACTGAAACATAGTTGGGTAAAATTCTGGTGTTCATAATATTGAGCATGATTGCAAGCTTCCTGGAAGAATTCAATCTTGGTAGCGGTGGTCTGCTCAGTGGGTCTGTGCCTTCGTATCGCAATACCGCCCTTCTCAGCTGTGTGTCCAGGCTTTCAAAGTGTTCTCCGTTAACTGATTCCCGATTCTCATTTGTTCGTCCCGCCGTCTCGGCTTCTTGTTGTGGTCCAGGCACTTGAATTTCCCGATTGTCAGTTGTTCGCTCTGCCGTTCCGGCTTCTTGTTGTGGTCCAGGCACTTGAATTTCCCCGTTGTTGTTGTCTATGTCTATGTGTTCGCCATGGATCTCTAGCTCAACTTCCCGTTTTATAGCGTTAAGTCGCGTTTCTGGAATTCGGTTATTTCTTAGAATAGTTCGATACTGATCTGACACTCTTTGTTCAGACTCTTTGCATGTGTGGAAACTCCCTGCAGAACTCGGCATGCAGTTGTTGTCGGTAGCCGATCATCTCTTGTCCTAAGTTTGTCACCCTGTAAAAAATACGCATTATCGATTCATTTATGGACCCAGTCCATTTCATGCGTCGTCGTTGTAATCCCGCCTGAGTGAACGCTGGCTGAAGTTCCCGCGCAGCACCTTCGGTGGGTGGAACCCTAGTTCTCGTTTGGCTCCCATGTTGTAGATGTTCGTGTTGCTGGGCTGTAGCTGTTTGTGCAACAGGGGCCCGCCTCATCAGCGCCCTGTCACCGACGTCCCGCTCACTGTCATGCCCAGCGCCGGCTCCAGACATGCCCTGGCGATCCCCAGGCAGCGGCCCTATGACAATTATCCTATCCTACAAAAGGATCTGGCTCGGACGAGACCCTTGCCATGTTATCGGGCCTTAGGTGACATTGATGTTGTTGGATGATCCTGCATTCCCCATGAATTTCCTGACGGTTCGGGCTGTCGCCAGTAGTACCGCTTTCTGCATGGACCTGTAAAGACTATCAGTTAGACCCAGCTCCTTGATGTTTCTCAGCAAACTTTTTGGTATAACACCAGTTGTTGACATAACGATTGGAATCGTCTGGACGTTCGCCATTTCCCATTGCCTTCTAATTCGTTCTTCTAAATCTCTGTACTTCGCGATCTTCTCGACTTGCTTCACACGCAGGTTGTTGTTGTTCGGGATGGCCACATCAATCAGAGTTGTCTGCCTAGAAATTTTATCAACTATTATAAGGTCCGGTCTGTTATGGGCAACTCGTTGATCTGTCAGAACTGTACGATCCCAGCACATCTTGTAGTTGCTATTCTCAAGAACAGGCTCAGGTGTGTAGTTGTAATATGGGACCCTCTCTGCCTGCACAAGCAGCAGCTTTTCCGCCAGTTCCTGGTGCAAGATCTTGGCAACCGAATCGTGTCGTTCCTTATATTCCGTTGATGCGAACATCTGACATCCTCCTGTTATGTGCTGGATTTTTTCTGAAGTTGGGCACCCGTATCTGCATCTGTCATCCACTACCGATGCATCTCCTACAATGAATTTTAGGTAGTTGCGAGTTGGTATAACCTGATCTTGTATGGCCAGTAGGAAGCCTTCCGTCTCGGGGAACATTCGTCCCGAGGTCAGCCAATAGTTCGACACTAACTTGTCGACATGTTCCTGGTTAACCTCATTAGGATGCCTCCCGTGCAGCGGCTTCCCCAACCACCTCTGTAGTTTATCGTTGTCGGTGGTGATTTTGACGCTCGTGTTCCGTCAGACGTAGCGGTGTTGAGACGTCTGCTCCGCATATAGCCCTATGTAGTGTGGAGCTGTTGGCCTGCCTGTAGAAATAATTACGCAGATTTAATATTTGTTGGTCCAATTGCTTGCTGAGATCTGCCAATCCTCTTCCTCCTAGTTGACGTGGCAGAGTTGTTCTTTCTACGGCGCTACGGGGATGATGTTTATGAGCTTTTGTCAGTAGTGTCCTAACTTTTCGTTGCAGGTTGTTGATGTCCGTGTTGGTCCAATTCACTATTCCGAACGAATAGCTGAGTACAGAGCACGCATACGTGTTCAGGGCCTTAAACAAATTCCTGCTGTTAAGATCAGTTCGCACTACTTGTCTTACTCTCTTGATGAATTCATTCGTTAAATCAGTCTTCATTGTTCGATGGTCTATCCTTTGAGCTTGTTTCATCCCGAGATACTTGTATGTATCTCCCTTGCTCATTGCTTCGATCTCCTGGCCGTCCTGCATCTCGTGTGCGCTTTGTTCGAGCTTTCCCCGGATGATATTAAGGGTGCGGCACTTGTCCAGTCCAAACAGCATTCCGATGTCCCTAGAGAACTCCTCTACAATTTTAAGAATTTGCGTTAGTTGGTTTTTGGTTGCTGCGATCAGTTTTAAATCATCCATATATAATAGGTGATTCAACTTGATCGCTTCTGCGTTGTTGCTTTTGATAGCGAAGCCATATTTTGTAGAGTTCAACCGATGTGATAGAGGGTTCATCGCCATGCAGAACCACAGTGGACTGAGTGAATCTCCTTGGAAAATCCCTCTTCGGATGTTGATTGTGTCGGTCTCGATGTTACTGTCTGCGGTTCTGAGTTGTATCTTAGTGCGCCAGGTTGTCATAACGTGTTCTAAAAAGGAAACTGTATGATGATCTATTTTATACAGCTTTAAGATGTAGATGTAGATGTGAGCCAGTCGTGAGGTACGGAATCAAATGCTTTTTTGTAGTCCACATAAGCCATGTGGAGGTTTCGTTGCTTGGAATGAGCCTGGTTGCAGATGACAGAGTCTATGATGAGTTGCTCTTTGCATCCCATTGCGCCCTTCGAGCAGCCCTTCTGCTGCATTGCAATGATGTTGTTCCGCTCGCAGTGAGCATATATTCGCTGCGTAAGGCAAGATGTGATTATCTTGTACAGCGTAGGCAAGCAGGTTATTGGGCGGTACTTGGCAGGGTTATCCGTATTCCGCTGGTCTTTTGGTAACAGGTAGGTTGCACCCTGTGTAAGAAACAATGGCATTTTCAGAGGATCGAGCAAGACTTCATTAATTAAGGTAGTTATCTGTTCATGCGTGCACCACAACTTCTTAATCCAATAATTTTGGAGATGATCTGGACCTGGTGCCTTCCAGTTGTGAGAATTCTTGATGGCATCGGAGACCTATTATTATTATTATTATTATATCGACTTAGCCAAAAGGCATTCGCACTCCCTCTACGGGAAACATTCACTCAGATCCCGGGTATCCCGGATACCATAAGGATCTGGCTCGGACGAGACCCTTGCCATGTTATCGGGCCTTAGGTGACATTGATTTTGTCGAACGTTCCTGCATTCCCCATGAATTTCCTGACGGTTCGGGCTGTCGCAAGTAGTACCGCTTTCTGCATGGACCTGTAAAGACTATCAGTTAGACCCAGCTCTTTTATGTTTCTCAGCAAACTTTTTGGTATAACACCAGTTGTTGACACGATAATTGGAATCGTCTTGACGTTTTCCATTTCCCATTGCCTTCTAATTCGTTCTTCTAAGTCTCTGTACTTCGCGATCTTCTCGACTTGCTTCACACGCAGGTTGTTGTTGTTCGGGATGGCCACATCAATCAGAGTTGTCTTCCTAGAAATTTTATCAACTATTATAAGGTCCGGTCTGTTATGGGCAACTCGTTGATCTGTCAGAACTGTACGATCCCAGTACATCTTGTAGTTGCTGTTCTCAAGAACAGGCTCCGGTGTGTAGCTGTAATATGGGACCCTCTCTGCCTGCACAAGCAGCAGTTTTTCCCCCAGTTCCTGGTGCAAGATCTTGGCAACCGAATCGTGTCGTTCCTTATTTTCCGTTGATGCGAACATCTGACATCCTCCTGTTATGTGCTGGATTGTTTCTGAAGTTGGGCACCCGTATCTGCATCTGTCATCCACTACCGATGCATCTCCTACAATGAATTTTAGGTAGTTGCGAGTTGGTATAACCTGATCTTGTATGGCCAGTAAGAAGCCTTCCGTCTCGGGGAACATTCTTCCCGAGGTCAGCCAATAGTTCGACGCTAACTTGTCGACATGTTCCTGGTTAACCTCATTAGGATGCCTCCCGTGCAGCGGCTTCCCCAACCACCTCTGTAGTGTATCGTTGTCGGTTCGGTGGTGATTTTGATGCTCGTGTTCCGTCAGACGTAGCGGTGTTGAGACGTCTGCTCCGCATATAGCTTTATGTAGTGTGGAGCTGTTGGCCTGTCTCTGGAAATAAATACGCAGATTTATTATTTGTTGGTCCAATTGCTTGCTGAGATCTGCCAATCCTCTTCCTCCTAGTTGACGTGGCAGAGTAGTTCTTTCTACGGCACTACGGGGTTGATGTTTATGAGCTTTTGTCAGTAGTGTCCTAACTTTTCGCTGCAGGTTGTTGATGGTCCAATTCACTATTCCAAACGAATAGCTGAGTACAGAGCACGCATACGTGTTCAGGGCCTTAAACAAATTCCTGCTGTTAAGATCAGTTCGCACTACTTGTCTTACTCTCTTGATGAATTCATTCCTTAAATCGGTCTTCATTGTTCGATGGTCTATCCTTTGAGCTTGTTTCATCCCGAGATACTTGTATGTATCTCCCATGCTCATTGCTTCGATCTCCTGGCCGTCCTGCATCTCGTGTGCGCCTTGTTCGAACTTTCCCCGGACGATGTTAAGGGTGCGGCACTTGTCCAGTCCAAACTGCATTCCGATGTCCCTGGAGAACTCCTCTACAATTTTAAGCATTTGCGTTAGTTGGTTTTTTGTTGCGGCCATCAGTTTTAAATCATCCATATATAATAGGTGATTCAACTTGATCGCTTCTGCGTTGTTGCTTTTGATAGCGAAGCCGTATTTTGTAGAGTTCAACCGATGTGATAGAGGGTTCATCGCCATGCAGAACCACAGTGGACTGAGTGAATCTCCTTGGAAAATCCCTCTTCGGATGTTGATTGTGTCGGTCTCGATGTTGCTGCTTGCGGTTCTGAGTTGTATCTTAGTGCGCCAGGTTGTCATAACGTGTTCTAAAAAGGAAACTGTATGATGATCTATTTTATACAGCTTTAAGATACCTGTTAGCCAGTCGTGAGGTACGGAATCAAATGCTTTTTTGTAGTCCACATAAGCCATGTAGAGGTTTCGTTGCTTGGAATGAGCCTGGTTGCAGATGACAGAGTCTATGATGAGTTGCTCTTTGCATCCCATTGCGCCCTTCGCGCAGCCCTTCTGCTGCATTGCCACGATGTTGTTCCGCTCGCAGTGAGCATATATTCGCTGCGTAAGGCAAGAAGTGATTATCTTGTACAGCGTAGGCAAGCAGGTTATTGGGCGGTACTTGGCAGGGTTATCCGTATTCCGCTGGTCTTTTGGTAACAAGTAGGTGGCACCCTGTGTAAGAAACAATGGCATTTTCATTTATTATTATTATTATTATTATTATTATTTAATATACCTAGATTAATTTAAAACTGAGAAAGGAGATCCACAGTGACCTACAATGAATTAATTACCGTTTAAAGTTTGGCTTTATTTAACCTATTTGACAAGGTGAACTCTCTGTATTCTGGTCTTCTCTGTGGTATCCGCAAAAGAAAATGGGTTAGTTTTGTTTTGTTTGCTTTTCCGAGAATTTCTTTAACTTTCAGGCAGTTATTGGGTTTTTACTTAAGCTTCGAGTATTCACGCGGCGAACAGGTCATTACGAGATGGCGATGGGTTATTGCTTGTGCCTAACCCAACTTGATTGTATACAATACTCCCGACGTTTTGTATTTCCTTCTTTTATTCGGGAAAGCTAGGCCAGAAAAGTTTTAAAACTAAGCCACGAGAAACTTAAGTAGGCTTTTGCCTTTGAAGATGCAGTCCTTGACCTGCACTTTGTCATACGAAAGGTTTGTTTACCCTTAGATATTTTGTGTCTTTACATTTATCCAGGTATTCTTGTCGATTAGCCCTAATACCTAGGGGTGCCTTTAGTGTAGCCCCCGTTTAAATGAAAGCGAGCAGCAAAATCATTTACCTATATTCTCCTTTGTCGTTTAAAGCACATCCATACAAGTCCCAGTTATCTGCGAAAAGGTAGGTTCCCAGACCCTGAAAATAGGTTCCAACATGTTGAGGGGAAGCACAGGCTATAGCTAGACCCCTCTTTTGTGATTTGCCGATGTGGTGCCGACGTAGCTTAATGTTTATGTTACCTTAACTTTTCGCTTAATATTCATATTATAAGTATTATAGCCGACTGCATAAGCTGATTTCAGGCAGGAGTCCTTATGATAATGTATGTACACGTACGAGAGCAGGCTCATCTACTATACCTCTCGCTTATTAATATGACTTGGTCGTAGGCTATGCCTACTTATCCAATGAGAAAATTATCAAAATGGAAATAGATGTTACCTACAGACTTAGTCTTCCCAGTTAGCGTAGTAATGTTATGTGTAAAACTGGAAGCAAGCAGATGAATTTCAAAAAACCGCTGCCAATGGAATCTCTACTTCCATATCACTTTTTAAATCCATTATTTCCGAATAAACTTCAACACTGCACATAAATCCTAGAATATATCAATATATTTTCAGTTTTTAGAATTTTAGAAAGAATGCCAAAACTAAATTCCTTGCCCCCTGCATTTCCTGTTGTGTGGCACACCAGTCACTTTAACAACTCATATTAACTTACTGACTGGCAGGCTTCTGTAATTTTTAGAATTAATTCGTTTATAGTGTCTGGGGCGATTTCAGTATTTTGAGATGGTACAGAGAAAGACGTTCTGTTGACTATTCAACCGTTGCATGGCACACTTGCCAGATGCTTTTAAAAATCCTATTTTGTTCAACTTTGACTCCCTGTATATATATTTTTTTCAAATTTGGTACATGGGAATTTTGCCTGTCCTGATCAACACTGTTATGTCAGATTTTGAAAAATGCGTAATATGGTTTTAAAGAAAAACCTGTAGGGCTTGTCGTGACGGAAGCGCAGAGAGGTCACCTTATATTCCGACTTGTAACTTGGAATTCCGACTTAAAATTCGGAATTATTACTTGTAACTCAAAATTTCAACTTGCAATTCGGAGTTCCGACTTGCAACTCGGAATTCCGACTTGTAACTCAGAATTATTCCGACTTGTAATTCCGACTTTTAACTCTGAATTACTCCGAGTTACAAGTCCGAATTCCGAGTTGCAAATCGGAATTATGAGTTACAAGTCGGAATTCCTAGTTACATGTCGGAATTCCGAGTTATAAGTCGGAATTCCGAGTTACAAGTCGGAATAAAATTGAATTTTTTTGTCACAGGTGGCCTCTCTGCGCTTCCGTATTTGTTAGGTGCATAGAGGATGCAGTAATATAGAAAAAACCTGTATGAGGTGCCGTGACAAACGACATTGGCGTCGCAAAAGAATCCCCAAAAAAATGATTTTTTTTGTGTAGGTAAATCAATCTCAGTCTCAAAGATATTTTTGAGTGACGCATAGGTGATGTAGTAGGTAGTATAGAAGAAACCTGTAGGAGTGCTGTGACAAACAACAGTGGCGTCGCAAAAAAATCCCAAAGAAAACTTTTTTGTGTAAATCAATCTCAATTTGAAATATATTTTGTGCGGACGCGTACCAAGGAGAGAGTATTGAAAAAATCTGTAGGAATGCCGTGGTAAACGACAGTGTCGTGGCAAAAAATCCAAAGACTGAATTTTTTTGCGTAAATCTGGATCTCGAAGATATTTGTAGGAAACTCGTAGGGGATGTAGGAGTATCAAAAAACCTTTATGGGTGCAGTAACAATTGACGGTGGCTTGACAAAAAAATCCCAAAGAAGAAAATTCTGGAATTGTTGTGCAAATCTATCTTAAAGATTTGTGGGGGACAGGTAGGGGATAGTCGAGTAGGAGTATAGAAAAAACTTTTAGAGGTGCTGTGATCAGTGACAGTGGCATCGCAAAAAAAACCGAGTAGGCGTTTATAAGCCTGCCGCGGTTTCAGCGCGGCGACAACTTGGCACCCCTCAAGTTGGTGGCGGTCCGCGGTCTGTACTTGTTCAGTAAGGATATGATAGCGTTGGTTAGGAGATATTATAGAATAAAAGGTATTTTTAATGTCAGTTTTCCAGTTTTTTTCAGTAAGAGTTACGGCATAATGATGTTTACTTTTAAATTTAAGTGTGTATTGGACGTCGTGTTTATTTCCAAACTTTAAAATAATTCGATAAGGGAAATAGTTCTTTGGACTAGGGAATAGTAGCAATAGGGTTTTCATGAGTGGAGTGTTGTGTGGATAGTCCAGTTTGTTTTTCGTAAGCTTCGTTAACAAAATCGTCAATATTAAAGTCGTCGTCATGTGAGGGAGGATTTACACAAATTGAGTCGGATTCGTGCATATTTAGTTCGATGCCGGAAAGATCGTCGGCTACAAAATTTTCTTTTCCTTTGCGATAAACAAGTTTGAAATTGAATTCTTCTAATTTCTATGGGGCAAGACGTGAATGGGGTTCTTTAGTTTTATAGAGCCAAACTAAAGAATTGTGATCGGTTTCTATAGTGAATTTTACACCAAAAAGATAGGGCCGGAAATGTTTACAGAATTCTATTATTGCAAGTAGTTCTTTTTTGATTGTGGAATAGTTTCGTTCTGCGGTAATAAGAGTGCGAGAGTAGTAAGCGAATGGTTTTCCTTTTTGGGATAGGACAGAGCTAATAGCAACGTTAGAGGCGTCAGTAGTTAATGTAAAAGGTAGATAAAAGACAGGGTATTGAAGAATTGGGGAGTTACTTAGAGTGGATTTACATTTTTTAAAATCTATATATTGAGGGTGATCAATTTCAATTTTTGTGCCTTTTCGTAGACAACGTGACATGGGTGCTGTCATTTTTGAGAAATTAGGAATGAGGCGGCGATAATAGCCTATTAGTCCTAAGAAAACTTTTAATTTCCTTAGTAGTTTTCGGAATGGGGAAGTTTTGGATTGAGATATTTTGTTTGGATTGGATTTAATGCCTTCGGGGGTAATCACGTGGCCAAGGAAAGCTACTTCTTTATTTAGAAATTCGGACTTGTCGAGTTGAATTTTTAGATTTACTTTGAATTGAAAAAATTGAATTTTTGAGAAATTGATTTTATATGAATAAGATGTTCTTGTAAATATTTCGAAAATATAATGACGTCATTCATATAGACAAAATATGATTTATCAAGGAATTCTCGTAAAATTTCGTTCATCATGCGCTGAAAACTCGCGGGGGCGTTTTTCAAACCGAACGGTAGTCTTGTATATTCGAAGTGACCATTGGGAACTGTGAAGGCGGTTTTTTCGACGGAGTTCGGGTGAACTTCAATTTGGTGAAAACCTTGGGCTAAGTCAAGGGTTGTGAAATATGTGCATTTACCTAAATTGTCGAGTATTTCGTCAATGAGTGGAAGGGGATATTTGTCTTCAACTGTATTGTCATTAAGTTTGCGATAGTCTATAACCATGCGAAACTTACGTTTACCGGATGCATCCATTTTCTTTAGAGCGATCCAAACAGGAGAAGAATAAGGGGAAATTGAAGGTCGGGTAATTTTTTTATCTAACAGTTTTTTGATTTGGAAAGAAATTTCGCTTTGCGTGACTTTAGGATGTCGGAAAGAACGGGAAAATATAGGAGTTTCGTCTTTTTTGTGCGGATTTCGTGTTTGACACAACTTGTACATGACAAATCGGGTGATTCATTGTAGAAAATATCTTTAAATTGATGACGAATATTAATAATGTTTTGCTTTTCTTCGGAATTTAAGTGTTGTGTTCGAATAGAATTGAGATCAAAAGAATTATTAGAGAAGAGAGTGGTAATTCTTTAAAATCAGATAGTGGATAAACAGGTATTGGTTGAGAGAAGTCAATGGTTAAATTTTCTGGTTCTGTAATTTGTACAAATCCATCATTGACATGATGTATTGAGATTGGGAATAAAGTTTGATTATTATGGATAATTTCTGGGAGTACAACTTCGCCATTATTGATACTTACTGGGATACGGAATCGATTATTTGTACTATATAAAACTTCAAATGGGACGGAAACTCCTAAATTACGAATGGAAAATATATGAGTTTCGTAATCTATGTTTGCACCTAGTTGGTCCAGTTCACCTGTACCAAGGAGTATGTCAAAATCATTGTGCCAATCGGCAATTCTGACTATGAAAGGTTGATTAATACCAATTTCGTCAAACATGGGAAAATAAAGATTTTCGGAGTGTTTTAGATGTTTGCATTGCAAAAAATTGATATCGGGGATCGAAACTTTGAGCAGCTAGAGGAGTTATTACAGTATCAGATCCACCAGAGTCTATTAATACCTTAAGATTAGAATAAGGGAGATAGAACAATGGAAGTTTGGTGGCTTTTGAAAGATTATTTAATTCGATAATTCGGGAGTGGGTGGAGCTTCCGAGGCTGGTTCCTGAAAATTTTCGGAAAACTATTCTTCGGTCTCCAAAGTGGGATTACACTCTATATTATTGCGAAAAGTGCGTGTGAACATTGGGGTTGGTTTATAAGTTTGTTGCGATGCCAATTTTGAAGTTGTGGACATAGGAGTTGGACGATATTGATTTTGATATTGATTGTTGGGTCTGAAGGTTGGACTGAATTCCTGTCGATTGGATGGATGATTTTGTCTTTGAGGAATGAGTTTCATATTACTAAAATTTCTAGGTCCGAAAGTTTGATTAATGGGTTGAGGGAATGATTGATTAAAATTTGGGATTATATTCATATTATGGTTAGGTTGTGGGTTGCGAGGTGGTTGAGGATTTTGTTGCGATTGGTTGGTTGATTATTTCTTTGATAATCACGGGGATAAGTGGTAGATTTATGATAAGACATATATATTGCTGTTGATGTTTGTGATTATCTAAAACTCTGCATTTTTGAAGTGCTCCATCGAGAGAGTTTAATTCAAAATGTGATAAATGATCACAATAGGGATTATTTATGCCAGTGCAAGAGGTTCAAAGGGCTTGTTTTCGGAAAAATGAAGCTTTAAACTCAATTGCCTGGAGGTTATTTTCGTGCAGGGAAACGTGCTGTAAAAGATCATTAAGTGCTAAAGTTATTCGGTTATAATAATCATCATAGGATTCTGAACGTTTTTGTACTGTTGTTGTTAATTGTGTTAATAAAATTTCTTCGGTGCGACGATCGCCATATTTTTGAAGTAAAAGAGGATTAACTTCTACTCAAGCAGTTTTATTTTGTAAGTTTAGGAAATATCGGGCCTCATTTTTGATTTTTGGAACGATATGAGTGTTAATTATACAGTGACCGGCAGAAAGTTGGACACAAATTATTATTAATTTCTCAGTTTTTTTTTTCTTGATAAAAGTTGGTGCATCATTTCAAACTCAAAACGCACATATCAAAATTTAAATATCTCTTTTTGGATACGGGGTAGATTCAAAAATGTCAAAATAACTCAAGAGTAAAGTACCCTTATTTTTTAAAATATGGTAAAAAGTTACTTACAAAAGTTGATTAAAATCATAGGAGGATGTTAGATTTAAAGTCACAGCCACCTAGTAAAAAAAAGAAATTTAACCTTTCTTGTATTTTTTTTTTCGACCACCCTGTGTATTACAAAAAAACAAAATATCCCAAGCGCAACATATCATCGGATAACACATGAATCTGCTACTAAACTTTAATTTTGTGCGATTAGCAGCTAGAAATTTAAATTAATCAAAAGTAGAGTTTAAAAATATTAAATTTTTGTGACCAACTTTCTGCCGGTCCCTGTACAGGGTGTTCCCGTATATTTTGACCCACCCATGGAGCCTCTATTTTTCGTGTTAGAAAAAAATACTTAAATGAAAGTTGTAGGGTAACAAGGTGTATTGTCCCAAAAATAATGGATTGACAGGAATGCCCTTGCCTAAGTTGAAATGTTTTTCCATGGCAACCTTGATTAAATATAAAGATCGTATTTATCTGCAATTTGGAATATCACGCGAATGCTTAGAGCAAATATATAACATATTTATATTGTTGGAATCGGAAAAATGCGTGCAATTCAAAAATCCACAAATATACAGGATGTTCCATTAAAAGAAAAAATAAGTTTATATTTTTTCATAAATTTGCGACGCTCTTTGTTTTATCTAGTAACTGATCCTAGCGGTTCAGAAAAATCCCTACAACTTTCATTTAAGTAATTTTTTTCTAACTCGAAAAATATAGGCTCTAGGGGTGGGTCAAAATATACGGGAACACCCTGTACATATAGAGTTGGGTTGCATCAGCACCTTGTTGAGCGAAAAAAGCATTTAAATTATGTACTGAATTTATAAACGTGAAGAGATTGCCTCCTGGTTTATATTCTGGAAGAGTATTGCACAAGTTATTAATGTCAGAATTTGTTAAAGCCATTTTTTGAACTGGTTCTTGAGATTTAGAAGTTGAGGGTTGAGAAATTAAACTTTAAGAAGGTTTTAAAATTTCAGATAAATTTTTAGAATAGGTATGGCTTGAAAAGAGTTTTTGTTTAGGAGCTTTTGGAGTAATAGAAAAATCAGTCAAATCTTCTAATAATGAACCTTCCGGATAATCAGAATTCATGAGAAAAAGGAAGTGAACTTAAAGGACAAGAAGAATCGCTCTGGACATCCTCGCTGTATGGTTCTCCGTATGGTTCTCCAAATCGTTGAGACGAACCGATGATCCTTCTTTGGATGTCGTGCAGCTATTCTGTTCGCAGCGCCACTTATAGATGGAGACGGAGATTCTTATTTTTTAAAAGGCTTTATTGAACACAGGTACAAACTATATTGAACTATTAATTGATTTCGCGGTATTTACATAATTTGGAAGTGCGGTGTGTTAAAAGAAATAAATGATGATTATGCTGATCCGTGGTTTCGTCGGGTCGGTGTACTGTGGGGTCGATGAACATAACTCACAGGTCAAAAATAATAAATTTTATTCCTGCTAATACTTAATTAATACCTTTTTAGATGTTTTTCTTACTTATCTGAAATTATATTTCTGGTATCCGAATTCCACAGGTCGAAAATAATAAATTTTATTGATGCTAATACTTAATTAATACATAAATGCATTTACTAATTGTTTTACCTAAATTTTATTGTCTAGCTTTGGGTAATAAACCCAGGTAACAAATACAAATATGAACAAAAAGGTTATAGTCTTCAGTCGTTTAAGACTGTTCCTAATAAGTAGTAAGAATGGCGTGTACGCAAATGTTGGTAAATTTTAAAAAAATTAGAGAAAAATTTCGGCTATAGGAAAAAAAATTATTAAGAAAAGTTGTTCCCAAAAAAAGGATGCCAGTTATTTCAGACTCACCCTGTATACGAAAATGCGATAATATGTCCATTATCGCAATTTTTTGTACACTTTTACATTCGTTAATTCTTTCTATATTTCAGGTATTCATTATTTTGTAATTCGATGTTTTGTGTATTCGTTATTTTACAATTTGATATTTTTCACTTTCGATAATTTGTGTTTTGATGTGATTTCCGTTTCAATATTTTGAGTAGTCGGTATTTTGTCTATTCGATATGTTTTGCGCGGCGTTAATTTGCTTTTCGATGTTTTGTGTTCGATATTTTGTGAATCAATGTATTGATTTCGATATTTTTTCCTAAACCCTTGTGGAAGTAGGTAGGTATATTATGTTGTAATTACCCAACATAAGCAGATTAGTCCTAAATTAGGCACATACCACGATGTACGTTTAGTTTAGATGCTAGTACCTACAGTAAAGAAATGCTTAGTGTGTTATAGTTAAGATATGGGGGAGGGGCGTGGGGGTGTCGCACACCCCAATGTTGAAATCGATTTTCAAAACAAGAAGTCATGCGTTTGTAAAAACGATCGTTGATACCTACATGTGAAAACCATGATTCAGAAGTAATTTAAATAATCTAAAGTCAATGCAAGTTCGACAGCAGAGTTTCATTCGATATCAAGTGCTTGACCGTCAATGACTACTTTTTGCGGGTATTTTTTTCTTGTATCATCTAATGAAGTATTTGAGTAATTAAGTTCGTAGTTTGTAACTAGACCTGAGATGGTGTGGAAAATATGTTTTTCTATGAGCGTGCAGAAAAGTACACTTTGTCGCGTCCATTTTGATGCGGAAAGTTGTACTTTTCCGCACTAGTGACATTAACTTTGTCAAGTAATAATAGAACTATGCTTTAACATTTTTGCAGGTACATATTAATGGAAAACTGATTTTAGATGAATGTAAGTAAGGTATTGCTTTTCTTTTCTGACATCCTAGAAAAAGTGAAGAATCATGGACAATACCAGTAGATTGTTATATGGAAAAAAATCAACACAATGCAATAAAAAAATATGAAAGTATACCTTACAGGATTTAGTTGACAAAGACAAACCCGAAGACATACCTCAATAATTATTATAGATTGGAGTATTATGCAGGAAGATTTTTGGCAAAAATCAAAACATATTACAATGAGAGACTGTCTGACATGTTAAAAAATGCACAGTACTAGTACGGGAGCCAGCGACAGATTTTTGGTGACAATTCGCGCAAAGTTGAAAACCCGTTTATTTCTTAATTTGTACGCCGGAAATGCGAATTTTACTTTTCTGGCTAGCTTTTAGCGGTGCAACGTTCTGCTACAGGGCTTCAAAAACTGCAGAAAAGAATAAAAAATGTATAAATCGAGCAAAGCCAAACCTTGTTTAATTTGGTTAGGTAGACCGTAAATAGCCATAAAAAACTTTTCTGGCACCATTCCGATGGTGCAAAAGCTTTCTGTTTAACCAACGAACACTGCAGAATGGAATCTAAAATGTCTGAGTCGAGCAAAGGTAAACCTTGTTATATATGTTTATTTACACTATAAAAATAATTTAAAAAAACTTTTCTGGCATAATTCTAATGGGGAAAAAGTTGTCTGGCAAGCGATTAAAAGTAGTGCGCGCGATGCCTGTCGGCCGCGGGCGCGCCTATGGAACTACTGGCAAATCCTTGCTGCATAACTTTTTTGCGCATGTTTTTTGCAAGCTCTATGTTTCATGGATTTGCACTTTCTTGGTTTATCAATGTAACATGGAATCTTATATTTTTCATGTAATTAAAGTGTAAATTTCAATAAATAACGCAATATTTTAAACAATGATTAAATTTTTTTTCAAAATCTAGTTTTTTAATTTTTTTGCGTTTTCTGAGAAAATTTTTCATAGTAACGTATATATTTTTTCACAATCAGTGAGTAAAGGTTTCAACGAACAAAAAGCGCACCGACTTTTTTAAAAAAAAGCAGCTTTTTTGACGTGGCTATTTTCGATTAAAAATGAGGTTACTTTTTCGGTTTAAAATCGAAATAAGGGGCAAAAATAAATATGTTGATTTAGCCGAAAATCGTGATAAACAGTTTTCCAACCCCTAATAAAAGTTCACCCCCTTCCAACCCCGTACCTCAAATCCCCGTAAATTATTTCCCTGTTATTTTTCCAATGAGTGTCATGCTGTTCTAGATTTTTTTGGTCTCAAAAATTATCTACCTTGGCCTATAACGTAAAGTGTTGCCTGTAGTTTTCCCAAACAACAAACAAATGGATTTGAGGTACGGGGTTGGAAGGGGGTGAACTTTTAGGAGTTGGAAAATGGTTTATCACGATTTTCGGGTAAACTACAACTCATATAAAAAAAGTTAGACGGCAAAGTTGTAGGTAATAAAAAGATCTACAACTTTTGTATTTAAACTTTTTTACATGACCTCAAAATATCCGCGGAAAATCTAAATAACCGATTTTTTTGGTTTGTAATTTTTATCTCTCACAAAAAAAATCCCGAAATTTTGTATAAATTTACCGTCCTACGTCCCAAATAGGCTGTAATTTTTTCGAATCAATATATTTATTTTTACCCCTTATTTCGATTTTAAACCGAGAAAGTAACTTCATTTTTAATCGAAAATAGCCACGTCAAAAAAGCTGCTTTTTTTTTAAAAGTCGGTGCGCTTTTTGTTCGTTGAAACCTTTACTCGCTGATCGTGTAAAAAAATATACGTTACTATGAAAAATTTTCTCAGAAAACGCAAAAAAACGAAAAAACTAGATTTCGAAAAAAAATTTAATCATTGTTTAAAATATTGCGTTCTTTATTGAAATTTACACTTTAATTACATGAAAAATATAAGATTCCATGTTACGTTGATAAACCAAGAAAGTGCAAATCCATGAAACATAGAGCTTGCAAAAAACATGCACAAAAAAGTTATGCAGCAAGGATTTGCGTGTAGTTCCATAGGCGCGCCCGCGGCCGACAGGCATCGCGCGCACTACTTTTAATCGCTTGCCAGACAACTTTTTCCCCATTAGAATTATGCCAGAATTTTTTTTAATTAATTATGGTGTAAATAAACATATAAGACAAGGTCGACTCAGACATTTTAGATTCCATTCTGCAGTGTTCGTTTTTGCAACATCGGAATGATGCCAGAAAAGTTTTTTATGGCTATTTACGATCTACATAACCAAATGAAACAAGGGTTGGCTTTGCTCGATTTAGACATTTTTTGTTCTTTTTTGCAGTTTTGAAGCCCTGTAGCGGAACGTTGCACCGCTGAAAGCTACCCAGAAAAGCAAAATTCGCATTTCCGGGGTACAAATTAAGAAATAAATGGGTTTTCAACTTTGCATCAAATTGTCACCAAGATCTGTCGCTGGCTCCCGTACTATAGACCTACCTACTCTTTGTCCACCTCTTCGCGGAATAGAAGAAACCCCCCACAAAAATATCCAGTTTGTTACACTCTGTGCATGCGACATGAAAACGGAATTATTTGAGTTTGGAATATTTTCATTAAATTTAATAGATAACTTATTTGGGGGCTTGCCATAGAATGCAAATTAATGTTTTTTTTTCTTGCAAATTCCAGAATTCTTAATTTGTGGCGGCTGATGCATAATATTTTTTATTTTTAACTTCCACAAAATATTATGAAAATTTGAGTTTGGTTTAACCAGCCACATGGTAGTTTTTTTTTAATTTAACTCCGGTGCACATTGTTTTCTTCTCTGTATTGTTGCTATAGTTAGTTAAAACAAAAACAGGAAGAACGTAAATAAATCAATTAATGGTATTTTTAATGGATAATATTGGAAATATTTGCTGATAAAAATAGGTAGGTATACCTACTGTGGCTAACCTAAACAAAAATATTTTGTTATAAGTTTTATTTGTCAATAAAATTTGAAAAAGTAATACAATAAGTAACTATTTTCTCATTATATACTTTGTCATTATAACGGTATGGTAAATAATATATTATTTGCATTTTCCTTTAGCAAGATATATAAGGTGGATTTAAATTCTCCAAAAATGAATTTGGAATATCTCAGTAAGGAAGAGGGTTCCATCTGTTGAAACCAAAAAATCTAAAGATATTATTTTCCAGAAAAAATACATAATATGTATAGTGAAAAATTCTAAAGAATGATGTCATTTTTTATGAGGATTCTTCGGCAATCACAATATAATTTACCTAAATGGGTCTAAAATAGTTCAAGCTATGACCTGCTATAAAAGTTTTTCGACTGAAAACTTGGCTTTATTGCGTTTTACATAAGTTATCTTTCTAACATCACCAAGAACTGGCACCTTCTCCAATATTCTAGTGTTACATTTTTGAACCGATGCAGGTCTAACTACTAACTTTCATTCTGTAAGGGCTCATGAAATTAAAGAAATAATTTTTTTATATTCGGACCAGGTAAGTGCTTGACGTCTATAGGATTGACTTTTAGTTTAGAACCAATCAATGCTGTTGATTAACACTAGGTATTGAGGCTAAAATATCATCAGTTTCTTCAAACAACTAGCAAACGGTGAAATATATTTGATAAGAAGAAAAAAATCGTTTGACAGAGCCACTCGTCAGCTAAAATGTTATACCTAGTTGGTTCTTTATTGTCTTTAATATATCAGCAAGTCTAGATATCTAATTTGTGCAACTTCAGTGACTTACGAATTGGGTCGTTTTGTACACCTCTCATAGACAAAATCGACTTTTGTTTCCAATAAAAAAAGTTTTGTAAACCAACCAGCATAACATCTGGATCATCAGTACCAACACCTAGTGTTCTCAGCATTTTCCTCAGCAAAATAGAATGGTTCATTTCCGTCATGGATTATTAGAATGAATGGTGAAAATAGTTCAAATCATAAAAAATAAAAGCTTGTAAAACACGCGGGGCCGCTGGATCCGATTTGCGACGCCACAAAATAGGTTATGTCATCACAGGCTGAGAGGCTTGAGATTGAGGTGCGGCGTTGCCAAACATGGTGCGATGGCGGTAAATTTAGGGAAAAATAAAATCCAACAGGTAGTTACGTATATTGAACTTTAAAAATTAATTGCGGCAAAACGGGGGCGAAAAATAAAATAAAAAATAGAGCAAGTATATCTCGCCCAATACTATCCAATGAGCAAATAAAAAAGGTGTATTGGTCTATTAAAACACTTCTGGCCGCTCCGCGGTAGCATTTCCTTACGCATACTACAGTCTCGCGCAAGGTGTCCATCTTGCCCGCACTTATGGCACCTAGAGTATTCGTTTCGTTAGGCCTGGCGTTTCCTGTTTCATTCTTATTCTCTCGATTCTCTACCACTCGGCATTCCCTATTATTCTGAAATGGCCGAATAATCCTTTCTATAGATTCTTCCCTTTCCGAGTATTTTATTGCCTCTTCCATATTTTTCGTCCTTAACGACAAAACTCGCTATTTTATTGGCATAAATAACCCCAAAACAAATTGCGTCGGGATATCCATCTCTAATTTTTCTTGCAACACTTGAGTTTTTGCCGGATCTTTTACAAACTTTACGGTCCTGTTTCCTACAATTTTAAGCCTAGTTAAAAATTGGCAACAGCTTTCCCCGTATCTCTGCCTCGCGTCTATGAACATTTGTTTGGCCCTACCTGGTTCATGTCGTCGTTTGAATTGCTTCTTTAAAATACCCTTTAGCCCAATCCGTTGTCTTTGGTAATTCTGGTTCGGTTCCGCTTCTATCTTTGGATGGAATTTTTCTTCACCCTAAAATAGTTTCTCCTAGCACCTCTTTTTCCTAACACCTAATTTTCTTATGCCGTTTTTTCTAAAATTTTCCGACCGTTATCTCTTAGAACACCACACAGTTTCCTTAAAATATTCCCTTTATACATTTTCCGACAACTTTTCTTTTTATCACCTTTCCGATAACTTTCCTAACAAACCCTAACCGTTAAACATTTTTTGACCCCACACCTGACACCATTTGTGGTGCCCACCCTTTATCTAGATGTTAGTTGGTCGAGCAGTATGTACTGGGTGGTCCACAAGTTAATTTATTTTTGGTGTGTGTCTAAGGATTAACGGAAACAAAGGGTATTTTTAGTATATATATTGAAAAATTAAATGCATAAAAATTAAGAATTACAGTAAAGCAATATGTGGATGCACACAAGTGATCAGAGTGTATTATTAAAATATTATTATTTAATTCTAACAGAAAAGACTCGACAATAAAAGTTTTAGCGCAAAATAATTATTTAAAATTTTACTGTTTCCAAATTTATGTGGCGAACAATACTAGCTTATAGCTTAAAATAATAACAGAACCTGCAGAAAATAGTAAGTGAATGAAGCTCAAAATATTCCAAGAATACTATCAAAATTATTGGCACACAAATTAGTTAGCCTGATTACACAAATGATAATAAAAGTATGTAAATTAGTCTAAATTGGCACAAAAACCCATTTTATCGCAAAATATTCAGACCTGTAACGACACTTTTTAAAATATGACAAAATATAACAATCCTTTACGACACCCCAAGTGAACACTAATAGCATTCAAAATAAAATAAATCAAAATAAATGAATTAACTGGAAAGAGTTTAACGGAAATTTTGTCTCATTCCGTTACAGCGTTTTAATTTCAGTAAATTTATCAATTCCTTATTGAACCACCCCTGTAACAGAAAGAAATGCTATGCCTATCGCGCATGCGATTAGACTCTTCTTCTTCTGACAGGGATTTGTATTTTGTGGTCGTGTGAGTATTGGTTGGTGAGCCAGATCCCAAAGTTCAGGTATGTAACTAAATATGCCTGCTAGTGTAATATACCTTTTAATTTATTGTGCTTACTTTTGAGAATAAATACCTGATACTATTCCGATCATATCAAACTTATCTAACTAAAGTGATTTGTGATTCCAGTCAATTCCCCGGTCAAGTGTCAATTTTGTCATTCATCTACCTAACCATTTTGTGGTACGAATCACAAACACAAACGGAAGTTGTATTCGAAATTTTAATTTTTTCATAATGCCTTTTTATTGACCATTTTCGCGGGTTGTTTCTAGAATCCGATAGAATGTTCCATAATCTTGAACCCGGATATCGTACCACAAAAAGTTCTGACAAGTTCTCGTTCCGAAGACAATTTTCGTTGCGTTCTTGAGGTGTTCGCATCGTGTTTTTGGCTTGGCCATTTTTTCCGACTTTTCAACCCTAATTAGCGGTTTGATCAAGAGTGTATCGTTGAAATTTTACCATTCTTTAATTAGTATTTGCTATCTTTAATTTTCATGTGAAACTTATCTACTGGAGCCCTGGTTTTCTGGCGTGTAGTCAACCACGTGTACCACCCCAGGAGTTCAACTTCATTTCAGCAGCACAGGAGGAGTCCACAGGGGCTCGAGCGCCGTGGAAGCCCTGGTGAGTAGATTTTATCTCATTTATCTTTTTTTGCGTATTTCTCGTACCGTTTTCTCGAGATATCTACTCACCTAGGTTCTACGAACTCGAGCTGTCCTCTGGATTTCTGCCTGGGTTGTGCACCTGGTTATACTACCGTATCTAAATTTTTTTAACCTTCTTAATTTTCAACGATACCTCTCTAGGTCTGATCCCCGAAGGAACGTAACGTAGAGTCACCTCAGATTTTTTTGCTATTTATGCTATCACAAATTTTCTCTTTCATTAAATTTGTTTTTCTTACCCTGAGAACATATAAGTGTGTGTTAATATAACTTTTAATCAAAAACAACAATCATTCTCTTGTCCTAGTCTGAGGTTCAGATTTCTTTTAAATATCAAATATCAAGTCAAATTGTATATTCCATTTTTTATAAGTAAATATTTTGCATTATTTTCGCTATCTCTGTGAACAGTGTTTTTTTTTTAATAATTATAAATATCGCATTAATAAATTAGTCATACTCATTGTTGTAATTAGGATAGTTTTACTAGCTATACAAGTTAAAATTATAAGTAAATATAAACAGCATATTAGTCATACTCATTGTTGTAATTAGGATAGTTTTACTAGCTATACAAGTTAAAATTATAAGTAAATATAAACAGCATCGACTATTAGTTGTTCAATTTTTTTTTTCGACTTATGAGATTGGGTACTGCTTGGTTTTCGACTTCACAGATACGTCGAAGCTATTACATCATACCACCTCCTAGTAAGAGTAAGTTCCACACGCCCGATCTCCCGCGATAAGACTTTAAAGTTTTTTTATTTCAAATTCGTGATCCTCGTAACGAAACGATTAAAACAAAGTGCCGTAAGGGTATGTTCCTCACGCCTGATCTCCCGCGATAAGACTTTAAAATTTTTCATTTCAAATTCGTATTCTTGACTTCGAAACGATTCCAACAAAGTGCCGTAAGGACATGTTCCACACGCCCGATCTCCCGCGATAAGACTTTAAAATTTGTCATTTAAAGTTCGTATTCCTAACGTCGAGACGATTCCAACAAAGGGCTGTAAGAGTATGTTCTATACGCTCGATCTCCCGCGATTAGACTTTTAAATTTTTTATTTCTAATTCGCCTTCCTCATAACGAGACAATTCCAACGAGGTGCCATTAGAGCACATTTAAATTTTTTTACGGAACTTTTGTTCACTCTGTATTTTTCTCTCGCCTTGTATTTATATTTTCCTCCCATCATGTGTTCTTAGTTCCACGAGATCACTCATTCAAATTATTAAGGCCTTTTTTGGATATTTGTCACATTTTAACGCCAGAGCGTTGCGATGAGAATTTTACGTCAGAGACCACGTGCTGAAATAAGATCTTTTTGTCTTTGCTTTTTTTGTCAAACCTTGTACATGAGATTTTTATCACCCTGTATACTTAGTTAACGAGGCCACGTGATGAAATTAGGTCTTTTTGGCTTTGTTTCTGTCACACCTTGTACATGAATTTTGAATAACCCTGTATTCATTCTTAGTCACGTGATGAAACTATTAACGTCCTTTTGGCATTGTTTTTGTTACAACCTGACGTCAGAGATTTTTATTTTTCTTGGTTCACTCTATACCTATACGAGTCTTGAATCACCCTGTATACTTAGTTCAACGAGGCCGCCTGATTAAACTATTAAGGCCCTTTTGGATTTTTGTCACATCTTGACGTCAGAGCGTTGCAATTTGTTATTTTTCATGATTTCAAAATTTGGCGCCATTCTAGGAATTGGCAACGTCGCATCCAAGGAATTAATCGAGGATCCGACAACGCCGCGACGACCGAGAGATCGAAAGCAGCGATAAGGATATGACACGTCAGAGACCACGTGAAATGAAATTTGGTGGGATGGTAGACATAGGTCTTCTGATAGTACACACCTGAGTTTGCGACCTCAGGGTGTTGCCGCTCGAGGGGTGGGGGGATGAAAACTCTGCGTCGGGACGCTTTTCTGGAAATAGCGCCGTTGTGGTAAGCGCTATCGAAAAAAAGTTGAAATGAAAGAGAACAAAATTGTGCACAATTTTGGTCTTTACATTTTTCGTCTGCGACCAATAGTTTCTCCTCTACGCCGTGCCAAAGTTGGGGGTTTGTTTGCAATTTTCAACAAAATCAGAATTTCATCGCGGATTAAGACGAATATCACTATTAAACAATTCTGTAATATTTTTTTTCTGAAAGAGTAATGTTTTCCGAGTCTGCAGATGCCTGATTTGATACATTTGGTCGTATATAATAAAATATATGATTTTTTGAAGCGCGCCGCTACATACTCCGATACGGGTATTTTCTAATTGTTAATATCTACGGTCAATATTTCCTTATTATTGTTGATCTAGGCGCCACACTTATTAATTTTGTGCATACATGAAACAAGAAAATGTCATTATCAACTCGTTTCCACACCACCCTTGAGGTAGAGTTGATCGGTGCTTTTTTTTAATGTGGTATCCCCAAGAGGCCTAATCCACGGTCGATATCGGAGTTTATTTCACTTTGAGTCTCTTGCGACCTTGTAAAGCTGACTCGCCTTCATTGTTATCATCCTCGGACATCAATTCAGAGACAGAATCGGCACACTCGGCGTTGTCTGTTTGGTCCGCATCGTCCTCTATCTGATCGGAAAATTTTTTCGGCATCTTCTGTGTTGTCGTCGTCTAACGCAATCAAGTCGGGAATGTTTTCGCAGGACGTCCCAGTACAATGTAAACACAAAACCGAGCATTTTAATCCTGTCTTCCGGCAACCACAAGCAGGTCCACAACCTTTCTGGCATCTGCACGAGATGCTCTTAAGTAAAAGCTCTGGACCTGGTTCCTTTGAAATCCGTATTGCGTCCAGTCCTGTGGTTGTTCTTCGCCATCCATGATCTTCTGGAGGCTTCTGAACTCCCCGCCAGCTCTGTACTTGACAATATGTACGCAATGAATGATGATGGCACGCGTCGGATGTTGGTGGCAGCGCCGCGAGATTTAATGAATTTTTGGCGACAGCCCGTACAAAGTTCGTATACCGCAGAGAGTCCAACTTACGCTGTTCGCTTCCTGCACCATACTGCCTCAACATAAACAGTTCGCCAGCGGCAACGACTTCCGTTAATTCTGCATTGGGGTCGTCAAACACCCGAATCGCGTCTGTTAGTGTTGTTTTTTTTTCTAAAGTTTTGAGGAATCGAATCTTGCCTTGATTGAAGAACGCCGATGTAGTGTCACAACTGATGATGATGATGATGATGACGTCAGTCAACGATTTATGTTTAAATGTTTGTTCTGTGTACCTAAAAAAAATCACGTAGGTACATATCTTTGACGCCTGGCGTAAACAAAAGCACGCGTTCGACGACCTTCCGCAAACCAATGGGGTCGATAAACTATGAACTATCAGCCATGACTACTAATGCACAAAAATAATAAATGTGGAGGCGTAGTTATTAACAATTAGAAAATACCCGTATCGGAGTATGTAGCGCCGCACTTCAAAAAATCATATATTTTATTATATACGACCAAATGTATCACATCACGCATCTGCAGACTCAGAAAACATTAATCTTTCAGAAAAAAAATTACAGAATTGTTTAATAGCGATATTCGTCTTAATCCGCGACGAAATTCTGATTTTGTTGAAAATTGCAAACCAACCCCCAACTTTGGCACGGCGTAGAGCGGAAACCATTGGTCGCAGACGAAAAATGTAAAAACCAAAATTGTGCACAATTTTGTTCTCTACATATTTCATTTCAACTTTTTTTCGATAGCGCTTACCACAACGGCGCTATTTCCAGAAAATCGTCTCGACGCAGAGTTTTCATCCCCCCACCCCTCGAGCGGCAACACCCTGAGGTCGCAAACTCAGGTGTACTATCAGGGGACCTATGTCTACCATCCCACCAAATTTCATTTCTGTCCGACCTTTTGCGAAGAGAAACTCCCCATTGCCTGGCCTGATGAGCGTCACCACTACCTAAGCGCCTTATTTAAAAATGGGGCTTACTAAATTGTTCGAGTGATTGTTACCTACTCGATTGAATTTATTTTGTAAACATTTTTTTGTAAACAACGGCGGTGGTCGAATGGAAAGAAGGCCGAAGAGCAAAGACTGCTCGGACAGGCGTTGGATATCCTCAGCTTCATGCAAAAACTGGGTATGAGCCACGGGCGTAGCCAAGGGGGGGGTTTCGGGGGTTCAAACCCCCCCCCCCCCCCGAAATAAGCAAAATATTACCTAATATTATCTATCCTTGTTGTTACTGTCGAAAAATGGAGGGGAAAAAAAGGAAGGGTGGTAAACCTAAAGGTATGGACTACTGGAAAAAATGGTGTAGTCAAGGTCAAGGGGTTTCTAATAAAGAAATAAATTTGGATTTAGCTATCAAAGCTTCAGCTACCTTGCATGCTGATAAGAAGACTGCCTACCCCGAAATCTAGTTTGGAATGCCTAGATATGTGCGATAAAAACCTTTATCCTAATATTTACAAATTACTACAAATCTTTGCTACCATTCCTGTATCCACTGCTACCCCAGAGAGGTCTTTCTCGAGCCTAAGGAGACTGAAAAACTATTTACGAAACACTACAAGTGAAAACAGACTTAATGGTTTGGCTCTAATGAACATTCACTATGGAACAGAAATTCATGCAGATGAAGTAGTAGATATATTTAAAAGAAAAAGCCGAAGATTTCTTCTTTAATGGTTTTAGATTTAGCGCAGAGGAACGAAATTAATTTATCCATTTCATTTAAAGTTAAGAACTTTATAAATATATGTCGTAGTTTTTCGGATGGATATATAGATATTAAATTTCATATAAGTATATTTTTGTTGTTTTATTTACTTCTCAAACTAAAACCCCGCCCAAAACTAAATCCTGGCTACGCCCGTGGTATGAGCTCTGGATATCTGTCCCCACGAATGCGACCACCGCTCTAGACAAGATAATGTGCTTGCGGAGCGGTATATGTATTCTAAATTTTTTGCTGTTAGTTTGAGAACCTTAATATTTCTGGGCATAGTTTTAGAAATATAAATGGTCAAGCTTGCGGGCAACGCATACTTGTGGAGAACCAGCATATTGTCCAGGTGGAAGCAATTTTGTTGTCTGTATGTCCAAAACGTCATCTTAAACGCCGCACGCGTCTAATCTGGACCAACACTATACTAAAGACCTGTGCATAGCGCTGTTTCAAGCGATCTCCACCGGCGCCACACGACGAAACAAATTTAGACGGTGGTTTAATGTTAAAACACCATTGTTGCAGAATCTTTTATAAAATAAAAACATGCAAATGTGTCTGTTACAACGAATTTAATATCCAAATTGAAATAAAATATTTGTTTGTTATGTCCCTCTAATTTGACAAGTTCACATGGCATATTTCCATACATTTTCTTAAGAAAAGCTAGTTTAAAAGGCAAGCAAGAGTATTTGGTACCTTTTGGTATGAAATGAAGTCCATGGCTAGTTGTAGTGTAAGTAAGCATAAAACGCATTAGATTTTCAGTTTCTTCTTTATATGGAGGACTATTGGTTCGCTTTGGAGCTATAAACTAAATTTTCTATTTTCATTCTTGCATACATTACAAAATACTCTTCTAAAATAATATCTAGAATTTTCGATTCTTCAGCCGGTTGATCAGATCATCCCAAAATTCCAAAATAGTGTTTATTCTTCTGCAATTCACTTAACGGTCTGTGCAGTGTGCATACCATTTTCTTCATGTGCATGGAAATTTCATGTTATCACAAACAAATCTACCTATAAAAGCTGTGTTAATGGGATAAAACTGCTAAATACTGGATATTTAAAATTAGGGATATTTTAAACGTCAGTAACTGACATACCAATAACCACGGAATACCCCCTTATAACCTATAATAAGACGCCATTTTTTTCGTCGAGGGCGCCACCCACGTCCGTAAACAACAATGAAATATGCCGTTATGCTCGGGTCTTTAATATAGTGTCGGTCCAGGTCTAATTTCCCCAAGGAAGTACATAACGCGGCCATTTGTTGGCCTTGCGTAGTTTTGCTCGCCGCCACTGGTCTGAATTGCAGAAGACTATATTATTGTTAGATCGTTCGGTAAATTCAAATTATGCTGTTATAGCCCAGTTGAAACTTAGGCTTCAAAAATTCAAGAGGCTATTGAATATACTTTGCTAGTTAATGATGCTAGCGACCAGGAGCAAAAAAAGGAAGTGGCGGAACACGAGCGTTTTGAAGAAAACTATTTTCAATTAGTTTCAAAAATTAGCATTGTGATCTCGAAATTTGAGGACAATAGGGTAGTTCAACGTAAGTAGGTGGCCACGTTGGCGCACCGCACATCGCACCGCACTTCGCACCGCCCTTCGCCTGGTATGGCGAAGCAAATAGATACATTGGTTTAAATGCAGGTGGCCACATAGGCGCACCGCCCCGCGCAGTGGCGGATATAGGGGAGGCGGGGGGAGGGCAATCGCCCCCCCCCCTTTTTCTACAGCCATTATTACAACCGGAGCATTAATTATTAGGTAATCTAAAAACACTCTTTAATTGTACACTAGAAATTACATTTCTTAATTTGGTAATACAAGGTTGGCAGCAATGTTTTGGGCGCCTACAGGGACGTATTTAGCATGTCCGGCACAAATGTCAGAACTTGTGACAGATGCCTAACATTAACCTTGATATTCGATATCTGTATGTCTGTGGCTCTAACCTAACTTCAAACACAGAAACTATAACTATAGTCTTTTTCTATGCTTCAAAGAACAGAATTTAATGTTAATTTCTATCTATTTAAATTTAGGTATCGTGTGTGTAAAATGTAAATTCTGTTGATTACGGCCCTGTCCTCCGTCACCTATCAATAATATCAATATGGCTGCCTTTTAGACAATTCTAGGCCCTAGGGACATGAAATATTTACCTGTCACAATCTAGTGTACAATTAGAGAGCGTTTCTATATTATATTCTATAGTATATTTTCCTCAGTCCTCAATAAAGCTTGCTCTGGCAACACCAGTACGAAGTCGCATCGCGACAACGGCACGAAAATTTTTGAGCATACTTGCCAGTTTTCCGATAAGCAATGCATCGGCGGAAATAAATTTTTCTTCACTTAAAACAATAATTAAAACTTGGTTACGTACCAATATATGGTCCAAGACAGACTAATTAATTTAGCCCTATTAAATAAACACCGCAATGTACCCATAAATGAAGAAAATATCAGTGTGCGCGAAAGAAGAGAAAATATGGTTTTGTTTTGTGATATGTAACTACATTATTTTTTAAATCTAAAGAATTATTGTTTCTTTTCTGTGATTTTGTTTTGTTATGTTTATTATTTAAGTTTGTTTTTTATTTTGTTTGGGTAAACATTTTTTTGTTTTTGTTTTTTTTTTTCTAGAGAAATAAATTATTTTATTTTTCACAAAAATACATATTATATTCTAAAAATTTCCATTACCCCGGCCCCTCAGGAAAAATTTTTACCACGACGCCGCCGCCCCGTTTAGATTTGCCTGGATCCGCCTCTGGCCCCGCGCCTAGGACCATAGCATTATACCTTCGCCTCGCACAGTGTATTCGAGCTTGGTATTTTCCGAGCCTCGCACATCGCACACACGCTGGCTATTCTCAATATATCCACGAAAACGAACTTATTATATCTGTGTAAAGATTATGACATTCACCAAATTTTCTCTTTATTTTTAAGATGTACTGTGATTTTAGAACATTTTCTTAAACATGAATTTAATAAAATGTCACTTCGTCGGATGATGATTCCGATGAAGACGACAATAAGAACTAAATGAACTCCATTGCATCCAGGTATGAATTAAATACAACAAGACAGTTTAAACACGAGAATCACTTCGAAAAGGCGATGTGCGGTGCGCCGATATGGCAGTTGGCAGTAACATGTCTCTTGACAAGGCCCAAAAGTTCTTTTACTTGAGGTCAGCACTAGAAGGTGAGAGCTTAGAATTAGGTAATCGAAAACATTCCGGATACCTCGGCTATAATTGAAGACCCTGGCTTAAAAAGGCTATAAGCCACATTTGGCATATTTTGAGAAAAAAAGGTTTAAACATAATATATTTAAATACGTCAAATCCAATTTAAAAAATAATTTATTTTTAAAGTTCTAGGAACACAGGAATTAGCACCTATTGTGCTTTATGTAAAGTCCAATAATAAAAGAATGCACTATATTAGTGTTAAAGGGGTTTATTTAAGAAAATTATGGCTTGCATCCTTATTATACCAAAATAAACGTCCTTTTATTTGTGTAACTTGAGCCAAGATTTCGACGTATTTGGTGTCTTTTCAGGTGTTGTCAAATGAACACGGCGTTTTCTAGGTAAATAATCATAAAATTTGAATTTTAGGAGTAAGATTCAAACAAGTCAAAATTAAATAAGAAAAATAATTTCGGTAAAAGCAGTGACTATAGAATCTATAGTCACTGGTAAAAGGCTATATGCCGCAGAAATTTAGGAGTAAGCCTCAAACAAGTCAAAATTAAATAAGAAATAATTTCGGAAAAAGGGTATATGCCACAGTAAGATAAACTCCTGCCTGTTGTGCATCAGGATAACGAAGAACTGTCACTACTATCACTTGCACTATCCCTTATACTATCATCCGAATCCCACAGATTCTCAATCTCAATATTAGTGTACTTGTTTCTTACACCCTTTTTAAGCCAGGGGCTTCAATTATAAGGTAGCTTGGGAGATACCTACTTCAGGAACGATACGAGATCAAAGGTCTAATAGTTTCAAAATATGTAACTGCATTATTTGATGCGCCAGGGTTGATAAGGGTGTCTTGTGCTGATCTTCGGAAACTGTATGATGTTTTTAATAGGAATCTCAGGTCATTTTTGGGATGACACTTGGGATGTATTGTTGATGTACATACTTATGCTTGAAAATAAATTTGATAAATCCCACTAGACGCGACTGGAAGGCCCACCGAATAGAGAGTGACCTTCCTACAATGAATGAAATGAAAACATGTTTAAGAGGCAAATGTGAATTGTTGGAAAAATTAGAAGGTTCTAAACAAGGAAATAAATCGGATGACAATAAAATTAATATCAAGAATAATGACAGATTCTCAAAATTATCCGATCAAACTAACTTACCTGTGTAGTTCGATCGAAATTATATGAAACATCCAGTCCGAAGACATCCATTTATTTACCACGTAGTCCGCCTCTGCGGATCTCCGAGCCCGAGTGTTTTATAGATGTGTTAAGAGAAGAAAAATGGCCCGCCGCCAATGGTGTCCCCACCACCACGTCTCGTGGCTTCCTGTCCGCGGTGCCGCCATTTCTTGCTCATTCAGTTTAAAGACTGTTTTTGCCAAAAAGAAATGGGTGGGAGGACTTGCGGGACTGGATGTCTTCGGACTGGATGTTTCATATAATTTCGATCGAACTACACAGGTAAGTTAGTTTGATCGGATAATTATATTTCGACATCCAGTCCGAAGACATCCATTTATTTACCACGTAGATGTTCAGAGATATGGTATTTCTTTTTTGGGAAAAAACGGAAGATTGAATAAGTAAACCAGACAAGTTGCTTACTACACTTGTATGGTCCGTACGCCTTACTTATAAGCCTGCCGCGGTTTCAGCGCGGCGACAACTTACCACCCCTCAAGTCGGTGGCGCTCCTAGGTTGGTACTTTTTCTGCCTACAAGCTAGTACCTATCGTACCGAGTATCGTAGACTTGATGGATCGAGAATTGTCCTTCAAAATTACCAACCAGCTATCTGACGAATACCATCTCCAAGCCACCGAAGTCGATGCGTGGCGGATTGAATGGGCTTTTTAAAAGCCGACTCCTCCTAACGCTTCCAATGTATCTTTAGTCCATCGCTAAAGTGTCTGCTTGCTAGCCACTCTGTGAGGTCGACCGCAGTTGCCACACACAAGTCGAGAATATCTGAAAATAAACTTTGAGCAATAGAGCACAAAACCCTGGGAACATTTTCTAGAAATGAGGATCTTCTGTGGATTCCGCGTAAGGCTAAGGCCAAGTCACCTCGCAAAATCAGTGATAAAGCCGAACAATGTGAATTGGAGGACCCATATGTGTCATGCCCATTTTTTAAAATGTCCGGAAGGACATCAATGACCTGTGCTGATGTGTCTTCCAAAGTATATATTGCCCTTTTCGTGTGAAAGGGCCTAGCATATAATATGAGGATCCATTCTGGTTAGCGGTTCCTGCCGGCAAGGACCATGGAAAGGTCTTAATGTCACTCTTGGAAACTAGCTTCTATTTAAAAGCTTCCCTGATAGCTTGGTGGCTACCAGGGTAAGCTGAGGATGAAACATTTAGGTCAGGAAGAAAATATATTGCCCGTCAGGCATTATAATTTGGAGTACAAGGAAACCACGACGATCCCTTCAGCTTATTCATTCATGAGATTCTGGAGTGTGCAAAATCAGGGAGAAATAGGAAAACATAAACGTAGGAGCCAGGATATGTACTTTGGGCATTTTCGGTTATCCTTATAAGGAAAAATTTCGACCTCAGGATATATATGATAACAAACGGGTTTGTTACAACGACAGAAATGTTAATTAATGACTCAGTATGATAATCACATCATTGCCAAATCTGTTTAGATATATTGAACGCTGACTATTTTGTTGATGTAAGATAGCACTGTGATATTATCGCATCTCGGCAGTATACAAAATTTTTTAAGGTCGTGGGCATTAAAAATTGCAAAAAATTCAAGTTCGAGGTATTAATATGGAAAAGCTTCCCTTCCTTTTCCACCACCCCCGACTGGTATTCGTGATACATACAACAAGCATCCCACCCCGATAATGATGTGTTGGAAAGAATTTCTAGGGTAAATTCGTCCTGCTTTATATATCATTACAGTTAGCCTCGATGTTATCTGACCATCAGCGCAGATCAGGCTTAAGTCTATCCGGTAGGGATATGTGAGCCTTATAAATCTTGCATTACCTACTTTTCGAGGCTAAAAATTTCTGTCATTCTGAGGTTCTAATATACATCCAGCCGTATTTGACGGCTGGGTAAGTTGACACCAATCAATGGGGCTAGAAAAGTTATGGACGGTGTATCTAGGTTTACCTAAAAACGGGTGAACTAGTTTTTATTAATATTTTAATATTAATATTATTATTATTGTCTTTTTTTAATCAGAGAGAAAAATTCTTAATTTCACTGAGCCCAGGACAATTCCTAAAAACCAGCATCTGCGATCAGGTTTTGACTTGCTTTTTGATTTAGTGATAGCAAAACCCCAGAAATTGCAAGATATTTACTGTTGTTTTGACACGTTGCTCGCAAGCTTTGAAAGAAGAGCTCAAGACGAGGAAGTCGTCAACGTAATTACACAAATAACCCCTTCTTGGGCAGATATTCTGTGATAGGTTTCATATTAAGGATCCCCCAAACCAGCGGGAAAGCCTCGCGGCGGCAGCGAATGTTTCTTACCGAAGCAGTACACATGGCAGGTAGATGGCCGTGAACGCACCGGCGCGTCAGTCTAGATAAAGAGATTGCCGCGAAATTCGCCACGGCGAATTTCACTGCGTAAGCTTCTCTCTGGTCTGTGGGAACTTTATCTAGTGAAGTTGAATTGCGCAGATGCCAGACCGAAGGGGAGGGCAAGTAAATTCATAAGGATATTCTCAACTATTTCGAAGCGAGGATATTTACAATGATTGAGGTTTATAGCCATGTGAAAATAGACGCCTATGCGGTCTATGGAAGTTAAAAAGTAGTTCCTTTGCATTAGCCAACAACACTGTACGGATGTCACCATTTTGAAATGGGGTGCCTTAAGGGAAGTGTTGAGGTTTTACTACTGTTACCTGCTCTATTAATTGAGCAATAGCTCTAATTTCAGATTTGGAGCGCTCACGAACATCAGGAGGATTGCTTTGTACTGGACTTTTTCTTAAGGGCAACTTGTAGTCCCTGATCCAATCTAGTATGACTGAAGAGTCAGTATAATGTGTTTCCACATATTGAAGTAGTTTGAAAACTTGCCTGCCGTGATACTCACCTAGTTTTGACTTCTAGCGCCTCTTCGGAACTCTCTTTGCTCTCGCATCCCTTGAGGGCTGCTCGCAGTGCTCGCGTGGTCTCACCGCCCCCCTTCGGTGAACAAGACCCCTCCTGTATAAAGGCTAGAAGTCGGTTCTCTGGAGAATCCGAGTGGGTCGAGGCGCAAGCCCTGCTGCTCTCTGCGGTTGCCCCCCCCCCTTTCTGCAACATTGAGAGTAACTTTTAACTGGCATTCAGTAAAGACTTTGCCACTTTGTTTCGGTATATTGGGACCAAACAAAATTCTGAAGGAACTAAGTTCTCGATACGCTCCCTCATGCCCCTACTAGGGGTTGGTGCAATTGCATTACGCCTAGAGGATGACTCAAGGTGTAACAAGTTGGCGAGAATACGGCCATAATCCCATAGAGGCAATAAGATGCCCTCCCTCAACTATCTAGGAGTGCTCGCAGGTTTGTTCGAAAAAATTGATATAGACTTACCTGTAGTGGGTAATGTTTTGCCTACCTGCACTACCTCTGCAGCGGTTCCTTTGTGAAAACCGTTGAAATATCCAACATGGGCAGTTGAAGGGCGGAGCAATTTTCCGGGACGGGGTATTTCTGCAAAAGTGCATTTGTTGATTCCTTCGGTATGCCGTTGGCCACCAGATGTCCCCATCTGATTGCGCTCCCTTCGTGCAGACCGTCTGATGAGGGTTCGGCAGGGGCATTATCCTCCTTCGCGAGTAGTCTGGTGAGGTCATTCGCGTCACTTGGTTCTTCCAGCTGTTGTGGTAAGCGGTCACTACTACCTGGAGGACTATGGTTCTCGGGAGACAGCTCTAAGGAGAGTGTCGGTGGCATCCGCCCGCTTAAAGAAGCAGGGGACACGCGAAGGCTTAATGAAGCGCATCCGTGTCCGTGGTCGATGGAGGCGCGGCTTAAAGTCGCGTCGACCTGTCGCGGAGGTGGAGACTAGCGCCATCTCGGAGCGGTCGACATGAAGCATCTGCGAATGTGACGGTTGCTAGCGCCGTCACGCGCGGCGGCAGGTGAACGCACCTCTGGATGCTCAGCTTGCTGCTTGCGGCGGCCTCTATCCGTGGGAGTCGGAGGCGTGTCTGACGGGGAACCAGAAAGCCGAGGGCGGCGCTTGATGGAATCTAGGCGATTTCGAACGGTTCGATTGGCGATTGGTGGGAGCTCGAGCGTGCCGAAGACGCCCGAGCGGCCATCTTTTCGAGCCGTTTGGCGTTTGATGCGCTTCTGGCGAGAAGCACGGCGCCTTGATCTCGAATGGCGGCGTTTTTACCTATTACCTAAGGGGATAAAGTTAGATTATGTATTGTTAGCTTAGGCTTAGGCTTAGCCTCGTGTTGCCCCTTGGCCTCTTGGTTTGGTCGCGGTCTCTCACCCGGGTAGGTACCACTCGCGCGTACGTCACACTCGCTCGGAGCCCGAGAAACGAATGAGCAAGAAATGGCGGCACCACGGACAGGAAGCCACGAGACGTGGTGGTGGGGACACCATTGGCGGCGGGCCATTTTTCTTCTCTTAACATATCTATAAAACACTCGGGCTCGGAGATCCGCAGAGGCGGACTACGTGGTAAATAAATGGATGTCTTCGGACTGGATGTCGAAATATAATTAGCTGAAAGGGGAATAGATGCATTGGTGTCCAGTGATGATAGTGCCCGAGTGAGAGAAGTTGCTTTTTCTGCAAAAGAACACACTATATTTTCAGATGTGAAGGCTTTGGAAAGAAAAACACAAATGACAAATATTACGGGATAGAGTTAGAAAAATTAAAGTTATGTTTAAATTGTTTTAGTCCTTTCCATGCAGTTAATGTTTGCAAAAAATTAGGCTGTAAACAATGTAAACAAATGCATAACACCATTTTCCATCCAGCAAACTGATGGTACCCTAGCGTTAAGTATTTTCGCTTTCGCTTTTAGCAATAGCAATAGTCCACACATAATCGGGAAGCCCCATAAAGTCAAAAAACACAAAAAAATTTTACTCGATGTTTAGAAAATGGGGCAAATCAATCTTTGTCCGTGCTTAATAAACGCCGCTGGAATCTCGCTTAGAGGGGAGGTCTTACCTCTCCTTAAGCGATGGAGGAGAACAGCGCTGGAATTGCGCGATGTTGTCTAATTACAGAGTGGAACAAAAATTAGGTAGGTACCTTTGAAAATTATTCCTGTTGGTAGGTTTGCTATCTCACGAACTGATGGTTATTGCTTTCTTCATGCGCGCACAGAAATAATTTAACAAAATAATTTTTATCACTTTGCCGATATTTTAAGTATCTACCTAGGCAGCGGAAGAATGCTAATAAAAAGAACTTTTACCTAGACTTAAGCCTGGTTCATGCAGCAACTTTATTTAATTTGAATAATTAGGTTTCAATAAATTATTAGAACAAATATTTTTACAATCCTGCGATTTGTTTAAATGCCGATAAAGGGCGTTTATTAGTAATAACACTGGTGAAAACGGCCGCTGCCCTCAAAATAATGCACTTTTTCCCATTAGGAATAGCACTTTTCATCCCAAAATGAATATGTCACATTTTGAAATACTGTAGCCAAAAGTTGCAGGGAAGAATTCCGGCAGGATGCGCCACGACAAAAATACGCGTTTCCCGAATATCGGCAATGTAAAAACTATTTAGTTATTAGACACTAGACACCGCCTGTGTTTGCGACAGAGCAATGGCAATGTTGCCAGTGCCAGACTGGCAAAACGAAATCCGTAACTACTGGTGTCAAAAGTCGCCAATTTGTCGTTACATGACATGGTAGTTGCAACAATAGTAAGCACATCTAGAATATGATTTTTTATTTTGTACTTATCTTTAGATTAAAATTAAAAAATAAATGAAACCGGTCGTTTGATTTTATAGGCCCTTAAAAATTAAAAAATATATCAAAAACAAATTTTATAGGTAATTACCTATAAAATTTGTTTTTGATATATTTTTTAATTTTTATACAAACTAAAATATCAAAATGTAAAAATTAACTTTGTTTTATTCTGATTTTTTTGTATGCTTGCAAGTGAATTTTAAACCTCTTCCACTCAACCGATTGAGCTGAAATTGTGCACATACATTTAGTGCTGGTGACACTAAAATCTACTATACTCAATAGCTTTGTTCCAACAATAATTCTGAAACAGTTTGTTCTGGAACAAACCCAATATTGTAATTTGTTAAAAATGGCCGCCGCTCCAAGTGGCGGATTGCCCTTTTTTCTTTTATAACAACCTTGATATCAAAAAATGAAAGGGAAAAAAGGAAAAGTGAGTGATGTCATACTAAATTCAATATGGCGACAGACAGCCCCAAGATGGCGGATTTCCTATTTCTTCACACCCTGTTTGACACGGGTATGAAATGAAAGCATTTGACTAGTAGAAAACGATAAGGTGAAAAACGTTACAATAAATCCGATTTGGCGGATGCCCCGAGATGGCGGTCTAAATTTATTTACCACCTCGTCACATGGAAATCAAAAAATATTAAAAAGCACAAAATAAAATAAAAAAGCCTTTTTAAAAACAAGCTTTTATTTAAGCCATATAGAAATAATGAATAAAATAAGTTTAGGTTTTCGTTAAGGTAATTCAATGCCAAATTTTGAAATCAAAAAGCTTGCCGCCCAAATTGTAAAGAAAATACATACCTACTTCGGTATGTAAGTACACGCTTATCAACCAATCACAGTCCAATAAAATTAATTTGTACCTACTTTTATGAAAATGTGGTGCCCAGGCAAGCGTCCAAGCCAGAAGATTTAATTTCACTATATTCCTACAGTATCCCCGTGTGAGGCCCCGCATTCCAGATTTCTAAGACTTAAAAACTATCCGCTCCTACGAAGCTTGGCCAGGCCACGCGCGCCGCAAATACCAGCAAAAACCGACCAAAACCAGATTTTCTAGAAAATAGCCTCGCCAGCAGGTCCCGCAGGCAGGAATTCCAGGGGTTCACGTCAGATAATTAGTCTCCAATAAGGCCCCAGTTGTCTCCGAGTTTTAAAATAAAAGAGCGTGAGACGAGGAGCTATTCAGTAGTCAGCCATCTACCATGAAGTTGCCAGGGGAACCGCTGCCCGAGAGAAGAGGGCAGCCAGCCACAGGCCATCGCCCAGTTACTGTAAAAATCCCTGATAGAAAACCAAGAAAGAAGTATTCTCCTAAGCACCCGAGTAAATTTGGACTGGCCAAAAAGTTTATAACGTTTATAAACCATGAATGATTTTTGGGAATTTATTTTGAACTGTAGATATCAGAGTTTTATTTTATCAAACTAAAATAATTTTGTAACTTTTATTCGGAATTTGAAAGGGTTTTCGGAAACTATTTAAAGTCGAATTTTTTTATTGTATCTGAATTCAGAATTTTGTTTTTAATCGAACTAATTTATGTCAGAAATTTCGAGTAATTTTGAATTACATTCTTATACAAACTACTGGGTAATTAAGCAATGTTATACAGAGTCATCAATTAATTTTATTCTATTTGGTAATTTTTTGCTATTTTTGTACTTTTAATCCGAAGGTTTGTCAGTTTTATGCCACAGTTTTGTATTTGTGCCATTTCGACACATTGCCTTGTGTCCTATTTTAAATTCGATTGTTAAACAGTGTACCTTTTGAAACGTTTGGATTTTATTACTTAGAAAGGGGTCAAATTTCGGATATCTTGAGTGTAGCGTTGTGTGAACTCATAGATTTTTAAATTATTCATTAATATATAATTATTGCACAGGTTTTTTTAACTTTCTCCTAAACTGTATTTTGTTTACTCAATGTACTGTTTTATATTTAATCTTAATACACATATTAAACTATCCCAGTGTTTCCGTTATACACCCTTAGGCCCACACTAAAAGTAAATAACTTGTGGCTCACCCCTTACAATACCGCTCGCCAACTACCACCATAAAAGGGGTGAGTTACCACAAAAATTTCGAGTGACAAGCTTTTTGATTTTAATTGCGAAATTTCGCAATTATTGGCATTGAATTAGGTACCCACTTACCTTAACGAAGACCGAAACTTATTTTATACGTTTTAGTACATGGCTTAAATAAAAACCTTTTCTTTAAAAGGTTTTTTATTTTCATTATGCTTTTATGAAGTGAAAAAACCCTCAGTTTGGCCACATGTCGCCATAAACGGCAACACCGAGTAGGGCCTGCTTCAACGGCATAGACATAGACATGTAGATATAATACTAACGTCGTTCTAATTCTAAACCGATATTATTCTACTGTTTGGCTGTGTTTCAAGATCTCTCGTCGGCGGCTCCGTAAAATGTGCAACCCGTTGTCCATTTTTCGGACTATCAATAATGTCCAAACTTGTTGGCACCGCCGCTCGTATTTCCGTAAAAAAATACAACAATGTGTCAACGTGTTCGCGGCCATCGTGTAAAAACAGTGCAACTACTTAGGTACCTCTAGTGATTTTCGAGATGATTTTTGGATAATAAACACAAGAAACGAGTACGATACACCCTCAAGGAAAATCATCGAGGCATCTGAAACGTAGTTTTTTGCATGCTACCCTATTGGAAAGAAATAATCAGTTGGGGAAAATCAAGAGATCCCTACTGTTTCGAATCGCGCCGCTTCAAGTGCGAGGTGAGTGTTTTGTTCGTATTTCCGTAAAAAAAAACAACGATGTGTAATATCTACCTACGTGTGCCTACCTACCATCGTGTAAAAACAGTGCGACTAAGTTACCTAGTGCTTCTTGTGATTTTCGAGAGGATTTTTGGATAATAAACACAAGAAACGAGTACGACACCCCGAAAGGAAAATCAACGAGGCATCTGAAAGGTAGTTTTTTTGCATGCCATTCGCTAAAAGAACCATTAAAGATTTGTCCAAAAATTTGTTTAAAGACTATTCCTGAAATACTGTAAAAGAGCTGACAACGCTGCACAAGGCAATTGGGGGGAACCCGCCTGAGTCTCAGCTGGTTCCGGCAAGGCCAAGGACGAATGGCTGTGGCGTCTAAAATAGGGGCTTAATAGTGTTTTTAAAAAATATATTTCTGAAGTTATTATGCACTTTAGAAAAATTTTAATTGCAGATTCATAACAAGCGCAGTTTTTCCTACCTGCCATTAAAATTAATGTAGTGATGACCGATACACAAAGAATACGAATCTTGGGAATCCGAATTGTAATGTGAAATTAGAGAATGCCATTGTAGGGTGAATGTGCTGGATCTCGACCACTTAAGAAAAATTTTAAATATAATATTTTTAAATTCTACTGAATCTTTGACGAAATTACACCAGCGTTGTTATTTTTTCATAGAGGGTATTTATTATCAATTTTCTGCTAAGTTTTTTGTGTTTTTTGGCCTTATCTTTACCCAAAATCTAATAAAGTGCGATTTTGCATGGTTCTTGACCACTAGTCACAGTTCTCGACCGCTTGATTTGCAATCAAAATTTGTTGTTTTGTAATGATTTATTACAAAATCAGTTATTTTCTTTATAAAAAATTTAAAAATTACAAAAATAAAAATTTAAAGAAAAAAACATATTTATGGAGCTTACTATAGTGTAGAGGTAGGTACCTAGTTATAGAGGTTTTAAAATAAATAGGAACTTAGAGATCTATACATTAAGTACCTACCAAGTAGGTAGATAATATAGAAAAATTATTTATATTTAAACGGAAACATAAATTTTGTCGCTTAGTTTCTTGTTATTATTGTTAGCTAACTTCTTCTTTTTAGTTATATTTTTTATAATTTGTTTTCCTTCGACTTTATTCTTTTCTTTTAATAATTTCCGCCTTTTTTCTTTGTTTCGTCATCTTTTCTTTTGTAAAATCTACGCCATTTAGGTATCACTTGAAATTGCACTTAGGAGTTTTTTTGGATTTTTTTCCTTTTTTTTAAATTTTCCAGTGGTCGAGAACAACGAAGTTAAACTAATTTTCGACCACCAAAATCAATCGTTTTTAAAATAGAAAATACGTTATTTCCAGACTTACATGGATGATCGCAAACTAATAAATAAAAAATATAAATATAAATAATTAATTCTACTCAAAGAAAATGGAAAAAGATTCACGTAAAAATTAATACAGTTTTAGTTCTCGAGAACTAAAAACCGGCAATTTTTCAATATCGGTTTCGGACCACTAAAAACTAGTTTTGAGTGATTTTTTATCTTAAAAATACTAAAATCTATTATTCCTTAATCATCTAAAACATATTAGGTACCGGCTTACCGTAATTTTTTTTTTACTGTATTTTTAATTATAAATTATTCAGAAGATAAAATAACAAAACCCAGATAGCACAATCTCATGACTTGCACATACCAATCATATTCTATTTTAGAATGTTCACATTCCAAGTATATTCTTTTTTAACATACAGCATATTTGAGGCATATGCTTGGCACATGTTACAGGGCACCCCATTCAGGTGACAACTAAGTGACAGGAATATGCCACGTCATGTACTTGTCATATGACTAAAACCAACATTACACGTAAATGAAAGTACATGATAAGTATGTGATTTTCATATTTCATTTCTTTTAATTTTCACTTTCGTATATATACTTAGAACGTGACTAAAATGAACACTGCATTTGAATCTTGAATCAAAGCATATGCTTTTCACCTTCCCACATTAACATCATGGTATGTAATTGGTACATACTTGTTATATGACTAAAATCTGGTTTTGGGGTATGGTAAAAAAAATATACACCCACATAATATAAAAAGTTATGTATTTATATATATCTAGGTATAATATGTGTCCCTAATTACTATACACCTTCAATAACCATAACATTCTGCAAAAGAAATAAGAAAAGTTAACAAGAGATTAAAAACCAGCTTTTGCAGGAGATTGCTACACAACAGAATGGTCGACAATGCAATTTTTTAATTTTTAATATAGATACCATGAAGTGAGATGGTTACACAACAATGAAAAATGGAAATTGGATTGTCAACAATAGGTGCGTAGCTCTGTAACTTCACACGTGTTTTGTTTACTTACTAAAGTTACCATTAACAAAGAATTTGGTTGTATCCATATTGACATTAAACAATGAATGGCAATGGAATAGTTTATCAACCCACCTTTATTCTGGTCGAGAGCACGATTACTTCAATAATCTCCGGTAACTTTCTGTATCGTTCCGTAATCTAACCGAAATCAATTACGGAACGACTTTTATCACTTCGATTAGAAAACAGAACACACGCTCATGGTGCCAATATATAAATAATAAGTAAACTTACCTTGATACTATTTTGAGAAAAAGGCAAATGCAATCCTCAAAGCCTTCGTCAAAGCCTTGTTCCACACGTGCGGAAACGAAAAAGTGCTTCGCGTCGTTCGTGTAAATGCAAAATGGCAGCCGCGTTCTAAAAAGTACCTGTTCTACCCCACACGTTTCGCCACTTGCTAGAAATAGGTATACTACTATTACAAACGATTATAGAAAAATGGCATAATAATTACCTATCTACAAGCATTTGTAAAATGCCCGCGTTTACTTGCGAAAAAATGCCACCTGAGTACCACTAGCACCTACCTACCTTGCTACTCTTTTGGGCGAAGCACAAAACCAAGCTACAACACAAAAAAGAATGGCGACCTGACCCTGACGCCAACGCGAACACAGCAAACGAATTTGCGAATGCCGATTTGCGTCGGCGCGGTGGGCGATCACCAGCGCTCCCCCCCCACGGATTAAGATCACAGGGTTGCCAGACTTTCGATTCTACGGTAGTTCCGCAAGTCCTACGGAACTGCTGGTTATTATATTTTATTATTTTGTTACAAGTTATACAACAAAATTCATTGTAAAACAGTAACGTAACAAAATTATACTAATGTTTTAAAAATATATTAAATATTTTGGGGAACAATATACGAGTAGAATATAGATATTTACTAGCTTTTCACCCCCGCCTTCGGCGGGGTTTGAAAGTTAGGCCTGCAACTTTGCCGCCGCAACCTTCTTTTCTGGGGCTACGCCGCCGCTGAGGCTCGCGCACGATTTCGCCTCTAAAGCCCTAAACTATCTGTGTACCATTCAACCGTTTCTTCGGTAGATCTGGCAACGCTGCCCAATTCCTATCTCGTTGTTCGGGTCTCCTCGGTCGCTCCTCGGCCACCGTCGCCACCGACTTCGTGTGAATACAGGGCGATCTCTGCTCTACGCATGACCTCGCGTTTATACATATATCGGGAAGTCGTCCAATGGAAATATCAATTTAAACCTTCAATCAGTGCATACATGCTTATGCTTAGGTACTGCATGCATAAAATGTGTCCACGGCAAAGCGGTATTATAGGTGTATATGACATTTTTTTACAGTACAAACACAATTTTTTGTATTCTGCTCTTGCTTCACCCAAAAACTATTTTTAGTATTTTGGACTTTAAAAAATTATAGAGGGCGCTGGTAGCAGCTTAAAAATAAAAATCGCATCAGGTTAAGTGCCTTAATTTTCTGTGCGAAATATTGAAAAATTTTGTTAGAAAAACTTGCTCAGAATTAAAAAATATGACGTATCAAATTACAGAAATAAATATTTTTTTTATTTATAAATTTTTAAATATTATAAATGCAATCATAATTTAAATTTATCTATTCTACCCATGTTCCTCCAACAATAAATTATTTTGACACAAAGACGGAAAACTCTTATTTTTGTTTCCATGGCATACTCTCCTTAAAACATTAAAATTACATAAGGTACCTGTAAAAAATATGTTTTTTTGGTATATATATTTGTCACATACTTTGGAGGAATATACTTTATATGCACTTTTATGGCACATACTTGGCAGGTGACAAAGGTACCTGTAAAAAATATGTTTTGTGGTATGTATTTGTCACATACTTTGGAGGAATATACTTTATATGCACTTTTATGGCACATACTTGGCAGGTGACAAAGGTACCTGTAAAACATATGTTTTTTGGTATGTATTTGTCACATACTTTGGAGGAATATACTGGTGAGGAAGATGCTTAGCATGTGCCATAGACAAACCAGAAATATGTGTTATAGGGAATATTGAAGGAATATGATAAGTATGTACCATCCATATGATAAAATAATATTCCCTAACGGCATATTGACGGGACATTTTTGGCATATGCTAGGTGCCATTGTGTTAACTGGGAATTTTAACAAAAAAATTAAAACTGTCTTCAAAAATTTGCCCGTATGCACACTCCACTAAAAATTAAAAAAAAATAACAAAAAATAACACCGACTTCACAAATTTGCCCGTATGCACATTTCAACTAAAATTTTAGAAATGTATTTCTCTTTCTACATTGAGTTATCTTTGGATTTGGTGACAGTCAAGGCAAGGAATTTAAATCTGTTTAGATATTAATACATCATATCCGTGTTCTCTATGTGACGGTCTCATGCAAACTAATTTTTCGCGCCGAAATTTCTTTGCTCCCCACCAATGACAGCGACTGCTTCAAACGACAAGGGTTCGCGGAAACGAATACAGCGGACAACAATTGGATGCAGAGTCCTATTTTTTAATATTCCCGCACAAATGGTCGAGAACCGTTATAGTGGTCGCACAACCGGCACAATCACCCTATTGGCTTACCTATTTTACGAATTAATTTGCTGCAGCAGATAAATTTAAAAAACGGTCTTGTTATACAGACAAAATTAGGATGGGTTGTAGCCGGTGATCTGTTATCTGATTGTTAATCCAATGAGACAAATTTCTATTTTACATTGTGTTAAATTAAAACCACCTTTAGAAGACAGTTTAATAAGGTTTTGGCAAGTAGAGCAGGGCCGTAGCTACGGGTTTTCCATGGGGGGGGTTAGGTGTTATACAATCATCCAAGCAGTACAATCGTCCAAGCAGTACAATCGGCCAGCACGATTATTTATTTTTCCATTTTGTTGGGCGCGGGGCGTGTTAATTAATTTTATATATACCATCATGGGGGGGGGGGGGTTTGAACCCCCTAAACCCCCCTTATATACGACCCTGAAGTAGAGGAAATTGATAAGAGGGAAATCGAAGATGATTTTTGTGAAAAACATTTTAAGGGAAATTTTAAGAGTGATAAAAATGGACGGTTTGTAATAAGAATGTGGATTTTTTCTTATTATTTGGTCCTGTTTAAATCTAAAACAAAAATTAACAATATATATCATTGGTTATATCCTCTGTTAATACCACAAAGTGAGACTGGGAGGTGGTGAGGGGGGGTTAGTGTAAAGTACTTATTAAAAGTACTTGAATTTCCTACAAAACAAACTCACAAAAAGCTAATGACAAAGTAGAGAGCTTTATTTAGACTAATTATTAGTGATCGATTTCACCCCACCACTTCCCCACTTTTTATAAAAATCTAAATAAAAAATTACCCAATGTTGATAAAAAACTTAATACTTTTTACTATTAGAGCCAGATAATATAATAGTTAATATCAAATTTACTTACCACGTTCTCTAGGCCTTTTTCTGTGACCCTGCACAACCAAACGTTTCCAAAAGTTTCCAAAAACTACTAAACTACCAGCACTAAAAACATAAGCCAGAATAATGTACGTGATGTTTGGTTTCACCCCTGCTGATCGGTTTCACCCATATACCATATACCTATAGCAACCTCTACCGCGCAAGAGAGTCGTCCGACCGGGGGAATAATTTTGCGGCCATTTTTAACCCTAAATGAGACGGGAAATTTAAAATCATTTATACGGGTGGGTTCCATAAATAATGTAATGTCTTGGTTGTCGGTTTTGTAAAATGGAAATTATTTTAGTTCAAAGTATAACATACCTAGTTCCAAGATTTTTGTTGGCTTTGGTTTTAAATTAATGCATTCGGGAAACGAAACAGTTAACTAGGTTGAGAAATTGTACAACTTAATCAAAACAATATTTTAATCGTAAGGAGAAGTACCTAATATAATTATTATTGTACATTATGAAATAGCTACATTCTAAATAATTACTTATAAAAAACATGAAAATATTTTTAATTACTTAACATTTTCATACACTATTACTTGGTACAATTATTTCTTTGAATACTTTTAATAATAATAATAATAATAACCTATTTTCCAGGAACATAGTATTATCTATACCTATTTCTGAATTTTTAGGCAGCTAGCTTTATTCCTTAGAACTTTTTATTTTTGTTTGTTTAAAAAATACAAGCAAAAGAAAACTTGGTAACTTCAACTTCTACCTTTGCTTCAAAAATGAAAGTGAAGTGATTTTTAATTACGCTCTTCTTTGACAAGCTTTAATAATTTTGCTGGCGGTGATCTGCAGTTAACAGGTTGATCTACTTGGTGCTGCTGTTTGCATTTCTTCGGTTAATTCTATTTGCTCCAGAAATGCGGCTCTCTTCGTCGTATCGAGAATTACAATGTCTCCATTTTCCTTATCTCTACGAGTTATTTCTTGAACTTCTTGAATATTATAGTGGATGACACCACAGTTGAGGGAATACCCAGTTGTAGTTGAAGTCACGTTACTTCTTTATTTTAGACCACGCCCTATAAAAATCGATGGGACACAGGACCGGGATTAAATTATTTTCTTACATTAATGGTTTGGATATTGTCTGTGCCGAGGTCTGTGCACAGTTGAAGGAATAATTGTTTATACCTGTGAGTGCACTGATGGCAGAGTACAGGTAAAGAATTCTGGGAAATCCCAAATCTGGTGGAATTCCCAATATATTTGAGTACATCCCGGATGCATTCCTCGCATTCCATTCTTTAGTGATTCTGGTCTGCGCGATAAAAGTATTCTACCAGTAATAAACACATGGCAGCCTGTATAAAATCATATCAAAACGCATATTTTTCGAATAATTGAAAACTCAGTTTTTCACATGAAGAACCCAGGATGACTCTCTGATTCGTACCTTATTATTGTGAGAATATGTGCCACATACCAACAAACACTCAACTTCTGGATTTTTAATGGACCATTGCTGTAATTGATGGATTTGTGATGGGATTGGTTAGCCTTCAATGGCCCATTTCAGGTAAAGTGTTGGAATACTACCGATGGAAATATGAGAAGAAAACACCAATGGGCCAATAATGGTTCTTTGCCATGCAACCATAGGCAAAAGTCCACATTATTACCTGTACTTTTTATTTAAATTACCATGAATGGCAAAACCTGATGAGTTTACCGCGCTTGCGCTGTGTCACCGTTCATCATTTTTACTGCCTTGAGGCCGGCGTCGCTGGCGCATGTTGTGAGGAAGCGACTTATAGATGTGGATTATGGATTAGTGCATTGTGTTATGGTAAATAGGTGAAAGATAAGGAAATTTAATATATGAACCTGGGGGCTATGCATACCTGATACCTGCAGGTTAATTCGAAGTTATGAGATTGAGTCTCATACTGATCCCAACGTAATTTTATTCCTAATCAAACATCCAAAATATTTGTCGGTTTTTAGTTAATAGTTAAAAAATTCTAGTTAAAATAAAAAAATTAATAGGTATTTGATAATTTCATTAATAATTTATGTTCTTTCTCTTTTCAGGTAAACATCTGGTGTTTTAATACAATTTTGAATTTTTGTTCTTGTCTTTAATTTTTATAGTGATTTATTTTAAGTTTTTTTTAGAATTTTGCATTTTTGTTCTTGTTTTCAATATATTAATTGTTTATTATTATTTGGCTTTGATTTAAAAATCACCGTATAGGTAAGTCGGAAACCCGAAAATATACCATTTGATGTGTACAAATTAAATGACCAGCAATATTTGAAGTATAAAAGACCTTTAATGGTCCACTATAATTATAACACACAACCTCTATTGGTACTCCTATGGTGGACCATAAGTAAATTTGCACTGGCCATCCATGCTGGAAAAGTGACTGATGGAACGCAGCCGGCCACCGGGACATTACGGACCCGGGCCAATGATGGTTTCCATCATCGTTCCAATGATGCAGTGATGGTTACCCAATACATTATTTTACAAATGGCCCATTTATCAGTGTTTGTTGGGATAATGCCCTTTGCAAGGCATACTGAGTAAAATCACGTCCAAAAATCTGTCACTATCTCCAGGTCTAATTTCCGTGACACATTAGTCATTCCCCTGATGCCAATAATCATTCCCGTGCCAAAGAGTTTCAAAAAAATGCTTCTTAAAAAAAAGGTTTTCCACTTCTAAACTGGTTAACCGATTTTTAGGAGTGGTTCTAATGAAAAGGCACTCTTCAATTTAAATTTGCAGGTCTTATCAATAATTTTTTGCATTTTCACGTTAGTTTAGATTTTTACTCATATTGCGGGCAATCACCCATATATGGCATTGGTAGCGAAAGGGTTAAATGACAAAAATTTACGAAAATAGACAAATGAACAAAGCTGAACTACATTCGGTAGTGCCTGTGTATTATTATAGTCATGTTTGTTTTCCATGGCCTCCTACTTCATTCAAGAGTTGTATAGGGGACCCCTCGGGGGACCCATACATAATGATATTTCCACACTGGTTGCTGTGACAACCCGTGTATAATGATATTCCCTCACCGGTTGCCAAAAAACATGCACAACTAAAAACGGACATAGAATGAGACCATTTCATTGCAGCTGTAGAAAAATTACTATTTTGCACCTCAGGGACCAAAGTGATCACTTCAGTCCCTCTTTTGCGGGACTAAAGTGCGGCATTTACGCCTCCCTTAGGACTAAAATATTTTAGTCCCAAAGGACTAAAAAATTTTAGTCCCTTGGGATTAAAAGGAACAAAAATAATAGAAACTATGACCATGTACGTTATTCAATAATATTAATTAAATGAACAGTAACGAAACGAAGTAGATAAACAAATTAGGATTCTACGGAAAATTCTAAACACCTCTGAAGAATGTCATTTTGTAAAAATTAGTAGATTCTGAGCTATGAACAGTTGAAAATACGATTTTGACTACCTAATTTGCACCGTTGTAGCGACAAAACTGGTTGAGATAGAACAAAATGAATTTCACATTCCTGTCTTAACTTTTCAACAGCTATCTGGTGGTGTAAGATGGTTGGTACCAAGGACCAATTTTAGCACCATGGTCCCAATTGGTACCAGCACCATTAGGTAGCCCTTAAAAAGTTAAGATAGAAATGTGAAATTCATTTTGATCTTGTATCTCAAACAGTTTCCTTGCTACAAGGGTGCAAAGTAGTAAATTGGTAATGTCGAATGTTTCTTTTTACATGTTTGTGAATTTTTAAATTTTAGTTCATGCGGTGCACAAAATAGCAAATTTACCAGGCTAAAGTGACTCTTAATCTCTCAAGTGATTGTTCACGCTCCAGATTAACAGACGCACTTTAGTCCCTTGGTACATAATATACTATTCTGCCGTGCTAAGCTGAAGAGTCCTAACTGACAAAATTTGATATTTTGTCTTAAATGCATTTTTGGATACCTACCCTACCCCTTTAACTAATTCAGTAAGCAAAATCGTCCTATCTCATTTTATTAACCGCCAATTATGTGTATTTGTTTTGTCCTATCTACAAAATCATATTAAATACTAAGATATGTTGTCCTAACTAATATTCCATACCTACTTTTGTCCTAACTGCACACATAGGACATTTATTTGTGTACACATAAGTATCCTTAAATGCGTTTACAAAGCAAAAAGGTCCTATCTGGCAGATTGGACTAATCAGTTTAGGAATACATATTTGGTGTGTGAACAGCTCGCGAATAGGACAAAATAGCTTATGTTGATAACACTAAACGTCCATAAAAAATCACCAGAAATGCGCTAGGAAATGCACGTAAATTAGAACAAGTTCTAAATGCATGCATTTTGTTGCAGCAACTCAGTTGCATGCATGGAAATGCACAAGTGAGAACCGAGGTGAGAACCCTACTTTTATGGGAGAAAATATTATTTTTTTATAAAGGGTGTCAGCAAATTACACCGACAACACTTAACAGATGATAGGAAATGTGATGTTAAGAACTTTTTTTAAATAAACATTTGTCCGCTGACGCTTTTTTTTAACATACAGCGTGTTAAAATTAACTTATTTAAATGATTTTTTAAAATTATACGTGGAATTACTAAAGATATCGACTTCAAATTTGGTAGGGATCATATGTCGTAAAGTCCTATTAAAACAAAGTAATACAGGAATTTTTAAAGCGCCAGTGGCTTGCGTAAGGGTAATGCGAGTTTCTGTTTTTCAAATATGAAAATTACCCTAAAAGTTATTTTTCGATATTTGAATAAAAAGAAACAGTTGAATAGTTGTAGATAACAACAATTTGCCTCAGACCACTGGAGATATAAAATATATATGTTACGGGTAAAGTAAGGTTAACAGTTAAACTTAGGTTTACCCGAGAAAACTGCGAAATACCCAAGAAACGGGGGTCTTTAGCCGGGCAAACCGCGTTCTATCAGTTTTTTTTTGTTAAAGTGGGGTGTAGGAATTATTACTGCGCCAAACCCGCAGAAAAACCGAAATTTTGAAAGATTTATGCCGTGTTTCTGATGGCCAGAAACTGTTTTTTACATGCTAAGTGCATTTTTCCTTCGAACAGTTTTGTTAGGCGATTGTTTGTAAATGTTTCTCACCATTCCGGACTGCTTTGATAGAGAAGCAAGGTATATAAGTCTGGACTCACTCACTTAATACGAAAAATGTGATGTTTTTAGTGGGGATGCATGCAGTCAAGAGGTAATATAAGAAAACTCTTTTTTTATGTAGTCAAGCTTTCGGAGTAATTTATCAGGGAATCAGGGCTACTACAAATGGTAATATTTATAAACAAAGGAGCATTATATAAATTAAAAGACTTCTTACTAAATTTAGGTTGTATAAATTCGCAAAAACCATTTAATTTAAAAAGAATCCAAATAAATGCGACTTCTTTCTTTGGGCAATTATTTTCTCTTCCAATCCATTTATTTGAATTCTTTTTCCATTCAATTTCTTCTCAAGTTTGACGTTTAATTTCATAGGCAACTTTTGAATTTTCAAAGATTTTAAATATCACATAATATGCAACACGTGTTTTCAGTTATTCGCGTTTTTGGCGAAAGTGATAAAGTCTTTCGCAAAATAACAAGAGTAAAAAAAAGTACTAGAATTAAACTATTCATAACAAAAAGTACCAATTTTTGTCAGTCCGCCAATGGACAAAAAAGTTCTGTCACATTTTTTAGGTGCATCACTCTGTATCAACCCTTTAAATGGTACAATTGAACTATGTTGTCTGTCGATTAATGCCCTTGCAACAGTGTGTGCCAAATTTGGTTTTTCGAAGTTCAAAAATAACTGATATATTGTTTTTTCGAAATTACAAAGCTCACTTTCAAGGCCTATAACTTTTCAAGTGTACAACTTAGTATAGAGGTAAGTTGCGTTAAATGTTAAATCACCTTATTTTGGGCTCCCCTGTATGCTCCTGCTCTGTGTCGGTTCTTATGCGGAACACCCTGTATAGTAGTTTTATACATTATTTTAAAGGCTTCACTGTTTCACAGTTTGCGAATTTATACAACCTCAATTTAGTAACCAGTCTTTTAGTTTTTATAATATTCCTTTATACCTACCATTTGTAGTTGTCCTGAAGATGTAATAAATTATTCTGAAAGCTTGACTATATAAAAAAGTAAAAGAGTTTTCTTATATTGCCTGTTGACTGCATCCCCAATAAAAACATCACATTTTTCTAGAATTATTTACCTTGCTTCTCTATCATTGTACCTTGCTTATCTATCATAATATACCTATAAATTTAAAAACTGTAGCACCTGTTAGCTTTTCATATACAGTAACGTTACTTATTTCAACAATTATACAGGGTTATTGGTAATTCGATACATCCCTTTGGAGATGTGATAGGGGAGGAGGTAAGGAGTAAATTTAATCCTAATATGCATTATGCAAACCTCAATAGTTTTTGAGATATTTAAATTTTTCTTAGTAGACAAAAAAATCTATGGAACTTTTTTAAAACTTTTCAACTGGATTACTTACCAAACACTGTGATGGTTTTATGTTTGAAATGGAAAAAGTCCCGAAACATTTAGATCGTAGGAAAATTTTAAATAAAAGTCAAACATATTTAATGAAATTGGGTTTTGCATAATGCATATAGGGTTAAATTTACTTCTTACCCCTCCCCCTATCAGATCTTCAAAGGAATGTATCGAATTGCCATAAGCAATAACCCTGTATAATTTTAATAGGTATGTTATTGCAATACAAGCAGTTCAGAATGGTGAGAAACAGTCGGATAATATATTACATAACGAGAGTTGTAAAGTTGTATAAGGAGAGCGGAAAAGTTGCACACGAGCCGCGCAGCGGCGAGTGCTGTAACTCCACGAGATTTACAATCAGATTTTTAGGTCACGAGACAAAAAATCTCGTGAAAATGTAGTTAATTCATTATTTTATAAACTTACATGCCACTTTAAAACTGACCGTTATAATAAAATCTTCCTGAAGTAACGTTTAGTATTTTTTGAAGATCAAACAAGTTACCTGTATGTATGTAACTATGTACCTAGTTAGCTGGTACCTACCTACCTAATTTTTACTTTTACGATTTATTCGAGATTTCAATACATTTCCAGTAAGTACTAAAATCCACTTTCTGCACTTCTTAACGCAGTACACACTGCTTTTACATATGTGTCTTGTTCATGTATCTAATAAATGTGGCAAGAATGAAATAAGTAGGTATACGGGGTGAGTGTCATAAATAATGGCACATGGAGCAACTGCATAAATTTTGGACCAAAATATTACGATTGAGGCCAATATGCCTTATAGAAATGCCGTTTGTTTAAGAGATACAGGGCGTTGAAATTTGTTTTTTGAAATTGCATTTTGGCTACATCTCCCAAAATAGTCAAGCTGCTGAACTGAAATTTAGCACTTATATGTTTTTGTGGATGGAGAATAAGCTGAAATGTCAGTTTCTACGTATCTCATAGTGGGCGCTGTTTTTAAACCGCGCTTTTGCTCCTAACTTTTTTGAAGTTATCTTTTTGGTGTCGCGGGTTCATCATTTAGTGCATCTTTTAACTCCAACATTCAAAACAAACAATTTTCAGCTACCGCTTTCAAATCTTACAGATCAACTTTACTGTACATTCAAAGTGAAGAAAGTAATGCCAAATAGGCATTGGTCAAAACACCATTCTTTTTCGTGAAATAGAGTGTCCAAATTTTGACGAGTTTGAATCCATTTCATTTTGAAAACGATACATTTTTGTTACATTGTTAATAGTGACTTTCTTCTCACTTTAAATGGTACAGTTGATTTGTAACATTTGAAAGTGGTCGGTAAAAATTTTATTTTTCAAATGTTGGAGTCAACAGGTGTTTTGGGGGTACATTTTTCCAAATTCCCTTAAACAAACAACATTTCTGTAAGGCATATTAGCCTCAATCGTATAATATTTTGGCCCAAAATATATGCAGCTGGTCTATGTCGTATTATTTATGACTTACCCTGTATAGGTATACTATCTGTGTATTGCTGGTAAGAAATAAAAAAGTACACTTGCACCATATACAGTGTGTCCACGTTAAGGAGTTCTTCACACGAATATTTTTGAGGACAAAAACTAATAACAAAAAAGGTATTAGCCCATTCATTTCCAAAAATCTGATATTTGTTCCCAAAAAAAGGCTAGGAAGACCTATATCTAACAAAAAAAAAGGTTTTGAATATCGGTTCACAAATAAAAAAATACAACATGCAACTGTGCGTCCGCCGCGAGCGAGCAAACCTTATTTTTATATTTGCCCATCTAATAAATTATGAAAATAGAACAGTCGAAATTTGGCAACATGGTGGATGCACAAAACGGCTGCCGGTATAAATAATATACATATAGGGACGCACAAATACTTGTATATACAGATGGACGCACAATTATCAACATCATATGGCGGATGCAAAATTGTCGATCAAATGTACAGGAAAACAAAAAGTTTAAATGTTAATGTATATTAAAATCTGTTGCGGTACAGAGGTTCATGGACCCAATCTATTCCAGAAAATAAAATCAGAAATGGGTATACTCTACTCTTTCTGGTAGACGCAAAAATGATGGTGTGATAAAATGATGCAGAAATGACGATGAGACGTATATATATATATATATATATAACTATATATATATATATATATATAGTTATATATATATATATATATATATATATATATATATATATATATATAACTATATATATATATATATATATAACTATATATATATATATATATATAACTATATATATATATATAGTTATATATATATGAATATCAGTTGTTAATATATCAGTGGGGATGTAGCCAATCCTTTAGTAAAGACTCTTTTTTCTTTTGAAAGCTTTCGTATTTATTAAATACTTCGTCAGTCACTATAATATAAATAAGAATAATTGTACAATAAATACTACTGTTGTTGGTACTTACAGAATATGAGTTCCTAATAGATACGTAGTATAGTGGTTGTAAATGGTCTCGATATAAAATTAAACATGGCAGATGATATTTATGATCAAAATTTTTGACATTGAATGAAATTGTCATTAAAATAATTTGGTAGGTGTAAATTATAAAGGTGCAAAGGTGAAGATCTCATACCTTATGGATTATTTTTTTGGTTTAGGTTTTTTTATCCATGAAAAATAAATTAGAGAAAATAATGTTAAGGTCTTGTACATCTGTTTTTTTATTTAAAGTATTGCTTTCTTGGTTAATATAACACATTTCAAGGAAACACCTCTTTGATGCATTATGTTCTGTTGTTAAGACTTCACTATTTTCAAAATCCATTCTATGGTTTGACAAAAATACATGTTGAGATAGTGCACAAGAATTTTAGACACAAAATTAGTAAGAACCGCAGAAAATAAAATTCATCTTGATTGGTATATTAAACCAACTAGTTCAGGAAGATATTTGAATTATTACACATATCACTCTGAAAAAACGAAAATTAATTTAGTACTTGGTATGAAAAAAAGAATCTCTAATATATGCCATTCAACCTATAAAGATAAAAATTTTAGAAAGTTAAAAAAAATATTTTTAGATAATTCCTATCCAGAAAAGTTACTTAATAAACTAATTTTTTCCACAAGATTTTCTAATAACATTTACGAAAATTCAAATTCTACAAATATTACTAACAACTTAAACACAAATCTTAAAAAATACCGCTCATTTCCATTTATTAAAGAACTTACACCAAAAATTTCCAATGTATTAAAAAATACAACTAACGTAATATTAGCAAATAAAAATATTAAAACTGTAAGTAATCTTTTTAGCAAACTTAAGGATAAGATACCATTACAAGAAAGATCAAACGTAATATATAAAATCAATTGTAAAGATTGTGATAAATGTTATATTGGGCAAACTTCTTCTTTTTTGAAATTGCATTTTGGCTACATCTCCCAAAATAGTCAAGCTGCTGAACTGAAATTTAGCACTTATATGTTTTTGTGGATGGAGAATAAGCTGAAATGTCAGTTTCTACGTATCTCATAGTGGGCGCTGTTTTTAAACCGCGCTTTTGCTCCTAACTTTTTTGAAGTTATCTTTTTGGTGTCGCGGGTTCATCATTTAGTGCATCTTTTAACTCCAACATTCAAAACAAACAATTTTCAGCTACCGCTTTCAAATCTTACAGATCAACTTTACTGTACATTCAAAGTGAAGAAAGTAATGCCAAATAGGCATTGGTCAAAACACCATTCTTTTTCGTGAAATAGAGTGTCCAAATTTTGACGAGTTTGAATCCATTTCATTTTGAAAACGATACATTTTTGTTACATTGTTAATAGTGACTTTCTTCTCACTTTAAATGGTACAGTGATTTGTAACATTTGAAAGTGGTCGGTAAAAATTTTATTTTTCAAATGTTGGAGTCAACAGGTGTTTTGGGGGTACATTTTTCCAAATTCCCTTAAACAAACAACATTTCTGTAAGGCATATTAGCTCAATCGTATAATATTTTGGCCCAAAATATATGCAGCTGGTCTATGTCGTATTATTTATGACTTACCCTGTATAGGTATACTATCTGTGTATTGCTGGTAAGAAATAAAAAAGTACACTTGCACCATATACAGTGTGTCCACGTTAAGGAGTTCTTCACACGAATATTTTTGAGGACAAAAACTAATAACAAAAAAGGTATTAGCCCATTCATTTCCAAAAATCTGATATTTGTTCCCAAAAAAAGGCTAGGAAGACCTATATCTAACAAAAAAAAAGGTTTTGAATATCGGTTCACAAATAAAAAAATACAACATGCAACTGTGCGTCCGCCGCGAGCGAGCAAACCTTATTTTTATATTTGCCCATCTAATAAATTATGAAAATAGAACAGTCGAAATTTGGCAACATGGTGGATGCACAAAACGGCTGCCGGTATAAATAATATACATATAGGGACGCACAAATACTTGTATATACAGATGGACGCACAATTATCAACATCATATGGCGGATGCAAAATTGTCGATCAAATGTACAGGAAAACAAAAAGTTTAAATGTTAATGTATATTAAAATCTGTTGCGGTACAGAGGTTCATGGACCCAATCTATTCCAGAAAATAAAATCAGAAATGGGTATACTCTACTCTTTCTGGTAGACGCAAAAATGATGGTGTGATAAAATGATGCAGAAATGACGATGAGACGTATATATATATATATATATATATATATATATATATATATATATATATATATATATATATATATATATATATATATATATATATATATATACGTCTCATCGTCATTTCTGCATCATTTTATCACACCATCATTTATATATATATATATATATATATATATATAGTTATATATATATGAATATCAGTTGTTAATATATCAGTGGGGATGTAGCCAATCCTTTAGTAAAGACTCTTTTTTCTTTTGAAAGCTTTCGTATTTTATTAAATACTTCGTCAGTCACTATAATATAAATAAGAATAATTGTACAATAAATACTACTGTTGTTGGTACTTACAGAATATGAGTTCCTAATAGATACGTAGTATAGTGGTTGTAAATGGTCTCGATATAAAATTAAACATGGCAGATGATATTTATGATCAAAATTTTTGACATTGAATGAAATTGTCATTAAAATAATTTGGTAGGTGTAAATTATAAAGGTGCAAAGGTGAAGATCTCATACCTTATGGATTATTTTTTTGGTTTAGGTTTTTTTATCCATGAAAAATAAATTAGAGAAAATAATGTTAAGGTCTTGTACATCTGTTTTTTTATTTAAAGTATTGCTTTCTTGGTTAATATAACACATTTCAAGGAAACACCTCTTTGATGCATTATGTTCTGTTGTTAAGACTTCACTATTTTCAAAATCCATTCTATGGTTTGACAAAAATACATGTTGAGATAGTGCACAAGAATTTTAGACACAAAATTAGTAAGAACCGCAGAAAATAAAATTCATCTTGATTGGTATATTAAACCAACTAGTTCAGGAAGATATTTGAATTATTACACATATCACTCTGAAAAAACGAAAATTAATTTAGTACTTGGTATGAAAAAAAGAATCTCTAATATATGCCATTCAACCTATAAAGATAAAAATTTTAGAAAGTTAAAAAAAATATTTTTAGATAATTCCTATCCAGAAAAGTTACTTAATAAACTAATTTTTTCCACAAGATTTTCTAATAACATTTACGAAAATTCAAATTCTACAAATATTACTAACAACTTAAACACAAATCTTAAAAAATACCGCTCATTTCCATTTATTAAAGAACTTACACCAAAAATTTCCAATGTATTAAAAAATACAACTAACGTAATATTAGCAAATAAAAATATTAAAACTGTAAGCAATCTTTTTAGCAAACTTAAGGATAAGATACCATTACAAGAAAGATCAAACGTAATATATAAAATCAATTGTAAAGATTGTGATAAATGTTATATTGGGCAAACTTCTAGAAGTTTAAAATCAAGAATAACATCTCATAAAAGTGATATACGTTTAAGGCCAGATTCTTGTGCACTATCTCAACATGTATTTTTGTCAAACCATAGAATGGATTTTGAAAATAGTGAAGTCTTAACAACAGAACATAATGCATCAAAGAGGTGTTTCCTTGAAATGTGTTATATTAACCAAGAAAGCAATACTTTAAATAAAAAAACAGATGTACAAGACCTTAACATTATTTTCTCTAATTTATTTTTCATGGATAAAAAAACCTAAACCAAAAAAATAATCCATAAGGTATGAGATCTTCACCTTTGCACCTTTATAATTTACACCTACCAAATTATTTTAATGACAATTTCATTCAATGTCAAAAATTTTGATCATAAATATCATCTGCCATGTTTAATTTTATATCGAGACCATTTACAACCACTATACTACGTATCTATTAGGAACTCATATTCTGTAAGTACCAACAACAGTAGTATTTATTGTACAATTATTCTTATTTATATTATAGTGACTGACGAAGTATTTAATAAAATACGAAAGCTTTCAAAAGAAAAAAGAGTCTTTACTAAAGGATTGGCTACATCCCCACTGATATATTAACAACTGATATTCAATTATAATTCATAGCCACGAATATTGTTATAATTTTATACGTTATATATATATATATATATATATATATATATATATATATATATAAATGATGGTGTGATAAAATGATGCAGAAATGACGATGAGACGTATATATATATATGTATATATATATATATACGTCTCATCGTCATTTCTGCATCATTTTATCACACCATCATTTATATATATATATAACTGTGTTTGCCCATTATCACCTTTTCTTGTAATTGTTACATTTACACTTGCTAATCTTACATCCTTATTGTCATTGTATCTTGGGTTATGAAGATTTCCACGCAGGTCGCTTTAGCAGCCTCCGTGGCGATGTTAGTACAAGCCCCAAAATAGGGGATGTGCTGACTGAAGCTGCAAATGTGCTGTTGGCTCCTGCCTGGACTTCATTTGTTGCTTCCCAAATCATGCCTATCTTTTGATTTGGTTAATGTTACACCGTACTGATGATTGCCAAATAGCATGAAACACGTGTATGCGGTTACTAGTTTTTTCTTTTTGTTAACTTTGAGTGTTTGCCCATTATCACCTTTTCTTATATATATATATAATCAATCATCAGTACGGTGTAATAAGTATATATATATCTACATTATTTCTTAAAAACAAAAAAAAATCATAGAAGGCTTTGGAACTATGATCAATTAGTGGCCATGAACAAATGACTTTTTCAGCTGTCATACAAAGATGTTAAGTTAATAATCATTTTGTATGATATATATATATATATATATATATATATATATCTATATATATATATATATCTACATTATTTCTTAAAAACAAAAAAAAATCATAGAAGGCTTTGGAACTATGATCAATTAGTGGCCATGAACAAATGACTTTTTCAGCTGTCATACAAAGATGTTAAGTTAATAATCATTTTGTATGATATAATTTATAAAAATCGTTTCAATAAGTTAATTTTAACATGCTGTACCTATATTAAAAACAAAGCATCAGCAGATAAATGTTTACATTTAAAAAAAGTTCTTAAAATCGCATTTCCTATCATCTGTCATGCATTCACGGTGTAGTTTGCGGACACCCTGCATACAATAAAATCAGTTTTATCTGATATTTTGTGTGTATATGTAGATTTTGAATTTGATTTGCTTTGTTTCAGAATAATGATGGCCGCGGGTAGTTTTTCATGTGAATTTATATACATACTTATTTATATTTGAATAAATAATAATTATTATATAAACATGTAAAGCGCGTCTTTGTCCTATCTGTACCTGATACGAATTCATTTAAAGTTTACTAAAGAAAATTGTCCTATCTTTCAAGTCTAATATCTGCTTAAGTTAATTAGATAACTAAAATGATGATATAATTGTTTGCCGATTAACATACTCTACTTAAAATTTTGGATCATTTAAACAAAATCTAAGAGGTGGCATATAGAAAAAAGTTAAACGTAAATATCTCGAAACTAACTTTTATTCAGTTAGGACGCTTCAGCTTAGCACGGCAGTATTGTGGTACCAACAAGAAATCTGCGAAAAAATTGCATAATTAAGCACACACAAGTGGTTTTTAAGAGGCAAGTTTTAATGTCCTCAAACAAAATATTTTTATATCCTCTGGCCAAATAGAATTTTTTTTTTCAAATGAAGTAAATTTGTTTTTGGAGTTTAAAGCAGTAAAGAAATAGCTATTTAAGTAACAAGTTATGAAATGTGTGTCTTTTAAGCACACAACATGAAAATTGTTACCAAGTTCACATTACTTTGGTCACCGACAGTTTGCCATACAAGATTTTTTAATTTTAGCCGTCATCTAATTTCTGACCTAGGGCCTGCTAAAATTAAAGCATTGCCTATTATAACATACTTGTTATTAAAAGGATCGCTTCCATTTTGTAGTGTAAAGGTTTGAAACAAAAAATCATAATGTTCTAAAAATATTTCCAGAGTTTGCCCATTACTTACCATCATAATTTGGTATTTCTATAGTCTTACTTCTGTTCGATAGCATATGCCATGTTATTGCCAACGATATTTAAGTTAAGATTTTCCAAACTAAACTGATTGTCATTTGTGTAATTAATATGCTCAAAGACTTTATTATGAGGACTTATTTAATTTATTTATTAAAAAGGACATAAGTGCATCGGCAAATTTTAAAATGTTTTTTTGTGGACATTACTAACTTTTTTTCAGCCAGTTTAATATCGCCTCAATATTAACTACATTTGAAAGATCTAATTGGATAAGTTTATCTTCAAAATTAATGTTAAATACAACGTAAGACTTCTAATCTAAGGTATAAAATGAAACTTTTTCACACTTAAAATTGATTTCAAAACTATGAACTATTTAATGAACAAGTATCATATTCCTGGAAATTCTTAGGGATTGTTAATCCAAACTGCCCACAGAAAGGGTAGGAAAATCGAAAGATAGGATATCTGGCCATACCTTCTCCTTCTGCTGCTGCAACATGAGGTGCAAAACAAGTCTTCAACAATCTGCCATCTCTACGCCCGTTAAACTAAAAGATCTCATTCGAGTTTATTTTTAAAATATTTGAGCTGATCAATTTTATTTTATTTTTTGAGATTAAAGAAAATTTGTAGTCGAAATATGTATAGTTTTATGAAGTTTTCTGTGATAGTGATCACTTTTATACAGTGAGATTATATTAGGAAACATGTTCAGAGTTACAGCGCCTTTGTGGTAAGATGAGATTACTCAGCTTAATTTGATGTCTCTAATTTTTAAATTTTTGTTCAGGTAAAGTACCTTTTCTGTAAGAGATAGTACAAAGTTTCATCGTAAATTCAATATTGTCCAGCACTACTCCAGAATTTAATTGAAAAATTATACGGGAATTTAAAGTGTCATAAATCAGGGAGATAATTAAATAAGCAATGTCAATTTCTATACTAATATACAATACTTTAATTTAAACAATTATTCTAAAGATACATTGTACTTATAAATTATAATACAATCATTATGTTTGCAACTGCTTAATAATTATGTTTAAAATGTTTAATATGTTTGAATGTTTCTGCTTAAACTAAGAGTTCTGAAACTTTAATTATTAGATGGACACCTCACATGGAACCACAAAAAAAAAACCTTATTAACTAACATTTATTCAATAATATTAAATTAAACTCAACACAGAAAAGACCCACAACAATTATTATTAAGACTATAAAGGTGGATTTATAAACTCGACGTTTGCGTTGGCGCTCAAAGTTGACGGTGACCTTCGTAGTTTGCGTCCAGAAATGTGAACGACGGAACGTGAAAAAGATGAAATTAGTTTATCTCGGACAGCATCGGATGCAGACGGCAGCATTCGACGGCATTTTATAAATGGTTACACGTAAAATATTGGGATTGAATTTTCGACGCAGATGGCAACTGCGAGCGCCAACGCAAACGTCGAGTTTATAAATCCACCTTAAAAGTGAAATAAAGAAGCATAACTGACAGTCTAAAATAAATATTTGCAGATATGTCAAAAATACCTTCTTATAGCGTACTTATGAAATACAAAGACAAAACATAAAAATGGAATAGTTGGAAAATATTTATTAGGTAAAAAATATTTACTTGTTTGCAGATGAAGATCCAGACACAGTTTTGACATTTTTAGATTTTCTTGGCTGAACAGCACTTGGAGGACTATAGGGAGTTCTAGTAGCGCTGAAAAAAGTAAGGGAAATGAATTAAGTCATATTATTTCATGTGGAACATATAGACAAAAATAGTGTATTATGCTCATGTGAGAACCCCTTGTTTATTTTCGAAATTATTTGAATTTGTAAGCCTTTTGTGGATTCCGGCAATAGACAGGGTACAGGCGTGGCCCTTGAAATCGTTCCAATGCGTGCAGTAGCAAAAGAGTTCAACTGACAATGTTGCAATTACCCCTACCCTCTCTCGCGGTTTGAAAGACAGCCATAACCTCAAAGGTGTAAGTGACAGCAAATGTGACATTGCCTTACGCGACATTGCCAGTTACAGTGTGAAAAACAGTAAATTTGGCATCGTTAGGTTGGCCTTAAATTGCCTGAATAATAGTGGAAAATTTTACAACCTTGCCCATGAACAGTGGCGATTTTTTTCGCAAAAGTCTTTCGACAACCTCGAATAGAGCCGTTCTAAAAATCTAAGGAGGTGGTAAATCTCTTACTTGGGTGTCATAATTTTCTCCGGTGCCAAAAAAAAAACCTCGAAAATCCGATATCTAAGAGAATTTTCTGATTCACGATTAACCACTTTCGAGAAACAGGACGGCTGTAGAATTTATGAAACCTCGACGAAACCAATGGAAAATTCTCTGAAACCACTCTTGGAAATTGCATGTTTTTTCTTCTTTCTCGATATTTAGGGGGACCGGGAACTCGACCGCGAAGGATCAGAAACTCACCCAAAGACTCCGGGGAAGCTCTACAAATTTAATTAAACCAAAGTTTTGGTTCGCAGTTAAGATAAAGAAGTGTAATAAAAATGTAAAAAAACCACTACGAGATTCTTCTATAATAACACAATCATACTTAGATATACCTTATTTAACTAATACCACTTTGACAATGAAATAAATCTGCGTAATTTCACGTTACCTGAATCTCCAAATACCAAGGAACAGTGTAAAACTTTAAATCCACTTATAAATTATTATAATAAATGCAGCAATTTAACTTATTTTCAATTTTATTTTCTACAGGAACGTCAAACTGTTTGTCCTAACTTCTATTTTTTTGTGTGCTATGCTTCAAACAAGTTCTGTTGTCAAACGTCACTTTCCTTCTGTCCCAATAATTATTATATTTGATTTGAGTTCGTGTCGTGGTGGTAGTTTCATATAAAACGCCATTGAGTTTTCTTAGTTGGTGTTTGGTTCAATATTTTTAGATCAGAGAGAAAATTTTAGTGTTGCCGGACACTTATTTGTGACCGGACATAAATGTCCGAGCACGGACATTTATGGACATGACACATTCAAAAATGCTCGAATGTGTCCAATAAATTTCAAAATATTTTAAATAGAAGAAGAAGCGAAACTTAACCTCAAATTTTTTTAATTTTTTTATAACAACACGTTTTGGAAGGGTTTTCTTCCATAAGATATCTGCTGTGTGTGTGTTTTTTTTTCTTATTTCCTTTTATTAATGACTAAAAGAAGTGGTATAATATGGAATTACTTCCAAAAAGTCCAAAAAAACAATAAAACATATGGAATTTGCAAATTCTGCAAGAAGACTTATCTACACGCATGACGTGTTTTCTTTTATTAGTTTTATTTAAAATTTTAAAAACATATATAAATAATATATCGTTTTAAAGCTCTACGTAAACCAATATGATGGTGATGTTTTTAGCTTATTTTATAAATGTCTGATAAATGTCCGGACATATTACGGACACATTGGCTGGACATTTCTCTGAAAATAAATGTCCGGACATTTGGCAACTCTAGAAAATTTAATTTAGCTATGTGGCTATATTCTCTCTGTTGTAGTTGTAGATTACAAAAAAGATGGTTGTGTATTTTTGATGAACAATTAGGTTATTTTAACAATTAATGATCGTCTATTATAATTAATATGCTATTTTGAGACGATTATTATTGTCGGCAGACGATCCCACATGTTAGGAAAAAACTACATTGTTAATAATAACGTAAATTTTTTTGTAGTAATAAGAAACCTTTTCTTGAAATCGGCATTAAAATGTCCCAAAATCGCCATTAAAAGCACAGAAATCGTACAATAATGTAGCCCATTATTGTATGATTTTTTCAATAAGTAGGCCTTGGCGAGATGTAAACATCAAACGTCAGACGCGGAGAAATCGCCCGTCAAAAGTGACCAAATATTCAAAACTCGGCCGATAAAGGTTCATTTAACTTTTCGTACACATTGCGAAATTGTTTCCTATAGAAGCGCAATCCTTCAGTATACATATTTTAGTAAATTTGAATATCAATAGATTTGTTTTGTAGGCTGCACAAGAAGCAGCAGTTTGGTTTTTCTGTCAGAAGGTGGCATACGTCATTATACTTGTCCTAGGTAGAGCGATCGGTAAAGTCAAGCAACGCCGCGCGTAGTCGGTTCGTGGACGGGTGATCCCTTATTATTATTTTCTTGCCTAATAAAACATTTTTTTTTCCGATTTAAAAATATATATATAATATGTACCTTGGCACTGAAGTTCCTTTTATGACTCATGTGGTTTATTTGCCTCGGCCAGAGGCCTCAGCAACTAAACTCCACATGAGTCATAAAAAGTTGAACTTCAGTGCCTTGGTACATAAATAACTATTAATGCCCGTCTGCCATTGTAATTTTATAATAAATATGCTATTTTGAAACGGTTATGATTGTCGGCAGACGATTTCGCATGTTAGGGAAAAAATTACAGTATAAAATAATAATGCAAATTTCCATTATACCAGAAAGATGTAACGAAGTTACTAGATTTTCCGTGTTTTTTATTTCGAAGTATCCGTTGAGATTAATTATTTCTGTTATTTGTTCCGCTTCCATTGATTTTTCCGAATTTTTGAAAGTGTTTCTGAGGGTAGCCAGAAGGCTGAGAGGGTAGAAAGGGGGTAGGATTTGCTTCCAGGTCAATTTTGAAGCTAGAAGCCCCGTTCTTGCTGGGTACTGGGGTAAGAAGACACGCCCAGTACAGCGCCGATGTCCAAGAGATGCTGCGAGGCATCTCCGCCTGTACCAGCCGCGGTTCGACACATCGGCTGGCGGCCGACGCACTGCCCCTCCACCTGCCGGGCCGTATAAAACCCGGCACGCGGACAGAACATCTTTACCTGATCTTGTCTTAGATCTTTGATCGACTGGTGAGTATAGCGGCAATTCACTGGGTGTGCGAACGGGCCAATGCCTCCCAGCTGAATACTATTTTCACCAGACCGCCGAAAAGTCTTTAGTGAACTACTGGATGTGCGACCGGGCCAACGCCTTCCAGATAGTAACACTATGCCGCCGTAAATAGGTCGTTAGAAAGCCGCTGGGTGTGCCACCGGGATAACGCCTCTCAATTGGACTTGATAATTTTGCCGTAACTGTCTGTTTGTCTAGGCCGAATCCGTCACGGCAGTACGACCGCACGCGCTTTTGCTTTTTCTGAAAATTAGTTGCACGCTAGCCGCCGAATTTTCCGCTTAAATAACACGCATTGTATTGTTTTCTTTTACTTTCTGCCCGGCAGTCCGAATCCGCCTGCTAAGATAATTTAATTTCTGTTACCGAGTTTTGCCGCGAATCCGTCCCGGACCGGTCTACTATTTTTTTTTTATGTTTTTAAATAACGTATCAAGCATTTGTGTTCATCAATATAGTCTGTTAAAACCGCCTACTTGTTTAACTCTATTCCTTCCCCTTAAAACACACCACTATTGCACTCCTGGAATGATTTTTCTTCGACTTAAGACCTATCTGACGCAAAGCGGCGATCACCGCTATAAAAAATGCCTGGCGCCCGAGGAAATTGACTATTATTCCCAAAAGAGGTTATGAGGAGACCCAAACCAATCTTAAAAATTACATAATAGTCAAAATCAAACTAATAATGTTAGTCGAAAGGGCCCGCAATTAGAAACTGGAGTGTCCGAAAAGGGACTCTTGGTTACAACGTTAGTAAAATTTTTGTATTAACATAATTTAATGCCCGTCTGCCATTGTCGGGGTTGTCAAGGGCAATTGACCGTAATACCCACTACAAGATTCGCGATTCTCCACAATTACTACCTACATCCCCTCCCTTAAGCGGAAAGAGCACAGCAACGAAAAAACGGTTCTTTTCAGAACCACAAAACTACTAATAAGAATTCATTATTAACAAATTTATTTATGAAACATTATTTTTATTTCACTACTTTCAGTGTCATTCGCTTCGCAGTGGTCTTCGATTTCAGGCTCCGAATGCGAGTCCGAGTGAGATTCGTCAAAATCCTCTGAATTTCTTCGACACTATCGTCGTATAAATAAATAATCGGTTTCTGATTCTGAAAATTTTAACAAAAACAATATTATTTGCAATTTGCAAGTTCTATTTCTACTTATGTCAGAAACAAACCTTCTTGCTTTGGCGGTTCAGCTAAAAACACATCTTCTACGGCTCTCGGCATTTCCTCGCCTTCAAACCAATTGACGGTGTACGCGGGCCGTATCTAGCGTTGGGGAACACATTTTTGAAAATTGGCACTAGAATGGTATATTTGTCACTTTTTAAAACAGTAGGCCAGACGACGAATTTGGATCACTTCAGTGACGTATATAGAAATTAATTTCGGGTAGGGGAGGGACAATTTTTGTGTATTTTTTTCAAACAAGTGCATTTAAAATAATTCTGTAAAATGCGCCGCTGGCGAAATTTTTTAGAAACTAAGGAAAATTACTTAACATTAGTCTTAGGAAATCCCAATATCTTCAGATTTACAAGCTGCAGTGAATATTTTCAAATTCCGAAATGCTTTCGGCCCCGCCCTTCTAAATACGCTAGTGACTGGATCGCCGCACTGTTCGCACCCGCCTAGAGCCAGCTCTGGGGGGGCTAGACCAGTGGCTGTTAAAGTTAATGTTTAAAAGAAACCTGCTGTTTTTAAATGGTTATTATTAAAAACTGAAACAGGTTTAAGTTGAACCTTTTATAAAAATAATAAATAAACCTACAAATACAAATAGTACAATCTATTAATAAAAGATACTCTGGGAAGCCCCTATTCTCCTAATCCATAGCGCTCGTCGCAGCCTTGCACCACCGTTCATTGTTGTCCAGTGGTGCCAATTATGTTTTATTTTATTTAAAAGCATTTTCTGATGATGAAACTCGTCCTGCACTGATCCGAAAATTATGTTTAGTAAATACTTTTAGGGCGGGTTTTCATGCTCTACTGGAAAACCAGTTTAATAAGTTCTTATACACTCACTGATTCACTGGTGCTCGGGGAGCTTGTTCTAGTGTTGATGCACAAGCATATAAAATGGCGGTATTTCGGGGGGGGGGGGGGGGTTGAACCCCCAAAACCCCCTCCTCAGATATGGCCCTGTACCCCCCCCCCCCCCGTCTTGGTATTCGATATTTTCCACCAATGCATTAGGAGATCCAAGGTGATTGGTGTGGCTAACGTTGCATTACTCCACACTCAACACCTATGCAATATATAGACTGCTTTCAAAATGTGTTGCAGCAGTTCTCGAGAGCTTGGTGCCAACATACACGTGTCGAAGTTTACCACCTTTTTTTCGTTGCCGACGAGTCTATTACGAGGGGGTACTCTACAGAACTTTGTATTACTATTTTATACTGTAATTTTTTTCCCTAACATGCAGAATCGTCTGCCGACAATCATAATCGTTTGAAAATAGCATGTTTATTATAATATTACAATGGCAGACGGGCATTAATTGTTTTTTATTACTAAAATTTTACATTATTATTAACAATGCATCTGCCGTTTAACGAATATACATTTTGCAGTTGTTAAATACATGTCGTTCGATTTTGGTGCTGGCATCTATAATTTTTTTTGTTATAAAAATGCTGTAAAAACAAATTTTTATTAATTATTAAGTACATATCCTATATGTCTGCCGATTGTTTTTTGAGGCTTCTTTGGAGCTTTTAAATGTGACTTGACTTTGGCAGACGGGCATTAATAAGTTGTTTTCACAATTTTCCTTAACATCTTCAAATTGAGGTCCTGCAGGACTTATCACTCAAAACCGTCTGCCGATGAGTCAGCGCTGTATTTTTTTTTCTGAAGAATCATCCACTGCTAACGGCTGACGGGCATGGATCATTTTTTTCCTAATTTTTTTTATACAATTTGAATTATTAGCCCTGCACTTGCTAACAGGGATGGGGTAATTTTTATTGCTTTAATCGCTTTCAAGTAATGAGATATATTATACCTTCGCAAGGCAGACGGACTTTAAACGTTACCAAAAAGGTGTCGTTATCTCCCGGTCCAATAGTATTTTGAGTTTACGCTATTCTATCCGCTGTGTATGAAATAAGGTAAATTTTAAAAAAATTAGAGAAAAATTTCGGCGATAGGAAAAAAATTATTAAGAAAAGTTGTTCAGAATGACCATCTCTCTTACCCAAAAAAAGGATGCCAGTTATTTCAGACTCACCCTGTATAGTGTAAAAAATCTTTGCTAATAACTTTGCAGTTTTCCAAAAGATAAGGTGATATTAGAGACAAGTGGACTGCAGCAATAAAAAGGAAAAATTTTGTTCCGTCTACAGTCTACAAGTATTTACTTGCATTTGTAGTCAACATTTTATTGTTAGAGAATTTTGGTAAGAACAAATTTAAAAATTGTGTAATTACTAGTTTTTTATTTTCCAAGTCATCTTATGATATGAACCGAAGACAATCCCATCTATAGACACGCAAAACCAATGCTATAGCTCTCCGCGACTTAAACTACACCAAAAGCGGGTGGTAGCTACACCGTTTGAGACCCACCCACCGATCGATATTGCGAGAGAGAACGCACGTTTCATAGCGGGTTGTAAGACAAAGACGGAGAAAACGGCGTTTTAACTGCTATATGGCCAGAAAAAAGTATCACAGAGACGGTTCTCCGCATATTGGAGATTAATTTTACGCTATTCGTTGATTTGTTGAATTGAGAACCATCTTTAATTATTATTCCAAAGAAAATACAATTATCCTTTATATAGAGTAATTCAGTTTTATTTTGGAAGACTACCCCTCACCAGCCCCAAGAAGATTGTTTTTGGTCTAATTCTCACCATTTTTTGAGAGGATGTTCAATATACTTTCTGTATCACGGACCCATAATGAAAACCATTTTCTGGCAACAAACTACCCCTCACCACTCCCGAAAGGATTGTTTTTGGTCCGATTCTCCCCATTTTTTTGAGAGGACGTTCATTATACCCTCTGTCTCACGCATCCGTAGTTGAAAATATTTTCTCACCAAAAGTTTAACCAAACTATCTAGTTTGGTTAAAAAAATACAACAAAAAATTAATGTTGTAAGTTAATCGGCACCTATATGGGTAAAGTGCTAGGAAAACGTATTTCTAATAATTTTTTCGATATTTCGACAAATAAGTGGCGTTTTTAAAGTTAAATGTCAAATTTAATAGTTGCGGCAAGTAACGTGACTACTTGTGGGTTGGTCATTTTTTTATAACTACAGTATGTTTCACTTCAAGTCGAGACAATTCATTATTTTTTTTACGGATTGACCGATTTTCAAAAAAATATATATTCTACTTCAAAAGATCTACATTTTGATACTGTTTTTTTTTTCGATTCGTCTTTTCCATGACCTACTACGATCAAAATATACCACCAAAAACTGCAAAAGTACATTAGGAATTTTTTAGGAAAAAAATGAATAGCACAGTCGTATTGGACATACCTGGAAACCCCAGATACCAAGTTTCACTGTCATAACTGACACAAACTAGCATCAAACAGCAAAAATACAGTTTTTCGGAGTACCCTGTACAAACAATGAGAGATATTTTAAAATTATTTCTTTGCAGTTTCATTAGGGCTCACATAAGCCATCAATTCCCACGATTTCATAAATCAATAAAAATAAAAAAAATCGCAAAAAAAAAACGTTTTCTTTTGGTGTTTTTTTACACTTTTAACTTATTCCTATTACAAAACATAAACAATATTAAATTGTAGTAGTAGTAATAATAATAATTTAGTAATATTAACTTCATTAAAAAAAATAAAAATTGATTGGTATCCACCTAGGCCTTTATTGAAAATAGTTACTAAAATTTAATATTGTTTGTGTTTTTTAATACGCATAAGTTAAGTGTAGAAAAAATTTTTAAAAAACACCAAGAGAAAACCCTTTTTTTTTCGAGTATAATCGTGGGAATTGATGGCTTATGTGAGCCCCAATCAAACTGCAAAGAAATAATTTTAAAATATCTCTCGGTGCTTGTACAGAGTACTCCGAAACACCGAATTTTTGCTATGTTTGAAGCTATTTTGTGAACGCCCTGTGTTTAATCTACATTAAATCATTTACTCGTAATTATATTTCAGGTCACCTAGAAACGCAACATATTGACATTGCAGAACAGCACGCGTGACGCACGTAGTATGTGCGTCAATACACATCAAATATAAACAAATATTTTGTATAAATACGACACACAAAGTGAAATAAATCAGATCCAACTCGTTTGTGTTGTGTCTCTTACCTATCGCTATGCTATGCCCAAGCCACCTTGGCCCTAGCAGAGAGTGAGGCTGCTCTCTGATAGCGATATAGATCCCTTCACAAATACCTTCCTCATCCTTACTACAAGTGCCTCGTCTGGTAGTAAATACCCTTCATCATATTTGCTACAAGTGCTCCGTCTGGTAGCAAATAAATACCGTCCTTCTGTTGCTACAAGTGCCTTGTCTGGTAGCAACTAAATACCTTTCAACCTTCTGTCTGCCACAAGTGCCTTGTCTGGTGGCAGATTAAAACCTCTCAGCCATTCCTAAACCTGAGAGAACGCAGAAGAGTTGGAAGTATTCCACTGCCGCAAAAGGCAGAAGTAAGTTCCGGGCACCAGTGCCAGGACACCCTGTATAAGCTATGATTGTGAAAATTGGTATATGGGGGTTACCGGGTACGGCCAATACGACTGTGCTATTCATATTTTTCCTAAAAAATGCCTAATATACTTTTGCAGTTGTAGATATTTTGAAGTAGAATATAAAAAAATTGAAAATCGGTCAACCCGTAAAAAAAAATAATGAATTGTCTCGACTTGAAGTGAGACACACTGTATATTCCTGGTAAAGTCAAATTTTAAATAGTTAAGCAAACAAAAAAATCCCTTATGAAGCAGACTTTATTGGTAACAGTGTTTATGTGATTTGAATCGATGCCTATATCAATTCAATATGGGGCCCTTTACACCGTTTGGCCAGCCATCCACCGATCGAACTTGATCGAGAGAGAGAGAACGCATGATACGTATAATGACGGCGTAAAAGAAAGATGGATATAACACATTTTGTTATTGTGAAATGACCACAAAAAACGCATTGCAGAGTCGGTTCCCGGTCGTGTCTTATTACCTACACCGATTTTATTTCGCTTTGGTTATAACAATGGATAAAAAACATCGCTGTAATAAATGCTCTTTTCAAAATTGTACAGGGTGTTCCCGTATATTTTGACCCACCCCTAGAGCCTTTATTTTTCAAGTTAGAAAAAAATTACTTAAATGAAAGTTGTAGGGTACCAAGGTGTACTGTCCCAAAAATAATGGATTGACAGGAATGCTCTTGCCTAAGTTGAATGTTTTTCCATGGCAACCTTGATTAAATATAAAGATCGTATTTATCTGCAATTTCGAATATCATGCGAGTGCTTAGAACAAACATATAACATATTTATATTGTTGGAATCGGAAAAATGCGTGCAATTCAAAAATCCGCAAATATACAGGGTGTTCCATTAAAAAAAGTAAGTTTATATTTTTTCATAAATTTGCAATGCTCACTTGTTTTATCTAGTAACAGATCCTAGCGGTTCAGAAAAAACCCTAGAATTTTCATTTAAGTAATTTTTTTCTAACTCGAAAAATAAAGGCTCTAGGGGTGGGTCAAAATATACGGGAACACCCTGTACAAGTGCAATCATTTTCGAGTTATTTCCAAAAAAACTGAATTTTCTTTTTTTCGTATCTTAGAAACCGATGGTTATACAAGGACAGGACTTTGACATTATTACGGCACTTTTATTCGGTCTGACACATCATTGGAAAGAGAATGTGATGTAGATTTCAAATTTTTACAAATCCTAGATCAATAAGAAAATCACAAGTTGTGTTATATCTAGAAAGCGAAATTTTTCTTTAATAATGTCAAAGCCCTGTCCTTGCATAACTATCGGTTTCTAAGATATTTAACAAAAACGAAAATGGGAAAATAAGGGCTGAACAGGGCTGTGGTAATTTTTTTTATCTAATTAGTGGTATAGATTACCCGCATTTCTGCCACTGGTAATTTAGAAACTTTGTATTACCACAGACCTATATAGCTTCGCTACAGACAGTGCCTGGGGCCTGGGGACCCAATTGTTTGAACTGGCACCAATAGAGGGCGCCGCATGTGGGAAATTCCAATAAAAATATAATCGGCTGGCCTGGCGACAATAATTCGGTGGCCTTGAAAGCACATATCCCATAAAAAACGCTGCAACGTTGTCGATGCAAGAACATGTGAATAGAAGGAATAGCATTTATACGAGTAGTAATAATAAGGCAGCCACAATTCGAAATTATTAGAATTATTCCAGATGCACCAATCCGCGATTGGAGAAAATTTCCTGCCAAAAACTACTCCCTGCATCTCTTTGGCGAAACAACTTCATACCTCCACTAGGGCGTTCAAAAAGTCTCAGAAATAAAAAACTGCGGGAAAAAACTACCCCTTCCCATCCCCGAAGTTGTTTTTGGTCAGATCCTCGCCATTTTTAGCAAGGACGTTTAAAATTATTCCGGACCCAGACACAACCAATCCGCGGTTGAAAAAATTTGCCGGACAAAACTACCCCCTGCATCCCTTTAGGAAAAAAAAATGATAACTCCATTGTTTATGGTCAGATTTTCGTCGTTTTCAGAAGGATGTTAAAAAAAGTCAGTCTGAGAAATAAAAAAAACTGCCGGAAAAAAACTACCCCTTCCCACCCCCGAAGTTGTTTTTGATCGGAACCTCGCCATTTTTAGCTTAAAATTATTCCAGAAGCACCAATCCACGGTTGAAAAAAATTGCCGGACAAAACTAACCCCTGCAACCCTTTAGGGAAAAAAAATGATAACTCCATTGTTTATGGTCCGATTTTCGTCGTTTTCACAAGGATGTTAAAAAAAGTCAGTCTGAGAAATAAAAAAACTGCCGGAAAAAAAAACTATCCCTTCCCACCCCCGAAGTTGTTTTTGATCAGCACCTCGCCATTTTTAGCAAGGACGTTCAAAATTATTCCAGAAGCACCAATCCGCGGTTGAAAAAAAAATTGCCGGACAAAACTACCCCCTGCATCCCTTAAGGGAAAAAAATGATAACTCCATTGTTTATGGTCCGATTTTCGTCGTTTTCACAAGGATGTTAAAAAAAGTCAGTCTGAGAAATAAAAAAAACTGCCGGAAGAAAAAACTACCCCTTCCCACCCCCGAAGTTGTTTTTGGTCGGATCCTCGCTATTCTTAGCAAGGTCGTTCAGAATAACTCCAGAAACACCAATCCACGGTTGAAAAAAATTGCCAGACAAAACTACCCCCTGCATCCCTTTACGAAAAAAATGATAACTCCATTGTTTATGGTCCGATTTTCGTCGTTTTCACAAGGATGTTAAAAAAAGTCAGTCTGAGAAATAAAAAAAACTGCCGAAAAAAAAACTACCCCTTCCCACCCCCGAAGTTATTTTTGGTCGGATCCTCGCTATTCTTGGCAATGTCGTTCAGAATGACTCCAGAAACAGCAATCCGTGGTTGAAAAAATTGCCGGACAAAACTACCCCCTCCATCCCTTTACGAAAAAAAAAGATAAATCCATTGTTTCTGGTCCGATTTTCGCCGTTTTCACAAGGATGTTAAAAAAGTCAGTCTCAGAAATAAAAAAAAAACTGCCGGAAAAAACTACCCCTTCCCACCCTCGAAGTTGTTTTTGATCGGAACCTCGCCATTTTTAGCAAGGACGTTCAAAATTATTCTAGAAGCACCAATCCGCGGTTGAAAAAAATTGCCGGACAAAACTACCCCCTGCATCCCTTTAGGAAAAAAAATGATAACTCCATTGTTTATGGTCCGATTTTCGTCGTTTTCACAAGGATGTTAAAAAAAGTCAGTCTCAGAAATAAAAAAAACTGCCGGAAAATAACTACCCCTTCCCACCCCCGAAGTTGTTTTTGGTTGGATCCTCGCCATTCTTAGCAAGTACGTTCAAAATGATTCCAGAAGCACCAATCCACGGTTGAAAAAATTTGCCGGAGAAAAATACCCCCTGCATTTCTTTAGGAAAAAAAATTATAACTCCATTGTTTCTGGTTCGATTTTCGCCGTTTTCAAAACTACGTTCAAAAAGTCTCAGAATTAAAAGAACTGCCATTTAGCGTTTTTTTTTCTTATTTAAAATCTGCCACAACTATTGCTTTAATCAGGACAAATCAAAACCCTCAATACCAAATTTGTACAAAAATATACAGGGAGTTCCATGCTACAGGGGGTCAAAGTTAAACAAAATAGGAATTTTTAGCGCAACTGGTGAATCAAGTGCGGGCCAAGGAGCTTAAATTCTCAATATGGCGGGCTTCAGAGAAAAATCTGAAAAATGCATAACATACAGGGTGTCACAGAGCCAGTAATTCAAACGAATCCTGTGGAAAGGGGACTCTATTTAGGGATATTCGAAGTTTGACTGTTGAGAAGTTATTTCAACTTTTATGATTTTCGTAAAACGAAACTTCGTTAAGACTCTTGGGGGTGGGGAGGGTTAGTTTTTTTGTCTGAAAATTTGTTTTTGAATTCTGAGACTTTATAATATCCTTGTGAAAAGGCGACAATCGGACCAGAAAAAATGCAGTAATGATATTTTTTCATAAAGGGGTGCAGGGGGTACTTTTGTCCGGCAAATTTTTTCAATCGCAAATTGGTGCGTTTGGGATTACTTATTTGGAACGTCCTTGCTGAAAATGGCGAGGATTCGACCAAAAACAATTTCGGGGGTGGGAAGGGGTAGTTTTTTGTCAGGCAGTTTTTTATGCTTCTGAGACTCTTTTGAACGTTCTTGTGAAAACGGCGAAAATCGGACCAGAAATAATGGAGGTATCAATTTTTTCCCTAAAGGGATGCAGGGGGTAGTTGTGTCAGGAAAATTTTTTCAACCGCGGATTGGTGCGTCTGGGTAAATTTTGAACGTTCTGGCTGAAAATGGCGAGGATTCGACCAAAAACAACTTCGGCGGTGGGAAGGGGTAGTTTTTTGTCAGGCAGTTTTTTATGCTTCTGAGACTCTTTTGAACGTCCTTGTGAAAACGACGAAAATCAGACCAGAAACAATGGAGTTATCAATTTTTTTCCTTAAAGGGATGCGGGGGGTAGTTGTGTCAGGAAAATTTTTTCAACCGCGGATTGGTGCATCTGGGTAAATTTTGAAAGTTCTGGCTGAAAATGGCGAGGATTCGATCAATAACAACTTCGGGGGTGGGAAGGAGTAGTTTTTTGTCAGGCAGTTTTTTATGCTTCTGAGACTCTTTTGAACGTCCTTGTGAAAACGGTGAAAATCCAATGGATTTATCTTTTTTTTCCTAAAGGGATGCAGGGGGTAGTTTTGTAGGGCAATTTTTTTCAACCACTGATTGGTGTTTCTGGAGTCATTCTGAACGACCTTGCTAAGAATAGCGAGGATCCGACCAAAAACAACTTCGGGGGTGGGAAGGGGTAGTTTTTTGTCAGGCAGTTTTTTATGCTTCTGAGACTCTTTTGAACGTTCTTGTGAAAACGGCGAAAATCGGACCAGAAATAATGGAGGTATCAATTTTTTCCCTAAAGGGATGCAGGGGGTAGTTGTGTCAGGAAAATTTTTTCAACCGCGGATTGGTGCGTCTGGGTAAATTTTGAAAGTTCTGGCTGAAAATGGCGAGGATTCGATCAATAACAACTTCGGGGGTGGGAAGGAGTAGTTTTTTGTCAGGCAGTTTTTTATGCTTCTGAGACTCTTTTGAACGTCCTTGTGAAAACGGTGAAAATCCAATGGATTTATCTTTTTTTTCCTAAAGGGATGCAGGGGGTAGTTTTGTAGGGCAATTTTTTTCAATCACTGATTGGTGTTTCTGGAGTCATTCTGAACGACCTTGCTAAGAATAGCGAGGATCCGACCAAAAACAACTTCGGGGGTGGGAAGGGGTAGTTTTTTTTCGGCAGTTTTTTTTATTTCTCATACTGACTTTTTTTAACATCCTTGTGAAAACGACGAAAATCGGACCATAAGCAATGGAGTTATCATTTTTTTCCTAACGGGATGCAGGGGGTAGTTTTGTCCGGCAATTTTTTTCAACCGCGGATTGGTGCTTCTGGAGTCATTCTGAACGACCTTGCTAAGAATAGCGAGGATCCGACCAAAAACAACTTCGGGGGTGGGAAGGGGTAGTTTTTTTTCCGGGAGTTTTTTTTATTTCTCAGACTGACTTTTTTTAACATCCTTGTGAAAACGACGAAAATCGGACCATAAACAATGGAGTTATCATTTTTTTCCTTAAAGGGATGCAGGGGGTAGTTGTGCCAGGAAATTCTTTTCAACCGCGGATTGGTGCGTCTGGGTAAATTTTGAACGTTCTGGCTGAAAATGGCGAGGATTCGACCAAAAACAACTTCGGGGGTGGGAAGGGGTAGTTTTTTGTTAGGCAGTTTTTTATGCTTCTGAGACTCTTGAACGTCCTTGTGAAAACGGTGAAAATCCAATGGATTTATCTTCTTTGTCCTAAAGGGATGCAGGGGTAGTTTTGTCCGGCAATTTTTTTCAACCACTGATTGGTGTTTCTGGAGTCATTCTGAACGACCTTGCTAAGAATAGCGAGGATCCGACCAAAAACAACTTCGGGGGTGGGAAGGGGTAGTTTTTTTTTTTCGGCAGTTTTTTTTTATTTCTCAGACTGACTTTTTTTTAACATCCTTGTGAAAACGACGAAAATCGGACCATAAACAATGGAGTTATCATTTTTTTTTCCTAAAGGGATGCAGGGGGTAGTTTTGTCCGGCAATTTTTTTCAACCGCGGATTGTTGCTTCTGGAATAATTTTGAAAGTCCTTGCTAAAAATGGCGAGGTTCCGATCAAAAACAACTTCGGGGGTGGGAAGGGGTAGTTTTTTTTCCGGCAGTTTTTTATTTCTCAGACTGACTTTTTTTAACATCCTTGTGAAAACGGCGAAAATCGGACCATAAGCAATGGAGTTATCATTTTTTTTCCTAACGGGATGCAGGGGGTAGTTTTGTCCGGCAATTTTTTTCAACCGCGGATTGGTGCTTCTGGAATAATTTTGAACGCCCTTGCTAAAAATGGCGAGGTTCCGATCAAAAACAACTTCGGGGGTGGGAAGGGGTAGTTTTTTCCGGCAGTTTTTTTTATTTCTGAGACTGACTTTTTTTAACATCCTTGTGAAAACGGCGAAAATCGGACCATAAACAATGGAGTTATCATTTTTTTTCCTAAAGGGATGCAGGGGGTAGTTTTGTCCGGCAATTTTTTTCAACCGCGGATTGGTGTTTCTGGAGTCATTCTGAACGACCTTGCTAAGAATAGCGAGGATCCGACCAAAAACAACTTCGAGGGTGGGAAGGGGTTGTTTTTTTTCCGGCAGTTTTTTTTATTTCTCAGACTGACTTTTTTTTAACATCCTTGTGAAAACGACGCAAATCGGACCATAAACAATGGATTCGACCAAAAACACAACTTCGGGGGTGGGAAGGGGTAGTTTTTTGTCAGGCAGTTTTTTATGCTTCTGAGACTCTTTTGAACGTTCTTGTGAAAACGGCGAAAATCGGACCAGAAACAATGGAGTTATCAATTTTTTTCCCTAAAGGGATGCAGGGGGTAGTTTTGTCAGGTAAATTTTTTCAACCGCGGATTGGTGCTTCTGGAATAATTTTGAACGCCCTTGCTAAAAATGGCGAGGTTCCGATCAAAAACAACTTCGGGGGTGGGAAGGGGTAGTTTTTTCCGGCAGTTTTTTTTATTTCTGAGACTGACTTTTTTTAACATCCTTGTGAAAACGGCGAAAATCGGACCAGAAACAATGGAGTTATCAATTTTTTTCCCTAAAGGGATGCAGGGGGTAGTTTTGTCAGGTAAATTTTTTCAACCGCGGATTGGTGCTTCTGGAATAATTTTGAACGCCCTTGCTAAAAATGGCGAGGTTCCGATAAACAATGGAGTTATCATTTTTTTTCCTAAAGGGATGCAGGGGGTAGTTTTGTCCGGCAATTTTTTTCAACCGCGGATTGGTGTTTCTGGAGTCATTCTGAACGACCTTGCTAAGAATAGCGAGGATCCGACCAAAAACAACTTCGGGGGTGGGAAGGGGTTGTTTTTTTTCCGGCAGTTTTTTTTATTTCTCAGACTGACTTTTTTTTAACATCCTTGTGAAAACGACGCAAATCGGACCATAAACAATGGATTCGACCAAAAACACAACTTCGGGGGTGGGAAGGGGTAGTTTTTTTGTCAGGCAGTTTTTTATGCTTCTGAGACTCTTTTGAACGTTCTTGTGAAAACGGCGAAAATCGGACCAGAAACAATGGAGTTATCAATTTTTTTCCCTAAAGGGATGCAGGGGGTAGTTTTGTCAGGTAAATTTTTTCAACCGCGGATTGGTGCGTCTGGGTAAACTTTGAACGTTCTGGCTGAAAATGGCGAGGATCCGACCAAAAACATTTCGGGGGTGGGAAGGGGTAGTTTTTTGTCAGGCAATTTTTTTACTTCTGAGATTTTCGGGGTGTAGTTTTCCCGGCAATGTTAAGTAAGTATATGTACATCAATATGAATCTCAAAAATCCTTACCTACCAATTCCATCTTCCTTGCCTCTTTCTATGAACATATTATTTATATCACAGATGTATATAGCTTAGCTAAGCTATATAGGTCTGTGTTTATATACATAATACATCTGCTTGTATGCAGATGTATTTTTATCCCTAAAATGGGCCGGATAGGCGACATTTGGCAACGACGAGTGGAAAGATGTAGAAGTCAGCGACCTCTATGGGACGGTAGTGGAAATATTTGTACGAATTCCCACAAAGGATGCCAACTCCAGGGACTTGGCGTCCTTTTGGGTTCGCCTAAAAATATACGGCGAGGCACAGTCTGTAGCGAAGCTATATAGGTCTGTGGTATTACACTTTGTTATGTATCTGCATACATACATCTTGTGTGTCAAATTTGCTTTGAACATCTTAACAGTTTAGAAATCAAATAATATAAACTATTTTTTTTTCCAGGATATGCCACGCTCTTTCTAAACTCCCTATATAAAATGTAACACAACCACAAAAACATAAATCTTCTTATAACAGATTTAATTAGATATACTTTAATATGTATTGTTAATTATATTATATATAATAGTAATTATAATATAGGGTGTCCCAGTTCTAAAGTTGAATGTAGATTATCGAGAACACAACACACATTTCAAATATGCCATAAGAGTATTAATTTTCGCTCGCACACCACTGGTGCCATTAAGCGAACTCTCCATTCTATTACCTCTCGAACTATTATAAACCCTACCAAATTGTAGATTCGTGTCTTTTGTCATTTCCAAATTATTCAGGACTTGTTCTTCTTTTAGATAAGCTTTCACACCTTATTTTTTATTTAATCTTTTTGAACCTACAGTGTTCCACTGTAAAATCTTTATTTCTTGACCAATTTTGATAAACTTTTATGTTAGGTAGGTATTTAAAATGCCCATTCAATGAATGGGTAACTTCTTGTTACATATAGTGTGTTTCATATAACTTTATTTCCTAAGATGCCCATTAACGGAGATATCGGGTCCAAAAAGGGAAACCTGCGATTTACCTTTTCACCTGTAACTTTCAAACTAGGTATACTTACCTCGTATAATGAAATGAAATTTTGTGGGTTGGTAAACAGTGCAAGCATAAATAATGCAATGATACACAGATACACATATTATCTTACTTTGGCAGAGAAGCAGAGGCGGACTGGCCCCATCATTTAAGGGGCCAGAATTTTGACAAATTAAGTCATCCTGCTGCCAAGCCTAAAGTGCTGTTAATTTAATTTAATAAAGCCACGTGTTGCATCAAATTTTTCTGGTGTAATATCAAAATGGCGGTTAGAGGTATCGAAAAAAAACTTCCATACGTCCCCTGCCTGCGTCCGCGAGATTGCCCCATACTTACCGGACACCCTGTATATTAAGCGTAGAAAGTAGTCCATATCTTACAGTGGAGTATGGGAATGATGAGAAGGGCAAAACTTTCAGTCGGAACTCCACAATCACAGTATATTAGGTTAAACTGTACATGTTTCAACCCATCTAGGGGTCATATTCAGCAGTAAAATATCATCTATTGTATAAGCCAACAAAGCTAGAAAAGAGAGTTATCTTATACCAAGTAAAATGTAATAAAATTAACGAAATTTGATTTGTTTTTATAAGGAAATTTCTTTTTGAAAGGGGGGGAGAGAATATTTAACACTCTATGAATACCTATGGGGACTTACCTTCCTAGACATGGGTGTGTAAGTCTGTATGTGGAAAATTATCAATCAAATTAAAATTAATTATATCTATCCAAAGAGTTAAATTTTAAAAATTGTTAAAAGAATCTTGGCAAAAACTCATAGTTTTTTTATCATTTTAAAATGGCGACGTCTGAAAGAGGAAATTATGTATTTTAGTAAAGAACAGCAAGGTGAAGGAAGTCTGAAAACTCTTACCAAATTAGGTATCAATAGGCAGGGCAAAAACTCGTCAACACTTATAGCGTGATTTCTTTGGGGTTCCAAGGAACCAAAAAATCATCGTTTTGAACTTAAGAAGATTTTCAAGTGACCATGGCACATGCAAAATGTAAATTGTCGGTCAGGGTGGTGGACAGGGCGGAAGTTAGAGAAATGTCAACGTCAATCTGTTGGTAAACTGTAAAGAACCTTAGAATATTAAATTGCGCGGTAAATATAAACATGTAAATAACCAACCATAAAATGATTTAGTAACCAAACCGTCGCCTCCACCAGGAATTCAAAAAGGTTAGGCTAAGATTAATTAGAATGAAGAAATTTTAGGGATCTAAAAAAGTTCAAATTGGAAAACTCAAGTTGGTCATTGACAATGCGACTGTGTGGACAACACTTGGCTCTAAATATTTCGAGATTTTCTACAAGATTCAAAGTGGCACCCTTTTTATGAAAATGTAGGAAGAAACATTGTCAGAAATGTCGAAATTGTGGTTGTTATTGACAATGTGTTCAGCAAAAGTGGATTTAAAATAAGGAGGGGGATTTTGGAAACCTTTCAAAATTTCTCTATGGTGTTCTCTGACTCTGGTGGAGAAACTCCTACCCGTTTGACCAATATATGTGGAGTTGCAATTGTCAGAGCCACAACTTAAGCGATACACACCAGACTTATCCAAACTGGGTATTCTGTCTTTGTTATTAATCAACTTACACGCTAGTTGGTTGTTGGTTTTGAAGCTAACTGAGAAGTTTTGACCAATATATGTGGAGTTGCAATTTGTAGCAGGTTCAATGATACATGTTTTCCATTTGACTTACATTTATTGAATACCTTGATTTACAATCCGTCACCTAATAGGTAACCCATAACACAATAATACTACATCAGCTAAGTTTTGTGATAGTACGGCTCCACAAGCATCATTTGACGCATCTGTCGTAAGAATAAATTTTTTCGAAAAATCCGGATATTGTAGAATTCTTGGGCTTTTTAAAGCCTCTTTTAAAATTTCGAAAGACTGTTGACATTCCTTTGACCAAATAAAAACAGAATTTTTCCTGACTAATCTATTTAAAGGTTGAGCAACCGAAGCAAAGTGTGGAATGAACCTACGATAGAAATTGCAGAATGCGACAAATCGTCTGACCTCGTCCGATGTTTGTGGTGTCGGGTATCTGTTGATGATATCGTATTTGGAGTCGTCTGGTAAAATGCCTTTTTCTGTTATTTTATGACCTAGATACGTTACCTCTTTTCTAAAGAAATTACATTTCCCAGGATTTAATTTTAGATTGTACTTTCGGCATGTTTCAAAAACTTTTCGTAAATTATTTAAGTGGTGTTTTTCTGAACATCCAATTACGATTAAATCGTCCATGTATAAAAATGCTTTTTCAGGTGTTATGCCTGCAAACGCCATAGACATCATGCGTTGGAAGCTGTTGGGACTTACTGATAGACCGAAAGGTAATTGTTTGAATCGAAATGATCCCGCGTCGACGCTAAAAGATGTTATATTTCGAGAGCATTTGTCCAATTCTATTTGATGAAATCCTGATATTAGATCAATTACAGAAAACCATTTAGCTCTTCCTAGTTGATCTAACATATCATCTATTCGTGGAAGAGGAAATTTGTCAGCAATAAGCTTCTTATTTAATTGCCTAAAATCGACAACAAGCCTCCAGGCCTTTTGGCCGTTGGTAGACTTTTTTGGCACTAATAACACTGGGCTATTATAGTCTGCAACTGACGGTTCTATAATATCATCAGATAGCAATTTTTTTACTTGATTATTTATTTCTTCTTTTTGAGCCATTTACGTTCTGTAATTTTTCCTTTAAACGGGGTTGTTGTCACATAATTTTAATTTCTGGGTATAAAAATTATTTGCAGTTACTTTGTCAGATTTTGAGGCAAAAATATCATAGAATTCTTTACACAACTGTAATACATCTCCTTTTACTTGTATCGGAATGTCGCCATTCAGTTGATTTAATAGTTGCGAATTACGATCCTGACATTCTATTTCAATATCGTAGATATCGAACTGATTAAGTTCAACTGTGTCAAGGTTTGTAATTGTTAGTGTCACATTTTCGAATGTTGTATTGATTATTTTAACTAATGGGTTTTTGCTTGAAACTATCGCTCTACCTAGAAAAACACCTGGTTGTAGTTCTTTATTTAGTACTAAGAAATCTTGTGTGTGTTTCTTTAAGCACTCTATTTGTCTAATTACTTCGCATATAGGAGGGATGCATATGACATTTTCCTCGAGGCTACTAGCAACAGGTATAGTATGATTTTTACCTTTAGATCTTATAGTTAACGTCCAAGTTAAGTAATCTATAGTAGCCTTATATTTTACTAAGAAATCTCTCCCTAGAATACCATCTCCGGGTATCGGAAAATCTTCATTAACTACGTGAAAAAGTTTATTTATTTTATGTCCATAAATCAAAATATTTGTTTTCGTAGTACCCAGCGAACTAGTAAGTCCCTCAGTGATGCCTTTAATTTTAATAACGTTAGAAATATCTACGGTCTGATTTGGATTCACTTTTGTTCGCTTGAAAATCGAAATATCTGCTCCATTGTCTATCAAAAGAATACTTTTTCTGGTTGTCATTTCTGTTTGAAGAACTACAAAATTCGAAAGTGCTACATTTAGTGTATAGATTTTTACATTTCCCCCAATCGAGCCGGTTGGGGGCTCGATGAGTTTCCCGACGAGTTTTCAGAAGTTTCGCAAAATCGCACATTTCTTGGATAGCGCGTGTTAATTTGCCTACTATTAGAATTATTATTATTGGAGTAACTGTAAAGCACCTCACCACAATATAACATATAACAGTATAACATATTCAACCATAAGTTACACCGTTTCATGACACTATTTGAGCAATGCAGTGCATACCTAGGAATCAGAATTCCTGTATGTATGTGGCAGCATTTACTACTTGGACAAGTGTCGAAAATAGCAAAAAAGTAAAACAGTAAAAAAAATGAATTGCAATACTGTGGTGCTGTGCCTTATTCACATAAAAAATGTTAATTTACGTTATCTGCATTTACATTTCCATCGACATACATATATACATATATACAATAAAGCACCTCACTACAACATAATTCTGTGTGACATAATCAATCGCAAGTTACATTGCAACACTATGGTGCCATACTTTAGACTCACAAAATCCCAATACTAGCATTTTAGGTACTATAGACATCTCTGTCTTATGAAATGTAGAATTTACACTTTTACAGATTCCACCAGCAAAACATCAAAAGAACCGGATGCAAGTGCCGTGATTCACAACATAGACATCAATAAATTATATTTTTTTATTAAAAATTCTTTGGAGTGTCTTGAAAACACCTTTTGGTTCTTGATTCCTTGAATCGCGTCTGGGAGGAGATTAAATATTTTTGACCCTATCCAGGTTACAAATCTTTGACCTGATGTAGTATGTTGAAATGGTACAATTAAGTTTTCTCTGCATCTCGTGTTGTGTTTATGAGTTAACCTGAGTTGAGGGTTCTTAAAGTAAAACATTAGCGCAGAGTGAAAGTAAAGTAGTCTTACATTTAAGATTTGGTTTTCTGTATATAATCTTTCAGTGGAGAAAAGTTTGTCCTTTTTAAATATTATTTTTAGAATTAATACATAAGAAAATATAACTAACCTTATTACAATTCTTCTCTTTTTATGTGTTCCAAACGCTGTTATTCACAACACTCTACGCTTTCCGCCATACTTCACTCACAAACAGCACTGTACACCACGCCCGTAAAGAAAATCTCTAACTGCAACAGCTGCGTTGCAGGAATCACGCTAGTGCTTATGCTCTAGACGGACTGAACATTGGCCATTGAGACAGCTAACTCCCGGCGCAATTGGTTCCTTACGTTGTTACGGTAGAGTTTGAAAGCTCTGATAACCAGATGAACCAACATTATGAAGAACATTAAATATAAGACAATCTTGACTTCCTTGGTCACGCTGTACTCTTCTTCCTGGTTTATGTAATTTTGGTTAACCACTCCATTTTCGGTTAGGTCCAAATGTCTTGACTGACTTTTTCCCATGTTGGGGGCACTCTATTCTTGATTTCTATTGATTAATACTTGATGTGCCCACTTGAAGTCTGCAGGATCCTTATGTAGCAGTTGGCAGTGTTGTAGTGGGCAGGGTGGTAGTTCACCAAACTGGTAGGGTCCTTATGTGGCAGGGTCCTTATCCTGGCAGGGTCGCCATGTAGCAGGTTCAATGATACATGTTTTCCATTTGACTTACATTTATTGAATACCTTGATTTACAATCCATCACCTAATAGGTAACCCATAACACAATAATACTACATCAGCTAATAACTACATATTTGTTGCAACTTACTGAGCTAGCGCTATTAAGTGGGTCGAATGTAACTAGGGGGTAATATACCTTACAGTCAGAGCCACAACTTAAGCGATACACACCAGACTTATCCAAACTGGGGATTCTGTCTTTGTTATTAATCAACTTATTATTTTATTTAAATGAAAAACTACTTGATAAGGACAAAAGTAACAAAAAATATTTTTTTATCCCCTTTTTGGGACCCATTTCTTTACACATAAAAGAGATCTTCAAAAAACAAAACTTCTCAGTTAGCTTCAAAACCAACAACCAACTAGCGTGTAAGTTGATTAATAACAAAGACAGAATACCCAGTTTGGATAAGTCTGGTGTGTATCGCTTAAGTTGTGGCTCTGACAATTGCAACTCCACATATATTGGTCAAACGGGTAGGAGTTTCTCCACCAGAGTCAGAGAACACCATAGAGAAATTTTGAAAGGTTTCCAAAATCCCCCTCCTTATTTTAAATCCACTTTTGCTGAACACATTGTCAATAACAACCACAATTTCGACATTTCTGACAATGTTTCTTCCTACATTTTCATAAAAAGGGTGCCACTTTGAATCTTGTAGAAAATCTCGAAATATTTAGAGCCAAGTGTTGTCCACACAGTCGCATTGTCAATGACCAACTTGAGTTTTCCAATTTGAACTTTTTTAGATCCCTAAAATTTCTTCATTCTAATTAATCTTAGCCTAACCTTTTTGAATTCCTGGTGGAGGCGACGGTTTGGTTACTAAATCATTTTATGGTTGGTTATTTACATGTTTATATTTACCGCGCAATTTAATATTCTAAGGTTCTTTACAGTTTACCAACAGATTGACGTTGACATTTCTCTAACTTCCGCCCTGTCCACCACCCTGACCGACAATTTACATTTTGCATGTGCCATGGTCACTTGAAAATCTTCTTAAGTTCAAAACGATGATTTTTTGGTTCCTTGGAACCCCAAAGAAATCACGCTATAAGTGTTGACGAGTTTTTGCCCTGCCTATTGATACCTAATTTGGTAAGAGTTTTCAGACTTCCTTCACCTTGCTGTTCTTTACTAAAATACATAATTTCCTCTTTCAGACGTCGCCATTTTAAAATGATAAAAAAACTATGAGTTTTTGCCAAGATTCTTTTAACAATTTTTAAAATTCAACTCTTTGGATAGATATAATTAATTTTAATTTGATTGATAATTTTCCACATACAGACTTACACACCATGTCTACGAAGGTAAGTCCCCATAGGTATTCATAGAGTGTTAAATATTCTCTCCCACCCTTTCAAAAAGAAATTTCCTTATAAAAACAAATCAAATTTCGCTAATTTTATTACATTTTACTTAGTATAAGATAACTCTCTTTTCTAGCTTTGTTGGCTTACACAATAGATGATATTTTACTGCTGAAGATGACCCCTAGATGGGTTGAAACATGTACAGTTTAACCTAATATACTGTGATTGTGGAGTTCCAACTGAAAGTTTTGCCCTTCTCATCACCCTGTATATTGTTCCACCTTATTGTAGGCATACATTACCTATGATTTCGGAGCACATCTTTGTTTCAGGTAATGCAACTCTCGCACTTCTGTTGCCAAAATCTCTCAATAACAGAGTTATATGTACCTAATAAACATTTCAAAGATGGAGATTTTACCAATGAAAGAAAAAATAGGCTTAGCAAATTTGCTATACCATAACCGTACGATTAAAGGACTTCGGAAGCTTCTCCTACATCTTTACATGTTTTAACTCCCAAACGAACTTATCGTGCCAATTTTGATCGACCCACATATTCTCCAAGGAGCTCCCAATTTCCAACATTTAGTCCTACTGTTAGTCCCCAGACATCACAATATTTGAATGAGATTACCAATATGCCAGAAGCACACTCTACAGAGAAAAGTTTGAGACACAAAGAATCTTCCCAAGAAAATGTTAAAATCTTAAGGATCAAGATTCGGAGACAGAAGGAAAAGATACGACACCAAGAAACTACTATAAAGAAATTAAGAAAACATATTAGATTCCTCGAGGAAGGTGGAAAATCTCTTCTAGAATCAGTTAAATTCAGCAGTGAACAATCAAAGGCATTAACGAAAATGCAAGTAGACCCCTGGCAGCACCACCAGTGGAGTCTAGATGAGAAGAATCTTTCTTTGCTGATCTATTATAAAGCCCCTGGTGTATATCAGTATCTGAGAAATAAGTTAGGTGTCATTTTGCCCAGAGTTAACTATTAGAGTTTGGCTTGGCAATTTTGATTGTCTCCCGGGCCTTGATTCTAATGTGCTACAAGAAATAAGGAGAAAAGCATGCGGTATGGAGGAATCAGAAAAATACTGCACATTAGTACTAGATGAAAAAAAAAAGTGTCTTGAATATAATAAAAAACATGTTATTATTGAAGGATTTGAAGACTTAGGTGATGGAAGAACAAACAAGTTTGGAACGCAAGTTATGGTTTTTCTTTTAAGTGGTATATATGGAAATTGGAAACTTCCTGTCGCCTATTTTGTAGTCCATAGTTCAATGAAAGGAGACATTTTAGCTACAAAACTACAAGAAACTCTAAACCAGATATTTGATGTAGGGCTTATTGTTAAGGCGATAGTCTGCGATAAGGGATCAAATAATAGATCAGCTTTAAGACAGCTAGGTATAAACATATAACATTGATCAAGCCAGTACAACAGGCAGAAGTTTGATAAAGTTGACAGATGCACATATAAATCCAGATGATTTTCAAAAAATGAACTGTGGGCTTGCATTACAAGTTTTTAGCCATTCAGTAGCTGCGTCGATGAGAACTTGTGTTGATACAGGAGAGTTGTCGTCAGTTACTGGTGACGATAAGGCAGAATTCATTGATTTCATAAATAACTTATTCGACACTTTAAATAGCAAGTGTTTATACACAAGCAATCCTTACTCATGTGCTCGGTCTGACAACAATATTTTAGTTAAGAACACCATTTCAAATTCAATACCAATAGTTAAAGAAATGTACAAAATTACTGCCAAAGGCAACAAACGATCACCATGTTTCGAGGGAATGATAATAACTTTGAATTCAATTCTTAATTTATTCGAGGAACCAAAACAAGCCGGTTTTCCTTCCTACTAACCAACAGACTCAATCAAGATTGCATTGAAAATCTTTTTCGGTTGTCAGACAGAGAGGAGGATTTAACTTATATCCGACCGTCAGAAACTTAAGATCTCTGAGAATTATCATAAAAACAAATTTGCTTAAAAGTACAAACAGTTCAAACTGTGAAAACGACTCTACAGTGTCTTTACTACACAATTTTTCAACTGAAAACCCGCAAACTAATCGAAATAGTCAGGTAACTTCTTCCGAAATCCAGTTTGTATCGGATGTTAGTTTGAGTAGTTTCGAAGAAAGTTTGCAAAAAATTGGCACTGCAGTGACACTTCAAGACTGCTCAAACACATATTTTGACGGATATATTGCCAAAAAATGCATTGATCGTTTTAAGTGTACTGAATGCCAGAAAAAAATGACAGTAGATGACACTATTACAGACAAAAGTCAAATTCTTATATTGCACTGTACTTACAAAAGTTCATTTTTAAAAAATGGTTTACGGAAACCTAGGGTGTTATTAACACGTTTGGTTAAAAATTCGCTAAACGCTATAAAGAAAATTCTTGACAAAAATCCTCAAAAAGCACATCTCAAGAAATATATTCAAAAAGTTATTTCTAAGAAATGCTCACATTCTACAGGATGATTTTTTTAGGTCTACCACCGCGATTTTCTCGCTCATTTTGCGGCCTACAAAAAAAAAAACGTAAGAAACAAAAATGTTGCAATTTTGGACAGCTAAGTGGTGCTGCAAACGAAATCGGCATCCATGGCCAACTTGTCGCGCAATATTAAAAAAACCTCAAATTGAGCAAAACTATTAATGGCCGTGGAATGTTTATTTTAAGAGACAGAGAAAAACTTTTATATTGAAAATTGATGGCACTAAGAAGCTTTATGCAAAATGGTACTCAGATAGTTTCAGAAAATTACACAGGGTCTTCGGCTCTCTTGAGGCTATGAATTTTTTTTGTTTATTTCTTATTAAGCGATTTTCTCGCTTATTTTGGGCCGCACAAAAAATATGTAAGAAAAATAAATATGGCAATTTTGGTCAGTGAGGCGACATTAAAAAAGGAATGGGCCTTCATACCCAACTTTTCGCGGTGTACTAAAAAACCTAAAATCGACAAAAATTGTCATGGTCTCGAGAGAGCCGAAGACCCTGTGTAATTTGTTGAAACTATCTGAGCACCTGGGTGGATAAAGCTTCTCAGTGCCATCAATTTTCAATACAAAAGTTTTCCTCTGTCTCTTAAAATAAACATTCCACAGTCATTAATAGTTTTGCTAAATTTGAGGTTTTTTTAATATTGCGCGACAAGTTGGCCACGGATGCCGAGTTCTTTTGCAGCACCACTTAGCTGTCCAAAATTGCCACATTTTTGTTTCTTACGTTTTTTTTTGTATATCTAAAAAATATCATGTGGGGATACAACCCACCAAAACTATTTAGTCGAACACTTAATTTTGACAAAGGTTTTTAAAGAAACGAAGTGGCGAACTAACTTTGTCAAAAAAGAAAAACGAAGAAAACGCAAGTTGGACATTTTACAAAATTTTTAATCCTTCATCCATAATTGTATAGAATCGTCCTTACCGTCGCCTCGTTTCTACAGTGTGTCCCAATTTGATACTGGACACCTCAGAACTATATGAAGGACAAGGGAAACAAATGGTCTCTATTTTTTTATTGGTAGTCCCAAGGGAGAGTATCTCATAGGCGGTGGTATTTGGATGTGGGAATTATTTCATGGCCTGCTATGATTTTTTAAAATAGCTAATTTTCAAGAAACCCTATTAGGGATTTTGTACGACAAAATGTTATTAAGAAAACTTGTTCAGAATGAAAAAATGAGTAGAATTCCAAAATCTCAAAAGTCTAGGCCTACTTTGATTTTTAGCTTTTTCGCCATTTTCTCCCACTTTTTTCTGGAGCTTTCACGTCAAAATATTATTAAGGAAACTTGATCATCGTGAAAAAATAAAATTTTTGACGTGAAATCTCCAGAAAGGACACTTTTCTAAGAAAGTGGGAGATAAATCAAAAAATCAAAGTAGGCCTAGCCTTTTGAAATTTTGCGAATTTACTCAGTTTTTCATTCTGAACAAGTTTTCTTAATAATATTTTGTTTCTTAAAAATTTGCTATTTTAAAAAATCATAGCAGGCCATGAAATAATTACCACCAAATACCACCGCCTATGAGATACTCTCCCTTGGTACAGGGTGGCCCATCCAAGCGGAAAAAGTGTGCTACGTGGAGACACGTTAACATAAAATCGTTATTAAAAAAATGAGATTGTAGTAAAAATTAAGGGGAATTCGAGGGTGTACCCTAATTTTGTATACGGGGGTTGGTAAAAAAGTTATCACGAAAAAACATTTTTTGCAAAATAAAAAAATATATTTTTTTACCTACACATCCATTAGAGAACCTTTAAGTAGTATTCCCGAATATTCAGTTTTTTAATATAACTTCCGGTTATAGCGGAAATGAAAGTGGTTTTCTCTATTTTACAACTTACACATTTCTCTTAACCATCACAGGATTCCTTTTTTAATTCTGAATCCAACGATATATAATTTGACCTATTTATCTCCAACCGTTTCCGAGATATTTATCAGAGAAGCTCCATCAAACTAGATACATGGTCTCATGGTCGGTGTCTGATGTTCGATCTGAGTAGGCCAAACAATAAAACCAAATTTATGACAAATCAAGTCAGCCATGATAATAAAACTGACAATCGAGTAGGCTGTCAATTCAATATTTCTATTTAGGTGTCAGATTAGTCTTAAATTTTGTTGCTGAAGCTGTTAGTAGTTGCAGTTTAAAAAATGTTTTTGAAAGAAGAATGCTGTGATATTTTAGAGATCTTCATCAAAAATGATAAAAGATACGTAGAAACTTTGAGAGTATTCTCGTAAATATCCAAATAGAAATGTTCCGAGTGCTTCATTTATATGTAAGCTGTATCGAAGATTCAGATCGACAGGAAGTGTGATTAGCAAGAGAAAAAAGGGTTTAGAATTAGTGAGGACGAGAGAGAACGAATTTTAAATTATTTCAGAAGAAATAACGAAAAATCTCAGAGAGATGCAGCGAGAGACTTACAAATTCCCCAGTCTACAATACAAAGGGTAATGAAATTAAGCAAATTTAAAGCCATCAAAATATTACCTGTTCAAAGGCTATTCCCTGGAGATGCTGCAAGAAATATTGTCAAACAACGTTAAACTTTTATTTTGCAAGATGTGGAGCTGGATTTTTTAAACAAATTATTTGATCCGATGACACATTTACAACGGCGGGAATATACAACCGAAAAAATAGTATATTTTGGTCTGTTGACAATCCACGGGCATTTCGTGAAGTTGTGAAATCCGGCAGAAATTCCGTGGGTGTTTGGTGCGGAATTGTGGGAAATTTTATAATGGACCCTCTATTTTATTCAGGAAGTATGACAGGTAGGAAATACCTACATTTAATCCAGAACGAATTGGAACAATACTTTGACCAGTTGCCATTAATTTTTCTTAACCAACTCCAAGAAAGACAATTAATATGGCAGCAAGATGGCGCTTCCTTCCATAACTGTGGGCCCATAACGGAATTTTTGAACAATTCGTTTGAAAATTGGATTGGTAAACATGGAACGATAAGGTGGCCGCCACGTAGTCCAGATTTAACCCCCTTGGATTTTTTCTTGTGGGGGCATTTAAAAAATAAAGTTTATAAGAACCGCCCCGAAAATGTTGAGGAAAGACGAGTAAAATTAGAAATTTATAGTTTAAACAATCGTCCCTTAATCTTTGAAAATGTCTGAAAAATTTTCTTAAAAAGACTTAGGTTATGTGTAAATAATAATGGAAACCATTTTGAACATTTAATGTAAATGAACTTCTAACTAATCATATTGTTGTTGTTATAATAAATATGACAGTAGTAAAAATAATAAATGTTTCATAATTTCCACGAGATTTTTAATTAAGTTGAATGCAGTTGAATGGCTATAGCCACTTTAACATTCAGCCTACTCGCTTGTCAGTTTTATTATCATGGCTGACTTGATTTGTCATAAATTTGGTTTTATTGTTTGGCCTACTCAGATCGAACATCACACACCGACCATGAGACCATGTATCTAGTTTGATGGAGCTTCTCTGATAAATATCTCGGAAACGGTTGGAGATAAATAGGTCAAATTATATATCGTTGGATTCAGAATTAAAAAAGGAATCCTGTGATGGTTAAGAGAAATGTGTAAGTTGTAAAATAGAGAAAACCACTTTCATTTCCGCTATAATCGGAAGTTATATTAAAAAACTGAATATTCGGGAATACTACTTAAAGGTTCTCTAATGGATGTGTAGGTAAAAAAATATTTTTTTTTATTTTGCAAAAAATGTTTTTTCGCGATAACTTTTTTACCGACCCCCGTATACAAAATTAGGGTACACCCTCGAATTCCCCTTAATTTTTACTAAAATCTCATTTTTTGAATGACGATTTTATGTTAACGTGTCTCCGCGTAGCACACTTTTTCCGCTTGGATGGGCCACCCTGTACTACCAATAAAAAAGTAAAGAGCATTTGTTTTCCTTGCCCTTCATATATTTCTGATCTGTCCAGTATCAAATTGGAACACACTTTATAATAGAAAATTTCTACATTATCTGGTATAAAATATTATGTTTTAGTTGCTTAATTTATTTTCTCCTTATTTATTTTAATATGTATGTAGTAGGTTGTAGGTTATAACAAAACTAATAGCAATTTTATCTTTAAATATTGTATAAAGTATGTACTATAATAATTAAATTACATATTTAAAAAAGACTTCTAATTACTTATAGTCATCTATCTTTCTATCTGGAAAAGGGGATGGCTATTACTTACAGTGTTATACAGGGTGAGTAAAAAGTATGGAAAATTGATTATAATTCCTGAAATATTGGTTATTTTAAAAAAGTTTGAAGGCAATTTTTAGGTATATTTTTGCCATAAATAGGCAACATTCATTTTTCCTGCCATAAGCAATTTCATTGTTATGGGAACCAACTTTGTTTTTTTAATAGCATTGGTGAAACAGAATAATGAACGTCCTCTCAAAAAACTGAGAAATTCGGACCATGATAAAAACAGCAAGAATGGGACGAAAACAATCAAGTTCTCTGTTTTTACTTAAAAAGATGAAGGGGGTAACTTTTGCCCAGCAGTTTTTTATAACTACGGATTGGTGAAATAGGAGGGATAATAAACGCCCTCTCAAAAAAACAGCGAGAATCGGACCAAAAACAATTCTCTCGGGGATTACGAGGGGTAGATTTTGTCACTGAAAAATTTTCAACTGCAGATTCGTTCATCTGGGTTCATTTGGGACCACTTAAAAACAATGTAGGTATGTCTTCACACCGGTGAGATTTTAAATTTTTGGTCCTTAACATAAAAAATGCAAACAATATTTTTATTTTTTTTCGAAAAAATAGTTTCTCAGCCTCAACTTTTCGGGAACATCCTGTATGTTAATTCTGAAGCCAGGATTCGTATTCCTCGAATAAAACTGCATCTGCATCATCCTGGTTTTTAGTTGTTAAAATCTCAAATTGGTTTAGTACGGACCTGCTTTAAAAACACGTGATAGTTCGACAGCTGTTAGATAATTTGTAACCGGCCGGTTCATTTCAATCGATAAATATAGTCTTTGCAATCCAGTCCAGCTAGCAACGAATAGATGGAGCGTGCGGGCGGGCGCGGAGAATCGCCTCAACCTTCTGCAAGTCTGTAGATTGGGGGTGTCTTTGTATAAACTCTATCAAGGGAAAACTGGCAAAATATTGTGCTAATGAACCTAGCTCTTCGTCGTCAAAGATGGAAATTGAGGTTCTGGTCCCTTTAATAAGGTACTTATTGGTAATTATTTTTGTTACTTATTGGTAATTCTTTTTGTTAGATGCCTAAACATTAAAAAATATTACCTAGTCAACTAAATTGAATCTACTGTGTGCATCAAGTCGTCAATATCACGAAGTGACGTAACTCGAAAAAATTGAAAATTAAGATAAGTCACAGATATATGTAAAAAAGTATGCTCTACAATTTCACGAAATGGCGTATCTCAATTCATTATAATTTATTAAAATAGGACGGCGCATCTAACCTAGATATCTGATAATTGTCCAAAAAAGAATATCAGGAAGAGACGCAACTTGAGTTAAGTCATTTTGTAAAAATTTGTTTACGAATTTTATTAAAATTATAGGCAGGGATCTCATATTAACCTGTCGCGACTCGAAAAGCTCCGATGTAATAATTAAGTTGATTTTTTTTTATAATAAAAATAGTATTTATATAATAAACATGGATGTGCTAATATTATGGAAGGATGGATGCAAAAGTATTGTAGACATTAAGGAATTAATAGTTATTTATGTACCAAGGCACTGAAGTTCAACTTTTTATGACTCATGTGGAATTTAGTAAATAAATAATATAAATAATAATAAACCACACACAGACTACTAAAGAAAAGTCTAGGATTACTCGATGGGTGGAACTTACAGTTGATGAGTTGAAAATATTTTTGGGTTTAGTACTACATATAGGCACTATACGACTAAACAGAATGCAAGATTATTGGAAAAAGCATCGTTTGTTCAATTTGCCTGCATTTTCCACCTACATGAGTCGAGACCGTTTTATGCTCATTATGAGATGTCTACATTTCAACAAAAATTCTGGACCAGGTGAACCTACACCAACAGATAGGTTATACAAAATCAGACCCTTGATAGATTACTTTAATAAAAAAATGTTAGACGTTTACTACCCGGATAAAAATCTTTCGCTAGATGAGTCAATGGTACTGTGGCGAGGCAGGCTCGTATTTAGGCAATACATCAAGAACAAGCGGCACAAATATGGAGTCAAACTATATGTTTTGGCAGAACCAGATGGCACCATGATAAAATTTGCTGTATATACTGGGGTTTTAGATGATTATGGAGGAAAAGGACACGCTGCTAATATCGTTTTACACTTGACCCAGGAAAAGTTAGATGTTGGTCATTCGTTATATTTAGATAACTTTTATAATAGTCACGATCTGGCATGTAAATTACTTTTGAGGAACACATATTGTACAGTAACTCTGAGAGTAGACAGAAAAAACACTCCAGTGGAGGTAAAAAATGCAAAATTGAAGAGAGGTGAAACTATTTCAAGGTATACAAATGGAGTTATGGTAGCCAAATGGAAAGACAAACGGGACGTTTTGTATATATCCACTGAATTTAAGAACAATTTGGTCACTTATTTTAACAAGAGGAAACAGGAAAAGACAAAACCGGAAGCTGTTTTAAAATATAATGATAATATGGGAGGGGTAGACAGAAAAGATGAAATAATGGCGTACTATCCTTGCGACCGAAAAATGTTACGATGGTATAAAAAAATCGGTATTCATATTATTTATATGCTAATGATAAATTCTTTCTTTTTATTCAAAAAATTTGAGAAATCCAAAATTTCGCTTTATGACTATAGATTAGAAATATTAGAAGATCTACTTCCAGAGCAAACATGCTCTAATCCCATTGATACATCTCGCGCCTCAAACCACATTCCACAGAAAAATCCTCCATCAGGGCCAAACAAAAAACATGCCCACCGCAGATGTACATTGTGCAATAGAAATCAAGTACGAAAAGAAACTGTTTTTCATTGTCCAACTTGCGAAAGAAAGCCTGCTCTGTGTTTTGAACCATGTTTTGCATTGTTCCACAATAAAAAATAAATGAAAGCAGCTGACGTCTTTGGACGTCATCCGCCTGATATGACGATTATGGTTATGCGAGGCTAATGACATCAAAAGACGTCATTGACCTTGGAGCATGTTTCTTTGTATTTGTTGCAAAAATAAATGTTTTTTACTCAGAATTTTTGTATTTTTTTTATAATTATTTGGAAAAAATGGTTCTAGCCTATAGGTTTAGGTGGCCGAAAAGGGTCAGCAGTGAATGTTTTAAACCGAATATTAGAATTGACACTATTACTGTTATTGAATACGACTCAATTAAACTTTATATAAATCTTTAAAATGCTCTCCTGTAAAGTTGTGAAAATCGAGTTACATCACTTCACGATATTGACGACGAAGTGCTCGAAAGGCATTTGATTTTTGATTCGTCAAATTCGCCATAGATAGCATTCATAGATCAATGTGGGTACCCAAAAGTGTTGACTAAGGAATATATAAAAAAAACGAACAAATTAAATTATGTAATAATTCATCTAAAAGAATCGAGAAAAGTATCAGAAAATTGTTATAGAATATTGCAGGTAAAGATGCAAGGTATATGTCTTGACTGACTCGGTTAAGAAGAAAAATGTGATGTTTTTAGTGGGGATGCAGTCAACAGGCAAATTTATGCAACCTCAATTTAGTATAGTAAACCACAGAAGAGAACGCTAGAGACACAGGGGGGAAGTAAAATAAAAAACGCGTGAATAGGCCATAAAATTGATGCCGCCACAGGCAATTTGAAAGCGTTATGAGTTGCCTCCTTATCACAAACCGTTATTACGTTTGCGATAATTTCCCTGGCTTGGCTATGTATGGTCTTTCCGCGGACACTGGTCAATATCCAACCACTACTAACACCGCAAAACTCAAATTGTCTCCCTTCGCGCACGGCTATGAGGCGAAGACTAGTGTACGTGACTTGCATGGATATTTACGACCGCCAGTCCCTCTAAGAAATATTCAGCTTGGGGTATTGATTGCATGGTGAATCTTTACTGGGCTTGCTAGGCGTTGCAGGATTGCAAAAAACGTGTACAATTCTGGTGCACTAGCGTAATGGCTTTGGTTTATTATATTTCCTAAGGAGGATTATATTTCGAAGTTTGGCAAATATAATAAAATCAGATCATAAAAAGGGTCTCATAAAGAGCATTTTATAATGCACACTACAGTTTATGTTACTAGTACTGTATTGTCATACTTTACAAATCCATTTGTATATAAAAATATGTAAATGCTACCTGTCTTAGATGTTTTCCCTATTAAGTTTAATTTTAAAATTAATAAATCAATTAAGATAAGTAATTAAAGATAAAAATGTACACCTTATTCTAGATATTTTGTCGCCTTTATTTTAAAATAAACTTTTATTTTGGAAATTAATATTTTATTTGTCTCCATTTACTTCCAGGTACATAAAATTTGCATGTAATTTTTTTAAATTAAATCACTACTTTTTTCTGTGCAACTTTTTCATGTGATTATATTCAAAATGCTGTTGAAAACATTGAATTGAACTAGGGAAGAATTCTCATTCCTACTAACAAGTCCCGAATTACGGAATACAGATCATACAATAAAAAGAATTACGGAAGATACCCATTAAATTCATCCATTAATATGCAACATCCTTTTATACATCCTTTGCCTGAATCAGCTGACACATTCATTGCATGTCCTTGTCTTACTTATTGCCATTTGAAACCTATCTCTCTCTAGAGTTGGCTGCCCCAAACACAGTGAAGATCACACCTGTGGGACTTTCATAGCACGTATCAATTTGATGATTTTTCCTTTACATGTTACCTCACAAAAAAAGGAGGTGACTACCCATTGGAGTACCGCTACATACCAACAACTACGAGACCATATTGGTATCTGTAATCAGCACACTACCGAACCCCACTCAAAGCTCATGACCTGCTTCCAGTTAGAGCTAGCTGCGAAAGTTTACCACGTTACCAAGGAGTCTGGGTTGTGCAGCTGTCAACCTTCCTCTAAGTAGAGGTATTTCCATATACAATGCTAGTCAAAGATTCTAAGGAACTTTTAAATGAGTCTAGTGTTTTAACAAGTTGAGTTTTATATAATGAACTTTCTAACGATAAGTTTAACAAACGTTTAATCGCATAATTGTTGTTTTTTTTTTTTAGTAATTTTCCCTAATCTTGTCAAAGAGTAACTTTTTAAAGTTTCCTATTAAATCGTATAATTTTTTAATGTTTTGTTTTATTTGGACTCCATCACTCGGTTTCTGTTTTATTAAAAAATTATAACTACCTATAAACCAACTCTATAAGGCGATTTTGTTATAGGCTTTGTTTGGGAAATATACCAAAATCCCCCATATGTACAAAATTAGCAGTGCTAGAATGGAATTACTAAAACACACTTTTTTAATCTGTAAAGTGCTGCCTGTGGCGGCCAGGCCAGAAAACACACTGCACCGCGAGAATGCTCCTTTGTCCAGACCTTCTGGCGCTGTGCTGAATTAAAAATATTACCAAGATTATATCAGGGATTAAGAGTGGTACTAGGTATGTTTTCACAGGTATTGGACTATCATAGCACCTAATACCTCTAGGCCAGGGCCTAAGCTTTGAAAATGGCAAAAAGTGAAAAAAATTTAGAACAGTATGAAACCCATTGGAAAAGGAAGAAAATATAACAAAAATAACAGAAAAAATACCATTTAAACTGAGAAAAAAATCCCTATGAATAATGTACCAAAAATTATTCGCTTTCAAAATGGAAAGGATTGAATTTCACAAAATTTGGACACTATTTAAAGAAAACCAATGGTGTTTTGACCAATGCCCATTTGGCATTTTTTTCATCGTTTTGAATGTACAGTTGATCTGTAACATTTGAAAACAGTAGGTGAAAATTTTATGTTTCGAATATTGGAATCGACAGGTGTTTTGAAGAACGTTTTGTCAATTTCAAAGGAAACGGTTGATTTAATCGTTATGAAACAAGAGTACCTTTTTCTTGCAGAATGAAAAGATGCACTAAAATGATGGACCTGCAGGACCAAAAAGATAACCTCAAAAAAGTTACGTGTAAAAGCGTGATCAAAAAACAGCGCAAGTGGCGCCCTCTGTGAGATATGGTGAAATTGACATTTTCAGCTTATTCTCCATCCCCAATAACATAGCAGTGCCAAATTTCAGTTCAGCAGCTTGATTATTTCGGGAGATGTAGCCAAAATTCAATTTTAAAAAATGAACTTCAAATCTCAAAAGTTAGGACGTTTACGACATACGTTCATATGAAGCTTTTTTCTTAAAATGGGCCAAAGAATTACCCCCTTCTGTATGTACATGATATTTAGGAACACCCTGTATATACAGTAAAGTTGTAAAGTTTCTTATATTTGATTTTTCGAGAAAAAGTTATTCTTGATAAAAAGTTTTGCTTGTTCTTAAAATAAGATTGGTATGGAAAAAGTTAACATTACTTATACTGGGTGACCAGAAAATTGAAAAAACGTTAATTAACATAAGTGTAAACTTATTTGTAGATATACTGAAAAAAGTTATAAAGAAAATTTGTTCAGCGTGTTAAGTTACTTAGGTGTACAAAATTTCAAAGGGTAAGGCCTACTTTGATTTTTTTCTTTGATTAAATGTTTTTCTGTAAATAGCATGACAAAACTGTATTAACAAAAGTTACTCAGAGTAGGTTACACTCTCAGAGTGGTTCATCAACCATAAGCTAACCCTGAATGTCAAAAAGTCATCTTATATGTACTTATCAAAAAAGCTGAGACCACCCATGGCGGAACCTTAACAACTTATGATAATCAACATCTGAAATACTCTGATAGAATAAAGTACCTGGGTCTTACACTTGATGAAACTCTCTCATGGGAACACCACATAAATTCGTTGGTAAGCAAACTCTCTCCAACAGTAGGAATACTTAAAAGGGTAAGATTGTATGTGCCATCGAGCTTGCTCAGACCTGTATACTACTCACTCATTCACAGTCACTTACAGTACCTGGTTGGGATATGGTATGGAGCAAGCCTAACATTGATTAATCGTGTAAATGTCTTGCAAAATAGAGCTTTAAGAAATCTATACTCTTTACCTAGGTGCTACAGAACTAATGAATTGTATAACTATTTTAGGATAATGTCAGTGCGGCATCTATACATCTATCAATTGTGTACATATGTCCATCAAGTGCTGTGTAAAAAAAAGCATTCAAATATTACATTTATAAGAAGACAAGAAATCCACGATTACAGCACTCGACAAATTAAAGATCTCTCGTTACCTAACATTCATTCTATGATGGCGGCCAAATCAGTTTATTGTAATGGTGTAATATATATATCTACAAAAACCAATTTCTAGGTGATCAACTAAAGGCAGGCAGAAATTAGAATAAAGTAACTGGCTCGAAACGCTATTTTTATAGATATAGATATAGAAAACTGTTCCTGTTACAATGCAAGAATAACAGCCTTTTTCCTGACCACATTGTGCAGAACATAAAATGTACATACTTACTTGAAGCTGGAAAACATCCATATATTGGTAAATTAGATCTCGTCACCAAAAAATAAAATAATTTAGAATTAGTATACTTAACATAGAAATAAATATAACTCACTGGCAGATTGAATCTCTAAAGAAAACATTAACCAAAAAAAATTAACTCTATACGACCTATTTTATCAACAAATTTATTCAACAAATTCCTTTCCTTAATTGAAAAAACATAACAAAATATTTTTTCTACAAGCATGTGGAAAATACTTTTCCGCACTACTTTTCTGCTCTAGTGTGGAAAAGTGACACTTTCTATACTAAAATGCGTGCGGAAAAGTGTACTTTTAATTTCTTTTCTTTTTCGCACGCTTGTAGAAAAAATAGTGTTCCTAACTCTTGAGCTAAGCTACGCATCTTTCAGCCAACTGCAATCGCGGGCGGAAAAGTGGCATTTTCCGCACTTGTTAGGGAATATACTATATCAATATAAAATTAAATCAAATTAAAAAATTAAACAACTTAAAGAGACAAAACAAAACCTAATTTAGATTATTTTGACCATAAGAAAAATTGGTTACATAATTTTTCTAATACAGAGGTTCCTGAAGAAACAGCGAACTTCATTTCTTTAGGACCAAAATTCTTATCCTGACTAGATCAGATAAAGGCAAAGGAAATGCAACTGTTGTGTTAGAAAGACAAATGTATAATGAAAAAATGGCATCCCTTCTATCAGATCAAACTATCTAAAAGGGATTAGAAAGAAACCCTACAAATAGGTTCCAAGCAAGTAATAATAATATAATTAAAAACTTAACCCAAAAAAACATTATTGACGAGACAAGGGCATAAAAAAAAATAACTATTCTGAATGCTAAACCACCAAAAATTTATGGTTTACTCAAAGTCCATAAAAACAATCTGTCTTTAAGGCCAATTGTCTCATGTATCCAAACACCTACTTACTTTCTATTGAAATTTATTTCTGATATCTGAAAGAATTTAACACCACTATTTAAATTTACTTTAAAGGACTCATTTGAAATGTCAAGAAAAATTAAAGATGTAGTTGTACGAGATTCATATATTTATTTGTGATGGCATCTACCGAGCAAGAGGACTACGAGTTTTTTAGCGAGTAGACGTCAAGCCGCCTAGGACAATGGTCGGTGCCTGCGGTGTTGAGCATTTTTGTAAATTTGACAAAGACATGCTGATGTAATGTTTTAATATAAAGTTGAAGCAGCACTTCGGCAACAAAGGTGGAGCCGCATCTGCAACAGTAGTCATTCCAGAAGATCACATTCTTGTTTCACTGGATGTTGTTTCATTATTTACCAATGTGAAAAAAACTCTTGTTTCAAGTGCAATCGCTAAATATTGGGATGATATTAAACAACATACCGAGATGGATCTTAACAACTTCCAAAATATAGTTTCCTTCCTTTTTGACTCCAGTTATTTCCAATACCTACCAAAATAAATTCTACAGTCAAATATATGGCACTGCGATGGGTAACCCATCTTCATCTAGAAAATTTACCGCTTCAGCTACCTTCCTTTTTTTGCTACGTGGATGATATGTTGACTGCCGTGAGAACAGGTGAGGAGGGAGCTCTCCTCATTGCCTTCAACTCATATTGTGATTCATTAAAATTCACTTTAATCCGATAAAAAAATTACGGTTTTTTCACGTTCTTTTTGTCAGAGAAAATAATAAATTACTTCTAGATTGGTACTAGAAACCTACAAGTTCTGTTAGGGTACTCAACTACCGTTCCTCACATCCCCTACAACAGAAATTGGCAACGATAAAAGGAATGATTTATAGAGTTGAACAACTCAGTGATCAAAAGTTTTGGAAGAAAAACTTTAACATCATTGAGACAATGGCAATTCGAAATAATTACCCCAAAAATATAATACATAGAATACTTTACTGTGATACCAACCAAACTAAAAAAATAAATAGGTAACCCTCAAAATGCTAAAATATACATGAAAATCCCCAATATCCCCGGATTAAACAATAGATTAAGACATATCCTAAATAACAACATACAGATAGTTTTCTACTGCCAAAAAACCATCAGCAAACTATTTTCCAATCTTAAAAGTCCTACAGAATTACTGGAAGAGTCATGTATCGTTTATAAAATAAATTGTCTAGGTTGTGATGGCTGTTATGTCGGACAAACAAAACAAAAACTTCGGAAAAGATTATATAACCACAAATATGACTGTAGTCCAGTAAACATTATCAAAAATAATAAAACAGCATTATCGACACATCACTTTCAAACAAGGCATAATTTTTATTTTGTAAATGTTGCAATTTTAGATAGAGAACAAAATTTACCGAAACGATTAACATCTGAAATGCTATACATAAAGAAACACCATAATTCTATAAATCTGAGAACGGACACATCCAACCTCAGTTCAGTATACTCCAACTTGATCCAAAAAATCCATTCGGTATAAAGCACGAACCAAAGAAATGGCAAAAAATGAAACATATTTGCGGGAACAAAAAATCTATAAAAATAGCGTTTCGAGCCAGTTACTTTATTCTAATTTCTGCCTGCCTTTAGTTCATCACCTAGAAATTGGTTTTTGTATATACACATAATTGTTGGAATGTCTTTTACAATTTATGACAAATCATTATGATCTATGATGATAGTATCCAGGCAAATTTTAAACTGTTAGAATCAGGTGAGTTTCAATCTGTCAATAATAATTTTACTTATGTTTTATTTTCATTTGTATAGCTTATGTATTTTGTAGTTATATGTACCATTTGTTAAAGTAATAATGTATTCACTGTAATCTTTTATATGAAACAAACGCACTGCTTTAATCTGTAAAAAACTATTGTTGATTTTGTAGTGCTCATCATCGAGTTTCTCACAAATAAACTGTGAGATTTCAACGAGGTCAGTAGTCGTTGAATGATTTTTCATAAAACCATGTTGCAAAACGGAAAGTTGGTTTCTGAGCTCTGGGTAGATACGGTCATACACGGACATCTTGAACACCTTCGCAAATGTACATAAGATGGAAATTGGCCTATTGTGTTTTTTACATTGGTTTATTACACTTCTTTATCTTAACCGCGAACCAAAACTTTGATTTTGCACTCGACGCGCGTTTTGCTAACTATCATCAGGAGATGATTAAGATTAACCAAATTTATTTAAACTGAAATCACCTATTGTATTATACCAAAGAAAATTACTTATAGGTACTTATAATTTTCTTTGATTATACCTAAACTTCTACCTGATGTCAGTTTACCAACAGGTTTAAGGGACTGTAAGGAATAGGCCCTTTATCTTTGTTTACACTAAATTTCCATTTGGAAACAGATACTCAATTTTTCAAAGACATCATCAATGTTTGCAAGTTTTGTATCAAAGATAGCAAATACCCATGAGATTCCACTTCTTTTAGAAAATAACCAGATAATGCTAAATATGTTTCCACCACCATTTAGATGGCGAGACACATGACAACCGCTGAGCGAAATCGGGCCGTGGGAATGTTAGAAGCTGGTACAACTACACAGCAATTTGCAGCTACTTTGTAAGCCATACTATCATAAATAGGTTAAGGCAAAAGTGGTTTGGCCAGCATTTAACGGAGAGGCGACCTGGTACTGGGAGGCAGCACCCTTTTGAAATGGCCGCAGAAACGAAGGAAGCAACTGCATTTCTAGCTTCTGTGAGAACCGCGAGAAAGACAATTTCTGCCAGCGGCCTAAGAAATCATTCAGCGAAAATAAAAGCATGCGCGTATTGAATAAGCAGAGGTTCAGCTTCACCTGGTGGCTTCTGGGAGAATGTAGTATTTCCTGGTGAGAAAACCTGTCAGTCTACAAAATCTGGAAAGCTTAAAGTCTATCGGCCAGATAACGCCCGATATGACCCAAGATATGTCTGCCAGAGATCCCGCAGTGCGGTCAATTCTTGGACCTGGATGTCAGACATCGGTCCGGATGTTATTTGGGCTATAGACGGTAACCTGACCCGGCCACAATATGTCAAAATTTTGCAGGACATAATGCTGCCATCTGTAAATATCAGAATAATTTCTGGCTTGTGCAGGATAATTCCCCTCAGGAGTTGTGCATGATTGGATTAGAGAACAGCAATTTGAAGTCCTCCCACATCCGGCAGGAAGTCCCAACTTGAACCCCATTGAAAATCTATGGGGGATTGCACAGCGCACGATTGAAGTGCAATATGATGCTTCTCCAAGAAATAGGGGTCGAGTGCAGAATGCTTGAGAGGAAATTTCAGTTGAGTACTACCAGAGAAGTATACGGAACATGCGTCAACGTTTCCTCCAGGTTATTGGATGACAAGGCAATTGGACCGATTATTAATGGGTCCGTAAAAGTATATATACAGTGTGTTTCACTTTGATTTGAGACAAGTCTGTATTTTTTGAATGGACCAATTTTCAAAAAGCTCTATATTTTGTATTATAATTTTTTGAAATAGTCCCAGTCCATGGCCTACTGTTATTAAAAGAATACATCCAAAAATCACAAAACCATATTAGGAATTTTTTTAATGAGATGAATAGTGCCATAGAATTGACCATAGCTCAAAACCTTTTGTACAAAATTCCAACATTCTAAGTTAAACAAATCAAATGAGGCCAAAGTTTGAAAAAATTGAGTTTTCCGTGGTAATCTGTATCAACCACAGGGCATATTTTTATTAATTTTAGCTACTTACTTTAGTTACTTACGTGTACAAAATTTCAAAGAGTTAGGCCTACTTTGATTTTTTGATTTTTCTCGTTTTTCTTTCAGTAAATGGTTTTCTGTAAATAGTATGACAAAACTGTATTAACAAAAGTTACCCAGAATGGAAGACTGCGCCTGATGGCAAAATTTAACAATTCTAGGCCTACTTTGTATTTTGGAAAATATTGGAAGAAACTCAAAGTAGGCCAGGATTGTCAAAATTTTTTCATTGAACATAGTTTTTTTTTATTTATGTATACAATACATGTATGTATACGGTCTAGGCTGTATCTATACGGCCTAAATGGCGCAGACCATATGTAAATGACATGGCATTTCATATACGGACTAGACCCTTAACATACGGACTATTGACATTCAGACTGTATGTGCAATCGTAGTGAATTACCCTTCTTTTTTATATAGGCCCATTAAAAAAATATGCCTTGTTTTTAGTATGTATTTTGCAAAGAAAAAATCTAGGGTACCTATACATTATACTAAATAATTACCTTTTTTCCTTCAAAATACTACATACCAGCAAGAAGTAATATCCTTCTTTGATGGGCCTATATAAAAAAGAAGGGGTAATTCAGAAATGGCGGACGTCGAAACCACCTGGAAAACATTGCACATACATTCGGTCTTTGTTTAAATCTCTCCGTGATATACGGTCTAGTTGCAGATAGACCATATACAGGGTGAGTCTGAAATAACTGCCATCCTTTTTTGGGTAATAGAGATGGTCAATCTGAACCACTTTTCTTAATAATTTTTTTTCCTAGCGCTGAGATTTTTCTATAATTCATCCCCTCAAAATCCCCCCTCTATGAAAACTCGGCACTGGCGCCCTGCCAACAACCGAGTAGAAAATAGTAAATCATCAACTAGTATAGTATTTTGGGACCGAGTTTACGCTATTCTATCCGCTGTGTATGAAGTAAATGTTGGTAAATTTTAAAAAAATTAGAGAAAAATTTCGGCGATAGGAAAAAATGTATTAAGAAAAGTTATTCAGAATGACCATCTCTCTTAGCCAAAAAAGGATGCCAGTTATTTCAGACTCACCCCGTATAATAGGACTAGTCCTTTTGCAAACCGACTAGACCGTTTGTTGACGGACAAGCTTCTTATACATATGGACTAATATCTTCAGTCCGTTTACATATGGACTAGTCCTTTTGTATACGGCCTGTTTTACATATACGGTCTGTAACATATACACATAATTTCTCTGATGATACTATCCAGACAAATTTTAAACTGTTAGAATCAGGTGAGTTTCAATCTGTCAATAATAATTTTACTTATGTTTTATTTTCATTTGTATAGCTTATGTATTTTGTAGTTATATGTACCAGTTGTTAAAGTAATAATGTATTCACTGTAATCTTTTATATGAAACAAACGCACTGTTTTAATCTGTAAAAAACTATTATTGTTGATTTTATTGTAGTGCTCTGATTTGCGTAGTTTAATTGATCATTTGTCCATTGTCCCCATAAGCAGAAAAGCTACAATTAAAACTCTATAGTTGAGGACTAAATTCAACCACCACATAACATTTAATTACAAGTTAAGTAACACGAGTCTTGCATCTAGAGACAATATCGATGATCTTAGAGTTCGTTTTGACAGTGCTATGACATTCAGGCAGAATTATAATAATATTGCTATGTCTACGTACAAAAATTTGGGATTCTTATTGAGGCCCTTAAGACTCTTTTCTTTTCATTCATCTGGTCTAAACTTCAATATTGTTCTATCATTTAGCATCCAATTTATGAAACACATGATAAGCAATAGGGAAGTTTCCTCTAATAGAATTTCGAGATAAAATGCTAATCAGCGGATGAAGTATCACCAAATTACACTACTAGCACATATAACTTTCCTCAAAAGTGTTGCATTAATTAATAATTTGAAAATAAAATGAAGATTTTTTAAATCTTCATTCGTTTTGCCGACGGGGTTTCTACATCACAATAGTTCCCGAAAATTGCCGAACGCTAGCTCAGAAGAAGAAGAAATCAAAATAATTGGACATTGTGAAATATCCTTCAGCTGACTAGCGAACAACATAACCAGCAAATCCAAACTTTGGACAGTTTTGTTTTTGATGATAGCTGTTTTTTGTAGAAACGTATTATTAATTATTATCTTCTAGTCTAAACAATAATAAGAGGAAGGCACGAGTATAAAGGATTAATTTTTCTATATACTGTGGGGAAAGGTAGGTACGATATCCCAGATTAAATTATCCTTTAATGTAATTAATTTTTTCTACTCCTATACTAGTAACATACCTATTAAGTAATGGTTTAGGTTATAAGTAAGTCCATTGTTACGAATACTGATATGTAATGACTGACACGTAATAAAAAATTACATATCTGTTCTTAATTAAAACACAATTATCACGGGTGCCTTGTTATCGCGGCATCCGCGCCACCATAGCAAGCAACCAACATACTAATTGTTGCCTGTCAGATAATCAGAAGTATAGTTTATCTATTATAATAGTTTTTCTTTCGTCGAAGAAAAATTATAGTACAAAACTCGAGTTGTAAGCTTATTACATACTCGTGGAATTACAGCACTCGCCGCTACGCGGCTCATGCGCAAGTTCTCATACGTAATAAGCTGTTTACAACTCTCGCTATGTAATATACTATATTGGGTTTACAGCTTAGGTATATATTTATCGTTTACAGGTACAAGTTTATCAGTATTATATGTATTCTTGCACTGTGTCTACGTTGTGTTAGTAAGAGATTCTGATAAAATAAATAAACCACAGTTTCTTTTCATCTGGCGCAGTGGGCACGGTCACAAACATTTTGTTAGTATTATCATACGTATTTGTGCAATAGCTAACAAATCACTTTTTCGTCATTGTGAAGAAATACACACAAATAAACTCCTTTTGATGATTCTCAGTATTGTTCGTCGTCCGAAATAGTAAAATATTAGGTTACTGTTGTGTCCACGTCCACAGTGTGGACTGTCGAACGTCAAGCCTTTATTTCGTCAGTTGTCAGATTTAATCGGGGTATGACATTAGAAATATGCTTTATGTTTATTTTAGTTTTACCAGTCCTAAATCATTTTAATTTCATGTCACAAAAGTAACTAGGTATTCTAAATATAAAATTATATTATGAAAAATCGATTATACATATTATTAAAAAGTAAAATATAACTAATGAAATAGGTATCATAGTTCAATCTGCTCGAAAACATACAGCCTGACAACAGTGGAAATTCCAATGTGGTCATCGTTCTGTGACTTGCTTCACAGCGGTTTACGGCATAACCGATACAGCCAGGTTGGAAGAAGAAGAGATCGGAGAGTACGTTTACATAGAGAAAAACTATTGTGACGTAAATTTTTAAAAATCGCTCAAATTTGCGGGAAGACAGAAAGTGGATTTTCTCTCTAACAAAGCTGTAAAATAGCAAATTACATGTAGTATGATATTGTTGAAGGTAAAAAGAATCCACTGGCACTAAATTTGAAAAACCGTCAACTTCCCTATTGGAATATGTTGAAAATTTCTTACAAAACTCACGGCATGTACCCTCCTCGTGGATTTGATCATCAAACACTCCTTAATGAATTTAATGTGATTTCCTTGAAAACTCGCCATTCCGTTTTTGGTACTTCATTTTTATATAATAGTATGCGAAATTACATGACTCCCCTTTTTCCTGTCTAAACTAAACATTCAAGTACCAAGACCTAACTCGCGTCTAACGTCTACGTCTTACATTCCCTGTGCCCAAACCAATATAATGTTTAAGTCACCAATTTATTTTGCAGCTACTGTCTATAATATGCTGCCTGGTGAATGTAATCTATTTAATTGCTCGAAATCTTCCTTTTTGAGTGCTTTTCATAATTTCACATTATGTATTAAGTTGTAATAGTCTGCTGATTATTGTAATATTCAGGGTACAAGGTGGTACAGATTTTATTTGTTATGAAATTGTGGTTGCTTTACGTACTTTATACTTAATATTTTCGATGTTGTCCTGTAATAATTGTATTTTTTCTGTTGAGCAATAAATAAATAAATAAAAACACAAAATGCTGCACATTTCCCTACACTTTTTTCTAGCTCAAAAATAAAGTTAAGGAGGATGTTAATTTTTAGCATTTAGTGTGTGAATCAGACGCCTAGTTTCGTTCCACCTTAAGGGAAAAATTTACATTATTTTTTTCATCTAGCAGTCATGGCTGCTCCTGGGGGCTCTCACAATCTTCGATTAAGATTTAGTTATGACTAGGTACTAAAAAAATCTAAATACATTACTAACCTCGGGCCTGCTGTAATAGCTAATGGAGCAGATTGTCCACCATATGAGTGACGGCCCCGTCCTGCAAGCTTTGGTATATCAGACACACATCGGGTCTTGGTCTCCCATTCCTTGTTAAAATCTTCAGCATCGTCTTCATCAAGATTTATGAAATCTTCTCTCTCCTCCCTGTCCCCTGTCAGTATGTTTTGTTCTTTTTCAATAATATGAGCTCGATCTCCGATGTGGTGACCAATTGACATTTTCTTAGTGCCTGAGACACTGTCGGTTACGGTCTTTTGAGTTTCTTTAATACCACCTGGTGCTAACCGAGTGCTAGAGGTCGCTTTGTACAACTGAGGTCTTCCATATGGACCAGAGGTCATACTAACGACTGTGCTTGAGCTACTATAATTGGTACAATTGCCCATTGGGTCAAGAGATGTGCTCATGAGACGATTAAAGTTAGGCATCAATGGCATCCCAAATGATGACAACAGTGTGTTATGCATAGAGTTGTGCATAGAGCGTGGATTTTCAAATTCATGAAACATACGGAAAGGATCTTGCAAAAGAGAATTCATCATACTGTCCACAGACCTCATTTGTCGCATTGCATTTCTGAAAAAAAAAATAGTAATAAGCCTCGGATTTGGTAAGCCAGGTTATTTATTTATACAGGGGGATTCAGTTTTAAATACCAAAACTCCTAGGGTCAGTAGAATATAAAAAAATATTGTCTGTTCTATAAACGCGTACGGCAGCCATCCTAAGCTATTGCATAGAATGTAGTACATGTACAGCACCCGGTCCTCAAGGTCCCTTTCAAAATGGTCCCGGTACGTCAACCGTCCTGAATGGGTTAAGAGGTACTCAATTAGCGGGAGAAAATGCACAATCGGTAGGTACTTTGCAATACTTATGAGGCAAAAGATAGGTAATTATTAATAAATACCTAATAATTTAACCCCTTTTTGTAACAAGTTTAAAAGTTGGTAAAAATACACTCGATTAGCCTAATACATAACTAATAACATAAACTAATTTTTTTAATTACAGTGACTTCTTCAGGATCTTTCTGGACAACCACCAGATCGTAACCACACCTAAAAAATTATATAATTGAAAATAAATAAGGGCTTTAAAACTGCACTAAAGGTTTTGGAAGAAAATAAAAATATTGTAGAAACTGAGCACTGAGCAGGCTGTAAATAGTATTTTTTGTTTTTTAAATGAATTTCTTAATAGTCACTAAATGTGAATTGCATAAAATCAATCACGGTATCTACAGTGGTTACCGAGATGGTTACCCCTCGTTACCCCTAGTAATTTTCTAATTTAAATTAACTTTTGAGGCCATGCGCCAAAGTGGCATAGGCATATTATCAAGGATTCCTAAACTTGCCTTACAAATTTTTTGCCAGTCTCGACACCGGGTGCACAAACACCTTGTTGCGGCCCAGGGCGGTTTGTAATACAAGTACCCCGAAATCAGCTAGTTTGCAAATGTGTAGCTCGAAAACTAAGCCTCAGCCCCAAATTTTGTTTTGATTTTCGTAATCTATGCCGCAATATAGGTAAGTGTACCAAGTTACTTTAAAATCGGTCATATGTGCGTATACCTAACAGAGAATTACCAAAATCCATGGCTAGTTGTAGTGTAAGTATACTTATAGAACCCATTCGATTTTTCAGTTTCCTCTTTATATTGATATTGACTATTAATTTGCTTTGGGGCTTTAAAGAAAATTTTCTATTTTCATTCCTGCATACGTTACAAAATCGAGTACAAAGCACTCTTCCCATAATATAATAATAATCAAAGTGGCTATTTCTAGGTCCGACGTATATAAAAATTGGTATACGTCTTGTGCTTTCATTGGCGAGTTAAGTCACGTGAGTTAACTAACTTAACTTGGACATACATTTAACTCCATACATATCCGAAGTAAACGTTGCAATAAGGAGCGTAATGGACTTTCCCGAAATTTTAAAAGATTTATGCCTTGTTTATTTATGCTATTTTTGCTTGACATTTGGCTCGCGCCGAATTTTGGGCGAAAATAGTGTACGTAAGCAAGGCATACATCTTTTAAAATTTCAGGGATGTGCTTGATGTTCCTTCGCTTCCCAAACGACGAAAGTCTCAAGACGGTTTGAATCGGTATGTGCAAACGAGCAGATAAATTTAATGTGAAACATTCTAGAAATAAATTCTAGATCAGGATGATGGTGATGATGTAAATAACAATGTAGGGGACTCACAATTTCATGCTTGCACTACAACGGACAAGAAGTAAATCGGTATATTTAAAATTTATTTAATCTAACTTCTAGGAAGAAGACAATAGATTCAGATTTCAAAGAAAACAAAACAGACATAGAAATAGATGATGGCTCTACATCTACAGAGTTCGCCCACATGTGAAGGCAGAAAATATAGTTCGTTTCATAAAAGAAAAACCTACATTTCATGATATTGCTATACAGCAAGAGAACTACCTACAGAAGAAGGACAATTAAAATGTTTTGTGGTAATGGTGTCTACCAATTCGAGTTTTTAAAATTCCCTGACTTTTCCAGGTTTTCCCTGACCAAAAAGCAAAAAATTCCCTGACTAATACTTACCTACTGAGATAAATATGCGAATTTAAATAAAATGGAAGAGTCAACAGATCCCCTAGGATGAAATTACTCTGAACGATCGTGCTTACTAATAAAAAAATTCAAAAGCGGACTATTAGTTTTAGTGATGTCATCTGACATTAATTAAATAAATGTGCAAATTATGTCCTATTATGTTTTCGAAGAAAGTTATAAAGTGGCTTGGAATTTCAACTTTTTGGCAGAAACTGTTGCTAACGAGGTTAATAAAGTACAGTATAAATTGATACCCCCCTTAACTTGCTAGTGTCTGAGGTTAGAAAAAAAAGTTTTGTTATAAAAGTTTTAAATACTAACACAACGTTTTTTGTGACGCTATTGGACCTTATACAGTGTGTTCTAGAAAGCCGTGGCAAACATAACTTTTGTTTTTTAAATGGAACGCCTTGTATATTTTCTACGCATTTTTCCGATTCCAATGAAGCATATATGTTATATGTTCCCTCCAAACATTCATTCAGATCAGCCTTTTTTGTGAGGGATTACTCCTTGGGTTATAGGTTGCCATGGAAGACAAAGGCCAAATTATAGTAACAAAATTATTGACAGTTTGCAAATATATTCACGCTTTGGAAAACAAAACGGGCTATTTTAAGTTTTCAAAGAAAATTAAGAATGGAAATTGAGAGAAATGAGATATTTTATATAGTAAGTGACATAGTTAATAAACTTCGTTGGATTTATTGTTCTAAATTTAATTTTTTTTGAAAACGACAATAACATTTAGAAAAAGGATATACGTATGAATTTATTGATATTTGCTACTAAGTTTCTGTTTATTGGGGCAACAATAAAATTGCTGTGTTCTGTATTTAATATGTGGATTTCTTCCCGAATTCTACCTTTCAGTGTTTCTACATTTTTCGGTCTGTTATAATAAATTCTGTTTTTTAAATAAACCCACAAAAACATATAAAAATATATCCTTTTTCTAAATGTCATTGTCGTTTTCAATAAAAATTAAATTACAAACAATAAATTTGAGGAAGTTTATTACCTATGTTACTATTTAAAATTTCTTATTTCTCTCAATTTTCCTCCTTCATTTTCCCTGAAATCTTAAAAGAGCCCATTTTGTTTTCCAAACCATGAATATACTTGCAAACTGTCAGGTATTACTATAATTTGGCATTTGTCTTTCATGGCAGCCTATGACCCAAGGAGTAATCCCTCAAAAAAAGGCTTAGTTCTGAACGAACGGTTGGAGCGAACATATAACAAAAGTATACAAGATGTTCCATTTAAAGAAACATAAGTTATGTGTGCCACGGCTTTCTAAAACACACTGTATAAGGTCCAATAGTGTCACAAAAAACTTTGTATTACTATCTATAACTATTGTAAAAAAAACTTTTATTTCTAACCTCAAAAACTAGCAAGTTAAGGGGGGGTGTCAATTTATAATGAGCCACCCTGTAAAAAATAAAGATACCAGATTTATTGTAAAAATATAAAATCACGTATAAAACAAACAAATATCTTTTACACATTCTCCAAAATAAAAAATATATACAGTGTGTCCACGGATAGAGTTCACGTAGGGTGTAAATGACAAAAAAATTTCGAGTTGAAATTTGAGCTTCTGGGGATCAGCCCTGCTTGGTTTTAAACTAATTTGTGACATAATTTTACTTTCGAAAAATCACGTATGCCTTGGGAATTTTGAAAAAACTAATTTTCCACATCAGTAAAGTGCCCTTTCTGTAGGTTTTACGACAAAATGTTATTAAGGAAACTTGTTCAGAATGAAGAACTGAGTAGGTTTGCGAAATTTCGAAAGTCTAGGCCTACTTTGATTTTTTGGTATTTTTTTTTTTTTTCAGAAAAGTGCACTTTGGGTAGCTTTCACATTAATATGTTATTAAGAAAACTTGTTCACAATGAAAAACTGGATAGGTGTGAAAGAATTTCAAAAGCCTAGGTATACTTTGATTTTTTTCTGCTAAAAAATTTAAAACGCTTAAAACTTAAAGTAGACTTAGGCTTTTGCAAGTCTTTCGCACCTATCCAGTTTTTCATTGTGAACAAGATTTCTTAATAACTTTTTAATGTGAAAGCTACCCAAAGTGCACTTTTCTGAAGAAAAGTGGGAAAAAATACCAAAAAATCAAAGTAGGCCTAGACTTTCGAAATTTCGCAAACCTACTCAGTTCTTCATTCTGAAAAAGTTTCCTTAATAACATTTTGTCGTAAAACCTACAGAAAGGGCACTTTACTAATGTGGAAAATTAGTTTTTTTCAAAATTCCCAAGGCATACGTGATTTTTCGAAAGTAAAATTATGTCACAAATTAGTTTAAAACCAAGCAGGGCTGATCCCCAGAAGCTCAAATTTCAACTCGAAATTTTTTTGTCATTTACACCCTACGTGAACTCTATCCGTGGACACACTGTATAACACCTTCAAAACAAAAATAAATAGCTTCGTAAAATCTTATTTAGTTAGATTATCTTTGGAGTATAGTAGAAGCACAGGGATCACATATAAATAAATAACAGAATGTGATCTCTGTGAAGTAGAATCAAAATGAATATGATATAATTTTGATTAGTTTTTGTAAGAATTAAAGATTTCCTATTTTTATATCTATTAAACCACAAATTTCCAGGTTATTTGATAGATTTTCCTGACTTTTCCCTGATTTCCCTGACCAAAAATAATTCCCTGACATTTCCAGGTTTCCCAGGTTGGTAGACACCCTGGGTAACTGCCCCACTAACATTTAAAGACCAGATGTATGATACCAATTTTTGGCCGGAAAATGTAGGGATAAAGAGATTCGACTTCTAACAACACAAAGACTTTTTACAAAAGGGAGCTGATTTTTTAGGAGTGCGAACAGCCACAACTTAATACACCGGAACCCCCAAATTGAAGGAAAAAAATCAATAACAAAATATAATTCATCAAAATATAATGTCTCTCAAAAATAAAATATTGGAAATTGAAGCATTTATAGACTCACTCGGAAAGTGCCCAGAGGTGATGTGTCTAAGTGAGCATTGGTTGAGAAAGGAAGAAGAAAGTTTTGTAAAAATTCTGGGATATGTTCTAATATCATCTTACTCAAGACCGAGTATGGGTCATGGTGGAGCTTGTATATTTTGTGAAGAAACAACTGATTTTGAAGAGGAAATAACTGTAGTGAATGAAAGTGTAGAAGGAGATGTCGAATGTGCTTGTGCAGTGAGCAGAAGTTTAAAAATGGTGGTACTATCTATATACAGAAGGGGATTTTAAAATGTTTATAACGCAACTGGAAAAAATGTTATTAAAATGTAGCTATAAGTATTCCGCTTATAAACTAATACTTGCAGGGGACTTTCATTTAAACTTATTAATGCATAATGAGCCAAATGAACTACTATTAGACCTGCTTAATAGTTTCAATCTGATACAGACAATATACCAACCAACTAGAGTCAGGTGAGACATCTACCCTCATAGATAATATTTTTGTAAACGATTTAGAATATTGCCAGAATATTGTAATTAAATCTGCTCTGTCAGATCATTATTGTCAGTCTGTAAAAATTATAACAGAACCGCTAAGGCAGATTAATACTGCCACTTATAAATTAAAAAGGGTTTTCTCAGAAAATAAAATGAACCAATTTGTTCAACAATTCAAAAAATATGATTGGTATGAGGTTTATAACACACTAGATGTAAATCAAGCATATTGCTATTTTCATAACACACTCTATAGTTTAATTCAACAAATCTTTCCTCTTAAAAAATATAAGATAAAATCTAATAAAAATTCATGGTTAACGAAAGGCATCAAGATTTCAAGCAAGACAAAAAGAACCATGTACAAAATGAAAATCAAAAACCAAATAAGTAATGAAAATTACAAAAAGTATTGTAAAATATATAAAAAAGTTATAAAAGAGGCGAAAAAGTTGTCAAACTCAAAATATATAATGAAAGCAGAAAATAAAACTAAAGCTACATGGAATCTAGTAAAGCAAATAACTAACACAAAGGCAGAAAAAAGCTTATTAAAAAGCTTTGCAGATAAATACAACAATCCACAAGAAATACTTGATAATCTAAACAGCTATTTTATTACTGTGGCAGGTGAATCAAAGACTAAAAACAACAACCCAAGTGTGATAAGTTCCTGTTTGAATCCAATTTATTTAAATCCAACAACCCCAGAAGAGATAAACATAATCATCAGATACTTAAAAAACAAAAAATCAGTAGGGTATGATGAAATACCAGTAATTCTATTAAAGAAAATATCAAATATCATAAAGGAACCACTAACACATATAATAAACCGGATGCTAAACGATGGAATATATCCAGACAAACTGATATTGGCACAAATTAAACCGATATTTAAGAAAGGAGAAAGGGATAAAGAAAAAACTACAGGCCGGTGTCTATATTATCCAACATAAATAAAGTATTTGAACAAGTAATTCATGAAAGACTAGTACCCTTTTTGGAGAAACATAATATTTTCAGTGATCAACAGAACGGATTCAGAAAAAACAAATCCACAGTACGTGCTATTTACCAAGCTATGGTTAAAATAATAAGTTCTCTTAATTCAAATATGACTACAGTGGCAGTATGTTTAGATTTATCAAAAGCATTTGACCTTGTGGATCATAAAATTTTATGTCATAAACTAGAAAGATATGGTGTATGGGGTGTAGCCCTGAAACTGGTAGTACCCAACCAAAAAATCACACTCGAACCCCTTCAGGGTTTTGTGCAATAGGGGTGGTTTCTTATTTTTTTTTGCAGCCTGTTCATAATAATAAGCTCTACAACTTTGCCTTATAAAACTTTTTTGGTTTGATACTCAGGAGGCAGTCCCCGACCAACCCTGAAAAATCAGCTTGCCAGCACTTATTTTTTTGCACAATGGATAAATATCCTGGATTATCATTTTTACTGAAGAAGCAGATATACTCCCAAGAAAGATAATACAATCATTAACATCAATAGAAGAACACATTGAACAACACAATTTAATTTTAAATCCAGACAAAACACAGACACTGCTATTTACAAATAGAGGACAAAATAACTTAACAATGACATACAAAGGGAAATATGTTACAGCTTCAGAATCAATATCATTCCTAGGAATTGGAATAGATAGAAGATTGCAATGGTCGAATCATATCAACAAGTTGTCTAAAAATGTCTCTTCATTTTGTTATGCGCTAAGAAAAATAAGCTAGTAATATCAATGAAACTGCAGCGCTTTCTGCTTACCATGTGTTCAATCTCCACAATGAATTGGTTTTTATTCTAAAGTATTATTGCAAACTGAACAAGTTAATTTTGTTGTTTTGTATATATCTATCTTTCCGCGTATATATTCATACAAGTGACAGTCTCTTAGCATTGTTTTTGCAGTTCCATCTCTTGTATATCAGCTAGGTGTAGAGAAGGTCTTAACTATTCAAGATTGGCCGCCTTCAACGAAGAAGAAGTGGTCACCCGAAGTGCTTGCGCTTGCGCAAGTAGTACCTACCTAGCGAAGAAGGACATATACGAAGCTCGCTCGCGATAGCACCCGCACGAATCGCCGCGCCGCGACATACCAATAAATTGGCCGCTTTATTACCACATTTTCGGGATTGTGTACACATCCGGACGCCACCTCCAAAGTCGCAGAGTCGGCAGGGACACCTAAGGGACAATCTAACGACGCCATTCAATCAGCAGAAAAGGTAGGCCACAGAAAAAAGGGATTGTCACGTGTCGCAACTCACACCAAAAAATTAGGTGTAGCAAACTCAAAAAATACAGTCCACTCTTATCTCGTTTCCAACCATTGTTTGGTCCTATCGACCGGGATTCTTTTTACTAGTAAAATTAATTAAAAATTGGTTCAGTTTGCAACTACCTAAATTTTACAAAGGAAAAAACGATAAAATTCGTCCGGTACTCCATATTGTATTAATTTTTTGTCATCGCACAAATTCCTCGCCGTGCGCCGCCGCCGCTCCGGCTGAAACCCCCACTCAGAAAATAGTATCGTCCTCCTGGGATCCGCATTTAAAACTCGGCCGTCGCCAAGCACTTGTTTTGATAGTTTTTTTTTGTCCTCGTTTTTGTGGAAATAGATCGATCGCGCTCGAGGTAAACACAGCTGGTCGGGTTCACCGATGATATTCGGGACTTTTATAGTCGCATGTAGGTAATTAGTTCTCTCGCTTGGAAATTTATTTGTATAGGTAGTGCAGCGCTTATTGCAACGTCTCTCTCCCATTTTCTCTATATCTCTACCTAATAAATAATACGTAAATAATGACCGCAGAAAAGAAACAAGTTCAAATTAAACAATTATCAGCTCAACGAGACAGTGACATTCACCGTTTAACGGAGTTGTACGATAGTGCGAATCGTGCTAGAGGTGATGTTAGTGCCCATTCTCAATTTAAAATGCGTTATAGACACATTGATTCCATTTTTCATGATTTTGAAAAACAACATAGCAACATTTTGAGTCTTCTCGCGACAATCGAAGGGAGTGACTTGAAGGAACAAAATGAAATACGCGCGGCGTTTGATAATAAGTATTATGGGATTCAGGAAGTTTATTTTGAATTATTTGAAAATAAAAACCTTGGACAATGTCCCAAGCCGGAGTCAAAATTTTCTGGACAAATTAAATTACCTAAACTGGAAATTCCAAAATTTGATGGTTCTATTCACAAATGGAACACTTTTATCGATCTATTTAATACTTCTGTGCATAATAATAAACAACTAGCAAATGCCCAAAAATTTACCTATTTAGTAAGTTTCTTAGAAGGTCCTCCACTCAAATTAGTTACTCATAATCCTCTCACTGAAGAAAATTATGTTATTGCTTATGACGCACTCTTGGAGAGATACCAAAATTTTCGACGTATTGCTATGGCTCATTGGAGAGAAATAAAAAAACAAAAAAATTAAATCCCGATCGTGATTGCGAATCCCTTAGTCATTTATTAGATACTTTTGCCGAACATTTAGCCGCTTTATCAAATCAAAGGTACCCAGTACAACAGTGGTCGTTCATTTTATTTTTTATGCTTTTTGACAGATTAGATGACGACACTGCCGCTAGATTCGAACTTGAATGTGGCAAAGAGATGAAAAACGTTGTAAATAAGGATCGACCTTATGAAATTCTTGTAGATTTTTTAAACGAGCAGTGTGATTCCTTAGAAACTTTAAACCACTCAAATAATAAAAATAAAATTAAAATAAATTATAATCCTGTTATCCATCCAAAACAAAAAACCACTTTTCTTTTGAATGCAAAAGCCAATAACGCATGTCCTGTCTGTCAAAAGGAAGGTCATTTCATTTATACTTGCGCTGATTTTCTCGCAAAATCTCCGGCTGAACGCTACGAACTTGTAAAGACTAACAAATGGTGTACCAACTGCCTAGGCCTCAAGCATACTCAATCTTATTGCAAATCTCAAACCGTTTGTCGCAAATGCGGTAAAACCTCATCATACTCTGTTACATAATAATATAAATTTTCAAAATTATCAAAAACCTCAGCGACCGAATGCTACTCCCTCTCCCTCTATATCTACGCCATATATTCCGGCACAAGCTTCCACAGCGTTGTGTTGTACCAATACATCTCAACAAAGCACAGTTTTGCTAGAAACCGCAAAGGTAGATGTCCTTGATTTTCATGGCGCATTTAAAAGCGTGCGAGTACTTTTAGATGGTGCCAGTCAAGCAAATTTTATGACCAGTCGATGTTGTAACCGTTTAGGCTTAACTCGCTCACCCCTGTCGCTAGAAATTCGGGGCAAATGTCATCCGCTGCCACTCACGAAGTTTCGTGTACCTTTAAGCCTAAAGGTGAATCTCAACCCCTTATCACGCTCGATTTTGAAATTGTACCAACAATCTGTGAGAATATGCCCTCCTCCAATATGCCTCTCAATTATTTCGCCCAGTTTTCTCACTTAAACTTGGCCGATGAAGATTTTCATATCTGCGGTCCAATCGATATGCTCTTAGGAGGTGATATCTTTGGTTAATTGGTAAAAGACGGCACAATCAAAAGCTCTATAAATGAACCCGTTGCCTTAAACACGTTATTAGGTTATGTAATTACCGGCAGAGTGCCTCTGCCGTCCATTAGACATGTTAGCACATTTTGTACTACTTTAGGTGGAGCTTTTGAGTTGAATGAAACCGTCAAGCGTTTCTGGGAACTGGAACAAATCCCTCACGTAATCCCTGTTTCCCCCGATGATGCAAAAGCAGAAAAATTATTTCAAAAAACTTATAAAAGAAACCCAGACGGTAGATACATAGTATCTCTCCCCTTTCGAGATACATATGTTCCGACTTTTAACGGAAGTCGTGAGGTAGCTCTTAGAAGATTTTACTCTCTTGAGCGTCGTCTTCTCGCTGACCGCACATTGTTGGAAGAGTATCGTAAATTTATGCGTGATTATCTGGACTCTGGCCATATGTCACTGATTTCATCTCCAGAGAATTCCTCTGCCTCGTACTATATCCCCCACCACTGCGTAGTCCGCCCTGAAAGTACTACTACTCGTTTGCGTGTAGTCTTCGACGCATCCGCGAAAGATTTTAATCGCCACTCTCTCAATGATTGTCTGCTTGTAGGACTTAAGCTTCAACAAGATATATTCTCACTCCTCTTACGATTTCGCCTTCACGCGGTTGTATTCATTGCCGATATTAAACAAATGTATCGACAAATCCTTGTTGAGCAAGAGCACCGAAATTTCCAATGCATATTTTGGAGATTTTCCAATTCTCAACCACCGGAGACCTATAAATTAAATACTGTCACTTACGGCGTTTCATCCTCGCCGTTTCTAGCCATCCGGACACTTCTTCAGCTAGCTAGAGACCATAAAAATGATTTTCCGGAAGCATCTTCAATTCTTGAAAAAGATATTTATGTTGATGATGTCCTCTCTGGTGCTTCAGATGTACGCTCGGCTCTCTCTCTCCAAAAACAATTAATTGAATTGTTAGATGCCGGAAAATTTGAATTACGTAAGTGGGCAAGTAATCATCATACTCTGCTGGACCATTTGGATTCCTCGAATGTCTTGCTAGACCCTCTGTTATTTGATTGTGACAGTGATGCCACAATCAAGATATTAGGCCTTCAATGGCACCCATCGCATGATACATTTCTCTACAAAGTAGACACCCAACAGAAGAGCTGCACAAAAAGAAATTTGTTATCCGAACTCGCAAAAATCATTGACCCCTTAGGTTTTTTGGCCCCTCTTACTGTATTCATAAAGTTATTAATTCAAGCTCTTTGGTCTTTAGGTCTAGAATGGAATCAGCCTGCTCCCGATGAAATTATATTACGCTGGAAACAGTACCAACAATAATTACCTTTGTTATCGCAATTTTCTTTACCTCGCCACATAGGCGCGAATCCTGTCAGATTCTGTGAAATGCACGGCTTCTGTGATAGCTCGGAGAAGGCATATACTGCCGTAATTTATTTTCGAATTCTCGACAATAAAAAGCAACTATCTATTTATCTCGTATGTGCGAAATCAAAGGTAGCTCCTCTTAAAAGAATAACTCTACCCCGACTAGAGCTATGCGCAGCAGTGCTATTGGCTGATCTAATTTCAACAGTGCTCAAGATCTATGACAACCTCATTTCTTTTTCTCAAATCTATGCCTGGACAGATTCCACTGTCACTTTGTCGTGGATCCGTTCTTCTCCTCACAAATGGTCTACTTTTGTAAGCAATCGTATTACCCGAATCCAAGAAAAGGTTGACCCTTCTCTCTGGCATCACATACCATCAGAAAACAACCCCTCAGATTGCGGTACTCGTGGTGTATTACCTAAGTTTTTTTTTGCATGATACCAAACGGTGGGCAGGGCCGTCATTTCTCAAAATGCAGTCCGGTGTTTGGCCTCAAGAACTCCCTAAATCCTTTCCTGAACCTTCGGAAGAAAAACATCACACAGTTCTGATTCAGGTGGTAGAAAATAACCCTTTTATCGATTTGATCAACAAGTTTTCCTCTTTATCCACAATTAATCGAGTTATGGCATATGTTCTACGTTTCGTTTCAAAAAAATCGAGAATTAAATCGGATTCCGCAGGTTATTTTTCTGCAATGGAACTAGAAAGTGCTCTGGTGGCTCTAATAAAAATTGTACAGTATGTTTCTTTTGAATCAGAAATATCACTTTTAAAAAAGAAAAAATCTTTACCGAAATCACTAAGAAAACTTACTCCCTTCCTTGATGAAGACGGTGTCCTGAGGGTGGGCGGACGTCTGACTCATTCGGAACTTTCATTTGCAAAAAAACATCCCATCTTGTTGCCTGCCTCTCATCGACTTGTTCATCTTATCATTGAACACACTCATAAAAAATATTTACACCCTGGATTACAAACGATGCATTATTTGCTACGCCAAAGATATTGGATTCTTTCTCCAAAACGTTCCATAAAGAAGATTATTTCTTCGTGTATCACTTGCTTCAAATGCAACCCTCTCTCTGTTCAACCTATGATGGGTGATCTACCCTCCGCCCGGGTTTGTCAAGTTAAATGTTTCTCCAAATGTGGCGTAGATTTCGGTGGGCCTTTCCTTGTAACTCTTGGCAAACACCGAGGCGCAAAGTCGTACATTTGTTTATTTGTCTGCTTGGCCAGTAAGGCTATCCATCTGGAATTGGTCACCGACCTGTCGACGGAAGCTTTTTTAGCTGCACTTCGCCGGTTCATGGCGCGCAGAGGTAAGGTTACCGATATATTTAGTGATTGTATGAGAGTATTTTAAATTCACGCCCGTTACGTGAGTTAAGTCCCGATCCACATGATTTAACCGCCCTGACACCTGGACACTTTTTAAACATGGATCCTCTAAATTCATTTATTGAAGAAGATCTCACTTCTCAAAAATTAGGACATCTCTCACGCTGATTGATTGATTGATTGATAGCCTGGCGCTTGTTAAGGATGAACTCTTGCGACCGTTAAAATGGCCTCTAGGTCGGGTAGTGGAAGTTCATCCGGGAGAGGACGATATTGTTCGCGTGGTCACTGTGCGTACCAAGAAGGGGAATTTTAAACGCCCCGTATCCAAGGTATGTCCCTTACCTGTATCGTAATAAGTTACAATACATTTATTTGTCTTTAATTTTTAATTGGGTTTTTCGCCACCAAACTGATTAAAAGACAACTTTCTCAAGTTGCCTCGAAAATTCATAAATTATTAACACTGAACGAACGAAACTTGAAACGTGTAACTCAAAAAATAACTTCAACAAATTTGTTTTCCCAGCTTTCGGAGGATAAATCTTCCTCCTTTCTCAAAGATCATGTCACGTCAAAGTGAAGTGACAGATTAATAAATTTCAGGTTAAAATGTCATCACAACAGAAACAATAGCCTAGCCATCTGCCTGATATTGTACCCTGTGTTTTATCTAATTATCTATACTAACTTCTCTTTGAATAAGTGGCAATAATATTTTACTGAATTCCACTGAACATTCAGCAACACAGTTGCCCGTATTTCCTAGAATAAATGCAGATTCAACAACTGTGTTGCTGAATGTTCAGTGGAATTCAGTAAAATATTATTGCCACTTATTCAAAGAGAAGTTAGTATAGATAATTAGATAAAACACAGGGTACAATATCAGGCAGGTGGCTAGGCTATTGTTTCTGTTGTCATGACATTTTAACCTGAAATTTATTAATCTGTCACTTCACTTTGACGTGACATGATCTTTGAGAAAGGAGGAAGATTTATCCTCCGAAAGCTCAAAAAACAAATTTGTTGAAGTTATTTTTTGAGTTACACGTTTAAAGTTTCGTTCGTTCATTGTTAATAATTTATGAATTTTCGAGGTAACTTGAAAAAGTTGTCTTTCAATCAGTTTGGTGACGAAAAACCCAATTAAAAATTAAATGGATCTGTTTGCGCCACAAATAAATTTTAGAAAATATTTATTTGTCTTGTCTCGTTAATTAATTCAATTTCACAAATTTTTTTTTAATTATTTGGGATCACTTTAACATTTTTTTTGGGTAAAATCTATCATTTTAGGTGGGCGGTATGTTCAATCTCCACAATGAATTGGTTTTTATTCTAAAGTATTATTGCAAACTGAACAAGTTAATTTTGTTGTTTTGTATATATCTATCTTTCCGCGTATATATTCATACAAGTGACAGTCTCTGATTGGCCGCCTTCAACGAAGAAGAAGTGGTCACCCGAAGTGCTTGCGCTTGCGCAAGTAGTACCTACCTAGCGAAGAAGGACATATACGAAGCTCGCTCGCGATAGCACCCGCAAGAAACGCCGCGCCGTACCAATAAATTGGCCGCTTTATTACCACATTTTCGGGATCGTGTACACATCCGGACGCCACCTCCAAAGTCGCAGAGTCGGCAGGGACACCTAAGGGACAATCTAACGACGCCATTCAATCAGCAGAAAAGGTAGGCCACAGAAAAAAGGGATTGTCACGTGTCGCAACTACCAAAAAATTAGGTGTAGCAAACTCAAAAAATACAGTCCACTCTTATCTCGTTTCCAACCACCATGCTTATGTCAATTCAAAGATATCATATGGTATAATTTTTTGGGCAAATGCTGGTGAAGCGAAAAGAATATTGTTATTACAAAAAAAGTGTTTGAGGGCAATATTTGGCATGAAAAGATTTGACAGCTGTAAACATATTTTCATATCAAAAAGAATACTAACTGTTTTTGCTCTATATGTTTATCACGCAGTGATTTTTGTATACAAAAACAAGGATCTCTTTAAAGATTGTATTAGAAATCACATATTTAATACCAGAAAAAAAGGTGATCTTTTGCACAAAAAAAAAAACGAATTATGCTTATATACAGAGAAATGTACAGGCTAGTATAATAAAAATCTTTAATTCAATACTGCTACAGATAAGAGAACTGCCTACGGAAAAACTTTTAAAGAACACTTTAAAAAATTATTTATACAATAATCCATACTACTCTCTAAATGAATTTTTCGATGATAAACACAGAGAGGGCCTTGTTAGATATTTGTAATGGTAATTCTAGAATAACATGTTAATGTATAGAATAAGCTTCCTAACGATTGATTTTCTGTTTTTGTAAAACTGCATGACGTGTTCGACACCCTGGGGTGTATGTATTGTACTTTGCTGAACAAATAAAGTCTATCTATCTATCGATCTAACATGAAATTTAACCACGAATTGAGATTAGACTTGTCTGAAATAAAATACTCCTACAAAATTAGGTGATGTAAATACTTGAACGTTATAATTTTTGTTTTCGGTACGAATACAGAGAATGATGAAAGAGATGAAACAATCACCAAATTGGGACAAGAGGTTGAAAGACTGAAAAATGAAAACAGGGTTTTGGAAAATATTTTCACTCCAGCCCAAATTTGAAAAATAAAGCAACATCAGAAACGTATAATGTGGACTATAGAAGCAGTGGCGGCGATAGGGGGGTGCTGGGGTGGGCGGGAGCCCACCTTACAAATCCAAGTGCCGGTCGCCGTCCACCCTGGTAATTCGCGGCTGAACTAATATTGTTTTGACAACGCGCGGCCGCATCGGCGGCCATATTGTGGCTGCGCGCTAGCCACTGCGACTGACCCTTGCCAGTTGCCAGATTGAGGTTATGTTGCTGTGTCACTAAAGAATTACAAATATCAAAGTTCTGTGTTCTCAGTACTAATACTTTGGCTACTTAATAAAATATGTCGAAATCAAAAAGAATTCGCGACTTTTTTTGTGAAAAGCGAAATTGCGAAGAAGTTGATCATGCTAGTAGTAGCAGTAACGATGGCCAAATAATTAAAAAACAAAAGGTTGTTTCTGATGATGAAGATACAAGTAACAATGACTCAATGTAAGTGTGTAGTAGCTATTAATGCAATGCAATGTATTACAAATAATAATTTTTAATATAAAGGTATGCTGAATCGTTTCAAGAACCACTTATAGGGGTTGTCGATGTTGCCAAATCATTACAAGAACCTCCAGTACAGCCCATAATTAATTTACCAAAATCAAAATTTGGTACCGAAAGTCGTAGTTTTAACGAGAAGTACTACCAACTGTATCCTTGGATAGAATATAGTATTTTGCAGGACAGCATATATTATTATCCTTGTCGATTTTTTAATTTTTCAAAAAGTAAACCAGATCAAATATTTATTAAACAGGGATTTAAAAATTGGAAGCGAGCTTCAGAAAAAGGTGCTGGTTTTTCTCAACACGACAACAGCTTTCTTCACAAAAATAGTATGGTGTGTTGGACATCTTACAAACAGCAGCAGAAAAGAAAAGAGTCTGTCGGTTCTCAGATCAGTAAAGCACATGAAACATTAGTAAAGGAAAACCGAGATTACTTAAAGATAGTTATTGAAAGTTTGCTGTTTTCAGCTCATCAGGGGCTAGCACTAAGAGGCCATGATGAAAGTGATAGCAGCGGAAATAAGGGGAACTTCTTGGAGCTCTTAATTTTGTTGTCTAAACATAATGAAGTTCTTTGTAAAAAACTTAAAGGTGGCCCAAAAAATGCTAAATATACGCATAATTCCATTCAAAATGAAATTTTCCAAATTACATCAAATAAAATTCTTTCTAAAATAAACTCGGAAGTAAAACAGGCAAAATATTTTTCTATAATGGGTGATGAGGCAAAAGATATTCGGAAAGTTGAGCAAATATCAGTAGTAATCAAATATTATTTAAACGGCAAAATTTGTGAACGATTTTTGGGTTATAAGCCAGCAGGTAATCTAGATGCAGACTCCTTATTTAATTACATTAAGGAATGCTTAGGAATTTGCGGCATAGACATCAACAATTGTGTTGCACAGACATATGATGGTGCAAGCGTAATGCGAGGTAAAAACAAAGGTGTTCAGGCACAGATTAAATTTAGTGATTGTGGATGTCTGCAAAAATATTCCAGAATGCAGTTATTTTTTCTCGTTGTCAGAAAGTTTGTATGTTTTTATTTCAGGTTCGTCAATTCACAGTCAGTTTCTGAAAATTCAAAAAGATATTTCAAAAGATGCAAAGCCGATCGAATTAAAAAAGATAAGTGACACAAGATGGTCTTCACAAATTTCTTGTTGCCAAGCAATTAAAAAAACCATAAGTGCAGTTTTAATATTACTAAATCAAATTGAACTATCAAATAATGAGCGTTCTTCGGAAGCTAAGGGGATACTGAATAACATTAACTTCACATTTATTTTTAGTTTATTGTTATTTTGTGATGTTCTTGACGTTTTTAAAAAAATATCTGATTATTTGCAAGGTCAGGACACCGACATCATCAAAAGTTTAGACTTAATTTCATCTACAAAACAAATTATGATAGATTTTCGAAATGATTCAAAATTTGAAAAATTGTATCAACAATCTATTCAGTGTGCCAATGACAACGGCATAGAAATTGATGATTGTCTCGATAAAAAAAGGAGAAAATTTCCTCAGAAATTTATAAATTTCCTAATTCCTTTAGATAATGCTAACATTGAAAATAACAGAGTCGTTGACAAAAATGATTATAAAGTTAAAATTTACTTTAATGTATTTGACAGAATTATAAATGAGATGAATAGAAGATTTATGGATAATTGTGAAATTTTAAAAGGATTTAGTACCCTTAATCCTAAAAGTAATGCTTTCCTAAACATTGAAATAATGCGGCCTTTACTTTTGCACTACAATTGTGATGTGGAATCTGCCCTAGTAGAAGTTAAATTACTACACAAAACAGTGGAACGATACAATAAAGAAAAAGGACACATAATAGAATCATTATTAGATTTAACAAAATTTTTGGATGAATATAAAATAGCTTTTCATGAAATTTATAAACTCTGCTGCATAGCAATAACAATTCCATCGTCTTCAGCGGGTTGTGAAAGGTCTTTTTCTGTCCTAAAGCGGATAAAAAATTATTTACGAAATTCTATTGGTCAAAGTCGATTAACGAACTTAAGTATTATTAACATTGAAAAAGAATTAATAACTGATGACGATTTAAATGACATAATAGATACATTTGCAATTGCTCACAATAACCGCAGAATTTTGTTGCTGTAATTTGGAGTGAAATTATTTTATTATAAGTAAGTGAAGATATCTTGAAACTATAGCAATAAAAATAGTTTTGCTAGATTTATATAAAATAAGTATAAGTCTTCTTGTATTTTCTTAACCCTGTATTTTCTAAAATGTTGTTTTATATAACCGTGAATGGTCATTAAAGTATATTTATCTACAAGTTTGTTCAGCGAATGTTAGGCCCCACGTCACAACTCCTGTTCTTGTCTGACTCGTGAATATACGACCGATATCCATCGTATGCACATTGTGTACAACAGTTCAGGATAATATTAAGTTTAATGAATTTATTTCGTGTTTTTTGTTGGTAAATGTCAAATGTACACTTTTTTGCCTTTGTTGTCAGACGCCGCCTCCCAATTGTTTTCTCTTGCCGGCATCTGCCCACCCATTTGAAAGGCCTAGCGCCGCCACTGTATAGAAGACATATCAGAAGCTATTGTTATTCATTCTGCTTGTGCTGGAACCTACAGATTGATGCTTTAAAAGCCGACACTTAGGGCCTGGTGCAGAATATACAATTAGAACCTGGGATTTTAAAAAGGTAACCGTATCATTTTTATTATGTGAATGTGTTTATAGGCATTACTTTTTGCAGGTTTTTTTGATTGTTAAAAAGGCAGATTTGACAGAAGAACAGAAGCTGTGTATTCTTTCCTTTGATGAAATAAAAATTTTAAATGTTTATCTTTATGACAAATCAAACCATGAAACATTAAAGCGATATAACTACATTAAAGTTGCAATTTTAAGAGGCCCAGTTGGCAACTGGAAGCAACAAAGTTTTTATTCCTATGATTTCACCATGTCAAAAGAAAAACTTTTTATCATCATAAAGTATGTAGAAAATGCTGGTTTCCCAGTTGTAGAAGTCATAAGTGATTTGGGTGGAGGAAATCGGGCTTTACACAAAGAATTGGGCATAAATACAAGCCAAACATGGTTCTTTGTCTGGTTGGGCTGCCTCTTCTCAGTATATTTAAAAATACGTTGGATCAAGAGGTTTCGGATAGTTTGAAAAAAATATACTCACAATTTTGCGACGACCTGCAAACCCTTGATTGTATACAAATTCCTAGGCACGTACTCAGTAACTCGAGCTTCATGGTTTTTCTGACTCTTCTAAAAAGGCCTTTGGTGCTTGCGTATATCTAGTGTGTTGAGACAATTACGGGATGTATACAAGCCGTTTATTGTGTGCTAAATTGCGAGTAGCTCCAATTAAAAAGATTACTCTCCCAAGATTGGAGTTATGCGCTGCAGTTCTATTAGTTAAATTAGTAAAAGAAGTACGTAATTCAATTAGACTGAACATATATCGATACTTTTACTGGTCCGATTCCACAATTGTTTTATGTTGGATCAAGGCTTGCCCCAGTTGATGGAAAACTTTCGTCGCCAATAGAATCACTGTTATTCAAGGTTTGTCAAATATCGGTGAATGGTATCACGTGGCATCCGAGAACAATCCGGCTGATTTGCTTTCTCGGGGTACAAATACGGCATTATTAAAGGTGCATTGGGACCGTCTGGTCCCGCGGTATAGAGAAAAATGTATGCGATTCCTATATTTTATATTGTGCACAACTGCGCGGAGCTATAGCCCCCTAAATGGACACTTTGGCAAACAGTTTTTTCTAAATATTTCCAGAACGAACAAAGATAAAATTCTGAAATTTGGTATGTGATGTTCACGAAATATTGGAGACCCCCCTTAACTTTCTTATTTTTGACCAGAGGAAAAAAAAAGTGTTTTATATTAAAGTTGTAGAAAATTTTCTCAACTTTCCAACTCTGTTTTCAGAAAGAAAATCGAACATCGTGTTTTCAAGATAGAGACCTAAGTTGTGTTTTTTTAAAGGGAACACCCTGTATGTTAATGAATTTTTAGATTCTACGCTTCATTCCGATTACAATGATATACAGTGTGTCCCACTTAAGGACTGACCACCCCTGTAAAATTTTTATTTATAGCTCGCTTTTCATAAACTTTTTTTTGTTGGATAGAGCTTCAAAAATGGCATCAAACGCATAATTTAGGTGCCTCGTGCGTTAAAGTCATGGCCCACTGAGACGGTGTTTTAGTGCTGAAATTTCGAGAAGTACTATTAGGGATTTTTTAGAGGAAAATTAATGCCGGTTTGTTGTTCAGCGTTGTTGGAAACCCAAACGTACCAATTTGCATTACCGTAGCTCTACAGGGTGTTCCAAAAAAAATAAATAAAAGGAAAAGTAAGGCCGGATTCTTATATGCGGTGAGAGGTTTCAACAAAACATGTTAATTTTAATTATTTTCTTAATTTCTGGTAAGTTGGTCACTAAAATATTCGTGAGGAACTCATATTCTTTCAAAAATTTATTAGCGAACAAAATTTTTATTTAATTTAATATCATCAAATACATGAATAAACAACACAACATAACATAAACTCAAATTTCAGTCATTTCAATTAGTCCTCCATTTTCTAATGCAAATTGGTACGTTTGGGTTTCCAACAACGTTGAATAAAAATCTAGCATTAATTTTTCTCTAAAAAAGCCCCTAATAGTGCTTCTCGAAATTTCAGCACTAAAACTTCGTCTCAGTGGGCCATGAATGTAACGCACGAGGCACCTGAATTATGCATTTAATGCCATTATTGAAGCTCTATCCAACAAAAAAAAGTTTATGAAAATCGAGCTATAAATAAAAATTTTACAGGGGTGGTCAGTCCTTAAGTGGGACACACTGTATATAATGTCATAGAAAATTGCATTTTAATACAGGCTTACACAAAAACTAAGGTGGCCATGAAACTAGAACTAACACATTTAAGAATATTTTTGATTTGTTCCAAGAGAAAGAATTAGAAATCACAAAGATCCGAATGAAAATATAGAGGAACTGCAAGGGAAAATTATTGTCGAACGGATACCTACATTTTTTAAATAACAATCAAGATATAATATTACCTAACAAGTATTAATAATTTGAAAAAGAGATATCGCTCGTGCCTCCAAGTGAACGGATTACAATTCGAACAGTTCTTATGAAAAATATTGTTATTGTTATACTTTTGTTTCTAAATTATGGTGCCAACGTAATATGGCAGATAGAAAATGCCATTTTGAACAAAAAATTTCCTATAAACATGGGTCCTAAAATGCATAACAAGAAAGTTACAGGGTGATGAAAGTATAGTTTGAAAACATGTTTATCGCAATAACTTCCACAGAATATTTTCTAAAATTTAAAAAAGTTGTATCTGTTCGGGGAAAACCGAGTGTGCCATGGAAAATTTTTTTCTTCGATAATTTTCCCCTCGGCATACGGGACCTATCAAAGAAAACCGCAAGTCTCTATCTCTATTAATAAGAAAGTTATTCACCTAAGAAAAATCCAAGTGGGCCATGGAAAAAAAAATTTTCGGCGCAGCGTCATTTTACATCCTCTACCTAACGCACTTTGTCCCGTCTTTCTATCTAGTCGCATAGAAAAGTTGTGTTTTCCGGCGAAATCGAGTAGGCCATGGAAAATTTTTTTTCACGTTTCTCAATCATTTCGCCCTGGCAACCCAACAAAGGAAACCTGGATCTCCTATCTCTAAAGATAGCAAAGTTGCATTTGTTCTGTCAAAATCGAGGTGGCCATGAAAAATTTTCGTCGTCCATTTTTTTCCTCCCCCCATATGCTTACAATCAAAACAAACGGCAACCCCGTATCTCTGACGGCACGTGAGTTACGGCCGCTTAAAGAATTTCGTGGTTATGTCGTATCGTAAATTTCCAAGTAAATTCGCAGTCTGAAAGTCGTCCATAACCTAAGGGACGTCGTTTTGGCGGCAAAAATCAAAATTCCAACCCTCCGCCTCGACCGCTTCGAAAAAGTGCAATTATTCAACAGGTGTTCGGTAACTTGAAATCCTCACTCCCAGTATACGTCCATTTCGGAATCGCAGATATTCAACAGGTGCGAGTTCTTCGGCCGGCCAAAAAATTCACATGTCGACATCTGGTATGCACCCTCAAGTCGCGGTTTGGCTTCCCGCCATAACCTCGAAGGCGCGACTGACAGAGAATCTAACCCCTCGCGCAACACCGCCAGCAGGAAAAACTCGCGCCGTTAGGTTGCCGGAGTTTTTAGTGACTAATCTTACAATCAGTCCCACCAACATGGACCATCTTCTTGGCAAAGGTATTTCTATAACCTCGGACAGAGCCGTTTTAAAAATCGGAGGAGGTGGTAGATCTCTTAGTTGGGTCTCGTACTTTCCTCCGGTACCAAAAGAAACCTCGAAGATCCGATATCTGAGAAATTTCCGCAATCTCGATTTTATTCTTCCGAGAAATGGGACGGCTGTACAATCAGCGAAATCGACGGAAATCCTCCGAAACGGCTCTTGGAAATTGCGTGTTTTTTCTCATTTCTCGATTTTTCCGGGGCGCCGGAGGCGTCCGAACCTGACCTGAAGACATGGAGGAAGCTTTAAAAATTCCGAACTCGCGGCACCGAGCTCAAATAACGTAGCTACGGCCCGACGAAAAAGGACAATTTCTGACAATTTCGCGACTTTTTTTGACTAATTTTTTGGCGCAGCACGACACATAAAAACGATCCGATTTCTCTCGGAAAAAAAGCTTAATAACTCACGCATTCACCTCTTTAAAAATCCGAAAAAGTGTTAAATCTCTTAATCGAACCTTCCTCTTCCTTCCTGTTGCGATTTCCCTCGCCCTACCGCCCTATTTAAGCATCTTCTTCGCCTCGCTCCCGACCGAGACAGTTTTCACGGGCCACTGTATCACCCGAAAACCTATATTCCTCTTTACCGCACACCACGTGACCCCCACCGTACCACCGCTTCTGGCGGCCGTAATTAAGCGAAGAAAGATCCACCGGCCTCGAGATTGCGTTTCTCGGATGTGGGCGTCCCTCACCTACCCGCGAACAACGAAGGTTGGCCGCTTCGCGGTCTCCCCCAACCGAGAGAGGGTCAATACAAAAGGTACTTTTTTGACCCCATTTAGAAAAGAACACCCTTATCAGCTATTAATATATATAATATATTTCAGGATTGCCAACAAACATTCCTCTTCGCCCCATTGTAAGTTCAATAAATTCGCCATGTCATTCGTTAGCAAAATATTTACTTAAAATTATTAATCCGTTAGTAGGAAACTCAAATTCATTTATCAGAAAGAGTAATCATTTTCTAGAAAAAATTAGGGAACATCAACTTCCGGATAATTATATATTAGCTAGTTTTGATATGGTTAGTCTTTTTACAAATGTCCCTGTTGACAAATCATTGAATATTTTACGCAGAAAGTTAGAAAGTGGTCAGACTTTAGTAGAAAGGACAAATTTGAATATAGATGCAATATTAGAATTAACAACACTATGTGTTAAAACCACTTATTTTCAACTAGGAAATGAATTTTACCAGCAGGAATTTGGAATGGCTATGGGGTCTCCTTTATCACCATTCATAAGCAATTTATTCATGGAAGATTTTGAACAAAATGAATTGACTAGATATGTTCACCAACCTAATGTTTGGTGGAGATATGTAGATGACATATTTGTTATATGGGAACATGGAGTAGATGAGTTAAATCCATTATTAAATTTTATAAACTCTCAAGAACCTTCTATTAAGTTTACCTTAGAAATTGAAAATAATAATGAATTACCTTTCTTAGACGTTTCTATACTGAAATCAGATAATATAGAAACTAGTGTCTATAGAAAACCAACACATACTAATAGATATCTCCATTTCAACTCCAATCATCATATTAGTGTTAAAAAAGGAGTAATTAAAAGTTTGTATGACAGGGCTAGAACGATTTGTTCTAATAACACACAATTTGAGGAGAAAATTAAACATATAAAACATGTTCTTGAGAAGAATAGATATCCTATTGAATTTGTTGAGCAAGTTTTTCAGGATTGCCAACAAAATAACAATGCTAATAGAATTAGAGAAATAAATCTGGTGGACCGACCAGTAAATTTAATAATTCCTTATATTCCTGGACTGTCAGATAAGCTAAAACGTATAGGCAATCGTTTTAATGTGAGAACAGTATTTAAAACCAAAAATACATTAAGATCGATGCTAGTTAAAACAAAACCATTTAATGAGTTACAAAGTTAAAAAAATTGCATTTATAAAATTCCTTGTGAATGTGGAAAGTTCTATGTTGGGGAGACTTGTAGGCCATTTAACGTTCGTTTAAAAGAACATAAAAATTATATCAGGCAAAATCAAATTTCGAAGTCAAAAATATGTGAACATTCCTTTAATAACAATCATAGGATATTGTGGGATAGTTCCAAACCAATTCTAAAAGAAGAAGTAGGAAATAGACGAAAAATTAAAGAATCTGCATTTATTCTAGGAAATACGGGCAACTGTGTTGCTGAATGTTCAGTGGAATTCAGTAAAATATTATTGCCACTTATTCAAAGAGAAGTTAGTATAGATAATTAGATAAAACACAGGGTACAATATCAGGCAGGTGGCTAGGCCATTGTTTCTGTTGTCATGACATTTTAACCTGAAATTTATTAATCTGTCACTTCACTTTGACGTGAGAAAGGAGGAAGATTTATCCTCCGAAAGCTCAGAAAGCAAATTTGTTGAAGTTATTTTTTGAGTTACACGTTTAAAGTTTCGTTCATTTAGTGTTAAGAATTTATGAATTTTCGAGGCAACTTGAAAAAGTTGTCTTTCAATCAGTTTGGTGGCGAAAAACCCAATTAAAAATTAAATGAACTTCTACAGAAGTTATGCAATTTAAATGAAACTTGGTGCAATTCTTTAGTACCTGAAGTGCAACAATTCCTTTGTAAAAACAATTTATTCCCATTGACCAGAGGCGGAGGGGCGGGGTAGCACAATGGGTTTTCTACTCATAACTTTTTTGAGGTTATCTTTTTGGTCTTGCAGGTTCATCATTTTAGTGCAGCTTTTTATGTTACAACAAAAACGTACTCTTGTTTCATAACAATAAAATCAACAGTTTGCGTTGAAATCGACAAAATGTGCCTCATAACACCTGTTAACTCCAAAATTCGAGAAATAAAATTATCGCCTACCGCATTTAAATGTTTTACAGATGAATTGTACGTTCAAAATTAAGAAAAAATGCCTAATGGATGTTGAGTAAAACATCACTGGTTTTGCTGAAATATGGATTTCAAAATTTTGTCGACTTCAATCAGTTCCATTTTGAAAGTGAAAAATTTTTGATACATAGTTCATAGGTAATTTTTTGTCACTTTAAATGGTACAATTAATTTGTAAAATTTGAAAGCGGTAGTTGAAAATTTTATTTTTCGAATTTTGGAGTTTTTTTGCCGATTTCAACACAAACGGTTGATTTTATAGTTATGAAACAAGAGTACATTTTTGTTGCAAAATAAAAAGATGCACTAAAATGATGAACCTGCGAGACCAAAGAGACAACCTCAAAAAAGTTATGAGTAGAAAACCCATTGTGCTACCCTGCCCCTCCGCCTCTGGTCAATGGGAATAAATCGTTTTTACACAAAATTGTTGCACTTCAGTTACTAAAGAATTGCACCTAGTTACATTTAAATAGCATAACTTCTGTAGAAGTTATTGCGATAAACATGTTTTCAAACTATAACTTTCATCACCATGTAATTTTCTTATTGTGCATTTTAGGACCCATGTTTATAAGAAACTTTTTGTTCAAAATGACATTTTCTATCTGTCATATTACGTTGGCACCATAATTTAGAAACACCCTGTATATTTTGTTTGTGTAGTATTTATATGCTTTTCTGTTGAGTTTTTATGATTTTTTCTCTTGGAACAAATCAAAAATATTCTTTTTCTACTCCTATGCTAGTAACATACCTATTAAGTGACGGTTTAGGTTATAAGTAAGTCCATTGTTACGAACACTGACACGTAATGACTGACATGT